>VCCP01000003.1:0-2400000 GCA_005765155.1 Zelopaecilomyces penicillatus
TAACCTACCCTAACCCTAACCCTAACCCTAACCCTAACCCTAACCCTAACCCTAACCCTAACCCTAACCCTAACCCTAACCCTAACCCTAACCCTAACCCTAACCCTAGTCTTTAGAGCTGATAAATAGCTTATTATATTATATTTAAGTTCTTAGGTTATTCTATAATAATGCTATATAAATAAGCTTGATAGAGATTTATATTAAAAGTATTTAATACTAATAATATTATTAGATATCCTATATTTAAGTTAGTGTTATTAAACTTTTATTATATCTTATTTTGTTTAGATTATTTATATAAATTTCTAATTTAAAGAATATAAATACCTAGATAGTAGAGTATAGTAATAATTATACTATATAGATAAGTTAATATAATAAGTAAAATATTAATAAGATTATGATCTATAGATTAAGGGATTAAAGTATATGGTTATGATTAGTCTAGGGGGTATATAAGTAGAGAATTTTAATCTATAGATTAAAATTTCCTTAATATATACTCCCTAGGATAGTATTTATTTAAATTAAATAATAATTTATATCTGGGTTAATAAATAGTTGATATAGATAAGTATTTGCTTTCTTAACTTTCTTTATTTAAGTATCTTTATAATTATATATATAATCTTTAGTAATTTATATACTATTAATTATATTATATTAATATAGCTGGTAGGATAGGAAAAGCTATTATTAGATCTATAGTAGTAAAAATACCACTATAGACCCCTTATATAATCCATTACTACTATAATGTTTATTTTAGTAATACTAACAGCTATATTTAGCTACTACTTCTATTAGGCTGCCTTAGCCCAGTGCCTTGATTTGGCTATTATTAGCTTAATAGAAGTGGCTATAATACTATTTATTATATTAACTTTGGTTTCTATTATCTGGATAGTATTCTAGGATATACTTAGATCTATCTTCTGGATTATCTATTCTTTATATATTTGCCTTAGTATATCTATATCTCCTAATAATCTGATATTTCTTAGGTTGGCTTATATTAAGTTATAAAAGTTGATATTAATAGATAATAGTATTAGAATATATTATACTCTATAGTTTATTATAATATTAAATGATTCTGATAATCTGCCCTTCTTTAAATAGATTAGTAGACTACTAGGTATAGATATTATTAGATTATTGAAGTTTCTTTGAATAATACTAGTAATCTATCTCTTTATTGTATTATCAGGCTCTAGCTCTACTATATATATATATATAAGTGGAATAGTATCTTTAGGGATAATAAACTATTTATTAGATAACTTTATCTATATTAATATACTATGCTGGATTATAAAGATCTCTATAGCTAGCTTTATAATATATTAAGTAATCTTTAGACTTTATTTATTTATTATAGTAAAAGACTTAAATAGATCTGGGTTTATAAGGAATAATAGTATTATCTTACTTTTAATAAGTTCTATGAATTTATTATACTTTCTTATTAAGAGATTATTATCTAGCTCTATAATTACTTTAATATCTATAAAGATACTTTTAAAGCTATATATAAGTTAATCCTATATTATACCTTTATATTTACTATTATTGATTATTATGGGCTATATTACCTTATTATACTATATATTAGCTTTTATTGGATTAACTGATAGGTAATATTTAAAGGGCTATTGATTATTCTAGAATAGTTTAAGGTACTCTAATCTATTACTTAGATTGTTTAATAGTGGTATAACTATATAAATGAGTATAGCCTTTTGATGGAGCTTTTATATGATTTAATATATGATTAATCTTGGATTTTTGATTATATAGCCTTTATTATAAATTATCCATTGGAATTGGATATCTTTTATTTAGAGTTCTATTATACTTTCTATAGCTATATATTTATTCTATTATAGAATAAGCTTATATAGCTGTAGTTGGTTATCTGGATTTTATTGAATAAGTTCTTTGGCCTTTCTAAGCTCTTCTAGTCTTAAGGGTTATCCCTTAGCTAGATTAAATAGCTATACTTATATTAGGAAAATCTTCTTTTCTGATTTGGCTATATATCTAATAGTAATTATATAGGGTATAATTAATAACTACTAAAGTATATTAGGATCCTTATATATATTTAATTAGATATTGATTTATTTTATAAGCTGCTTTAGGCTATCTAATATAATCTTATACTTGGCTCTAGATAAGACTCTATCACTGCTCTTATAATATACTATTATATTAAAGTAACTGGCCTATTAGGTAATAGCCTTAATAAATGTTTGCTTGATTATAGTTATAGGATAGAATAATATACTAGGCTTATATCTTTGTTTATTCGCTTTAATCTGGTATATAGATACCTTCTTTAATATATATATCCTTCTAGCTATACTATAGAGAGTAAGGAATATAATTAGGGTTTTCCTTAAATTATATTCATCCTCTAGTATTATAGTATACTATGATCCTATTAGCTTCTTAATTAAATTATAAATGCTTATAATGATTGATTAGTATATTATAGTGATTAGGATAATAGAGGGAATTTTAATCTATAGATTGAATTAGAAGGGGGGAGGGAAGGCTTGAGTTATCTAATACTTAATATGGTTTTGGTTATTTGGTATTATTATCTGATACTATATTAGGTATAGTGGTATTTTTCTAATTAATAATATTAAATACCTCCTTTATTATTTATAAGTCCTCTTTCTCTAAGAGGAATATTTCTATTATCTCTTAGTTATTCTATAGATTGATAAGATCTATCTTATTATTACTATTATCTAGGGTCTTAATAGTTATATAGATATTATCTAGATATATTAACTAGAGATCTCTATTATTAATATTCTTAAATTTAATATTAAGATTATTAAGTTCTGAATTATATTAAATATTAGCCTAGGATATAAGCTATTTTATTAGTATATCTTACTAAGTATTACTTAGGGGTGCTAGTTATATCTAGTGTTCTTGAACTGTATTATCTTTTAATAGATTAATCTTAGGGTTAATTTTTTAAAGTATTTCTATAATACCTTTATATATTATAAATATAAGATCTTATTATATAGTTTCTTTATTCTCTGGGTTAATATTACTAATGGTTTAGGGTAGTAGCCTTATAGCTATATAAATCTCTTTTAGTGATTTTATTTAACTAAGATCCTTAATAGTATTTCTATTTATATTACTATTTTATATAGCTATTTCTATAGCTAATTATTATAATATTATTTTATCTTTTTTATTAGCTATTAAGATTATAGTTTATTTAATTATAGCTTCTTTAATAAAACTATATTATTTTATAGGGTTTTGGTTAAAGGCCTTCTATATACTTAGCTTCTTAATCTTTTATTAATATATCTTAAATTACTGGATTATAGAATAAACAGCTTATTAATTATTATAAGAGTGCTCTTAGGTATATCCTTTCTTATCTAAGTTTCTATAATTCTTAGGGAATTATTCTAGAAAGAATATTATTAATCTATAGTAGATAGATATATAGGTTATTGATTAGCTTTACTTCTCCTTAATAATTAGGAACTTATCTAATAGAAATATACTATAAATAGTATCTTACTTAATAATAATCCTGGTATTATAATTAAGACTATATTAAAGATATTAATATTTATTATCTATACCCTTAATATTAATAAAGATAGATTTACTCTAATTAAGCTTTAATAATTATATTATTCTTATTGCTTATATTAAAGGGTATAAAATCTAGGTAATTATAATATTTAATTAATTAAATATTATATAGCTTATAGGTTTATAAAATAATATTAGAGTGAATAAGTAATACTAAGTATAATAATATAAGTGGTAAGTAGTATAGTTTTAATCTATAGATGGAAAAGAGAGGTGAAATAGGGTATAAATTTTAATCTATAGATTAAAACTTTATAAGTTCTTATAATATATACCTATTATTATTAAAGGTAATTGGTCTGGATTTATTTATTATTAAGGTTAAGGAAGATAAAGAATTCTAATATATTTATAAATCCTAGTAGAGTAGTATATTATAGTATAGAATTAGATCCTGCTCTTATAGCCCTAAGAATAGTTATTTTGGAAAGTTAGTCTGCTGATTCTATAATATACTCTTTAATTAAATCTTTTATTATACTTTTTTTATTTATAATAATAGATGGTTCTGGTTGAGTGAAGGTGTTATATGGTATGAAAAATAGGTAGTATATGCCTTTATATAATAGCTTTTTAATAAGTTAATCTTCTTTAATTATATTATTATTTTTAAATAAGCTAGGAATCAGAATCACTCTCTATTATAGGAGTCTAATACTAATAAAGCTATTAGATATTAATAATAATAATATTAATAGGAATATTTCTAATCCAACCCCTTTGACTATATTAGTTAGTATAGGATATTAAGTTTAGGAGTTAATAGGGCCTTATAGAGAGGCTGGGGAGTGGTATAATAGAGATAATAGCTTAGATATTAACTGAGATAATAGATCTAGTATTAGCTAAGGTAATGGATTCGATATTAGCTAAGTTAATAGATTTAATATTAGCTAAGGTAATGGATCTGATATTATTAATTATCTTTTAACTCTTTTATTTGGTTTGATTAAATTAGGGTATAGGGGCTTTCTCTTTATCTTATTTATAGCTATATAATATTTATTATTTGAACTATTATTTATAATAGGGTTATTATTATCTAATTTATCTAATAGGGTATTAGTAAGAGTCTTTTTTAATATCTTTTTATTCTGTGTTGATAATTATCTGATTGATCTTATAATATTATATGGTTTGGGTATATTTAGAAGCTTTTTTCTTTTAGTATTAGCTATAATAGATGAATACTAGATGGGTTTTGATAATAATAGTAGGGGAATAAAAAGGAATTAAAATATATAGAATTTTAATCTATAGATAGATCCTAATATAAAGGTTAAAGAGAGAAGGTTATAAAGAAGAAAGGTATAACCTGAGATATATATATTAGTATAAAGATACTTAGGCTATCTAGCTATATTATAAATACCCTTTAGGTATTATACTTTATTAGATCTATTTATATTCTTTAATTATTAGCCTGCCTATAAGCTATATTCTGATCTTATATTATGATTATATAGCTACTATAGACAAACCAAGATATAACCCTAATCTATACCCTAAAGTGTATGTATAGTGTATAATATACTATAGACCTCTTTTAGCTGATAATATAGTGTTTTTTGGTTATCTGGCCTTAAGCTTATATCTTTGATTATATCTATAGATTGAAATCCTATAAAAGCTCTCTTTACTTATATAGAAATATATATAATATAGATAGATAGAGATTATTAATATATTATAAATTGGTTTAGAAGTAATAAAGGTATATATCTATCTATCCCTTTATTATTAATTGATAGATATATTATATAATAATGACTTAGCTATTAAGAGTTAAGGAGGCTTATTATAACCAGTATGGGTTTAATTATAACTATATGATTATTAAGGTGGGATATTATTTAATACTATATAAAGTGGAATATATTATAAGGTAATGGTAGTATAACCTATACTCTAAATTGGGTATTATCTATGTATTATGATATGATCTATAAACTGATATACTCTATTATCTATAGGATAATATTATCCTATTATATTATCCTTGAATCTAATACTTAATCCTAAAGTGCTGGGTATATTTTCTTAATAGCCTTATTAAACTTATCTACTACCTTGAAAGTATAGTAAATTAATCCTTAAGCAGTTATATTTATAAAAGGAGATATAGGATTCTTGGGTATATATATTAGGATTATATTCTAATCTCTTATTATATATTTATATAATCTATTATATAGTCTTAGAGTTCTTTATTATTTATAAGTATATATAGTTAGATTCTGCTTATATATAAATCTGATAAGATATATCTAAACTTTTTAAAGTTTAATTATTTAGGTTGATTTACTTAGTTATATTATATAGCTGCTATAAGTATTTTAAGTTCTATCTAGAGTATAACTTATTATTTATTATAATTAACTCCTATATATTTAAAGGCTTAGTATTTATCTTTATTAATAAGTTTAATATTAGTGCTATAATTATGTAGATATATATAACTTATATATATAAGGTCTTATTATTAAAAGCAGCTGTCCCTTGGTCCCTTATAGCTCTTATATAATAATACTAAGATAATAGATATGCTTGATATATTATTGGTTTAATAGCTTGATGTTATCTGGCTAGCTATAATCTTATAACTTATAAGCCTAGTTAGGATTAATAGGATTATTATATCTTAGGTTATTATTATACTGATCTCTTTATATAGAATTGAAGTAGTATAAAAGGTTAAAAGCTTTAAGTCTTACTATATAATTTCTTAGCTTAATAAAAGCCGGGTTATTAAAGTTGGGTTTAGGGATGGTGATTGACTTTATAATAACCCTTCTATATAGAATAGAGATCTGATAGAATTTTCCTTGGCAGGTATTATAATTATAATCTATAGATTGATTAGGTAAGATATAAGGAGAAGAAGGATTATAGGAATATAATAAATAATAAGAGAGTATATATTATAACCCTAACCCCGGTCATATGATCACTGTATAATTATTACTCTATAATGAAATATTCTTTATTAGATTATATTTATTAAAGATATATAAAAGGCTTTATTATAATTTTTAAAATCTATAATTATATTAAATCTATATTATTTATATATAATAAGAATATTAATTATTTATATATTAAATAAAATAAGTATATCTAAATCTTTAACTAATTTAACTCTTATTTATTATAATATTTATATTATTAACTTACCCTATATAATATAATATATTCTTGCTAATTAATCAAATTTTATTATCTTAGGGTTATACTAATCTTAATTCTATCTATAGATTAAAATATATATATATTGGATATATCTATATAGCCTTTATACTATATTTAAGAATTTACTTTAAGTTCAATCTATAGATCAAAATCATGATATATATTAAATAAGTAAATATAGGGTATATTTATAAAGGGATAGAAATAGATTATTATATCTATCTATAAATATAAAACCTTTTAAACTCTATAGTTTAATTTATATAATAGAAAAAATGTTTAAGTTTAATAATAGGGTTAGGCTTTATATCTCTAACCCTTAGTTATCTAATTATTCCCTATCCTCTATAGTATAATAGTATAATATAGGACTAGTCCTATATTAGTCTAATCCTTAATAGCTGGATATATATCCCTAGTCTCTTTATTTATTACCTCTGAAAACCAGAATAGATATTATAGTTATTCTATATCTATAATATCTAAGGTTTTAGATAGAATTTCTTTGGATATATCTGATAGTATTTCTATATAATCCTTCCTTAATCTGCTATAGATATTATTGAAATACCTTAATATTAATATCTATTTATCTTTATTAATTATATACTCTGCTTATTTATAAAATTGGTTATCTTAGGTATATTTTATCTTTATAGGTAGTAGGGTATTACTTAACTTATTTAGTTATATTCAAAGGCTATATATAATATAAGCTATTAGAGGTAAACTATAGATAGCTTAAATAGCTCTTAAACTCTTATATATTCTAATCCTAAGTTTTTATCTTTATTAGCAAACCCTAAGTATGGATAATAATATAAGGAGAATATAGATTATAAACTTACTTAGATATGGTTTTATTAATATTAGTATCTCCTCTTTTATTCCCTATAGCTCTTATATAATAAGGCCTAGGTAGTATATATACTTAGTATATTATTAATCCTCTGGCTTTATATCTATTAGCTAGATATAATTATATAGTTTATATGCTTAATTTGGGTTTATGGGGTTATTATATTTAAGGTTATTATTATATTGATCTTATCTTATAGAATTTATAAATAGTATAAGATTAAAGGCTTTAAAGGTAATTAACTAATTCCTTTCCTTGATAATTTCTGGGTTATTAAACTTGACTTTAGACTGGCCTGAAGAATCTATAGTAATAGCTATTAATAACCTAAAGGTATAGGCTAATATAATTCTAATCTATAGATCAGCTGAACCTTAAATGAAAGGTATAAGTGAGAGAAATAAAATAGGATAATAATATATTCTATAGGATATAAAGATCCTAACCTTAATCCTTATTATATAATATCTATTCTAGATTTATTTAATAATAAATTATTAATATTATCTTATATAATATTATAATAAAAAGATTTAAATCTTTATTTAATATAATTTATAATTTATTTTATAATAAATAAATACTTTTAGATTTAATAATATATTTATTTATTTATTGATTTATTTATTTAATAATATTAATAAAAATAAAATAAAATTTTATTTAAATTAAAAGAATTTAGATTATTTAAAAAATAAAAAATACTATAATATACTTATCTTAATCTTTATATCTTTTTAATTATAAGAAAGATAATTATTTTAAATTATATTTTTTTAGTTAAAATATATATTATTATTAATTTTTATTTTATATAATTTATATATTATTATTTTAAATTTAAAAAGGTATATTTTAGTTATATAATATTAAATATATAGTATAGGGTAGCTGATAAAATTGGATTCCTTTTATATATAAAAGTATTAATATTTAATACCTCTATCTACTCTATATAAAAATAATATTTCTCTTGCTTATTAAGTAAAATTTATATTAAGATTACCCTATTAATTATAGTTTAATCTATAGATCAAAATCTATATAAATAAGAGCTATAAATTATATAATATATAATATATTATTAAGATATTATTATTAGATACTCTTAGTATATATTTATCTAATTAATTATATTATTTTATATAGCTTTAATATATTCTAGTATAATATATACTCTAATCCTTAATATATTTAATTTTTATATAAATTACTATTATATTATATAGTATATATTAAATCTCTTTATAACTTTATAACTATAAACCCTTATTTCTATCTCTATTAATAATAGTCTCTTAGCCTGATTATTAATTATAATAAGCTCTATTACCTTTCCCTTTCTTATAACGTTTGGTGAATTCCCAAGGGATAAACCTAATAAAAAGGGTTTATATTGGTAGATGAGTTGGGGCATTCTAAGCAATATGTCTATCACATTAGTGATAGATACCGAGTATCATAACCAGGGGTCAAGTATCAGCATAGTAAGTGGTAGCGAACAATATAATGAAGTTGAAAGTATGTTAATAACTATCTAACTATATCTAAAGAGTGAAAATTAAGGGTATATATATATATCTTGGATCACGATTCGAGTTGTGATCCTTATTGCTGGATCACGCTTAGAATCATAAGCCATCCCATTGGATCATGGTTTTGGGAGTGATCCTAAGCCTAGGATCACCTCTAGAATCATGATCCAATTCCATACAGTTCCAAGCCTCTGGTATATACCTAGTGACATCATAAATCATATGATCAAGGCCCACCATATAACCTTGGCTATTAGGTCATGACATGATATCTCCCTCTCAAAAGGTCTTATCCTTAAGGCCTATAGGCATACCTTTCCTTCCTTCCTTTATATTTATGAGTTATGGGACTCATATCGCGTCGAATTGTTTCTCACGATATCAGATCGTATTAGGAAACCTTAATATTCTTTGAAGAAGAGTATTAAACGTTCTATATTAGCTGAAGGTATGGATTTCGATAGTGAATCAGTAGATATACTGTATTCTTATTGTTTTAAACGAAAACAATCTTGCTGTATAGCGGAAAACAGTAGCCGTTGCATGGCTTATGTGAAGCGGGGTCGCTCCTGCGATGGTGTTTTGATAGCATCCTCACATACGTATTGTCTTCATGGTATGACATCCAATTCTTGCTGATTTCGTTAATAACGAAACTTTTGGAGCAATACTATTATCTAGACTCCAAAGAAGAGGAAACTGGAGAGAATATCTCAGATATCCAGGATCAATTATCTGAACTATAGTCATAGCTTTCTTTAGCTCTCAACCGTTTGTCTTGTATTCGTAAGCTTAAGAAGAAGGCTAAAGAGTAAAGTTCCGAGTTGGTTCGTTGGGGTTTGAAGGAGTTAGATACTAAGGATAGGATTGATCTGGTTCCTGCCTTAGAGGCATATGAGCATTATATGGTATCGGATTTGCAGTTCCTAGATGCTCTAAATAAGATAGATTGGTCTTCCTTGGGTTTAGGTGACGAGTTTGTTGATTTGGGGTCTTTGGCCAGGCTGACTGGTTCTGAAGGAATTGTCGTAGCATCGGGCGGTAGTGGTTCAAATGGTTAGCAGGCTCCTATGTATTGTCTTCGGGTCCAAAGCCTTTCCATTTAATAAGGTATTCATTTCACTTGTTTTCCTATCTAGTGTCCAATATTATTTCTATCTCTTATTCTTTTTCAACTGCTTCCACTTATATTATTGTGTGTTCCTTCGCATTGTCGGGTGCTTTGCTTAGTAAGGAAATATAGAACACGGGGTGTAACCATATATTCTTTGATAGTGAAAGTTCATAGTTGGTGTTAGAAATGGCTTTCTTAACTTTGAAAGGTTTAAGTTTCTTAAAGTCCAATTTGTCGCTTGGTCATATTATTATAATATTTAGGGAATTTTTGCCTGGTATATAGTGCAAAAGGTATACCATATCTCTCTCTTTAAAGATTGGTCCCTTTAATCTTTATTGATCTGTATAATGTTTCATCCTGTTGCGGATGATTTGGAGTTGTGCATGGAGTTCTTCATGTAATTTTCATAGCTATATGGCATCTAGCATAGCTTTTTCTGATTTTGGCCCTTCTTGTTGTGGTAGGTGGAAAGCTTCGGGTGTGAATCTATAATTGGTGTATATTGGCGTAGTCTATGTTGACTCTGAAACGGATGTATTATAGGCTAGTTGCATGGTTGGTAGGTGTTTTATTTAGTCATCCTGATAGTAATTAATATAAGTGCATAGGTATCCTTTAATAATTTGATTGATTCGTTCTGTTTATCCATCTATTTATGGATGATAGGCGGTATTGAGTTTGTGTCTGGTCCCAAGATATCCTATCAATCCTTGCCAAAACTTAGAGGCAAAGGTTATTCCTCTATTGGAGATGATCTCCTTTAGTAAGCTGTGTGAGCTTACTATCACTCTGTTGAAGCTATAGGTAAGATCTTCTGCTGAGCTCGCTTTAAGGTAGGGTATAAAGTATAAGAACTTCATTAATCTTTCCATAATAACTTATATTAAGTTATAGGCTACTCTTATAAGGGGTTCTACTGATAGGGATAGTTTAATAATGAAGTCGAACGATACTGATTCCTATGGTCACATAAGCACTGATAGCGGTTATAACTCTCCATATGGTTTGTGTCTTGCTAGCTTGGTTCGTCCATAAGTGATACAGTTACTTATGACTTTCTGGACTACTTATCATAGTCCTTTGAATCCATAGTATCTTTGTGCTTGTTCCGTGGTCTTTATAATTCCTTGATAACCATAAATAGGGGATTCATATAGTTCTTATATAATGGTTTCCTGGAGTTTTTTAGGTATCCAGAGTTTTCCATTGTATTCATAGTGTCTATCTTTCCATAGTGTTCCTTTAGGTGTTCTTGCAAGATCCTTGGAGGAGTATGCTTGTTTGACCCATTTGAGGACAGGGTTGGCTGATATAACGCGATAAGTTGCATTCAGCTTCATCTATAGGGCACCTGATTTGGATAGTTGGAAGATTTATCCTTTATAATGCGGCTTTCCGTCATTATGGTCGCTTTATTGGCTTAGAGCATCTACTCTGCCATTCTCGGATCCTTTATGGTAGATGATTTCGTAGTTATAGTCCGCAAGGGTTTCTGTGTAGCGGGTTTGTTGTGTGTTTAACTTTTGTATGGTAGTAAAGTAAGAGATATTCTTGTGATTGGTAAAAACCTTTATTCTATGATTGCTTCCTTGTAAGTAGTGTGAGAATTTGTTAAAAGCTTTGACGATTGCTATGAATTCTTTGTCGTAAATTGGATAATTGAGTTCTACTCCATGGAGTTTTTTGGAGTAGAAGGCGACAGGTTATAGTCTTCCTTCGTTGTCTTGTTGTCTAATCTGGGCTCCGATGGTGTAGTTTGAAGCATTAGTTTCTAGTTCTGTAGGCTTGTCCGGATCATACATCGCTAGTACAGGTTCTTTGCAGATTCACTTCTTGAGTTCTTCAAATATAGCATCCATATTGGGTTTCCATAGGAATTTACGATCTTTCTTAGTGCATTCGATGAGTGGCATGGCTATTTTGCCATAGTCACGGATGAACTTTCGGTAGTAATTGGTAAAGCCCAAAAACTCTTGTATGTTCGTAATGTCTTGTGGCGTCGGCCAGTCATGTACTGCAGCGATTTTTGCTGGTTCCATTTAAATCTCACCTAGTGAGAAGATATATCCTAGGAAGGTAACCGTTTGCTTATAAAATTCACATTTTTCTGATTCGATAAGAAGATTGTTATCTTGGAGTAGTTATAATATCTTATAAATATATTCTCTGTATTCTTCTTTTATTTGGAAGAAGATTAGGATATTATCTAGGTAGACTATTACAAAGATATCTAAATATTCTTAGAGAATGTTATTGATCATACACTGAAATGTTATAGGGGCATTGGTTAAGCCGAAAGGCATTACCAGATACTCGAAAAGTCCAAACTTGGTTCTGAAAGTGGTTTTCCATTCATCGCCTTTCTTTATTTGAATTAAGTTGTATGCTCCTTTAAGGTCTAGAGTAATAAACCAGTTTATTCTATACAATCGATCGCATAGTTCATTAATTAACGGTAAGGGTATCTGATCCTTGATTATGATTACATTCAATAATTGGTAATCCATAACCAGTTATAGCTTACCATTCTTTTTTGGTACAAATATAATAGGGTATCCTGCTTTGGATATGGATAATCGGATATATCCCTTTTCAAGCATTTCATTAAGGTACTCTTATAATGTTTTAAGTTCCTTGGCGTTTAGTATATAGATCTTGGTGAAAGTAGGCTTCTTTTTGTCTATAATCTGAATTTTATGGTCCTATTGGTTATGCAAGGGGAGCTTTATTTCTAGTTCTTTGCAAAACAGTTTAACATACTTGCAGTATTCTTCCGGTATAGGTACAAGTCATTTTTCCATATCTAAGGGTGATTCATCCTTGGAGTGTTCTTGTAGTTGCTCCATTATTATCCTAAGGGCGGCAATAACCTATTGGGTTTATCGTTGTTGATCGTTATGTTGTTTTTTGGTGTGATTTCCCGGTGGGAGGCCCTTCTTGATAGCCATAAAGCATACTTTCTTTGCTTTGCCTATTATCGTTGGATCTTTGTGATTTCTTGGAGATAATGCGGTATCGCTCCATTGCATCTAGCCTATCTTCCAATCGATCTATGGGTTACTATCAAATAACCAGGGGTGGCCTAATATAAGTTTATATTCTCTAGTGTCCATTATATTGAATATAGCATTGTCTTGATATCCTTGGACTTCGAATTGGAGATGATCAGTCTCTTTATCGATCTATCCTCCATTATAGGCAAAGGTATTTCCTTCCAGGTTATACAAGGGGTACAATTCTTCCTTGTCATGCTATAGCAGTCGTGTGCGATTCACGGCTTTTAGTGATATATAATTACCTATTGCTCCACTATCCACTAGAGCATGGAAACAATATCCTATGGTCTATATTTCTATCATTAGTTTGAGCCTGTTGGTGTCTATTGCATAGAGGGTCTTTTATGGGGGGTTGCACTATAACCCTCTTATAGGCGACTTTACTTGTTTTTTAAGTTTCTGGGATTATATTCCTTGTATAGTCCGTCGTAATTTATTCTGTCCAAGCCTTAAGTGATTATATGATATAGAGTTCGATCGGCTTGATTTCCTTTATGGGTTCGGAAGTTAAATTCTTGTTTATGGAGGTTCTTTATTTCCTCATATATGCGTTTGTTTTCTTTTATATATTGTCTGCATCGAGGTTTGTTGCAGTTGATTGCTATCGTGGCTTCGTATTGAGTTCTTCCTGGGATACTGTCTTCCAGTAGTTATCTTTTGTGCCATTATACCAGCTTCTATTATGAGTGTACATCGCACTTGAGGTTGATATAATTATATAAGTCCTCCTTTCCATAGTCTGTGAGTTATGGTCCGTTATGTCCTAATTTGAGCTTTTCCTATTTGTGGACCTTGTAATAGATGGACTTACAGTCTTTGTTTTTGGCTTCTTGTCTGTATTCTTCTGGGGTCTTGGGGTGTGATTCGAACACACCAATTCCAAAAGGTGTAAAGTACTCAGCCTTATACCAGTTGATGAATTGATCTCCTGTGAGGATATTCTTGATTCCTTATGCTCCTATATAGCATAAGAAGAATTCATTCTGGATTTTTATTTTCTGATATTGAAAATAAGAGAAATCAATACATAATATCCAATTGATTTCGCTATGGAAAACATAATTAGGGTCTAGGAGTATATAATCGTCTTCGTATTTGCTATAGTTGGTTTTCAATATAAAGGCTCTTCCAAGGTAGTCTCCTAGGACAGGGATACCTAGGCCTTCTTCCAATATCCATTCACAAACGTATTTGGTGATTATAAGTCAAAGGTTGACTCTATCCATATAGCTTGGTACTTGTATAAGTTTGATTGCTGCTTCCTTAAGGTGTTTATGGGCAGTACTCTTAGGTGGTGGATATGATATAGTATAGTATTGAGTTGTCCTGAGAGGTTCTTCATTCTTGGATTCTAAAGAGCTAGAGTCCGAGCTATTGCTTATTGTTTTGTCTTCAACCAGGGTGTTTTCATTGTCCATAGCAGGGATTACTTATTGGTCCGGAATCTCTTTGAAGTATTCTTTCTTATCTATATCTATATCCAGTTATTGGTCCCATTATGCAATACCGGATTGGGTTAGTGTGGTCCGCAGTATTGGTGATTATTGGGGTATGGGGTGTCTATAGTTTCTGGGTCATTCTCATCCCTATCCTCTTCGTCCTATTATAGCCAGGGTTTGTCCATTTGTAGCCATGGTGTATACACTTTATCGCGCATTGGGTACTGGTTTCCAAGATTTCTTGTCTTTCTTGGGTTGTTCATATTGCTGGGAGATATGTCCATATCCATTATAGTTGTAATATTAGACTTTCAACATATCTCTTTTCTGGGTTGCGTCGAGTTCCATTCTTCTAGGATTCAGGGTATGTTTATAGGCAATGGGTTCTTCTCTGTATCTGCCTTGATTGGACTGGTGTCATGGTTTTCGTCCAAAATCACTCTATCCTGATCCTTTGGTTTTCCTTTGTTTGCATTGTATAAACTGTCTGTTATCAATCTTGGTAGCCATTCCGATGTACTTGGCCAAATTTTCAGGTCTGTCCTCCCTGAAGAGTTCATCCTTGACTTCTTCCTTGAGTCCGTTATAGAAGTACTCTATTAGTGCATTGTCTTCCTAGGTGATTTGTGAGGTGATCTGTTTGAATTCTGAGGTATAGTCTGAGGCTGATTTGCATTGGTATAGTAGTTTGAGTTTTTCGATTGCAGCTCTCTCTTTGTCTACTTGTCCAAAGACTTCTTTGATCGCGTCTTCAAAGTTGTTATATTTTTGAAAGATCTTTTTGGTTTTGTTATCCTGGTCTTTTTCCTCCTTGTTCATATAGTCTCTTATAATGGGTTCAAACCATTTAAGGGCAGCCCCCTTTATACATCCTATAGTATATAGGATTTTTACAGATTCCTCCTACAACTAATGGGGGTAGAACTGGTAATAAGCTTTGAGTTGCATTAGGAATATTTAAAGTGATCCAGAATATCTGGTAAAAGGTCCTGGCTTGCAAGGTTTAATGATTTCGCTGAGGTCTTTCTGTTTGGCTTATAACTTAGCTTTGAGTTCCATATTCTTCTCATACAGAGCCTGAAGCTCAGTGATAAGTAAGGCAAGGGTTGGTTGAGTGGTACCTATAGTGATTGAGGTAGTTGGCGATATTGCTTAGGGTTGCGCAGTAACCCACTAAACAAGAGTTATCAATATATGATGTTTGGTGAATTCCCAAGGGATAAACCTAACGAAAAGGGTTTATATTGGTAGATGAGTTGGGGCATTCTGAGCAATATATCTGTCATATTGGTGATAGATACCAAGTATCATAACCAGGGGTCAAGTATCAGTATAGTAAGTGATAGCGAACAATACAATGAAGTTGAAAGTATATTGATAACTATCTAACTATATCTAAAGAGTGAAAATTAAGGGCGTATATATATATCTTGGATCATGATTCGAGTCATGATCCTTATTACTGGATCACACTTAGAATCGTGAGCCATCCCGTTGGATCATGGTTTCGAGAGTGATCCTAAGCCTAGGATTATCTCTAGAATCATGATCCAATTCCATATAGTTCCAAGCCTCTGGTATATACCTAGTGACATCACAAGTCATATGACCGAGGCCCACTGTATAACCTTGGCTGTTGGGTCATGACATTTCTCTCTCTGATTATACTAGTAGTGATATTATTATTACCCTTGATATCTATTATCTTAGAGAAGTTTTAAATTATTATATTATTATTAAGGTAAGGATTCTTACTACTAATATAGTCTAATATAAGCTTAGTGCCTCTCTTTTAATGCTTATTAATATCTGATAGGTTCTCCTTTATAAACTTAATGCTCTCCTTTGGATTATATAGTATAAATCAGGCAAGTTTACTATAGAACTTGCTCTTATATCTAATCAATTTATAGTTATAATAGTCCTATTATACTCTTGCCCTGGGATATTGATTGACTTTATAGCTATAGTAAATATATAGAATTTTATAGGTATATATAATCCAAAGCTCTCCCTGCACAACCTTAGGAATATCACCCTCTATTATAATAATACCTATATATTTCTTGAATATATAAGATTCTTGGTATATATTGAATATATCTTTAATTAATAGGATATCCTAATATATAATATTTATAAAGCCAAGTTGCTATAATCAACCGATCGCTTACTATATTATACTTAGGTTCTATAGATATTTAAGGATAATACTTAAGCTATAGGATTAATAGAGATTCACTCTAAATATATTTAGTATAAATAAGATAATAAGGTAGCTGACATCGGAATCAGGGTTATTGAATTTGTATTATACCTTATCTCTCTTATATTATTAATAAGAGCTGTGAATCTATAGTATTTGAACCCTAATAAAGTTCAATACAGCAGCCAGGATCCTATTATATCTATTAGTAAATTTAAGCCATTTATATAATATAGTGATAAGCTCTTAAGGGATTGATCCCAGTTTATAATCTATAGATTATAATTCTTATAGTATAGATATTCTATTATTTCTATCTATAGATTAAAAAGGCCATTCCTTATAGTATATACTGATATCTCCTTATTAATTAATAATAATAAATAGATTCTATTTATACTTAAGTGAGGGGGTGATTGATATATACTAATACTCTACCCTTTTAAGTATATAACTTATATAATATCTTCTATATAGTATATATAATCTTAGGAGATTTATATATTATTATCTGGATTATAATGATTTTATTAATTGGGTAGGGTATACTCTTATTAGGCCTATAATAATAAAAGTACTATTAAAGGCCACCTATATAATCCTTAGCTGCTATTATATTTATCTTGAAAACTCTAGCTATAATATATATATCTTTCCTTCTTAATATATTAAGTTCTTATATCTTAGTCTTTGCTATCTATATTATTAATTTATTTATATAGAGTTTAACCTTTATAATTATCTGACTATAATATATTATCTAAAGGGTATTTATATCTTTAAGTAACTTGATGTTTCTTAGGTTGGCCTATATCAGTATATAGAAGTTAATATTAATAGATATTAATGCTAGTACTTATTGAATACCTGTATTTACTAAGATGTTAGATACTACTATAGCACTCTTTCCCTCCCCCTCTATACCTATATTATTAGATATTATTATAATAAAGGATCCCATATTTTGGTTGATAATATATTAAATCCTGCGCTTGTTTTAGATATTTAACTTTAACTTAATGGTATGGATATATATAAGCGGAATAGAGTTATTAGGTATAATCTTTAAGTTGTCTAATAGTGCTGTTTTATTTAGTATACTTCTATGGATGGTAAAGATTAATATTACTGGATATATAATATACTATACTATATTAGAATCCTATTTATTATTAAGTATATAGTTCTTAAATAATATAAGATATATAAGGAATAATAGTATAATTAGATTAGAGATATACTTAATAAACTCTATATAGCGCTTTTGCTAGTTAATGGTATAGACTATATTGTTTACCTAGCTATTAATAGTCTTAATGGTTAGGTGATTATAAGTTATACTTTTATACTCTCTGCTATTATATATCCCCTTTCATATCCCCTTCTTATACTATATATTAGATAACACTTTAGTAGATAGCTTCTACTTAAATAGCTATACCAGGTTCTAGAATAGTTTAATATAATCAAGTCTATTATAGATATAATTAAATAATAGGATTATAATATATATAAGGGTAGCCTTATGATCTAGCTGGTTGATAATATGATGTATTATTAAATAAGGGCTTTTAATGGTATAGCCTTTATCATAGATGATCTAGTTAAACTGCGTATCCATGATTTTTAATGGTATTATAGTATTGGACCCGGTTCTATCTATGCTTAGGCTTACTAGGTCCTTAATCTTTAGCTTATCTTTTAGGTTCTATAGGATTATTTCCTTTACCTCTTTGAGTTATTAAAGGAGTCTAGGGTCAATCTCTACTATCTTATAGAGTCTTATCCTTATATTCCTAATTACCTTACTATATAAGCTTAATTATCTTACCCCTATGATATAAAGGATAATAACGATTTATTATAGAGTATCCAGGTTTATATATCTATCTCTCTACTTATTGATCCACTTCTATAACTCTGCTATATTATTTAGAGTGGCTTCTCTCTATACCTGTGATATAATCTTATTACAGGTACTATAATAGATAATAACATCGAAATAGCTGGCCTATTATACTATAGCTTTAAGGAAAGTCTACTTAACTATTATAATAGAGTAGAATATAATGCTTGGCTTATATAGTTATTTGCCTTTAGTCAGTGGTTTGGGGTCTGCCTTAATCAATTTATATACCTTCTTGGTTATACTATATAGTAATAAGAATATCTCTAGTGTCTTTCTTAGCCTATACTTATCTATTAATATTATAGCTCTCTATATACCTATTATCTTATTAATAATTATATTTGCCTCTATAATTATCTATTAGTATATATTATATATACCTGTTATAGAGTTATTATTATTAATACGCCCTCTATACTAGGATGTATGATTGGGGTAGGGATGGGTGATAGTAGATTATAGTAATATATACCCTTATTAAGTATCTAATATAGCTTAGGCTTTTTATTATTTACTTCAGTGATGCAGTTAGATATGGCTGGATCTTACTAGTTAAGAATACTAAATATCTTATAAGCAATTGTAAGGTCTTTTTTATCAGATAAAAATATCCCTATAAGATCTCTGTTTTCTCTTAGATTATATAGCTATCCCTGATCTTTATTATCCATTATATTAGCTGTTAAAGTAATATTATCAAGGTGCTGTATTTGCCGCTTATAGGGTTCCTGATTATTAAGGCTGGCTTCTATTGTATTGAGTTTACTATCAAAGCTGATATTTACTCTTGTCTTTAGCCACTCTATTAAATTTTCTATATCCATACTCTTAAGTATAAGCAGCTATAAAATAGATTTCTTCCTCTCTTCTTTCTTAGTCAGGTCTATGCTAGGAGTGATTTGCTCCAATATATTTATAATACCCTTATAAATAGCTAATATAAGATCAACTCAGATAGTATCCTTATCTAGCCCTCCTCTAGCTCCCATAGCCCTAATAGGGATCCCTATCACTGCTCTTATATCCTTATATAATAATATACTATTAAGGTTATCGGTTTTAAGGCTATTTATTCTATTAAAATATATAGCTATCTTTATAGTAAGATTTTATAATATAACCTTATCTTTATTCCTTATCTATACTACTGCTATATTAGCGCTAGATATATTAGTAGTATATTTATACCAAAGAGATAGATTATTCTAATATGGTTTGGATGGGGTAGATAAAATCATAGGAGTTAATCTATATTTCTTAAACTATATAATAATATAAAGGGCTGTAACCCAGTTATTATAGGAGTGACCCTATATAAAACCTTTTTAATCTTTTATTTAATTATTTTCTGGAAATCTAAAGAGAAAGAATATTATTAACCTATAATATACTGCTATAAATATTAGGGATTTATCCTATTCTATATCTTTAATAGGGTTGATATCTAATAGAAATAGTTTGCTTATTAATCCCTTCCTTATAAGAATATCAGATTACTTCTCCAGGTTTGCCTATAGATATAGATACATCCTATCTATATATTTAATACTGGTATAAATAGTTATAGTATAATTAATCTTCTTTTTCTCTATTATATTAAGAGCTTTTATAAAGGGATACAAGATATAGGCCATTAATATCCACTATTAGCATTAACCCCTTAGGATATAGATATATATAATATATAATTAATACTAGAGGTGATTGATTTCAATCTATAGATAGCTACTTAAGCTTACTTGATTAAGCTAAGATTAGATCTATAGATTATAATCCATATATAATACTATATATACCTTAAGGGATTATATTATATACTATCTCTATTAAGAAATATTAAGAAGGTATTTATTCTTAGAAACTTAAATAGGCTTACTACCTAGAGAGTAGAGTCTCTAGCCACCCTTATAATACCTAATAATATCATCCTAAATATATACCCTTTAGAATTATTATAATCTTTTATAAGGCTTTCTAAGGACCTAATACCCAGTCTAAACTTAACTGATAATTGAATATATTTATTATAGGGTAGGGTAAAACTATAATAGGTATTATATAGTAATGCTCTATTAGCTCTCTAGATGCTAATGCTTATAATAGTCTTGCCTAGTATATCTAGGAGTGGTAATAGTCTTAGTTTTAATAGTCTAATCTTTAAGAATTATTGGTCTAGCAGTGATAGGAGTGTCTTAGGGTATATATCATCATCTTGGTCATCATTATCATCCTCTCTACTATTATCTCCACTGCTATTATCTCCGCTACCACTGCCGCTATCATCCCCACTACCACTACCACCTCCACCTCCACTATTAGCCTTAGCCTTGGATTTGGCTTTAGCTTTAGCTTTAGCTTTAGTGGCTTCTTTGGCTTTTTTAGCTTTAACTTCTTTAGCTTCTTTAGCTTTGGCTTCTTTAGCTTCTTTAGCTTTGACTTTAACTTTAGCTTTAGCTTTAGCTTTAGCTCTAGCTTTAGCTTTGGCTTTAATATCTTTAGCTTTAGCTTTAACTTCTTTAGCCTTAGCTTCTTTAGCCTTGGCTTCGGCTTTATCATTATTATCTTCAACTTTATCTTTAACTTCATCTTTAGTATTACTCCTAGTATTAATCCCACTTCTAAGGCTCTTACCACTCTTTATATAATTATTATTAGCTATATTATTAAGAGATTCACTAGTATCTTTGAACTTATTATCACCATTGCTTTTTGATTTATTATTATCTAGGCAATCCTCTCTAGTATTAATAGCTAGATTATCTCTATTACCCTATAATAGTATAATATATAGCATAGGGTTATACTGATCCTTAGGCAACCAATATAGGTTACTATCATAACTGCTATTACTATTATCAGTATAGCTGCTATCACTGCTATTCACATCACCTATAAAATAGCTTCTTATCTATATTTTTCACTTATAATTAGCCTGACTTATTAGGTAAGTATATGATTATATTCCCCTGATATCTATCTATCTATTTCATAGTCTCTATATAGCACTTCTTTATTGGTTTGCCTTTAGATATAATAGATACTGCTCTGGCTTGCTTGGCTAGGTGTTTGGCATTAGTCTCTCTGGTTTTATCTATCTTTATTAGCTTGCCTCTAATGCTCTCTCTTATTCTATTAGATTAATAGGGTCTTACTATATTCACGCTACTGCTACTAGCGGTCACTATTATAGGCTGTATGTATTGCCTTATCCTTATATTAGTTCTTTTGGATATTAACTAGCCCAATAGAGTAATATTATCTTCCCATCTAGTATAGTTCAGGCCTCTTAGCTTATTAAGGAGCCATTTGCTAACACCCTTAGGGTTATGATTATTCTTAGACTCTTTTACTATAATAGGTAATATACAATAATAAATATCTTTACATTGATTAAATAAGTTATATAAGATTATATTAAACCCTTTATATTAATAAAGGGAAGAGAGGGGGGTTGATATAGATAGATATATTAGATAGATGAAAATAATAGCTATATAAACTCAAATAACTTATATTTATTTTGCAAACATAGTGGTTTGGTTATATATATTACTATAGAACCTATATCCCTATTTATCGCTCTCTTATTTAGTTAATCCTCTATTCCTTTATACTATTATTATTGAATTATTTCCCTAAAGCTCTTTAAGGTTCTAATAATACCTTGGCCTATAGCCTCCTATTATATAGCCTTAATAGTATAATACTACTATATTAGCTAGCTTACTGCATAGGCTATACATTATTATTTATATAGTATATTAAGGGAGTGAATAGCTATACTGGATCCAGCTCCTTTATAACTAGCCTTATATCTATAGATAACTCTAATAATAAACGCTTATTAGCGATTATAGTATTTCCCTATCTAAGTTAATAGGACTGCCTCTTCTATATCCAGTTTGATAGGGATAAGATTGATATTAGATCCTCTTCTCTATCACTTTCTTATTATTCCTTTTATATCTATAGATTAGAATTGCATTCTAGTTCTATAAAATAAATACCAGAAAGATTATAAAGAATACACTAGCTTAGGCTTAGAATCCAATTCTAATATTATATTACTAATCGATTCATCACTATTAGCAATACTAATCAATACTATAACTAGCCTCTAAACTCTTTTATTACCAGAGCAGCCATCAGATTCCCTTATATAGCTTCTATAATACCTAGATTCACCTCCTATCCAAGCCAGATTATAAAATCAATTTATAATACAAATATCTATTAGAAATATCTTTTTATCTATACAATACCACCCAGCCTTATATATATCCCATAGCATAGGGGTATCACTATATTCATAAATCAATACTTCCTATCAGGTCTATTAATACTATAGATATACTATGGCTAGTAATATATATAATAGACTTAATATAGTAGTATCCATTTGGTTCTCTTCTCTTTATACTATTGGGTTATTTCTTTCTTAGCCTTAATCTAATTAAAGTGATAGGCACATAACCTGATCCTATATAAGAACTCTCTTCCCCTAGCTCTATAGTATAAGTATATTCCTATAGTATTCTCTAGATCTCTTTTATACTAATATATCTCCTCCTTCCTAATATAATCTAACTATTTAATCTTATCTAGTCCTATAAATTCCATTAAAGCCTTCATAATAATATGCCTACCTAGCAGCCTAGGCCTAGGGTTGGGTTTTACATATATAGAGTATAGCTTATTATCTTAGCTATACCAGACCCAGTCTTCTTCGATATCTAGGAACTCGCTTATAATAGCCTATAGATAGATTATATAGCTAAGATATGTTTATATAACTGCCTTATTAGAGTTACTTTTATCTATAGATTATAAAAGAGCCTTCTTATCTATAATAATATATGATTTAGATAATAATCCATCCTGCTCTACTTAACCGGTTTCCTATATAAATCCTATTATCTTCTAGGGTATACCAGTATATATAACCATCTAAATAGACTTATAATAGAAGCTAGAGCCCAGTACTATAATAGCTACTATAACCTATTTCCCTATACCATTAATCCATTTTATAATAATAGCAGCCTTCTCCTTAGCTATACCTAATAATAATATAAGTGTTTTGTATCCCAGGCGGTCTGTTATATAATCAATCTAGGGCATGGTCTAGCAGTATATAATGATTTGCCTACCTCCTTCCTATGGTTTGAATATAGATCTTTCTAGGCTTAAAGTTATTATTAATTTAATCTATTATATTATACCCTTAAACCTGTCCTTATCTTTGGCTTATCATCCTAAGCATATAATTCTATAACTAATATTATATCAGTTAATAGACTCTCTAATAATACATGGCTTTATGAGTTTGTTCTATTTGATGAAGCCTAATGCTATTATTAGCAGCAATATAGCTATAAGCCATACACTCTATACCTTAATCTAGCGGATATACCATCCAAAGTTATAAAGGCTTAATCTATAATTAGCTGCTATAACCATAAGATAGTATTCATTAACTATAATATAATCCAGGCCCTGTCTCTATAGCAGCCAGTATATACTATCAAGGAACTCCTTTATATATATAAGCTTAGCAGCAATAATAATAACAGGACCCTCTATATTGCCCCCCCTTATCCAATATATGATGTGGATCCCAGCCCTAGCAAGCTCCTATTCTATCGAGTGGTACAGAGCTATGATTGGTAGGATAAGGATAGTTATATCTGCGCTATTAAGGGCGCACTTAATTATAATAGGGAGGGTCTTGCCCCCCCTTATAAACAGGATAATCACTATCTGCTCCTTTAGGCCTGTCCTAAGTATGGCTATAGCTTTTTATCTCTGGCTACCGCTTCGAAAGTATAGGGCAGGGTCCTTTATTATAGATCTAGCTATAATAATAAGCTCCTACTCTATACAACCATGGCTAGCCCACTTCCTAACCCTTATGAATAGGATGGTTATAATATCAGCCCTATTATCTATGATATCTCGTTAATTAGGTTTAAGTATATCAAGCAATCTAAAAAGGTTCTATCAGTTAGTAAATACCTGATATACTCAATATAATAGAATACTCTTATACTGCCTAGATATATCTATATATATATGATTGAATATCTAATATAAGTGATTGCTTATCTTTATCAGCTTGATCATTAGATGCTCCTCCTTAGGGTTATTAGAGCCAATGCCAGTGCTAGCCCTGCCTATAAATTCTGATCCAAAGTTAGCCTGGTCATTTCTTAAGAACTTATCTTTAGTGATAGCCACTACCACCTACCTCCACCAGGCCACCTATATCTATAGCAGGCCACCCAGCGTATATATCTTTACTAGTATAATAGAGATAGTATTATCACCCTATACCTTGCCTTCTAGGCTTAACTATAGGAATAGTAATAATATAGCACCCAATCTACTAGCTTATAGAAATATCTGCTTAAGGGGTGTGATATAGGTAATATATATAAGGAGTATATTACTAATCTCTGGTAGCAGGAAGCGAATATTCTTCTTATATATGCCTAAGCGTTCCTAGCCCTTATAGTACTATATATAAAGCAGCATCAGCTTCTCCTAGACAAAAAGGTGCTATTGCCTTATAATATTATATATAGCGATAGATAGGATTTCCGATGATTATAATAACAGTCTAGGTATGATATAGTAGAGCATAAGGAGTAGCCTAAGGAATTCTTATACCCTTACCTTATATACTATTATAGCTATATTATAAAGCCTAAGTAAGATTACCCCTTTTATATTACCATCCCTTATTATAAAGGTATTACTTAGTAGCTTACTACCCTAAATATACTAGAGTAGTATAACCCTGCTATGCATTATCAGATAGGTATTGCAATGATCGATGGCCTATAATATACTATACTATATACTATCAATATCATCCTAGATATCACTAGCCTGGATATATAGTATATAGTTTGTATTAAGGAGGAGGTGCTTATTTAGGAGTGATTTCGCTCTATTAAAGGTAAATCCAGCTAGCTATATAATATCCTATATAATAATAGCTATACCCTTATACTGGATAGTTATACTATCCAGTGACTAGTAGATCTAGTATTAGGCAAGGCTATCTATGCTTGCTTTAAAGAGGTATAGTCTCTAGTTTAGAATATATCTGAATAGGGTTTTATTAGACTGTATTATATATCTATTAATAAGCTTGATTAGCTTTTCCAGCATCATATCATCTATCTCTATATAGTTATTATATATTATACTAAATAGTATCAATTAGGCAGATTATACCAGTACTAACAGTTTGCTATTAAAGTTGCTTAGATCTTCCCATCCCTTATTGCTTTATTCGATCTATTAGCTTGTATACTTGCCTGATAGCAGGCAGTAGCGATCCAGGGTTTAGCTTACCTTATAGCTTATTATAGTATAATAGCTAAGCAGTAATGACTTAAAGGGCTAGCTGCCTATAGGATGGTATATCAGCAAGCAATATAGCCTCTATAATACAAGCTATAACTATATATTATCTAGGCTAGGATCCCTATCTATCTACTTAATAACTTTATTTATATATATAATCTAGGATAATAATATCTTTATAGTATTAGTTAGTATAGGGTAACCCTCTACCTATATAAAGTGCTCTATACCTCTATGAACTATATAGTAATAATAGGCTATTAACTGCTTTATATAATTAAAGTAGTTAATTAGTATTGATTTATTCTTAAATAACTGGAATATATTAGCCTTGGATATATAGCCTATATAAAAGCGGTTAAGGATAAGAGCCTACTACTAGATCATCCTATATATTACTAAGCCCTCCTATACTAGCTTATACTTACTATATAGTATCTTTTCTATTATATTCAAGATATTCTCTAGCTTAATACAGTCCTCTCTAGATAATATATACTTAAGGTCCTACTTAGGCAGCATATATAATAATATAATATCTTTATTATATAGTCCATCCAGATATATAGTGAATCTGGTCTGATTCACCTAGGGTATATATACTGATTTGGTCTCACTGCCATCTATAACTGTCCCTTTACACTGGATATCATTAATAGCCTATATACTATCTTGTATTAGTGACTAAAATAGGCCTATCTCGGTAATAGACCTAGACCCTATTAGCCCGGGAATGAGCAGTAGAATTGACACTATAGCGCTATAGATAGCCACCTTAAAATAGATAGTAAGCTACTTCGCTTGGAATAGTATTTATATATAGTAGCATCTAAACAGCAGCTTCTTACTATTAATAAGCCAATACTTTGCCAGATACTCCTATAGCTTAGCCCTCTATATAGAGTAATACCTATAGTATAGATATAAACACTTATAGCTATTAAGGATTACTAGGCACTAGAGCAGTTGGATAGTATAATCCTTAGCTAGCTATTATTAGAGCTCCTCTAGAGGCCTCAGCCTATAGGCACTGAATCTATTTACTAGCAGATATAGCTACTCGCCCTTAATATAGTATAACTTAGCCTATAGATAATATTTCCAGCTAACCAGATTAGATATAAGATATATCCTATATTAAGCACATATCAGGACCTAATACTATTAATTATAGATAAATCTATTTATTTTTTCCTAGAAGAGGTAACCTATATATATAAGGGGGGATAGTAATTGGTTTATAACACTGGCTATATAGTAATACCTAAGCAGGATAGCTCTATAGTTTGATAACCTAAGCTATAGCAATCCTAAGCTAGTATCCAGGCTTAACTAATCATGATAGAGAGTTCCTAGACCCTAATCCTATTATTCTCGCTAATTATATTATTCCCTTTATATATTATCCTTTATTAGTTATAGTGGGGTATTTGGGTTAAGGGCTATTAATTATACTTAGCCCTACCCCTCCTTTATATAAAAGGAGCCTGCTATATAATGGATAGGTGTGATTTCTGATATAAATCAAAGATATTATATATAAGAAGGATATCCTAGTATATATTAATAGAAGATCTAAGTCTCTAGAGCTGATTAATAGCTTATTATATTATACTTAAGTTCCTAGGTTATTCTATAATAATACTATATAAACAAGCTTGATAGAGATTTATATTAAAAGCATTTAATACTAATAATATTATTAGATATCCTATATCTGAGTTAGCATTATTGAACTTTTATTATACCTTATCCTATTTAGATTGTTTATATAAACTCTTGATTTAAAGAATATAGATACCTAGATAATAGAGTATAACAGTAACTATACTATATAAATAAGTTAGTATAATAAGTAAAACATTAATAAGATTATAATCTATAGATTAAGGGGTTAAAGTATATAATTATAATTAGTCTAGAGGGTGTATAGGTAGGGAATTTCGATCTATAGATTGAAATTTCCTTAATATACACTCCCTAAGACAGTATTTATTTGGATTAAATAATAACTTATATCTAGGTTAATAGATAATTAATATAGACAAGTACTTGCCTTCCTAACTTTCCCTATTTAAGTACCTTTATAATAGTATATATAATCTTTAATAACTTATATACTATTGATTATATTATACTAATATAGCTGGTAGGATAGGAAAAGCTACTATTAGGTCTATAGTAATAAAAATATTATTATAGACCCCTTATATAATCCATTGCTGCTATAGTATTTATTTTAATAATACTAGTGGTTATATTTGGCTGTTGCTTCTATTAGGCCGCCTTAGCCTAATGCCTTAACTCGGCTATTATTAACTTAATAGAAGTGGCTATAGTACTGTTTATTATATTAACTTTGGTTTTCACTGCCTGGATAATATTCTAGGATATACTTAGATCTATCTTCTGGATTATCTATTCTTTATATATTCACCTTAGTATATCTATATCTCCTAGTAACCTGATATTTCTTAGATTGGCTTATATTAAATTATAAAAGTTAATATTAATAGATAATAGTATTAGAATATACTATACTCTATGGTTTATTATAATATTAGGTGATTTTGATAATCTACCCTTCCCTAGATAGATTAATAGACTGCTAGATATAAATATTATTAGATTATTAAAGTTTCTTTAAATAATACTAATAACCTATCTCTTTATTATATTATTAGGCTCTAGCTCTACTATATATATATATATAGGTGGAATAGTGTCTCTAGGGGTAATAAACTGTCTATTAGATAACTTTATCTATATTAATATACTATACTGGATTATAAAGATCTTTATAGCTAGCCTTATAATACACTAAGCAATCTTTAAACTTTACTTATTTATTATAGCAAAAGACTTAAATAGGTTTAGGTTTATAAGGAATAATAGTATTATCTTACTTTTAATAAGTTCTATAAACTTATTATACTTCCTTATTAAGAGATTATTATCTAGCTCTATAATTGCTTTGGTATCTATAAAGATACTTTTAGAGCTATATATAAGTTAATCCTATATTATACCTTTATATTTATTATTATTGATTATTATAGGCTATATTATCTTATTATATTATATATTAGCTTTTATTAGATTAATCGATAAATAATATTTAAAGGGCTATTAATCATTCTAGAATAGTTTAAGGTACCCTAATCTATCATCTAGATTATTTAATAGTAATATAATTATATAAATAAGTATAGCCTTTTAGTAGAGCTTTTATATAATCTGGTATATAATTAACCTTGGATTTTTAATTATATAGCTTTTATTATAAATTATCTATTAAAATTAAGTATCTTCTATCTAGAGTTCTATTATACCCTCTATAGCTATATATTTATCCTATTATAGAATAAGCTTGTATAGCTATAGTTAGTTATCTGGATTTTGCTGGATAAGTTCTTTGGCCTTTCTAAGCTCTTCTAGCCTTAGGGGTTATCTCTTAGCTAGATCAAATAGCTATACCTATATTAGAAAAACCTTCTTTCTTGGTTTAGCTATATACCTAACAGCGGTTATATAGGGTATAATCAGTAACTGTTAAAGTATATTAGGATCCTTATATACATTCGATTAAGTATTAATCTATTTTATAAGCTGCTTTAGGCTATCTAATATAATCTTATACCTAGCTCTAGATAAGACTCTATCATTGCTCCTATAATATACTATTATATTAAAGTAGCCAACCTATTAGGTAATAGCCTTAATAAATATTTGCTTAACTATAGCTATAAGACAGAATAATATACTAGGCTTATATCTCTGTTTATTCACTTTAATCTGATATATAGATACCTTCTCTAATATATATATTCTTCTAGCTATATTATAGAGAGCAAGGAATATAGTTAGGGTTTTCCCTAAACTATATTTATCCCCTAGTATTATAGTATACTATAATCCTATTAGCTTCTTAATTAAATTATAAATACCTATAATGATTAGTTAGTATATTATAATAATTAAAGCAGTAAAGGGAATTTCAATCTATAGATTAAATTAGAAGAGGGAAGGGGGGGCTTAAGTTATCTAATATTTAATATGGTTTTGATTGTTTAGTATTATTATCTGATACTATATTAGGTATAGTAGTATTTTTCTAATCAATGATGTTAAATACCTTCTTTATTATTTATAAGTCCTCTTCCTTTAGGAGGAATATTCCTATTATCTTTTAATTACTTTATAGGTTAATAAGATCTATCTTATTATTACTATTATCTATAGTCTTGATAGTTATATAGATATTATTTAGATATATTAATTAAAGATCTCTATTATTAGTATTCTTAAACTTAATATTAAGATTATTAAGTTCTAAATTATATTAAATATTAGCCTAGGATATAAGCTATTTTATTAGTATATCTTACTAAGTATTACTTAAGGGTACTAATTATATCTAATATTCTTGAATTATACTATCTTTTAATAGATTAACCCTAGGGTTAATTTTTTAAAATATCTTTATAATACCTTTATATATTATAGATATAAGGTCCTATTATATAGTTTCTTTATTCTCTAGGTTAATATTATTAATGGCTTAAGATAGCAGCCCTATAGCTATATAGATCTCTTTTAATAACTTTATTTAACTAAGATCCTTAATAGTATTTCTATTTATATTACTATTTTATATAGTTATTTCTATAGCTAATTGCTATAATATTATTTTATCTTCCTTATTAACTGCTAAGATTATAGCCTGTTTGATTATAGCTTCCTTAATGAAATTATATTATTTTATAGGGTTTTAATTAAAGGCCTTTTATATACTTGGCTTCTTAATCTTTTACTAATATATCTTAAATTGCTGGATTATAGAATAGATAGCTTGCTAATTATTATAAAAGTGCTCTTAGATATACCCTTTCTTATCTGGGTTTCTATAATTCTTAGGGAATCATTCTAGAAAGAATATTATTAACCTATAATAGATAGATATATAGGTTATTAATTAGCTTTACTTCTCCTTAATAATTAAGAACTTATCTAATAGAAATATACTATAAGCAATGCCTTACTTAATAATGATCCTGGTATTATAATTAAGACTATATCAAAGATATTAATATTTATTATCTATACCCTTAATATTAATAAAGATAGACTTACTCTAATTAAGCTTTAATAATTATATTATTCTTACTGCTTATATTAGAGGGTATAAAATCCAGGTAATTATAATATTCGATTAGTTAAATATTATATAGCTTATAGATTTATAAAATAATATTAGAGTGAATAAATAATATTAAGTATAGTAATATAAGCGATAGGTAGTATGGTTTTGATCTATAGATAGAAAAGAGAGATGGAATAAAGTATAAATTTTAATCTATAGATTAAAACTTTATAAATTCTTATAATATATATCTATTATTATTAAGGATAATTGATCTAGGTTTATTTATTATTAAAGTTAAGGAAGGTAAAGAATTCTAATATATTTATAAATCCTAGTAGAGCAGTATACTATAGTATAGAATCGGATCCTGCTTTTATAGCCCTAAGAATAATCATTGTAGAAAGTTGATCTGCTAACCCTATAGTATACTCTTTAATTAAATCTTCTACTATACTCTTTTTACCTATAATAGTGGATGGTTCTGATCAAGTAAAGGTATTATATAATATAAAAAATAGATAGTATATACCTTTATATAATAGCTTTTTAATAAGCTAATCTTCTTTGATTATATTATTATCTTTAGATAAGCTAGAAACTGGAATCACCCTTTACTATAGGGGCCTGATACCAGTAAAGCTATTAGGCATTAATAATAGTAGTATTGATAGGAATGTTTCTAATTTAATCCCTTTAATTGTATTGATTGGTATAGGATATTAAGTTTAAGAGTTAATAAGGCTTTATAGAGGGGCTAGGGAGTAGTATAATAGAGATAATAGCTTAGATATCAATTAAAGTAATAGCTTAGGTATTAGCTGAGGTGATAGATCTAATATTAGCTAAGATAATAGATCTGATATTAGCTGAGGTAATGGATCTGATATTATTAATTGCCTTCTAACTCTTTTATTTAATTTGATTAAATTAGGGTATAAGGGCTTTCTCTTTATCTTATCTATAGCTATATAATGTTTATTATCTAAACTATTATTTATAATAGGGTTACTATTATTTAACTTATTTAATAGGGTATTAATAAGAGCCTCCTTTAATACCTTTTTATTCTGCTTTAATAACTATCTGATCAATCTTATAATACTATATAGTCTGAGTATATTCAAAAGCTTTTTTCTTTTAGTACTGGCTATAATAGATAAACACTAGATAGGTTTTGATGATAATAGTAGGGGGAATAAGAGAGAATTAAAATATATAGAATTTCAATCTATAGATAGATTCTAATATAAAGGTTAAAGAGGGAAGATTATAAAGAAGAAAGGTATAACTCAAGATATATATATTAGTGCAAAGATGCTTAAGCCACTTGGCTATATTATAAATACCCTTTAGGTATTATACTTTATTAGATCTATTTATATTCTTTAACTATTAGCCTGCCTATAAGCTATGTTCTAATCTTATACTATAATTATATAGCTGCTATAAACAAACCAAGATATAATCCTAATCCATACCCTAAAGTGTATATATAGTATATAGTATACCATGGATCTCTTTCAGCTGATAATATAGTGTTTTTTGGTTATCTAGCCCTAAGCTTATATCTCTAATTATATCTATAGATCGAAATCCTATAAAAGCTCTCTCTACTTATATAGAAATATATATAGTATAGATAGATAGAGATTATTAATATATTATAAATTGATTTAGAAGTAATAAAGGTATATATCTATTTATCCCTTTATTATTAATTAATAGATATATTATATAATAATAACTTAGCTATTAAGAGTTAAAAAGGCTTATTATAACCAGTATAGGTATAACTATAACTATATAATTGTTAAGGTAGGATATTATTTAATATTATATAAAGTGGAATATATTATAAGATAATAATAGTATAATCTATACTCTAAATTAGGTATTATCTATATATTGTAATATAATCTATAAACTGATATACTCTATTACCTATAGGATAATACTATCCTATTATATTATCCTTAAATCTAATATTTAATTCTAAAGTACTGGGTATATTTTTCTAATAGCCTTATTAAACTTATCTATTACCTTGAAAGTATAATAAATTAATCCTTAAATAGTTATATTTATAAAAGGAGATATAGGATCCTTAAGTATATATATTAGGATTATATCCTGATCTCTTATTATATATTTATATAATCTATTATATAGTCTTAGAGTTCTTTACTATTTATAAGTATATATAGTTAGATTCTATCTATATATAAACCTAATAAGGTATATCTAAACTTTTTAAAGTTTAGTTATTTAGATTAATTTACCTAATTATATTATATAGCTGCTATAAGTATTTTAAGTTCTATCTAGAGTATAATTTATTATTTATTATAATTAACTCTTATATACTTAAAGGCTTAGTATTTATCTTTATTAGTAAGTTTAATATTAATACTATAATTATATAGATATATATAACTTATATATATAAGGTCTTATTATTAAAAGCAGCTATCCCTTGGTCTCTTATAGCTCTTATATAATAATACTAAGATAATAGATATGCTTAGTATATTATTGGTCTAATGGCTTAATATTATCTGGCTAGCTATAGTCTTATAATTTATAAGCCTAGTTAGGATTAGTAGGATTATTATATCTTAGGTTATTATTATATTAATCTCTTTATATAGAATTAAAGTAGTATAGAAGATTAAAAGCTTTGAATCTTACTATATAATTTCTTAGCTTAATAAAAGCTGGGTTATTAAAGTCGGTTTTAGGGATAGTGACTGACTCTATAGTAACCCTTCTATATAGAATAGAGATCTAATAGAATATTCCTTGGTAGGTATTATAGTTATAATCTATAGATCGATTAGGTAAGATATAAGGAGAAGAAGGATTATAAGAATATAATAAATAATAAGAGAGTATATATTATAACCCTAACCCTGGTTATATGATTATTATATAATTATTACCCTATAATAAAATATTCTTTATTAGATTATATTTATTAAAGATATATAAAAGGCTTTATTTTAATTTTTAAAATCTATAATTATATTAAATCTATATTATTTATATATAATAAGAATATAAACTATTTATATATTAAGTAAAATAAATATATCTAAATCTTTAATTAATTTAACCCTTATTTATTATAGTATTTATATTATTAACTTATCCTATATAATATAATATATTTTTACTAACTAATCAAATTTTATTATCTTAGGGTTATACTAACCCTAATTCCATCTATAGATTGAAATATATATATATTAGATATATCTATATAACCTTTATACTATATCTAAGAATTTACTCTAAGTTTAATCTATAGATCAAAATCATAATATATACTAGGTAAGCAAATATAGGGTATATTTATAAAGAGATGGAAATAGATTATTATATCTATCTATAAATATAAAACCTTTTAAACTCTATAATTCAATTTATATAATAGAAAAAATATTTAAATTTAATAATAGGGTTAAGCTTTATATCTTTAACCCTTAGCTATTTAATTATTCCCTATCCTTTATAGTATAATAATATAATATAGGATTAGTCTTATATTAGTCTAATCCTTAATAGCTGGATATATATCTCTGGTCTCCTTATCCATTGCCTTTAAAAACTGGAATAGATATTATAGTTATTCTATATCTATAATATCTAAGGTTTTAGATGGAATTTCTTCAGATATATCTAATAGTATTTCCATATAATCCTTCCTTAACCTACTATAAATATTATTAAAATATCTTAATATTAATATCTATTTATCTTTATTAATTATATACTCTATTTATTTATAAAATCAGCTATCTTAGGTATATTTTATCTTTATAGGTAATAGGGTATTACTTAACTTATCTAATTATATTTAAAGGCTATATATAATATAAGCTATTAGAGACAAACTATAAATAGCTTAAATAGCTCTTAGACTCCTATATATTCTAATCCTAAGTTTTTATCTTTATTAATAAACCCTAAGTATAGATAATAATATAAGAAGAATATAGATTATAAACTTACCTAGATATAGTTTTATTAGTATTAGTATCTCCTCTTTTATTCTTTATAGCTCTTATATAATAAGGCCTAGGTGGTATATATACTTAATATATTATTAATCCTTTGGCTTTATATCTATTAGCCAGATATAATTATATAGTTTATATACCTAATTTGGGTTTATAATGTTATTATATTTAAGATTATTATTGTATTAATCTTATCTTATAGAATTTATAAATGGTATAAGATTAAAGGCTTTAAAGGTGATTAATTGATTCCTTTTTTTAATAACTTCTAGGTTATTAAACTTGACTTTGGACTGGCCTAAAGAATCTATAATAGTAGCTATTAATGATCTGAAGATATAGGCTAATATAATTCCAATCTATAGATCAGCTAAACCTTAGATAAAAGGTATAAGTAAGAGAAATAAAATAGGATAATAATATATTCTATAATATATAAAGATCCTAACCCTAACCCTTATTATATAATATCTATTCTAGATTTATCTAATAATAAGTTATTAATATTATCTTATATAATATTATAATAAAAACATTTAAATCTTTATTTAATATAATTTATAATTTATTTTATAATAAATAAATACTTTTAGATTTAATAATATATTTATTTATTTATTGATTTATTTATTTAATAATATTAATAAAAATAAAATAAAATTTTATTTAAGTTAAAAGAATTTAAATTATTTAAAAAATAAAAAATACTATAATATACTTATCTTAATCTTTATATCTTTTTAATTATAAGAAAGATAATTATTTTAAATTATATTTTTTTAATTAAAATATATATTATTATTAATTTTTATTTTATATAATTTATATATTATTATTTTAAATTTAAAAAGGTATATTTTAGTTATATAATATTAAATATATAGTATAGAGTAGCTGATAAAATTAGATTCCTTTTATATATAAAAGTGTTGATATTTAATACCTTTATCTACCCTATATAAAAATAATATTTCTCTTGCTTACTAAGCAAAATTTATATTAAGACCACCCTATTAATTATAGTTTAATCTATAGATCAAAATCTAGATAGATAGAGGCTATAAATTATATAATATATAATATATTATTAAGATATTATTATTAGATACTTTTAGTATATATTTATCTAATTGATTATATTATTTTATATAGCCTTGGTATATTCTAGTATAGTATATACTCTAACCCTTAATATATTCAATTTTTATATAAATTATTATTATATTATATAGTATATATTAAACCTCTTTATAACTTTATAATTATAAACCCTTACTTCTGCCTTTACTAATAGCAGCTTCTTGGCCTAGTTATTGATTATAGTGAGCTCTATTGCTTTTCCCTTCCCCCTCTTGATTATACTAGTAATAATATTATTATTACCCTTAGTATCTGCTATCTTAGAGAAGTTTTGAATTATTATACTATTATTAAGGTAAGGATTCTTATTATTGATATGGTCTATGTGACGTTTGGTGAATTCCCAAGGGATAAACCTAACGAAAGGGGTTTATGTTGGCAGATGAGTCGGGGTGTTCTGAGCAATAGGTCTGTCACGTTGGTGATAGATACGGAGTATCGTAACCAGGGGTCAAGTATCAGCGTAGTGAGCGGTAGCGAACAATACGATGAAGTTGAAAGTGTGTTGATAACTATCTAAGCTATGTTTTAAAGAGTGAAAATTGAGGGCGTATATATACATCGTGGATCACTTGGATCACTTGTCGTGCAAGTGGTGATCCTGGTGATCCAAGTTGCTGGCTCACCTGGCTCACCACCATTCTTATGGTGATCCCACTGATCTATCTAACTGGTCCCCTTCCTCCATGGTACGTACCTTCCCTAGGTCACATGACCGGCCTATTGTACGACCATGTCGTTGGGTCGTGACACGATGTCTCCCTCCCAACGGTCTTGTCCTCAAGGCCCGTTGGTTGTTCCTTCGTAAAACGTAATTCCAGCCACAATTGTAGGTGTGGTTCCTTTCTTCCTTCTTCATGTTTTAACATCATGCCTCAAGGTATCTCAAAACGTCGTATCAGTCAGAAGACTGATCAGCGCAAAAGTCTTGCGATTCTTATCGAGGGTACTGGTGATATCGTCATGCCTTGTTCCTTTTGTTCTCAGCGTCATTTGACGTGTCGTATGATTGAAACAACTTCCCGTTGTTCCGAGTGCGTTCGTCGTGGTCGTTCTTGTGACGGTTCGGGGATAACTATGTCCTCAGGTATGTTTTTCCATTCCGTTTTACTTTCCGGAAGGTAACTGGTCTATCCAGTCGCGAAGATCCTGTCAGAAAAGAATCGTATTGAGCGAGAAGAGGAGGAGACAGAAAAACAGCTTCAGGCAGCTCAGGAGGCGGTGTCTGCTGCGGTAGCACGACTGAGTCGTTTGCGTCGTCAGCGTCAATCCGTGGTGTCGCGTGGTCACGAGATGGTGAAGCGGGGTTTGCAATCGCTGGATGATTTGGATGCGGCTGAACGGATAGAGTCGGATGCGGTGATTGAGATCCAGTCATTGGGGGGTTTTGACGTGATTGATTGGAACTCGATTTTCCAGGATGGCTCCTTGCCCTCTGGTGGTATTGTCGCATCAGGGGTCGGCAATGATTTAGGTGGTTAGGGGGCTCCCATGAGTTTTCCTCGGGCCCAAACCCTTTCCACTTAACCAGGTATTCTTTCTTGCCGTTGTTTAGCCTGTAGTCTATGATTGTTTCGACTTCCCATTCTTCTTCTATTGCGTGTACTGTGATGTCTGTGTGTTCCTTCGCGTTGTCTGGTGCTTTGCTTAGTAAGGAAATGTGAAATACGGGGTGTAACCGTATGTTCTTTGGTAGTGAAAGTTCGTAGTTGGTGTTAGAAATGGCTTTCTTGACTTTGAAAGGTCCAAGTTTTTTGAAATCCAATTTGTCGCTTGGTCGCGTTGTCGTAATGTTTGGAGAAGTTTTGCCTGGTGTGTAGCGCAAAAGGTACACCATGTCTCCCTCTTTAAAGATTGGTCCCTTCAATCTTTGTTGATCCGCATAATGTTTCATTCTGTTGCGGACGATTTGGAGTTGTGCACGGAGTTCTTCGTGCAATTGTCGTTTTTGTGTGGCGTCAAGCATGGCTTTTTCTGATTTTGGTCCTTCTTGGCGTGGTAGGTGAAATGCTTCCGGTGTGAATCCATAATTGGCGTACATTGGCGTAAGTTGTGTTGATTCGGAAACGGATGTATTGTAGGCTAGTTGCGCGGTTGGTAGGTGTTTTACCCAGTCATCCTGATGGTAATTAATGTAAGCGCGTAGGTATCCTTCAATAATTTGGTTGATTCGTTCCGTTTGTCCGTCCGTTTGTGGATGGTAGGCGGTACTGAGTCTGTGTCTGGTCCCAAGATATCCCATCAATCCTTGCCAAAACTTAGAGGCGAATGTTGTTCCTCTGTCGGATATGATTTCTTCTGGTAAGCCGTGTGAGCTTACAACCACTCTGTTGAAACTATAAGCAAGATCTTCGGCTGAGCTTGCTTCTAGGTAAGGGATGAAGTAAGAGAACTTCGTTAATCTTTCCACAATAACCCATATGGAGTCGTAAGCTACTCCCGTGAGAGGTTCCACAGACAGGGGTAGTTTGACGATAAAGTCGAACGATACTGACTCCCATGGTCGTGCTGGTACCGGTAACGGTTGTAATTCTCCGTATGGTTTGTGTCGTGCTAGCTTGGTTCGTCCACAGGTGACGCAGTCACTTATTACTTTCTGGACTATTCGTCGTAGTCCTTTGAATCCGTAGTATCTTTGTGCTCGTTCTGTGGTCTTCGTAATTCCTTGGTGACCATGAACAGGGGATTCGTGTAGTTCTCGTATAATGGTCTCCTGGAGTTCTTCAGGTATCCAAAGTTTCTCATCATATTCGTAATGTCCATCTTTCCATTTTGTGCCTTCAGGTGCCTTTGCTATGTCTTCTGAGGAGTACGCTTGCTTGACTCGTTTCAAGACAGGGTTAGCTGACATAACTCGGTATGTAGCGTTTAGTTTCATCTGTAGCGCGCCTGATTCGGTCATTTGAAAGATTTGTCCTTCATGATGAGGCTTTCCATCATCATGGTCGCTTCGTCGGCTTAGAGCGTCTGCTCTGCCGTTTTCGGATCCTTTGCGGTGGATGATTTCGTAGTCGTAATCCGCAAGGGTTTCTGCGTAGCGGGTTTGTCGTGCGTTTAGCTTCTGTGTGGTGGCGAAGTAAGAGATGTTCTTGTGGTCGGTAAAAACCTTTATTCGGTGATTGCTTCCTCGCAAGTAATGTGAGAATTCGTCAAAGGCTTTGACGATAGCCATGAATTCTTTGTCGTAGATTGGGTAATTGAGTTCTGCTCCATGAAGTTTCTTGGAGTAGAAGGCGACAGGTCGTAGTCTGCCTTCGTTATCCCGTTGTCCAATCTGCGCTCCGATGGCGTAGTTTGAAGCATCAGTTTCGAGTTCCGTGGGTTTGTCTGGATCGTACATCGCTAGTACAGGTTCTTCGCAGATTCGCTTCTTAAGTTCTTCAAATGCGGCATCCACATCGGGTTTCCATAGGAATTTGCGATCTTTTTTAGTGCATTCGGTGAGTGGCGCGGCTATCTTGCCATAGTCGCGGATGAACTTTCGGTAGTAATTGGTGAAGCCCAAAAACTCTTGTACGTTCGTAACGTTTTGTGGCGTCGGCCAGTCACGTACTGCAGCGATTTTCGCTGGTTCCATTCGAATCTCACCTGGTGAAAAGATATGTCCTAAAAAGGTAACCGTTTGTTTGTGAAATTCACATTTTTCTGGTTCGACGAGAAGATTGTTGTCTTGGAGTAGTTGTAATACCTTATGGACGTGTTCTCTGTGTTCTTCTTCCGTTCGGGAGAAGATCAGAATATCGTCTAGGTAGACTACTACGAAGATATCCAAATGTTCTCGGAGAACGTTGTTGATCATGCGTTGGAATGTTGCAGGAGCATTGGTTAGGCCGAGAGGCATTACCAGATATTCGAAAAGTCCAAACTTGGTTCTGAAAGCGGTTTTCCATTCGTCGCCTTTCTTTATTCGAATCAAGTTGTACGCTCCTTTGAGGTCTAGGGTAGTAAACCAGTTCATTCCATGCAATCGATCGCGTAGTTCGTTGATCAACGGTAGGGGGGTCCGATCCTTGATTGTGACTGCATTCAACAATCGGTAGTCCACAACTAGTCGTAGCTTGCCATTCTTTTTGGGTACAAACATGACAGGGTATCCTGCTTCGGATGTGGATGGTCGGATATATCCTTTTTCGAGCATTTCGTCAAGGTACTCTCGTAGTGTTTCGAGTTCCTTGGCGTTCAGTGTGTAGATCTTGGTGAAAGTAGGCTTCTTTCCGTCCATGATCTGGATTTCGTGGTCCCATTGGTTGTGCAAGGGGAGTTTTGTTTCGAGTTCTTCGCGAAACAGTTTGACGTACTTGCGGTATTCTTCTGGTATAGGTGCAAGTCGTTTTTCCATGTCTGAGGGTGATTCGTTCTTGGAGTGTTCTCGTAGTTGCTCCATTGTTGTCCTAAGGGCGGCAATAACCCGTCGGGTTTGTCGTTGTCGACCGTCGTGTCGTTTTTTAGTGTGATTTCCCGGTGGGAGGCCCTTCTCGGTAGCCATAAAGCGTACTTTCTTCGCTTTGCCCATTGTCGTTGGATCTTCGTGATTTTTTGGGGACGATGCGGTGTCGCTCCATCGCATCTGGCCTGTCTTCCAATCGATCTGTGGGTTACTATCAAATAACCAGGGGTGGCCTAACACAAGTTCGTATTCTCCAGTGTCCATTACGTCGAATGTAGCACTGTCTTGATGTCCTTGGACTTCGAATTGGAGATGATCAGTCTCTTTGTCGATCTGTCCTCCATTATAGGCGAAGGTATTTCCTTCCAGGTCATACAAGGGGTACGGTTCTTCCTTGTCACGCCATGGTAGTCGTGTGCGATTCACGGCTTTTGGTGATATGTAATTGCCCATTGCTCCGCTGTCCACTAGAGCGTGAAAACAATGTCCCATGATCCGTATTTCCGTCGTTAGTTTGAGCCCGTTGGTGCCTGTTGCACAGAGGGTCTTTCGTGGGGGGTCGCGCTGTAACCCTCTTACAGGCGACTTTACTCGTTTTTTGAGTTTCCGGGGTTGCATTCTTTGCATGGTCCGTCGTATTTTGTTCTGTCCAAGCCTTGAGTGATTACATGGTACAGAGTTCGATCGGCTTGACTTCCTTCGTGGGTTCGGAAGTTGAATTCTCGTTTGTGGAGGTTCTTCATTTCCTCGTACATGCGTTTGTTTTCCTCCGCATGTTGTCTGCACCGAGGTTTGTTGCAGTTGATTGCCATCGTGGCTTCGCACTGAGTTCTCCCTGGGATACTGTCTTCCAGTAGTCGTCTTTCGTGCCATTGTACCAGCTTCTGTTGTGAGTGTATATCGCACTTGAGGTTGGTGCAATCATATAAGTCCTCCTTTCCACAGTCTGTGAGTTGTGGCCCGTTGTGTCCTAATTCGAGCTTTTCCCATTTGTGGACCTCGCAATAGATGGACTTGCAGTCTTTGTTTTCGGCTCCTTGTCTGCATTCTTCTGGGGTCTTGGGGTGTGGTTCGAACACGCCAATTCCAAAAGGTGCAAAGTACTCAGCCTCGTGCCAGTCGACGAATTGATCTCCTGTGAGGACATTCTTAATTCCTCGTGCTCCCATACGGCGTGGGAAGAATTCGTTCTGGATTTTTGTTTTCTGGTGTTGAAAACAGGAGAAGTCGATGCATGACATCCAACTGATTTCGCTGTGGAAAACATGATTAGGGTCTAGGAGTGCATGATCGTCTTCGTGTTTGCTGTAGTTGGTTTTCAACATGAAGGCTCTTCCAAGGTGGTTTCCTGGGACAGGGACGCCTAGGCCTTCTTCCAACGTCCATTCACGAACGTATTTGGTGATTGTGAGTCGAAGGTTGACTCTGTCCGCGTGGCTTGGTACTTGCGTAAGTTTGATTGCTGCTTCTCTAAGGTGTTTATGGGCAGCACTCTTAGGTGGTGGATATGGTGTAGCATGGTATTGAGTTGTCCTGAGAGGTTCTTCGCTCTCGGATTCTGAAGAGCTGGAGTCCGAGCTGTCGCTTGTTGTTTCATCTTCAACCAGGGTGTTTTCGTCATCCGTGGCAGGGATTACTTGTCGGTCCGGAATCTCTTCGAAGTATTCTTCCTCATCTGTGTCCATATCCAGTTGTTGGTCCCATTGTGCGGTACCGGATCGGGTTAGCGTGGTCCGCAACATTGGTGACTGTCGAGGTGTGGGGTGTCCGTAGTTTCCGGGTCGTCCTCGTCCCCATCCTCGTCGTCCCGTCATGGCCAGGGTTCGTCCATCTTTGGCCATGGTGTGTGCGCTTCGTCGCGCATCAGGTACTGGTTTCCAGTCTTTTCGTTCTCGTTTCGGTTGTCGGCAGTCCCTGGCGAAATGTCCCATTTTGTCGCAATTATAGCACTTGACTTTGGATGCGTCTCGTCGTTGTGCAGCGTCGAGGTCCATTCTGATTGGTAGGGTGTTAGGGTCATTTCGTCGTTGACCATGGTTTGCCTTATGTTGTTGTTGCCGTGGTTGGAATCCGAAGTAAGTTGGTTTCCAGTTTCGTCCTTCGTACTTCTTTTCTTGTCGGCGCGAGTGCTGTCTGTCGTCGATGGCGACAGCCATAGCGCAATATTCCGTGAAAGAGTCCGGTCGGACTTCTTTGTACAATTCGTCTTTGACTTCTGACTTGAGTCCATAGTACAGGGTTTCCATACACGTTTGCTCATCTTTTTCGGGTAGTTTGGACAAGATTTGTCGGAACTTCGCAACATAGTCCGAGGCAGACCCTGTCTGACGGAGGTTGCGTAGGTGTTGTTCAGCTTGTCGTTTTTCATTTGACGATCCGAAGGTGTTCAGGAGTTGTTGCTCAAAGATGTCGTAGTCGGCAAAGATTAGGTCAGTTTCCTCCTTTGAGGTCCCCATCGAGGCATTGTTGACGTAGTCTCGAAGTGTTGGTTCGAACCAGGTAAGTGCGGTTCCGGTAAGGAGCCCTGCGGCGTACCTTACTTTGACTGGTTCGAGCCGGAATTGTGTTGGATAGTACAGAAAGAAAGCGCGGAGTTGGGTAAGAAACCCTTGAAGTTTGCTTGGAGTGCCGTCAAAAGGCTCGGGTGTTCGTGGCTTCAAGATTTCTCCGGTGTCCTTTCCGGTGTGCATCTGTGCTGCAACTGTTTCCAACCCGTGTCTATGCTGTTTCGCTTGGATTTCCATGTTCTCGAGAAGCTGTTTGACCTGGAGTTGCAAGGTTTCGGTGGCGAGCTTGGCCATCTTCGCTTCTTCTGCACGTCCCTTGCGCTCCTCCTCTAGCATTTGTTTGAAGCGTCTGCTGGTTTCTTCCAGCGCGAGAACATCTTCTTGGAGTCCTTTGATCTTGACGTCGTCATCGTCTTCTTCCTCTTCATCTACCTCCATGTTCGGATTGTTGTTGACAGGGGCATTAGGGGTGCCTCCTTGGTTAGTACTTCCGGATGAGGTGGGGGTTTGAGGAGCCATCTTGCGAAATAGCGATATTGCCCAGGGTAACACAGTAACCCACTGAACAAGAGTTATCAACGTGTGACGTTTGGTGAATTCCCAAGGGATAAACCTAACGAAAGGGGTTTATGTTGGCAGATGAGTCGGGGTGTTCTGAGCAATAGGTCTGTCACGTTGGTGATAGATACGGAGTATCGTAACCAGGGGTCAAGTATCAGCGTAGTGAGCGGTAGCGAACAATACGATGAAGTTGAAAGTGTGTTGATAACTATCTAAGCTATGTTTTAAAGAGTGAAAATTGAGGGCGTATATATACATCGTGGATCACTTGGATCACTTGTCGTGCAAGTGGTGATCCTGGTGATCCAAGTTGCTGGCTCACCTGGCTCACCACCATTCTTATGGTGATCCCACTGATCTATCTAACTGGTCCCCTTCCTCCATGGTACGTACCTTCCCTAGGTCACATGACCGGCCTATTGTACGACCATGTCGTTGGGTCGTGACAGTCTAATATAAGCTTAATACCTCTCTTTTAGTGCTTGCTAATATTTAATAGGTTTTCCTTTATAAACTTAATGCTTTCCTCTGGGTTATATAGTATAAATCAGGCAAGTTTATTATAGAACTTGCTCTTATACCTGATTAATTTATAGTTATAATAGTCTTATTATACCCTTGCCCTGGGATATTGGTTGACTTTATAGCTATAGTAAATATATAGAATTTTATAGGTATATATAATCTAAAGCTCTCTCTATATAACCTTAGGAATATCACTCTCTATTATAATAATACCTATATATTTCTTAAATATATAAGATTCTTAGTATATATTGAATATATCTTTGATTAATAGGATATTCTAATATATAATATTTATAGAGCTAAGTTATTATAATTGATTGATCGCTTATTATATTATATTTAGATTCTATGGATATTTAAGGATAATACCTAAGTTATAGGATTAATAGAGATTTACTTTGAATATGTTTAGTATAAGTAAGGTGATAAGGCAGCTGATACTGGAATCAGGGTTATTAAACTTATACTATACCTTATCTTTCTTATATTATTAATAAGAGCTATGAATCTGCAGTGTTTAGACCCTAATAAAGTTCAATATAGCGGCTAGGATCCTATTATATCTATTAGTAAATTTAAGCTATTTATATAATATAGTGATAAGCTCTTAAGGGGTTAATCCTGGTTTATAATCTATAGATTATAATTCTTATAATATAGATATTCTATTATTTCTATCTATAGATTGAAAAGGCTATTCCTTATAGTATATACTAATATCTTCTTATTAATTGATAATAATAAATAGATTCTATTTATACTTAAGTGAGGGGGTGATTGATATATACTAGTACTCTATCCTTTTAAATATATAACTTATATAGCACCTTCTATATAGTATATATAATCTTAGGAGATTTATATATTATTATCTGGATTATAATAATCCTATTAGTTAGGCAGGGTATACTCTTATCAGGCCTATAATAATAAAAGTATTATTAAAGGCTATCTATATAATCCTTAGCTGTCATTATATTTATCTTAAAAACTCCAGCTATAGTATATATATCTTTCCTTTTTAATATATTAAGTTCTTGTATTTTGGTCTCTACTGCCTATATTATTGATTTATTTATATAGAGTTTAACCTTTATAATTATCTAATTATAATATATTATCTAAAGGGTATTTATATCTCTAAGTAACTTAATATTTCTTAGGTTGGCCTATATTAGTATATAAAAGTTGGTATTGATAGATATTAATACTAGTACTTATTAAATACTTATATTTATTAAGATACTAGGTACTATTATAATACTCTTTTCCTTCCCCTTTATACCTATATTATTAGGTATTATTATAGTAAAGGATCCTATATTCTAGTTAATAATATATTAAATCCTATACCTATTTTGGATATTCAACTTTAACTTAATAATATAGATATATATAAGTAGAATAGAGTTATTAGATATAACCTTTGAGTTATCTGATAGTACTGTTTTATTTAGTATACTTCTATAAATAATAAAGATCGATATTATTAAATATATAGTATACTATACTATATTAGAATCCTATTTATTATTAAGTATATAGTTCTTAAATAATATAGGATATATAAGGAATAATAGTATAGTTAGATTAGAGATATATTTAATAAACTCTATATAGTGCTTTTACTGGTTGATAGTATAGATTGTATTGCCTATCTAGCTATTAATAGTCCTAATAGTTATATAATTATAAGTTATACCCTTATACTCTCTACTGCTATATATCCCCTTCTATATCCTCTTCTTATACTATATATTAGATAATACTTTAATGGATAGCTTTTATTTAAATAGCTATATTAGGTTCTAGAATAATTTAATATAATTAAGTCTATTATAGATATGGTTAAGTAATGGGGTTATAGTATATATAAGGATGGCCTTATAATCTAGCTGGCTGATAATATAATGTATTATTAAATAAGGGCTTTTAATAGCATAGCCTTTATTATAGATGATTTAATTGAACTATATATCTATAATTTTTAATGGTATTATAGTATTGGATCTGGTTCTATTTATACCTAGGCTTATTAGATCCTTAATCTCTAGCTTATCTTCTAGATTTTATAGGATTATTTCCTTTGCCTCCCTAAGTTATTAAAGGAGTCTAGGGTTGATCTCTGCTATTTTATAGAATCTTATCCTTATATTCCTAACTATCTTGCTATATAAGCTTAATTATCTTACCCCTATAATATAAAGGATAATAATGATTTATTATAGAGTATCTAGGTTTATATACCTATCTCTTTATTTATTAATCTATTTCTATAACTCTACTATATTATTTAGAATAGCTTTTCTTTATACTTATAATATAATCTTATTATAGGTACTATAATAGATAATAATATTAAAATAGCTGGCCTATTATACTATAGCTTTAAGGAAAGTCTGCTTGACTATTATAGTAGGGCAGAATATAATACTTGGCTTATATAGTTGTTCGCTTTTAGCTAATAGCTTAGGGTCTGCCTTAACTGATTTATATACCTTCTTGGTTATACTATATAGTAATAAAAATATCTTCAGTATCTTTCCCAGCCTACACTTATCTATTAATATTACAGCTCTCTATATACCTATTATCTTATTAATAATTATATTTATCTTTATAATTATCTATTAGTATATATTATATATACCTATTATAGAGTTATTATTACTAATACACCCTTTATACTAGGATATATAATTAGAGTGGGGATAGGTAGTAGTAGATTATAATAATATATACCCTTATTAAATATCTAATATAGCTTAGGCTTTTTATTATTTACTCTAATGATATAATTAGATATAACTAGATCTTATTAATTAAGAATACTAAATGTTTTATAGATAACTATAAGGTCTTTTTTATTAGGTAAAAATATCTTTATAAGATCTCTGTTTTCTCTTAGATTATATAGCTGCCCCTGATCTTTATTATCTGCTATATTAGCTGCTAAAGCAATATTGTTAAGGTGCTGTATTTGCTGCTTATAGGGTTCCTGATTGCTAAGGCTGGCTTCTATTATATTGAGTTTACTATTAAAGCTGATATTTGCTCTTATCTTTAGCTACTCTATTAAATTTTCTATATCTATACTCTTGAGTATAGGTAGCTATAGAATAGATTCCTTTCTCTCTTCTTCTTTAATTAGATTTATACTAGAGGCGATTTGCTTTAATATATTTATAATGCCCTTATAAATAGCTGATATAAGATCGACTTAGATAGTATTCTTATCTAGCCCTCCTCTAGCTCTTATAGCTCTAATAGGGATCCTTATTATTACTTTTATATCCTTATATAATAATGCACTATTAAGGTTATCAGTTTTAAGGCTATTTATTCTATTAAAATACATAGCTATCTTTATAGTAAGGTCCTATAATATAATCTTATCTTTATTCCTTATCTATACTACTATTATATTAGTACTAGATATATTAATAGTATATCTATATTAAAGAGATGGATTATTTTAATATGGTTTGGGTAGGGTAGATAAAATTATAGGAGTTGATCTATATTTCTTAAACTATATAATAGTATAGAGGGCTGTAATCCAGTTATTATAGGAGTGACCCTATATAAAACCTTTTTAATCTTCTATTCTATTATTTTCTAGAAATCTAAAGGGAAAGAATATTATTAATCTATAATATATTACTATAAATATCAGGGATTTATCCTATTTTATATCTTTAATAGGGTTAATATCTAATGGAAATAGTTTGCTTATTAATCCCTTCCTTATAAGAATACTAGATTACTTTTCTAGGTTTGCTTATAGATATAAATATATCCTATCTATATATTTAATACTAATATAGATAGTTATAGTATAGTCAATCTTCTTCTTCTTTACTATATTAAGAGCTTTTATAAGGGGATATAAGATATAGGCTATTAATATCCACTATTAATATTAACCCCTTAGAATATAGATATATATAATATATAATTAATACTAGAGATAATTGATTTTGATCTATAGATAGCTATTTAAGCCCATTTAATTAAGCTAAGATTGGATCTATAGATTATAATCTATATATAATACTATATATACCTTAAGTGATTATATTATATATTGTCTCTATTAAGAAATATTAGGAAGGTATTTATTCCTAGGAACCTAAGTAGGCCTATTATTTAAAGAGCAGAGTCTTTAGCTATCCTTATAATACCTAATAATATTATCCTAGATATATACTCTTTAGAATTATTATAATCTTTTATAAGGCTTTCTAAGGATCTAATACCTAGCTTAAACTCGACTGATAGTTGAATATACTTATTATAAGGTAGGGTAAAACTATAATAGGTATTATATAATAACGCTCTGCCAGCTCTTTAGATACTAATGCTTATAATAGTCTTGTCTGGTATATCTAGGAGTGGTAATGGTCTTAGTTTTAATAGCCTAACCTTTAAGAATTATTAGTCTAGTAGTGGTAGGAGTGTCTTGGGGTATATATTATTATCTTGGTTATTATTATTGTCCTCTCTATTATTGTCTCTGCTGCTATTGTCTCCATTGCTACTACCGCTGTTATCCCCGCTACCACTACCGCCTCTGCCTCCACTATTAGCCTTAGCCTTGGATTTGGCTATAGCTATAGCTTTAGCTTTGGCTTTGGCTTTGGCTTTAGCTTTAATGGCTTCTTTAGCTTTTTTGGCTTTAGCTTCTTTAGCTTCTTTAGCTTTAGCTTTAGCTTTAGCTTTAGCTTTAGCTTTAGCTTTGGCTTTAGCTTTGGCTTTAGCTTTAGCTTTGGCTTTAGCTTTGGCTTTAGCTTTGGCTTTAGCTTTGGCTTTAGTATTTTTAGCTTTAGCTTTGGCTTCTTTAACCTTAGCTTCTTTAGCCTTAGCTTTAGCTTTATCATTATCATCTTTAACTTCATCTTCAGCATTACTCTCGGTATTAATCCCGCTCCTAAGGCTCTTACCACTCTTTATATAGTTATTATTAGCTATATTATTAAGAGATTCGCTAGTATCTTTGAACTTGTTATTGCTATTGCTTTTTGATTCATTACTATCTGAGCGATCCTCTCTAGTATTAATAGCTGGATTATCTCTATTACCCTATAATAGTATAATATATAATATAGGGTTATACTAGTCCTTAAGCAATCAATATAGGTTATTATTATAGCTGCTATTGCTATTATTGGTATAGCTGCTATTACTGCTATTTATATTGCCTATAAAATAGCTTCTTATCTATATTTTTCGCTTATAGTTAGCCTGATTTATTAAATAAGTATATAATTATATTCCTTTAGTATCTATCTATCTGTTTTATAGTCTTTATATAATGCTTCTTTATTAGTTTGCCTTTAGATGTAATGGATGCTGCTCTGGCTTGCTTAGCTAAGTGTTTAATACTAATCTCTCTAGCTTTACCTGTCTTTATCAGCTTGCCTCTGATGCTCTCTCTTATTCTATTGGATCGATAGGGTCTTACTGTGTTTGCACTGCTATTGCTAGTGATCGCTATTATAGGGTGTATATATTGCCTTATCCTTATATTGGTTCTTTTGGATATTAACTGGCTTAATAGAGTAATATTATCTTCCTATCTAGTATAGTTTAGGCCTCTTAGCTTATTAAGGAGCTATTTGCTAATACTCTTAGGATTATAATTATTCTTAGACTCTTTTACTATAATAGGTAATATATAATAATGAATATCTTTACACTAATTAAATAAGTTATATAAGATTATATTAGACCCTTTACATTAATAAGGGGGGGGGGGGGAGGGTTGGTATAGATAAATATATTAGATAGATAGAAATAATAGCTATATAAACTTGAATAACTTATATATATTTTATAAATATAGTGATTTAATTATATATATTACTATAGAATCTATATCCTTATCTATTACTCTCTTATTTAATTAACCCTCTATTTCTTTATACTATTATTATTAAATTATTTCCCTAAAGCTCTTTAAGGTTCTAATAATACCTTAGCCTATAGCCTTCTACTATATAGCCTTAATAGTATAATACTGCTATATTAGCTGGCTCGCTATACAGGCTATATATTACTGTTTATATAGTGTATTAAAGGAGCAAATAGCTATACTGGATCCAGCTCCTTTATAACTGGCCTTATATCTATAGATAACTCTGATAATAAACGCTTAGGGGCAGTTATAATGTTTCCTGGTCTAGGTTAATAGGACTGCCTCTTCTATATTTGGTTTGATAGGGGTAAGGTTAGTATTAGATCCTCTCCTCTATTGCTTCCTTATTGTTCTGTTTGCATCTATAGATCAGAATCATATTCCAGCTTTATAAAGTAAACACCAGAAAGATTATAAAGGATATACTGGCTTAGGCTTAGGGTCCAATTCTAATATTATATTACTAATCGATTCATTACTATTAGCAATATTAATTAATACTATACCTAGCCTTTAAACTCTTTTATTATTAAAGCAGCTATTAGGTTCCCTTATATAGCTTCTATAATGCCTAGGTTCACCTCTTATCTAAGCCAGACTATAAAATCAGTTTATAATATAAATATCTATTGGAAGTGTCTTTTTATCTATACAGCGCTGCCTGGCCTTGTGTATGTTCTATAGTATAGGGGTATTATTATATCTATAAATTAGCACTTCCTATTAGGTCTGTTGATACTGCAGATATGCTATAGCTGGTAATATATATAGCAGACTTAATATAGCGGCATCTATTTGGTCCCCTTCTCTTTGTATTACTAGGTTATTTCTTTCTTAGCCTTGATCTAGTTAAAGCGGTGGGTATATAACCCAGTCCTATATAAGAACTCTCTCTCTCTAGCTCTATAGTATAAGCATATTCTTATAGTATTCTTTAGATCTCTTTTATACTAATAGGTCTTCTCTTCCCTAATATGGTTTAATCATTTAATCTTATCTGGTCCTATAAATTCTATTAGAGCCTTTATAGTGATATACCTATTAGGCAGCCTGGGCCCGGGATTGGGTTTTATATATATAGAGCATGGCTTATTATCTTAGCTATACTAGACTTAATCTTCTTTAATATCTAAGAACTTACTTATAATAGCCTATAGATAGATTATATAGCTAAGGTATATTTATATAGCTGCCTTATTAAGGTTGCTTTTATCTATAGATTATAAAGGAGCCTTCTTATCTATAATAATATATGATTTAGATAATAGTTCATCCTACCCTGCTTGACTGGTTTCCTATATAAATCCTATTATCTTTTAGGGTATATTAATATATATAACCATTCAAATAGATTTATAATAAAAGCTAGGGCCTAGTACTATAATAGCTATTATAACCTATTTCCCTATACTATTAATCCATTCTATAATAATAGCAGCCTTCTCCTTAGCTATATCTAATAATAATATAAGTATTTTATATCCTAGGTGATCTGCTATTCAATCAATCTAGGGTATAGTCTAGCAGTATATAATAATTCATTTATCTTCTTTCTATGATTTAAATATAGATCTCCTTAGGCTTAAAGTTATTATCGATTCAACCCATTATATTATACCCTTAAACCTATCCTTATCTTTAGCTCACTGCCCTAAGTATATAATTCTATAGCTAATATTATATTAGTTAATAGACTCTCTAATAATATATAGCTTTATAAGTTTATTCTATTTAATAAAGCCTGATGCTATTACTGATAGTAGTATAGCTATGAGCTATATACTCTATATCTTAATCTGGTGGATATACTATCTAAGGTTATAAAGGCTTGGTCTATAATCCACTGCTATAACTATAAGATAGCATTCATCTATTATAATATAATCCAGGCCCTGCCTTTGTAATAGCTGGTATATACTATCAAGGAACTCCTTTATATATATAAGCTTAATAGCAACAATAATAATAGAGCCCTCTATATTATCCTCTCTTATCTAGTATATAATGCAGATCCTAGCCCTAATAAGCTCCTATTCCATTAAATAGCATAGGGCTATAGTTGATAGAATAAGGATAGTTATACCTGCATTATTAAGGGTATACCCTATTATAATAGAGAGGGTCTTGCCCCCTCCTATGGGTAGGATAATTATTATCTACTCCTTTAGGCCTATCCTAAGCATAGCTATAGCCCCTTATCTCTGGCCGCCACTCCAGAAGCATAAAGCAGGGTCCTTTATTATAGATCTAGCCATAGCAATAAGCTCCTACTCTATACAACCCTAACTAGCCTACTTCCTAACCCTTATAAATAGGATGGTTATAATATTAGCCCTATTATCTATAATATCTCATTAATTAGGTTTAAGTATATTAAATAGTCTAAAAAGGTTCTACCAGCTAATAGATACCTAATATACTCAATATAATAGAATACTCTTATACTGCCTAGATATATCTATATATATGTGATTGAATATCTGGTATAAGTGGTTGCTTATCTCTGTTAGCTTGATCATTAGATACTCCTCCTTAGGGTTATCAAAGCCAATACTGGCACCAGCCCTGCCTATAAATTCTAATCTAAAGTTGGCCTGGTCACTTTTTGAGAACTTATCCTTAGTAATAGCTGCTGCTACCTGCCTCTACCAGGCCACCTATATCTGTGGTAGGCTGCCTAGTATATATATCTTTGCTAGTATAGTAGAGATAATATCATCGCCCTATACCTTGCCTTCTAGGCTTGACCATAGGAACAATAATAGTATAATGCCTGGTCTACCAGCTTATAGAAATATCTGCTTAAGGGGTATAATATAGATAATATATATAAGGAGTATATTATTAACCTTTAGTAATAAGAAATGAATATTCTCCTTATATATATCTAAGTGTTCCTAGCCCTTATAGTACTATATATAGAGCAATATTAGCTTCTCCTAGATAAAAAGATACCACTACCTTATAGTATTATATATAGTAATAAATAGGATTTCCAATGATTATAATAGCAGCCTAAGTATAATATAGCAGAGTATAAAAAGTAGCCTAAGGAATTCTTATACCCTTGTCTTATATACTATTATAGCTATACTATAAAGCCTGGGTAAGATTATCCCTTCTATACTGCTATCCCTTATTATAAAGGTATTGCTTAGTAGCTTATTACCCTGGATATACTAGAGTAGTATAACCTTATTATATATTATTAGATAGGTATTATAATGGTTAATAGCCTATAATATACTATACTGTATACTATCAATATTATCCTAGATATTACTAGTCTAGATATATAATATATAGTTTATATTAAGAAAGAGATACTTATTTAAGAGTGATTTCACTCTATTAAAGATAAACCTAGCTAATTATATAATATCCTATATAGTAATAGCTATACCCTTATACTAGATAGTTATGCCATCCAATAACCAGTAGATCTAGTACTAGATAAGGCTATTTATACTTGCTTTAAAGAGATATAGTCTTCAGTTCAGAATATATCTAAATAGGGTTTTATTAGACTATATTATATATCTATTAATAAGCTTGATTAGCTTTTCTAGCATTATATTATCTATCTCTATATAATTATTATATATTATATTAAATAATATTAGCTAGGCGGACTATATTAGTACTGATAATTTACTATTAAAATTACTTGGATCTTCTCATCCTTTATTACTTTATTTAATCTATTAGCTTATATACTTGCCTGATAGCAAGCAATAATGGTTTAGGGTTTGGCTTACCTTATAGCTTATTATAATATAATAGCTAAGCAGTAATAACTTAAAGGGCTAGCTGCCTATAGGATGGTATATTAGCGAGCAATATAGCCTCTATAGTACAAGCTATAATTATATATTGTCTAGGCTGGGATCCCTATCAATCTGTTCGATGACTTTATCTATATATATAATCTAGGATGGTGATATCTCTATAGTATTGGTTAGTGTAGGGTAGCCCTTTATTTATGCAAAGTGCTCTATACCTCTATAAACTATATAGTAGTAGTAGGCTATTAGTTGCTTTATATAGTTAAAGTAGTTAATTAGTATTGATTTATTCTTGAATAATTGAAATATATTAGCCTTGGATATATAGTCTGTATAGAAGTGGCTAAGGATAAGAGCCCACTATTAGATTATCCTATATATTATTAAGCCCTCCTATACTAGCTTATACTTACTATATAGTATCTTTTTTATTGTATTTAAGATATTCTCTAGCTTGATATAGTCCTCTCTAGATAATATATACTTAAGATCCTGCCTAGATAGTATATATAATATTATAATATCTTTATTATATAGTCCATCTAGGTATATAATGAATCTGATCCAGTTTATCTAGGGTATATATACTGATTTAGTCTTACTACTATCTATAACTATCCCTTTACACTGGATATTATTAGCAGCCTATATACTGTCTTGTATTAATGATTAGAATAGGCCTATCTTGGTAATAGATCTGGACCCTGTTGGCCTGGGAATAGGCAGTAGTATTAATACTATAGTGCTATGGATAGCTATCTTAAAGTAGGTGGTAAGCTGCTTTGCCTGGAATAGTATTTATATATAGCAGTATCTGAATAGCAGCTTCTCACTATTAATAGACTAATGCTTTATTAGATACTCTTATAGCTTAGCCCTTTATATAAAGTAATGCTTATAGTATAGATATAAACACTTATAGCTATTAAGGATTATTAGGCACTAAAGCAGCTAGATAGTATAGTCCTTAGCTAGCTATTATTAGAGCTCCTTTAGAGGCCTTAGCCTATAGGTACTGAATCTATTTATTAATAAGTATAGCTGCTTACCCTTAATATAGTATAGCTTAGCCTATAGATAATATTTCTAGTTGACTGGATTAGGTATAAGGTATATCCTATATTAGATATATATTAGGATTTGATACTATTGGTTATAGATAAATCTATCTATTTTTTGCTAGAAGAGGTAATCTATATATATAAGGGGAGATGGTAATTAATTTATAATACTAGCTATATAGTAATACCTAAGCAGGGCAGCTCTATAGTTTAATAATCTAAGCTATAATAACTTTGAGTTAATATCCAGGCTTGATCAATTATAATAGGGAATTCCTAGACCCTAACCCTGTTATTTATGCTAATCATATTGTTCCCTTTGTATGTTATCCTTTACCGGTTATAGCAGAGCATTTGGGTTAAGGGCCATTAATCATACTTGGCCCTACCCCTCCTTTATATAAAAGGAGCCTATTATATAATAGATAGATAATTTGGAATTATTTTAAGATATTCCAAATAATTATTTGGAATTATTAGATATTTTAAATACTAAAATAAAAAGTAAGCACTAGTCTATCTCTTTATAGGTTAAGCTATAAGGGCTTTATAAGCTTAGCTTACTAAGCTATATAGGTCTAACTGCTAGGCTATAGTAGATTAAGCTATTAGACTATAGCAGGTTAGGCTGTTATATATAGAAAAAACCCATTTTATTTTAATAATAATAAATTAAACTTAAGGGATTAATTGATTATCCTATAATTAATTAAATAAAGAAAATAGCTTTTTAATAATTAGTCTTTTAAATATACTGGAAAATTCTTAGGTAAAAGAGGGAAAAAAAACTTGAATTCAATGATGTCTGTCTGTTTAAATAGCCTAGGTATGGCCTATCTACTTATATAGTTTAATCCCTTTAAGTATAGCTTATATAATTATAACTTAATCAATTAGTAAAGGGGTGTGTTTAACCCAGCTATTAAAGTACTAGGTTTATTAATATCCCTATCTAATTAAGGATTTAAGATAGCTATATAAATCTCTTATATCTAGCTATACTTAGGGTTTATTATAGCACTACTATTATAGCTGGTTATAATACCTAGGTCTGGCTATAGACTATATAGAGATCTGTTTTTAAGATTAATAATATTATAGTTAAGATATTTAAGCTATATCTGATCCCTAAGATATAAGACTTTTTCTATTTTTATATATAATTAAGTCTAATAAAGCTATAATACTAATATGTCACGACCCAACGACATGGTCGTACAATAGGCCGGTCATGTGACCTAGGGAAGGTACGTACCATGGAGGAAGGGGACCAGTTAGATAGATCAGTGGGATCACCATAAGAATGGTGGTGAGCCAGGTGAGCCAGCAACTTGGATCACCAGGATCACCACTTGCACGACAAGTGATCCAAGTGATCCACGATGTATATATACGCCCTCAATTTTCACTCTTTAAAACATAGCTTAGATAGTTATCAACACACTTTCAACTTCATCGTATTGTTCGCTACCGCTCACTACGCTGATACTTGACCCCTGGTTACGATACTCCGTATCTATCACCAACGTGACAGACCTATTGCTCAGAACACCCCGACTCATCTGCCAACATAAACCCCTTTCGTTAGGTTTATCCCTTGGGAATTCACCAAACATCACACGTTGATAACTCTTGTTCAGTGGGTTACTGTGTTACCCTGGGCAATATCGCTATTTCGCAAGATGGCTCCTCAAACCCCCACCTCATCCGGAAGTACTAACCAAGGAGGCACCCCTAATGCCCCTGTCAACAACAATCCGAACATGGAGGTAGATGAAGAGGAGGAAGACGATGACGACGTCAAGATCAAAGGACTCCAAGAAGATGTTCTCACGCTAGAAGAAACCAGCAGACGCTTCAAACAAATGCTAGAGGAGGAGCGCAAGGGACGTGCAGAAGAAGCGAAGATGGCCAAGCTCGCCACCGAAACCTTGCAACTCCAGGTCAAACAGCTTCTCGAGAACATGGAAATCCAAGCGAAACAGCATAGACACGGGTTGGAAACAGTTGCAGCACAGATGCACACCGGAAAGGACACCGGAGAAATCTTGAAGCCACGAACACCCAAGCCTTTTGACGGCACTCCAAGCAAACTTCAAGGGTTTCTTACCCAACTCCGCGCTTTCTTTCTATACTATCCAACACAATTCCGGCTTGAACCAGTCAAAGTAAGGTACGCCGCAGGGCTCCTTACCGGAACCGCACTTACCTGGTTCGAACCAACACTTCGAGACTACGTCAACAATGCCTCGATGGGGACCTCAAAGGAGGAAACTGACCTAATCTTTGCCGACTACGACATCTTTGAGCAACAACTCCTGAACACCTTCGGATCGTCAAATGAAAAACGACAAGCTGAACAACACCTACGCAACCTCCGTCAGACAGGGTCTGCCTCGGACTATGTTGCGAAGTTCCGACAAATCTTGTCCAAACTACCCGAAAAAGATGAGCAAACGTGTATGGAAACCCTGTACTATGGACTCAAGTCAGAAGTCAAAGACGAATTGTACAAAGAAGTCCGACCGGACTCTTTCACGGAATATTGCGCTATGGCTGTCGCCATCGACGACAGACAGCACTCGCGCCGACAAGAAAAGAAGTACGAAGGACGAAACTGGAAACCAACTTACTTCGGATTCCAACCACGGCAACAACAACATAAGGCAAACCATGGTCAACGACGAAATGACCCTAACACCCTACCAATCAGAATGGACCTCGACGCTGCACAACGACGAGACGCATCCAAAGTCAAGTGCTATAATTGCGACAAAATGGGACATTTCGCCAGGGACTGCCGACAACCGAAACGAGAACGAAAAGACTGGAAACCAGTACCTGATGCGCGACGAAGCACACACACCATGGCCAAAGATGGACGAACCCTGGCCATGACAGGACGACGAGGATAGGAACGAGGACGACCCGGAAACTACGGACACCCCACACCTCGACAGTCACCAATGTTGCGGACCACGCTAACCCGATCCGGTACCGCACAATGGGACCAACAACTGGATATGGACACAGATAAGGAAGAATACTTCGAAGAGATTCCGGACCGACAAGTAATCCCTGCCACGGATGACGAAAACACCCTGGTTGAAGATGAAACAACAAACAACAGCTCAGACTCCAGCTCTTCAGAATCCAAGAGCGAAGAACCTCTCAGGACAACTCAATACCATGCTACACCATATCCACCACCTAAGAGTGCTGCCCATAAACACCTTAGAGAAGCAGCAATCAAACTTACGCAAGTACCAAGCCACGCGGACAGAGTCAACCTTCGACTCACAATCACCAAATACGTTCGTGAATGGACGTTGGAAGAAGGCCTAGGCGTCCCTGTCCCAGGAAACCACCTTGGAAGAGCCTTCATGTTGAAAACCAACTACAGCAAACACGAAGACGATCATGCACTCCTAGACCCTAATCATGTTTTCCACAGCGAAATCAGTTGGATGTCATGCATCGACTTCTCCTGTTTTCAACACCAGAAAACAAAAATCCAGAACGAATTCTTCCCACGCCGTATGGGAGCACGAGGAATTAAGAATGTCCTCACAGGAGATCAATTCGTCGACTGGCACGAGGCTGAGTACTTTGCACCTTTTGGAATTGGCGTGTTCGAACCACACCCCAAGACCCCAGAAGAATGCAGACAACATGCGGAGGAAAACAAACGCATGTACGAGGAAATGAAGAACCTCCACAAACGAGAATTCAACTTCCGAACCCACGAAGGAAGTCAAGCCGATCGAACTCTGTACCATGTAATCACTCAAGGCTTGGACAGAACAAAATACGACGGACCATGCAAAGAATGCAACCCCGGAAACTCAAAAAACGAGTAAAGTCGCCTGTAAGAGGGTTACAGCGCGACCCCCCACGAAAGACCCTCTGTGCAACAGGCACCAACGGGCTCAAACTAACGACGGAAATACGGATCATGGGACATTGTTTTCACGCTCTAGTGGACAGCGGAGCAATGGGCAATTACATATCACCAAAAGCCGTGAATCGCACACGACTACCATGGCGTGACAAGGAAGAACCGTACCCCTTGTATGACCTGGAAGGAAATACCTTCGCCTATAATGGAGGACAGATCGACAAAGAGACTGATCATCTCCAATTCGAAGTCCAAGGACATCAAGACAGTGCTACATTCGACGTAATGGACACTGGAGAATACGAACTTGTGTTAGGCCACCCCTGGTTATTTGATAGTAACCCACAGATCGATTGGAAGACAGGCCAGATGCGATGGAGCGACACCGCATCGTCCCCAAAAAATCACGAAGATCCAACGACAATGGGCAAAGCGAAGAAAGTACGCTTTATGGCTACCGAGAAGGGCCTCCCACCGGGAAATCACACTAAAAAACGACACGACGGTCGACAACGACAAACCCGACGGGTTATTGCCGCCCTTAGGACAACAATGGAGCAACTACGAGAACACTCCAAGAACGAATCACCCTCAGACATGGAAAAACGACTTGCACCTATACCAGAAGAATACCGCAAGTACGTCAAACTGTTTCGCGAAGAACTCGAAACAAAACTCCCCTTGCACAACCAATGGGACCACGAAATCCAGATCATGGACGGAAAGAAGCCTACTTTCACCAAGATCTACACACTGAACGCCAAGGAACTCGAAACACTACGAGAGTACCTTGACGAAATGCTCGAAAAAGGATATATCCGACCATCCACATCCGAAGCAGGATACCCTGTCATGTTTGTACCCAAAAAGAATGGCAAGCTACGACTAGTTGTGGACTACCGATTGTTGAATGCAGTCACAATCAAGGATCGGACCCCCCTACCGTTGATCAACGAACTACGCGATCGATTGCATGGAATGAACTGGTTTACTACCCTAGACCTCAAAGGAGCGTACAACTTGATTCGAATAAAGAAAGGCGACGAATGGAAAACCGCTTTCAGAACCAAGTTTGGACTTTTCGAATATCTGGTAATGCCTCTCGGCCTAACCAATGCTCCTGCAACATTCCAACGCATGATCAACAACGTTCTCCGAGAACATTTGGATATCTTCGTAGTAGTCTACCTAGACGATATTCTGATCTTCTCCCGAACGGAAGAAGAACACAGAGAACACGTCCATAAGGTATTACAACTACTCCAAGACAACAATCTTCTCGTCGAACCAGAAAAATGTGAATTTCACAAACAAACGGTTACCTTTTTAGGACATATCTTTTCACCAGGTGAGATTCGAATGGAACCAGCGAAAATCGCTGCAGTACGTGACTGGCCGACGCCACAAAACGTTACGAACGTACAAGAGTTTTTGGGCTTCACCAATTACTACCGAAAGTTCATCCGCGACTATGGCAAGATAGCCGCGCCACTCACCGAATGCACTAAAAAAGATCGCAAATTCCTATGGAAACCCGATGTGGATGCCGCATTTGAAGAACTTAAGAAGCGAATCTGCGAAGAACCTGTACTAGCGATGTACGATCCAGACAAACCCACGGAACTCGAAACTGATGCTTCAAACTACGCCATCGGAGCGCAGATTGGACAACGGGATAACGAAGGCAGACTACGACCTGTCGCCTTCTACTCCAAGAAACTTCATGGAGCAGAACTCAATTACCCAATCTACGACAAAGAATTCATGGCTATCGTCAAAGCCTTTGACGAATTCTCACATTACTTGCGAGGAAGCAATCACCGAATAAAGGTTTTTACCGACCACAAGAACATCTCTTACTTCGCCACCACACAGAAGCTAAACGCACGACAAACCCGCTACGCAGAAACCCTTGCGGATTACGACTACGAAATCATCCACCGCAAAGGATCCGAAAACGGCAGAGCAGACGCTCTAAGCCGACGAAGCGACCATGATGATGGAAAGCCTCATCATGAAGGACAAATCTTTCAAATGACCGAATCAGGCGCGCTACAGATGAAACTAAACGCTACATACCGAGTTATGTCAGCTAACCCTGTCTTGAAACGAGTCAAGCAAGCGTACTCCTCAGAAGACATAGCAAAGGCACCTGAAGGCACAAAATGGAAAGATGGACATTACGAATATGATGAGAAACTTTGGATACCTGAAGAACTCCAGGAGACCATTATACGAGAACTACACGAATCCCCTGTTCATGGTCACCAAGGAATTACGAAGACCACAGAACGAGCACAAAGATACTACGGATTCAAAGGACTACGACGAATAGTCCAGAAAGTAATAAGTGACTGCGTCACTTGTGGACGAACCAAGCTAGCACGACACAAACCATACGGAGAATTACAACCGTTACCGGTACCAGCACGACCATGGGAGTCAGTATCGTTCGACTTTATCGTCAAACTACCCCTGTCTGTGGAACCTCTCACGGGAGTAGCTTACGACTCCATATGGGTTATTGTGGAAAGATTAACGAAGTTCTCTTACTTCATCCCTTACCTAGAAGCAAGCTCAGCCGAAGATCTTGCTTATAGTTTCAACAGAGTGGTTGTAAGCTCACACGGCTTACCAGAAGAAATCATATCCGACAGAGGAACAACATTCGCCTCTAAGTTTTGGCAAGGATTGATGGGATATCTTGGGACCAGACACAGACTCAGTACCGCCTACCATCCACAAACGGACGGACAAACGGAACGAATCAACCAAATTATTGAAGGATACCTACGCGCTTACATTAATTACCATCAGGATGACTGGGTAAAACACCTACCAACCGCGCAACTAGCCTACAATACATCCGTTTCCGAATCAACACAACTTACGCCAATGTACGCCAATTATGGATTCACACCGGAAGCATTTCACCTACCACGCCAAGAAGGACCAAAATCAGAAAAAGCCATGCTTGACGCCACACAAAAACGACAATTGCACGAAGAACTCCGTGCACAACTCCAAATCGTCCGCAACAGAATGAAACATTATGCGGATCAACAAAGATTGAAGGGACCAATCTTTAAAGAGGGAGACATGGTGTACCTTTTGCGCTACACACCAGGCAAAACTTCTCCAAACATTACGACAACGCGACCAAGCGACAAATTGGATTTCAAAAAACTTGGACCTTTCAAAGTCAAGAAAGCCATTTCTAACACCAACTACGAACTTTCACTACCAAAGAACATACGGTTACACCCCGTATTTCACATTTCCTTACTAAGCAAAGCACCAGACAACGCGAAGGAACACACAGACATCACAGTACACGCAATAGAAGAAGAATGGGAAGTCGAAACAATCATAGACTACAGGCTAAACAACGGCAAGAAAGAATACCTGGTTAAGTGGAAAGGGTTTGGGCCCGAGGAAAACTCATGGGAGCCCCCTAACCACCTAAATCATTGCCGACCCCTGATGCGACAATACCACCAGAGGGCAAGGAGCCATCCTGGAAAATCGAGTTCCAATCAATCACGTCAAAACCCCCCAATGACTGGATCTCAATCACCGCATCCGACTCTATCCGTTCAGCCGCATCCAAATCATCCAGCGATTGCAAACCCCGCTTCACCATCTCGTGACCACGCGACACCACGGATTGACGCTGACGACGCAAACGACTCAGTCGTGCTACCGCAGCAGACACCGCCTCCTGAGCTGCCTGAAGCTGTTTTTCTGTCTCCTCCTCTTCTCGCTCAATACGATTCTTTTCTGACAGGATCTTCGCGACTGGATAGACCAGTTACCTTCCGGAAAGTAAAACGGAATGGAAAAACATACCTGAGGACATAGTTATCCCCGAACCGTCACAAGAACGACCACGACGAACGCACTCGGAACAACGGGAAGTTGTTTCAATCATACGACACGTCAAATGACGCTGAGAACAAAAGGAACAAGGCATGACGATATCACCAGTACCCTCGATAAGAATCGCAAGACTTTTGCGCTGATCAGTCTTCTGACTGATACGACGTTTTGAGATACCTTGAGGCATGATGTTAAAACATGAAGAAGGAAGAAAGGAACCACACCTACAATTGTGGCTGGAATTACGTTTTACGAAGGAACAACCAACGGGCCTTGAGGACAAGACCGTTGGGAGGGAGACATCGTGTCACGACCCAACGACATGGTCGTACAATAGGCCGGTCATGTGACCTAGGGAAGGTACGTACCATGGAGGAAGGGGACCAGTTAGATAGATCAGTGGGATCACCATAAGAATGGTGGTGAGCCAGGTGAGCCAGCAACTTGGATCACCAGGATCACCACTTGCACGACAAGTGATCCAAGTGATCCACGATGTATATATACGCCCTCAATTTTCACTCTTTAAAACATAGCTTAGATAGTTATCAACACACTTTCAACTTCATCGTATTGTTCGCTACCGCTCACTACGCTGATACTTGACCCCTGGTTACGATACTCCGTATCTATCACCAACGTGACAGACCTATTGCTCAGAACACCCCGACTCATCTGCCAACATAAACCCCTTTCGTTAGGTTTATCCCTTGGGAATTCACCAAACGTCACATAATACCCTAGATTAGTATTAGTATAGAAGGCTTTTATCTCTATAAATAGATAAATATAACATTCTAAATTAAATAAGTGTTTTTCTAAAGTATATATAGTTTTTTAATACTCTTCTTCTTTTCTCTTTATTAATTAATACTTAAGTTATATTATAGCTAGTTCTCTTATCTATTTAAGTCTATCTTATCTACTTTTAAAAAAGATAATAAATAGCTAATCTAGACTGAAACCAGCCTATATAATTATATTACCAAGCTGATCATTATATTCTAATATAATTAAATTAATAAAAGCCAGCCCTTTACTTTAAAGAATATATACTGGTTTATCTTTCTTTATAGTATTATAATTAAGGATATAGATATACCCACTATCTGTCTGCCTCCTTTTTAAAAGATAAAGTATTCCTACTATAATAATCTAATAATATATATCCTTATTATTATATAATAGAATTAGATTAATTAGCTTTTTAGTAATTCCTGCTTAAAACTTATTACTTATATAATAAACTGGTTTATCTTATTAGATAATACTTTGATATTTATTATTAAGGTAATATAAGCACCCTCTAATAGTATAGCTAGGCAGGCTCTTCTAGTTAAGGGATAATATAAGATAAAGAAGGCTAGGGTTGATTAAGTAATCAGTAAAAAGATTAATTTCTAGAGTAAGATCCTGTTTTATATAGTCCCTTCCTTAATTAAGGATAGATTTAATTCACTTTTTTCTTTTTTTAAAAAAAAAGAGGTAGAGATGTATTTATCTGTTTAAGTATATACCTTAATAAGCTAGAGATTAATTTAATATTAATACTGGTATTAACTCTTATCTCTTTCTCTATTATATTAATAGTCTTATCCTAGTATTAATCTTTTATAGTATTATTTAGAAATAAGAATAAGAATCACTTTACTATAGTATTAATTATATAAATACTTTAATTCTTTAATCCAGCTATATTCTTAATAAAGATAGATACCTCTATATTATTATTTATTATTAAAATAATAAAGAAGATTAATATATATTCTTATTTCTAGATCTGATTTATTATTATTAATTTAAATTTAAAGTATAAGAATATTAATAATTAAATACTAATTAAGATAGGCTAGGTTTTAGTATCTAGAAATTATAATAACCCTAGAAATTTAGAGCTAAGATTAAAAGATTAATTCTCTTTATTAAAGCATTAAGCAGATCTTCTTTACCTAATCTCTAAATCAACAGAGTTTATTACTAATATCTTTAATAGCTCTAATTCAATCTAGGAAGAAAGATATAGATCTATTATTATTAAAAGGAGTTTATCTTTTAGATAATATATAATAGCTTTACTTACTTAGGATAGCTACCCTTAAGAGTAAAAGATAATAGCTTTACTTATATAGGGTAGCTACCCTTAGGGGTGAAATATAATAGCTTCACTTATTATATTAGGCTGCCTTTAGGGGTAGAAGATAATAGCTTCACTTATATAAAATAGCTGCCCCTGGGGGTGGAAGGTAATAGCTTTACTTACTATATCAGGCTACCCCTAGGGATGGAAGGTAATAGCTTTACTTATACAAAATAGCTACCCCTAGGGATAGAAGGCAACAGCTTTACTTATATAAGATAGCTGCCCTTAAGGGTGGAAGGCAACAGCTTTACTTGCTATACCAAGCTGCCCCTAGGGGTGGAAGGTAATAGCTTTACTTACTATACCAGGCTGCCCTTAGGGATGGAAGGCAACAGCTTTACTTACTATACCAGACTACCCCCAGGGGTAAAAGGCAACAGCTTTACTTACTATACCAGGCTACCCCTAGGGATAGAATGCAGCAGCTTCACTTACTATACCAGGCTGCCCCTGGGGGTGGAAGGTAATAGCCTCAGTTACACAGAATGGCTGCCCCTGGGGGTGGAAAGCAGCAGCTTCACTTGCTATACCAGGCTGCCCCTAAGGGTGGAAGGTAACAGCTTCACTTACACAGGGTAGCTGCCCCCAGGGGTGAAAGATAATAGCTTTACTTATTATATCAAGCTATCCTAATAAATAGAAAAAACAGCTTAGAATTCTAGATCTAGCCCTATAGCCTAATACTGTTTTACCCCCTATAATAATAAAATACTACTATAATTTAATATTTGTCTAATATTAAATAGGGTTAGGTATATACCTAGGGGTAGAGTATTATTAGTTCTTATAGCTTCTTAAATATATTATAAAAAAAAAAAGAAATAAAAAAAGAGGGGTTATAGATATCACTATAATAAGACTTACTTAATTAATATAATAATATTATAAAGAGTAATATTATACTTTAAGAGAAGATCTTTAATAAAAGGTATTAGATCTTCTAGAAGAATCTATATATAAGCAACTGTATAACAATATTATAAAATAAAGAATCTAATTTAATTTAATTTTTTTTTTTTTAAATATACTCATCTCCTTTAAAGCTAATAATCTTCTAAGATAATAAATATTAAATACCTTTCTTAATAATACTAAGATCTTTAAGAACTAAAGAAGCTAGTTTAATAAGGGGAAAACAACACACACAACAACACCAACACCACCCACAGAACTACAAGATGATTTTAGGGTAATTACATAGCCAGTATAGTCCACAAGGATTGAATAGGCAAGAAAAGCCATAAAGCAGCGATATAATGAATTGAACTTGAGGGATCAATTGATCATCTTATAACTGATCAGATAAAGAAGACAGCTTTTTAATAGCTAGTCTTTTAAATGCACTAGAAAATTCTTGGGTAGAAGGGAAAAAAGAAAACTTGAATTCGATGATATCTGCCTGTTCAAATGGCCCGGGTATGGCCTATCTACTTATACAGTTCAATCCCCCTAAGTACAGCTTATACAGCTATAGCTTAATCAACTAGCAAGGGGGTATGTTCAACCCAGCTATCAAACTAGTATTACTATATTAGCTTTAAAGTAATATATAGTTTTAATATAAAGGTCCACTATTAAAGATTAATTAATAATCCTAAAAACAAGTATTAATCTATAATAAATACCTAAAAGATCTGTTTTGGTAATACTGGCTGTATAAAATAATAGTAATCCTATATAGATTATAATAGTATATTTGCCTTGGTATAATTATAAGGAGGGAGCCCTCTAATAATCAGGGATATTATAAAGCCTATCCTTAGTAATAATACTTTCTTAATATATTAGGATAGGCTTTAAAAGAATAGTAGAGCCACTTATATATAAGAATATAAGTAGGTATCTATAAGCTGCTTTAAATATCTTATTATAAGTAGATACCTATAAGCTGCTTTAAATATCTTATTATATATAAACAGCTCTAGTAAAGTATAGAGCTATTTCTTAGGGCTTAGTATTATAATAGTCTTTATTAGAAACCTTTTTATTTATGGTTAAATAATCTACTGATAAGACTAGGTATAATATAAGATATTATAATTAGTCTTTTTAAGCAGTGATATCTATCCCTTAATACTATTTTAAGGAGAAATATAAAAGGCCTTATAATAAGCTTTAATATAGGTAAGAAGCACTACTATATATTATATATTATTAGGACTAATATATATAATTATAAGAAACTTATTCCCTATAAACTGCTAAGCATGGTGTTTAGCCTGCTTGACTAGTTTATAAGCTAAATAATCAATAGTATTTAAAAGCTATCTATATAAGATAGGCTTCCAGCCATCCTTAGCATCATTCAAGCTAAGTATATATATAAAGATTAGCGATGGAGTCTGAGCAGCTTTCTTTTCGATAACCTGGATAAGTATGCACTATCTATATTAGGGTCTCTGCTGGATAGAGATACTAGAGCTGTGTTCATGATTATGTTCTATTGGGTGGTGCAGTTTTATATATAGTTGTGCTGATATTATTCAATATCTTGCATTCAGATTATAAGGGCAACTCGCACGCCTATATATAGGTATATATAATAACACATCGATATATGTCTGTCTCAGGGCAGCATGGATAGCGAGCTTCCAGCCCAATAAAATATAGAGCATATCTCCTCATAATTTTTCACACAATTTTCTCTATTATCTGGCTCAGCAAGTTTATATTACAAATTGGAAATAGCGGACCAGAATGATACGTCATCATAAGATCGGGTTAGCCTGGGACAGTGGCCGGTCCTGAAGGGGATATCGTCCAATGTATGAAATGTTGTGAGTTTGTCAAGAAAATTCCATCGATAGACAGTTGCACGACGTTGATAGAGGGAAGTGTCATCTCCATGGATCGGATGGAAAAACTCAACGGACCGAGCTTGATTTCCGTGGAACGGGCGTGGAAACGGGTATATCGGTGGCTAGGTAATTTAATGTCCGAATCTTGCCACGGGGCGTGGCGGGATATTGATGATCATGTTTCAGTCCCTTTCCCGATCAGTATCTAGCCTTGCAGCCATGGTGGCATCATCATTCGGAACAGCCATTCCGAGGAAACCTCATGTCTTGGTTCTAGTCTAGCAAGGGCCATGGTCCGTATTAGGGATCCACGCATGCAAGATGAACTTTTTGCATAGTGAATTTAGGGATTAAACAGAAAAAAAAAGTTTACCGTAAGATAGCCGGCACTTATTCCCATTCCACATCCTTGATGTTGAAAGGGGGGGCAGGCAGTGTTTCCGCAGCGGTGTTAAGGATTACATATATCATTGCAAGCATTTGTTAACTATCGCGTCTTGGATTGTTAGCTAGCGGCGCGAGTCATACCCGTTGTCTTCCTTGAGTTGACCCTGTAGTTATGAGTTTGTTATATACCATAGCAAGCATTTGTTATTAACTATCGCATCTAGATCGTAAGCCAGCTGCGCGAGTCATACCCGTTGACTTCCTTGAGTCCACCGGTTTGTTGAAATGTCTTAGTGTGTGAGGGCTAAAAAGCTAGGTTGGCGACCGTCGGCCTAGCGGATGAGAAAAGTACCTGTACATGAAGTTCTGTACTAGCATAGAAACGGTGGCTATTATACAGGGAATCTGGTAAGATGAAATACCCGGTCTTGTGGTAAACTTCCATAAACGGCAGTCTTTATCTTATGAGACGTTTCAGTCATGTTGGTGTTCAAGGCTTTCCAACAGCTCTCATCTTTGTCTCAAAGCCGTTCCAACTTTGCATCTGAAAGTACCATCCCAGTCAACCGAGTCAGTATCTGGCCGTGTGTCTCTCCGCTGTGATGTGGGCAGGCCGATGCCCAATCTCATCACTACCGAAGTATCAGCCGATCGCATTGCAAGCAAGAGTGCTAACTAACAACAGCACTAGTTTGTCTAAAATACAGTTGAACCCCTGTTTTATTTTTTAAGCGCTTTAGTGGCTAATTATAATATTTAAAATCAGCCATAGCAGGGATTAATAGTACCTTGAGATACTTGCATATTAATAATGCAATCTCAGGTTTATCCAGGTATTTCTATATTATCTTAATCAAAGATATAGTTTAAGAAGATAGCTAGATTCAGAGTCTTTAATACTATATAAATTCTAAATAATAATAATCTATTTATAATTAAATATTACTATATATATATATAAACTATTATTATTTTATTTTCTAAAAAAAGTAATATATTAATTATTAAAAGCTATATAGTTTTATTAGTTACTTTGTATAGGGTATTTACCTGTACAAGTAGCGGGGCAAGTTTCCCTATATAAATCATTCAGGGGGTCAACCGTGGGATTTACACAACGGTCTAATTTTAGGAAAGGGGGGAAAGGGGGGCGGTGGTCTTTGTAAGGTGGGGTACGATATCGGTCATTGAGGATGGGATGTATTAGCTTGGATTGATTAATGCTGCTATTTGTTAATCTGGTATCAGGCTAAAATCCTATATGATGCAGATGCAGGGGCAAATAAACCAGAAAAGTCTTGCACCGAGAGTAAAGAGATACCTAATTAGAGGAACGTACTGTTATGTACGTACAATTGAGAAACAGCTCAATTATATAAAGCATGGCCTCCTGCCGGTATTGCCCAACCTCCAAGTTGCCCGACATCAAACTCTAGCTATATTTTGCCACAAATCTTTGCCGAAATGCCATACCTCACGCTCAGGGATGGAGTCGAGATTTATTACAAGGACTGGGGTAACAGGAATGGCCCGGTCGTCACGTTTTCACACGGATGGCCCCTCAACTCGGATAACTGGGAGAGTCAAATGTTCTTCCTCGGCAACCACGGATGTCGTGTCATTGCTCACGATCGTCGCGGTCACGGGCGGTCCAGCCAGCCCTGGGAGGGCAACGACATGGACACCTATGCAGATGACCTTTTGCAGCTGATGGAGCATCTCGATCTCAAGGACGTCATGATGGTCGGTCACTCGACTGGCGGTGGTGAAGTTGCCCGCTTCGTCGGTCGCCACGGTACCAGCCGTGTAAAGAGGGTAGTTCTTATCAGCGCCGTCCCACCTCTGATGGTACAGACCGACTTCAACCCCGAGGGTCTGCCCTTATCCGTCTTTGATGGCTTCCGCGATGCCATGGTCAAGAACCGCGCTGAGTTCTTTTTGGAAGTCCCCACAGGTCCCTTTTTCGGCTTCAACCGTCCTGGTGTTAATGCCAGCCAGGGTTTGATCGACAGTTGGTGGGCACAGGGTATGCAAGCCGGATTCAAGAACACGTACGACTGTATTAAGGCGTTTTCTGAGACGGACCAGCGAGAGGATCTAAAGAAGATGGATATCCCTGTGTTGTTGCTACACGGCGACGATGATCAAGTTGTCCCCATCAAGGCATCTGCGCAGGAGGCTATCAAGTTGTTGCCCCAGGGTACTTTGAAGGTATATCCTGGGGGACCGCACGCGCTGCCAAATATTTGGGCGGATAAGGTCAACATGAATTTGTTGGAGTTTTTGCACTTGGGAAATGTCAGTTTCAATGCCATAGCACCTTGAATCTAGATACAGCGACCAAGTTACTAGACTTTGACTCAAGACAACCCCCAATAGGTTATTAGCTATCTAGTCCCCCTATAATAAACAATATGAAACCCAAAAAACATATAATTAAATGCAAAAGAGTGCAACGGGACAACCCTGCTTTGCCAAAGTTTCATTACCAGCTCCATATCATCCACGCCATCCAACTTGTACAATGGCTCTCGAGTTTTGCATCGCGCTGGAAGAGCAGGTACTTTTTTCTTTTTTGATTTGCTATAGCAGCCAGGTGTCCGTCCACCTGGTAGGACATGTGTTACTGAGTCGGGACACTTGAAGACATAATTCAGCTTCTCGAGAGTACGGTTCCTGTCAAATGCAAGTCAGCATCTCATCTGAACCTTGTACTACACCCCGGCAGCAGCAGCAGCACTTAACATGGTCTCGGGAACAATGAAAGAAAATTAACGACAAAGGCAAGCCATACTGAATCCAGTGTAGAATCCAAAAATGCTCTGGTTGGACCGAGTGTTGATAGAAAAGACGGGAATGTCAAGCTCAGGGGCGCTTCCGCCAATATTGTTGATATATATGGTCGGGCTGGTGCCCCAGTTCTCGACTTCAGTAAATGCGTCTCGTCCCTCCATAACTAACCTGGCAGTGGGCGTAGTAGAGATCTTCGAGGATGCCGGGCGCCACCTCTGCCGAATATACACAGGAATCGTCGAGACCTTCCCTCCTATCCTCTCCCAGTTCTATAAACAGCCTACCCCTTATATGTCGGGCCCCTTTTGCTGAAAGGAGCCTTAGGGCAGGTATTAATTAATGGCTCTTAATCTAAATACCCTGTTATAATATATAAAGAAGGATATATAAAGAAAGCAATATAATTAGCTAAAAATATTAATAATAGATCCAGGATATCTCTCTTTCTATTAGCTTAAGCTAGATTCTAGCTTTGGGATTATTATTTAATAAAAAGTTATTATAGATTATAAAAGTATAAAGCCTATCCCTTATATATATAATTACCTTAAAATAGATAGATTTATCTATAATTAATAATATTAGATTTTAATATATATTTAATATAGAATATATCTTATATTTAATTTAAAGAGTTAAAAGTATTATCTATAAATCTACCTCTTATATATTAGGCCTCTTTTATTAAAAGGAGCCTTAGGATAGGTATTAATTAATAGCCTTTAACCTAAATACTCTATTATAATATATAAAGAAGAATATATAAAGAAAGTAATATAATTAATTAAAAATATTAATAATAGATTTAGGATATTTTACTTTTTATTAATCTAAGCTAGATTCTGGTTTTAAGATTATTATTTAATAGAGGGTTATTATAGATTATAAAAATATAAAGTCTATCCTTTATATATATAACTATTCTAAAATAAATAGATTTATTTATAATTAATAATACTAGGTTTTAATATATACTTAATATAAGATATATCTTATACCTAATTTAAATAATTAAAAATATTATTTATAGATTAAATTATATTATATTAATAGTAAAGAGCTTTATCTATTAATAATTAAGTTTAGTATATATAAATTAAGATTATTATAAAAGCTTTAATAGATATAGAATAAAGATTATATTATTTAATTAATTTAATACCTAGAGATTCTTAATAATTATAAGTACATATATATATATATATATAATATAAATATTATTTTATATAAAGAGTAAAAATATAAAAGTATTTATTAAAATATTATCTTATAAATAATAATAAAAAGTTAAAGTTTAAATAATATTATATATAAATAGTATTTTAAGCTAAATAATTTATTATTTATTTTAAAATAATTATTTATAAAATTATAATATTAATATAATTATTTATTTTTTAATTAATAGGATTTATTAAAATAAGCTTATTTTAATTATTTATATAAGATAATATTTAAGCTATTAATAATATTTAATATAAAAAGATTATTATTAATAAAAATAAGATTAAATTAATATATATATTTTAATTAAATAGAATTAGGTTTATAATATATATAAATAGATTATATAATAAAGATATTATATTATTATATATATTACCTAGATAGGATTATATATATCTCATCTTTAGAGATAATAATATTAAGCTTAAGATTATCTTAAATATTATAAAAAAGATATTATATAATAAATATAAGGTAATCTAGGAGGGCTTAATAATATATAAAATTATATAATAATAGGCTTTTATTTTTAATTAGTTTTATATAGGTTATATCTTTAAGATTAATATATTTTAATTATTTAAGAATAAATTAATATTAATTAATTATTTTATTTATAAAAAATAAATAATAATTTATTATTATTATATAATTTATAAAAAGATTAAGTATTTTATATAGATAAAAAGCTATCTTATATTAATTAATATTATAAAAGTATTATTATTTTAGATTATATATATAAATAAGATTATTAGATAGATTAATAGAGATTCTAATTTAAATAATATATAATTATTATAATACTATAATAAAGGCTATAATTAAAGCTAGTAATTAAAATAGTAGAAGAAAGGCTGAATAATTATTTAAAGTAAAGTCTAAAGAAAAAAAGAAATAAGTGATTAAATTACTAATATAGAAAAGAAGAAGAATATAACTAGGAATCCTTTTATCTTTTATATTTATCTTATTCTAAGATAATTTAGAATTATTTAAGATATTCTAAATATTTATTTAGAATTATTAAGTATTTTAAATATTTATTTAGAATTATTAAGTATTTCAAATATTTATTTAGAATTACTAAGTATTTTAAATATAAAAACAAAGGTTATTTCTAATTTATCCCTTTATAGATTAAGCTATAAGGCTGTGTAAGCTTAGCTTACTAGGATATATAGGTTAGGCTGTTAAACTATAGTAGATTAGGCTGCTAAACTATAGCAGGTCAGGCTACTAGACTATAGCAGGTTAAGCTGCTATAAAAAACCTCTTATTTTAATAATAATTAAAGCTTATATTATAGAGGCTATATAATATATTAATATACTATCTTATAAATAGCTAGCCCTTTAAATTATTATTACTTAGTTATTATACTATAATAAGCTATAAGATAAGCAAAGATTAATTTTAAGACCTTAAAAAGCTATTATAAATAAGCAAGCTAATAGATAGAATAAAGTAATAAGGAATAAAAAGATCTAAATAACTTTAATAATAAATTATCTATTTTAATATAGGCTATCTAGCTAATATTATTTAATATTATATATAATTACTATATAAAGATAGATAATCTAATATTAAAAAGATTAATTAAAATTATTAATAGATATATAATATAATTTAATAAAACCCTATTTAAATATATCTTAAATTAAAGACTATATCTTTTTAAAATAAATATAAATACTTTTATTTAATATTAGATATATTTATTATTAAATAGTATAATAATTTAATATAAAGATATAATTATTATTATATAAGATATTATATAATTAGCTGGCTTTATATATAAGAAAGAAAAGTTAATTTTAAATAAGTATCTATTTTTTAATATTAATAATTATATATCTTATATCTAAATTAATAATATCTAGAATAATATTAATAATATATAGTATAATATATTATATATAACTAATTATTATAATAATTATATTATAGTATATAATAATATTATATTACTTTAATATATTTAAAATAATAAGTTATTTTATAATACCTTTATAATAAAGAATAATATAAAAGGGGTATTATAACCTAATAATATAATTATATAAATAAGCTGATTATATAATTTAAAGAGATATATATTATAAAGAAAGGGAATCAACCAGAATAGATTAATAGGATTATTATAAGAAATAATAATAAGCTAGATAAGTTAATAGTTTGGATTACTAGGATTATTACTTATATAATCAGTAATTTATAATATTTAATAAATTCCTAAGGGATAAACCTAATAAAAAAGGTTTATATTAATAGATAAATTAAGGTATTCTAAGTAATAGGTCTATTATATTTATAATAAATATAGAGTATTATAATTAAGGATTAAATATTAGTATAATAAGTAGTAGTAAATAATATAATAAAGTTAAAAGTGTATTAATAACTATTTATCTATTATATAATAGGCTTTTTTTATATAAAGAAGGGGTAAAGCTAAATATAATTAATAGCCCTTAATCTAAATACCCTATTATAATTAATAAAGAATAATATATTATTATAATTTATAGTATAAGATTATAATTAAAGCTAGTAGTAATATTAGTGAAAGAAAGGTATAATAGTTATTTAGGTAAAAGTTTATAGAAAAGAAGAAAGAAGTGATTATATTATTAATATAAAAAAGAAGAAGGATATAATTAGGAATCCTTTTATCTTTTATATCTATTAAATTCTAAGATAATTTGGAATTATTTAAGATATTTTAAATAACTATTTGGAATTATTAAATATTTTAAATACTAAAATAGAAAGTAAGCATTAGTTTATCTTTTTATAGATTAAGCTATAAGGGCTTTATAAGCTTAGTTTATTAAGCTATATAGGTTTAGCTACTAAGCTATATAGGTCTAGCTATTAGGCTATAGTAGGTTAAGCTACTAGATTATAATAGGTTAGGCTGCTATATATAGAAAAATCTATTTATTTTAATACTAATATTTTCAGGATTAGACTATTATAATTAATAGTTATAATAATATAGAGAGAAAATAAGCTTTTAAAAATAAGCTTATAGCTATATAATAGTATTATAAGCAGCTGAAAATACTGATTATAGTAGTGCTATAAATAGCTGGGTTTTAATAAAAGCCCTGAAAGTAGTTAATTAGCTAGGGGGGATGATAGGTATAAGAATTACCTGTTATATACTAGCTATAATTAGGTTATAGTATAGCTAGTATAGTACCTTATTTAATCAGTTGACTTCTATAATCTTATATAGGCCTTTTATAAAGTTAACTAGTAATTTATAAATCTGAAAGTGGGTTATACTATAAGCTATAGGTCTGATATTTAACTCTTATATATATAGTGTTTTTTATAACTTTTAATTAATAGAAAATATAGGTCTAATTAATTAAAGGGGGGGCAAAAAATCTGATATATAAAGAGATTAAATATAGTAAAAAAAGAGTCTTCTTTTTATAGTCTAGAATAACTATCTTCTAGGCTTATAACCTCTTATAATTTTATAATATAGGCTATAACTAAAGCTAATAGTAATAGTAGTGAAAGAAAGGTATAATAATTATCTGATATAATATTTAATAAATTCCTAAAGGATAAACCTAATAAAAGGGGTTTATATTAATAAATAAGTTAAAGTATTTTAAGTAATAGGTTTATTATATTAATAATAGATATAGAATATTATAATTAGAGGTTAAGTATTAATATAGTAAGTGATAGTAAATAATATAATAAAATTAAAAGTGTATTAATAATTAGCTAAGATTTAAACTAAAAGAGTAAAAATTAAAAGTATATATATATATTATAGATCACTTAGATTATTTATTATATAAATAATAATCTTAATAATCTAAGTTAATAGTTTATTTAGCTTATTATTATCCTTATAGTAATCCTATTAATCTATCTCTATTAATCCTCTTCCCTTTATAGTATATATCTTTCTTTAATTATATAACCAGCCTACTTATATAATTATATTATTAGATTATAATATAATATCTCTCTTCTAATAGTCTTATCCCTAAGACCTATTAATTATTTCCTTTATAAAGTATAATTCTAGTTATAATTATAAATATAATGCCTTTCTTTATTCTTTATATTTTTTAATATAATACCTTAAGATATTTTAAAATATTATATTAGTTAAAAGACTAATTAATATAAAAGTCTTATAATTCTTATTAAGAGTATTAATAATATTATTATACCTTATTTCTTCTATTCCTAGTATTATTTAATATATTATATAATTAAAGTAACTTCCTATTATTTAGAATATATTTATTATAATTATTCTTATAATAATTTAAGGATAATTATATCCTTAGATATATTTTTCTATTTTATTTTATTTTTTAAAAGGTAATTAATTTATTTAATTATAAAGATTCTATTAGAAAAGAATTATATTAAATAAAAGGAGAAGAAGATAAAGAAATAGCTCTAAATAATATAGGAGGCAATATCTATTATAATAGTATAATTAAGCTATTTATATTATTAATATTAATCTATAATATTATAGAGTTATAAAATAATAAAGTAGGGTTTATAATCTTTAAATAATCTAGATATAATTAAATAAATAGAGTCAGATATAATAATTAAGATCTAATTATTAAAAGGTTTTAATATGATTAATTAAAACTTAATTTTTTAGGATAGCTCCTTACCTTCTAATAATATTATTATATTAGGGGTTAATAATAATTTAAGTGATTAAGGGGTTCCTATAAATTTTCCTTAGGCTTAAACCCTTTCTATTTAACCAGGTATTCTTTCTTATTATTATTGCAATTTGCAGTATAAAGTTATAACTAAAGCTAGTAGTGATAGCAGTGGAAGAAAGGCAGCGAATAGTTATCCAGAGTGAAGTCTATAGAAAAGAAGAAAGAAGTGATTGAATTGCCGATATAGAAAAGAAGAAGGATATAACTAGGAATCCTTCTATCTTTTATATCTATCTAATTCTAAGATAATTTGGAATTATTTTAAGATATTCTAAATAACTATTTAGAATTATTAGATATTCCAAATACTAAAACAGAAAGTAAGCACTAGTCTATCCCTTTATAGATTAAGCTATAAGGGCTTTATAAGCTTAGCTTACTGAGCTATATAGGTCTAGCTATTAGGCTATAGTAGGTTAAGCTACTAGACTATAGCAGGTTAGGCTGCTATATATAGAAAAAACCCATTTTATTTTAACAATTATTATTTAATTTATAATTTCTTATTCTTTTTTTATTATATATATTATAATATCTATATATTCTTTTAAATTATTTAATACTTTATTTAATAAGGAAATATAAAATATAAAGTATAATTATATATTCTTTAATAGTAAAAGTTTATAGTTAATATTAAAAATAGCTTTCTTAACCTTAAATAATCTAAATTTCTTAAAATCTAATTTATTATTTAATTATATATTAAAAATAAGTGGGTTTTTCTATATATAGCAGCCTGACCTGCTATAGTCTAGCAGCTTAACCTGCTACAGCCTAGCAGCTAGACCTGCATAGCCCAGTAAGCTAAGCTTACACAGCCCTTATAGCTTAACCTATAAAGGGATAGACTAGTGCTTACTTTCTGTTTTAGTATTTAAAATACCTAATAATTCCAAATAGTTATTTAGAATATCTTAAAATAATTCCAAATTATCTTAGAATTAGATAGATATAAAAGATAGAAGGATTCCTAGTTATATCCTTCTTCTTTTCTATATCAGCAATACAATCACTTCTTTCTTCTTTTCTATAGACTTTTACCTGGATAACTATTATACCTTTCTTCCACTGCTATCGCTACTAGCTTTAGCTATAGCCTATATTGCAAAATTATAATATTATATTATAATAATATTTAGAAAAGTTTTATCTAATATATAATATAAAAGATATATTATATCTCTCTCTTTAAAGATTAATCCCTTTAATCTTTATTAATCTATATAATGTTTTATTTTATTATAGATGATTTAAAGTTATATATAAAGTTCTTTATATAATTATTATTTTTATATAGTATTAAATATAGCTTTTTTTAATTTTAGTTCTTTTTAGTATAATAGATAAAATACTTCTAATATAAACCTATAATTAATATATATTAATATAAATTATATTAATTTAAAAATAGATATATTATAAGCTAATTATATAATTAATAGATATTTTATTTAATTATCTTAATAATAATTAATATAAGTATATAAGTATCCTTTAATAATCTAATTAATTTATTTTATTTTATTGCAATTTGCAGTATAAAGTTATAATTAAAGCTAATAGCAATAGCAATGGAAGAAAGGCAGTGAATAATTATCTAGAGTAAAGTCTATAGAAAAGAAGAAAGAAGTGATTAAATTATTGATAGAGAAAGAAAGCAGGATTCAATTAAGAATCTAGCTATCTTATATATCTAAATAATACTAGGATTATTTAAAATTATTTAAGAATTCCAAATAATATTTCTTTAGATTTCTAAGCATTCCAAATAATAAGAAAGGGAGAGGTATAAGGGATAAGCCCTTATTTTACTAGTCTAGCCTGATATAGCAGGTCAGGCTGCACAGGCTTTTTAGGTCTTATAGCAGGTCAGGCTACTACCTTATAGCAGGTCTGGCTGCTAGGGCTATAGCAGGTTTAGCTACTAAGCTATAGTAGGTCTAGCTACTAGTCTTATAACAGGTTAGGCTGTTATATAAAACCCACTTATTTTAACACCTTTATTAATAATAATCTAAATATAAAGATAGATAAAAAGGAAGAAGATAATAATAATATTAAAATTAAAGGATTTTAAAAGAATATCCTTATATTAAAAGAAATTAATAAATACTTTAAATAAATATTAAAGAAGGAATATAAGAGATATATAGAAGAAGTATAGGTAGTTAAGCTTATTATTAAAAATTTATAGCTTTAAATTAAATAACTTCTTAAAAATATAAAGATCTAAATAAAATAGTATTAATATAGATTAGATTTAATTATTAATTAAATAAGGAATAAAAAAGTATTATAATTTATAGTATAAGGTTATAATTAAAGCTAGTAGTAATAGTAATAAAAGAAAGGTATAATAGTTATCTAGGTGAAAGTCTATAGAAAAGAAGAAAGAAGTGATTATATTGCTGATATAAAAAAGAAGATGAATATAACTAGGAATCCTTCTATCTTTTATATCTATTTAATTCTAAGATAATTTGGAATTATTTAAGATATTCTAAATAACTATTTAGAATTATTAAGTATTCTAAATACTAAAACAGAAAGTAAGCATTAGTCTATCTTTTTATAGGTTAAGCTATAAGGGCTTTATAAGCTTAGTTTATTAGGCTGTGCAGGTCTAGCTGCTAGGCTGTAGCAGATTAAGCTGCTAGATTATAATAGATTAGGCTGCTATATATAGAAAAACCCATTTATTTTAACAATATAAAGGCTAGATAAATACTTATAGGGTACTCCCTTAAATCCGGTTTTATATAGTTTTATAACCTCTTATTACTATAATTAAATAAATAGGGATAAAGTATAGTAAATTAGTAGTTTACCTATAGTAGTTTACCCCCCCTGTTTCAGCCTCCACCCCAGCCCAACCAATAGCATTGCATAGAACTGCTGACTTATTATAGTAGTTTACCCCAAACTATTATCAGCCTTATAATTAGGGGCCCCAGGGGGTGGGGGGGGGCAGGGATAAAGAACTGGAGGGACGGGCGGCAGATGGGCGGCGGATGGGCGGTGGGAAACGCTGGTGGTATAGGGGTATCTGCGGGGCGAGGGGTCCTGATTAATGATATGGCAGGGATGGGGTCGGTGCTATGCTGCTTGGGGCCTGGCTGTCTGTTATACCGCCGCCTGGCAACTGTTACCGGTAGTTGCAGATGATGCACACCATATACCCAGACATGAGAGGAGGACAGTATCTGAGTATGCTGTGGACGGTACCTGTCTGTGGAAGGCCTGTACGCTGTAGATATACTTTACTGCTAAGGGCCTGATTGATTACTTTGTCGTAGAAGACGAAGAGATGCCGTTGCCATTCACATTGCTAAGGCACGAGTACTCTGGGCCAAGCCCATTATTAACGGACCTATAACTACTAAATAAGCTAAAAGCAGACTTGCAGTAAGCAGCTTGTGATATTGAGGGCAGGGCAGCCTAGCAATGATGATATGGACCTTTTTGCTTCAAAAAGGCTGCCTCTGTAGGGTGTGACAGATACCGTGGTGGTAGTAATCTGCGCGGGAAATGACCTGATAGGGGTAGTGGGCATTTTGTATGGTGGGATGAAACGGGAGTTGAATTAAAGATCGATGCTGATTGGTTGTGATATAAGGTGGGGCCTCCTAAAATGGCGAAGGTGAGCCAGCGTTTGGCTTATAAAGTAAAGAAGAGGAAATAAGGCAGAGTGCGATACGATGCATAACAAGGACGTAAGAGAATGTACAAGAACAGAATCACCTATTTCTAAAACTATATGCTCACCAGTCAGGATAATGTGCTGTGTCAACTTTGGCACGAGTAATGTGTAGTCCATTACCTTTGTCTGAAGCAGCAGGTTCATACTATTATTGCTTTGTATCTAACATTTCAAGAATTACCGTGCATATTTGTCATAACCTATTAATAAGCAGTCTAAGTGCTCGGCCCCGACGGGTAAACTGTGTGAGTGATGGATATGAGGAGTCAGTTGGCTAAAGTGTTAGCCCACTTCATCACTAGTGGCATATGATTGCTCATACCTAGAGGGCCGCCACACTATGCCATCGATCCAACCTATGCATGAGTTGAGAATACATCATAGGGTGCGGTATGATCGGGATATCGGATCAACTCCGTAGCAGTCCAACACAGCTCACGGTACGTGTGGATAGTCTCCAGGAAAACAACAGTGCGACTTCCAGCAATGTTAGTGCGAGTTAGCTTGTCAGCGGATTCCGAAGTCAACTAAACTAGTAGGGCGTGTTAGCCATCCGATCATTGTCCCCAGCCCTGCATGACTCGTTGATGTAACATAAGTGTGGGATATTCCGTTGTTGCCATAGACTCCTTAATAAGTGTGAGATGCAAAAGATAAATCCACCTAAAATAGACACAGGCTAATAATTAGCTTAATGTAGTCAACACACCACCTAAGTCAAAGGTTTGGCAACCACATCAGTATACATACGTTCCACTCCACTGCATGCCCTAATATCTCTAAGACCTTATAAATCAAATGCATCATCTAAATCTGCAGTTTTTATAATATTCTGGGCAGGAATCTAAGATAAAGACAGGACCCCTTTTATTAGGTTTATCCCATTAAACTTTATAAGGGTATATTAAGTATTATAGGAGAATTAGCCGGTATATATACAGTATGCATCTCGGCTTAGTATTCGTAGTTTATGATAATGACTCGTGCTAGGTCTATTATCATGAACCTAGCTAAAGACGGTGACAACTCATTACTGTACATGGATAAATAATATAGCCTCTTTATTATCATCTTTACATAACTATTTACTATTCAACATTCAGGGATATACTAAATTGTCTCGGTAATTTAATCGGGTAAGCGGACTTGGGCGACAGTAGTTCTAATATATTATATATAAATAGTGCTGTGAGGAACCCTATTAACATTTGGTTACAACATTGTAACTGTGAAACTCGAATTATCAACAAATCTCAAAATGTCCTCTAACAAGCCTCTCATTGAACAAAGCATTTGGGCTCACAACCCTGCGCAGAACTTTATCGCCTCAGCAGAAACATACTCGATTGCCTATCATAGGGCCAAGACACTATGCGATGCCTCCGGTGAGTAATTAGTCGGTCAAAAAATTGCATTTAAGCTCACTCATTACGTACAGGTTTATCGGTGGACGATATTGTTCATTTAAGGCCCAAGTTTTGGGACTTCCACAGAAATTGTAAACATTCCTCTCCGGTATTTTCGTCTCAGAAATAAAAGAGCACTGCTAACGAGGGTTTGTTTCTTCTCACTTTGCAGTGATAGTAACTCGAGACATCAGTGCACTTATGAATGCCCAAATCCACTTAAACCTATGCGTTGGCACCGTCGGAGCTTATGCACAGAATCGCCCTGATCTCGATGCTCTTTTAGAGGAGCTTATGTCGTTCAAAAAATGCGCTTCTTTTCTTATAACGGAATTTGGACATGGCTTAGATGCAAAGAACATCGAGACGCAAGCGACGCTCTTGCCTGATGGTTCCTTTGACTTGCATTCGCCCAACCAGAATGCCGCCAAGACGATGCCGCCAACAACACCCCTTGCGGGTATGGAGCGCATTGCCATAGTCCTGGCAAAGCTAATTATCAATGGGGAAGACAGAGGGCCGAAGCTCTTTGTGGCACCTTTGTGTGGCCCGACCAAGATGCACCCTGGAGTGACTTCATGGATGCTACCAGTTCGACCAGGCACCAAGCCTCTAGACCATGCAATCACTTCCTTCAACCATGTGCGACTACCTTCGGATGCACTTCTAGGGTCTGCTGCAAAGTCTATGGATCCCCAACTTGACCTCCATAACCAGCTGTGGAGAATATCTGTTGGCGCTATTGCGATGTCCTTGATTAATATAAGTTGTCTGCAGGTGGGCTGCTATATTGCGGCGCAGTATAGCAAAAGAAGATATGTTGAGAAGTCCGCCCAGGCTGGTCTTGTCCTTATTATATTATTTAGCACGCAATATCGCCCTATCCTGCAGGGACTTGTGGCTGGAGAGGTGCTGCAGCTTTTTTCTTACTGGAGTATGGACATGTTTCAGAATATAGAAAACAGTCTTTATGTGCGCTGCGGTGTAGCTGTTATATTTAAAGCCACAGCTATTTATTTCTTCGAGATCTTATCCGAAGTCGCCGAGCGTTATGATTGGCGTGGGTTTTATGGCTATAATCAGATTGCTGAATTGCACCTCTCTTTCTCTGGTAATGCTGTTGGTGAGGGTGATGTTTATGTTTTGTGTTTGCGTACGTTAAAATTCCACCAATTAGCAGCCATTCCTGAGGTTTACTGATAGTGCTTATTATAGGGTTAATATATGAACTATTAACTGGTAAGTATACCTTACCTAAACCAGCAGATCTAATTATACTCCTAGCACGTTATAAGGCTGGGTTATTCTCTGAAATAAAGGAAGCTTTAGTAATAAGTATATCTAAATCTCAGTTAGAAGAGATTTTTAATAAAAGTATCCTTCCTAGATGCCGCTTATTTATTGTAGCTGTTAGCTAATATATGGTATATGAAGCTGTTATAGTGTTAAAAACCATTTTGGATAAGGTTTTAGCTGCCTTTGAGAAAATATGTATTGTAGAGAATGTGAGCTGGTATATCGAAAATTTAGGCTGGATATAGAGGCAAATTTGTGATGCTGAGACTGAGGCATATAAAAGGGTGCTACTATAGCTTGACCAGCTTCTTGATAGAATAGGAGCAGAGAAATATATGACTTCCCCTCTGGTGTTAGAGAAAGAATGGGAGGAATTGACTGGGCAGTGTATAAAGTTTATAAACAAGGAGCTGTTACTGAAGAGCTCTATATATATAAGGATCTAACTTTAAATAAAACTCTGATATTATATAATTATATTAATGCTTTTATTCTTATTAGAATAGGCTATCTATCCTATTTATTAAAACCTCTCTATCTGCCTTATCTATTACTCCTTATCGAACTAATTTATTAATATACTTATCCCAATATATATCTTATTCATCTCTATCCCCCCCTTAATCCTTAACCCTATACCTACTAATCTATAATATCCTCTTTACTCTAACCCTTAAACCCTTATCTACCTCTTCTATCTATTAGATAATATATTCTATAATATCCTCTGCTTTTAATAATCCTATCCCTATAATCTTAGCTATAATCCCTGGATACTAGTACTTTCCTTCTACCTTCTATTAGAACTTTCTATTATCTCTATATATATCCTCCTAATAGTAGTAAATCCAGTATAGTAAATTATATTCCTAATATCTATAATATCTTATAAATAATCCCTTCCAGCCTATCTATGCCTATATCTGCTTTACATTCCTCTTTATCTTCTTGAAAATGCTCCTATTATCTGCCTTTAATAGGTATACCCTCTTATTATACTTATACTTGCTGGTTATTATTTAGTAATATATATAACCCTTGCTTTAATTAGATAACTATCCCTTGAATATCTTTGTTAATAATGTGTTATCCTGGATCCTTCTGCTCTCCTTCTATATTGTAAACTCTTATTCTTGTTTCTGTATATATATCTCTATCTTATTTGTTTGGGCCTGTCTTTCTTTTTCCTCTTCCTTCTTTTCCTTTTCCCTCTTGCTTCCCTATGTACCGGATTAGCTCAGTGCCCCTTACTGCTTATAGTTGGATTACTATATACTTCTGTCGGATGGTGATGGTATCTCTGCTAATGATGTTATCCCTCCGCCAGCCCTGCTCTCTTCTGTTCGGCGCCGTTTGTGGGCCCGCCCCTTGCTTGTGCTGTTGTCCTCCTCTTCTGTTACTGTTGCTGTTGCTGTGCTGCCCGGACTTTCCGCCCTTGCAACATGCTGCCCTGTTGTTATTGTGCTGCTTTCCTGTGCCTGGCCGCCTAGGACGCATATATCGCACGCCTCCTCATCCTCCTAGCATCCGCCCTCTCGGATCCGCCCATCCATTACCTTATCCAACACGAATCGTCAGTACTGTATCCCCTATATATATTCCATTATCTCCTCCTCTTATCTATCTAGCCTTTCCTTAGTGAATAATTACTATCCCTTTACTACCCTATAAATCACTATTAATATACCTGGCCTACTATCCTAGCCTAATTATCCGCTTTCCTATATAAATACCTGCACCTAGTATAGTAATCCTATATATATCATTAACTATATATCTAGTATATTAATCCCTAATCCTAATATATTTATTACCATAATCAATCTCTTATCTATTATCTATAACTATATTTATCACTGCTTTTCCTTTTAGCCTTCTATTTTATTATAATATATATTAATACTTAATACCTTAATCAACTCTACTATTTATAGCACTATACTAGTATATATAATAATATAGTTATCCCTATTCTCTTCTATCCAATCCTATATTATATCCACTGCTATTTCTTTTTCTATCTCTTCCTATACCTTATATTTATTGCCAGCCCCCCTATCGCTCTCTGTAAATACTACCCTATATCGGATATTATACTATATCGTTTAGCCCTGGAATATAACTATCTTCTCTATATAGATATATACCTATATAAAAAACTCCTTTTCCTTTATTGGTTGTAATATTACTATTAAAAAAAATCTCTATACCCCTTATAATATAATCTTTTATCTAATATCCTATAATCCTAGCTAGAATATATCCAACCCATCTAATATTATATAGTACTTATCTATTACCACCTAATCAATAGCAAATTGGTTCTATAATCACTATATAAAATACTAGAATGCTATTATAAACACTACCTCTATAATCATTAATATCACCCAATTGTCTTGGTATACCCCTATCCTGCTATTTTATATACTGGCCTTGATCCTATGCTTTATATACTTGTTATATATATCCTTCTGTAACGCTATTAATAGCACGATTATAATCGTTCGGCCCTACTGCGAATAATATGCTAGCAATATAAATAATATACTCTTCCCATCGCCTGTTGGTATCACCTGCACCACTAGGCTTTCGCCCCGTATAATTATTTGAATCACTTTTCCCTGGCCCGGCTAGATGTCGCGCACAGCGAAAACTTTAGTAGGCAGATATAATAGGTGGTAGGGTTTACTTAGTATAGATAAGAATTTTCTTATAGGATTGAAGCCTTGAGTTCGAGGTGATTGATTGATGATCTTGATGGATGATCTTGATCGCTCTGCTATACATTTTATCTTGCGGCTACATCTATATCTCATTCTTCTGTATCCTGCAGCCATAATTTTTTGAGCTCTCTGGCTGAGACTTATATCTCGCACTATTCAGCCACTTCTCTCCTCCTTACAGCATCTGTGTATTTAAGATCTATCCGAGCCAATTGATCAGTCTCTTGACCTGCTGATTACGCCGCCTTTACAGCGGTCTGGAAAGCTAAGGTCTTGAGACTGGGGTTCTTGATAGCCCTTGCAGGTTATGCAAGGCCTGGAAGTATAGGCATGGCCTACATTGATTCTGACGCTCGGCTTAATTGGCACGGGTCGTTAGGTTGATACTCTTGTGAGACTTACTAGGTGGACTCATGAGTGATTAGGTCAGCAGGTGCATAATGCGCCTGTTGCCAGGCGGGGCTCTTTTAGCCCTTGATTGATAGCTCTACCAAGCTGCTCAACCTGACACCAGAACCTCGCCTCCTTACCCTTAATACATGTTAATATGGCCTATATATCTATCTGCTGTAATACCTCTAACCTCCTTAACCATACACTCTGCCAGCTGCTCTCAAACCTATTTTACTGCCTCTGCTGCTGTATGGCTCCCATTGCCTCGCTCTGCATGCTGTCTTAGCTGCTACTTTCCTCATCGAAATCGAAAAACTGATACTACTCTCGGCTAACTTCCCGGAACTTCTCTTGTATTATTATTATACTGCCTAACCATTACTGTATCTTGCGTGTATATATTATGCCTGCTATATGCGATATGTATATGGCCTGCAAATCCCGCGCATCGCTAATATGATCGATACTATTCTCCTCCTCTCCGTTCTCGCCGCTATATAATGGATTATATTTGGTCCTTAAATATCGGTTAGATATGGTAATGGCTATCTATTGCTAACTGCTCATACTTAACCTGTAATCTAATAATCGCTGGCTGTATTACTGGATGATGCGCCGTACTCGGTCCGATGACCACCTTGCCTCTCGGAACGGCTGTGCCATCGCCTTCGCTGCCTCATCTGCTGCGTTGTCTGCTACATCCTGCTGCCTGCCGCCGCTGGAACGCATGCCCTGGCCTTGGCCTTCGTCTCGCTCTCGGTCCACTGCCTGGTCGATGGCATTGCGCGATGTGATCTCGGCCCAAATGTATGCGCTGCGGAATGTGGACCTCTTGATTATGCCCTGTATGCTCTGCCAAAACGGCAACACTAACCACATGTACTATACCAATAATTCTCCCACCTCGGGTGGCATGAATCGGTGGACGATCTTGACCTGGTCCGACTGCTGGAAATTCTTGTGATATGCCGTGATGAAACATATCTGCTTGTGGCTTACAAATATGTTATATCTATATCGAGTAGCTGTTGCTTATACAGCTCTAGTACTCTTATATCTAATACCTCTATAGCTTCCTAGCAGCTTAAACCTGGTAATATCGACATTAGAAGGAACCATGCTGATGACCCTGGACGTGAGTAGGGTTTAATCGGCTTTATAATACGATATATAAGTTGAATCCTGTGATCTTTAGGTATAAAGCCTTGTCTTAATTCTTAAATAAGAAGCTATATACAGTCCCGTTATTTTTATCGTTCCAAGCTTAAATATACTATAGACCGGTTCTAGAACACCGAGGTGAATAGCTTGGGGGGGCGAGCGTGTATGGTTCCATTATATAAACAGTCTCCTCGTCTGTGGCCTCACCAAGAAAACCCCACCCGCTGTTCTGTGTATCTAGAGCACAGGCATCGAGCGTCTGCTGACCCTATAATATTAACTGCTGTATTATACACTCGCTTGCGGTGACAGATACTTTGATTGTGCATGATGATCTTGTAGAGCTTGGTGGTAGTCTCAAAACGAGCCGACTTTCCAGGCTCTAATGTTTATGATTTGTCTGATGAACCAAGCTAGCGAACAAGTCTTTCGTAGTTATGTTTATAAGCATTTTAATATACAGTATCAGTGATAAAGTTATCCCAGCACTCCATATACCTGTGTTTTTATAGTTATCCAGCTTTAGTATCCCCTCCAATTAAGAAGCTAGGGTCTACTTCTATTTCATTATTTATGAGAACAGTTCAAGTAGTGTCTATATTGCTGATTAATAATACGCCTAAAAGGGTAAGGGAGGCTATAATCGCTATGGCTGGAAACAGGATAAAAATAAAGGTGCTTAAGAGGAGATGTATAGCAGCGGTTTCTTCGGGGAATAGAATTATTTTAAGTATTTGTAAAGTGTACTGATAGGATTAAATATTATATCTAGAATTATGGGTTTTAGGGGTGCTTTTATAACTTTGCTAAATTAATAAATAAAGATAAGCAGACATTGTCCTAAAATAGTAATAATCTATTCCTGGTTAGCAGTATATTGTGTAATAGTATCCCACTCTCGAACCGTCTTACAGATACTTTTAGTGGCGGCTTCCACTGGTTTTGTAAATATATATAGTATTACCGAGTGCCACTACACCTGTGTTAGGGTTAACTGATACAAGGTATCCGAGTTTCGGTCCTTTAATGGGAGCCGCGGGATTAATAGGAAACCCGTCCGGCAGACTCTGCAATAAACCCGTACGGGAAGCTCTATAATAATCCCGTCCGCCAGGCTAAGCTGCGCGACAGCCCAGCTGGTACATGGATCTTTAATGACCGTGACAGCCCGACACCAGGCAGTTTCTCACCGCAGTGCAGGAGGCGCGCCGCCGCTGTTGGCTCCTTTAGCCGGGAAAAAGTAACGGATAGCGAGCGCAGCTGTGGACTTTGATGTCTTGAGCGCGATAGGTGCCTCTCCTGGCAGTATGTCTGGCAGCGGAATGAGTGCCAATACTTTGACTCTCCTATTTCGCAGCTCAGCCTACGAGATGAGGGAGACAAAAACTAGGTTCTAAGTGACCACGATTGCCTGCAGTGTGATATTGCCGGTGATGGTGATGGCTGGGCTAAAGTCGTCAAGGCGGAGGACATCAGAGAGTGCCAACGTCTGTGCAAGTCAGACGATTTTTGTGAATCCATTGAATATCGGCAGACGACTCTCAACTGCTGGTTCTACAATAAACCAGTGTATCAAGCCAAAGAAATAGATGATCCTACGCAGACATGGATATTTTATAATAGAGATTTTTTGAAGGGGAGAGGGTCGAGATAAGCAGTTGGGGCTTGTTCGGTGTAAAGATTTACGCTTTGTACCTATGTTGCCTTATCCATAGATGAGCTTGATCACCGCTCATGCTTTCTAAGTAATACGATTCAATAGAGCCTTCAATTGTTCAGTTTCGTTCTTTATACATTAAGAAACTCTATAATTCTTGCCACAGCCTGGTCATCACCTTCCACTGTTTCTGCAAGCTCTTTATCAACCCAACCTTGTGACCAACCACCTGCGAAATCAATCAACTCAACATTATCACTTTGATCCACAATGATATTAGAAGGCTTGCCGCCGCCCCAAACAATCCCAATGCTATGTAGATCTGCCACTGTCTGGCGTATCTGATTCGCCCACTTCTGCCTGATGTTCAGAGGCACCATCGACATGTTGACATCATGTAGAGTTTTCCCATATAACCCAGAGGGGATCCACTCACGTAAAAGACCGATGACTGCCCCGGATTGTGTATGTTGAACATATCCATGTAGGCTGGGAACGCGAACGGTCACGCCAATTTCTTCGCGGGCTTTCTGGAGCTTTTAGAGAGTGACTAGCTCGTGTTCCAAGCCGTCATCCCAGAGCCCTACTCTTCTTGCTTTACATAGCATGTCTTTTCCACCAACATAAACTCGACCTACTAAGCCAATGCCACTGACGAACGTATCCTGGACGAGAACATCCTTTGCTAAATAACATAAGAGCTTAGCGTCAGGTTGAAAGTCGGTATCTGGTCGGGGATCAGGTGGAGCATCGGGCACCGAAACTCGTTCATCTGGGGTGATTTGGAATATTGTTGCTTTGCCATTAATTGTTTGGAGGCGAAAATCCAGCGACTCTGGATAAAGCAAAGACTGCAAATCTTGGCCAGCAGGAGGTGTTTTTGGTGCATTGGAGGCGCTACTAGTGAGAAAGAGGATCTGCCCACTTGCAGTATTTCGTCCAACGTCTCATTTACCAGATCTTCATAGTATTCGTCGGCAGCAATGACTGCCTCGTTTAGGAGGCGGATGATTCGGTTTTCACAAGGAGAGTTGGGCCAGCCACAGCCCCCGCCAGTTGACGATGGATGAGCAAAAACTGATATGGTTATGCGCTTGGTATTGTACTCAAGTGTAATGTCAGCACTGTCTTCGTCGCCGGCGTTAATTTGCACAACTGCAATATCGTCGAATATGTGAGCCATTGTTGCATCAGGTAAAAAGTAGGCGAAAGATGAGAGAGAAAGAGTCGAGATGAGCTGAAGTGGAGATGCCACCAATCACAAATGCAAAGTTGTTGCCCCACCTTCGGCCAGCCCTGTTTGTAGTTGCACGGCTCAACATTGCTCTTCATCGTAGTCAAACCGCCGACCCTTCAAGTGCGTGTTTATTAGTAAAGCGAAGCTTCGAATCATTCCAGCTTGGTATGTTGATTCATTGATAGGCACCATAGTTAACTCGTTATATGTCAACTCAACACTAGAACCAGTGATATTTTTGCTAACCCTCTGTCATACGTCTCGTGAAATCGAGTACTGTTTCTTTTCACTCAATCCAATTTGCTTATCCCGAGATCGCTGGCATTGAGGGGTAGCTCCCGTCACACATGTGTAACCAAGGCGCCGCGTCAGATTGGCACTTCATTTGTTGCGGTGATGTACGTAAACATGAAGCGCTGCATTGTATTGTAAATGTTGCAAAGAGGACACAACGCGAAGAATCATCATCTACAGCATTCAGTCCAGACCCAGAAGTTGACAAACACCTTAATGCAACTAGGCATTCCCAATGGCAACCCTCAACCTCCTGAAGAACATGCTTAGGCAGAAGGCAGCAGAAATGAGAGCATCCCCGGAACGACTGCTGTCGGACGCACAATACAGCGCAGGATTCAATATACTGGTGCGTGGCTCAGGATGGACCACATATCAACGCTTTGTTATCCCGCAACTATCTGCACTGCTAGCACCCCTCTTCGAATCGCATGTGACGATCTCTGTGCTGGAGATTGGACCTGGTCCGAAAACTGTTCTTGAATATCTTCCGAGTAATCTCAGACAGAGGATCAGAAAATACGCTGCATTTGAGCCAAACGATCTGTTCGCTACAGAGTTGGAAAAACGTCTTTGCTGTACCTCAGAGACTGGACCCCAATTACCCTGTCTGGAAGGTCGGCCTGCAATTTACCGGGTTCCGTTCGACCTAGGCAGCAACACAAATATTGGCACCAGTGATGGAATGAGCAATGGTGTCGAGAGATTTGATGTCATCCTGTTCTGTCACAGTATGTACGGCATGAGGCCAAAGAGATGCTTCATTGAGCGTGCCTTGGAAATGCTTGCGTCAGAGAAAGGACTGGTGATAGTTTTCCATCGTGGTGAGGCCCTGGATTTTGACGGCTTAGCATGCTCCCAATCATCCTTCTTTCCAGATGGAGTCACTCTGGTGGCTGATAATGATGAGACGCTGGATTGCTTCGCTTCTTTTGTCGCAGGGATTGCTCTGCGAGATGTGGAGGCAGACAAGGTCATCAAGATGGAGTGGCAGAAGGTATGTCGAGAATTGGGACGTTGTGATATGGCCCATCCAGATCGTCTCTTGTTCAGCTCACCGAACAATATGGTGACCTTTACCCAACATGCGGCCGCTTCGTCAGATCTGGTGGCACAGATGCCGCTGGCAAATGGGGATGTCGTGATAAAAAGCCGCGAAGCTCGACTACGCCATTCCGCCAAAATTATTAGACCGACAAAGATTCAACACATCCAACAGTGCGTTCGCTGGGCCCTGGATCATGAAGTGGGCCTTACCATCATCGGCGGGGGTCATAGTGGCCATTGTCTCTGGCCTAACGTCGTCTCGCTTGACATGGGCGCCTTGGAACAAGTACACATCCTCACAGCAAAGAAAAGTAGAGGATCCAATAACGAGAACGGTCCCTTGGTCGTTGCCGAGGCTGGCTGCACGACGGGAGACATCATCCGCAAGTCTATGGAGGCGGGTTTGACCGTGCCTCTGGGGGCTCGCCCAAGTGTAGGCGCGGGACTGTGGCTACAAGGCGGTATCGGACACTTGGCTCGGCTATACGGGCTCGCATGCGATGCCATCGTCGGTGCCGTGCTGGTTAGTGCTGTCTCGAGCCAGGTCCTCTGTCTTGGCCACGTACCAGAGCAATATCAGCCTACTGGCGCCGTGCGCCCAGACAACGAGGACGAAATGTTATGGGCGATTCGAGGCGCCGGGACCAACTTTGGTATCGTCATCAGCATTACTTTTAAGGCTTTCGAGGCTCCAACCTATTTGGTCCGAAATTGGGGCTTCCCATTGACCAATAAGTGCGAAGCACAAGCTAGGCTGGACGACTTTGATGCACTGGTTGCAAGGGATCTCCCGCGTCACTGTTCCGCAGACGCGTATTTGTACTGGGACAATGACAAGCTGCAACTTGGCGTTACTATGTTTGAAGTCTGCACCACTGAACCTGCCTTTGACAAGTCCCCGTCTTCGCAGTCACTTCAATTTCTGGGTGCAGAAGACAGCTCCATGACCGTAGACAGTGTCGGGGTGTTTGAGACGGATCTGTACATGTCCGAGATGCATGGTGGGCATGGCGGGGGCAAGACCTCCTCGTTCAAAAGGTGTATGTTTTTGAAGCATATCGGGACGTCTGAGGTCGCCAGTGCTTTAGTGACTGCCCTTGAGATTCGTCCAACACCATTATGCTACCTCCATCTATTACAGGGTGGCGGAGCTGTCGCCGAGGTGCCACATGATGCGACTGCTTTTGGTTGTCGAGATTGGGACTTTGCTTGTGTCATAACTGGCATTTGGCCCCGCAATCAGGATGGGACTGAGGTTGCTCGAGCTGCCGTGCGATGGGTTTACAATACCGCCAAGGCCTTGTTGCCCATGAGCAGCGGAGTCTATGGTGCGGATCTCGGTCCAGACCCTCGAGACGCAGCGCTCGCAGCCAAGGCATTTGGACGGAACCGGCCCCGCCTGGCCCGCCTAAAGCGCAGATCAGATCCGCATAATGTGCTGGCTTATGCCTGCCCGCTCCCGAAAGCGCTGATGGAACAAAAGCTCGTCATATTAGTGACGGGAGAAAGTGGCGCTGGCAAAGACTATTGCGCCAATGTTTGGGAATCAGGGTTGGCCACGAGCAGGTATAAAAGCCTAACAACACGCACCATCAGTATCAGTGATGCCATCAAGTTGGAATATGCAGCGACTACTGGTGCAGACCCGAAGCGCTTGCTTTGGGACCGCGCCTACAAAGAGCAACACCGGCCAGCATTGTCGGCATACTTCCAACGACGGGTACGGCAACAGCCTCGTTTACCAGAAGAAAACTTTGTGAAAGTGGTATGCGAAGCCGCAGAAGTAGATGTACTATTGATTACTGGTATGAGAGACAAGGCGCCTGTCGCGGCTCTTTCACATCTGGTGCCAGACTGCAGACTAGTAGAAGTCAACGTCAGAGCTAACAGAGAGCTCCGACGGGCTCGCCGAGGCTGCCAAAACGCCAATGATGGCGATGAGCCTGTTGATGGTGGCAAGGGCAACGACGACGACGACCGCCATTGCCTCGTCTTCAACAATAACACGACCGGAAATGAGGCAGCGACACGATTTTCCGAGCGCTATTTACTCCCCTACCTCCATGAAGACCTTCAGCGTTTACGCAATATGGTTCGCTCTGTACTCGACTTTCCATGCCGAGGCATCGAATTCCGCCATGTGCTCGACATTGCCCAGCAGCCAGGTGGGCTGGCTCTCTGCACGACCTTGATGCGCGCCCACTTCTGTGGTGACTGGAGTAAAATTGATAGCGTGGCTTGTTGCGAGATTGGTGGCCTTGTCTTTGCTTCGGTGTTGGCTGCGCAGGTTAATGTGCCAATGGCACTGATTCGCGAGGCCGGCAAGCTTCCACCGCCCACTGTCAGTGTCATTAAAACCTCATCATATATCTCGTCTTCAACATATTGTAATTCAACAGAGAAGAGAATTGAGATGGGTCGAGATGCCATCCCCAAAGGCGCGTCAGTGGTGGTGGTAGATGACGTGCTAGCTACCGGAAAAACACTATGTGCAGTGCTTCAGCTCCTAGCTGAAGTTGGGATTGGTGCTAAGGATGTCAACATCATGGTCGTGGTGGAATTCCCTGTCCACCGAGGCCGAGAACTACTGCGTCTGCGTGGTTTTGGTCGAGCTAATATCCAAAGCCTATTGGTATTCGGTGGTACTTAGAGAAGGAAGCAGTGGAAGAATGTTGCTTGACTTTTTAGGGACTATATTATTTTATATCTAACTGTTTATAATTAAACATCTGCTTGTTGAAAAGTCATTTTGTCACATGAATGGTACTTTACATCCACTATGTAGACAACAGTTGTTGCAAGTTTATCCAGTGTCATCCTGACGTACTATGATGCCATGAATTTTCAGCACATGTAGCCGGCATCACGAGAACTTTATCCAGCATGCATCGGCCATGCCCGCATGCCTTTGCCAAATGGCTGCTTGGTGACATAACTCTAGATGTGCCCAAGAAACAAGCTTAGGTAGCTTTAGAAGGGGGTGATTATAAATAACATCTATACATACCTAACGCATTAAGCGCAGGAGTCACCGCAAGCTCTAATATTGGAAGTGGTCTGCCATTTGAACAATACAATTGCCCTCTACTTGCCCATTGAAGGCCTTTTTTAAATTCCATGCGGTACCCTCCTCTCACTTATATGAACGGCAGGCTCTGAGACAGCTCTTAACCTACATGGGTTGTATTATTCAATGGCACCGGGTTTTATGCCCCGTCACGGAAATGTCTTCATATCAAGACGCCACGGGAGCTCGATGTACTCAGCTTTTGCTTACCTACAAATTACAAGATAAATTTTGTGTCACCGAATATTATGAACAAACTCAGTTAGCGCTGACGGCAGCTCAACCTGGAGCAGAATTTTTGTTTAATTGGTGGGTTAATACAGACATTTATTAGAACAAAGTATTTTTATTCTATGTATTGCTCTGGGATACAGTTGACAAGTTGAGTAAAGCACCTGATCGACGATGGCTTCAGCCTGGCAGAAACTATGCTACGTGGGTCAGCTCACAGAGCATCCATGTACCTGCACTTCACTTCAACGAACACGGGATAGATTGGAGTGGCTGGCAACGCGGAAAGACTGGCCCCCACCAGAAGACCAACAATAACGAATACGCACGGCCGGCTTGCAGAACACTGATCAACGAGAGGCTTCCGGGGCTGTCATAATACATGTCTTTAAAACACATGCATCAACAGGCCGCTCCTCTGTGTATTATCAAACTACTTCCAGTTGTCATGATTGTTCATGTATAAAGACAGGGCGAGCTCCTGTCTTGGACACTAAAATACTCAAGCTAGAGCGCTATCTTCGCCTTTGCCTCTTTCATTGGCTATACCTTGAAGTCTAGGAAGCCATTATGCCAACCACAATGATGGTGTCTCTTTGCAAGACTCTCGCCATAGCTGTCTCGCTATTTGTTGCAGCCGCGCCTGTGACAGCAACATCGTCACCACAACCAGGTGCTCTCAATCCTGTAAGAACCCTTTGAATTCGGCATTCGCCATCTTTTAGGTCATCATTCCTGACGTAAAAAGGCTGACCATGATATATGAGATCAGTGTGATGTCCTGGCTAAGGTCATGCCATCCAACGTAGTGCTGCCGACATCACCCACCTACAACAAGCACAACCTCTACTGGTCAAACAGACAGGGCGAGCTCCGTCCCATCTGCTTCATCACCCCCAGAAACACAAAAGATGTCTCCATAATCATGGCGACCCTCGTCGGGCTCAAGGCACGATTCAATGTCAAGTCCGGCGGCCATGTGCCATTTGAAGGTGGCTCCAATGTGAATGGTGGTGTTACTATTGATCTCACCTACCTGAACCAAATCACGGTATCAAACGACAAAAAATCAGTCTCCCTCGGTCCTGCTGCTCGATGGATAGATGTGTCCCAGCGTCTAGACAAGATGGGGCTGGCTGTTGTTGGTGGCCGCGCTGCTGATGTTGGTGTTGCTGGGTTGATCCTCGGCGGTGGTATCTCATATTTCACAGAAGAACGCGGCTGGGCATGTGATAATGTGAAGAGTTTTGAAGTGGTTCTATCATCGGGTCAAATTGCCTATGCCTCGCCCACACAGAACATCGATCTGTTCAAGGCGCTGCGTGGCGGGGGAGGCTCTAACTTTGGCATTGTTACACGCTTTGATGGCATTGCTTTCCCTCAAGGGAATCTTTGGCACCAGATGTTGATCCATCCACTGGCCGCAAAAGAACAGATCTTTAAGCACTTTATTGATTTGGTTACAAAGGGTGTGCTACGAGATAATAAGGTACACGCATATTTCGGCATTAGCCATCAAAAGATCCTTGGCGGGTTCAGTACCTTGGCCCAGTTCTACCGCTCAACGCCGCCACCAGCAAATACAATACCAGAGGTCTTTCGCCCTTTCCAGGCTATACCGGGCGCTTTTGTCAATACTACCACGGTGACCAGCCTCTCTGCTATTAGCCAGGCTATTGATGCGCCGTACGGCACCCGTGCGGCATGGTGGGATACGACTATTCAGGTCGAATCGCCCGCACTGTTTATGGAGATTGCTGCTGCGTGGGAGGCATCCACAACCAAGCTTGTCGCAGCTGCAGGTGATGAAACTATGATACCGTTTCTTGTCTTCCATCCCATTACGAAGAATGCGATAGCCCATATGCAAAAGTGGGGTGGCAATGCCTTGGGTCTGAAAGCTAATGAGAAACCACTTATGATGCTACATCTGGTTGTGTTCTGGGCTGACAAAAGGAATGATGGCCTTATTGATACCACAACCAGAGATCTGTTAGAGGAAATTAAGCAGCTAGCTAATAGAAGGGGCTTGAATCGAGGCTTGGTCTTTATGAACTTGGCAGGCAAGTCACAGGATGTACTCATGTCCTATGGCAAAGAAAGTCGTGATCGCTTGATGGCTACGGCGAAGAAATGGGATCCCAAAGGAGATCTTCAGAAGTTATGGCAGGGATATTTCCAGTTCAAAGGGATCTAGAAAGTGGTTCTAGCATTGTAATAAAAGCAATACCGTAATGGTTTTAATAGGAGTATTAGAACAGAGACAGTTGTTCATGAAACAATAAAGAGGTGTGAAGAATATGAAAAAAATAAAGCTAAAAGATGACACCTAGGCTAAAATGTTTATATAAGATCCGCCACACAATGGAATCAAGTGGTGGACAGGGTCCAAACAGGTCTGAACACCTGATGAGACCAGCTCCCTTGCTATCAGCTTATGAAGATACGTCCCTGTTTCTGACATCTAAACTTTGTTTTATGGTCCACTTCTTTGCTGTCTCTTGTAATTAATATATCTTCTCTGCAAACTGCTGGATACGTTATTCCCTTTATGATAAAGTATACCGAATCAGTAATTTCCGAGAGTAAGCAATGATGTCAAGACTATTAGTGTGGGTACTGTATTATAACATGTCGTTTATCCGGGCAGTTTGTGGTGTGATCTTGGCATTTCTATTTATAACTAAGAGTGATGTATTTTATATCACATTATCAAGTTATGATATAATAGATTGAACACAGCCGCAGGCTGTGCTGAGTTTTGGAATCATAATGATTCAGCCTTAGAGCATAACACTTAATACACAAATGTGATTGGTTGACAATTTTAAGTAATCTTGAATGCAAATACCCAATTAGACAAGGTCCCATACTGAGAGTTATGCTTATTCTTGGTATAACGTTATGTGTCAGAATATAGCGCAGAGTGCTGATACCCTGTAAGGATTAACATCGCATTAGTGTAAGCTGATATAAACACCTAAATAGGGAAGTTGTTAACTTAGATTAGCTCAGCTCTAGATAAATCTAGGCTTCTACCAAAGAGTCAAATCATGGATATATAAGTAAGAGATTATACCTCGATATCTAGAATATATCATTACAGATTCCTTTATAAACTGATCAGCTATATATCCTCTTTCTGTAAGTCATTTATATCTTCCCACTGCCTAGCCACAACCTTGATCACTTTGTTCGAATTTTAATAGCGATAACTACTAATACTACCTTAACATACTAGACCATCTTTATCGATTAAGCCTCGCCTGCTTAGTACTATTTTTACTCAATCGCCACTTATAGGTTATGCGCTTGATCTAATCATAGCAGACCTTGAAAGCTGATATCTTTCTTTCAGTTCAGCACCATGAAGTTCCTTAGTGTTGTGGCCGCTTCTGTAGCGATTCTTGGAGGAGAAGCTATGGCGCAAATTTGTGCCGGTCAAATATCTTCTGCTTGTGTCTCATTGTGGGCTAGGCCAAATTCTGGTAACCCCAATGTGAATACATGGGTGCCCAACTGCGCAGGTCACTGCCATAATCAAGGTTTTGAGTCTATCATTGCTGGTGGTAAAAAGATTGCATTGGGTCCGCTGTATACAACGGTTCGTTGCCACGTCTACAACCGATCAAACTGTGGTGGCAATGAGATTTTGGATACTGGTAATGTGAAGAGTTACAGGACCTTTAATACCCCCGGCGCCCAGTCGATTAAATGCTATTATGGCTGTTAATCAGGATAACATATTGGGTGGATTTTGATGTGTTATATTATCATTACCTCTTTTTCCCTCTTAAGTTAGTTCAATTAAGTGCGGTTTGCCACCCAAATCCTGTCTACAACTTATTATGATTAAATTATAAATAGTTCAGAACAGTAAAAATATTTAGATATAAAAGGAGATTAAGGTAATATTAAATGTATTATTCAAGCAGTATATTCATCGCTTATTATAGGTAATATTTTCTTTTGTATTTAGGGTTATTGAGATCTGCTTAAGTAAGTGGCTGAATATCTGTATAGTTCTACTAGCTTAGTATAGTTAAATTCCTCGTTTAAGTGCAATAAATGTCGACGGCAGATCCATACATTATAAGCTATCACTTGAACTAGGTTTATAACGAATGACAGCAAGACGAGATTATATTCCCCAGCGGATATATTATAGATTTACAGCAGAAATGATTTCATAGACTCTTCTAAGGTCATCCAGTTAATCAAGAGAATTTCAGTCAAACATATGAGCCGCTTGAGAATGCCAGCGAAGGAAACTTTCGCATTCGTTCCCTGGGCGAGCAGGCTCAAATCAACAAGCATGGATTGAATTTTGCCTCACCATATAATGCAAAGGCTTGGGGGATATTTTAGCCTGGTAACTATGGCAGTGGAAACATGTCCTGAGAGTCTGAAATTTTTTTGAGTGATGCTATTCACGAACGCTTTACTTGTAAGCGCACACAACCCATCAACCAACCACGGCGCAGACCAGTGTACACAATCAATTAAGAAGGCCACTATACAGATAGTTTTAAATAGATATTTAATTAAAGAGGCTTCTGTACAGACCATGATGAATATAATCAATCAGATAATCTACTGCATATCGGGGTCTATAGCATGGTCTGCATCGTGGTCTTTTCAATTGATAGGTCGTGTACGCTGCAGTGGCCGGGCTGCTCAATTACCTACATACTGTAGTTGCCAGTTCAGTTGAGGGAGAAATGCGTGCACAAAGCTGGATAGGCCCGTGACTCTTTTTTTTTTTGTGTCAGTATGAGATGATCGATAGCTTAGAGCAGTCTCGATGTTTTCAGGGTGCCTTCTGAATATACCACTAATAGCATACCCTGGTCCTGGAATCAGCTCGATGCCTCCCAGACGCATTAACAAGAAGGGTGTAAGAGGATGGACACAATATAGTGCCCATCACCTTGAGTGCACAGAGAGGAGACACCAGATGCTGCACAAAGCCGTGTCCTGCATTGGGAGAAATTAATAGGCCGTTATAATCTGTGACGGAATCTATACAGCAATTCCAAGAGTTGCTATGAGGGTGGACCCCTTGGGGTTGAGGCACTTGCACAAGGGTGGTGACTGTTGAGCATGGTTTGATCACAGTGTCACATGAATATGCTTCCTACAGCATGTTTATGTCCTACTCCCAGTCTCAGCGACCACAGTTGCTGATTGACTTTATTCATCTTCATGGCGTATTTTACCTGTCAGTACCATTTCACCAGGCCCGATTCCCCTTGTAACAATGTCGCCGTCGGCTGTTTGACATGGTCTAATAGCTCCAAGCTATGAGCAGTTTCATCACCACAACCTCAAACTTAAACCTGATGAGAACAAGCCTTCTCTCACTATTCACGTGCTCTCTTCAATAGTTTCTGGGGTGCCCAAGCGGTGGGCATCACTCGTTTTGGCTGAAGGTGTGTGAATAAAGACACACGAGATGGCAACATGTCCAGGGCTAGCTTCTGGTTCTACACTGGGCAGTTGTGAACGTTGCTGGCGAAGGCACAATCCATCTGTGATCACAGAAATCTTGAGCAGCCTTTCCTCATGAACTAATCAGTGACAAAATAATACTCAATCAAACACAAAAGACGAACGCGATAATACTGCTGAACCACGGCATTAGGCAGCGGGTGAGGCTTTACCTAGGTCTAGGTGCTTATGCTGACAGCGTGTTTCGGTTGGACTTAAATCTGACCACCCCACGCACGCTTGTCCTTGTTCCAGGTGGGTCATGCTCACTACCTATCTACAGGGGCCAATGCCACCGCCTTTTGCCCAGCTTTTCGTTCTAGACCTCTCTGGGACCGTGCCACTAACAACTGTGGCATACCATGGTTTAAGCTGACTGGCACACTGACGCCCTACTCTATATAGTAGATGTCTTTGCAGAAAAAGGGTCCATCATAACATTCTAACATTTCACTACACCTATATCGACAGTTATAATGTAGTGATCAATTACAATATAATAATGATTGAATACATGGGCTACCGGTTCAAAACATGTATATGGCAGGTAGTAGATAGGGGTTTTGTATATAGGGTTCAATTGCAATATTATAACTACATTTTTTACTTGTATCAGATTTACTATTATAGCACAAACATCAACTAAAGCTTTGGTAGGCTTGTGTAAAATACAACTGAATAAGGGTGTATGCAGTAGGATGTTCTATATCAGGTATTAATAGAGCTGTAGCCTGATTAATTAATATATAATTATATAGTATCTAATATATTATCTGTTATTCTATCCTAGTGATTATTATTATATTTAATATATAATATACTTATTATATTATAAATATTAATTATAAATTTATTAAAATTACTTAATAATATAAATATAAAGAATCTTTTCAATTTATTTTAATTAAATAAAAGTCTATATAATATCTTTATAATTTAATATATATATATATATATATATATATCAATATATTCATCTGCATCCCATCTTTACCTCATCTTTACTTCATCTTTATTGCTCTATCACACTTATTATCAATATTGTATTTAGAGCTATGGTAATTACCTTCAATTCTTTTCCAACTTTAGCCGTGACTATCGTTGTTCATGCTGCTCTTACACTCCGCTGTATCACATCACCTAATCGAAATACCTCCAAAGACTGGAAACATGACCGACTTGGCTTTTTTGCAACCAGTACCTTTACCAACGCGGTCGGCATCGGCTTGATAGCCATCTACGTTTTGCACATCGCTCTTGTCTGCGCATGGCAATTCACGCCCCCACCGTCGCTACCTTATTGCCCACACCCAGAGCGACTCAATTCCAGCCTCCTCACCTGGAACACGCTTACAGTAACCAGTCTGCTTGGAACTATACTTCTGGGTGCTCCACTTCGCATCAGCGCCTATAACGGTCTGGGTCGAAACTTCACATACAAGCTGACGGCACCTAACAAGCTGACGACGGACGGCATTTATCAATATATGCAGCACCCAAGCTATACCGGCTTGATGATTGTGCTCACGTCATCATTTGCCATGCTACTTCGCTGGGACGGTTCCATTGCCTGTTGGCTGCCGGCTATCATTTACGATAGGTTAGACGGGTGGGGTACTGCTGCTTATACAGTAGTCATCTTTGCATTTGGACATCGTATGATGACGCGCATTCAGGATGAAGAGGCCATGTTGAAGGAGCTTTTTGGTGTGGAATGGGTTGATTGGCATAACCGAACTGCCAGGTTTATCCCACTTGTATATTAACAATTGATGTATTCCAGGGGTTAGGCGGTGAGCTACCGATGTTTTAGTTGAGATCATTGGCAATCAGTTTAATTTCTTGTTTAATAATATAGTTGTCTATTCGTGTCTGTGATTTTGTATTCTTTCTGCTACATTATTCCCCATCCTACAATCAGATAATAATTACTTTGCATCCTGGGTACATGTCAATATTAAGCAAATGTCTGTTGTTATTGCTCCTGTTTCATAGACACCTTTATAGCGAAGAGATGTCATGTTATAACCTAGGTCTTGAGGATCTTGAAGGAGATTCTCTTGGTCCCCACTTAACATAGTTCCATCCTTGCTTTACCGTCTCGATTCTTCAAGTCTTACTGAGACATTTTGATATTATATCGACTATTTAATTCTTAACTGCATAGAATCTTACAATATAGGTGTGTTGCATCTGTGGCTGCTTATTTTCAAATTCTATAGAGTGTAAGGATCCTATATCTTAGCAAATGAACTTGCTACATATTAAGTGTATATCTATAAGTAAAGATATATGATACAATAGGATATTTAGCCGATGTCAAAGTTGTGATGTTTTCTGAGATCCCAAACCAGTACTCTTCTTGACCGAACTCATTTTACAAATCAAGATCAAACCTAAGCTCTTAGCCCTTGGGACAATGCCCTCCAAATCACGCATCGAGCGTGATCATGTTGATCTAACGCACATCAGTTACTTTCCTCACCTTCCTCCATACTCGATCCCGACATCCGGCATTCTCTCCAAGCTTCCATCATCATGGGTCCCTTACGGCGAACTGATGCGCATTGACCGCCCTGGCGGTCTCTACGCATTTTATTTTCCCTACATATTCAGTGTTTTATATGCTGCATGTATTGCACCAAATCCACCCGAACCTCAAACTGTTGTTGGCTTCATTGGCATCCTTCTCCCCTTCAACATCCTCTTACGTGGAGCTGTATGTACCTGGAATGACAATGTTGATCAGAGCTTTGACAGACAGGTAGAACGCTGTCGACATCGTCCAGTGGCGCGAGGCGCAGTGTCAACCACGGAGGCAAATATCTTTACACTGGTGCTTCTTGCTGCCTGTTGTCCAATCCTGATTCAGCTACCGGTTTCTTGTACGTCGCACACCTTCATCGCTGTTGCGCTTTTCTTTATCTACGCTCTCATGAAGCGCGTAACGTACTATCCTCAAGTAGTACTGGGATTTCCCTTTGCCTGGGCCATCTTCTTCTGCATAGCGGCGATGGGAATGAACCCGCTCGGTGATCACTTGGCTTCTACCTTGGCCCTGTTCACTGCCAACTGCCTTTGGACGATTGTATACGACACTATTTATGCACATCAGGATGTTGCTGATGATGAAAGAGCGGGAGTTAAAGGTATGGCTTTACGATTTAAATCGTCTACCAAGTTATTATCCAGCATTCTGGCTATTATTCAAGCCATCATGCTTGTGTTATGCGGGTACTGGGCAAACTTCGGCATGTTCTACTATGTGGGTACTGTCGGGGGAGTTTCAATGGCCATGGCATATTACATCTACAGTGTTGATCTGAAAAGCCCAGAGAGCTGTGGGGCTTGGTTTCGTGATCAATTCTGGACTGTCGGGGCGGGTTTTGTGGCGGGTCTCGGTGGTGAATATTGCACAAAGTTGATGGGGAGACACTGAGCACCGTTTTTTGTGTAGTATGCAGGAGATCAGTGGCTGGAGTGGGTTCAGGTTGGAATTGTGACTTGAGCAACCGTTCATCACAGCGACAGAGCATCTTGGGTATGAGCGACTCGTCAGTCGCCCTCGTTTTGTCTACGCCAATAAAATCACACGGTATCACTGTCACTGTGGCGCAAATCACTACTGTGTTCCATACCTACCTTGACTCGCAGCAATTTAATCACAATCTATAAGCACCTTGACACAGTAATACATGTCTATCAAATTAGGATGTGGTCATGATAATGATAGCAACTCATCTTTCTGCTGATTTGAATTCTAGAGTACCTATAGTATTAACACCCTCTCTCCAGCACCCTCTACTACAGTCCTCTTTGTGTAATCTCTTTAAAATGTGGACTCCACATTGAGTGAACCATCGGCCTGTCGAATCTAAACATTGACTATGTTAGTGGGGCTTTGAGAATAGAATGGGGTTTACAGCGATGATCTCACCTCTCGCTGGCCACACATGCAATGGTGGTAATCTTCCGGGTTGTCACATTGTTTAGCAACACCTGTTGATTGGTGTGTTAATAAACCACATCCATTCCTTGAGAATGGCCCCGGCTCTTTTTGTTTTGGAACAAATTTAAAGTGTTGACGTACATCTATAGCCCTTCAAGTGGTTCTTTGTCCAATGTGGTTGTTCTTGGACGACACGGTCGCAGGAGTATTCTTTTGCATTGGGGCCGCAATTGCCATCTGCAGTAACAGCGCCAGCAAAGGCGAGAAACGCGGGGAGAATGGAGTGGAAAAAATACATCACGACAGGAACTTTGTTAATTTATGAAAGGCGTTTAGAGTTAATAAAAATTAGTCAGGCTAAGGTGAGATATTTTCTACCTCTTATAGTTCGACAGAAGCCAACAGAAAAATTAATAAGCTGAGTCTTACACGTTGTTGCGCTCATCCCACTCGCAAGAACGCATTGTCCAAGTCGTCCAAAGTCTTACCTATGACAGGTGGCTTTTTGCTACTGACTGTGAATTGATGCACCATCTCCAACTTTCGCTTGAATGGCATTTGTCGGCATTCGTGGCAACCAAGCGTGCGCGAAGTGGGAGAGACCGACTTGGCCCTGGTCGCCGTCACATTACTCCCCCTTACCATTAGTCTTTTATTAAGTTACGGAAAGACATTCTTTATCCCAAAACGGCAACTCAAAGCCAAAAGTACAAGGCAAAGAGATTTTGCAAATATTATTCCACGAATATTGATGTCTGTAGATGTACGGAACTCATTCAAGCTGCCTGGATATAGGAATAATAATATAGGTGGTAGAGCAAGGGAAGTTATGGAAGGAGCATTATATCGGTTGGTCTCTCGTACAGCACAGATTGTTAATAAGATATAGCTTGTCAATTGATGTCTTCATAATTACATTATGTTTATATATATATGCGTCCATTCAGATTACCCATTAGATTCCAACTTGACCATTCTGAGCCTAACCACGATGACGAGGTTCAAAGCGTTCAAAAACCATTTAAGGGAGACCCTGAGGGGCGAAGCTGAGATCGGGCTTGACAACAGCCCCGCTGGCCACTGCCTTGTCGGTGTAGGCGGGGTAGACAATTTGTCTCTTCTTGTTGTCGACGACAGCGAGAGTGGTGAAGCCATTGCCGGGGCCGAACTGGCCGCTCCAGCCGGAGGTGACGGTGTACACGCCGCAGTTGGTGGGGCCGCCGTTTGCCTGAGCAGCGTTGGCCTTGTTGACAACATGGGTGCAGCCGGTGACCTTGTCAACCTTGTTGTTGATGCCGAAGGTCCAGGTGCAAGAGGTGTTGGCCTTGTTGCAGACACGCTTCATGTTCTCAATTGTCCACTGGGGGCTGGCAGCCATCATGGACTTGGCTGGGGCCGGAGCGGCGAAAGCGGTCGAGGCCGCGAGAATGGCAGTGATGACGGCGTTGGTGAGCTGCATGATGGCGGTGTTTGGGAGTGCGTTTTTGTTTGTGGGAAAAGGCTGTAGTTATTTTTTTGGAAGAGAGGAAGTAGTGGATGATGTGATGTCTTGTCTTGGTGTTTGTGAATGCGAGTGATGATGAGAATGGATGAATTGGTTACGGGATTGCAGGTCCTTCTTATACGTCTGTTGAAGCTTTAGGGACATTGCTTTCTCGGCGACGACGATAGAGAATACGAGATACTTGCATGCATACCTACCTAAGCTTTTTCGGCGTCAGTCCTTCTCGCCACTCAACCATGACCACCTTCCGCGAGCCTTCTTTGGCAGCAGTTTCCACAATCAGATGGAGATCACCAGAAGCTACAGCCCAAAAAAGATTTCTGGACCCTCAGAGGGTCTGATCCTCATCGGCATTTCAGCCACGACCTCGTAAAGAGAATGCCGGGTGGTCGGTGCGGCCACCATCGAGGCTTCGATGCAACCCTAGCCCTGTCGGCGGTGGCGGCGGCGCCATGACAACGTCTTTTCATTGCTCGATCTTGGCCGCCACATGATCAATGTCTGCTTGTCTTGCTTTTCGATAGACACCAACATCTCTGCAATACCCTACGGCATAAATCCACATCAACTGAGTTTCGTGAACTACGACATGCTAGCGGGAATGGTCCAACTTGACAAGCCTCACATAACACAACCGGGAAACCTCGGACTGTGTATCTATTTGCATCTGGGCCAGCATTTTGGGCACCGGACAACTTCCACGGCGACAACACTGCCTCTCCCAAGGCTCCCAATGTCTAGCCGGGGCGGCGACTCGTTTTCATACTCGTAGCAGTTTAGACCCAGTTTGCAACTGGACAAGCGAATGGGGGAAACTTAGGCAATGCAACGTCGCCGCCAGATTCTGCGGGGTGGCTGAATGTTGAATCCAGATGCAGCCGACGGCACAGGCCGCGCCCCTCGTATCCATGAATAGCTGCAGCATCCACTCTGCTCTGCCAGCGAATGGCGCTCTATCCTCTGCGGGGCATTATAGGCCGAGTCGGTATTGGAGTCGAGGCCGAGATGACCGCTTGTCAATGCTTCCGGTGTTTTTCTTCATTCTGGCCTGCCCGTTAATACGGTGTTCTCCACAACGCCGCCCTGTTCCATAGTAGCGTACAGTAATGTAAATGTAAACCGGCAAAGCGGCAGCAGAAGTGTACACTGCCATGTTATTAGCTCAACCACTTTGCCCAGAGGCGGTATGGTATGGTGGTGTACAACTGTCGGCATATTGTTCGCCTTGCTGTGAGAGTAAATCTATCATGCTATACCTAAACTACGACATTGTACGTCAGTGAACCACAGCGTTTGACGTAGTTTCCCGCAACAACTTTCTCATTAGTGGCGGGAGGTGGGCGAACCCTGCATACCGCCATCACATGAGGAATGGCCTTTCTTTTGCATGCTTGCACCCCGACGAATAACACGGCCTACCCTGTTCCAGTCCATCGTGCATGTTGCACGGCGAAACTGCATCCAATGCAGTTAATCTCGATCCATCATCTAACAAAGCAATAATTGCTCATCATGAAAGTACGCAGCTCAGACAAACAGAGCATTCATCCAGTAGTTTTCCAGGATAACACCCACATGTACTTCTCGTGCCGATAGTCAGAGGCAATACATGAACCAAATGGTTGGTGTGGGCTTAATTACACCGGGATTTCCTAGGCCCATGTCGCCCATCTACACGCAGCAGGCGACTCATACTCATAATGTCACCAGTATTGGGCACTCTCATGTATTGGGACAACGAGAACACGGCGTCAGAAGGCCGGCACCTTCTTGTCTGTCCTTGGTCGGGGCTCCAACACCCATTCCAGCGTTTTTTCTCAGCTAGCCCTTTCCGAAGTCGCCGAGTCCGACATGGCTATCATACCTTAGTACTTACTTAGTATTCAAGAAAAGACATTTAAATTACCAAGCTTAGCCTAGTGACATCAGACCGTCGGCTTTTCTACCCCCATCCCCCGCCGCCCTACCGAGGCCGTGAATTCCACGCCAAGGTTTCTATACGATGTTGCAGTCATTATTTCACGTCGCCAAACCTGCTCTGCTTACCTACCAGAGTATTGGGACAATGTCCGGGTCAGGCGAGAACTCGGTTTCTGTTCTGCTGTGTCCACATTCGTTTGCTGTACAGACTTTGACCGACGAGACATTCAATAAAGGAACCCTGTAATTATGCGACTGAATGGCGGCTTCCCCGCACTCGCTCACAGTACCGCGATTAGTGAAGATTGAGCGGTTATGCATTGTTCTTGGAGGCGTGGTAAAACTCTGCATCTCTGAACTAACTGGGATATTTGCAGCTCAAGCTGTCATGTAACATTCAGCACGGCTCAAGAAAGCCTACTAGGCTACACAACTCCTTTTGGATGGGCCGCTGCTTGGATAGTGAGGCTTGTTAACAGCTGGGCCTCCCTCTCACTAGTAGGAAGCCTGTTGGCGATGATGATAACGTGAGGGCAGACCTAACCGGAATGGACACATTAGTCTCGGCGGCCTACGCCATGTCATCTTGCGCCATGTCATAAGTGACATACACCTAAGTTTGGGGTTTGGAGAAAGGTGGGGGAATGAGGAGTAAATTGTGCTGTGCCGAGTAGTATGAGTGGGATGCAACACACTAGATTTGCACCCTTGAGTCTGGGACAGTCGTCCATCTGCGTCAATAAACTTTGAAGCTATGCCTCATTCTAAACGTCGCCAGGAATGTCAGGTATGTTGAGTATGGTCGTCGCGCACCTGTTTCCCCCACAATTTTGACGATGAAGGAACTCTAACTCCCATGTTTTAGTCCCTGCGTATTCTGGGTTTATCACTTAGCCTTTTTGACAGCATCACACCAGAAAAGCCTTTCGACTAGTTCAGTCTTTTGCCCTGTACCTAGTTTAATTCTGGTCTAGATACCATAAGCAATCATTTCGCATACCTACCAAGGCAGAATTAGTGATGGGCTGTGTTCAAGCCAGCATTTGCTTCCCACCCTGAGACAAAGCAAAGGTAATGTCAATTCGAACAGTGCAAGCATGACGTAAACCCCCACTTCTCTTGAGATCGCATTGAGCCGAAGCAATGATCCTTGCAACTGGGCAGACGGGAACAAGCTTGGCGATGTGAGTGTGCTGCTCAGACCAAATGGGGCGTTGGTCGCTTACAACGCAAAGGGGCACGAATCCCAATAGTGTGCAGTGTGAGAACGGGGACTATTGTGGCAAGCCCGGAGGCTTTTGCTTGGCTGAGGGCGAGGGGTTGACTACGGAAAGAAACTGAACACATATGAGCCAGCAATGTGTATCGGTGATTCGATGGATTGTACCATTGTACAATTAGGTATAAACAAGCATAACACAAGATCCTTTTAACCCGAAACAACTATAACATTGTATTTTGAGCTGAGGATGACAACGAAAAGGAGGCACCAGCAGCAAAGACTAACGACTCTAACAAGGAATGCGTGCGCAGCGCAACGAGCCATTCCGTCCTTAGCTTCTAACCTTGACTTGACCAACAAGCCAAGCAGCGATAAAAATTCCGATCCTCAGCAACTTACCTACGTGTGGCTACTGTCGTCAAGGTTATCTAGCTGGCACATTTTGCCACTAGGCATGCACACAAATCGACTCCATCGCATCGTGAAGTTTTCGAACATCCATGGAAGCAAAATCAAGGTCTAGATCCGTTGGCGTTGATTGCGAATTCGGGCGTGTCAAAAAGCGGTTTTTCTCTCTTTTCCTTTTTTTGGTTCGTTTACATTCAATCACTAGGTACAATTATATGCCCTGTCTATCACACTTTTGCATTTTTTTTTCCTGGTCGGGAGAAGACAGCGCGTCGTCTCCACATGTTCGATGAAACCGTCACCTCATGCTGACTTCAAGCTTAACAGTCTAGACCAAGATGGATAAAATGCTGTGCGAGGATCCAACTGCACAACTGCGCAAGCCAACATTCATTTTTTTGACCATGTTAATGCTTTAAGACCAGCCACATCAATCTGTATTAAATCGGAGGTATCGGGTGAATCGGTTTAATTCCCTGCTACCAAGTGAAAATTGACGCGAACGAAGCGAGCCAGGACAAACTGTCCAGCAATTCTTGGAACCTGGGACGGTGTTCACAAATGTCAATCTACGTTTCACATAGCGACTGCTCTAAACTGATGATCGCACACCCACACAATGGAATGAATGGCTCAACATGGTCCATATAAAGTCCATGGTGGCAATGCACCTGGAGTAAGCTGAAAGTGATCAAACACTGTAAATGAATGACGTCGGTTGGTCAGGATAAATCTTTCTAGCCCATGGGAACATTGACGGTTGCAACGTAGGTATCAGCTTGTCCAAATCAAGTTCAAAACAACAACCTATAAGTAATCTGAGAAAATTCCTGCGACATGAGACGACACCTAGCCATCTCGAATAGACGGCTCGGCAGCACGCCGAATAGTGAGTGTTTCCTATCCAAACCGTCAATTCCCCCATCTGTGACATCCTGGCCCTAAACACAGAGTCCACCAAGGATCCATAAGTCCATCTGGCATCTAGCCAGTGACGGGATTGTCACCTGGGAGTTTGCCCAGAGAGCCGTTGAGGCCAACGTCCTCCTTGGGTGCCGCAACCTCCAGAGGGTGTCTAGCGGCCTGGCCTGGGCCATTGGGGCCGACATTCAGACTGCAACCACTGTCGTTGATGCCTTGAGGTCCGGTGCAGGTAGAGATAGCTCGGTCAAGTGCATGCTGGTCAGACCAGCCGTTGAGAAAGTCTCCATGCAGACCATACCCGGTCGCATCGCCCATGGCCCATACAAAGCGATTGAAGTCTTTGATGGCAGCAGTGTTGTAGAAGAACTCATAGAAAACAGAAAGAATGGCTCTGGGATGAGATTCGGGGCAAACACCAGTGTTGTAGTCACCGATTGCTGGGAAGGCCACCTGATTTGCATGGATCAGCAACGGCATGTCACACAAATATACAGGGGCAAACTGATACTACTTACATGACTCTTGTGGTTGGGGCTATCGAGATTCTTACCGTCCCAGCAGGACTGGAAGAAGGTTTCGGCCCTCATACGCTTGCATTGCTTAGTGGGGAGGCTATATGTATTGGTCTCGTCGGCGGCTCTGTCCATGAGGCAGACATGCTGCATCGCACGCTGCTCCGGATTCGCCTTGTCAAAAGTGCTGTCAAAGTTGTTAGTGCCACATAGCGATTCGCAAATCCAGGTAGAGTAAGTATGCTTACCGAAGCTTTGGGTCACCAACAAGCATGCGGAGACCCATGGGTGGTGCAATGGCACCAGGTGCACCGTTGCAGTTCGTACGACCCTTGGCATAGTCACACGCTCGGTCGATATAGTAGGCAGCCTATAAAGGAGATTTGCGTATTAATTACGACTGTGCACAGTATGGCGGGCGATGATGTTGACAAACTTACAATGCCTTCCATTTCTACAACCTCAAACTTGCCATCCCTTCGTTGATGATACAGCTGGGGCTGCCAATAGTTGCTGTTATCAAGGACCTTGTCGCAGGTAGTGGCCTTCGAATTTCTTGCCTGCTCGTTGGATAGGGATAACTGAAACGCTGTCCCGCCTACGACAGCATGGACATGAGAGGAGAGAGCTCCTGGGCTGACGATGGGGTCGCCACGGAATACAGTCAATGGTGCACAATTGACAGTGAAAACACCGCCTTGAGCCTGAGAGCCTTGAGCGAGGGCTAGAACGAGGCCGGCCACAAGCATGTGACTTTTGGAAGACATTTTCAGGCGAATGGTGGTAGTCGGTGATACCAAAATCTTGTTGTCTTGTGAAGATGGAAGATGGCTTATCACCTTTGACGTCTGGGATTGTCTCAATGGATGCTGACTGAAAGGATTATAGAATTTGGCGATTCGACTCGATTTATATATTCCTTATGGGCATAGCTGTGATCAACCTCTGATAGTTCCAACTGTGATCCAAAGTACCAATGATTCATCCAATCACACATATGCGCATACAGGCATAGCTAGGATGCTTGCTGCCCGAACAAACCGCCGAGGAAGGTTTGGGTTTGTTCACGGGCTTGAAGGTTTGCTCTCCCCGCAATGTAGTCTTGGCTTAATCAGGATTCGGTCCGAGCCTGGAAATACCTGGCTTTAGAAGGATAGCTCCAACTAAAGAAGGGTTTCATTTAGGAAAGACAAACATGCAGCCAGACCGACATGAACTTATTCTCGGGATTTCGACCGAACAATGAGCCGAGTCCATTTAATGCTGTATATGAATGTCCTAAATATGCAGGTTTTTGGCTCGCTAATTCGGCTGCAGGTCTACATCAGCTGCCTGAGCGACTAGGGTTCCACGATAAAAGTTGGTGAAAGAGGAAACATATGGCGAAGTGGTTGTGATGCGGGCATGGGGGTTGGATGCTGGTAAAATTTTGACTAAATGAAATGATTCTAATCAATTAATATGCTAAGCATTTTGCACTCACACATACCTAATAACTGCGCTTATTCTTTCAATCGCAACGTTGAACAATGAGTAGAGCAAAACATTTCAAGTTTGTTTTCATTGTACCAAATGGCCAGTAACATCGGCGAAGGTACTCAGCAATACGTTCTGCATTCGTCAATGACTGGTTGCGTGGTGATTTCAGCATCTGACATTGGCTCCCTTGTCTGCCTCGGCAGAGAGACAGTACACGATGTGACTGCGACCCATACGACCTCGTGCTTTTCCGTGAGACTTTGTGGGGGACCCCGCACAATGAATGGTGCTAAGGATCACGAGTTTCGCATCATCGGGGAGAAGCAATATCTATTTCGGTTTGGCTTGCTGTAAATACTAAGAAGGTCGATCTAAATCCTTCAATTCTGCATGGGACGGCCCAGTTGCCTTCCATATCACATTGGACAAAGCGTACAGCAGGATTCTCTAGTGTAGAGGTTGCGCACTCAGAAAGCATTGTATGATCGTACATTCTATCGAGACTAACACATCATTCTAGTCAGTAATTCCCGTTGACGGGTATTTTTTAGTGCTCCATAATGATAATTCGGCAAGTACTGACGAAGATTTGAGTGGCCGACTAAGCCTTAGTGCCAAGTAATCGAATCGAGGATCCATCTTCGTCGCGACTCTAGATGCACGTGTCCTTGCAAAGGATCCGATTTCGATCACACTAGAATAAACTTTCCCATTATAGGCGCATTGTATCCCTATGTTGGCATCGTGTGTTGGGAAGCCGCGGAGTGTCGCTGCTAACCTGGGATGTCAGCCAAATTGCATGTTACTTGGCGCCCAGGGTTTTATATTAACTTGAAAAAGAGTAAGTGCGATCAAATGCATGGAATATTAGATGTTTATAACCAATCCATTCTTCGCAAGGTATAGTGGTTAGCTGCACCCCGCAAATGTCGGAAGTGTTGCAACTTGTTCGCCAGGATTCCCCGGATGGTGAGGCACACCCCCGGAGGGAAATCGGACCTTTTATTTGATCCAGCATCAAGCAAGATAAATAACCTGCAGAAAGCTAGACACAAACCATGCAATGCATGAATAACCCACAAATCATATTTAAGCAGAACCTCGTTGTACCTCCAACCTGGCCGAACTTGCCTTGGCCAAAAATAAATCAGAACCCGATCTTGCGTTTTAACCGTGGCTGACAGAGCTGCTTTTAAGCCTGGGGTGGGTTTATCATGGACCGCGTTTGATGTTGTGAGGATGTTGCCTGTATGAGCCGTGGAATTGAGTATTTGAACAGTTGAATAGAATTGGTCTGGTGTATGTGTTGTTAAAGGTAAAATGTGTGGCGGGAGTGATAAGCCTTCATACAAATACTCTCAAGTGTCCCTTTGAGGCACACCTAAATCTTCAAAGTTTTTTGAACGACTGGGTGGTCTGCCACACTCGCAGCGCCACCGGCGGGATTCCACTCTCAAAGAGGAATTTACGATGTTCACTATGCTTGGCAGTTTCGTTCAACTCGCTTATGCATTTGGTCATTCCCCACATCTCCAGTTTTATGGATGTCGGCAGGACTCCTGCTAACCCATGAACGAAAGCATGCTTTCTGGTGTTGGTTTTGTTTGACTAAGACCAGTCTGGAATTGCTTGGGCAGTTGCAATTGACACCGCATAATTCTGCAATGCCCGCGTGTGCACGTTTGGTATTGTGGTATGGTATTGCTCAAGCGAAACCATGCAGGGATCCGACATTGGCAATTCAACATCTTCATATTCTTGTAAACAACGTGCTATTTGCCCGTTGCACGACCAACCATCCTCAATGAAGACATGCAGGTGTTGAGAGGTATGTCGTCAAGTTATCTTATTGAGGTATCTGTAAGACGGGTTCTAAAGTGGGATATTACAGATTAAGGGCGTATTTTGATTGTTGAGCGGGCGTTGGGTATAATACTAACCAGGAATAAATACAGGACAACTGTCTGCTTATCTTTCTTAGTTAATTTTGCAGAGCTATAAAAGACTTGGAATAATTCCATTATTTTAAGCTCCCTCAGAACTTCTATTTACCTGTCTGATCTTCAGTCTCACCACCACACTTGACAAAGACTTGAACAATTCTGTTACTTGGAGAAATCGCCATCATGCATCCCCTCTTAGGCACCTCTATTTTATTATTACCTGCTATAGTTGCTATGGCCTCCCCTACCCTTCCAGACGCATCGCCAACCAGCAAAACAGATATTACTCGAACTGTTCTCTCAAACGATGAGATGGAAGTAAACCCGAGCTTCTCGATTGGAGGGGATACTCAAGCTGGACAACTGCAAAAGCGCCGACATGTGCAGTGCTGGGATAACTTCATCACTGGTAGCGCACGTCAAGATGCTTACGAACGTGACTGTGAAAGACTCGTTCGGCAGCTTGCTTCATCGGAAAGGTCACAAACATTGGAGCCTGGACAGTCGTTCCGTTTCGAGACTAGCTTCAAGCTCTGCAAGATGATTGTGCGCAATCAAAGCACCTGTCACCATAAGAGAGTGTTTGACACAGCGGTCAGTATTGCAGGTCGGCGGACGCTCGATGCCTGCGCCGTAAGCACGCAAAACAGTGGGTGGGGTTATCTTGGTGATGCTACAGTCCTTGAGACTGTTTATTTGATGGAACCGTATACACTCGCCCCTCCCAGCTACTCGCCTCTATGCTCCAGAATCGATCTATAGTTTATTCGAGCTTGGAAAGCTTGAAAAGGACGGTTTCGAAATGGGTTGGTTGAGTATGGAAAGGGATGATAAGGTTCCATATACAGTTATAAGAAGATCAATTAAGTCATAATATGTACTGTTAAAAAGAAATAAACCCCTGAATATACAGACCTATCTAATTAAGTGCGCTGAGGTTGACGGTTGAAGTCGCTAACGCTGCAATCTCTATGTTTTTTGAACGGCACGCTGACAAGAGTAAGAGGAGCCTTTATCTTGATCAGCAAATAAGCAGAAACCAGCTCTAAAACGATTTGCTTCAGCTTTCAGGGCATGACAGTTTCACCTCTTCTGGAGCTTGTCTTGGCTAAATATAAGCGGCGATATATATACTATATTTTAATGATTGATTTAAAAAATATAATAAGTGAATGAGGTATATTATAACAGACTTATATAATTAACCTATTTATAATATTTTTGCATAATAACACAGTTTATTATTTAAGTCTGATATACCTAATAGTATAAAAACCTATATATATAAACAAAGGAATTACTATAGAAAATACTATTAGAAGGAAAAGGTTATATTTATATATATATACTAGCTATAACTGCTATTCAGATGCTATTATCTTTCCCCTCTTAAAAGTCTTTCCCTCTTAAAATAGAATCGTGTCCGGTTTGTTAGTACGGTTTTGTGACGTTTGGTGAATTCCCAAGGGATAAACCTAACGAAAGGGGTTTATGTTGGCAGATGAGTCGGGGTGTTCTGAGCAATAGGTCTATCACATTGGTGATGGATACAGAGTATCATAACCAGGGATCAAGTATCAGCGTAGTGAGCGATAGCGAACAATACAATGAAGTTAAGAGTGTGTTGATAACTATCTAAGCTATGTCTAAAGAGTGAAAATTAAGGGCGTATATATACATCGTGGATCACTTGGATCACTTGTCATACAAGTGGTGATCCTAATGATCCAAGTCGCTGGCTCACCTGGATCACCACCATCCCTTATAATGATCCTACTGATCCATCCTAACTGGTTCCCTTCCTCCATAATACGTACCTTCCCCAGGTCACATGACCGGCCTATTGTACGACCATGTCGTTGGGTCGTGACAGGTTTTAACAGGTCTGGGTTCAGAACAGATAAGCTTTAGTATAGCTTACAGATATAAACATTTTATTATAAGGAATGCTAGAAGGGGAGAAGATTGATATAAGTAGACCCATCTAGACTATCCATCTGAACATACAATTTTATAGCATCATGTTGACGTATTGTCTGGCTCCCCTTTGGCAAATTTCTGAAGCTGGGCCAGGTCACCATTGAAGATATCCGAGCTTCCACCCCAAGCTGTTCTGTCGCTATTTTGCCATATAGTGCAAAGCCCCCACCCTGCAGGAAGTTCACCAGGATTACTGGAATAGCGCGCGATGACCAAGGGTGACTTCTTTGCAATGGATGCGTCGTTTCCCGTACACTGTTTCCACCAGCTTATCCTGGTGTAGATGAGCGGCCACCGGCCTGTGGCACTGTGGTAGGCGTCAAGAAAAGAGTCGATCCATTTGACCATCGTTGCCACATTGAGGCCGTAGCAGGTACGGGGGCCAGATGCAGCGTCAAGTTCCACCATGCCAGGAAGTGTAATGCCGTCCGGTTGCCAACCGCCACCGTGTGCGAGGAAATATCCAGCCTGCGCCGCACCGGAAGATTCACCAGGATAGGCAACGTGGTAAGCGCCACGAATGAGTTTCGCCTTGGTAGCACCAGAATAATGCTGGCTGAAAGAGGAATCTATGTCTTTTGTTCCTTCTGTTGCCTGAGTGCTTGATTGTTAGTTTCCTCCACCATTGACGCGTAAGCCATAAAGACGTGGGTGAGAATGGTGAACCGCTGTACCTTGATGATGACGAACCGGGCACCCGAGGAATATGCGTGGATGAAGTTAACATTGGGTTGATAGTGCGAAATGTCAAATCCTGCAACCCTGGCGCTCGCGACCGAGACCAGAGTCGCCAAGCCGGCAGTAATCGTGATGAATGGCTTCATGGTGGATTGATGAGGCAGTGGCCGCCGTGCTTCTGGATAGTGGCTGATCGTCGAGATTGATTATCCCGGACCTCAGGTCTTGGATAACTGGCAGCACACCATGAATTTATGTATTCCAAGAGCTGTGAGGCATGGCCACTGCCGTGCTTTTTCTCGCGCTGGAATCAAGCGCCACCGTTAGCTGCTTGTTAAGAATGTCTCACAATGTGGCTCTTGAGACAAAGCCCACCGTGATATAATCACATATGAGTTGTTCAGCAAGTCAGGTCAAGCCTGACACCTTAGCTGATGGTGGATCTCCATTGTAATTACTAGCAGACGCTACGTTAGCAAAGCGGCAAGCTATGATGTCCTCGTCAACTCCACTGTCTCTGGGTAAAACAGCATCATACCAAAGGTGGTCGTCACGGGCCAACTTAAGCAGCCACGGCGATGATGTCATTAAACTCACCGCTCCAATTGTCTCAGGTCGTAAATTAAAAGTCTTGCCAACTTGCTCACTTGAAAAACATCCATACCCAAATCAGAGAGATCCTTCCAGCCTTTGCAAAAGCGCAGACGGCAACGAGACCAGGTAATTTGTTCACATGGATGGGGTGTGTTACCCGTCAGAAAACCCGAACTTGGCCGAGGGAGCCAATTTGTTCAGGTAATGATCCTTCCACCTCGCGTTTCTGCATGTGCAAACCACCAGGCGAACATTGATTGTCATGATATTCTCAGCGCCCGCACCTCAATAACTCTTTTTTGGCATCGCAAATTCACAATTACCGAATACAGCTTGTCAATAAGCTTCGGATCGCCTCTCATCTAGGGTTGTAACTGTGGCGGCGGGAGTCCCCGGCGCCCAGACCCTGTTTGCTTGGCCAAGAAGCTGTCAGTAGGTGGACAAGGCGACCGATCTACCCGCGAGGCTGAAGCGGCGATCTGAAGTTCAATTGCTGGATCGTGCATCCGATTGTGTTTCAAGCATGGCCGGAGGTACTTCAAAGTCGGATATCTCACGTCCCCCCACCAGCGGCTGGTTGGCGATCCATGTCCCTGTGAAAAACGAGCTACATTACTACATTACGCTCAACCAAGTTAACGTGAAATAGCAAGTTCAAATAGAAATAGATCGTCCCAGAGTCAGTTCTTTTTTTGTCCTTTTTGCTACGCCTTTTCCACTCGCGTACTCTATAACTATGTCGGGATTAATTAGTCCCACATGCCTTGTTCAGAGACCATTTCTAACGTCAGCTAGTTGAAGGATGCTGGCACTCACTTTTCCTAAACGCCGCAGTAGTCGTGGAGCTATCATGGGCGTCGGTGCCTCTCTTAAGCAAAACCATTCTTGTGGTACATAGTATAGGCTGTAGCACAAACAGAATCATTTCATCATTTCACTCGAGCCCAACATCTGTATTGGATAATTATGTGTAGTGGCATAAACGAGCAAATGGGAAACCGGCAAATGCAACTCATCGCACATCTTGACCCGCTGTGCTTTTCCGAGGTTTACTAATTAATAGAGACATGACCCATCATTCTGATTCCTGGAGAATGTTTTAGATTGATGACGTCCATTTTACTGGCCACTATGAGTGTGGCTCCTATGTAGTGTTTGTGTGTTGCTTCTCTCCGCGTTGTGACACCACGAACGAACACTCTGCTATGCTACCAAAAAGACAAACTACGATAGCTCATTCCATTCCTTTAACCCCCCAAAACGTTTGTCAATCTCAGTACTCCAATCCATCCCACGTTGCAGGCATTGTGGATGCCAATGTGTAAGTGGGTTGAACCTCTCGACCCAACAAACTCTGCATCCTGTATTGCTCCTTCAAGTAGCAAGCGAATGGGCGAATGGGCATGCATTGGCAGATGCCTTTGTATAGGCAACTCCACTCAACCGGTTTGACTCCTCAATACCTTTGCCCAGCTTTCGCTTAGGCCCAATGTCGACAAACCGGAATCCCTCTGGCATTAACTCTGATCCACCGTCACCGGGGTTGTGAAGTCCAAATGCCCGTCGCACCAATGCAACAGGACCCCAGCGTGACCAGATCGAAGAACGGACATACCAGGGATCCTTCAAATATGTGTACTGGTTGACGCGGCCCGTCAGGGCATCGACATCAGATATGTCCTGGAAAGGTTGAAGGCGGGGCAGAGCAAGATAACGTAGAAATAGTTTCCTGAGCATGAGGATGGCGGGCGTCCATACCTGGGCTGTCAACCCGGGTTCGGGCAAGCTGTGATGATGTTCATTAGACACTTGTATCAGCCTGGTTGGAACTCGAATTCTTACCCGAAATTCTGTCGTAGCCTATCCCCCATGAGAACTAGGACCGCGCCTTGAATGGTTGGCTGCAGAAACTTTGGGTAAGCAGATAGTAGCAGTTCAACCAGAATTTTGCCCAACTTTTGTACATCTGGTGAAGCTTCCATATGCTCGAGTTCGTATTTGGCTGCCCACGTCGTAAGATCCTCGACAAGTTCAACGCCATCGGCCCATTCATCTTTCCCCAGCTCGGATTTGAAGTCAATATCCATCATCTCTGCTATATACTTCCAGAAAGTACCAAGAGCAGCGAGCTCCATGTCCTCAAGCTCTCTCCATTCAAAGAGCTTTATAAAACGGATAGGCGCAGCCAATGATGCGCAAAGAACATAGAGCAGGTCTTGGTTTAGGATGCCCCCAGATTTGATGTATGGTGAGTGCAAGTAATTGATGCGTCCAATAGCTTGAGAAAGGGCAACAGACCCAACGGAGAATTTAGAGATGCTGAAGCATGTTAGCCTATGACTGAACAGTAATGAAAAGGAAGAGACACCCATTGACTTACCAGCCATAGAAGATCTGAACGTCTTCATATCTAATCGACAGCTCAAGTTAGCCATCTCAAAAGCCAGAACATTACTTGGAGAAGTGGTCATTAGCCGTACCTCTTTGAAGCCTGACCAGGTTTCGTGATGCTACTGACTGCATTTAGGAGACTTGCGATGTTGTTGATGCAGAATGTCTGTGGGCATGACCCAATTAGTTTCATACTGACAACGGCAGCACAGTCAATGTGTGGGAAAATACCTTGAGACCGCCAAAATGCAATGACAGATTGTACAACATGGGAAATTCATAGACGGTTATCGCGCGTGAAATCTCATATGCTTCCTCGTTCGTCATTCGAGACAATGATTTGCGGTCTTTGAAGCCATATTTAGAGCGCAGACCGTTGACCCGACGAAACCGGAGAGCAGAGCATAGACACACATAAGATAAAAACGTCAAGGGTGCAATAATCTTCCATGAAGCTGATGAAAGAGATTTTACAAAGAAATCTCCACTGTCGTAAACACTTGACCACATGATGGCTAACGTTTATAGTGTGGATATAGGAAAGGGTAGGTTGTAGTATAGGTGGGGGGGATGATTTTTCCTCAAGTTATCCGCCAGTAGCAGCCGGAACAAGAGGTTAAATATTGAAATGAGCAGAGCTTCTACAAATTCACTTTGTGTACTAGACTCCCCCCCCCCTCATCTATCACCGAACCTGCTTCTCTCCTGGTTATGAAAATTCGTAGCAAATGCAGTATCGATTGCTAACCTTTACCTCGTTTACGACAAGTGCCACGATGGATCTTTCAGCTTCAATCTCTAGCTTAACGAGGCAAGCCACTCATGCATACCACTTACGCGTACCTTTTCTTCTAGTCGATGCACCCTTTTGTGTTCTAATCGACGGAGTCTTTCATATATCTAAATCCACAATATGGAATTTCGAGCTATTAGATTGGACAGAATTCTCAATCACGGCTTAGACAACCAACAAACCAAATAGCCAGTCACTAGCTAAAACCGTTGAACGATGAACAGCTCCCTTTCTCCCGAATTCGGGACCGAGGCTGAGGAGCATTTAGACCGGCTTGGCAATCATGAGACAATGCTCGGCACTGCGGAACGTGTCGCCGCTGCCGGTCTTATAAGATCCCGCGGCAACTGTCGTGAAACATTTATGATGGCTTTCTCAGAATACGACTCTGGGATTTTAACCTCCCATGATCGGACCGTCCAGCCGGATCAGCCTTACTGGAGTCCCAAATAGGCTGGATACCCAAGAGGGCTAAAATTCTGAAGCTGAATTAGAAGATCTCCCCGGACGGGTCCAAGCCTCGACGATACAACGGCCGCCCCCCAAGCTAGTAAGCCGGCCTGCAGGATGAGGCGTCACACCTGTAGGCATATTAAGTAATGGATGTTGCTCTCTGACCAGTCAGGACATCTCTAAATGCCAAGCCAGTCGATAGTCAGCGTGGCCTGCCCACCCAAGTGGTCCATTGCCGACACTTTGAGACACATCTTCGTCCGAAGTCGCAACGCGGCAACGACGACAAATGATTTGTCGATTCGGTTTGTCTCCGACACTAAGTTTAGCGAACGCCAGCTCGAATCGCTTGCCAAGTTACCATAGGGGCCAAGCGCCACAGAGGATCACCAGGGCCCGGCTCTTGAACTTGGGAGGTTAGGGCTGCATCGGGATGTCGGGATGCCAAGATTAAGCTTAACCAATCTTTAGATCGCGCAAAAAGTTTCCTCCAACCTGGCCGGGTCGATGTGCTAATATAGCCTTATGCAAGATGCACCCGCCTTAACCCCCCATACTCGTTTGTGGCTTTCACATAGTTAGCGGCAGGCAGTGCCTCGTGTCATGGGCAACAATTCAGGGTCCAATGAATCCATAAACACGGGCCGGGCCAACGGAGTGTCACGAAAAAAGATGGAATAGCTAAGTCATCAGCCAGGCACCGCATTGTATTGCTGGGATCAGCTGCGCCGCATGCGAGACAAGATCCATTTGGGCGTTGGTGACTGAGTTACATCTGACACTTTGCAATGCGACGGACTGATGCTGATTCCTCAACACTGCAGGCGCCGCAAAGCCAGCGTAAAGAACGCTAGCGGTTGTGATAGATTTCATTAAATTTTCATCACTGTAGTAATTCTCGTTCATGAGAGTGCAAACTGGAGATACTATTATCAAGTGGTCGCTTAATTGGTGCGGGTTCGGGTTTTCGGCTTGTCGGAATGTAATATGCTCAGTTATACTAACTAGCATTAAGGACTTGCTCCATACTTTTTTCCCTTTCGTCTAACATGCACCTAACCTGACCCTAAAAGGGTGAATACATTTTTATGATACAGATGATTTGACTTCGTTGTTACGAGTTTGCACATGACAGACTCCTGTCTCAAGGTAAAAAGAAAAGATCAATGTTTGCGCTGATCTTTACTATTTGCCGGACTGGAAAAGAGGATCATTACTTTGTAACTGCCAGTTCCGTGTTTTGTAAGGTGCTATTGTAATGCTCCATGCATCCCAGTGGCTAAATCGGGCGTTATTGACTGACGCGGGGCGGACTAGAGTGGAGCGTAGCTCCGGAGTCTTCGGCCGTTAATATAAAGACTTAAAAAAACCATTTAACTGCTACTATTTTAGGCATGCTATAATAAATAGGCTTAAGAATTATATAAATAGTAGTTAATTTAATTTATAAGGTAATAGTATTATTATATATAATTTATAAAAGTTTTTAAATATATATATATATAATAAATATATATTTAAATACAATATTATTATTATTATTAATATAATATTTATAGTAAATAAAAGTTCTTTTTTCTAGTAATTATTTTTTATGATAAATAAGATAAAATACTCTATATTACTTATGTTAAAAATTTATAATTACTTGTTTCTTTTAAGTATTCCTCTCTGTAGTCTTATATATCAGACTGCACCTATAGAAGCATCACGTCTTATAAGTACCAGACGTCTGCCAGATACATGTTATAGTATTTCTGTATACCAACCCTTATTCTGTTGCATTACAGTCAATCTCTAAGTTTGTTAAGCTATCTCTATCGTCAACAACATGCCTAGCCAGACATTGCCCACTCAGACCGTGTCTGTGGAAGTTCAGAACCTGCTGAACAAATGCATTGGGCAACGAGTCAAGATCCCCAATCTTTACAGTCTTTGTCCTACTTGGTCTCCTAGACTGAACCCGTATGAAGGTGAAGTTCGTGAAGCATTAAGACAATGGAGAGACCAGTACGGTGTTCACCCATACCTTGATAGACATACATTTGCTGACATATTGAACAGCTGGATTAAGGATTCAACCAACCGCCGCAGAAATGAACAAGTTGACGTAACACTGTTTGTTCGTGGCATCACCCCTGAGGCTGAGCTACCTGAGCTGCAGACCTTTGCTGATTGGGGATCCTGGGTAAGCTGAGATGTTTTATCGCCAATGGGGAAGTAGCATTTACTGACAATCTTGCTTTCAAACAGGTTTATTTGTGGGATGATAGTAAGATCCTCTGTCATGGCATTACTCGTTGCTCTACTAACCCCCCTGTCAGCTCTCGACTTTGGCTACTTTGATCAGAAACCTGAAGAATTGGAAGTCTTTAGACTTCAAACGATTGATTGTATTTACCAAAGTGTCAATGGTGTGCAAAGCACCACACATGGAAGGAGCCTTCCTCCTCCTACTCACCCTGCCATTCTATCACTATGTGACATTGGCACAACACTCGGAAGAGACAGCCAATCCGGTATGTGCATCTTTTATTGTGCTTAAATCTTGGATGCGATTAACTCTTTTTTAGATCCAACCAAGGATTTCATAGTAGAAACCTGGGTAGATTACGTCAATGCTGCAGTTAGACTGCAGCTAGCTTTTGACAAGCAAGACATCCTGTCCATAGAGTCATATTATGCAGATCGCATGGATTCATCGGCGGTGTATATCACAGTGGCCATTGCTCTGTAAGATAAACCAATTACAGCTTCATGCTCACGCCCATCTCTGACTGGTGCAGTTACACAACGAAGATTGCCTGGCCCAAGTGGTTTTTCGCCAGCGACATGATGAGAGAGGCATGTCGGCTTGCCAATGTCATCATATCGATGTAAGTGTTTCCAACAGACAAATTACAAAGGCCAATCTAACCAGATGAAAAGATCCAACGATATTGTGTCTGCTCGCCATGAAGTGGTAAGACGACCTTAGTAAACTTCACAAGCACGCAACACTAACCTAGAGCAGCAAAATAAACACGTTGACAATCTCATCCCACTTCTAGTCTACCATAAGTCAATCACCGTCCAGCAAGCTGTTTTCGAGGCAGGCTGTGTCATCCGTGACGCATATGACGCCTTTGAGGCTCTTGCACCGAAGCTTAGAGAGCTCGGCAAGATGCACGACTTTGAGGACGAAATGGAAGTGTTTTTATCATGCTGCATCAACAGCTGTGTTGGCATTTTCCAATGGGTGTACGTGCAAGCAGAGCCACCAAATTTGTGCCAGAGCTAATCAATTTTCAGGTACGGCATCAAGCGATTTTTGAGTTGCAAGCCAGGTGTTGGAAACGCTGATGTCTTTACTGTGCTGGGAATGGACCATGCAATTGAGGTCGAGTAAATGTGTATTGTGTGTACTTTTAGCATTAGTATAGTGAATCTATTTATAATTTATTAAACATTTTTTAAATATATCTCAAAAGTTACCTTGATAATATTTTCTTTTTCTATAATATAGATATTCTTTTAAAATCTATTTTAAAAATAATAAATGGTTTTGATTTTTAAATTATATTAAAAAAAAAATTTATAATATTTAATTAATTTTATTCTAATTTTTTTTTTAAATATTATAGATCTTTAATCAATATAAAAAAGAATATTTTAATTATAAATATTTATAATATTATTTAATATAAGATATTAAATATTAATTAATATTATTAATTAAGTGTAATGTTTAGTGAATTCCTAAGGGATAAACCTAATATAAAGGGTTTATATTGGTAGATAAGTTAGGGTATTCTAAGCAATAGGTCTATCATATTAATAATAGATACAGGGTATCATAACCAGGGATCAAGTATCAGTATAATGAGCGGTAATGAATAATACAATAAAGTTAAAAGTATATTAATAACTATCTAAGCTATATCTAAAGAATAAAAATTAAGAGTATATATATATATTATAGATCACTTGGATCACTTACTATATAAGTGGTGATCTGGGTGATTTAAGTTGCTGGCTCACCTGGCTCACTACCATTCTTATAATAATCCCACTAATCCATTATAACTAATCCCCTTTCCTCTATAGTATATACCTTCCTTAGGTTATATAACTAGCCTATTATACGACTATATCATTGAGTTATAATATAATATCTCTCTCCTAATGGTCTTGTCCTTAAGGCTTATTGGTTATTCCTATATAAAAATATAATCCTAGCTATAATTATAGGTATGATTCCTTTCTTCTTCCTTTATATTTTTAATATAATACCTTAAGATATCTTAAAATATTATACTAATTAGAAGACTGATCAATATAAGAGTCTTATGATTCTTATTAAGGGTACTGATAATATTATCATACCTTATTCCTTTTATTCCTAATATTACTTAATATATTATATAATTGAAGCAACTTCCTATTGCTTAGAATATATTTATTATAATTATTCTTATAATGGTTTAGGGATAACTATATTCTTAGATAAGTTTTTCTATTCTATTTTACTTTCTAGAAGATAACTGATCTATCTAATTATAAAGATTCTATTAGAAAAGAATTATATTAAGCAAGAGAAGGAAGAGATAGAGAAATAGCTTTAAGCAGTATAGGAGGCAGTATCTACTATAATAGTATAATTAAGTTATTTATATTACTAGTATTAATCTATAGTATTATAAGGTTATAAGATAATAAAGTAAGATTTATAGTTATTAAATAATCTAGATATAGCTAAGTAGATAGAGTTAGATATAGTAATTAAGATCTAGTTATTAGGGGATTTTGATATAATTAATTAGAACTTGATTTTCTAGGATAGCTCCTTGCCCTTTAATAATATTATCGCATTAGGGGTTGATAATAGTTCAGATGGTTAGGGGGCTCCTATAAGTTTTCCTTGAATCTAAACCCTTTCTATTTAATCAGATATTCTTTTTTGCTATTATTTAGCCTATAATCTATAATTGTTTTGATTTCCTATTTCTCTTCTACTATATATACTATAATATCTATATATTCTTTTGTATTATCTAGTGCTTGATTTAGTAAGGAGATATAAAATATAGGGTATAATTATATATTCTTTAATAATGAAAGTTTATAGTTGGTTTTGGAAATGATTTTCTTGATCTTAAATGGTTTAAGTTTCTTAAAATCCAATTTATCGCTTGGTTGTATTATTATAATATTTAGGGAGGTTTTATCTAGTATATAGTATAAAAGGTATACTATATCTCCCTCTTTAAAGGTTAGTCCCTTTAATCTTTATTGATCTGTATAATATTTTATTCTATTATAGATGATTTAGAGTTGTGTATAGAGTTCTTTATATAATTATTGTTTTTATATGATGTTAAGTATAGCTTTTTCTGATTTTAATCCTTCTTAGTATAGTAGATAAAATGCTTTTAATATAAATCTATAATTGATATATATTGGTATAAGTTATATTAATTTGGAAATAGATGTATTATAGGCTAGTTATATAGTTAATAGATACTTTATCTAATCATTTTAGTGGTAATTAATATAAGTATATAAGTATCCTTTAATAATTTAATTAATTTATTCTATTTGTTTATCTATTTGTAAATAATAGGCAGTATTGAATTTATATCTAGTCCTAAGATATCCTATTAATCCTTATTAAAACTTAAAGGTAAAGGTTATTCCTCTATCAGAGATGATTTCCTTTAATAAGCTATATAAGCTTATTATTATTCTATTAAAGCTATAGGTAAGATCTTTTATTAAGCTTGTTTTAAGGTAGAGTATAAAGTATAAGAACTTTATTAATCTTTCTATAATAACCTATATTGAGTTATAGGCTACTCCTATAAGGGATTCTATTAATAAGGGTAGTTTAATAATAAAGTTAAACAATATTGATTCCTATAGTTATATAGGTACTAATAGTGGTTATAACTCCTTATATAGTTTATATCTTGCTAGTTTGGTTTGTTTATAAATGATACAGTTATTTATAATCTTCTAGATTACCTATTATAGTCCTTTGAATCTATAGTATCTTTATGCTTATTCTATAGTCTTTATAATTTCTTGATGATTATAGATAGGGGATTTATATAATTCTTATATAATGGTTTCCTAGAGTTCTTTAGGTATCTAGAGTTTTTTATTATACTTATAGTATTTATCTTTCTATTTTATATCTTTAGATACTCTTATTATATCTTCTAAGGAGTATATTCATTTAACTTATTTTAAGATAGGGTTGGCTGATATAACTTAATATATAGTGTTTAGTTTTATTTATAGTATGCCTGATTTAGACCTTTAGAAGATTTATTCTTTATAATAAGTGTGACGTTTGGTGAATTCCCAAGGGATAAACCTAACGAAAGGGGTTTATGTTGGCAGATGAGTCGGGGTGTTCTGAGCAATAGGTCTGTCACGTTGGTGATAGATACGGAGTATCGTAACCAGGGGTCAAGTATCAGCGTAGTGAGCGGTAGCGAACAATACGATGAAGTTGAAAGTGTGTTGATAACTATCTAAGCTATGTTTTAAAGAGTGAAAATTGAGGGCGTATATATACATCGTGGATCACTTGGATCACTTGTCGTGCAAGTGGTGATCCTGGTGATCCAAGTTGCTGGCTCACCTGGCTCACCACCATTCTTATGGTGATCCCACTGATCTATCTAACTGGTCCCCTTCCTCCATGGTACGTACCTTCCCTAGGTCACATGACCGGCCTATTGTACGACCATGTCGTTGGGTCGTGACACGATGTCTCCCTCCCAACGGTCTTGTCCTCAAGGCCCGTTGGTTGTTCCTTCGTAAAACGTAATTCCAGCCACAATTGTAGGTGTGGTTCCTTTCTTCCTTCTTCATGTTTTAACATCATGCCTCAAGGTATCTCAAAACGTCGTATCAGTCAGAAGACTGATCAGCGCAAAAGTCTTGCGATTCTTATCGAGGGTACTGGTGATATCGTCATGCCTTGTTCCTTTTGTTCTCAGCGTCATTTGACGTGTCGTATGATTGAAACAACTTCCCGTTGTTCCGAGTGCGTTCGTCGTGGTCGTTCTTGTGACGGTTCGGGGATAACTATGTCCTCAGGTATGTTTTTCCATTCCGTTTTACTTTCCGGAAGGTAACTGGTCTATCCAGTCGCGAAGATCCTGTCAGAAAAGAATCGTATTGAGCGAGAAGAGGAGGAGACAGAAAAACAGCTTCAGGCAGCTCAGGAGGCGGTGTCTGCTGCGGTAGCACGACTGAGTCGTTTGCGTCGTCAGCGTCAATCCGTGGTGTCGCGTGGTCACGAGATGGTGAAGCGGGGTTTGCAATCGCTGGATGATTTGGATGCGGCTGAACGGATAGAGTCGGATGCGGTGATTGAGATCCAGTCATTGGGGGGTTTTGACGTGATTGATTGGAACTCGATTTTCCAGGATGGCTCCTTGCCCTCTGGTGGTATTGTCGCATCAGGGGTCGGCAATGATTTAGGTGGTTAGGGGGCTCCCATGAGTTTTCCTCGGGCCCAAACCCTTTCCACTTAACCAGGTATTCTTTCTTGCCGTTGTTTAGCCTGTAGTCTATGATTGTTTCGACTTCCCATTCTTCTTCTATTGCGTGTACTGTGATGTCTGTGTGTTCCTTCGCGTTGTCTGGTGCTTTGCTTAGTAAGGAAATGTGAAATACGGGGTGTAACCGTATGTTCTTTGGTAGTGAAAGTTCGTAGTTGGTGTTAGAAATGGCTTTCTTGACTTTGAAAGGTCCAAGTTTTTTGAAATCCAATTTGTCGCTTGGTCGCGTTGTCGTAATGTTTGGAGAAGTTTTGCCTGGTGTGTAGCGCAAAAGGTACACCATGTCTCCCTCTTTAAAGATTGGTCCCTTCAATCTTTGTTGATCCGCATAATGTTTCATTCTGTTGCGGACGATTTGGAGTTGTGCACGGAGTTCTTCGTGCAATTGTCGTTTTTGTGTGGCGTCAAGCATGGCTTTTTCTGATTTTGGTCCTTCTTGGCGTGGTAGGTGAAATGCTTCCGGTGTGAATCCATAATTGGCGTACATTGGCGTAAGTTGTGTTGATTCGGAAACGGATGTATTGTAGGCTAGTTGCGCGGTTGGTAGGTGTTTTACCCAGTCATCCTGATGGTAATTAATGTAAGCGCGTAGGTATCCTTCAATAATTTGGTTGATTCGTTCCGTTTGTCCGTCCGTTTGTGGATGGTAGGCGGTACTGAGTCTGTGTCTGGTCCCAAGATATCCCATCAATCCTTGCCAAAACTTAGAGGCGAATGTTGTTCCTCTGTCGGATATGATTTCTTCTGGTAAGCCGTGTGAGCTTACAACCACTCTGTTGAAACTATAAGCAAGATCTTCGGCTGAGCTTGCTTCTAGGTAAGGGATGAAGTAAGAGAACTTCGTTAATCTTTCCACAATAACCCATATGGAGTCGTAAGCTACTCCCGTGAGAGGTTCCACAGACAGGGGTAGTTTGACGATAAAGTCGAACGATACTGACTCCCATGGTCGTGCTGGTACCGGTAACGGTTGTAATTCTCCGTATGGTTTGTGTCGTGCTAGCTTGGTTCGTCCACAAGTGACGCAGTCACTTATTACTTTCTGGACTATTCGTCGTAGTCCTTTGAATCCGTAGTATCTTTGTGCTCGTTCTGTGGTCTTCGTAATTCCTTGGTGACCATGAACAGGGGATTCGTGTAGTTCTCGTATAATGGTCTCCTGGAGTTCTTCAGGTATCCAAAGTTTCTCATCATATTCGTAATGTCCATCTTTCCATTTTGTGCCTTCAGGTGCCTTTGCTATGTCTTCTGAGGAGTACGCTTGCTTGACTCGTTTCAAGACAGGGTTAGCTGACATAACTCGGTATGTAGCGTTTAGTTTCATCTGTAGCGCGCCTGATTCGGTCATTTGAAAGATTTGTCCTTCATGATGAGGCTTTCCATCATCATGGTCGCTTCGTCGGCTTAGAGCGTCTGCTCTGCCGTTTTCGGATCCTTTGCGGTGGATGATTTCGTAGTCGTAATCCGCAAGGGTTTCTGCGTAGCGGGTTTGTCGTGCGTTTAGCTTCTGTGTGGTGGCGAAGTAAGAGATGTTCTTGTGGTCGGTAAAAACCTTTATTCGGTGATTGCTTCCTCGCAAGTAATGTGAGAATTCGTCAAAGGCTTTGACGATAGCCATGAATTCTTTGTCGTAGATTGGGTAATTGAGTTCTGCTCCATGAAGTTTCTTGGAGTAGAAGGCGACAGGTCGTAGTCTGCCTTCGTTATCCCGTTGTCCAATCTGCGCTCCGATGGCGTAGTTTGAAGCATCAGTTTCGAGTTCCGTGGGTTTGTCTGGATCGTACATCGCTAGTACAGGTTCTTCGCAGATTCGCTTCTTAAGTTCTTCAAATGCGGCATCCACATCGGGTTTCCATAGGAATTTGCGATCTTTTTTAGTGCATTCGGTGAGTGGCGCGGCTATCTTGCCATAGTCGCGGATGAACTTTCGGTAGTAATTGGTGAAGCCCAAAAACTCTTGTACGTTCGTAACGTTTTGTGGCGTCGGCCAGTCACGTACTGCAGCGATTTTCGCTGGTTCCATTCGAATCTCACCTGGTGAAAAGATATGTCCTAAAAAGGTAACCGTTTGTTTGTGAAATTCACATTTTTCTGGTTCGACGAGAAGATTGTTGTCTTGGAGTAGTTGTAATACCTTATGGACGTGTTCTCTGTGTTCTTCTTCCGTTCGGGAGAAGATCAGAATATCGTCTAGGTAGACTACTACGAAGATATCCAAATGTTCTCGGAGAACGTTGTTGATCATGCGTTGGAATGTTGCAGGAGCATTGGTTAGGCCGAAAGGCATTACCAGATATTCGAAAAGTCCAAACTTGGTTCTGAAAGCGGTTTTCCATTCGTCGCCTTTCTTTATTCGAATCAAGTTGTACGCTCCTTTGAGGTCTAGGGTAGTAAACCAGTTCATTCCATGCAATCGATCGCGTAGTTCGTTGATCAACGGTAGGGGGGTCCGATCCTTGATTGTGACTGCATTCAACAATCGGTAGTCCACAACTAGTCGTAGCTTGCCATTCTTTTTGGGTACAAACATGACAGGGTATCCTGCTTCGGATGTGGATGGTCGGATATATCCTTTTTCGAGCATTTCGTCAAGGTACTCTCGTAGTGTTTCGAGTTCCTTGGCGTTCAGTGTGTAGATCTTGGTGAAAGTAGGCTTCTTTCCGTCCATGATCTGGATTTCGTGGTCCCATTGGTTGTGCAAGGGGAGTTTTGTTTCGAGTTCTTCGCGAAACAGTTTGACGTACTTGCGGTATTCTTCTGGTATAGGTGCAAGTCGTTTTTCCATGTCTGAGGGTGATTCGTTCTTGGAGTGTTCTCGTAGTTGCTCCATTGTTGTCCTAAGGGCGGCAATAACCCGTCGGGTTTGTCGTTGTCGACCGTCGTGTCGTTTTTTAGTGTGATTTCCCGGTGGGAGGCCCTTCTCGGTAGCCATAAAGCGTACTTTCTTCGCTTTGCCCATTGTCGTTGGATCTTCGTGATTTTTTGGGGACGATGCGGTGTCGCTCCATCGCATCTGGCCTGTCTTCCAATCGATCTGTGGGTTACTATCAAATAACCAGGGGTGGCCTAACACAAGTTCGTATTCTCCAGTGTCCATTACGTCGAATGTAGCACTGTCTTGATGTCCTTGGACTTCGAATTGGAGATGATCAGTCTCTTTGTCGATCTGTCCTCCATTATAGGCGAAGGTATTTCCTTCCAGGTCATACAAGGGGTACGGTTCTTCCTTGTCACGCCATGGTAGTCGTGTGCGATTCACGGCTTTTGGTGATATGTAATTGCCCATTGCTCCGCTGTCCACTAGAGCGTGAAAACAATGTCCCATGATCCGTATTTCCGTCGTTAGTTTGAGCCCGTTGGTGCCTGTTGCACAGAGGGTCTTTCGTGGGGGGTCGCGCTGTAACCCTCTTACAGGCGACTTTACTCGTTTTTTGAGTTTCCGGGGTTGCATTCTTTGCATGGTCCGTCGTATTTTGTTCTGTCCAAGCCTTGAGTGATTACATGGTACAGAGTTCGATCGGCTTGACTTCCTTCGTGGGTTCGGAAGTTGAATTCTCGTTTGTGGAGGTTCTTCATTTCCTCGTACATGCGTTTGTTTTCCTCCGCATGTTGTCTGCACCGAGGTTTGTTGCAGTTGATTGCCATCGTGGCTTCGCACTGAGTTCTCCCTGGGATACTGTCTTCCAGTAGTCGTCTTTCGTGCCATTGTACCAGCTTCTGTTGTGAGTGTATATCGCACTTGAGGTTGGTGCAATCATATAAGTCCTCCTTTCCACAGTCTGTGAGTTGTGGCCCGTTGTGTCCTAATTCGAGCTTTTCCCATTTGTGGACCTCGCAATAGATGGACTTGCAGTCTTTGTTTTCGGCTCCTTGTCTGCATTCTTCTGGGGTCTTGGGGTGTGGTTCGAACACGCCAATTCCAAAAGGTGCAAAGTACTCAGCCTCGTGCCAGTCGACGAATTGATCTCCTGTGAGGACATTCTTAATTCCTCGTGCTCCCATACGGCGTGGGAAGAATTCGTTCTGGATTTTTGTTTTCTGGTGTTGAAAACAGGAGAAGTCGATGCATGACATCCAACTGATTTCGCTGTGGAAAACATGATTAGGGTCTAGGAGTGCATGATCGTCTTCGTGTTTGCTGTAGTTGGTTTTCAACATGAAGGCTCTTCCAAGGTGGTTTCCTGGGACAGGGACGCCTAGGCCTTCTTCCAACGTCCATTCACGAACGTATTTGGTGATTGTGAGTCGAAGGTTGACTCTGTCCGCGTGGCTTGGTACTTGCGTAAGTTTGATTGCTGCTTCTCTAAGGTGTTTATGGGCAGCACTCTTAGGTGGTGGATATGGTGTAGCATGGTATTGAGTTGTCCTGAGAGGTTCTTCGCTCTCGGATTCTGAAGAGCTGGAGTCCGAGCTGTCGCTTGTTGTTTCATCTTCAACCAGGGTGTTTTCGTCATCCGTGGCAGGGATTACTTGTCGGTCCGGAATCTCTTCGAAGTATTCTTCCTCATCTGTGTCCATATCCAGTTGTTGGTCCCATTGTGCGGTACCGGATCGGGTTAGCGTGGTCCGCAACATTGGTGACTGTCGAGGTGTGGGGTGTCCGTAGTTTCCGGGTCGTCCTCGTCCCCATCCTCGTCGTCCCGTCATGGCCAGGGTTCGTCCATCTTTGGCCATGGTGTGTGCGCTTCGTCGCGCATCAGGTACTGGTTTCCAGTCTTTTCGTTCTCGTTTCGGTTGTCGGCAGTCCCTGGCGAAATGTCCCATTTTGTCGCAATTATAGCACTTGACTTTGGATGCGTCTCGTCGTTGTGCAGCGTCGAGGTCCATTCTGATTGGTAGGGTGTTAGGGTCATTTCGTCGTTGACCATGGTTTGCCTTATGTTGTTGTTGCCGTGGTTGGAATCCGAAGTAAGTTGGTTTCCAGTTTCGTCCTTCGTACTTCTTTTCTTGTCGGCGCGAGTGCTGTCTGTCGTCGATGGCGACAGCCATAGCGCAATATTCCGTGAAAGAGTCCGGTCGGACTTCTTTGTACAATTCGTCTTTGACTTCTGACTTGAGTCCATAGTACAGGGTTTCCATACACGTTTGCTCATCTTTTTCGGGTAGTTTGGACAAGATTTGTCGGAACTTCGCAACATAGTCCGAGGCAGACCCTGTCTGACGGAGGTTGCGTAGGTGTTGTTCAGCTTGTCGTTTTTCATTTGACGATCCGAAGGTGTTCAGGAGTTGTTGCTCAAAGATGTCGTAGTCGGCAAAGATTAGGTCAGTTTCCTCCTTTGAGGTCCCCATCGAGGCATTGTTGACGTAGTCTCGAAGTGTTGGTTCGAACCAGGTAAGTGCGGTTCCGGTAAGGAGCCCTGCGGCGTACCTTACTTTGACTGGTTCGAGCCGGAATTGTGTTGGATAGTACAGAAAGAAAGCGCGGAGTTGGGTAAGAAACCCTTGAAGTTTGCTTGGAGTGCCGTCAAAAGGCTCGGGTGTTCGTGGCTTCAAGATTTCTCCGGTGTCCTTTCCGGTGTGCATCTGTGCTGCAACTGTTTCCAACCCGTGTCTATGCTGTTTCGCTTGGATTTCCATGTTCTCGAGAAGCTGTTTGACCTGGAGTTGCAAGGTTTCGGTGGCGAGCTTGGCCATCTTCGCTTCTTCTGCACGTCCCTTGCGCTCCTCCTCTAGCATTTGTTTGAAGCGTCTGCTGGTTTCTTCCAGCGCGAGAACATCTTCTTGGAGTCCTTTGATCTTGACGTCGTCATCGTCTTCTTCCTCTTCATCTACCTCCATGTTCGGATTGTTGTTGACAGGGGCATTAGGGGTGCCTCCTTGGTTAGTACTTCCGGATGAGGTGGGGGTTTGAGGAGCCATCTTGCGAAATAGCGATATTGCCCAGGGTAACACAGTAACCCACTGAACAAGAGTTATCAACGTGTGACGTTTGGTGAATTCCCAAGGGATAAACCTAACGAAAGGGGTTTATGTTGGCAGATGAGTCGGGGTGTTCTGAGCAATAGGTCTGTCACGTTGGTGATAGATACGGAGTATCGTAACCAGGGGTCAAGTATCAGCGTAGTGAGCGGTAGCGAACAATACGATGAAGTTGAAAGTGTGTTGATAACTATCTAAGCTATGTTTTAAAGAGTGAAAATTGAGGGCGTATATATACATCGTGGATCACTTGGATCACTTGTCGTGCAAGTGGTGATCCTGGTGATCCAAGTTGCTGGCTCACCTGGCTCACCACCATTCTTATGGTGATCCCACTGATCTATCTAACTGGTCCCCTTCCTCCATGGTACGTACCTTCCCTAGGTCACATGACCGGCCTATTGTACGACCATGTCGTTGGGTCGTGACAATAAGGCTTTCTATTATTATAATTACTTCTTTGGCTTAGAGTATCTACTCTACTATTCTTAGATCCTTTATAATGGATGATTTTATAGTTATAGTCTATAAGGGTTTCTATATAATGGATTTATTATATATTTAGTTTCTATATAGTAGTGAAGTAAGAGATATTCTTCTGGTTAGTAAAAACCTTTATTTAATGGTTGCTTCCTTATAAGTAATATAAGAACTTATTAAAAGCTTTAATAATAGCTATGAATTCCTTATTATAGATTAGATAGTTGAGTTCAGCTCTATAAAGTTTCTTAGAATAGAAGATAATAGGTTATAATCTATCTTTATTATCTTATTATCTAATCTATACTCTAATAATATAATTCGAAGCATTAGTTTTGAGTTCTATAGGTTTATCTGGGTTATATATTATTAGTATAGGCTCTTTATAGATTTACTTCTTAAGTTCTTTAAATATAATATCTATATTAGATTTCTATAGAAATTTATAATCCTTTTTAATATATTTAATAAGTAGTGCAGCTATTTTGCTATAATTATAAATAAACTTTTAATAGTAATTAATAAAGCCTAAGAACTCTTATATATTTATAATGTTTTATAATATTAGCCAATTATATACTATAGTGATTTTCACTGATTCTATTTGAATTTCATCTAATAAGAAGATATATCCTAGGAAGGTAACCATTTATTTATAAAATTTATATTTTTCTGATTCGATAAGAAGATTATTATCTTAGAGTAGTTATAATACCTTATAGATATATTCTCTATACTCTTCTTCTATCTAAAAGAAGATCAGGATATTATCTAGATAGATTACTATAAAGATATCCAAATATTCTTAGAGAATATTATTAATCATATATTAGAATATTACAGGGGTATTGATTAGGCTAAAAGATATTACTAGATATTCGAAAAGTCTAAACTTGATTCTAAAGGTGATTTTCTATTTATTATCTTTCTTTATTTAAATCAAGTTATATATTCCCTTAAGATCTAGGATAATAAACCAGTTCATTCTATATAATCGATTATATAGTTCATTGATTAATAATAGAGGTATTTAATCCTTGATTATAACTATATTTAATAGTTAGTAATCTATAACTAGTTATAATTTGCTATTCTTTTTTAATATAAATATAATAGGGTATTCTGCTTTGGATATGGATGATTGAATGTATTCTTTTTCAAGTATTTTATTAAGATATTCTTATAATATCTTGAGTTCCTTGATATTTAGTATATAGATCTTAGTGAAAATAGGCTTCTTTCTATCTATAATCTGGATTTTATAATCCTATTAATTATATAAAAGGAGCTTTATTTTAAGCTCTTTATAAAATAGTTTAATATACTTATAGTATTCTTCTAATATAGATATAAGTTATTTTTCTATATCTAAGGGTGATTTGTTTTTATAGTATTCTTATAATTACTCTATTATTATCCTAAGGGTAATAATAACCTATCAGGTTTATTGCTATTGATCATTGTATTATTTTTTAATATAATTTCCTAGTAGAAGGCCCTTTTTGGTAGCTATAAAGTATACTTTCTTTGCTTTGCTTATTATTATTAGATCTTTATAATCTTTTAGGGATAATATAGTATTACTCTATTATATCTAGCCTATCTTTTAATTAATCTATAGGTTATTATTAAATAATTAGGGGTAGCCTAATATAAGTTTATATTCTTTAGTATTTATTATATTGAATATAGTATTATTTTAATATCCTTGGACTTTGAATCAGAGATGATCAGTCTCTTTGTTGATCTATCCTTTATTATAGATAAAGGTATTCCCTTCTAGGTTATATAAGGGGTATAGTTCTTCCTTATTATACTATAGCAGTTATATATAATTCATAGCTTTTAATGATATATAATTGCCTATTACTCTACTATCTATTAAAGCATGAAAATAATATCCTATAATCTGTATTTCTATTATTAGTTTAAGCCTATTGATGCCTATTATATAAAGGGTCTTTTATAGGGGGTTATACTATAACCCTCTTATAGATAACTTTACTTATTTTTTAAGTTTCTAGGATTATATTTCTTATATAATCTATTATAATCTATCCTATTTAGATCCTTGATAATATTATAATATAGATCTTGATCTTCTTAACTTCCTTTATATATTTAAAAGTTAAAATCTTATTAATATAGGTTCTCTATTTCTTCTTATATACAGTGGCTTTCCCTATAATATCACCTATACATTAATCTAGGGCAATCGATAGCATTTCTTATAGGATAAGCGGTTCTTGCCTATATACCTCCTTCTAGTATATTTATCTTATACTATTATATCAGTTTCTATTATAAGTATATATTACACTTGAGATTGGTATAATTATATAAGTCTCTTTTTCTATAGTTAATAAGTTATAGTCTATTATAACCTAACTCAAGTTTTTCCTATTTATAGATCTTATAATAAATAGACTTATAATCTTTATTTTCAGCTTCTTATCTATATTCTTCTAGGGTATTAAGGTATGATTTAAATATATTAATCCCAAAGGATATAAAATACTTAGCCTTATATTAATTAATGAATTAATCTTTTATAAGAATATTCTTGATTCCTTATGCTCCTATATAATATAGAAAGAATTTATTTTAGATTTTTACTTTCTAGTATTAAAAATAGAAAAAGTCAATATATAATATCCAGCTGATTTTATTATAGAACTTGTGATTAGGATTTAATAGTATATAATTGTCTTTATATTTGCTATAATTGGTTTTTAATATAAAGGCTCTTTTAAAATGATCTCCTAGGATAGAAATACCTAGGCCTTCTTTTAATATCTATTTATAAATATACTTAATAATTATAAGTTAGAGATTAACTCTATTTATATAGCTTAGTATTTATATAAGTTTAATTACTGCTTCCCTAAGGTATTTATAAGTAATGCTCTTAGGTAATGGATATAGTATGGTATAGTATTATATTATCCTAAGAGGTTCTTTACTCTTAGATTCTAAAGAGCTAGAGTCTAAGCTATTGCTTATTGTTTTATCTTTAATTAGGGTGTTTTTATTATCTATAGTAGGGATTAGTTATTGATTCAGAATCTCCTTAAAGTACTCTTCCTCATCTATATTTATATCTAGTTATTGATCCTATTATACAATATCAGATCAGGTTAGTATAATCTATAATATTAGTGATTATTGAGGTATAGGGTGTTTATAGTTTTTGGGTTGTTTTTATTCTTATCTTCTTTGTTCTATTATAGCTAGGGTTTATCTATCTCTGGCTATAGTATATATACTTTATTATATATTTAATACTAGCTTCCAAGGTTTCTTATCTTTCTTGGATTATTTATATTACTAGGCAATATATCTATATCCATTATAGTTATAATATTGGACTTTTATTATATCCTTTTATTAAGTAGTATTAAGGTCTATATGAATTAATAAGGTATTAGGGTTATTTTATTATTGATTATAGTTTGCTTTATATTATTATTATTATAATTAAAATCTAAAGTAAATTGGTTTCTAGTTTTATTCTTTATATTTCTTTTCTTATTAATATAAGTGTTATCTATTATTAATAATAATAATTATAGTATAATATTCTATAAAGGAGTCCGATTAGACTTCTTTATATAACTTATCCTTGATTTCTAACTTAAGTCTATAGTATAGGGTTTCTATATATATTTGCTTATCCTTTTTAGGTAGTTTAGATAAGATCTATTAGAACTTTATAATATAGTCTAAGGTAGATCCTATCTAGTAGAGGTTATATAGGTATTATTCGGTTTATTATTTCTTATTTAATAATCCAAAGGTATTTAAGAATTATTGTTCAAAGATATTATAGTTAGCGAAGATTAGATTAGTTTCCTTCTTTAAGGTACCTATCAATGGGGAAAGATGGATGAGGTCAAAGTCCGAGAAACGGCCAAGCTAGCCTTTAATGGCCAAGAAGAATATACGGATATCGATCAGGAAGCAGACGCATTAATAACGCAGCTACATAGCATCGCAGACCAAACGACCCCACAAAGGAACAGCAAGGCCAAGGAAATACCCACACCATGGTGGAATGAGACCACCCGGGAAGCGATCCACGAACTCCGAGCAGCAGGTCGCCGCTACCGCGCTCTGAGGTCGCAAGTTAATCTGAGGGAGCTCCAGACCTGCGAGAAACACTATACCAAGGTCCTTCGTACAGCAAAGAGGGAGAGCTGGCGCAAGCTCCTAGCCTCGACCTCGCTGAGGGAGAAGGGTATCTGGGATCTAGAGAGATGGGCTAGGCTTAAGAGTCATATAGCCCCGGAGCCACCTACGCTACCACCGCTTATACGCAGCGATAACACAGAGGCGATCACAGCCACAGAGAAGGCTGCAGTCCTAGCAGCGAAGTTCTTCCCCCCCCCGTTGCATACAGAAGGGAGGCTTAAAACAGCCGGATACGGTAGAATCCAAATCAAACAGGCTGTCGACCCAGATGAGGTCGAGCAGGTACTCCGCAGCGTAGGAGCATGGAAAGCCCCTGGCGAAGATGGTATCCCGATGGGATTCCTCAAGGCCTGCGGCCAACCGCTCTACGCAGCGATAGCGCACCTAGCGACCAGGAGCCTTGAATCGCAATACTTCCCGCAGCGTTTTCGCCGCGCGGTAGTAGTGGTCCTTAAGAAACCAGGGAAAAAACCAACAGCCTACCAGACTACCGGAGGCTGGCGGCCTATATCCCTACTAGCCACAGTAGGGAAGGTTATCGAAGCGATCCTCAGCAGGCGCATCTCCAGCGCAGCGGAACAGATAGGCCTTCTACCAAAGGGCCAGATGGGAAACCGGGCAGGCAGAAGCACCGAGACTGCAGTTTCAGCTGTTATCGAAGGGGTGCAAGCAGCCTGGGGTAGCGGCGGCAACGCAGCTCTACTACAGCTCGATATCAAAGGCGCATTTGACACAGTCCCCCACCATCGACTGCTCCTAACCCTACAAGATGAAGGGTTTCCAGAATGGATGGTTAACTGGCTGCGCAGCTACCTCGATGGGAGGACAGCGAGGCTACGTCTAGATGGCACCCTAACCGACCCTTATGAAATCCTGGCCGGGGTCCCACAAGGGTCCCCTTTATCCCCAATCCTCTTTATTATCTATATCGCTACCCTATACCGGGCCTTGGCCGAGATACAGGGCCTGAATATAATAGGATTCGCAGATGATACGAATCTACTTAGCAGCGGCCCTGATGCAAATAGTATATACCTACGGTTAAAGAAGGCCTGGAGGATATGCAAGGCCTGGTCCAGAGCCAGCGGGCTAGAATTCGCACCGGATAAGTTCGAGCTGATCTACTTTACAAAAGCGCACGCAGCGCCAACGCAGGGTCTCCTTCTCGATAACGCTACGGTAACCCCCGCAGAGCATGCGCGGATGCTTGGCATCGAGCTCGACAGGAAACTCACCTTCTTCAAACATTGGGCAAGGATTCAGGGTAAACTCACATCACAGAACCTAGCACTCACAAAGCTCGCCGCGAGGACGTGGGGACCCCCTCTCCGCACGGCCCGGATCATATACACGACGGTAATTCGCAGCGTTATCGCATATGGAGCGACAACCTTCCATAAGATCGATAAACCACCAACCTCGAAGGGAATTAAATCAGCATACGCTGCACAAACCCTGTGCCTACGCAGCGTTACCGGAGCGTATAGGGCTACCCCAGTATACATCCTCGAATCCGAAGCATATATACCACCCTTAGACCTATATCTCACACAACAAAAGACCAGAGGCCTCGCCCGCCTACAGGCCCACGTGGGATTCTTTAAGCAAATACGCGATACCGTAGCGCTATCGATGCGATCTCGACGCCCCCGACAGCCCAATCCCCAAGGAGAGAAGCTATTACTCGAGACCAACATACTACTCAGCCATCATTGGCTGGGAGAGAGAACCCCCACAGAGGCCCTTCTACACTGGTGGAGGGAACGATGGCTAGCGAAGAAGTCGCGAACTAGCTGCGCCGCAGCAACGCAGCCCATAGCCCTAAGCTGGAAGACACTAAGGAAGTATGATAGCCTCACTAAAGCAGAGAGCTCGCTGCTCATTCAGATCAGAACCGAAAGGATCGGGCTAAAAGCGTTCCTCCATCACCGTATGGTCCCTACATGCCCCACGCCGCTATGTAGCTGCGCCGACGGGGGGAGGGAGACAGCAGAACACCTAGCCCTATGGTGCCGGGATGTCCCAGAACAACTCCACCGGAGCCTCAGACAGAAGATCACACCACTCCAGAGCAGGACTGACTGGATCAGCGCACTCGCTGCGCCATCCACAGCAAAGGAAATCACACGATGGATAATGAGGCTGGAAAGGCTACAGGAATACAACCTGGCGCTACGAATACAGGACGCCGAAGACGACACAACAGCAGCGAGATAGCAGGGGCGCCGCGGCGCTTCAATTTAGGGGTATCTACAAACGACTATATGCCCGCCTCAGCGGGGTAGCAGCGACCTCAGTCCGAGTCCTCCTCCGAGTCACATAAGTCCACAAGGACGACTTACTGGCAACAATACTGGTTTTGCGTACCACAAGAGTTAGACACGCAGGCGCAGCGAGGGCGCAACCTGTCGCCAGACTAGGGGGGGGGGGGGGGGGGGGGCAGGGAAGAAAGGAAGGAAGGACCTACCTGTCAGAGCGGCTTGAGGAAGGAAGGAAGGAAGGAAGGAAGAAGAAGGGAAGGAACGAGGTTTATATAGTGAGGGCGGTGAGGCCAAGCTGCGGCAGAATTGCGCAGATCACCGGCAGCTGCCAACAGTGTTGGGAGTTGAAGCTATCACGACAACGCCTCGAGGCAGCAGCGACATCACCAACAACTACCACAACGAGCCCAGGGACGGAATTCCACAGAAGCCGGCAGAAGCCAGGCGAATCCCGTACCCATCCGACCACCCAAAAACATCAGAAACGGGAGGACGAAGCGATATAGCTGCTACAAACAGTTATAACACAAATACTAACCCGGCCATATAGGCCGGTCCTACTAACCCCCAGCCTTATGGCTCCGATATAGCAGACGCATAGGCATCGCATCTAACACGCCGATTCCCCGTCAGCCACCAGATACGGAGGTGAGATCCGTTATGTACAGGAGGCAAAGACCAACGCTGCGATAACGCAGAGAGAGCATAACATAGTTAAAAAGAGGATAGGGGTTTTCATCTGTTTTTCCCCCCTATCTATTAAATAGAGAGGGACTGCTTACCCTATATAGGGTCTAGCCTAGAATATATATAGGCTAGTACAGTGTAAGATTAATAATAATAATAATAATAATAAGGTACCTATCAAGGCATTATTAATATAATCCCAAAGTATTAGTTTAAACCAGATAAGTATAGTTCTAGTAAGGAGCCCTATAATATACCTTACTTTAATTGGTTTAAGCTAGAATTATATTGGATAATACAAAAAGAAAGCATAGAATTAGGTAAGAAACCCTTAAAGTTTGCTTAAAGTACCATTAAAAGGCTTAGATATTCATAGCTTTAAGATTTCTTTAATATCCTTTTTAATATATATCTATACTATAACTATTTCTAACCTATATCTATACTGTTTTGCTTGGATTTTTATATTCTTAAGAAGCTGCTTAATCTAGAGTTATAAGGTTTTAGTAGTAAGCTTAGCTATTTTTGCTTCTTCTATATATCCCTTATATTCCTCCTCTAGTATTTATTTAAAGTATCTATTAATTTCCTTTAGTATAAGAATATCTTCTTAGAATCCTTTAATCTTAATATTATTATTATCTTCTTCCTCTTTATCTACCTTTATATTTGGATTATTATTAATAGAAATATTAGAAGTGCCTCCTTGATTAGTACTTCTAGATAGGGTAGGGGTTTAAGGAGCTATCTTATAAAATAGTAATATTACTTAGGGTAATATAATAACCCACTAAACAAGAGTTATCAATATATAATATTTAATGAATTCCTAAGGGATAAACCTAATATAAAGGGTTTATATTAGTAGATGAGTTAGGGTATTCTAAGCAATAGATCTATTATATTAGTGATAGATATAGGGTATTATAATCAGGGATTAAGTATTAGTATAATAAGTGATAGCGAATAATATAATAAAGTTAAAAGTGTATTAATAACTATCTAAGCTATATCTAAAGAATGAAAATTAAGGGTATATATATATATTATGGATTACTTGGATCACTTGCTATATAAGTGGTGATCCAGGTGATCCAAGTTATTGGCTCACCTGGCTCACCACCATTCTTATAGTGATCCCACTGATCCATCATGACTGATCCCCTTTCCTCTATGGTATATACCTTCCTCAGGTCACGTGACCGGCCTATTGTATAACTATGTCGTTGGGTCATGACATTAAGAATAAATATTAAAAAAAGATCTCATATATAATAAATAATCTAATATTAAGATAATCTAATATAATAGATCTATATAATATAATCTATAATTAGATAAATTTACTAGATTTATTATTAGCCAGTATATACTTTATTTCTACCCTTAGACTAATTCTATAGTTTACAATAAGCAGTGCCACATGCAGTATCGCTCTGAACAAGCAAGTTTACAGGTACTAAATCGTTCCAATAGTTCAAAACTATCCCGAGCCACTGTGCACCACTGCGCACCACTGTAAGTATATAATGCGCCCCAAAACATCCCCCTACACACCACCTCTGCCACCATCTTCTCAGCCCATCCATCTTCTGTTTTTTCTTGAATTCTCAAATTCATTATGGCTATTCTTTCCATAGTCAGCCAGCTATCCGTGCAGACCATCTTCTTGCAGATATGCGTGGTGTTGATCTCCGTCATCATATATCGACGTTACATGCTGCCGGCCAGCGACATTCCCGGGCCCTTCTTGGCTTCATTTACACGGCTCTGGCACGCTTACCACTTGCTTGTAGGCGACTTCAATCTCAGACTGCTCGAGTTGCATAAAAAACATGGTAAGTCCGTTGATTATTGCTATATTCACTCCAGTTCCATCATTTTAACACCACCACAGGGCGTTTTGTTCGTATTTCCCACAATGAGATCAGTGTCAGTCACCCAGACGCTATCAAAGAGATTCTACTGTCTCCGCTTGACAAGGCATGTCCTCTCACAAGTCTGCGCCATGGGAGCGTTGGTTCTAATTCTTTCTAGTCACCCTGGTATCGGATTGCTGCAATTCCAGATTTCCGTTTTCAGAACCCATTCTCGACTTTGAAACCCAAAGAAAAGAATGAACGCGCCAAGCAGCTCGCCTCTGGGTTTGCGCTGTCCAATTTGCTTCGCGCGGAGCCTGACATGGACCGTATCATTGAAGCACTGAAGAAGTGGTTCGACAAATCGGCCTTAGATCAGACACCAATGCACTTGAACCAATTTTTCAAGTATATGACTTATGATATGATTGGCGAGATGCTTTTCTCAAAACAATTCGGCTTCCTCCAGACAGGGACAGACATTGACAACGCCGTCGCAGCCGCGTCAGCCATGAACGTGTACGCCGCCATCGCGGGACACTTTTATTGGATACATTCCATCCTAATTGCGAATCCGCTCACCATGTCACTGCTTCCAATGGGTTACATACACGATACAACGATGAAGGCGCTTGATGACCGTCGTGCTAACCACGACGCTCGCTTTGACATGGTTGCTCACTGGTTGAAGGCGCACGACAAAGATCCACAAAAGATCTCGCTCAGAGACGTTTATGCCAACACAACCACAAGCGTGCTTGGTGGCTCTGATACTTCATCTGTCGCATTGCAGACTTTCGTCTATCATATGATTCGGCAACCTGGCGCCTGGGAAAGAGCCAGACAGGAGATTAGTGAAGCCCGAATGAAAGGTCGTTGCGAAGATTCGGTAGTAACCTATGCTGACGCACTGCAACTCCCCTATCTCCAGGCTTGCATCAAAGAATCTCTCCGTGTCTTCTCACCACTGGTAGCAAATGTGCCACGCGTGGTTGGCAAGCAAGGTGTAACCATTGACGGCCACTTTTTTAAAGAGGGCACACATCTATCCGTTAATGCCTGGGTGATGCATCTGTCCAAGGAGATCTGGGGTGATGACGCCAATGAATTCAAACCCGACAGGTGGCTTATTGATGACAACACCTATCGGGAGAAATTCTTGATTCCAGTGAGTAATTTTCTTTTAGGGTGGGTGCTGCGCGGAGATTTGAAGGGCATTAACAAGGAGGTTTTACAGTTCAGCGCTGGCTACGGATCATGTCCAGGTCAAAATCTTGCAAGAGTCGAGATTCTAAAAGTTGCATCAACCTTGGTTCGAGATTATGATATTGTTCAGGAAAATAAAGACGACGAATGGGTGTGGAATGGTGGTATTATTGCAAACCCACGACAGTGGCCCGTGAAAATTACGAAGACATGTAAACAATAGGTACTGTTAATGATGTGATGGCGATTAGTGAAGATGGGATGATGGGTTTCAAGCTATTACTCCGATGTGGCATTAACGTGAAAAAGAATGATCTCGATTGATAACGAATTTTGATGAGATGTTTGTGATATTGTATAGACAATAAATAACTATGTAACGGGAAACTATTTACACTCGGTTCGCTTGGAGCAGCCGGCTTACAATGCTGCCGCAATCTTCTTATGGTAGTTACCATTCTTCACAGAAAGCTGTGCCTCCCAAAGCATCGCACCAGCATAATTGGGCAAGTTCATGCTCTTCACCTTCTTGATGGCGCCGACAAGCGTCTTAGCATCAACGTAACCGGAGTCGCCATCAGCATCGCTAGCAAGCGCACCGATGAAGAGCTTGGCGTTGCCAATGCCCTTGCTCCATGTTCGGACGGACTCTTCAAAGCCAGACTTCGCAATGTTGCAGTCGCCGTTGTTGTAGAACTGCACCCACACGTAGTCGAGTTCTCGGCAAACATTGAGGGGCTGGGATGCATCGGGAAATGGGCACTGAGGCGCAGCAGTGAGGTAATACTTCTTGCTCTGGTCTGAGTTGATGTTTTGTCGCAGACGCCTGACCATGGCGAGGTACCCGGTGGATTTACCAGACTCATTGTCTAGAAGATCACGTTAGTCTTTTTTTTCACTTTCCATAATGCATATAAGCCACTGGCAACATACCCAAATCAAAGCCATCTAGCTTCACATCTCCGAATGGTCGCAACTCGGGGTTCTTTTGGCCTCCGCCAAACAGGTTCCAGAGCGTATCGGCAATCTGCTCTCCCTGTTTGTCACTCTTCAACGTGACATCGGCATCTGCGCCACCCAGGCTGAGTATGACAGTCTTGCCAGAAGACTGGCAAGCTTTGATTGCTCTCACAAGCGACGTGCCGTCCTGTAGCCCAGTAGCACCAGCATTTCGCTGTGCCTTTGAAGGGCCCTCCAAGTTACCAATGCTCATGCCGGGATAGCCTCCTGCCTTGAAGAAGTAATTCAGGAAAGCAAGATTGACAATGCCATAGGCGTTATCGGCGCAAACATCGTCCAGTGTCGTGGTGTCGTCTTCGGCACCCCAGTAGATCGCTAATTTACCTCCGTCTGCCGCGATAGCCCGAGTTCTGGAGGGTAGTGCACTGGCCAAAGAAGCCAAGACACCCGTGAAAGCAAGTGCTCTGAGAATGAACATTTTGACGTGTAGCAGATTGAATGCGAGGGTGTAAAAAAAGGACCAGCCAAAGAGAGAGAAAATTTGACAAGAATATGTACGCAGGAGGATCTCAAACCCTTGGTGAAAGAAAGAGTATATACAAGTGCGAATAGAGCAGATGTCCTAATTGTAGCCTGTGCAATTCCGGATGATTAAAATACATGGTATTGAGCGTCATGATGCTTGGCTTATATAGTTACTGGACCTCTTCAACATTCATCGTTCAGAGTAAGCACCGATGGAGGGTTACATGTGGCCCGTTGTGCCGTGACATGTGGTGAGGGGAAGAACTGGTCGATGCTCAATTGACTCAACCGCCCCGGACGATGCCGATGTCTTTTTGGCCATCATGTATGTCTCTCGCCTATTCCGGGCGGACTTTGAAGAATAAGCATGGCTTAGGGGCCTCAGATGCAGAAAGGGTGATGGGTTGTATGCAATCGGACCTATGCCAACAGCGTGACTGTTGATCATCATCTTAGCGAAGCTCGCAGTATGTCATTTTGCTGGGGGAGAGCCTGGAATTTGCGGGCTCTGTGTTTATTCTTCTCTATTTTATTTAATCTATACAACGTGGTATTTTAGGGATGGAACAATCGATGATCGTGTTCAATAAAGTGAAATGCCCCCAGTGGTCTGCGACGAAACGTGGAATTTATTAAGATGAATTAACTTGATACCAGTGATGGCCTCACTTGCGAATGGCAGATTTGGTACCATTGTGAGGGCTTTTACTACTGTGTATCATCGCCATACGAGTTTGGGTTACATGATGGTAAGCAAATAAGCTAAAAAGTCGCATGTCGGCCTCGCCCACTTGAATCGACTTCTGAACTCCATTCTCCCACAGACTTCGAATGGTACCTGCCGTGCTGATGGACACGGGACTCTTCTTCTTAGCCACGACCCTTCCGTTGCAGATGTTCCACTCTAAAGAAATGTTCCGGCTCTATTCAGTGTCGATCATCCCCAGAGCGAGAATTGGAGCATCCAGGAACACGTCCAATTTGGGCCTGGAGCTGTTCACAGATGGAGAGATCGACACTTCACCAGTTAATCCTCCAATCAAAGATTCCAACTTCTTCCCCGCAGCCAAATAGTCAAAACATGGCTACCACGTTGTAGTAAAGTAGTGCTTGTGATGGTTAATTGCTCCACTTCATGAGGCCCTGTAAGACATTGAAGTTGTGGGGGAGTTTTTGTTTCTGCTTCTAAAGAAAGAAAGTGACATTTTGTTTGCACTGGTCGTTCGGTAAGAAAGCGGCTAGGACGGCAAAGACGGCAAGGGAAGCGTTTGATAGGGCAATATCATTCGCGTATAGAGATTTCGCGTCACGGAGCAAGACCAGGCATAGATCAACGGCCCAAGGTGTGTGCCATCCACTGGGAAGATTGCCCGACCCCTTAACCTGAGCGGCTAAATGGCCGGACGAGCTCCGGTGTGCTCCATCACCATACCTCATAGATGCACCCAACAGGATATATGAGATTATATCCTATGCTAAAGGCTAGGGAGCCTTTTAAACACATTTGTGTACTTACATGGAAAAGACGGAATTTCATGCATCTCTATCGCGGGGTCGTTGGGGGTGCATTTCACCAATGCCCCCCCAGACGCCAAGACGAGCTATCTCGGGAGCGACACGGGAGTATTTTCATCGTCCTTGGCTGCATTTCAAGACTGAGCCAAGGTGACGGTGTCATCAAATCGATAGTTCTTCGTCCATTTGACGAATTCGACATGGCAACGACATGAGTTCACGCATAGTGCAGAAAAACAAGACTGGGCAAGGGAAGTTGGAACGGAAAGCAGGCTGCACCAAATGACGGGTCGTGCAACTTCATGTTCGGGGATTCATTATTCCTCTCCAAATACGGAGCGGCATCGTCACCAATCTAATTAACAGCAGTTCATCCCGCCTACATGTCCGGAATGTGGGCGGACACACAATGTTTGAGCCTCTCCCGAAGCCATTGCTAATCATACTTCGCCATATCTCGGTATCCCACGAATCTAAAACCCAGCATCTCGGTCCTTGGGCAGGAATCGACACGCCAAGCCTCCAAAAGGAGTCGGCCTGGGCGAAATGTAAATCCTTAGCCATCCTTCATGCATGCTCTGTTCTCCTTGACTTACGCATCACAACAACTCGATCCACAGATGGGATTTCACCTGAACGGTGAGAGCTAGGATTTATGGGGCATCATCCTAGATTTTGTTTTGCCATCACATTTTCTCGAGACATTGTGGCTCAATATTATAGAAGCACAGTGGACTACGCCTAGTCATTATGATTATACCATGATAATATTGTGTACGAAAGATTATCACCCTAGGTTAGTCCTACACGCAAAGCATATGCTGTAAATTTATATACTATTGCAAAAGGCCCAAGAGCAAAGTTACCCTCTACCTATCCTTATGCATAAGTCAGCCATGATATTTACCCCATACTAAGGATTGCCATGGAAGGACGTGAACAACCGAGCTTCGGCCTCCCCCGAGTCTCATGTGGGTCCGCATCGATAGACGAGGCCAAAAGAGGACTTCAATTAGATAAAGAATGCCCAGAGAAGAATTAAAGCGTTCTTCTGATTCGATCATTATCCGCATCAAGACTCATTGTCGATTGCGGAGGTGTGCATTTTTGCATCCTTCATCCTTCGCCCGATCCTTCAGGGCTTTCCGGCCCGATGCACCTAGTGTAAATGATCGCGTGGCTTGGGCTTCTTAAAATAACAAAGTAATTAGTCAGATCTTGTAGATATGTTTAAAGTCTTGAGATTTGCTTCACAATGTTTGTTTTAGTGAGAAAAGAAGTCTTTCATTCATTGTTCAGAAACAGTAATCGTCGCCGCGTGGATGGCATATCGCGTGGAAATTAGTAGGTGGTTGTGAAAGCTCGGGAAGCTGGAATTGACATGTCCATCTCATCACATTAGTGATTAGACTTTGCTTTACCCTTGTGATGCTCCGGCTTCCGGTAGGATCGAACCTAGCGCACGCGGCAGGGGTTAAAGATGTCTGCCTGGTATTTCCGTCAACGCTCATGTAAGTCAACTTGCATGAGACATCATCAGCCTGCGAAAAAGCGCTTCCACGTAGGCTCACTTCTCTCTCGGCTGCTGTATTAAGATGTCTGAGTGTGGGTCTACTTGGCATCTCCGGACGGTAAGATTGTTTATAGAATCATCCAGACCATTGTGACCCTCGGCCGGTGTACTCACTAAGCCGATGAGATGAGAAGAAGTCTGAATATAAAAGAGTCTGTCCCAGCGCCATGATATTGACGATATCTTGTCCATCAGCCCTCAAGCTTTTACAGCCACTCTCTCATCTCGGTACTCTGTGAAAACCATTCTCCAGGATGCTTGTTAAGACACTCGCCCTGCTCTTCGGAGCCGCAGGAGTTGCGCTCAGTGCAGGCTCTCCCTCCAAGCCTGAGATGAATCCCGGTTTGCCCAGGTCCAGACTGGAAGATGGACTTCGAAACCATCTGAACCCAACCAAGTCAAACTGGGACTACTGGGGCAGAGGATGGATCCCAAAGGCATGCCGAGACATTGCTACCAGCCATTCACTGAACCCGGCAGACTTCACCGTCTTTAACGTCCACTACAGCGACTGCAACATGGCTTGGGTCTTCTGCCGGCACAAGAACTCGGGCGCATCCGAATTGGACATGATTGATATGTTCGGTCGAGCTCCTGTGCGCATGCGTTCGTTCGTCAGGTATGTCAAAACGAATGCCCACTGATCAAGATCAAATATACCATCAACACCATGCTGAACATAATCCTCCACACAGGCACTTCATTGCTACCCCCGGTCTCAACGATGGCGCTGCTGCCTTCACCTTCTCCAATGGTGACGTTGTTTTCGAGGACAAGCCTCAAATGAGCATTCTCATACACGAAATCTCCCATAGCCTCGACTGGCACGCCTCGCCTGGATACTCATCCCCATTCAGCGGAAATGCTGTGTGGCAGGACAACTACAACCAGGACTCTGCCACTCCTACTGGTTACGGTCGCAGTAGTTGGATGGAGGACTACGCTGAAACGGGAATGATTGGCGTGTTCGACAAGGTCGTTCCTGGCGGCATCGGAAGCATTGCGCCGAACTGGAACTCTGTTTTCCATCAGTATGCCACATTCCAGGGGTACCTCGGCAACCTCATCTTGCCTGGTGGAACATGCGGGCAGAGGTTCCAAAACTCCGAGACAGTCCAGATGGGCGGCAGCGCCAGGTTCCGCATGGCAGAGCAGCCTCACACAGGTTTCCCGGCAGACGGCAACATCACCATGATTGTGCCCAAGAAGGAGGTAGAGGGCCTGGTTACCTACTGCTCAGGACATTGAGGTGCTTGTTACCCGTCCCGTGTCGCGCGGCCTGGAGAAGGTCACTGCGGCAAAGAACTGTCGGCCAAGTTCTTCCCATTGGAGACACTGTAATTAAACTGGGAATATTTAAAATTATTTTGAGTACATTATTGACGAATACACTTCTTTTAACACTCTCATTGCATGATCTATTTCTGCACGAATGCTTATTCAACCAAACACTCACATTGTGCATTAGGGTTAGGGGCAGCACACGCAGCATCCCATGATGTGTTGCTGCCCCTTTTTATCGAGTGGGCATGACTGTTCATACTCCCGCGTGTCAGGCTGTTGTGGAGATGAGTAACTTTGAGAGTCATTAGACTACAGGTAAACGCATTTCCACTTCGAACGACCTTCCTGCAATGAATTAGGTGCATGCTCGCCTCCGCAGTGATAGATAGCCCAGCATTGTGCCATGCTAGCGCTTACATCAGATGGTCTGGGGTTGTTCGTGCCCACCTCCAATCTAGCCTACGCTAACTCCGATTGAACTTCCTCCCGTGATCTGGATGCGCTGTGCGAAGCTCAATCTGTGTTTTCCGTAAGGAGCAAAGCGCACACCCATGCGTTTGGTGAGGCCGTTTCCAGAGTAAGCCTCCCCATATTGTAGGTACTTTGTGCGGAGCGCAACAACGAACCCTTCATTGTTGGTTGATGTTTATTGGAAGCAGGTGAAACGGTTTCATTGATCCAGTGCTACACTACAAAGCAGACATCTGAATTGTATGGTACTGTCTAGCGGCGAGACAATCGCTTGGTGAGTAGTGAACCGGTGTCTCAAAATCTTCTATGGTCCCCGTCTTGTTGGGTTCCAAGATTGCTCATTTAATCTCGGGACACCTGCCATCACCACCGCGTCGGGGACTGATTTTTCTTTTGTTTAAATAATCTATGATTCTTTTTTTTATCCATTGCTTATCACAATAACTATCCACGGTCTAGACCATCACACAGTCGTTCTACGCCTTTGATCTCTTCATGTCCCGACGATGCTGAACAAGACTAGCCATATCATCACCAACCTGCGACGAGATTGACTCGAATCCCCGCACGATACCATCGATATCCCCATTGGTCGATTCTTGGCTCATTTTGAACTTGCCCTCCATTCGGTCTATTTTGATCTCCACTCCAATAATGGCCTTTTTGAGCAACTCGACGTACCTTTCTGGAGCCTCTGACACCGTCCATGGTTTCGAGCCGTCATCAACAGCGGTGTATGCCATGGCCATCTTTTCGTTGTGATCAGTCAGGTCGGTAACCTGCTTTGAAAGGAATGCTGACGTCTGCTCGGACTTTGAGTCGAAGTATACGGTCGCGCGGCCATAGACCTGTACAGCAGCGTAGTTCCATGTGGGGGCGACCTTCCCGGTAGCCGGCTTGGTCTCCGTGTAAAATTTGGGCGTAACATAGTGGTGCGTGGGGGAGTTGAACATGACCAAGACCTCTTGTTCCAGAACGTTCCTCCCAGCGGCGTCGGGCTCTCTCGAGGATAAGGCCTCGATCATGGCTTTGCTCTGGGGATTCTGCCTTGCGACATGGCCTCTGAGGGAGCCGAGTTCAGTCTCGCTTGATTCATCCTGGATGTCTAACACAAACGGGATATGGCTGGTCTGCAGAAGTGGGAAGTTGGGTGATGATATGGCGGTTGTGAGAAGCCCCAATGAATTGTCCCGGATCAATTGGCGAAGAGTCCGCAGATCGGACACTGCGTGAACGTCTCGGAGGTACATGTTCCGAGGCTGAAGCGCTCTTTCTTGAACCCACTAATAATTAACAGGCGAAATGGCGGTGGTGTTGACCGAACCGTTGATCACAAATCCTTGTAAATTGATCACCCCACGGCGAGTGGGATAGGTTCAGAGAGACAGACGCATTGCATTTTTATGTTGATTTTCGTCAGGGAAAGTGTGCAAATCATTATCCCATGTTCCACTTTTTCAAGGGGCCAAAGGAAGATTAACTGTGGAGAGATGTGTCTTGGCTTAGGAATACTAGTGTCATCATTGGACGCCTTTGCCTGGTGACAAGTTTGACGCCCTCTCAATCACCCAAGTTTACAGGTAGCCAAGAGAAAACTGCTCCGCGGCCAGTTAGTCGTAGTTGTCAACCAGAGAGTAAAGGAACCAGAAGCTTGGTAATCCATCACTTGCAAGACAATACACCAAAACAGTTGGTAATCAAGAACCTTTGCTGAACATAAAGTAACAAAAACTATACTTTACATCGAACAACGAGTACCCATAGATACCCATACTTACAGAATTGGGCAATCTGGGAAGAGCACTCTAGGGTATCTATTTATGTGTACCCATGAGTATTACAAACTCTACTACGGAGTACTTGCAACTTTTTTTCGGATTACGTGGTCAGTCCTCGGAGGTTGTGTTTTGAACTCTTTCATTCGTAAGACTTGCGACCGTAGGATGTGGCAACACCGAGCCGAATTGCAGCAAACAGCGAAAACCGAGCAGCGAACAGCGACGATGAAGACTAGCAGAAGAGGGCACCGTAACAGCTGCACTCAATTTACCTAACCTATGATCCAAGAGAAATCAGCCAGGGGAGCGACCGTAGCCTTTCACTTTGCAGCCCTTGGCATCTCTTTGGGGGGGGGGGGGGGGGGGGGCATCCTGGGGGCATCGCCAAGGTCGTTTGGTTTAGTCTTGGCGATGAAGGCTTCAGATCGATCTTGGCCATGGGCAAGCGGCTTGGCTTTGACGTGCCGTGTTTCCAAGACGTAACTTGGCGATGGCTGAACGGCATTTGCAGATGGAAGAAGAGGCTTGGAGAAAGACTTGCGATCGGTAAGTTGTAGTGTCTGCAAATGATGTCTGTGTAACAGCAATTGTATTTACATGTAAGCACAAAGTTTCACTTCCATTGCGCGCATAGGCCGAAGCCTCTTTTGATCTTTGTCAGATTTGTGCCCAATGCCCGGTAGAAAACGTAGGTGCAGTCCGTATCATTCAGTACCTGTAGAGAAACACTAACGTCTAGACATCTCATGTGTGTGAAACAGTAGTGTTTAAAATGTGGGGTAGTCATCTCATTGTCATCGTCATTATCATCATCATCATCATCATCTGTCTCAAATACCTTCAATCAATGACCAATCACTAGAGTGGGTGCACGAGATTCTTCGCCGTTGGGAGAGGAGAAGATGACAGCAATCGCGGCAGATCCTGTCAACACGGGCTTGACAAGAAACCCCCATATTTTATTAGACTCTCCGTTGCACGTGGCCCATACAACTTAATATGTAGCTAGATAATGATGTCCGGAGAAACGGAGATGGCCGGACGGTTGACGGACATGTAGCATTGCAGAGTTTCAAGGTCCTGCCCCTTCGAGGCAGGTAACCTGTCACCACCATCCCGCGACCGACGGAGTTTATGAGAATCTGCAATTCAAGTGTGTGTGTATGAAATAGCCCAGGATAAACAACCATCACCAAGTAGTCCCACGAATAGCAACACAGATCCAATCCACGCATTTGACGGCGGGCGAAGCCTCGATATCATTGATGCGATTATTGACCAGACCGTCAGGGTACAGTAACTGCTCGTATCTTCTCTGCCAGCCATGCACCTACGGACAAGGTCCAGAGCATTCGGTCTGTGTGTTGAGCAAACAAAAAGATCCCTTCCCATTGATATCTCAGGGAGCGTGACTCGAGCATCGACGGGCCAGTGGTGCATCTGGGCACGTACCATATTTACCTGAAACTGCCCGATCCGGGTCCTCCCATGGGATGGGATGGGGTCTGAGATGCGTGGGGTAGCACAGGCCAACCACATCAGAACTAGTGTGCTGTGCCTCATGTAGAGGGAGGACGTCCAAGATTGGCTAGTTATTATCAACATCGGCGGTTTTGGTTATACTATGTAGTCTTCACAATCATTACGTGGTTAAACTGGGAACTGTGTCAGAGCGTTGTCAGGGACTAGCAAGTGTTGATTACATCGAACCCACATTGGAGAATAATGTGGGATAGTTCGTGCTGGCGTTGACTACACCTTTTGACAATCATCCGTGCACACTAATATACAAACACCACATTTGTCTAGCAAGCCGATTCTCCCTGTTCTAGTGCCTGGAGCCATGGAAAGAAAACAGCACGACAGCACGGCGTATCATCACAGCACGATGTTGCCCTTGGCTGGACCTCTTTCTGCCTCGACAATGATCTCCCCTGCATACTGCATACTGCATATAGCATATAGCACATATGACCGAATCATGTCCTACTGGAATGATTGATGACGATCATCCCAGCCGGTGACATCGGCGCCTTTTTCCCATGGCATGGCGGGGTGCAGACGCCTCCCCAGATCGCAACAAGGGGGGTTGCCCCGGCTCTGCCCGCCGCCTCGAAACCGCCGCACTACGTTACAGTCCAAGTCCCATAACGCTATGCTTAACATGAGCTGCTTATAGCTGCCCGACTAATTTTCCTCCAATCTGTAGTCTCTGTTGCCATGGCCTTCCTACCCGAGTCGTGTGAGTACCGAAATGCCTGGGTGGCCTCGCTGACATGGATCTATCGGTGGATTGTTGGGTAGAGGGCTGGGGTTGTGGATCAGATGCCAGGCTCATTTCTTATAAAAGATAAGAGTCAATCCCTTCATCTCAAACAATCATCAAGTTCAGAAACAACTTACCATCTTACCATTCTCCTATTACCCCCAACTCAAACCAAAACCATCAATATGCGTTCCTCCGCTGTTATTGCGCTGGCCACCGTTGGCGTTGCCTCGGCCTACCAGCTTCCCACCAACCTGAGGAACATTTACAATGCTCGCAGGGTAAGCTTTCTCTATATGACATACTTCTCCTCAGCTCTTTTGAGCATAGCTAACACGTATCTCAACATAGTCTGGTACATGCTCAAAGAAGTTGTCTAGCTCTTTCGACGGCGGCGCCGTTTACTGTGGCGACATTGGTGGTGCTGTCTACCTCAAGGGCAGCAGCGGAAACTATGACAACATGGACATCGACTGCGACGGCGCCAACCGATCTGCCGGCGCTTGTGCCAACGACCCCAGTGGCCAGAGCCAAACATCATTCAAGGACACTGTTTCAGGCTACGGTATCTCTGATCTGGACGCCAATGTTCACCCTTATGTCGTCTTCGGTAACGAGGGTTCCAGCCCTTCATTCAACCCTCGGTCGCATGGCATTCAGCCACTGAGCGTTATGGCTGTTGTTTGCAACAACCAAGTGGTAAGCTCTTACAGAATTGCCCACATCTCAGGTATAAATACTGACACCTCACTCACAGTTCTACGGTGTATGGGGCGACACAAACGGTTTCACCTCGACTGGTGAGGCTTCTCTTGGCCTTGCCAACCTCTGCTTCCCCAACGAGGGTCTCTCTGGAGATAACGGACACGATCCCAAGGATGTCCTCTACATTGGCTTCTCCGGCTCTGCCGCTGTCCCCGGAAAGAACGGTGCCAACTGGAGGGCGAAGAACACTGCCGAGTTTGAGTCCAGCATCAAGGCTCTGGGTGACAGACTTGTTGCCGGTCTCAAGTAAAAGAAACATAACGAAGCGATGATTGTTTACATATGGTCACTTATGACCAACTGCCTGTATATATGGCCACTCATGACGGAACCTGTACATAGATGCTACTACATATGGCAGCATAAAGCAAAACGTATATACAGAATGAGATAACGCTTCCCCTTATTCGTAAAGAAGACCTTTTTGTGCGTACCGGTATGAGAATTTCATTTAGTCATGCAATTTACAGTAAGTAGTTGAAGCGGAAACAAACCACTGAGCCAACTTAATTTTCGCGAGCTTCAACGGATAAATGAGGAGCCAAATCGCTTATTGCAATTTTGTATGCAGCGCGACTGTTCATGGAATGATGAATGAGAAAAGAATAGTATTTAATTCTTTCATCTAACGTTAGACGAAACGATAAATTTCAATGCTCTCCTCGCATAGATATTTATAATCCCAGAATATCTTCCCTCTAGGAGCCGCTATCAACCAGCGCAAAGACTCTGCCACTTTTTCCTCCCACTGGATTGGCTTGCCAGCCGCATTTGCCATCATACTGCAGCGCACCAGTAGTTGCCAGCAGTATGTCAAGTGCTTGATGAGGAGTGCATGGTTGTCGGGGTGGAGTGGATCATTGGGCACCGCAAGTTTTCCGTGATGAGCATAACTAGCTTTGTCCATTATTTGGTGGATTATCTCATTTTGCAGGTCCTTTTGGCGCAGGATTTCGTGAACCTGGATGACTTCATCGATAATTGGCGTGTGAAACTCGGACCCAGGCGTCTCGAGTGTCAGAAGAGTATTAAACGGAATTCTGCCACACGGAACCCTGTAGTGGTAAGATCGATAGGGTTTCTCACAAATTACTCTGGGGTATTCGTTGAACTGTTCTCTGTGGATGCCGAAAAAGTCTCTATGTGGATAGTGTGCGATATCCGACGGCTCGCCAGACAACGTTGACCCCCTAAGCATGGACTGGTAACAGCGGGTTGAGCGATAATCTTCGCCGCCATTTTTGTCCGTCTCGCTTGACCAGATTTCCGGAAAACAGTAAAAGATATTGAGGCCGATATACACTCGCAAAGCCCAAGTGTACACCATGTCCCATCCGAGGCTGCTATCCTAAATGCAGTGTACCGTTTCGATTAGTCTGATTTCTTGACCTCGACACGAGAAAAGTCTCCCATGTGAAGAATAGAATGGAAGTACACTCTTCCATCGGGCGTACTTACATCATCATAGCAAGGTGTTTGGTATTCCCAATCGCTAAATTTGACATTCAGGTGCGAGCACATTCGCAGGATTGGTTCCATTTTCCCATAAAGAAGTAGAGTTTTCACCAACTCAACATTGAAGAATGCCGCCGAGTTCTCCAAAAAGAATGAGTAACAGTCATTTTGCTGGCGGCCTCGAAGGAAAGCAGATGCCCTTCTCTCCCCGAAAGGAATGGCGCATTGGCATTCCGTGCAGTGCGTGCTTCCCTTGCCATTGCAGAGATGATCTTCCGGCGAGGCAAGCTGGATGTCCTTCATGTAGATTTGGCTCGTCTTTCGCCACCTCCGAATCGTCGGAGCAATCAATTCGCAAATCTCATCGTCTAGAATGATTTCGTCTTTCTCTGGAGGTTCATATTTGGGAGCATACTTTTTGCGCTCGCATGCAGTGTGCTCCTTCAAATTCCTCGCAAACGCTCCAACAAAGTACCGAAAATGTTTCGCTTGGTTTGGCTTCTGTCGCGTGTAAATATTAGACTCTGATTCCAGCGTGCCGTCTCTGTAAACAGGGCGCAAATGGCTTGTCAGCAATTTCCATGGGATGCTGTGTGCTTGATGCGCCATCTTTGACGAGGATTCCCAGCAGCAGTGAAGGGTGGTTTTTCTTTAACAAAACTCCAGGCCACAACAGCAGCTACGTTTGAGGTTCACGTCGAATGTTTTATAACAGCATCTTCACCATACTCTGTAGGCGCTCTAGAGGTGACTCATTTAAAATATGCCTTGTGCGATTGAGTGGCCGAGCCGGAGACGTTTGGCCAAATCCGGCGGGGCTGTGCAAAAGTGCAACCAACCGTCCATGATATCGAACCAACAACATTGACAGACACTTCTATATATGCAGTTGCGTTTGCGCCTATTAGATACATGCATAGATAGACCTCAGCAGCCATTCATGACGGCGAACAAAACCCAGTAGAAGCTTCGACCTTTGTGAGAGAGCTAGAATTGAGATCCTAACTTGTAGCCGTCCTCCAGCATTTTTTTTCCATTAGCAAATAGTTATTTTATGCCATATGAACACTCGCCAGACATCATCCCGCCACTTCAAGAATTCTCTCCTCATTCTGACGTTTGTCGCCATCACCATCGCCATCACCATCACCATCGCCTTTGCCAGCAGAGTCGTCAACGTGTTCAGCCGAGTTTTCAAGTCTCTGTTTGCCTTGTTTTCTTTTTTCCTCTTTATCCTTTTCCCCGCTTATCCTAGCATCCCTGATATCTTGGATTTTCCCCCCAAAAATTCTCACTGCCATATAGTACAAGTCGGCCATGGTGCTGCAATCGTACGCCCTTTTATCCATCGTAGAGCAGTAATCGTACAGGTCCTGCTTGAAAGCAACGTCGACTCGTTTCCTCATCTTTTTGTTGAGACGACGTAGTTTGCGCAAGTTGTGATAACCGAAATCGTGCCGCTGGCAACTCGGTTTGAAGTTGAAGCCAAATGGCCTGTCCGGTGAGCTCGTGCAGTTATCGGTTGACCAGATGCATTTGGAGGGACTTTTAGCTCTGCGTGCTTTTTGAAATGTGTTCATTGATACTCCAAACATCATATTCTCAATGATATCCATGGTGCAGTTGCTAGTGGTGTCGATATCCATTTCCCCCGCGACCGGGGCAGTGGCATTCGCTTTGTCCACATGAGGGATGTGACGTGCAGAAACGACGATTGTAAAGAATGCCAGAAAGGTCGCGAGGAAAGGCTTCATCTTCCTGGCTGATAAATTCGAGAGTTGGGACTAAAAGGACGGCTAGCACAACTCCCTTCCTGTTTGAAGGGGTTCTCTCGTTCCCATTCAATGCGCAACAAAGCGAATCATAAAGTATTGTAGAATAAGAAACACGCTCTATGAAGATTTCGGCAAAACAAAAATTTCTTCGCCGTGATGATCCACAATCTCTGTCGGGCTCAGTTAAGGTTCACGGGAAGGTTTACAAACACCATCCCCATCTGCACCTGCAGGTAGCTGCATGAAGACGAGGATGGGGAATCAGTCCATTTCAGTCTATATCAGTCTATATACTTTTTCAAGATGCCATATTATTAAAATAGATACATCCAAATTGGCATTCCATTGTTGGTGTATCTAACTGCTAAAAACGACAGTGATCGGTGATACAAAGGAAGCATAGGCATCTCTCATCAACAAACCTGGATAATTACCACGATCAATTCATCAAGATTGTAGTAGAATAGGTACACCAAAGCTACAAGGCACGCTTAAATGTAAAGTGAAAACTATGTAGTATATCATAACTACGGCCCGTCCATGCTACCCGAATGAGATGGTTTACCGGTCAGTCTATCTACGAAGCAGTGACCAATGATCATCTGACCACTGGATGATGTACGGAAGTCATGGTGCTAGATACAGAGCTGGGAACACTCATATAGTTTGTTGACGGCAGAGAAATTTCAGCATTCGTCTCAAAAGATGATGATGTCCTATGAAGACAGTCTTCGTCTCAGACAGTCTTCGTCTCAGACAGAGGCAGATGGCGAGTCTCTACCAATAATAGCCGTCGACCCTTTCTAGCATAGCTTCGACTACAGTCAGTTGAGCATGGAACTTTTATATCTTCTTTCAGACTAACGGAAACACATTTGCATCATGCTATCAAGGCTCTATGAGGACTAGGTCTTCGAAACTCAGTAAACCCAATATTGACAGTCTTGTTACCGTTTATGGTGTAGCCTACCGGCCGTTCCAAGTGCCCTGATGGATCGTCAAGTGCACCAAGCCTCAAGATAGGTACAAAATTACAATCACAAGTCTCTATATTTCCTTCCGCCCGGTATCGCTGGCCGACTTTGCGGAAACAAAAGAAAAAAGGGCCGTCAGAGCATCTCAGCTTGTAGGCGAGAGACACTCAACTGTGTAAGTTAGGATGTCGAACACGCGTTTGTGCTTTTCGATAAATTACCTATCAATAGAACTACTTGACACACATGTGAGGCGTTACGGATTGCTCAAACGAAACCGATACGAAAAACGGGCTGATGTGTAATTCGCTGGCATGTGGACCTCGGAGAGTTTCCGTCCGGGAGCTTGTAGATCAATCTACTGAGTTGCCTTGTGTTAATTAAGGTATGTGATATATGAGATGTAACATCCCCATTTGAGTCTCCGGAAGAAGGGAATACATGGGAAGAAAATAAAAATGCATGTCATGAATGCCATGTGCCACTAGTTTGTGCATGAAGGTTATCATAACGACCGTGTGTTAAAGGTGTGCGTCGGATTGGGACTTGGAGGCGGACGCCAAAATGCGGCAGCGCGACTTGACCAAGCATCGCCATGACTCGCCTACAGTCAGTGATTGGAGAGGAACAAAGCAGCCGGTTCTGGTTCTGGGCCGCTCCACTCGGCGGATGGGCAATTTTTCAAGGGTCCAGCTCGATGCGCCAACACGGACTGAGATTCCGATCTTCCGACGATTCTAATTGCCCGACCTGTTACAGCGGGCTTGACTCTATAACTAGAGATGTGACGAACCATCACTAAAACATGGGTACCAAACTATATGGAGAAAGGGTTACATTCTATAGGTACGTAGCTAATATAAAATACTTTATAATAGATTAAAGCTGTAATATTTTACTTATATCTTATTAAAGTAATAAAAAGTATAAATAAATATTAAAAGAATCTAAAATTATTAATTTTAAGAAATTATAGACTATTATTAATTAATTAGATATTAATTTTTTTTTCTTAAAATAATATCTATCAAATATATTATTTTTATTATATAAGTTTCCTACAAAGAATTTATTCTATTATATTTTATAGTAAAAAGCCTTATATATAAATTTTAACCATTTTTTAACCCTAATTCTTTGGCATTACTATAGCCTCTATACCCCAGAAGCTGGTTTGCCAACCGTTGTCCTAGCCGTGAGACGAGGTAACATGAGACGAATTCTAGTCATTTACGCCCACTCTTGCTACTCTACTAACTCTACTAACTCTACCAACCATAGTAACTCAACTACATAGTAAGCACTGAACACAAGCTACCCAAGCTATCATACCCTACCTAAATTAATAGGCAATGGCCATCGGTAGCGCTCGGCATTCAAGTGGGCATGTGCCACAATCCGGAGCATTCGCTACGACCATCAATCAGCCTTATAGAACATCGCCATGGCTGATCATTGTGGCTTCTCCCGCCCCCATCGAGCGTTTCCCAGTCTTTCTCCTCTCTTTTCGCTTTAGGTACCACGGTGGTTTATACTTCCGAGCCTGCCCTCGCATCGATCTGACACCGGGCCGCAATTCCAACAAACGCAGACCCTGGCTGGAGTGAGTTGCGTGTGCTAAAAAGCCCGTACCATACAATGCATTATTGCTAGTGTGCCCCCCTCTCCCCTGCCCTCACAAGCCATTGCATTCCGGGCTACAGGTTAGCAAGGCGAGAGAGTCAAGAGAGACACACGAACTTGCTCCAGGGCATTGGCTAGATTAACATAAGCTAGCGCTATGCCACCGGCGCTCTCCCGCTCGGCAAATCGTTCCCTACCTATACAACTTGCTTCCAACAAAAGACTTGCCGTTTGCTGTCATCGGGAATCAAAGGCGGGGAAAGCAAACGCGGCTTGCATATCGCCCACTCGGCTGGCGCTGTTTAGACTGAGTGGTATCAGGATTCATTGGTAGGCTACTAACAACACTCCAATAAGAATCTCTTGAGACAAATGAGAAAACAACAAGCCAATCCCTCCTCTGTGGTCTGTAGAGCCAATCAAGAGGGTGTTTACTTTGCACTTACTCGCGAGAGTCAGTCTCCAGTTGATGTATCCATTCCGAGGCACGTACGGACGGACCTGCAGCATCCCCAAGGTCTGGGCAGGGGTATTTCTTCGAATGATAAAGACGACGAAGGTATCCCGAAAATCGAGGGTCCAGTTCCATGGTTATCAACCTTCTAAGTCCATTGTCTGGGACAAGATAGCAGTTACACAGCTACACAGTGACACAATACTCTTCTACTCAGCCCCCAAGATTGTTCGGCATTTCATCACATGCAAGCCAACTCCTCCGACTTAATCAAGTGGGTGGTCAGCAAAGCATTGCCCCTCGGTATATATCGACTGCACCTCGTCTCACATTCCATCCGTCTTCCTCCTTGTTCTACAACCCCGATCCTACTGGCACGGCCCGCGGCGCACCACCACGCCGGCCTTGCCAAACCGTTTCGCTGCTGAAACCTTCCATTATTACACTCATCTATAATAACTCTCCAAAAACAACTCCAAAAAAACAACATACATTGGTTGTTTGCACTCAATACCCGCCTCTCTTCTCCCAAACCTCTTTTTTTTTTTTTCAATATGCGTTTCTTTCTATTTGCGGCTGTCCTGGAGACGCTTTGTTACTTTGGTGTTTGCGACCAGAATGTGTCTCATCACCGGACTGAAGATGGCCTTGTTGCTGGCTGTAACGACTTCGTACTCGCTCATACCGATGTGATGCATGCGTTGCCAACGAGGACAAAAACATCTAGCGGTCATCCCGCTCTGCCAGCCGACGGCAGGCCCGTGGCAGTAACCATGATAACGGAGACTGTAGAAAAGCTCTTGCAGTCGAAGAATATGCTGTTCTCCAACAAGGGAACATATTCACTACCGCCAATCTCGCTACAGCACGCTGAGCCCGGCCAGACACCAACCCAAGAGGAGGATCCTATGCCAGCCTGGCCCATGTTTGTCGCCTGGCAGGCCTCTGAATCAGGCCAGGTTGAGCTGTCTCAACTGTCATGGACATCGACCGACGTCGAAGCGGGAACTCAGTTCGGCTGTACGTGCGGCAAGTCAGCCTACTCGAGGCTTCTGAGGGCAGCAGCCGAAATCTTGCTGCTCTGTGGGCGCGCGATTCTCGTCATTGCAGCTGGAGCTTGGGCAGCAGTCTGGGGCTGGAAGAGCGGCACGGCTCGGGGTGTTAGGTGTTGTGGTCTGCTTTTACTTGTTGTGTATTTTCAACATTCGAGTATGGGCGTTGGTCCACGTATCAAATAGTCTGTATTGTGTATTTAATGATTATATGATGATGCCTCATTTCAAGTACACTTCTACTACTCGTAGACATTGCCGCAATGTTCACTGCATCTTGAAGATGTTGGCCATTCTGTTGCCCTGTCTGGGAAGTTGCATCGATATCGACGTGTAATTGCCACGATATCACTGAAGAAAGGCATCGCCGCCGTTGTTGCGTAGGCTCTCCACATCTATCATATTGGTGCCTGAAAGATCTACTGGGAACGTTGCAAATGATGACGCTCTTGAATCCTGATGGAAGCAGGCTGAGTAAGTCGGGTGATGATGATCCTGTGAGACCTGTGCTCATAATGTTGGCGGGGTCCCATGAGAAAGCGACAGTTGCAGTACTCTATACAGCAATTGAATCCGTCGAGAGCTCAATCAATCGTCCGTTTCCGGATTAAAAATGTCTAGAAATATCTTAACAGCATCTATTTAAATATTTTAATTTTTCATTCGTTAAAATTATCATGCAATATATACACAAACGTGTCAGTGCTGGCGTCAACACCACTAACACCACTAACACCAAAGACATGCGTACAACTCCACGTAACATGCCGAACATGCCAAGGACTGCCCGTGGTATGACGGCTGGGGCTTCCGGCTCTTGCGCATCAGGAACAGATCTGCCTCTCTACTACGTAAATAACAGGGGGCATTGACAGGGTCGAAACTCCTATTGTCAATAAATTACCACCTTATCATCAAGCATACGTCTTGGCGCATGGCAGATCCAAGTGCGTAAGAATGGCTCATCTATCCTAACCTTAAGCTGTGATGGATGCTTTGTTGACACGACAAAAATAGCTTATTCTTGTATTTAGCGTCTGTTTAACATCTTCTAAACTGTAACCAACACAGGGCGCAATGTTGCAAATGATGTAACTCATGGGGGGATCCATCACGTCAAACGTTCACACCAGATAGCCAAATAACCAACATTCCAGCCAAACCGCTTTTGAACAAACTAATCGCTTCAGATATCGGCATGATCACTGACCAAGCTACGGCCATTTATATAAGCTCCGATATCTCGGGGGTGATCTTTTATGCTGATTCCCATGACTCTTTTTATTCTCGACTGGACTCTTAAATGTGCATTTTGATGTGCGACTAGTGAGTCGTCGAAAATGATGTTCTTCTGAATTCTTCAGCATTTTCAAACTTTAACGCGAGATTTGAGTCATCACACATGTGTCTGGAACAATGGTACAACTTCAGAGCCCTGTAGACCGCACTGCAATGCGTAAGTCAGTCTCCATCAAGCAGGAGTATGTTGCGAGCCCTTCTTTTTTAAAAAGGTAAAGCTGCGGTTTACTAATCCTATATCAATGCGATTCGGTAGGTACTTCAAAACTATGCAAACGGGACGCCTGGTTGAAAATGCCATTCCGATGAGTTGGAGAATAAGTTTGTCTTCCATGGTTGCGGACATATCCATTGCTGATCATCGTTAAGGGCAAAGGGGGTGTGTCTCATCAACAATGATCAAATTGGAGCGCTACTTGGTTAATTTATTAGTTAACATGAAGTCATATTCTACTTGGCCAAGATGTTGTAGTAATCTGGGTCGTCGGGATCTCCAAAGACAGAATCGAGCGGCGCTTTGTGTCGCGAATGATGAGATCCCGGTATTGTGGGTTGTCTTGCCATCAAACCTGTATCTGTAGCAGGTGATACATGAAGACCAACCAAGCTCAGATAACAACATGGCTCTTTATATATCAAGTCATGTGGCTGGACAGCTGCTCATGGGTGTTGAGAATCACCTCCCTGATGCTATCCGTAGCAGCATGTTGCTAGTATATAGTCCAACCTAACAGTATCTAGTAGAGGTTTTGATTGTGGTTTGCCTAGAGCATGATATCTCAATGCCAATCTTTATACCAGTCGAGTAAAGGTGGCCGAATTCGCAGTTCTGAGAATGTAGTCACATCTCCCCACATATTAGCGAATGGTCTCATATAAGCGGTAATGGTATAAGACTAGGAGGGAAGCGATTCAGGTGTTGAGGCATATCGATTCGTAGTTTTGTCCCATCAAGGTCGCAACACATCTACTGATGACGTTCGAAGTTTTCAGTAGTCCGGGCTTATCGCGACATGAACTGAATTCCAGGAAATGACTCGGTGCGATGTGTCAGAACTACCCACCGCGTACTCAAGAGATGCAAACAGATTTTCCCCTCCACCCTATAACATAGACCAGAGATTCGTGGAATGTATGAACATGCTCCGGCTCGGAAATTTGATATGACATATCTGAAGTGTGGGTATCTATATCACCATGACTCCAGAAAACAAATCCATCAATTGCGTCATGAGGTTCCGCGAGTCAAGAAGTGCGACGGAGGCAAGGAAGCTATCAATGATAGACTGAGTCGTAACACTGGGGCATTGGGATCAATGTTGAACATTCACGTGTACGATTAAAAAATACATGTCAGACTGAGATGCCTCACTAACCAACTCTTGCAAGTTGCAACCCATAAAAAGTTGCAAAATGGCCCAACTTGGACCCAGTCTTACAGCTTAGTGGTGAGCTTGTGCGACGTCGCGAGCCAACGATTCGATGTTCTTGGTCCGGTTGCGACTATTGACAGTCTAGTCGCAGAATATGGAGTGGCGACAAGCAACAAACCCGAATTAGTGAACTGTTGACAGCAAAGCTCATGCGACAAACACAGGATGTAGTGGTGTAGTGGAACCTAACATACAGTCACCTCTAGAGTCGTGATACTTGGGGACTATTATACCTCCTAGATGCTAAAGGTTGTATAGTTGCATGAATCATGTTGAATGACTTTTCTTCCCTCATTGATTACGTTTCAATACTGAGACTCCTTGATACGGACATCAGATGAGCAAAACTTGATCGTGTCAATGAGCTTCAATCACGGCTGCAAATTCCAAATGGGTAAATATATTTGTGAGCGATGCTGATGATTATATTCTTCTATTGGTTACTCTGATGAGATCCATGTAAAGGCTGTGCAACTCATGTGCTCTAAACTCTGCACTTGTCCCCACAATACCCTTCAAGTGCCAACCCACATCCACAGGCTATCTGCACTCCGCAATACGCTTATGCCTACTGTTTTTTCGAGTCATGTCGTCCCCACGCGGCGAATGTCTTTTTGGGAAGGAGGCAGGCTCTTAGTCGCCCGTAATTACGATATTTTGGATGAAATATAATATTTGGTATGCTAGGTACGCCTGAGTGCCTACCGTCTTGAGCCGTGGCCCTGGTCTGTTCAAGAGACTGGATATCGCGAATGACAAGCCGACCATCACATTGTACATGAGAATAGGTAATCTTAATGGGTCAATTAGATATATAAAGGACATACACATTCCCCGGAAGGCATGATTTTTTGTATATCGCCATCAGCAACAAACTTTCACTTTACTCCCAACTCAAACCGAATAACATCATCAACAATGCCTTGTCAGTTTATCCAACCTTTCTGTCTAACCATCATCAACCAAGTGGCTCTTCCCATGGACCTCAGCTGACAGAAATTTTCTCTTTTCTAGCCCTATCCACCATCACCAAGGCCGCATGTGCTGCCGTGGTACTGTTCACAGCCACCAGCTCCGCTGCTGCCATCGACATCCCCTCAACTTCTATTTCTGTTCCTGGCGAAATCATCGAGCCAGTCGATGGTGGGATCCTTAGGTTCTTGCCAGACGCAGTAGATGATGACGCCGAAGCCGTCAATACTCTTGAAGCTCGCCAGGGCGGCAACACGTCCAAGTATAGCTGCTACGGATCAGGTGCCTGGATGCGACAAGACGATCTTTCTCCTCTAAGCGATTGGGTCTGCCATACTCACTTCAACTACGAGACCACTGCTCAACAGTCACGTACCGTCAGACAAAACGAAAGGGGCCAAGATCTTCTCACCTTCCGAAGCGGCGGCGGCGCTGCCAACGTTATATATGAGATGAGAATTCACCGACTCAGTGATTTCCACCCTTCTCGGTGCATGGTCGCATTCCGAGGACTTTATGCACGATGCAGCAATGGAGAATCGTAAGTCGCTAATTTTTGTCATTATTGAAGGCGCAGAGAGTGTCGGGAAAACAAAAAGAGAAAAGAGAGCTAATATAATATCTGCAACAGAGGTTATGAACGCGCAACTCGTGGAGCTAGAGTCCGCTATGAACGAGCCGATGGTACTTTGATCGCCGAGCTTAGAATTGACCCCGAGTCTCGGTAAATACGAGAGCAGAAGACATCCATGACACATGTTGTGTGAGCATAGGTTTCCAAATGTGGCAGAGCAATGTACTCTGTCTGGATCAAGAGGAGGTGATTGTATATACGACGAACACGAGTGGACATATTCTTTCGATGCAGGTATTATTTTTGTGTGTATATATTTACAAACATATGAACAAATTCTTAACTTAACGTTCTTGTCTCTGATGATATCCCGTATAATGCCCTAACTCAAATGGTAATACTCTGTAAACCAGTAATTTCTCTCCTATAAGGGTACAGTTTGACACTCGTCATCTGCAAATATATGGTATCCAACTCACAGTAGTATAATAAGATATACGTAAGACGTCAGCCTCACATTTACCTAGCAACGTTGTAAGCCCCATGATGAGTGGGAAAATGTATACCATCGATCGCTTTTCATCCACAGGCAGGCACCTTCTTTTGTATCCATGATTATAAAGGTTACCTACTTGTAACGCTAGACTGGAGTATTCCACGGTCATCCACCTTCATTTCAAGAGAATGTATTCAGACGAGCAAGTTAAATGCACATCCCTGATTGCAACGGTGGATTCGGGCCCAGCATCTGCGACAACAACCTTTAGCGACATGACCGCATACCAAAAGATTTGCGCGATTCAACGAGTCACAAAATTTCATTGGGAATCAGGGTCGCCGCTAACTCACTATGTTACTTATCAGACAACGACGAAAAGTTACACATCTCAAAGATTCTTGGTGGAATAGTGAAAAGTAAGCTCACTGAAGCTGGCTGTGTGGTCTCTCGCTTCAAGTCACCATCCTTCTTGGTAAATTGCTAACTTATACGTAGCAATTATTCACAGCTGCTCAATCTTATTAAATTTCAAGACCGAATAGCTATAACCAGCATGCAGATCTGCAGGTAGTCATATTACTGATCACGGTCACTGTCGTGACAGGAAAGTAGAAGTAGCCATCAAATGGTATCTTCAAGCATTCGTCTCGGAGATATCCTAGAAGCAGTCATGTGGGTAATAAGCTAACTTCTAGCCGTTATGATTATACCAGTTTGCACAGCCTCTCTCTTCAAGATTGAATGCATGTATTTAACATTGGCCGATGTGAGTGTCCACACCGTGGAATTTGACGAGGCTGTGTCATCACGGAATTAAAGCTTTCTCAAGCACAATTGCTGCTGCTACATGGACAACTACTCTGTCAGCAATTTTAATGTAAAGTAAAAATCTTGATAAGATGTTATTCACTGAGTGCATTCATCCAAGGTTAACTAATCTGCGAATTTCTACTCAACTCATCCCCTGCCGAGCAGCTTTATAGGGTAGCTCTCGCCAGTTTCATCACCATCAGGGAGCTTAATTAAAGTTTAGGGGTTTAGGGGGCCACTTCAGGGGTTGACATGGCACCCAACGGCTCTTATTGGCCGCGTGTACAGTGTACCCAAAGTCTTCAGGGTCTGTTGGTTGGATTGACAGACCTGTTGGGCATCGCACCACGACTCGCACAGAGGCCATAGTCCCAATACTGTTCTTCTCATTTGTCTTGTAAATTTAGATGTAATATGCATTTGATGCTTACTCGCCTCTATTTGCGTGTGTCTTTCCCAACATGGTATTACTCTGCACGAGATTGATTCTAGAAAGGTACTGGTCCAATGGAGGGCAACTTGGAGTCTCAGGTACATGGACGGTGCTCCAGCTGTCGATGATGACTGGTTCGTCTCAGCTGCCACGTGAGGCTTTTCAGGAGCAAGCAATGTAACTCGGTACCTCCTGGGTTGGATGGAGAGTGTTACAGCGCAACATCTGACACAGCATGCATGTCGCCACCGGATGTCGTAACAGCTCAGGCTCAAGGCTACAGGAAGTTGAATGAAGGAGGCGGATGAGAGCAGGTTTATATCATAAGAAGAGTTGTGAATAATTATGTTGTTGTTGTTGCCGTTGTTATTGTTAGTGTTGATGTTTTTAGTGCTCATTAGGCGCCCTGAGTAATTTTACCTCCTCTGTACATCACATGCGAGGAAATGAGGCGCAGCCTAACGACACTGGCGTTCCCGACTCTCCACACCCACACCCCGGACTCTCGTCTATTATTGGCTACACGCACCGATTTATTTTAAGGTAAGAAAGAACCTTAAACAGAATAAGGAGGCCTGTGGAGGAAAAGCCAAAGGGGGGAAATGGGTACCTACTCTGTCTGTGACGTGTGTGAGCGAGAGTGAGTGTAGATGTCAGAGATGGATGATGAACAAACTATAAAGATCCCGTCCGGTATCAATGACGATTGGAGATTTCGCCAAGCAACTACTGAGATCATGGCCAAGCAAAACACCTACTGCACTGGCCAGGCTTTGGATTACGCGGCTTTTCAAACAATGCCAAGGCCCGCCGTCGCTCCCCTGCATTCCACGCCCACCAGACATTGCCAGGACCCAAAAGGCGCTGGAGGGGAAGAGGTTTCATCCAGTATCGAATGCCCCCCAGGCCAGCTATAGTTGATACAAGGACCTGCTGCAGCCCGTCAGCAGTGTCTGTCTGCTTGCTGTTTCGTACATACGTTAATTACTGGGCTGTGAGGATGCAAAAGCTGTGAGTGAGGCTGTACACAATGCTGTGTCATGGCCATCTAATTGCGTCTCTCCCACGAATACGAGTATCACTTTTTCGGCCTCTTTCCAAATTCCATACTCCGTACTTCGTAATGTCCGATGTTCTCTTTCCATACTGTTACTTCGGCCTTCAAAAAACCCCATAACATCACTCTGCCAACATGCCAAGGCTCGTTTAGCCCTCAGGCGTTCCCAACTTCGTTCTGCACAGCCACGTCGCCGAGTGCTTTCGCCAAGACTTATAGCGGGTTTGGTTTTTGCACGCGCCCACTGCTACCAGAACTACGGACGACCTGTAACCACTAACCACTTGAAATAGGAGAACCGCAGAACCCACCTCCTCCCTCCCCCCCCCCTTCCTTCTTTGCCCATTCATTGATACCCCAACGCCTGTAACCTGTTTCGTTTGGCTTGGCCGTGCGCCTTGGGACCCCCCTAGCAGAAGCATTGCCTGGTTCGCTGTGGATGAATCTCCGGCGTCTGGGCATAGGTACCAGTACTATGGGGCAGGGCACAAGTACAGGGCACGTACCTTGCCTGTTTTCGGTGCACCTTGTGTGTACCTTGTCACAGCACCCATTGCCGCAAGTGCATCACCTAGACTGCTACTTGCAGGTACCCTGCTCAGGCCTAGACCAACTGTAAACCAACCGTAGACTCTGCAGCCAAGAGCACTGCCAACTGAAGAGGTACCTCCTCGGTACTGACCCTTGCTCTTCCTCCTCCTGTTCCTGGCCAATTGACCCACACCCGCATGGCCCTTCCTCCTCCAAGGTTGTCACGCCCACTTGTTGTCACTCGCCTCGTTCAGTCGTCTTTTGTCCTTTCCATTCTCCATTTCCGTTTCCGTTTCCGTCTTGCATCCAACTTTCTCCACGTTGCTTCTGATCTTTGCGGTTGGGCCATTTGCATCGGCGGCCATCAAAAGACGTCCAGAGCAGCCTTTACGAAACAGACGTTTATTCGCAGCATAAACCACTTTCAATACTCTCGCTACAGTAGTTTTTACCTCTCGAAAGTCACTCGCTCCTTGTCTCTGCTCTCTTGTCTCTCGCCCTGTTCCTCAACAGTACTCACCTCACACTCACGACTCGTTTTCGAATCTTCGGCTGCTATTCGCTTTCTCTTTACTTTCTCTGGTCGTCCGTCGTCTTTAGTCATGTTGCCATCGTGCTCTGGCTTTGCGGCTCCGGCTGCTGCTGGCCTGCTGCTTGCCGCCGGCTGGCTATTCAACGGCGCAAATGCGCAGGTCTACAAGATTGACAATGATGGTAAGTCTTGCCAAGCAAACATGGTTATGCGCTGCTGCGCACACATGGCTGCCTTTGATCTGTCCCAACATGCCTAACCATGACGCTCCACGCCTCACAGACAACATCCGTCAGTCAGCCCGCACACTCGCCTACGACCTCATGCTTTTCTATCAAGGCAACAAGACCGGCGAGATCCCCGGTATCTTGCCTGGACCGCCTACTGAGGGCAAGGGTAATTACTACTGGTGGGAGGGAGGTGCCATGATGGGCACCTATGTCGACTATTGGCATCTCACCGGCGACTCGAGCTACAACAAGGTCGTGATGGAAGGACTTCTGCACCAAGTTGGCGAGAATGAAAATTACATGCCTAGCAACCACACCGCATCTCTCGGAAACGACGACCAGGGTTTCTGGGGTATGTCTGCCATGCTGGCCGCTGAGAATAAGTTCCCAAACCCGCCCGATGACAAGCCTCAGTGGCTGGCTTTGGCTCAGGCTGTCTGGAACACCCAAGCCGATCCCAGTCGACACGACGACAAATGCGGCGGCGGCATGCGCTGGCAAATTCCCTTTTCTAATGCTGGCTTCAATTATAAGAACAGTGCGTCTTGTCCTTCTCACTCTCTCACAAGGCTTTGTGGCCTCGCTCTATAGACGTTGGACTATCCACTGACACTAGTGCTCCATTAGCAATCGCAAACGGATGCTTCTTTAATCTCGGTGCTCGACTTGCTCGTTACACGGAAAACGACACATATGCACAACACGCCGAGAAAACCTGGGACTGGCTCTGGAAAGTCGAGTACATCGACCACGATAGCTGGCTTGTGTACGACGGTGGACATGTCGAAAAGGACTGCAAGGATATTAACAAAGCCACCTTTTCATATAATGCAGGCGTCTTGCTGCAAGGATGCGCATTCATGTATAACTATGTTCGTCGACTCTCTTGGGCCCTCACCCTCACCCGCTTAAATTATGCGTCATCTGCTAACAGTGTGAAAATAAAGACCGACGGTTCAAAAATCTGGCAAGATCGTGTCACCAACTTGCTGGATTCTATGCTCAAGAATTTTTTCCCCAAGGGCATTGCATACGAAGTGCCCTGCGAACCCCGACAAGGAGCTTGCTCTCCAGACATGCTGTCATTCAAGGGCTACATTCATCGCTGGCTCACCGTCGTCACCCAAATTGCGCCTTTTACTCGCGAGAAGCTTCTTCCGATACTGCGCAAGTCGACCGAGGCAGCAGTAAAACAGTGCACGGGCGGTGCGTCGGGTCGGGTTTGCGGCTTCTACTGGAGCGACGGTGTCTTCGTCGACCCTGCAGTTGACAAGACTACTGGCGCTGGTGAAGCAATGAATGTGCTGGCTGCCGTTTCTAGTCTTCTCGCCAATGACAAAAATGGTCCGGTTACCAACAGAACTGGTGGCATTTCGATGGGTAACCCCAACGCCGGTGGAAAGGATAACGGTGAACGAGTGCTGAGGGCAATCACAATGTCCGATAGGGCGGGAGCTGGTATCCTCACTGCCGTTCTTCTGGCCAGCGCGGTCGGCGTTTTCGTCTGGATGAGTGTACTGGAGTAGGATTATGGTACACTGTCAAAGTGGGTTTAATGGCGTTGGTGGCAGAATCTGGTTTCGTTGGCTTTTCCTTTTCCTCACACATGAGGCCGGGAAAGTCCCTCATGAGTTTGGCGTTTGTGCTTTGGTTTATATCTGGGTCGGAGACCCTTTTTTGACAAGGCTTACTTGGATTTGGAGCAACACTTGTAATAGTATCATTACTCCGTATGAGTAGAACACCTATTTTTTTATAAAAAAAAAGGGAAGAGGGGACTAGAGTATTGATTGCTCTTCGGCTCCGTTGTCACGGAGGGCACCTCAAGTAGAATGGCGACAATGACGTCTTTAGTCATGGTGGCACATTATGGGACAATCGTCCCTAATACATTGAAATGATGAACTTTTTTTTATCTGTGCCTTTTCTTCAGAAACCAAATAGTTTGGTGCCATTACGGTGTGTGGTTATAGTAAGGGGGTATGATTCAATGTTGGAAATTACAGTGTCATGGCATTGACGATGCCTGCATGACTGGTTGCGCCACGATGATACCCGGAATACACAGAGAATGGAAGAGATGATAATTTTACTGTTTCTCGTCGGCCATGCGGTTAACGGCTCAAAATTGCTAAATAATGTACATGGATGTAGGAACTTGTCGCAATCATGTGGCCAGTGTGGACAACACTTAACCAAAGTGTCCCTCTTCCGAGTCCTGCTCCCGCTCCCGCTTAGCAGGGCGTTTGTCCTACTCAATCATGTGCGTCCAAAACACAGTCCAGCGCAGTCCAGCGCCAAGGAGAACAAACCCAAACTATTATCCCAAATGAAATGCCTTTGCTTTTTTATTGCTCATCTTTTTTTCTTTTCTTTACCAGGTGCTCCAGAGCGCCACGGCCGTGGTGAGGAAGATGGCCAGGTCAGGCAGGAAACCCTTGTTGCTGCTGACGCGGGCCCAAAGGCCGAGCCCTTGGAAAAGAGTGCAGACGGCGAGACCGAAAGTCCTCGTCTTTTCAAAGTAGACGAGGGCGCCGAGGGCGAGGTCCATCCAGGGGACGAAGCTCATGCTGTCGACATTGGGGGTGCGGGAGAGTTGGTAGTTGTGGAAGAAGGGGAGGACGGCGCCCTTTGTGAGGAGGCTGAAGGCGTCGAGGAGGTTGAAGCCGACGACGGCGTAGGTGGAGTAGATGGGGACGTTGGGATGCATTTTGGTGTTGTTTGTTGTGTTGTGCTTTTGGTATGCTGGTTGTAGTGTTGGTATCAAGATTGTATACAGATTTTGGTGTTGTAGTGGTAATTTGAATCGTTCAAGATTGACAATGGAGTATGCAAAGTAGTGGTTTGGCGAGAGAAGAGATGCAGCTCAAAAAGATAAAGAGCGTGTTTTCAAATGCCTCCTCCTCTGCATAATGGAGCCAAGGCGCACACTGCGGCCATATCTTACGTGATTTGCATCGGCGGATTCTTACGTTGGTCCCAAAACCGATCCTGTTTAGGTGTAGATGTCGATCTTCCCCACACCGGGGTGGTGGGGGAGGGCAAATCGCGGCTTACAGTATGGGTAATGAGGAACGAATTCAGCTGAGGTTGAGCTTAGTACGAGGTATTAAAAACGAGCAAAGTGCTGCATGCGTCGTGTTGGATGTCGTGCATGTTTTTATTTTTTCTGGGACAAATCGAGAGTGCGTCGGTGACGTCGAGAGTCCGGAAGCCCGATGTCTGAGGATGTTTTGGAGTGAGGTTTTGTATGGGTACGCTTCATGCTGATTATGTCAAAGAACAGCCACTCGTAAGCGCATTCATAGCATACTTCCTAATGAGCATTTGCAACCGTAATCATCGATTGCAAGAAAAATTGTTGATGCAAACATGGCATGTAGATACATCGCTAATTGGTACATCATCTATGTACCTGCAGAGCGGGATGAGTGGAGGAGTGGAGGATCTCAGTCCAAAGTGCAGTACGTACCTAGCACGTGACCTCGCGTTGGCATTTGGAACACAACACGTGATGGACCTGCAGCGCGCCGATGTCATGATTAATTGGCAGGGGGGCCAAAAAGGGCAGCGGAAAACGGCGTGAAGAAGTGAACGTCTGTGAAGAGAGGGCAGCAGCAGCATCGGCAACTTCACCTGCTGCATCCTCGCCGAGAAAGAAGAATGCCGCGACTTCTGGAGGAAGAGTTTGACGATGAGGAGTCAGGTTCTGAAGAAACTGAATCTGGATCTGGATCTGGGTCAGAGTCTGGGTCAGGGTCTGAGTCCGAATCTGACAGAGAATCTCACGGAGGGTCCCGTAGAGGTGGAGGATTCATACAGCTCGAGGCAGACGAGGCCGACTCCGAGGATGAAGATTCAGAAGACTCTTCGGATGATGAGTGTCTTGGAGAAGACGACTCAGAGCTTCCATCTGAAGGCAACACATGTTCATTTCGCTGCTTTCGCCAGCTCCCGCCAGAATTACGCCACCGTATATGGACATTATGCTGCCTGGAACTAAGCCAACCCCGGGCTCTCCAGTTCCGCCTCGTTCCCTACACAACAAAGGAACACGATCCATCATGGCCAAAAGCCAAGGGACAGGTCTGGGCCGCGGTGGATGGCTTAGGTCTGAAGGAACAGACAACTACTGCGCGAAGAATCATGGCTGTGAATCAAGAAGCTCGAGACATTGGGCTCAAGATCCTCCCGGAGACGCTCAAGATTCAGAGTGAGGACCCAGAAGGTGCCTTGATCCGCTTTAATCAGACAAAGGACGTGGCTGTTATGGATGGCATCAACGGCCCGCGAAACAACAGTGTCTATCACCTCGCGGGGTTTGCGGAAAATGTGACTCAACTAGGTGTTGGGCTTTATGCCATTCCGTCGGCTTTGGAGAGTAGAAGCCTGGCAAGCGCCTTGAGGCCCTATACCAACCTGAAGCGACTCTTCGTCAACGGCTATGATGATGACTTTGACAAAAGTCCCAAGAAACTCCAATGGTGCGCGTCAGAATTCATCAACCGTCAAAAGTTCATCGCTTTCGAAGGCTTAGTACATGGATTCAAAGAACGCAGGCCAACACTCATCTGCTGGCCGGACCTTGATGACCATGCCGATTACGCTAAAGTCCACGTTCCGCCGATCTGGAATAAGGGTCTATCGGAGGAAGAAGCCGACGAGCTTATGGAAAATGGTATCCAGATTGCGCCCATGGTTGTGTTTCAGTTCCAAAACGGCATGGAGCGCTACAGGAGGCTGGAAGTGAAGAACAGGCACATCGCTGTTGATGGTCTGCGCCAGATTGGTGATTATGACTCTGACGTGTCTTCTTCGACGGTCGCGGGCGACCTCGTGGATGAGACTGATGAGTATGAAAGTGATGGGATAGACGATGCCGAGATTGTTGAGATTGACGACCCTTCGGAGGACGAGCTCGTGCCAGACATTATTTCCGACGGCGAGGGGGAGTCTGACGACTCTGATGGTGAGGATGGTGCAGCAACAGCAAACTTTTCTAGTCCTGAACCGGAAGAAGTCGTCCCTGAGCCAGTGGCAAGACGTCCTAAACGACGGATCGTGTCGGACTCTGATGACGAAGAGGAGCCAACCGTGGAGCAGCCACAGGCGAAGAGGGCTCGCATTGTCACTGTGGTGCTATCAGACACAGAGGACGAGGACGACGCTGATGAAGACGACGTTGTAGTCAGTGCGAGTGATAAACGCAATGATGGGAAACGCGGCGCGCGCCGTGCCCACATAGTAGATTCCGATTCGGAATCTGAGGATGAAGTGAAACCAGCCAATCCAGTCAGCAGACGGAAAAACCAAGTAGTCTTGGATGACGACGACAGCAGCCAGTCTGGGTCCGGGTCCGAACCTAAAAATAACAACGAGAGCGATGACGAAGATGAAGATGAGGATGAAGACGATCACCCACCGGCTCGTATGACCTTGGCTGAACGGCTACGGTGCGCGCGCAATGCCCACCCAGTCTCATCTGGCGACGATGACAGCGACGCCCAGAATGGCGGAGGAGAGGGTAGTAGCGACGAACTATCACAAGACGACGAAGACGAATCAGACTCTGAAGACGGGTTAATAGACGGCATGGCGGAGGAGTCTGATGGAGAGGGTGATGGTGATGGCGATGGAGGTGAAGATGAGTGGTGAAATGTCTTTTGAGGATGTAGGCTGATAATCTCGAGGCATGGTGGGAAATAATAGGACCACGCGATCTAAGCATATGTACATCTGTATCATTATTTATTGCATGTTCAAACATGCGAAGCCATTATAATCACTAGCTATTCTTGGAATACTGGCCAATCAGAATATTGCTGTCTCCAGTATCACCCACACTATGAGAATCATCAGGCTTATATGTATGCTTACAAGGCATCTTGATGTGTTTGGTAACATGGCTTCGCAGAATGTTTTCTTTTCTATCTCCCTATCTTTAAAGAAGAAGAACAGCATTGAAGCAAAAGCAATACATGAAACTATCTACATAGAAGTCCAGCAGCTTCTAGATGACGGCGGCTCATCCTCCTTATTAGTCTCCTCATCATCTTCCTCATCATCTTCCTCATTGTCCTCTTCGTTTTCTTCTTTATTCTCTTCTTCATTCTCAGCATCAACTTTTTGTTCCTCCTCCTCATCTTCTCATCTTTTTCTTCATCATCTTCGTCATCCTCATCATCTTCATCATCATCATCATCCGCCTTCGAGCTATCGGGTGGGCCCAACATTTCCAAAGCCTCGGCTGCCGTCAATCGATCATAAGGCAAAAACCGCATCAAGCCACTGATGATGGGTAAAAGAGGCATCAGCTTTGGCTCATGCACTATTTCTTGAAACTTGGATCGCAGTCTGGATGCTTGGTACAAGTTGCGGGTGCCATTATTATTATTATTATTATCATCATCGGTAGGAAAAGAGGAAGAATAAAAGGGCTTGTATGATGCTTCTGCTTGAATCTCCTCCCATTTTTGCTGCCACTGCGGCGGAAGCTCTTCCACAAACCCAATCATCTGTTCGATGAGCCAAGGCTCGCTGTTGAAATAGTGGAATGGCTGAACAGCGAATAAGAGTGTGTATATCTGTGGGGAACACGAGCAATAAGCATTTCACTTGAATACAAGTAGTTCCAAAAATTTGACAAGCTTGACTTACAATACAACCAGCTCGCCAAAGGTCAACTCTATGATCGAACTGGCTAGTAAAGATGGTCTCTGGTGCCTTTAAGTCCACAGGCTGGGCGGGACGAGCAGGCTCTTTACCATGCTCAAATGCTTCTCCCCAATCGATTAATTGGATGTCCTCGTCGTCCTCGTCGACCCACAGAGCCCAATTGGTGCAGCCTACCACCTGTTTTGGCAGGCAGCCATCCATCCGGTTACCATCAGTTCGAACGACCGCGGCCGATTCTGGATGTCCAATGATCTTGAAAAGTGCATCTTCTGATAGGTGGGTTAGTTGAGACACTTTAAACACAACATTCGCACCGCTTATATCTATTCCATTTCTTATTAGCCGTAATCATTCTCAGTAGAACACAAAAGAGGCACACCAACCTCCGTGTGCGTATCCAGCTTGATGGAGGGAATGGATTGCCTCCAGCAACTGCCTCGTTATTCTGAGGATAGTCTCTGGAGCCAATCTCTCGCGTCTGCGATCGTAAAGAAAGACAACGCTGTCGATCGTGGGCCCGAGAAATTTCGTCACGGTACATTGATGTGTTCCATTAGGTCCTTCATGGGTAAAAAAATCGATCATATGGGCAACGCGTTCAGACTTGACATGCTGACGGATCGACTGAAGGTTCAAAAGCTCGCGAGATGGAATGGTGGTCTCTGCCAACGCTATTTTCAGAGCCACCCAAGTCTCAAAGCTTAAGAAAGAAAGTTAGTACCACTAGAGAAATACGGCCTCTTGAGCCAAACTTACAAAGTATCTCTAGCCAGCCAGACTGTAGAAAACCCTCCCCATCCTAGTTTATGAACAACTTTGTAACGATTTCCCTTGAACGTGTCACCCAAACTAACAGGGTGATAGCCACCTGGACGATAATTCAAAAATATTTCTTGGTCGTCTAGTAGGAACGATGTGGGATCCGTAGTGTAGCGGTCCTGGCGGAAGTTGATGTTCATGGCGAAGAAGTAAATGAGTTTTTTTTTTGAACGTGTTACCCGAGCTAACAGGATGATAATCGAGTTAAACGATGATTCACAAACCTTCCCTGGACATCTAGTAGGTTCGATGGGGGAACATGTAGTGAAGTGATCCAGGAGAAAGCTGATGTTCATGTCTGGTAAGTAAATGAGTTTTTTGTAGAACAAGAAAAATCTTCGAGAATACGATGTGTGGGAGGCTATCCAACCCTTATTCAACAGAAATTGCTAGAAATTGCTGAAAATTGCAGAAATTTCTTCTATAAAGCATGTTTCCATGCCTTTACCAACGCCGCAGCTTTGCTTGATTACGCTGCAGGTCCAAACGTTATTCCGCCATGAAAAGTCAGATCACTTGGCAATTATAAACGGCTGATTTCCTACTTATGCATCAAATGTCGAATAAGAGTCATAATCATGCGCCTGCCAGTCTCGTATTAATACATGAATCAGGGCTCTCATAATCCCCCCCAAAGTCAGAGACTGTGTTGATCCATCACAGGGTATCGTCAAAGCATCGCAAGATCACCTGCCATTCCTCGCATTTGTAACCCATGTAGTATTTAATTTATTCCCTAAACATTTCGAGCAGCCTTCGTACAGGCCAGGCATGCGCATCCCGATATCTCTCCACCACGCCCCTCAGCGCCTGGCGCTCATACTGATCTGAGAAGAAATCGCCATACAACTGAATCCCGAAAGCAGCATTCACAAGTGCTGGTGGGGAAGCTAAATGGCAGAGTGCCATGCCACAGAGCTCTAGGAGAAGTACGCGGACTTCGTTTTCCACTTTTCTCCAGCTTGCGCGCGAGGCTGCTTCAGCTCTAGATGTAATGGTTAGTCGGTCGACTTTACCCATGAAGAAGACATGTAGAAAAAGATGGATGCGACATACTTCATGAATGGATTCTCGGCGGTGAGCACCGATTTTGCAAGAATGGCTTGCTGGATGCTGGTGACTTCGATATTAGATCCATACCACACCGTCGGGAAGATTTCACCCTTTGTCTTATCAGCTGGCCGCTGGAAAATAGGCTTGAAAAAGGAGAGGATATCACGCTCCAGGTATTGCTGCTGTTCTGAGAGTCTCACTATTAAGAAAAGTCATTAGTGTCAGCGAAGAAAAATTGGAAGAAAAAAATTAAGATTTTCATGAAAGCTACACGGGTAACTTACACCATTCTTGCTCGGATCCATCCCCCCAGTGCCACTTGGCAACCTGGACAGTGTGCATCACGGCTTTGTTTGCGTCAGACGCATTTTGCCACAGCTCTGGGGCTGGAATGAGTTGCGGTGCTTGCATCCGAGTGAAGGAATGGTAGATTTCTTGTCGTAGAGCCATCCAATACGCTGCTTGGATAAGACTCCGACGCCCAAAGAGCGTCTGTGTTGCAGAGCTTCTCAAAATGGCGTTAATGATGGGGAGGAAGTTGACCTGCTTCCCAGAAGAGGCAAAGCCATCATTAGGGATGTGATGATCCTCCGTGTTGTGGTCTTCTGAAGACTCATCATCGTCGTCAATTTCTTCCAGTTGGCGAAGTATCACGGCGGTGGCGATGATGCTCTCCCGGTATTCGTCGTCTTGCATATCATGGAACTCTCTGAGAGCAGGGATGCATTTGAGCATGTACTCAACGGCGTCATGCTGCGTCAGGTTTGGAAGCAGCTGTCCGTGGTAGAGAATGCCCTGCGGTGTTTTATACTGGGGTAGACGGCTAAGATGGCGTGCTGCGACAGCGAAGATTGCGTTAAGGAGGTGGGAGTGCTGGCGGGCTTGGATAGGGACGACGAGCTGAAAATGCCTGTGCTCATCACACAGGTCAAACTGATGGGTGTCAATCGTGAATCCAAACATGAATAAGATAAAGTAGCATGAATGACAAGCGGTCGACTTACCCAGTGTGACATTTCCTCAACGTAATACCGGAGGAGACATGCTTCTTGAACATCACTGAGTGGAAACAAGCGATTGTCGTGACTATTATTCTGGGCGGAGACAATGCTCGGCATCTGCCGGCGATGAGTGGGTGGAGAGGCCGCAGCAAACCCACTTGCTGTGCTCTGAAAATTCGTCGGCGAGAAGTAATTAGATACAGTCTGGTACAAAGGCGGCAGGGATATGCCAGTTGAGGGTGCGATGAGCCCATCGTTTCGGCCGAGGTCTCGGGAGGAGGAGGAGGATAGCGGGCGGTCACGAAGGATATGGTCTCCGGGGGGTCGCACAGTAGGCCCGTAAGGTATGGAAGGCGATTGGATTAGAGAAGACGGCACTGGAGAAGCGTGTTCGGAGGAGCTGTCATGGAGAGAGATGGTGCCGGCTGCCAGTGTGGGCGTCACCGTAGACCATGGTTCTGAGAGGCCTTGGGTGCTGGGAGTATCCGGATCAGACACGGGAGTATGCGCCCCATCTTGATTGTGGAAACGAACTAGGTGGAAGAAGAATGGGTCAGTCATGCCACGCAATCTGGACGAGTAGATGAGATGTATATGTGATATGTGGACCAGCAGGGGCTTGTCCCACCGGCGAGCATATCCGATATGGTGAATGAGAAAGGCAGAGAGTGTAAGTCATGAAAGACAGGAGTGGAAGAAAACGGGGAATGGTGGATCAGCCTACAGTTCCGAGCTTCACTATTGACCCATTTCTGGTCTTTGGAGAAATTGGCAGCGGAGCCGTGGCGGAAGATGATCTTCTTGGAGGGACGGGTGCAGGAGAGGTTTTTGAGCTGACAGCGACGGCATTTAGGACGTTCTTCGTCGCCTGTGTGGGTAATGAGATGTCAGTATTGAAATTGTAATTAAAACATCTCAGTGATGCTGTGTTTATCAATGATAAACAGATGATAGATTGGATCAAATTATGAGAATTCTTGAAATTGGCAATGTACTGTATCATACATCTGGGTGCCGCTCACATTTCACATGCTTTTCTACAACACCCAACTCAACCAGTCAGTATAAAATAACATAAATCAAGATGATATGATGCTGCTTCACGGCAATGATAAAGAATCAGCTCACCTTTGCACTGGAGACACGGATGCTTTACAGCCGGCATAGCTCGTCAAAAGCCCTCGGTGTTCCGAGATGATGCAGGCACAAGGGGGGGGAACCACAAACATGGACATGGAGATTTTAGAACATCGAATCGTAGATCATGGATCAAAAAAAGGAACGCGCGGGTGGGATTGGGATGGGTGGTGGGAGAGGAAAACCCCGCCGAGCGGTTAAGATTCTTCATCGGCGCTTCAAGGTTGAAAGGGGTCCGGAGCGGCGGCTCTAGCCTGATGGAGTGATGGAAGGATGGATGGATGTGGGGGTGACAGTCGACTGGGGTTAGTAAGCGAAGATGGATGATGGATGGTAAAAGATGCAGTTTCGAAGAGACTTTACTATCGTTTGCATATATAATATTTAGTGTGTTTTTTCCGTTGACTCCAACACCTAGATTACTCATTTGATACCAATTCAAGATGCTATACAGACCTTTGAACAATGCGTGAGAGCATCTATTTGGGTTTGCGTTCTGAACAAGATCTTCTTCGGAGCATCGGGTACTCATACATGTTTCAAGACTGAATCGCTGTTACGTCAACCTAAACCCCTGTGCAGAATTGTAAAAAATCAGAGAAAGATGGCATTAATACCCTCAGTCTCTATTCTGAGAAACCCAAACATCAATCCAGGTTATATGCTATATGCCATCCTACAATCGGCATCTCTGCATCTCGGCCAACCCCCCGTCACTAACGAGACACAAAAGTTTCCCCGCCAAGTGCGCTTCTGAACGGTACCTTGGATGTACAAACAGAAATCAGGCTGAGAGTCTCGTTTCTGGCGTTCAGCTCCTCACGCCCTTTGAGGTCAACTTATGTAGGGATGGGATTTTGTGCATGCATACGCGCGATACGATGAGTCCATATGATGGCAGGCAATGACACAGGATCAGCAGCTGTTCGTCAGCATCGGACGGTTTGTGAGAGTTTGGCACTAATATAGATACAGCGAGGCTGCGTTCACAATACTGTTGCCCCCTCAATCGTCTCAATCATCAGTGATCTCCATCAAACAAACTCCATCAAACACCAACAACTCCATCACCAGTCCCTCTTAACCATGGACCAACCGGCCTCAACCACCCCCCAACGCCGCCCATATACCGGCTCATGTCACTGCGGCGCCACTCGCTATTCCGTTTTCCTCACCCTTCCTCAACCATCGCTCGCAAACTCAGACCCTCCTCCCAAGACAGCCCAGCGCTTCTACCGCTGCAACTGTACCGTCTGCCACAAAGCGGGCTTCATGCACGTCCGACCGGCGTCACCCACCGAGGATTTCCTCCTGTTCTCGCCCGAAGACCCGTTCCAGCAGCTAGGTGACTATCTGTGCGGCCATAAAAAACTACACTTTTTCTACTGCAAGACATGCGCTATGCGCTGCTTCATCTTCATGGGTGAAGGGGAGCAAGTGGATGTGGACGTTGCTGCTCTTGGCTTGGCTGGTCAACTTCCCCCTGGTGTTGGTGGTGATGATGGGAGCAGCTCCACAGTAATAAAGGCATGGAGACCGAAGAGGCTGGTGACTCCTGCTGATGCGCCGTATCCGAAAACGTACTTGAGCGTCAATGGACACTCGATTGATGCTGGGCAAGAAGGGTTTGATATGAGGCAGTGGGTGGAGGATAAGTCGGTCATGTTTCTCGATTGTCTCCAGGACGACAAGGAGCTCCCGGATCGGCATGACCGGCCCCACGACGGCGGCTCATATTGATCTTGAGGCGTTCTAGAATTTACCTGATTGATCGATCCTGTTATTACTTTGACCTTTTCAATCTAATACAGTGTGATGCTGGGAACTGGTTTGCGAAAATGATATCATTGAATTTTTAAATAAGCGTCCACCACACAAGCCTATAAGCGTTTTATCCATGTCATCATTCAGTATCAGATTGGACCCTTCAATATCCCAACTCCGTACATCGCTCTCAACTCCAGCTTCCAAAACCTCGGATATTGTTGAGTACATGTAGCAGATTGGATTCGAGCCTTTATAAATGTTAGCACCTGTCCATACAGCAAATCATGGGCGAGAAAGCATACTTATTAAGTACAGTAGAGCCCAGATGCTCGAACCTCAAATATAGCAATACCCATCAGCACCGCAGAACGTTGCTCGATTGTTGCAGCACTCCATCGCACAGCACCGGTTGAGTTGGCAACACCTGCCTCGACAATAGAAAGGATAGCCACGCTCGCAAAATCCGGCAGCACTCGCGGACTTTCTATTGGCAGTGCGGCTGTTTCTTGAGTCGGCTCCGTCCCTGGTGAAGCTGTCCAGCGGCAGGCTCTGTGCGATGACGGGTAGGGGCCCAGTCGCGACGTTGCTGGGGTTGACGTCCTCGGCAACGGGTGAGGCGGCGCCGAGGAGTGGCAGAAGGGAGAGGATTGCAATAAAGGCCTTCATGATGTCGGTAGATATTTGTGTAGTATTAACTAGGTGTGGTGATGATGAGATGGTTTGGCAATTGGGCTTCAACAGAGTGCAAGCTAGATGGACATGTCGACAAGATATATATATAACCACGGCTTCAACTGTTCCTGCATCTTGATTGCGCCCCCCTAATCGGACTAAAACACTCCGTATTATGATCGAGAGCCCAGCAAATCGTCCTCTCACTGGTCGATCAACAGTCATGTCTCAAAGCACGAGCCAGTCCAGCTTGTGTTAGCCTGGTCATGTCTTGGACTTTTAGGCCGAAATTGGGAGAGATGGGGCAAATCGAACCCGAGCAGTACGAGACAGGTGAATTTTGACATTCGCCTGATGGATGATTACGTAGTAATAGCGATCCCGAGTGGGATTTGTTTTGAGGACGGGTGGCGAGGTAAGTTGTTGGTGTTGGGTGATTAGGTGCAGGCCTTTGCATATAGTACCATGATTTTGCAATGAATAAACCGTTAAACAGACTTGGAAGAAAACAGGCTTGGAAGAAAACAGGCGTGTTTCCCTTCAAATAATCGGCCAAGGTCCGGATAGTCGGCACTTACAGAGTAATTAATTGCGATGTCGGTCCCCCATTTGATCCTCTCCTCCCCCGCGATCCCACCCTCCTCGTGCCTTCATCTTTGCTTCTTCCAAGACAACCCCATTTTGACCGCTCTCCGCCCGATCCCATAGCCAGCTTAAGTAGGCTTAGTCCGTGCTTCATGACTTCAACAAGTCCCGAGGTGCCGATAGCCTGCCTGAATTGTGAGCGACAGCCAAAAGGTTCGTCAAATACAAGACCCGCAGGTTTGACTGCCTTGACTGCATTAGCTGGATGCACACTCACACATGGGCGCTGGCTTTGCATGCCTAGTACGCAAAGGCAACCAGTGCTCATAATAAAGTCTCAATTCTCATCAATTCAAAGCCCAATGAGGCAACATGATATAATCTCGTAAAATCCCGCGCCATGTTTCCGTACATACGTGTCATAAAGCCAGCCCATCCAGAGCAACTCCATCCTCATTCTATCCCAAAAGCCAAAATCTTGCCGCAACAAACAACACTCCCTTTCGCTCCATCAAAGCGCCTTGGACAAGACCGTGAAATACAAGTCATCCCTCTCAGCACCACCACCAATCAACGCCGCGTACGGGAACGGCTTCGTTTTCTTCGTCTGCACATAACCCCGTCGGACATACCATGAAATCAGCTCCTCCCTCGTCCAAATCACTTGCATTTCAATGTGCTTGACGCCCCATTCCTTCTTCGCGTGAATCTCAGCCTCGGCTAGTACCTGACGCCCGATGCCGCCAGCTTGGCGAGTCGGATCAACAGCAAAGAGGCCAAAGTAGGCGATGTCGTCGTTTTGCTTGAGCACCTCACAGCACGCCGCCAATTTACCCTGCTCGTCATGAGCAACGAGGACGGAGCCAAAGGGCTCGTTGATCTTTTCTAGCACGCCTGCATCATCGATGCGCAGATCTGAGACAAGGTCGGCCTCGGTGGTCCATCCGGCGCGGCTTTCGTCGCCGCGATAAGCGGAGCGGACAAGCTTGACCACGGCGGGGACATCGTCCGGGGTGGCCTGGCGGAATGAGAGGATGATGGGCGCCATTTCTGTTATGCTGGCTCTTGAAAAGTTCAAATTGAGAATGGGGAATCGAGCAAAGAGTTTGCAAGAATTTTGTGTGACTTGGGGTTTGCTGATAAAACGATGGCGTGATTTTGACAAAAATTTGCGCAGTCTAAACGTCTATGGGCATAAAGTATCGCAACTTGAAACCGTATCACGATTCGGCTGACCAACAAAAAGATGAGATGGGTCAATCAGTAAATAAATACTCTGAGCAGTGCAGTAATGTCTTGATCTGACAAGAAAAAAACTAGGCCTCCGATGGCGACTTATATACTCCGAGCAACTCGTCAGCCCTATGCTCGGAGCAGGCGACTAGATTCCGTCAAAACGACTGACTCGCTCCGGTTTATTGTCCGCGGGGTTTCCGGGCCCTTGGGTGGGCTCGGCCGGCGATACCGGAGGGCGTAGAAGGGATTACATGATATTGACAATTGACTTTTTTTGACAAGCAGCGTAGCCCTTACGGCAGAATCCCATCTGGGGAAAGGTGGGATACACAAAAGCCACACTAGCGAGGATGGTGTGTGGGTTAGTGGGTGGTGGCGAGAAGAACCCTTTTTCGGTTGCTGGAAGCTTCTAAGCGGATCATGGCTGATCATGATTGATTATGACTGACACAATGCAATCGGGAGGACGTCCAGACGTTGACAATGCCCAAGTCCACCAACCTAAGTTGACAATGCATAAACCTTCTTCTCGCATCGCGTCAAGTCTACTTTGCTTGCCCATGTTACGGCGTGTGGCACGCAATATTCAACTTATCCTATTATGACATAGCGTAATGGCGGGGAAGCGAGGCGCAACGGGTGACAAGGGGACAACAAGAACGCATCACATTCATCTTTAGCGTTCAAATACGCATAAACACAGTCAAAGGCAGTTGCAATAGAGGTATCTAGTAATTAAGTAACAAGTAAAACTCGGCGAATAGCCTCGATCAGGAGTAGTCCATTAAGTCATAAGTAGGTCAGAAAGATAGGTATTATCGCGCACAAAAAAAGTAAACATTTGGTTGTTGTAATACAGAGAGTCCAAATCCGTTGAATCTCAGTCAAGAGATTGGGGGGAGAGAGAGGCTTGGGAGGAAGAAGAAGAAGAAAATAAAAAAAAGATAAAGGCCAAACAATTGCTAGGCCATAATAAAACGACATGCCAATACTGAAAAGCACCGTGACCTATTTTCATCGCGTTTCACCCGTTTTTTGTTTCTCTTGATCCTTTCGTTGCCACTGACATGTATCACATCTTGCAAAAAACAGGGTTGGGGTATGTGAAATAAAATATATAAAAAAGCGGAACGACTCGTTGAGAAATCAATTTTTTGTTGAACCCTATTTAAATAAAGCAAGGTTTTATTTGGTGTTGACCATGTTGCCAGCCTCGGCGTTGCTCAAGGCAGAATCCATGGAGCTCCTCCTGTCCTTGACAAACTTGGGCCACGTGTTGGTGAGCACAAGGTACTTGATAGACTTCTCCGCCTCATCAAAGACCTTGCCGTTGAAGTCATCAGGGATGTCGCCCCAGTACTGGACACGGTCGCCAGCAACGGGCTTGTCGACAGAAGTAGTGGTAGCGCTTGAGGTTTCAGACATCTCGCTGAGCTTCCTCTCGCCAGGGACCTCAAAGGGAGTAGCGAGGTCGACCTCGCGGCGGTCACCGTACATGATGCGCGCGGGGGTCTCGAAGATGGTCTCGAGCTGCTTGAGGTGCGTTGAGGAGATGTTGATGGGGAACTCGGCGTCACGGGTGCTGATGAAGTCGGCATAGATGCGGAGAGCGCGGTTGAATCGCTCGCGGACGAGCTCACGGCTGTTGGCATCTTGCTCAGACTTCTCGGCATTGCGGACTGAGGCAGGCAGGGCGGACTTCCAGTCGGAGACGCTGGTCAAGAAGGCAATGTTCTCGCCGGAGAAGTCACGAAGAGCGGAGAACTGCTGCAGGGGCTCGGGGTTACGCTCCAAGACATGCTCGAGGGCGCTCATGGTGAGGATACTCTCGCCAGAGTTGGACTTGACAGAGCCGTTGTGAGACTTCCATCCAGTTCGGATAGAGTCAACCATGGTAGAGCCAGAGGCAATAGACTTGGCAGCCTTGCCGCCGGAGAAGGACTTGTTGTTGGACTCCCACTGGGCAATGGCATCGAGAGTCTCCTGGCGAAGAGTCTGGTGACGCATCACCTCCCAGCAGGGCAGGAAGACGGTGAAGATTTCCATGAACATGATGGAGAGACAGATCCTGTGGAAATGAAATTAGATTGCGACTCTATGTTACTTGGAATTGACAGAGTGACTTACCACTGAGGAGGCAAGAAGTACTTGTTGACAGGCTCCATACCAGGGACGTAGAGGGCGATGAGCCACATGGGAGTAGCGTGAAGACTGAAAATGACATTAGCATGGCAATCACCGAAATATGTGTCGATGACACTTACTTGGCGATGGCGCAACCGATAGTTTGGACTCTCCATCCCTGGGTATCGTTGATTCCGCGAGTTTGCCACAGGATGAAAGGAGCAACACCCCAGGCCCAGAAGAGTTGCCATGATACTGAAGGCCACCTAAAAAGAAGTTAGTATTGATGTGATGAAACTTGAAGAGGTTAGGGAGAGACTCACCATTCCCAGCCTCGGCCCATCTGCATCAGCTGCTCCATGTGGGTGCCGGTAACCTCTGTACCGGGGATTCCCCAGGTGCTGTGCCACTTGCGAGAGATGATGTACATGAAGACGGTCATGAAGAGCTGGGTTTATGTCAGTCACTGTGTCATAGATGAAGTAAAAGTTACACAACATACCTGGAAGAAAAGACCCATGCCAACGACGAAAAGCATTCTAGTGGTATACTGGAGAGCACGGAAACGTCCCAAGATACCAGTGGCGGGCTGTCTAGCAGGTCTCTCGTAAGAAGCAGCAGGGTCGGCGAATCGTCGCTGCTTCTTGGCGATGTGAAGGAAACGGCTGTTGGACGCGTGGAACAGACCAATACCGATGGGCAGATATGTACCCATGATCCAGAACTCGGCATCGCCTGGGACAAGAGGACCAATGACGGGACCGATCTGGACAGAGGCCCAGTAGAGATGGAGAAGAGTAATGGCGGAGAGCGAAAGTGTCAGGCCTCTAATACGGAGGACAGGCATATGACGCTTAGAGATGAGGTAGGCCATACCGGCCACAACCAGTGATGTCCATCCGCATGCCCAGCAAATCCACCAGATGTTGATTCCCTTGACTTCAAGCACAGGCTTGGAGTCAGCCGTGACTCCCAATTCGGAGCCCATGTTGGCGAGGGTGGTGCGTGTTGATATTGATACTGATAGTCGAAACGGGGTATTGTGTTTTGAGTATTAGAGATTATAAGCTGTAGTTGGAGATATCCTTGAGGACCTCTGTATAGTTGGCTATGATAATGATTGTCGGGGGGGGGTTTGTGTTGTTAATAATATTTGTGTCGATTGTTGCCGACGGGCTATTCTATCTTTTGCAGAAACGATGGGAAGTAAAAAGAGTGAACTATCCCAACCGATCCGTGTGTATGGATGTATGTATGTATGTGTTTCAACGAATGAACGGTCTTTTCTGAGATAGAAAGAGACCTTGGAGAGGGGGAGAAAAGTTGTATCAAGAGAGAACGACTAATAAGCCATCACAAACGGGCAGCGGTGGCGTTCATTAAATGCAGCTGAGATGCCCGCGAGCGCCCGCAAAAGCTTGTGAAGGCGGGATTGTGTACTTGGGGAAACAAAAAGAGTGTGGTGTGTGTAAAGAAAAAAGAAAAGGCCAGGGATTGATCGGAAGTGTCAAGATGAGTCCTGTAAAGAGATTAAAAAAAGAAAAACCAAAACCATCTTGTCTAAAAAGCAGCCGGGTTGGGTTGTCTTAAGACTTTGGGACATTCAGGAACCGGGGGGAGGGAACAAGGGGTGTGTGTGGATGGATTGGGATGGGATGGGATGATGAAGAGTTGGGGGGGAGGGGAGGCAGACCGACCAGGGGTCAGGGAAAACGGGTCCTGCTCTCAACCTGTACCCCGGTACGTCAAATCATCCCGCCGCGGTACGCCTTTCACACCGCACGAGTGGAGGGGGGGAAGGACGGACGGGTACGGTACGTAGAATGGTGTAGCTTTGCCTGATTTGGTGTGCTTCTGCTGGGATATTGGAGGGGAGCAGGGGGGTAGGCAGACAGTTGCTCCCAAGTATGGGAGAGCAGGGACCCTTTCATTCATCTCTTGATCCTTCTCTACAGTACTGTATGTGCACACGACGACACGTCCAGTTTAGTGCGGATGAAAAAAGGTCATTCCAGGTTATTAGTATAGAGGGGTCTGTGTGGTATTTTTGGTGAACTCTGTAGGGAAAATCACGATAAAACAGATATTTGGAACCGAATGTCTCTGTTTGGGAGCTTTTTTTCTTTAGGTGCAGACGCTAGAAGGCCAAATTGAACAAGTAATAGCCATTTCAGACCGACGTAATTACAGAAAATAAACATGTGTGAAATGGAGCAAATGGGAAGGGGGGGGGAGGGGGGCAGGAAGAAAGGCGTCACGACGGTCGGCCGCCGATCTTTTTCCCTTTCACTGTCTAGCCCGTGTCTCAATCCCAGAAAAGAGAGAGAGAGAGAGAGAGAGAGAGAGAGAGAAAGTGTGTGTTCATCACAGGTGAGTCAGTGGCTAATACTTGGACACAACCCACCAGCCCAGCGCGTTCGTTGCGCCACCCTAGATCTTCGGAACGCGCACTCCTGTGGCCCGCATTGAGAAGTTGCATGGGTGGGTGGGATATCTCTCCAACAGCAGCGGCAGCAGCTCTCTCATGAGAGTGAAGCTACAGCCAAGCTCACCAAGCTAGTAAAGGGCCATCATTCCGTCCATCCAGCTCCCGGACGCCAGAGCCGACCATAATGGGTCGGTCTAGGACGGTGCTAAAAGCTGTTTAGTGCGGGTGTTGGAGAATCCCTGTTGGCAGACGCTTTTGGTAGCTCAGGGGAGAGAGAAAGAATACGTAGAAAAGGGACTAGACGTACTGTATATTAATCACGTAGTAGACAAGAAAAGCCGGGCATGATCTACCGGCAAGTTTTGATGCTGGGCCGTGGGGGGGAGGGTGGTACGTGAGGCGAAATGGGGACAAATCGGATTAATAGAGAGTCAAGTCAAGGGCAACCTCGCTCTCACTCTCACTCTTCTCGTGTTGCACAGCACAAAACGCACAAGCAGGCAAGATGCAAGATGCAATGCACGACCTGTAATGTAGCACTGCGGGAGGGGGGCGCCATTGAAATTGAAGGGGAACCAACTCCAACAGCATAACTACCCAGGTGCTGCTTAGCCCAGGGCGTCTGAGCGGATATGCAGCCAGTGCAGGTAGGCGAGGGACCCTGTCTTGTCGGCGTCGTGTGTTTAGCGACAAGGCAGAGGCTGACTGACGGCTTAAATGTGTGTGTGTGGGAGTGAGTGAGAGTATGGGAAGCAGCGCAGCCAGCCATCCCGCCTCGCATAACAACGTTGGACTGATGGCATGAAGGCTGTTACTGCCGACCGGTACCGGCGCTAATCAACACACCCACTTGCTCGTCTTGTTAGTCTTGGCTGGCTAACAACGTCGCTTAGCTTTTTGTAATCTTGTACTCTGGGTTTGACAGTAACGGGTATGAAAATTTGGACCGCTATTCACGTCCATGCAACTCTGGGTTGTATTGTGTGTAACAAAAAAGCTAGGCAGCATACTACATACATATGTATTGGCAAACGTTGCACAAAACGTCAAAACCAAGAAACAAAACACATCTTGGCTTGGCTGTATTACGGAGTACAAATCCCGATGCCATGTTTCCAGGATCTATTTTGACCAGGCCCCTCCCATCAATAACCATAATTAAATCGGCCGAACACGTCCGCACGTACACTACACTACGCTCAAGAAATAGGATCACCATAGTGAAGAACAGGAAAAAGAAAAAGCAAAATATGGGATTTCCCGATATTTTACTCCTCACCCCAGTGACCCCCCAGTTGACCCCACTGAGAATAAGATTTTGTCCGATATTTTTCGTTGTTTCCTGGGGTCATAACGAACCTGTATTCCCAGGTTCATCGGAGAACGACGACGAGATGGGATGAAGGATGAAGGATTGATGGGGGGGGGGATATTGCAGGCATTTCCCGGACGAGGGTGGCCCTGGAAAGAAAAATAAATAAAAAGATCTTCGTGCCAGGAGCGAGCGAGCGGGGGGGAAGGATGGTGAACGGGGCCGACGAGTAAAGAAGCAAAGAAATCTACAAAACTAATAATACTTTCCGTACAACTAACTAACTACAAGAAAGCTGTTCGGGGAAGAAGCTGTGCTTACCTACCTGGAGCTGGCTGGCAGGTTTGACAGGTTCAGGATGTAAGATGACGGATTTTTGGCAGGGGGTAGTTGGAACAGGAAAAAGCAAGGAGGACGGCAAGATGGGTGGCTTTTGATGCCGCGGCTGATTAAAGTGCCGAGTGATAGATATTGTTAGTTGTAAATACTGCTAGTTATTGTAATTGTAATGTTGCCGCCCGTTGGAGTTGCAATAGAATTCATAGTAACCTGGAAATGGCTATCACGTAACAGACCTCAGTATATCCATCACATCCAGCAACATATACCAAAAACGGTCTTCTTTGTCCGCGCACTCGGCTGCAACATGAAATGAGCCCTCCTCCACTTTAGTTGCCCGTCCACACAAACCCCCCCCTCCAGCACCAAACTGTGTCGAAGCTTGCCAAGCTCCTTTTCTTGTCCCTACCCAGAATATGCACGGTTCCTGCATTGACCCTCTCTCCATACTAGCTACTAGCTACCTAAGCTTGCTAGTCTCCTTCGTCTTGCCGGGGGTTAGTTTCTCTGGGTCCTGTCTACTGTCTGTCTGCCTGTCTATCTGTCTGGGGACCCTTGCCTGTCTTGGACTACGTCTCTCCACTCTCCCATCATCAACGTTAAAGATAGCCCGGCCAAAGGGGGGGGGGGCGTGTAATGTGGGCTTGGTTGGAGGGCCAGCGGGATTGGGGGTCCTTTTTTTTTCTTGGATAACGCTTGGTCTGTGAGTCCTTTGATGGGCAAAACCTGAGAATCGCGTCCAAATGTTCCTGCTGGGTATTTCTTGCGCGCGTCGTCTTTTTTTATTTTATTTTTTGCGTCTCTCCCGCGCCGTACGGATGCCCGGACCGTGATTGTGTGCAAGTCTTCCCCGGGGACGGCCGGCTACACTGTTCCATCGTAATACTACGTAGAATGTGTTTTACCAGTACGGGCTCGATCTTGCAATGCCGCCTAAATTACAACCCATAGGTGGTGTGTGTATCTTGGAATACAACCCGCGAATCATCACATAAATAAGTAATCAACACTTTGGCTATTTCGGACACGGCGCCTCTTTCTTTTCTTATTTGTATTATTTTATCTGCATCTTCATTGATCGTCATCATTTCGGTTTGTCGCAGACGGCTTCAATCCCGCGCGCGTATGTAAGAGACCTGGCATATTGTTGTTTTCTTCTTCTTCCGACTGCTGGTCTCTACAGATATCTTACACGCATACTTTTAGTCTTATGCACCGTACGACGGCCCGCTTCGCCGGCGCGACGGATGTAATTACTGTCTGTCTGTCTTCTTCTTTACTCCGTACACCAACCTAGTAATTAATTATCTACATCTACCACTTACGTAGTAGCTCACCGTTGCTGACACAAAGCTGTAATCGTGTAATTCCTGCTATTGATACTATTCATAATACCATCTGCACTTGTCATCACCTTACTCGTGCAAATACCTACTGGCACATGAAGCAACCCAATTACCCACTCCTTCACGACGCTACTTAAACAATATGACACTGAGACACTGCAAGATTCCAATCTTGCCTCAGAGACATGAGGGGGGCCATACTATTCATGCAAATGCGTCCTCGTACGAGTATTACCAATTTGATTTTGCGGAGACATGGTAAAAGATTCCAATTCTTTAGTAACCGAGTTGTGCATGATCAAAAAATCTACATCCCCCCCCCCCCCCCTCTCAAAGCGAAGCGAGGAATAATGCTCCGAACGCCATCCGTCCTTTTGGCGCATGCATTAATTAAAAAATCATGGCGAACAGACGGTCCTGTCTCCGCCCATCCAATCCATCGCGCCCCTCTCGCACTCGCAATCGCACCAAGCCACTCAGCTTCAGGGTCTCCAGCCGCAGCGCGTGGCGTCAATGGGAGGAAGCGCATTGAAGTTCTGATGACGAATATAATGTCGATTATTACCCCAGGGCCATGGTTGTCTGCCTCGTTGCGTTTCCCGGGTATCTGGTCAAAGAACCCCCCCTTCAACTGCCACGTTTGGATACCGGATTAATAAATTAATTAATTAACGTACTCCAGCCTCATGAGGAAGGAGAAACATGGAAGAGTCAGAAAACAGTTGTAGAGAATATTACAAAATGGCAAAAATGGTTCCAGGGGGTTCCAACAGTTGATTCGAGTCTCCCTTGCATCAGTGGGTTGGGTCTCTGTGACAGGCTGGCCACACTTTTTTGCTAGTCTTACTCACTTTTGTTCACCCGACAACATGTTCATGTCCCTCTCCTTAAGAGACTGTCTGATCCAAAAAAACATGGCGTACAGAGACCACTCTTAAACAACGTGTTGGTAATATAATCCACACAAAGAACATTCCAAACTTAAACGGTTCTTACCGACACTCCAACGGCCAAACAAACATCTGTTGTTTATTCTTGCTGTTGGTTTCTCCCTCTAGGTTAGGTATCACTGCTTGTCCCAGTAAGAAAAGTGTGCATAGGGCTGCATCGTGGACCGTTTCACATTTGGGCCAAGCCACCAAAAGAGGGCAAGTCAGTCAGTCAGTCAGTCAGGTCACAGACAAAAGACGAGATTATGCGCAGCCTCTGCATCAACTGTTTCTCCATTCTGACTTGCCTTGCCTTTAGCAGAATGTACCTAGTAATTAAGACCAGCTAGTAGATAGTCACGTTGCCCCCCCCCCCTTTGCCCTCTATCTGGCTCTGGAAGAAGAGATTCATCAAGTCTAATAAGGCCCTCCCACACTCTTTGGCATCATGATCCTCCATTCACCAACACAGCCGCGGACCTGATCATAAGCGACACCCCAGATGCATAAATCCCCCGTATTGACGACTTTCATGCTCACCCAAGCTTACCCCAGATAGCCAAGCACTTCGCTCAGACTCACAGCCAACATGACCCATCCATCCCATTCCCCAAGCCGTCGGTTTAGGTTCTGTGCCACCCTCGATGCAAGACTGCAAGATGGCGCGCCGAGTTACTTGTCTGTCGTATCGTATATCGCTTTCCCCCCAAAAAGACAACAACAAAGGTGACATCGGGTTCCGAGCGCACAGAGATAAATTGTGGCGCGTCGTTCCCCCGCGATCTTGTCCCAGTGTGTGTGTGCGCGCGACTCAGCGTTACCTTTCCAACAAAAGGGAGATAGATGGAAGATACAAAGGATGGGGGTTAATCAAGTGATGGGATGTCATCTGGCAGCATCACATCTCGTCACATACATAAGTAACCTCACCAGGATATTTCGCCGCAATGTCTGTTCGCTCGGCTATCCGCCTTTCCGACACTCGCCCCTAACCCTTACTACCCCTACCCTTACGCGACAGTCTTTCTACTGACCCCTACCCCTTGTGATATTCATCTCATCCATCCATCCACCAGGCATCACGATCACGCTCATCGCCTGAAAAAATGCCCAATTTTCCCGAAACATCGACCCGCGCGGAAAAATAAATAAAATCCCATCTCACAAGAGAGTTTTTGGCAAACTCCTCGCCCGTGCTCCCGGGTTCCGGTCCACAGATCAGCATTCCGCTTTAACTGCTGGGGAAACCTCGTAATTCACGTGAGATAATTCCGAGTCAAACTCGTTCTTTATTAGCTTTAGACAATGATCACATATGACCATGGGGCAAGGCAAATGATAGGAAGTATGGATCTGGATCTGGCGATGATAGTTGCGCAACTATTGCATTTAGTAGAGCACCTGTCTGCAAACTAGAGGCACAGGATTCATCTAGAAAAACCAAAAAAAAGAAGATCATCTGCGCTACGTAGTACACACCAAGACCAATTGGCAGCTATTGAATGACAGCTATTGACATGCAGGAACCGAGGTAATTGCATCCTTCGTGCTCTTTTGCTGTCTTCTTGTCAGACAAAGTCTCTCGGGACGGCAATGCGGATGATAATGGGTGGTGGCCCCCAACTTGGCTCAACAGCAGCAGCTACTGCAACAACAACATGCACCTCTTGTCGTAATGCAGCCAGACTTAAGCCGGGCTAGGCCTAGCGGTTTGCTGTCAGGAGATTTGCCGAGCGAGACGTCAATTTTGCAGCTTGGCAGGTTACCTACCTATGGCGTTGTTGCTGTTGTTGGTTTCGTTTTGGGCCTACCAATGAGCTGGGTAGAATAGTTTCTGTGCTACTGCAGCAAGAAACGGTCTTGGTGCAACCAAGCAATAAGAAAGGACCCCATTGTCTGTGCCTCTAACCCTGATTGTCCTATATTTTGCAGTTCTTATGATTCCTTTTTCTTTCTCTCACAGGCTTGGCAGATGTAACTTTCCTTCAATTTGCCCCCCCCCCCCTTCTCTCTCATTCTTTTTCTCTTTTCTTTCCCCAGCACCTGGAAATTGCCATCGTCGAGTGGCCCTTGCTAGCCAAATGTCAAAGCGAAAAAGAAGCCCATGTTCAGACCCCTAGCTGGAGGGAGATGACGACTGGCTATTAGCTGTGGGGATTCGTCCCGATTCGCTCGGAAATCGCGGCTGGACCGGGCGCGCCGCCCACACGCCGCCATCGTATCCCGTCTGTTCATCCAGACAAACCCGTCTTTTACTCTCTTTGTCCACTGCATTTACGTACTGGAGTAGGCGTAGGCGCGGGAGTAATGAATCCCTGGCAACGGCCACCATGATCCCTGAGCTGGGGGGAGGGCAGAGCGGAATTTAGCGAAGCGCCACGGAGGAGCTACAACCAACAGCCCGTTGCTGTCAGCCCTTCGTCCTCCCTCCCCATCTTGGAGAGCCGGGGCTGAGCTGGGCTGGGCTGGGCTTGGCTTGAGCGACGACAGCATTGGCAGACGGGTTGTGAGAGCCGGTGACAATGACGAGGCAACAGCTTTTCTGAAAAGCAACAGCCATCCATCGGCCCCAACAACAACTCATGGACGAACGCCATGGCCGGTGGGAGCAGGCCAGCCGGGTTCATGTGAAATTTTTTTTCCATAAGGAACGGCGAGAGGGGGCTTTGGGCAAGATTGAATAAGCAAAGAAAAAGTTCATGACATACGTGTGTGTAATGGGATGGGATGGGATGTGATGGGACGTTCTGGCGAACCACAATCGTGTACATGCACTGGCTGTGATGTGATGCTGCATCACGCACTGCGACGATGAGAATTCGGCCCTGCTCCAGCCGTATGGCGTTTTTTTCAAAGTGCAAAAAAAGAGAAGTCACATACACACACACACACATACATACGCAACACACGTAACAAAAAAAAGGGCAGCACCGACTTTGCATATGTATATGCAGGTCAGCCGTTTTCTCAATCAGAAGAAGCAACGTCTCCCAAGAGACAAGTAAGTGGCCGTTGGGAAAACCACGCAGCCGCAAAGAAACAAAACCACACACACACATTATTACATCACATTACAAACTTCAAAAAAGGAAAATAGGCCTGCGATGGAACGCATTTAAAGGCCGTCGATTGGGGGAGATCCAACGGCACATCTTTTTTTTCGCAGTCAGCACGGCAGCAGCCCAGGCGGGAGCAGCAGCCGCTCAGCAGCCACAAACTCGGGTTGTTTTTTTGTGACTGCTTGTTGGCAAGGAACTCCTCCGCGCAAAGAAAGTACAGTACAGCTAGATGTTGTTAGTTAGTTATCAGCTCCCATGCAGTCCCTGTTTTCTTTGCGCCAGCCCGGTCTGCGAGGATCTCCCATGCATCTAGGTATCTATCCATCTCCCTTATTCTGTCGACCGAGACCGCCCGCCCGTCCTTGTCGCTTTTTCAATATGATGACTCAACTCAACCATCCAAGCCCCCCCCTCTCATCGCGAGAAAAACGTCACGATCATCGGGCCCAAGTTCACCCGCAACTTAGATCGAAGAAATATGGATGGTGGACCGGGGGGGTACGGTATTACGGAGTAAATGTTGATGAAGTACCGCCGAGGGAGCGGGGCTCCGTAGGTTGTAACGGCTCTGTGCGGAGAAGCGGCTCGTTCAAACGGGTCAGTCATGATGTATGTATGGGAATGTTACGAGTCATAAACGCTGTCGGCGGAGAGCCGCTCTTATGCCACAGGCAAGAACGTCAAGCAGACTGGCTCCATGGCTCGTACTGGTATTGATGAGTAGCTTAACTCTGATGGATTTACCAATATCTATCCATGTCTAGCAATATCCAGAAATCTCTAGATATTAGGGGACATGTAACATAGACTGACTGTCATGGCTTGGTCACTCACAAAGGATAGACGGGTAAACTTGCAACTATTGTCTTTAAACGGCAACACAGTGAACTTTGATTCACTGCGGACCTCTTTCCAGGGGCCATCACTATCAGGGATAGTATGTCATCTTCCCTCATCCAAGACAAAGGCCTGCCTTGGAGCTGGAATCAATGGCGATCCCGGTTTTCCTGCATCGGGCGACACGATGGTTTCCCAGATTGAAGATTTCAAAATCGAAGGCATTTATTTGGGTATTGACTTTGCAGATCATTGATAACTTTGACTGCGAACGATGTACAACATCTGATATCCACGTTGTTCGAAACGGAACGGATGAATCATCTGATGATATCTCACTTTTGGGGATCTTTTCCAGTGCCGTTGGATTCAATCATTTGAAGGGCTTGTATGGACCTTCATCGTAAATGGTATGCAAGCCCTTTTCTCATCACAAGAAACATCACTCTGCACCCGTGATTGTGCTTAAGTGCAACTGGTTTGTGAGCGGATTGTACTTGATGCCCTCATGGGCCGTATCCAGACGGTTACCGCTTTTAATAAATAGCCGTATTTGATTCACTTTTTCTGTGAAGATCCATATGACAAAGTATACTAGAGATACCAGTGTAGTGAGTTGCCAAGCAGAAGGTTTTTCATCGGTGAATGAAAATTCACATCTGGTTTGAGCAATTTCGCAAAGCTATTATAAGCACCTATGCTGAAGAAATCGGGGTATCTTGATCGATTCAAGCTCCATGGTTGATGCATTTTCTCCACAGCCAGGAAACGTTGAGCAGACTGGCCCCATGGCTCGTACTGGTATTGATAAGTGGCTCAGCTTCATTGTCCGATATATTGTGATTTATGGATTATCATGATGGGCTGGGGGTCCCTCTCCAAAGCCTTTGCAGTATATACATGGCGATGGTAGAGGAGGTTTTAGATCGTTGCAGCCATTATGACAGACAAAGTGGGGTCAGTGTCCAGTACAGCAGCATTCACGTCCATCGCCGTGAGAGTCACCCCACCTTGTCATTCTGGCCATCCACCACATCCCGCCCTGAACATGTCGTCCATGAAGTCTACCCAAGATGAGGTAGCTGGTACTCTATCTCTCATCGAATCTCTCAAGCTGCCTCACCCATCAGGGGATTTGCTGTGCTGCTTCATCACAGACGCTCTCAATCCCTTACTCGCCGCGCGTTATGTCAAAACCCGCCTTTCAGCAAATGAGGAGCTGGTACTAGTATCAAACTGGACTTATATCATTGAATCAAGTACGACATGCGATGTGCGCCCTTACTTCACATCGTAATAATCTCTCTAACGGTCCTAAGTTACACACAAAGGAATCCTTCCTCCTATCCCAGACAGTGCAGATCAACGTGCCATCACCAAGCGTGATGGAGGCAAATGCTGTGTATCAGGTCTGAGAGGCTCCTTCATGGACCCTGTCGTTGTCGCGCCAATACTTCCTATTCCGACGGACTGGTTAAAAATTGAGGTCTGTTTTGAACACATTCGAGTTGTGTTGTAAGGAATGTCGGCTCTAATAGATCAGTAGGGGCCGGTGTTTGATATGCTAGGTGCCTTCTTTGGCCCCCCTTACCGGGACTGGTGGCTGTCTTGCGCTCGGGATCCTGCTCGAGTCCGACCTTATCTTAACCACTGGCTGGTCAAAAAGTCGGTCGCTGAGAAGTTTGCGCTTGGGTACATAAAATTAGAGAGGTTGCAACCATCAATGATTGAGGTACGTTTGGTTCAGGTCCTCCATGGTTAACATTGTTTATAATTGTTACTGACTATGTTACAGTATGAGGTTCAAGACGTAATCATTGGTCCAGAAAACCCAACCAGAATCAATGGGAAATTTGCTCTACTTGGCGACCACTCACGGTTGGGGATCGAGAAAGTCGACGCTCGATTCGTGGGCACTCATTCCCGGCTTTGTAAAAGTATGCGGTATCTTGACATTGCCAGGTTGATTAAATCACAGAACCCGTCCGATGCTTCACCTTCTTCGACAAGTGACGTCGTCAAAGTCAAACTATCGAAACATCCGTCTCATCAATCATTATTTCCCCTTCTCAGTCTTGCAAGTAGTGCCTTTCGGGCTGTGGCTTGCTGTACCGAGCAAAATACGCATCCGCGTCTACGAGATACTCCGTAGTTTCGGAAATCTATTTTACGGGAGCCCGAATGGGTACTCGACTGTTCAAAGGCTGCCCTTTGGATTGTACCTGAAGTACCAAGGGGAATATGAATGTTATCGAAACGAGTTCAACGCTCTTCGTGTAGTCCGGAGCCACACGCGAGTCCCTGTACCCAAACCACTTGACGTGGTTTCTAGGCACTCAGGAGATACAGACGACCTTTTTTCTGCACCTCAAGGTTACTTACTTGTGACAAAGATCCCAGGATGGCCAATGTCAACATGTCTGCCTATTCTGTCCGATGAAGACTGTGCGAACATAGCGAATCAGTTAAAAGACTATATAACTCAGCTCCGGAGCATTCCTCGCGCGATCAACGATAACATAACAATCTGCAACACTCTCGGAGAAGCGTGCAGGGAACATCGCATCAATGGGGGGGAGCCAGTGGGTCCATTTGCCGACGAAGCAGCTTTTAGCCAAGAGCTGCGCTTTTCAGATGAACCCTGCCGACGTGGGCATGAGATTGTCTTTACGCATGCCGATTTGAATCCTCGCAACATTCTCATCGACAAGGTTGTTATTCCTGGCGGGAAGAAGAGGTGGAGAGTGACGGGGGTTGTCGACTGGGAAACTGCTGGGTATTATCCTGAGTATTGGGACTTTACAAAGGCGATGTTTGAAGGGTTTAGGTGGCCTCTGCGCTATAATGAGTTGATTGAGGGGATATTTGGGGAGCTTGGAGATTATTCTCGTGAATTGGACATTGAGAGACGATGCTGGGAGATGGGCGATGGCGTTTACTAGCTGAACAAAGATGTAATGAAGAGTATGCTTGACTTGCAAGCAATGAATCGCCGCCGTGCGGCTTAACCTACACCGATGATTTTATCTGAGAAACCAGTAACGCTTTTAGGAATTTGAACCATTTCCAGTGTTGGACTTTGCCATTATGGAGCAGGATGGACAACAAACTACCGTCGTATTCTTAAAGATGCACCCTTCCTATCACACAACAAACGTGTGCATATACCAAAAGGGAATAAGACGAAGGCAGCAGGGATACCTCTCTTCACTAGACTCGGCCGCTCGACCCTCCACGCGGCGGCGGCAAACGCACTGGCCAGAAACCTTGGCGAACGGGGGACACGAGCAAGACTAGCATTTAAAAAGATGAAGCTAAAAAAGATGCCTAGACGCAGAAGTGGATTACAGAGCCGAGGCGCGCCAGACTGAGCGTTTGCATGGTAAACTTACCCCGACGCGCTCGAGTGTCGCCCGTTAAAGACGACGCGGTCAGCAAGCGTTAGATGACAGGGGAGGGAGATATGGACGATAGAGTCGCATCGCAAGGTGAAGGATTTCTCGGCATTGAAGAGATGAGAAGGGGGTGACGTCGTGGGGCCTGACTCCATGAAGCATGTAACGGTAGGATTGCTGGGTAAGGAGAGTGTAGATGTTTTGAGCAGATGGAGTATGTGTATGGGTACACCTAAGTCCAAAGGGGTATTTGCCTGGCGAATTATTGAATGAGAAGCTTGAAGAGTAATAATGGTGCGTCAATGTTTAATCTTCAAGCCTCAATTCCAAATGCAAACGATCTAGATACGCGTTGAAGATATAAAATATGCGAGACAATATCCCTTTTTCTAGAATTGCGTACCGTAGCAACGAAACCAGATAGACCGCCGTACCTGCATATGTCCAAGACATTCGCACATTCGCGCACAGTATGCCAGTTCATCGATAAACAGATCCTTTTTCCTAGGAGATTTGTTAAACAGAAAATAGGAAGGATCGGCATTGCTGGGACTGCAATGCTACATTACTTAATGCAGGACAGCCCCCACGTCGAGCTGCGGGCTGAAATTAGGCGTGGGGTTTGTGTGCAAGCGTTTACAGGCGCTGAGTTATGTTCTAGGTGTATGCAGATAATGCCATGGATGGGTAATAGCTTGTCTAGAAATGGAAAATGCGCAATGTCAGTGTGTGGATATGTGTTCTAATTAGTGTTGTGTTGTTCTTTACATGTTTGGGTAGTTTATGGTGATGTGATGTTGATGTAACCGTTTGTAGAAGTCACTGTGTTAAACGTCTTTGAACATCACATTGCCCTTCAATAATGCACATCCAGCTGCTCTGTGAGACTCCCAAAAGTTGAAATGATTATCTTTATGATTCTCTAAAAATGCAAGAATACAATTAATTGAACTGGTCAAGTGCAAAATCTCTTATGAAAATCAGCAAGTTAACTGCCTAGCAGGGGAACATGTTATTAGGTTGGTAACATACTGCGCCTCACACACAGTCCATACACTACCCTAGATGTGAGTCGGGGATTGGCGCCGTTGATCATAAACTCATAGGACAACACACATTCATATCAAAATGTAATAGCATCATATGGAAAGAGAGGCTCTAAAAAGGTGCTCCATAGTATGGTTGACCTGTAGCAAATTAATACATTCTAGTGAGCAATCCCTAGTCACATTCATCCATTCCGAATCACATGTCGCGAATCACTACAACAATCGCCCATTACAATACACAAACAGACACGATTTGCGTCGGCGTCATGTATTGTTTATTAATAGTCAGATGTATTAAAGCTCTATGGCTTCTTTCAAGAAGGCCCCCATTGTCATAACATAGCCTCATCAAGCAGCTTGTCCAACATGCAATCACGCCGAACGCCGACCATCGCCATACTTATACCCATTTCAACCATACACCAACAGCTTTTCGCTAATATCCACATCGAGACTGATGCTTATCTCTTCGTGCCCTCTAACCAAAATGATTTCCAGCTGCGGCATCTATGATGGGTAAGATTAAAGGATGTAATTATTTTACATACTGTACACCTTTGGGTCAGGTGGTTGATTGAATGCCCATTCGAACACTTTTTTGACATCCACTGACATGTTGCAGAAGGAAAGAAGGACGAAGACGGAGATTTTGGAGTTATGGCGCTGCAGGGTGAAAGAACAAATGGTAACCAGCTATGTAAGTATGTAGCAAGGCAAATTTTATGTGAAGCCGTTGGCTATCGTAGACCCTTCTACTTTGGTCAAGGCATAGCAAGTGTTGGCCTTGTGGTGAATTGAGTGGCAGTGTTGAGAACAAACAACTCAAGCACAGCCACCTGAACACATCCCCAAGAGGCTATAGAACGAACCCACATTGTCAAACAATTCTGGTACCTGCACAGTAAGAAATTGTTTTTGTACACAAACATCAGACTATAGTCGGAAAGCCGTCATTGAATTCAGCGCTGTAAATATAGAGAATGATGATAGGCTTTGTATCAGAATGCTGGCATCCTTTATTGGTGTCTATAGAGGACCACACTGGCGGGATCAATGGGCTGCCGATATTATATCAAGACTAACATTGCTAGAAATTGTAGATATTCCTAGCAATTTCTTAATACTATATGCATTATAAAGACCGATTTCTCCCTTTTAATTTGAGTTTATTGGATTATTCCGACAGCTTCATTGTTGTTGCATGCGTACTGCTTTCATACAAGGCCATTGTCTAAGAGGCAGCCAACTATATGTGGGATATTTTCAGGTGGCTGTGTCCGTGGTCAGTGACAAACACCGCCACTCTCTTTGCGGCCAGACGGCCAACACCCCGATCTGCCTTGGAATAGGCAGAACGGTTGGCTCTTCACAGACAACTTGCATTGTTATATATATAAATAATAAATGGAAACTGTTTATTTTTCACTCACAGAGACATTTTGACTTCAATGATTCTTGACAGTGAAGCTGCTCAAGTCTGCAACATGCCATTGGACATCGAAAAAGCGTTTGAATGGGCATTCAGTCAGCCACCTGATCCCAGAATGTATGGTCAGTGAACCATCCATCCCCAATTCCAGACATCTCCTAGTCACATCCTTATTCTAACATGTCTTGTTTATACAGAAGTACTCGGCCCAGCTAGGCCTGCCACCATGGAGGATGCGATGCCCTTACTGCGCCAAATTGAAGCTGGGGATTACTCTGCTGTGAACCAACCGCCCCGCGAACCTGATTGTCCATCCCCGAAGCCTGCTGCCGCTAGGTGATCCTCATCCGTCGCCCTTCAGCTTTGGCATAAAAAGGCACCCCTGTACGGTATAGCAACATCGCAGCTGTGGAAAGGTTTGCGAATTGAACAAGTCAATGGATAGACATCGGGCTCAGCGAGGGTATTAATAGGTACTTTGAAGATATGATATGATCGGGCTTGAAAAGAAGCTTTATGTAGTTCATTTGGGCCTTGAATGTGTTTGTGGAGGACAAAAAGCTGCTGGGTAATAAGCATGTCTGCCTTTATAATCTAATAGAGGTATATTTTTTTATTTAAAAAAGTATTGAACGCTTTTAATTGACGTTGCAGCGAATGTTTAACCTTATATTGCGACCTTGTTAAACTTTCAGTACAAAGTCTTGGGATTATTTCCAATTATTTTCCATAGCAGCCGTTAAAACCTGATTAGAGTCAGCAATCATCCAATAAACCTACACAAATCGTAATATACAGCAACTAGAGATGCAATATATGGTCTGATTATAGGTATATAAAACCATGGCTAATTCAGTCCAGCCGATGTATCCGTAGTAGTAGCGACTTTCTAATTTCTTTTTTTTTTGGGGGGGGGGGGGGGGGGGGGGATGCATCAGGTTTCTACTTCACAGAATGCATCAGCTCACACTGACTACCTAGGTACCTATTTCATACTTTTCTAAATGATACAAATATATTCAACTGGAGCTATGCTTATTCGTTAATTTAACAAATACTGCATTATGGTATTGACAAATCAGCTATGACGTAGGGTATGGTTGTGTCTAACAATATTATAATGCATTATTCTTTCACTAAGACCAAAAGAAAAAACGAACTTGAATTCAATCAATGGGGGAATATTGAACGATTCGGGAAATGGCTAGCAATAATCGGCCGCTGCTAGAGAAAGCTGTGATCTACTGGATACGGACCAAACACTGCTGGCTCGCACGGTTACTACCTAGACTGCAAACATATGAGGGCTACAGGATACAGACAGTCAATACATATAGCATGCAATATATCATCTCATATTAAATCTCGTCAAAGAAGCAAAAGAGAAAGCAAAGTAGTCGTTGTTATTAACAAAAAGCATTTAACTCTCACATGATGCAAAAGCACATCTACTAGTAACCTAGCAGCAAGTACCTTTATATAAACGCGCTCGACACTGAATTCTAACCCACAAAAGACATGCTTATATCCATCCCAATATAATCCCAACAGTGCATATTAATGCCCACGTCGAGACCGATGTTCATCCCTCCTCGTCTTGGATTCGAATAGCTTTCCGCAACTGCGGCATTGGTGTGTGGAGTTTGAGGCTGGAGCCGATGGAGCTGAACGTGTGCCGGAAGAGGAACACCGAGCGGTGCTATGATGTGAGGATGTGCTGGAGACGGTATCGTTGGTAGAAGAACGACGAGGTTCGCGGGGTGGTTGATTCACGGCAGAGTAATCTCCAGCCTCAATTTGACGTAGCAAAGGCATCGCGTCCTCCATTGTGGCAACTCTGGGCGTTCCGAGTGCCGCTAAACAAGAAAAAGAAGTCAGAATATATTTAGAAGAAGAAACAAAAGGGGCGGGGGGTGCCCGTGGTTGATTAGATATCATTTACATACCAAGCACTCTGGGATCAGGCGGTTGGCTGAATGCCCATTCGAACGCTTTTTCGATATCCAGCGGCATTTTGCAGATGTGAAAGAAGGATCAATGATGAAGGTTGAAGATTGAAGATTGAACTTTTGGAGTTCGAAGCACTACATGAATAAAGATCAAACAGCATCCAGCTATGTATATAGCAAGGCAAGTTATCTGTGACTTAATTTAATACTCTAGTGGCAGTCGTTGGCAATCACTAGGCCTCCGCCTTGTTCAAGGCAGATCGTGTTGGCCTTGAGTGTGAGTGGCGGTGTTTGTTCCTGAACCCAAGCACAGCCACCTGGGAATTTCCCACTTCTCCGATTGGCCTATTGTCTAAATTGTCATCTAGTGGGGTGCAGGCCGTTCAGATCAAGACAGCTTGTCTTGCATCCAAACGTTGACAACTTTCGTCGCTAATTATGGAGGGCTTCATTGGCAGCAACAATGGTTTGATGGTGGTGTTCAGCGTCTCAACGCCAGAATCTGGCAGGCAGCCACCGCTATGTGGGGGTTTCCTGCAGCAATTCGCGAGAAATTGATATTGAGCAGAGCTGGGATTTGCTGGATATTACTGGATATTGTTAGATATTGCTGTATATTGCTAGATTTGCTGGGTGTTTCTGGGAATTGTTATATATTATTAGGGCTGGCGCTCATCTGCCTCCGGGTGGTCTCTTACGTATTGGTTAATGAACCACTAAAACACTAGGGGATGCCTACCTGCACTTCTTTGGGCTCTATTAGCTGCACGTGACTTTTGGCACTTAATTAGGGAGGTGCACACTTTGAAATGTGTGTATGTGGCGACCTTGCACCTATAGCTGCCGACTACACACGTTGTAATACCCAAAGCTGACGCTGTAAGGTGTCTGAAGCTGGCTGTACTTAAAGCTGCGAAATGGCTATTGAAGGTGGCTGTTGCAAGTGGCTGGTGGGTATACATTGTTTACATACACATATTTCACAGCGCGCACCTCCTGGGAGGTGCGGGTAGGCACCCCCCCCCACTAGCAAGCATGATGACATAAGCCATTCCGGCTCGGATGTACCGTTGCTGTAGTGACCAGACCAAGCTCCCAACCCACTGTTTCATAACATCACCACCCACAAAGCAAGGGCTTCAAAATATCCCCTCCCACCCCCATGTCGAACCTTCAATACCTGTCATCCCAGCACCAGGCGTCATTTCCAAACCCACGAGATATTATGGCATTGTGAATGCACAGTTAAACACCACCACTCATTTTTATTCATCCTTAACCTGTCCTGTCTTGCGCAGCATCACCTTCATTCACCATGGTTCTCGCTCTAAGCAAGTCTGAGAAGCACCATGTTGAGGAATCACCCCTCCTCAAACAATCATTCATCAACCGCATCCCCGTCTCAGCATCATCCTCGCTCGCCGCAAAATCCACAATGTACAACGACAGCGCAATGATCCCATCCAGTATACGCCCTCAGCAGTTCCACCTGGGCATGTTTGAGATTGGCCGCCCACTGGGAAAAGGCAAATTCGGCCGCGTGTACCTCGCCAGACACAGAGATTCCGGTTTCATCTGCGTGCTTAAAGTGTTGCACAAGGAAGAAATCAGGCGCGAAAAGGCCGAGACGCATGTCCGTCGTGAGATTGAGGTGCACAGCCAGCTCCGACATCCTGGTGTGGTTGGGTTCCACGGCTGGTTCCACGATTCGCGCCGCATCTTCCTCATGATTGAGTACGGCGCTGGGGGCGAGCTGTTCAAGGTGTTGCAGAAGGCTGGGCGCTTCTCTGAGAAAAAGGCGGCGCAGTATGCTTTGCAGGTCGCGCAGGCGCTGGATTATCTTCACAGCAAGAACATCATGCACCGAGATCTGAAGCCGGAGAACATCCTCATCGGCCTGCACGGGGAGCTGAAGCTGGCAGATTTTGGTTATAGTGTGTACGCTCCTAAGAACAGACGAGAAACGCTATGCGGAACGCTCGACTATCTGCCTCCAGAGATGTTGGGTTCCACCAAGTCCAAATACACAAAAGCTGTTGACCAATGGACGCTGGGCGTCTTGACATATGAGTTTCTCACAGGCGAGGCTCCATTTGAGGATAGCCCGGTTATGACACAACGGCGAATTGTCAAGGGGGATATCAAACCCCTCCCGTCAAACATCTCTGCCGAGGCCAAGGACTTTATCCATTCGGTAAGAGACATTCCACCATGTTCATTCATCTCGCCATGCTAACCCATGTCATAGCTATTAGTATTAGACGGTTCAAAGAGATTGCCATTAAGGGACGTTATCAACCACCCCTGGATTGTCCAGCATTGCAGTGTTTGAGGTGTTTGAGGTGTGTGCAAGATATTGGAGATGTGGTAGCATATATGGAGCAGTCGTGTTGCGGCGTTTGTTGGCTTGGAGCCAACTATTTTCGGGAGATGTATCAATACCCTTGGGTGAAAGCGAAGGAGTTTGGAGTTCTTTTTGGAGTGTTTAGTCTGTGCATTTTGTAGCATATTATACGTTATTTTCAAGTCTTGGATACCATCGTCATTGGATTGGACTACCTTTTTAGCTTGGGCGTTGATGGCTGGGTATGTCAAAGCCAGTCCTGATTCATTAACAAGTACCAGTCACCATAGGACGAGAATATGGTTATGATTGCAAGGATGTATAATCAGCCCGACATTTTGGAACAACATTCAGAGTCGGGGACACTGCTTCTCACCCTTTGTTGCTGACATTGCCGCCATCGCTGACTACAAGCAATGATCTTATTCACTTTGCTCAAGTACTCTCCTTAACTCTTCATACGTAGGAGCCAACTTCCCAAGAACTTTCCCAGCTGCCACCTTATCCCCCTTGACCAGTACATACTGCAGCGACCCAATCAACCTCGCCTGCCTCTCCATTATCTGTGCAGCGTCTCGCAACCCCACGCGCGCCAGACACGATGCCGCATCGGCGGCCCGCCGAGCACCCACCCGGACGGCAAAATATGTCAAATGTCCGCGTAGCGCGGGCGTGTAACTTTTTTGAACCATGCTCGCTAGATTTAGCGCGGCGACTTGGTTCCCTGATGAATTTGGGGGCATGTCTTCGTGTGTGCCATGCATGGAGAGCCATCGGAGACCGTGTTTGATTGTCCGTCGGATGACCTCTTCTTCCGAGACCTGTTCTACTTTGTGGAAGTTGGCGCGCATCATGTAGGGTTTACCGTAGCCGAGAGACTCTGCCTTCCAAGCCTGCATAAAGTTACTCATGGGCAGCGTGGCGTACGGGAACCCATGGGGATCGTGTAGCTCGATCATGTTGTCATCGTCGGTCACACTTAGGACGACAACGTAGTGGTCCGCCCCAATCGGCCCGTTGTTACCGGGCTGATAGCCGAGATGGCCCATCTCCACAGGACCGACAAAGACGGGGCTGTTCTTGACTTCCCGCTTAAGCCGTTCGAGGGCTTCGTCTTCGTCCTTGTTAATGATGAGAGTGGACTCCCAGCCCATGCTCTTAAGAGCAGTCTCGATGCCCTCGAGGGGTGTCCAGCCATAGGGATCAAAGAAAACAAGGTCGCCGCCGATGATTTCCATGCCAAAGGGGCTGCATGTGGCGAATTCGATGACGGCTGTGGAGGGGGAGTCTTTGCCTAGGAGCATTGCGAGAGAGTTGGCATAGCAGTAGGGGCCGGAGCCGACGTAGGATGTGTGCACCATTCTGAATTAGTCGCTTTTCGGATGACAATTATAATGTTTTTTACGGTGCTAATTCAGTAGATGAAGAACATTTGCGAGCAGATCGTGGACAATAGGAGCCGGCGACACGAGTGTCTCGTTTTTGTATACCGTCTTGGTGTGTTATAACTGGAACGTCTTACCAAGGAATACAGGTCATGCAGCGTGAATCAATAAACACCTGGGCTATCCCATCTCCCGTCTTCAGTCGACATTGGTCAAACAAGAAGAATATTTTTGTATTCATTTATGTATTTACCCATCATCTTGCTCATATATTTTTATCATACTTTTTCATTTGCAAAGGATTATGGATGCAGGTATTTGTCTTTTCAGGCACTCTCACACCGGCCGTACAGCAAACGTCCATCACTCCACTACCTTCACATTCGAGTATCCATCGACCTGGAAATGGGTACGGGGACCCGGTATTACGGAACGTTTGTCCAATTCAGTGCTGATCATTTCATTTTAAGCGCCTTCGCAATTCCGAGGGCTGCATCATTCGGAGAAACTCGTCGGTGGGTGGTGGGGATGTCATCTAATTGAGCCATCTGCAACGAGATTAAGACAGTTAGGTGGGTTGCCAATCCGTCTATATGCTATATAGATATGTACCTGATTCACTGAAACGAAATATAAATCGTCCTGGGAGCGGGTGCTGTTAAATAGACATCATATTCGATCAGAATACCTACAACATGTTGGGTTCTTGTTCGCCTGGGATTTATAGCGACTGCTGGTGGATGTCCCGTATTCAGTGCCCAATATACAAAGACAAGAGACAAGGCAATGTCATGCATTTCTAGATATCTAAAGAAATTTCTAGTTATTGCTAGATATATCCAGACATTCCAGATATTTGCTTTGATGATCCTGGTTGCCCCAGTTTCCTTCCCAGGCCATCTGTTGACCCCGCATTCTGCTAAAAACAAGCGCTACAGGTCCACGACAGCACTAAAAAGTTCCCCGAATCCACTAACAAATGCACAGCATGAGCAATCACGATGACGTAGCGAACCTTTGACATAATAGCTTCTACGAAGATGGGTGGCAGAAGATGTTCCTGAAAACACAAAATTCTATGTAATCTGGCACTCATTTGGTGCATGACTTGGTAACCAAGTGAAGGATAAGTCTTCACATCTAGTATTGCAGTGGTAAAGACAGTTTCTAAGGTTGGCCGAGCACTTGGACAAATGCCCACAATGGGACGGACCTTCTAAGTGCTTTTCATATGCTTGCCACCAATTCGTGCGCAAGTTGTTATTATAGATCAGTCGTTGCGTTTAGGTGATTGCCATAATACAATCCTCCATGTAGCAGATTATAGCGCCTATTTCAGACTCCAAAGTGTCTGCTTCTAAAGAGATGTTAAGTAATAACCTGCTTCTCTAAACGAACCTGTCATACCAGAAGTGGCAGAGGCACCATAGAATAAAATGGATTGATGAAAACTTAGAGGGCTAAGGAATGAGAACTTGTAAATTAATCTGGCGCATCTCTCCTGGTTTGATCATGTCTGGCTGGAGTAACGGAACACACCACAAAAGTCATCTTAAGGTTTGCTTCTTGTGAGGTAAGGTTTACATCCACAATTAGTCTCCGTTGAGTCATTCACCCATCCACCAATCTACCATTGTTCATATCTTATATTACTGAGAGCCGTTCGGTAATTTGTGCTACAGAACATTGAACACCAAACCTCTCTCTTGACCCTCCATCCTTAAACAGAGCTACTCAATCACTCCCGCAACGATGCCTAGGGATTACCATGAACAGTTCAGACGGTCTTTCAAAAAAGCTTGCAGCCAACCCCCTGATCCAGAACTGACGGGTATGTGAATAAATGCTTTTTTTACGTCCAGCTATCTTCAGACACACATGTTGCTAACTGTGCTGCGTGCTCACAGCGTTTTTCGGACCGGCTAGAACTTCAACCATGGAGGAAGCGATGCGCTTTCTTCGCCAAATTGAAGAAGAAGATGAAGCATATACGCAGAAATGCGCGCAAATAAGCAGGCTGAGGAAGAATCTTGTATCTCTTTCTCTCTACCAATTATCCCCCAACCAAGCTGCTTAATCACTCCCGCAACGATACCTATGGATGTCCACGAACAGTTTAGACAGGCTTTCGAAAAAGCCTGCACTCAACCACCTGACCCAGAACTGGCAGGTATGTGAATGAATGCTGTTCTTCTCCAGACACGCATGTTGCTAACTGTGCTGCTTGCTCATAGCGTTTCTGAAGCCATCTAGTACTGCAACCACAGAGGAGGCAATGCGCTTGCTTCGCCAGATTGAAGAAGAAGATGAAGCAACATACGCAGAAATGCGCGCAAACGAGCAGGCTAAAGAAGAATCTCGTCTCTCTCTCTCTCTCTCTACCTTCTATCCCCCAACCAAGCTCCGCAACCCCGTCTGCAACGATGCCTATGGATATTCATGAACAGTTCAGCCAATCCCCTGAAAGAACTCGCAACCAAATTGCTCTACAATTGCGAGGTATGTAATTAATCTTTCTTTTTTCATAATCCTGCTATCTCTAGTTATAGATGTTGCTAACTATGACTGCTTTCTCACAGCAATTTTCGGACCGCCTAGATCCTCATCTATGGAGGACGCGATCCGCGTTCTTCGCCAAATTGATGAAGAAGGTGAGGCGGCATACCAAGCAAGGCACGCAAAACGGAAGGCTGAGGAGGTATCTCGTCGCGCTTCATCCAACGATACCACTGCCGCCACCACCATCTCGTCGAGCCACCCTCCTGTTAAGGGCCCCTCGTCAGGCGCAGGCCCGGCTCGAACAAGCAAAGATGGAGATCGATCGTCCACTAGGCATTAGTGAACAATGGTGGAGATATGGGTCGAAAGCTGGCTTTAAGCATGGGGTTTATGGAGTTGCTTGGCTTTTATTGACATTACAGGGGGGGTGCTACCTGGGTCTTTGCGACTCGCAAGACCAAGGATGATGGACGAAGTATCGACCTTCATACAGGCAGAATAGTTCGTTGAAAAACAGAACAAGAATCAAAATGCATTCTATTAAACCCATATGGCAATTTTTTTCCGTTACCGTGCTTCACCTTTCTAGCAAACGCCAAACTCATCCCGCCCTCGTAGTCCATCTTGTGCAGCCACCCCACCCCGTTTATTCTTCTGGTATTTTGAAATCTCTAATACGAGATTGCCCATCCCTCAGAAACGGACATTGCCCAATGCCCTTGAGCGCGCGAAAGAGAGGCATGTCAGTATCCTCCCCTTGCCGCTCCGCATCCTTCACTGCAATCATTAACAGCCCCTTGAGAATGAAATGGGTACGGTTGCCCATTAAACCTATAAGTCTATACGGTATTTGCATTGCCTGCATAAATCCCTCCAAACTGTATCGATAATGCAGTGTGAGAGGAAACTGCAAGGCTTTGACCGTGTCAATCGTATAGCACGCTCGACTGCCGACCTCTAAGGCCTCGAGAACCCCAGGGTATCTACTCAGCCCATGGACTACCATTATATATTCTCGATTTTGCGTGATCAGATCAAACTTGAGTTGTAACTGCGACAAGGGGATTTCCTCAGCATTGCCAAACAAAAATCCCCGCCGAGCTTTGTCCACATCGCGACCACTACCAACAAGGAACTGGTAAGACTGGATAGCAACTTCAGGCTTTACCAAGTCGGGATGCTTCATGGCATGCAGTAGAAAACGTGTGTCGAAAGTGGAAATGCCAATATGCCACTGCTGCTGCTCGTCATTCGGGAGTTTGAATGCTGCGTATCCGCCAGATATGCGTACGACGACCGATACGAGTAAAACATCTTTAATGAGAGTGTCGTTGTTGATGAGGGAGCTGGGCAACTTTTCGTCAAGTTTGGAGTCGTAGAAAAGAGAGGATGTGAGGGTTTCGGTGGAGTAGCCGAGGAGGTGTCGCAAAGCTAGATTTTCTTCTCGGAGCAGGCCAGTATGAGGAGGAAGCGACGCTGCCATGGCCTACACAATAGCAAAGTGATCCGAGGTGTTGCACAAAAAAGACATAGATTTTGAGTATTAGAATGTATTTTTGTATGGAATACCAGGGGTGCCGAGCAGGTACTAAGGTGAGATAGTAAAGAGTACTGTTATGTGTAATGGCCAGTTTCGTTATTTGCAGTGACGAAGGTCTGACCCGTCCTTTAGCTCAGTGATAGCTCTAAGCACTCATTCTAGAGCACTAAATCCTGGCGAAAGGGAATAAGGATGAATAGCTTAATTCATATATTCTTTATCTGGACACTTTATTGCGATGGGTTGTTGAGTGGGCAGTTTATCGCAAGGCTGGATGGATAAAGAGGATTGTGCTGTGCATTGTTTATTTCCATACTAGAATTTATGAACTGTGATGGGATGGGTGTGTGGAGCTAGCATTGAGCTAGACAGGGGCTTGGCGCGGCATGGCGCGGCACAGACCTTCGTGACTCAATAGCAGCGGTACTACCTACGTAAGACACAAAATGCGTTTTGAAATAAATTGTCACTTCAATGTATCTACACACCTAATGGTGGTTACTAGAAACCTTGAGCCCAAGGTGTCTACCTACTTTTGATTAACATTGCTCTGTGGATCCAGACAAGAGGGTTTATTGGTTAGAGGGTTGCTGCCCTATGCATCTCTATAAAAGCTGGCCTCCTTTATTAATGACACACATACATCATGATACCTACTTACTATAAATTGCATGCGATTAACTTTGAAGGGCTGTCGTGCTAGAGTGTGATGGCCATCTTTGCGTCTTCGCTTGGTGCAGCAGCCGTTTGAAGGTTTGTTGTGGCATGGTGAAGTGGGGGCAGGGGAGGGGTGGACTTGTGCTACTTAACTAAAAAAAAAAACGCCGCTACCAGGGCCTGTCTAAACCCTGTTAAGAACGGAGTTGACAACAGTTAAGCCCGGCGAGGCGGTGCTCACACCATCGTCCTCGGTTGTGTTGCGGCTGGATTCATCATTAAAACCTAGACGGTGACCGTTGCGCGCACTTAGCATGGGGAACTGATGGTGGTGTGAAGGCCTCATTAACCTTCCCGTATCAACTTGGGTGAAATTCCTGAGGCGTCCGCTTTTGCTTCCCATTCCTGATGCTGACCCAGACGCTGAGTCCATGTAAACGTACGCACGTACGAGAGGACCGCGATGAAAACATGCGCAACGCAAGGTACTTGTGCACTAACAGACTCCTCGCAGTTCAGTGGCCGAGTGGTCAAGATGCTTCTGAATGTCTTCTTCTTCTTGTCGTTGGGTTGAGTAGCTGGGTTCAAATCTGACCATGCAACCAATTTTGTTTTCTTCAAAACGGCGATGGGATCTTGGTTTTAGGAAAATAGAACATTTGGAGGGCTTCCCCAAACTTTTAATACAGATTAGCTCCCGTACGTGCGCGATGAAGGGTGTGCGCACACAAAGTGTGTGTGGGCCACCAATCTGACCCCAGCCACATGGGGGTTTGGGCGTGCCGCTAAATGATCAATCAAGCACCTAGATGAAAAACCCGCATACATGCATAACTACGTATAGCACCTACCTAGATGATGCATAATATCTCACCTACTAATATATAGTAGACAGGTAGTTACATTTTTGACGTAATGAAGCAAGAAACGTAGATTATGACGCTAAATGGTTCTCTACCATGTCGACGGAGAATCCGACGACCGGACGGAGCATACAACTTAGAGAAGCGATCGCAGTGATATACCGGCTATGAGCAGTGACGATGTCACAACGCGCCACACTATCCTTTGGCCGACCGAGATGCATGATGGTAGGAGTTTTTGAGGATGGATGCATATCACGTTTGTCCTAGGACTGTAGTTAGTTATAACTGGTGATGCTGTCCCATGTCCCCTCTTCCATCTGGCCAATCTATTGCCTGACTGCATGATCATCCTCATCCCACATCCTCTCATCTCGACTCACATGAGGTTTATAACTCTGGCCAAACCCTCACCATGGCGTCCTCCATCCTCTCTCAGCTCCTATTCGCATCCTCCGTTGCCGTCACCGTCATCGCCCAGCAGGTCTTCGTGCCTGCAAACGGCTCAACACCACGCCCCCAATGTCAAGACTGCAAAAACAGCACCCAGCAACCAACATACGCCTTTACACCTTTTAGCTACACCCTCACAACTACTGTGCGATATGCAACTGCCGTGCCCTCACCCACCACCACCCCAACCTACGCTGCCGCACCAGAATCTTTAACTACTCTTGTGCCCTCTCTCTCCTACACCACCTGGGGCAAATGGAACCCCAATGCTACAACCACAGCTACCGACACCAACGACCCGTATGGCAATGCCGCATGGACAGCTCTATAGGAGTACGCCAACCCTCCAAACTTCACAGAGACGGGCATCTTTAGCACCACCGTCTCGCCAACTCCCGTGCCCACCGAGGAGTTAGTTCTTCCGCCACGAGACTACTTTGGTCCCAGCGACTGCTATAACTTCCCCGAGGGCTTTGCCTTTGGCGTTTCCAGCTCGGCCAGCCAGATTGAGGGAGCAACTGCCGAGGAGGGCAAAACTCCAAGCTTGATGGACTTGTTAGTGCGAGACGACCGTCCCAAAGACTATGTCACCAATGAGCACTATTACTACTACAAGCAAGACATTGAGCGCGTAGCAGCTATGGGAGCGAAGCACTTTTCCTTTAGCATAGCTTGGACTCGCATCTTGCCGTTTGCTGTACCTGGCACACCAGTGAACCAGCAAGGTATTGACCACTACAACGATGTCATCAACTACATCTTGGAAAAGGGCATGATTCCTGAAGTAACGCTCCTCCACTTCGACACGCCCTTGCAATTCTTCGGTGCAAATCTCTCCACCATCGCCGACCGCCCAGATATCGGCTATGTCAACGGCGGGTATCAGAACGAAACCTTTGCCGACGCCTTTGTCCACTATGCCAAAGTCGCCATGACCCATTACGCAGACCGAGTCCCCGTGTGGTTCACCTTTAATGAGCCTTTGCTCTACTCGGACAACGGCAAGTCAGTAGACAATGTGATCAAAGCCCACGCAAGGGTGTATAGATTCTACAAAGACGAACTCAAGGGCACGGGCAAGATTGCCATCAAGTTCAACAACAACTTCGGTGTGCCCCGGGATCCAGACAGCGAGGCAGACGTCTACGCAGCCAACCACTTCAACTCCTTCCAGCTCGGCCCGTTTTGCAATCCCATCTTCCTTGGACAGGACTACCCCGAGTCATACAAGCAAACTATCCACGATTACGTTCCCCTCACCGAAGAAGATCTCAAGTACATCGGTGGCACATCCGACTACCTAGGCATCGACCCATACACCGCCACTGTCATCACCGCGCCCATCCCCGGCGACATCTCCAGCATCACCGCCTGCGCCAAAAACTACTCCTCCCCTTTCCGCCCATACTGCGTCAACCAAACCACCCAAGACATTTACGGCTGGAACATCGGCTACCGCTCTCACTCCTACGTCTACATCACACCCACCTACCTCCGCAGCTACCTCAACTACCTCTACAACACATGGCGCACCCCCGTCGCCATCACCGAGTTTGGCTTCCCCGTCTTTGACGAGGCTAAGAAATCACTGCCTGATCAGCTGTTCGACACACCTCGTAGTTTGTACTACTTGAGCTTTATGACGGAGGTGCTCAAGGCGATTTGGGAGGATAATGTAGAGGTTGTGGGCGCGTGGGCGTGGAGCGTGTTTGATAATTGGGAGTTTGGGGACTATGATGCGCATTTCGGGATTCAGACTGTGAATCGGACGACGCAGGAGCGGAGGTATAAGAAGAGTTTCTTTGATCTCGTGGATTTTATGAAGGCAAGGGGGGTGGAGTGATTGTGTGCAGTGATGGGACTTGAAAAAAGAGTGCAATTAGAATCCCAAAGTACAGTCGTGATCGAAATCAGTGTCGCGAAGCTAGACTTACTCGCTCGCACTCTCACTATTATTAATATTTACTCCATTTTAGGCATTATGAAAATTGTCCAGGCTAATTCCTATCAAAAGTATGGCTTGTCCCTATCATGTCGACAGACGGAGATTTTACAACTCTGTTACTTCCCCTTGGCAAACGCCAAACGTCAGGCTGGTTTGGCGTGGTCGATTTGGCAGCTTCTAAATGAATGCGATGTATCATTATTTTTGAAGCAATAGAGGCAGTTGAAATTCCGTTGTTGGTCTGTCATAAACTGGATCTCCTGATTCAGTTCGTCAGACAAGCGAGTCGTCATTCCGAGATACCTGCATCGACATCTTGCGTTGGAGCAGTCACCAGCCGACGTCACATCCGGCATCTCTTTTAGAAGATCACAAAGCCGATGTTGCGTGAAAGTGAGATCATATAGAAAGATCTTCATCTCGCATAGACGGTCCATATAGGCTACTTTCTTCCTGGCAATTGCGTTGCAGGCGGTCTCAGCAGTGTCAGCTGACCAGTTCTGATTTAGAAACCTCATTATTTCTAGGTGGAACTTATTACAAAAGGTGAATCTCTTTCGGTCGAGAATTTCTATCCCATGTCAGCAAAAACAAAAAAAAAAAAAAAAACACACACTAGAAAAGCAGCCGGCCATACCGAGTAGATTGTGAGGCAGAATAAGATGATCCTTCAATATGTTCGCTTGGGCCCTTGTACTTGAGAATGGGCCCTTGTGGAAGATGAAAAGCTTCCATGATAGCTCGGAAAATTCGATTGAACGACCCATAACATACGAAAAAATGAGGAGCTGGCAAAGCTCATTGATGGAGATTACATCGTAGTCGATACACCAAGTCTTTAACCATAAGGCACCACAATGCTTCAATGCGCCAACACACGCATACTTGTCGCACAGAAATGCCAGATTTTCCAAACAGTGAGTGGTAGGCTTTTCAGGAACATCCTCGTTATTGACATGAATTATTCTGCAAAAGATGATCATAGCCTCTGCGTCGTCATCGAAGAGATCCAAGGTGAAGAGAGTGGATGATTCTTTGTGTCTCGCCAAATCGGCGCCTTCTTTGAACTTCTCACTGAACATTTTTTTGAATACAGGCGAGGCTAGACACAGCACTTTGGAGGATACGACGAGTTCTTGCTCGTCTGATGACTCCTCTTTGAGCTGCTTCTCTTCTTCAGGCTGCTCTTCTTCAGACTGCTCTTCTTCGGGCTTCTCTCCTTCAGGCTGCTCGTCGAGGACATTGGTGGCCGAGGGCGACGATTTACACAGTCGCAAGACGACGTCGCCGTCAGCGTCGATGATTACTCTCGTGGCCATGATGACAGAATAGTGCTTGCGATTCTCCGCAATACTACCTGGAATGAGGAAAGAATTATAGGTCTGATGCCGCCTGACCCCGACTTTAAGAAAGAGTCTTGGATAAAAGTTTATCCATTTCGCATGTAGAGGTTACACAAATTAGATTGGGTGATGTAGCCATGATGCAGCCAGTCGCGGGGTGGTTCTGGCCCAACCCATGTCCAACATCACAGAATGGCAAAAAGTGGAATTTCATCCTATCGTTTCGTCTTCTTTGAGATCGAACCCTTGACCCTGGGTTTACTTGACTCTCGGATATACACCTGCAGATATATACCGTTGAGCCACGGGTTATGTCTCTACGGTTTTTAATCATCCATTATATAGGTCTGACACAGGTGCGTGGCAGCTGGCGATGGTGGCATCGCTTGGGGAAGTGGAAGCGGAAGTCGCACTGATGAGAGCACCGACATTTCTCCGACACCTGATGGAACACGCTGGTTATAATGAGGGAGTCTGAAAGGTACTACTAGTTTTAATTACTATCTCTATAGATATAAATCACTTTTAAAGTCTTGGCTGTCTTTACACACCCAGTTAAGTGCTTGTTAGATCTAATCCATCATTTTGACTCACTGAATTAAATTAATGGATATTGGAAACTTCATTGAAGAATTAACTCACAACACTGCATCATCCATCGTCATGACTTTTGACTATTGGTTGTTGGTTGGACGGGAAGATATTGGATGCCGTTGGCATTCCGAGCCGTTTGCAACACACGATGCAGCCACCATTTCCCAACACGGCACCACTGAAAAGCCACAATGACGTGTTAGATGTCGACAACTTCAATGGAAGACAGCTATAACTTACCATTGCTGCTCACTTCGACTACTTTTCTCTCCTCTAATTTGCATTGATACAACTGTTACTGCAACAGGAAATCAGCACCACGAACACGACTCTTCGCATCGAGCGGCTCTCTCTTCAATAATAACGTCCGACTCAAAAGACATCAAGGCAATTACCCCTAAAACAGACAATGTTCACTGGATCTGAACCGGATAATGCTAGTCCAGCATGCCACACTCCACTGGCGATGCGGCTTTGGAGATTCGCACCAGGGCATCCCATCCTCTGACCGAATTTCGATGCTGTGACTGCGACAAAGGTTTCGTAGCCTTGTACGCATTACAACAACATCTGAAAGACAAAATCCACAAGGTTCCCAACCCGGTCCCGAAACCGGTCCCGAAGAAAAAACCTTGCTGTGGGAAATGCGATCGAGAATTCAAGAACAAGAAAGCGCTACAACAGCATATGGATTCGGTGGTCCATTGCCCCATCAGCAACATCGGATGTCTTGCTGGCAAGTTTGGCTGTGAGGCTAGATTCACAAGCCCATCCGCAATGATTCATCACCTCGAAAGTGGAAGCTGCCCTTCTGGATTTGACCGCGAGCTTCTCAACTCTGCTATTATACAGCACGATGTCGACCACATCATTACCAGTCGCGCAGCCCAGGATCTCCTATCCCCTACCCCATCATCATTCGAATCATTAACCCCGGAATGTTGGACACCCAGCACAGACACAGAAACCGGCGGCGCTCTTCTCACACCCTCAAGTGGCCAACTCAGTGTGCCCTCTTTGTTCAACACAAGCATGATTGTGAATTTGAACAAAGTTACGTCTTTACGCTGTCCTCTTTGCCCACCAGATCATCGAGCTTTTAAAACACAGCAAGGTCTCTGGAGTCACATAGCTTCTCCTGCTCATGCGCTGAAGATATTCAACTGTCCGTTAGTGATACTGGGACCTGGATCAAAGAAAAAGAAAGGACATCAGAAAACGAAGCATTTCTCAACACTGAGTGGGCTTGCTCAGCATATTGAAGCGGGAGCTTGTAGAGGTGGGATGTCCGGGTTGAAGGCGTCGGTTGCGTATCTGGAGGGAAAATTGGCGTCCATGGGATTATCTGTAAAACTACTATGCTGATCTACTGATTTTTTTTGTAATGAATTCTAGTCTTCAGTTTGTTCATGGATTCTATTGGTGTGCAATAAATACAAGTTGTATATGAGAACAGCTCATCATCGTACAAGCACACATAATACACATGAGCCATTCTGCATTGTTACCGCCGTACTCAAAAGGTAGTTCTCAGGCTGGGGATGCGTCGAATAGGTTGGGTCTTTGTCATCTATGTATGCAACCCTTCATTTCAGCTGTGTTAGGTCTGGGCCATTCATTCATCAGAGAGTGTTGGGCTTCCATGCAGTCATGATCTTGTACCATCTGAGTTGAGACCAAGTGCGGGGTTTATATTATACATTATATTAGTGAAATAAATGTTGCGGTCCGAAAACGCGGCTTTCATACTAAGAAGCAAGTCTTTGCCTTGTTCCTCTCCCCTCTTCCATTATACCTCTCCTGTCAAAAATCATTCCCTTTCCACATCCTTATAGGATGGCTACTAGGCCATCTCCATGTACAACTGTCGAAGTGCTCTACTGGGATGCATCGAACGTTCATGTTAAATGTTCGTACTGCGAAGAGATGCATCGGCACGGCATGGCGCTACCGGGTATACGTACATCGCATTGTCATCCTGGCGGCCACTATGAGTTCAAATTCCCTATTGATGAGGCCAGTGGACTTGTCGGCTATGAGATTGACAAGAAAGGGATAAGTTTCGTGAATGTTCGTCTGGATACCTGCCAAAGAGAACGGATCAAACGTTTGTCAGACACCGACGATGGCGAATTGGTCAATCAGTTTGACTCTGCCATGAGAATATCGGTTCCAGAATCAAGGCCCGATCCAGATTTGCATCTCTACAATGATTCAACAGAGAACATAACCATACCTTTGTCTGATGGCGACACATTTGAGCAAGCAAGGATTCTGTGCGCAGTTTCTGAATGTGTCACTGGCGATTTGCCTGCCATAGGCCAATATCTCGACACGTCGCCCGAAGCCAAACTATTTCTACACGGGAAGGACGAGACTGGCAATACCACATTGATCATGGCTGCAGCAGAGGAGAGTCACGAGATGGTGTCACTGCTTTTACAACACGGCGCGGATGCAAACACAATCAATGATGACGGTCGAAGTGCGCTCATGGAAGCGGCGCTCTGGGGCCGGATAGAAAATGTAAAGGCGTTGCTCAGCTTCAATGCCGACAAACACCTTCGAGACCGTCACGGTCGTTGTGCGATGGATTTAGCCCAACAAGATTCCAATAACCAAAAGGAGAGATATCGGCGTTCTCGCCTTGCGGCTCAGGAGTCCGTCCCCGAACGTGACAGAGACAGGCGTCATATCATGATCTTACTGGGTGACTCTAATCCTGAGATGCGGCCTGCATACACTGCACCATTATCGACGAGTGACCTGAATAATTACTCGTTCAGAAAATCCTAAGCTGAAAGGTCAATAACGCTTTGCGGCCCCATTCAAGGCTACTCTGTGCCGCACATCACCAAAACTGCGGCGTATCTTCATCGGGGTGACCAATTTGCTCCTGTACCAGCAACCAGTGGGTGGTATGCCAATGCTTTACCTCCGCAACTAAGAAATGGACCTCCCTGGATCGATCAAGTCTACTATATCGCATCAATTATTGGCCATGAGTTCGGCGATGCACCAAATCCAGACTGGGACCAAGGAAAACCCGGCCAGTATAATGCCTCCCATGCAGAGAAGAAGTTGATTGCCTACTTTTTAGACAAGCATGTGTTCTTGCCTCAAGATACGGAACCTAATCTACAGCTGGAAAATCCATCCGTGATATGCAAGATAACCTGACGATTGGAGACGAGGTGCCTGCAGTTTGGAGAAGGGTGCATATGCTCGCATTGAAGAAGAAAGGTTTAAACCTCGAGCTCTTCGAAGCAAGTGATCGATTACTTGGTGACTTGTATGACGAGAAAGAGATTGAACGACTAAAGAATGAGATCAATGCTATCGATGATGAGCTGTCCAGCCTCGAGTCCAATGCTGATGTCGCTGAATTGAGGAATGAGCAGAGGAAACTGCGTAATCTGGTCAAGAGAAAGAAGACACACGGTGACCTAATGAAGCTGAGTCAATCTGCGCCCGCAGTTTCATTAAGACGGGCAGTCATACTGAGCAGTAACAAAATCTGCGCGGATTGTGAGGATTTCAAGCAAAGGGTGAATGACATGTTCCAGCTGGATATTACAATGAACTGGTGTACTTGAACTGAGTCTTGGGGACATGTACGAAATGGATCTATTTCTGTTATCTGATCTCTATGTATTGAGAAACTATTTATTAAAGTACCAGTACTCTCTTCGTATCTTGTAGATGTATTGCATTCCGCCACGCTCTACCATTCGTCAATCACCACGTCTCGCTAGACAGCCTCAGATTCATCCAACCAATACCATGAACCAGTAACATCCCCCCCATTTCCCCCATTCCCTGCTGTAACCAATCTTCATTTTCGCACGAATTCTCATCCTTAGCCTGTGCTGCCTGCTCTCTGCCTAGGATGTCTCAACCCACCATGCACGCGCTCCCCAGGCCTTCTGCATCCCATATGCATCCACTACAAAACGCCATCCGTAGTCTGCCTAGCCAAACCATTGGATATGCTTTCTCTAGATTTTTGTATCATTTTTCTAAAATTCACGGTAAATGCATGTTAGGCGTGCATTATCACTGCTCTCAATGTTCCCCTCCATCTTGCTCACCCAATGGCACCGAATCTAGGCAACAACCGGATGCGGGGAATGAACCATTGGGCATCATGTAAGGCGTTCACACCACATCACTGTCTGTTATCATATTTGTCCCACACATGCAGAACATTTCACTCATTAACGGTTTTTGCGGGTGATTCTGCTAGGCGGTGATGCAGGCATATGGATTATGTACATGCGGATGCTGGTCTGTGGTAAGTCTTTGACAGGGAAAGCGAGGCCGGGCAGCGGTGTGGGTGGTGATTGATAAAACAAACGACATGCCTCCCATCCACTTGCATCCTCTGATCTGTTTTCTTTCTTGTATTCCCATTCCCATTTCCATCTCGTCAGTCTCTGATTCACACCAAACCTCATCCCAACTGGCTCTCACAAACTCCCAAGAACCCAACACTTAAGATACCCAACTCTCGCAACCCAATACCCTTCTTCTCACTTACAACCCCTTCAACCGCCCATCTATATACAACACATACAAGACATATACACACCAATCATGTCTCTACTTCACTGCCTCGGCGCCATAGCCAACCTCGAAGGCCTCTTCGACATTAAACTCCCCAAAGACCTCGACCACCCCTCCACTCTCGCCGCCCAAGACCAGCGCATCCGCGTCCTCGAACGCCGCTGCTCCATCGCCGCCCCGCCTCCCATCTCAGACACCTCTGCGCCCGCGCTCGCATGGCGTCTCTGGAGACTTATGCGTACCATTTGGGTCCGAGATACGCTGGGCACGCAGGCATATGTCCATTTACTAGGAGACAGCGGTTCCAGCGTGATAACCATGGAGATGGTGCGCGTGGCGGCCGATAGTATCGGAGAGGGTCTGACAACACCGAGTGGTGGTCGTTCGTCGTGTGCTTCATCGACTGTTAAGAGCGAGGAGATAAGTACTGAAAAGGTCGAGCACGGAAGCAAAGACGAGTCTGTCAGCGAAACCCAAGAACTCTGCATCCTCCTCCAGCGTCTCTGTTGGCTCGCTGGCAAAAAGAGACTCCGCTTCGACCCCGTCCAAGACGACCTCGCATGCGTCTACTCCGTCGCCATCAGCATCTCCCTCGAAAACGAAAACCCCCACAGAGGCATAGTCTTCCCACCACCTCCACCACCAACCCTCCCTCCTCCGGGGATCCCACCACCTTTTCTCACACCCGGCAACTTCAACGGCCACCATCCTCCACCCCCTGGTATCGGAAGAAGGGGCAAATCCTGCTGTGGATGCTGCGCTTGCAGATGTCATCATAACAGGCCGATTTCTGCGCCGTCCAGTTCGAGCCGCAGCAGTAGCAGCAGTAGCTATAGCGAGCGAATGCCTCGTCTGCGGCGACGACAGCGCTGGTTTGGATGGCTGGGTAAGCTGGCGTTTTGGAAGAAGAGCGGACGACGGTGTAGAGGCGACGACTCGTCTTCGTCGACGACGTATCTGGACTGAGGGTTGATGCAACAGTGTATGGGGACCAGTGTTTGGTTGAGAGTCCATGGCGGAGACCGTGTGTTGGAATGTTCCATTTTCTTTGCTTGTCTCTATTTGCTAAAAAGCAGGTCTCGGGAGTTAATGATGTGCTCGTGGGAATAATGACGATTATGATGAATGAAGCAATGGTGTTTATGATAGTAATAGCTAATGGTATTTACCAAGCTTGACAATCCACCTCCCTTGACTTCACACAAGCTAGAAACGCGACACATGTAAACACATTGGTCAAAAAGCGCTAAAGGTGGTGTATCTGTATATATGACTATTATGTCTATTCGAAAAACCCAAAAGAAAAGAAAATATCAAAGAAAACGCTACGCATGTTATGCAGGTCCGCCTAGTACAACCCATTCAACTCAACTATCCAAGGATCACAACAAAATAGAATGACGAGGCCGCCTCTTGTGGCCAGGGGGGTATCACCGTGATTTCAAGCGCGCCAGCAGCTTTTGCGCCGACCTCGGGGGAATCAACAAAAGGACAATATGTAGGAGCAATGAGAACAACAAGGGGAGAATGAATAAGACGCCGTGTAATGGAGTTGCAGTTCCTTCATCCGAATATGCAAATCTTAACCCAAGAAAAACAAAACACCTCTAACAATGCATTCGTGCAATCATAGGACCAACACCACCGACTTGTTTAGCTGGTGGCACTCTCTTCCTGTAGACCCTCGGCCAGAGCAGCGTGGTCAATTGTCTCGACAGTTACCTTGGCGGGCGCCCCTTTGCGTCGTTGGGCTGCCCAATATTTTTGAAAACCAGGGATAGGGCCTGGTTGGTTAATCCCAGGAGCTCTGCGTACGTCTGGCTCCGACTCCTTCTCTGGTAGCTTGGCCGTGGGCACGTTGCTGGCAACAGGACCAGATGCCCCTCCCCAAGGTCGCCATCCTACCCATTTTCCAATGCCGCTCCCAGAGGTGTTATGAGAGGTCTGCGACGAGTTGGTTGATAGAGTTTGAGATGCAGGACTGGATGACAACCTGGGGGTGTGGTAGCCGGCAAAATGATCACGAAGGGCAGCATCGCTCCGTTTGGCATATGTTCGCGAAAGAATTGGTTGAGCAGTAACGCCAGTAACAACAGCATCAGCGCCACCAAGAGGTCGCAATGTCATCTGGCTCGGCCGCGACGTAAGAGTGTGGATGTCAAGTCCCCCGCTCAGCGACATGATGGACTCATGAGACGCCACACGTCGCAATCGCGGCACGTGAATAATGGATTCGGCCTTGGCGCTTTCTGGCTTTTCCATTATCGATGGTTCTGCAGACCTTGCCTGGGTCTGTGCTGGAGCCACTGATTCAAAGTCTGGTTGCGAGTCCTCGTCCTCCTCGTGTATGATACTATTGGCGAATCTTCGACGTGGAGAGATAAGCGGCGGCATATTCGTTTCACGATCTATGATCGACAAGGATTGAAAGCTGCAGGAGGAGGCCTCTGAAGCCCGCTTGTTATGGGCTGGATGCCATGATGGGGACATTGGATCGAAGCTAGTCGTGGGTGAAGTTGAAATCTCTGCGTCGGGTGGTGGGTGATCAAAGACAAAACCATGTTGATTCTGTGGCGAACTAGGGACAGATGAAGAGAATTCCGAGGACGGTGTCGAATAGCTTTGCCAGTTGTTGGAGGATCTCGCCATCGTAGGAGTGACATGGTTAGGTATCGGAGAAGACATTCCCCAGGGACTTGATGGTCGCGGGGTTGAGGAGGCGGATCGTGTGGGAGGGGTGAAAACACCAGGCAGGAGGCTGTGACGCTTCTTTTTGCTCTTGCGCGGTTCTTGCTTGGGGCCGACATGGTAGTGGTGGTGAATGTGAAGCTCCTGTGATATTCTTGGTGTTTCCTGTTGGGGTTCGAGCTCTGCCTTGAGGGTCGAAGCAGAGCTGGTGCCTTCCAAACGAGATGGCAAAGGCTGATGATACATGAGCTGTTCTCGTAATGATTGGATCTCGTCATTAGAGTTGAGCAGCATTTCTCGAAGTTCCGCCATGCCAAGCTGCAAGTTGGCATTGTCCTGCAGGAGGTCCCGTACAAAATGGCCGACGATTTTGTTGCTGGCCTTTTGGTCGGTGACATTCTTGCTCACGGCGGCCCCCTTGAGCCTGGAGGCGGCCACATCAAGTTGCTTTTCAACCTCACGTTGACGTTCCATTCGCTCAACTACCTCATGGTGGCGCTCTTGCTCCTGGCGCGTCTCTGTTTCCATGCGTTCGAGCTGGTCCTGCATGTCTAAGATTCCGCGTTGTGCCTCCTTAAAGCGCTGCGAATGAGAGCGAGCCTCCTCCTTGGTTGTCCGAAGTTCTCCATACAGCCTGTCTTGCTCTTCCTCAAGGACGGCGAGGTGACGTTCGGCATCGGCGGCCCTGTTGGCAGCACTTTCGAGACGACGGACAGCTTGCTGGGAGGCAAGAAGACTAGCCTCGAGGCTGCGGATCTTGGTGTCGGAATCAGATATGGTGGTGTTGAGGGCTTCTAGCGTGTCGAGCAAGTTGTTATTTTCTTCAACCTTGTTGGCGTTTTCCGTCTCGAGTTCTAATTTTTCCATTTCTAAACGTTGTATGCGTGCGTTTAGTTGTTGTCGATCGCGTTCTGCATCGGCCATATAGGCTTCGTGCCTAACCAGCAGGGCCTGACAAGGGACGGTTAGTGAGGGCGCAATATTGTTTCAGGATGACGTTGGTGAGAAGAGGGATGAGTGGGTATCAAAACAGCAGAAGGGACGACTTGGCCCAATCATCGCTGGCTGGGCTTGCCCCACGAATTCATGAGCCATTGGCAAAGGACAAAGGAGCGTGGTCGTCAAGCCCGCGGCCCGTCCAAACAAGATGCAGCAGTTCACAAGGAAAATACACGTACCTGGCCCAGTTGCGCGGCCGTGTGGACATCTTTCTCAACGGTCTCCAGAATAGAGCAGTTCTTTCTAAGAAAAACACAGTCGGATCGGCCGCAGCAGCAGTGCAGCGCCGAAGAGGCGGGTTCATGACGAGCTCGGTCCGCTCTGTCCATGTCGTGAGCCATCGAGGGGGAGTAAGGTTTAATTGCGGAGGGCCGCGGATTGGCACGCAGCATCGTCTTGGACGTGGGAACTGGATGGCCGAGGCGCGATCGCGACGAACATGATCCTGGATAAACGACGAGTGTGCAGTCCAAGTGCGGATGGCGATGGGGGTGTTGTGATGACGAGAAGAAGCAGATGCGAAGCCGAGAGAGCTACGGAAGAAGAAGAGCAAAGAGGCCACCAGAGAGAGGCCGTCCTCTTGAGCGAGGCTGGGTTAGAGGTGGGTGGGTGCTGCGAAGGTTTGACTAAGGGTCCAGGGGCGGGACGCGGACGAGAGCGAGGGCAGCAGTGAGCACCACTGGAGCAGCTCTAAGACATGTCGCTGTAGAAGCAATCGTCAAAGGGCTGTAGGAAATAGGCCAATGGATAGGATAAGGCGTTGGTTTAATGGCCTAGATGGTCTTCGGTCGGACGCACACGCGTTGATGAAAGAGAGTGGCAGATGGGAATCAGAAGCAGCGCGACTGGGAGTTTCACGGGTTAATCAGGAGCGTGAAGGCTGCAAAATTGACACTAAATGAGATGGCCCTGGCATAAAGCGGAAGGCGGGGGCATTTTGGTGGGGTGCAGAGTGCTGCACAGCGCTACATAGTGCTGCGTTCTCTGCTGAAGAGCCCACTGTAGCATCCACTGTAACCTCCCACTGGTCCCTCCCGCCTGGAACACGGAAGCCGTTTTCGGCATCGTTTGCACTATTAATACAGGGGTCGGGTCCATTAATTCGTTAATTACGTGCCTGGCGAATGACGATGACCAAAGCCACATCTAGCTGTTCTTCACATGGCAGCAAAGCCACATCTCCCATCACAACTCTTCTCCTCACAAACATCAAGGCGCCCATGTTTTCGACATCCTGAATCCATCGTGTCTTCCATCTTTCACTCTCAGAGCAAAGCTGACCAGTTCAGCCGCTTATCCTGAATCAATGATGCAGCACCCTGTTCCAGCCTCCTACACAGCAGTCCAGGCGTCGTGAGACTGATTGGCCCCCCCATCTTGCTGCATTATGCATGGGCTGGGTTCTCGTTTCGGCGCCAGAGCTGCATCAGAAGCTGCACAGCGAGCACCAACCTCCCTGCCTTGCCTTATCATAGAAAAGCACCAACGAAACGCGACAGCGACACAATCAATTGGTTTGCAGTCGATAAGCAAACATTGCGTCACTCTAGCGACGATAAAGCGGTGACTGGTAGGTCTGCTCTTGGCGCGCGTCGTAGCCTATCATCTCGACCTCGGTCACCGTCGGTGTGGTTGTGGATGTGCGGCAGGGGCCGGTCTTGCAGGACTTTGGCAAGCTTGAGTAGCGCGGCTTTTGACATTGACCGTTATCGTCTTGTCATTGTTGACATTGTCAGACTTTGACCTTTTTATTCAAGGAGTCTCGAGCATAAACACAGGCAGTTGTGCTCTGTGGTGAGATACCTAGTCGTAGTGTGTAGGTACTTGTCGTTCAAGCTGCTAGATAACGCCCAGAACCTGAGGTACTTCTCAAGCAAGCTGCCTCTCTAGCGAGCCACTTACAAGGTACCAAGCACGAGCATGAAGAAGCATTGGTACACAGGTCGGATGACGTGCCCATCTCCACAGAGGGTTGGATCACGTAGGCAACAACAGGGCAGAAAGATACCGCCGATATAACAGTACCTAGTTTACTTGACTGAGATTAATATATATTTCTGGAGATTGCCGGATATTAGTAAATTTATCAATTAAAATTTCTTGGGTGGTCGCGACATAACGTAAAAGGCCTTGTAGAGGATTATTAGTCATTCAAGGATGGCCCTGTCCCGTATTCGTATTACAGGTACCTGTACCACGTCTTAAAGCTGTCCCTCCCCCACTATGACGTTCGCCAATCAGCGTCACCACTTTGTCATCTACAACACATCGCATCGACACCTCTGTCGTCACCACTTGAGCTCCCAAGCTGCCCAATAGTGCCGTCGTCACTGCTGTGTGGGCAACCTACAGACAGCGTCTGGATACTCTAGATAGCATTTTGCTGCCGCGACTCCGCTTCTACGGCGCATTCCTTCACTGGAAAGGCTGGTTGGTGGGTTGCTTGCCTGGTAGAGCTCCGTAATCATTCGTTCGTCTTAAACTGCTCCCCACGACGCAATCAGCATCAGAGCTCTGCCGTTTTGCGAGCGTGCTGTAGCAGAATCCTACCCGTCATTAGTAAACAGCCTTCCCATTCCCCTCAGCACCAGAGTGCATCCGCAATTCCACATGCCCTTACCCCGCAACCTGGGCCTGTCCCGTATAATCAGACCAAGACTCTGCCCACTTATATCACCTTCTCCGTCATACATTCTCAGGCCGAGAGCTTTACCTTTATTATCTTCTTCAACTTCATCAAACCGATACTTTACGTCAACAGTTGGAGTCATGGCTCAGGAATACAAGTTAAAAGGTGTCTCGTCGGTCTCACTTGAGCCCGGTCAGAAGCAGGAGGTCGAGGTTGAAGGCGTGCAGGATGGCAAGGTCCTTTTGGTCAATGCTGGTGGCAAGATTCAGGCTGTTGGAGCCAAATGCACTCACTATGGTGCCCCCTTAATCAAGGGTGTTATGACAAAGTCAGGACGACTTACCTGTCCCTGGCATGGAGGTGAGGCTGCCCTGTCTATTCCCACGAATATGTGAAACCATGATATCCTCTTCTTTCTGTTGCGCCATGCTGACTTGCATGACTTTGTATAGCTTGCTTCAATACTGGAACGGGCGACGTTGAAGATGCCCCTGCCCTTGATGCACTCCCAGTTTTCAAGGTCACGGAACGAGACGGCGCCGTCTACATATCCGGCGAAGAGGCCACCATCAAGGGCTCAAGAAGAAAGCCAAACATCAAGTGCAAGTCGTCCTCCAAAAGCTCCAAGGAAGAAAGAATCGTCGTTGTGGGCGGTGGTTCCGGCACATTGGGAGTTGTCGAGGGCTTGCGTGAGAAGGGCTACACTGGGCCTTTGACTGTCATTTCTAATGAAGGTTATCTGCCCATTGACCGAACCAAACTTAGCAAAAGTCTTATGACAGACGTGGACAAGCTTGCTTGGCGAACCAAGTCCTTTTACGACGAGGGAGCTGTGGAGTGGGTTGAGGGAGAGGTCAATGGCGTCGACTTTTCGGATCGACATGTCACAACAGCCAGTGGAGGCAAGCATACTTACACCAAATTGGTGCTCGCGACGGGAGGCACACCAAGACTGCTGCCGCTGGATGGTTTCAAAACGCTCGGCAACATCTTCACCCTGAGAGACGCCCACGACACTAAGAAAATCGTCGAGGCGATTGGAGAAAAGGGCAAGAAGATTGTCATTGTGGGGTCATCGTTTATTGGCATGGAAGTGGCGATTGCGACTAGCGGTGCTAACTCGGTCTCGGTTATTGGCATGGAAAAGGTGCCTCTGGAGCGTGTGCTTGGTGAGCAGATTGGCGCTGGAATCCAAAAATCCCTCGAGGGCAAAGGCATCAAGTTCTACATGAACGCCGGGGTCGAAAAGGCCGAGCCATCGACCGCCAACCCTTCCAATGTCGGGGCCGTATATCTCAAAGACGGCACAAAGCTCGAGGCTGACTTGGTCATCCTGGGTGTTGGTGTGTCGCCCGCAACTGAGTATCTCAGGGGCAACCAAGCTATACAATTGGAGAAAGACGGGTCACTCAAGACGGATGAGCACTTTGCCGTAACAGGAGTAAAGGACGTCTACGCCATCGGCGACATTGCCACGTTCCCATACCACGGCCCAGGAGGCAACGGCAAGCCCACACGTATTGAGCACTGGAACGTGGCCCAGAATTCGGGCCGCGCCGTAGCCACGCACATTGTCAATCCATCAGTCACCGGCAGTGTCCAGTTTATTCCAGTCTTCTGGTCCGCACTAGGCACACAGCTGAGATACTGCGGCGGCACGACCGATGGGTGGGATGACCTGGTGCTGCAAGGAGACCCTGCTGCGGGCAAGTTTGTAGCTTTCTATACAAAGGGCGAGACGGTGGTGGCGATGGCGAGCATGGGTATGGACCCGGCTATGGTCCAGAGTGCGGAGCTGATGAAGACGGGGAAGATGCCGAGTAAGAGCCAACTGCAGCAGGCTCCGGACATTATGGGTATTGGCCAGTTGGGGTAAAATACTTTGGAGGGAGGGAGTGTAGAATGGGTGTAAGTGTAGGCTGAGATGAGATGAGATGGGATGAACATAAAGACGGGGTGACCAAACTCAATGCAGTATTTTTGATAAAATAGTGTCTGATTGCGGCCGTTTCTTGATATCATGGGCATTGATGAGACAGATTGATGTACGGGTAAGGCCGTATGAGTGTGAATGTGAATTGACTGGATGTGGATGTAGGCATAAGTGAACATAACGGCCCCAATGATGAAATGCAAAACACCATTCGTTATGACGCACTCTCCAATTGCAACCGTTCCCAGACATCATGGGCTAGCATTGGCGTTATGTTTGAGCAAGAGTGTGTGTCTGTGTGGTGTTTTTTGGTTGTTAGGTTCAGACGAACATAACGGCTCAGCTACCCAGCACTCGTTATGTGATATTCCTCTCAGGTACCTATAGTACCTGCAAGGGCTGCATTTATCCTCGAGACATCTTATCCATCCCACCCCCACGAATGCATGATCCTAGCTGATGCAACCATCAATTAGTACTGAGGTGGGTATCGTTCTCAACAACTTTTGAAAGATTCATTCTTTTCCTGTTCGTCTTTTTATCTTGTATCTCAGTGACATCTAGCACTTTCCAATTCCATCGAGCGTCTTACACCTATGATCCAACACAGTTGTATTCTTCTTCATTGTGAGTATGTACATGTGCTTGGTGAGTTTATATGACGATAAAGAGAATGAACCTAGTAATTGCAAACCTCGAAAAAACGCAGGGCACCCCTGCAATAGCTCGTGCACTGACGATGGAGCCTCCGCTTTAGTAAGAAGCTAATACGGTTTGCTTCGATTCCTTCGATACTAGTTTCTACGCAGTATCAATGATTAAGCGAAGATTCGTTTGTTTTTCTTTCTCCTCTTCGGCATTTGCTCTACATTTTTTTTTTACATATATTTATTACCCTCAACCAGCTACTTTTCCCAAGAAAAAAATACGCCTTTCAGCCGGGGTCTTGATAAGAGATGCCACACTACACCATCTCATTCTACCGCGTGTCCACCAAGGTGGGCTTGGCCGGCGGGGCTTAAAATACGGCCGGTCCGAAGCTTGTCGGACTTTGACTCTTGCCCGCAGTGTCAAGTCTCTATGTATTTATTCCCCTTTTAAAGAAACTACAACTGCCGACATTTAGTGTCAGGTACGCGAATGTATGCATACTTGAAGTTTTACCTTTCCCCAAAATCTACGTAGTACAAGAGTTTTCTAGAGCTCTCCTTTCTTTTTGTATTTTTCTGCCTTCTGTTTCTGCCTTTCTACTTATCTTTCCATGTCGTTTATTTGCATAATGAGCTATTCGTGAATGTGAGGGGGGGGGGGGGGGGGTGGTGTCGATTTATCCCATCCTGTGTGGGAGAGGCCGAATAACCTTGAAGAGCTCTCCCTCCACAGGGCTCCCATGCTCCACGCTTACAGGACTGACATTGACTATGACAAAGAAACCAGATACTATGAGAAAGAGAAAAACAAACAAAAAGGGGGAGAGAGAAACTACGAATTAATCCGCTCCCCCATATTACTAGCCTTGTACTAAGCTGCAAGTCAATTGCATGAAAACGGGCTGAAATTTTGGCCCTGAATCCAAGCCTTGAGTAGATTGATTACAACGAGATGCCTGATCTAGAGCCGAGGATGGGGAGAACATGCATGGAAGGAAACTTTTGCTGGGTGAGTTATATTCCCTCGGCTCTTCTATTGGAGCCAAGGTACAGACGAAGGAACAGCGGGGGGTGGTACCGAAGATTGAGTGCTGGAATATGCCGACAACATAACGGCATTGGCATTGATGCTACTCTACCAGCTTATCAATGTAATCAGACGAATCCTGCAACACGAGGTTGCTTCCTTGACAGTCTCTATTTTAGGATAGCTCCTATCATGCTTCTCAATATTTAAAGCATCATCTCTCCCCCTAGACTTCTACCCCCCAAGCCAATTCCCGCCCACCAGCTTCACTCTCCCCAAGATCCTCCAAGATGAAGCTCTCCCTCAGCGTCTCCCTCCTCCTCGCAGCGGCCGTCAACGCCCTGCCCGGCCTCACCGTCGAAGTAGGCAAGCCCAGAGCCAACTTCAACCCCAATGCTTTTGTCAAGAAGTTTGCGACCTGCAAGGCCGTCGAGCGCAGCGGATCGACCACCAAAGACATCAACTTGAAGCTTGGATACATCGACATCAACCCCAAAGCGAAGAAGACGATTGTCATGGTCCATGGGTGGCCTTCGCTATGGACGACGTATAGAAACCAGATTGATACGCTGGGTAAAGATTACCGTTTGATTATTGTGGAGTTGCGTGGGTTTGGAGATTCGCAGCATCCTAAGGATCTGTTTGCTTCCAACACCATGCCTGACGTGAGTTAATACATGATTTACTATACTTTGCTTTAATTATCCTGCTAACGTGACTTTTACAGTTTGTCAATGATCTCATGTGTGTCATGAGCCACGCCCGCGTCAACTCTGGTATCTGCATGGGCAACGACTTTGGCGCCCAAGTATGCTGGGAGGCCGGCCGCATGCGTCCCGACCGCTTCATCGGTGTCTTCAACCTCGTCGTTCCCGTAAGCATTATCCCTTCCCCATTCTTCAATACTCACCATACCGGCTCATTACTGATGATTCCCAATTCAGTACGTCTCAAGCGCTCTCCCCTTCATTGAGACCAAGGACCTCGCCAAGCTCGCCCCCGGCTTCGGCTACCAGCTCTACCTGAGCAACAACGCCACCGGCGCCGCCAAGGAACTCGATGCCGACACTCGAAACGCTATTCGCTCTTGCGCTCAGGTTGCTGACTCCAAGGTCCCCGCCGATTTCCTGATCGACCAGAAGAGCTTCCTCAAGGCCTGGTATGAGGATAACCGCAAGAACAACCGCAAGGATATTCCCTTTTCTGGAATCATGTCCAAGCAGGTCGAGGACTACATGGTTGCCTCTTACAAGAAGCAGGGCTTCTACAACAGTATGTGCCCCCCCTTCCTGCATCACTATCTCGATCAGATTATTGTACCAAGTTGTCTAACGTTTAAGCAGCATTCAATGGCTACCAGGACCAGAATAGGCTGCTGACCTATCAGTTTGAGCGTGCTCAGGGCAACTTCACTCTGAACCAGCCTACCTTTACTCTCTACCCTACTAAGGACCCCGTTGCCAACTGGGCCGAGGTTGCCCACATGATTGGCTCTGCCAATTTCCTGACCAACCACTTCAACGCCGTAAGTCTTACTATCTACCAACTGTCATTCTCTATCACTCATAGCTCTTGCATGTTTATAAATACTAATTCAAATTGATAGACCATTGACACTGCCCACTGGTCGCACGAGGAGCGCCCTGCCGAGTACGATGCCATCTTCAGACAGTGGGTTGGCAATGTGACTTTCCCTGCCGCCTAATTTCAACAACCCCCCCGTGTATCAAATACAGGGCTTAATGAGCTCAGAGACAATTGCCATTACTTATCTGTATAGACTAGAATTCAAAGTAAAATAGACTATATTATTTCATGTGCTCGGCACTTACTAAAACCTTGCTGTTTGGCGTAAACATGAACATGCATCTTCTCACCACCATCAAACGACATGCATGGCGCGATCGTTGTTAGCTTCAAAACCTCGGTGGGTCATTCCACCTGAAGCCCCCATGTCTCACTTGGGTTTTCGGTGAAAAGCAGTACCGGGAGTGCATGAGGTGAGTGAGTGAGCTGGGCTGATTTGAACAAGCATTTGTGTCTGAGTAAGACACAATCGGCTCTCCCACTTATCCCACTATCTCGACAGGCTTCATTGCTTTGATATAAATTTACCTTCTATAACCCTTTACAGTTAAAGCGAGTATCATATAGCAAGGATCACATATCACCCCTGGACTGCAGGTAGAGGACTCGTTATATGTACATATCTAGACCAACTTGTATCTTGGCCCCCTGTGATTTGATTTCCACAATCAGATGCTAGAAATACCATCAGATACACATTATACAATCGCACATTGCAGTCTGTCAATATCCCAATATATCGTCGTCATCATAACTGCCGTTTCCTCAAGTTGCAAACCAACCCACTCTGCCGCGCCGCCCAGATCCCCTGCACACTCCACTCCCGAGTCGGATTCGTCAACTCTAGATCATATCGACTCACCAACGTTGCCACCAGCTTATACACCATGATGATACCAAAGTGACGCCCGAGACATGTCCGCGAGCCACCGCCAAACGTTAAGTCGGCCGCCTGGAACCGACGCATTCGCTCTCGGAACGCGCCTTCGGATTCGCCCTTATCCGTCGCTTGGAGCCAACGTTCTGGTCGGAAGACGTCGGCGTCGGCGCCCCAGACGGCTTTGTTGCGGCCCATGATGTATGGGTTGATGCCGACGGCTGTGCCGGGGGGCACAAAGCTACCGTCTGGGAGCGTGAGGCCGTCTTCGGGGACGTAGCGCTCGAGTGGCATGCACACAGCTGGGTGCATCCTCATGGATTCTCTAACTACTGCTTCTAGATCTGTTCCAAATGTCAGAGTTAGCTTCTCCCAGGTTTCCAAGTGGTCTTGATAAGAAAGTCAACTTACAAGGCAACGTCTTCGCAGAAGCATACATCGTCACATCGTCGCAATCAGCGCCCGCAGCCGCAATCTCCTTCTCAAGTTTATCCTTCACCCGCCGATCCTTGATGAGAAAATACAAAACCGCCCGTGTCGTGATCGCCGTGGTATCAGCCCCAGCCAGCAGGGTAATCAACGCATAGTTCAGCACGCTGTGCACCGCGCCCGGCTTCTCTGCCTGAGTCTTGAGATACCGATCCAGATAGTCTGGAACGGCGGGGTCAAAGTCGCGATCGTTGCCTTGCAGTCGAGCCATGATGTGGTCGATGGCAATGCGAGTAATGTTGGCGAGATTTGGAGGTCCCATACGGAAAATAGGGTTCTTGTCTAGGAGAGAATCAAGGAATGGAATCTGGCCAACGATGGCGAAACTAGTAATGCCTTAGTATACATGTCCGGTGTCGTTTTCTTGAAGAACGGATGATTTGGGGCATATGCGACATACTAGTTCATCGACTTGTCGGTAATCTCAATCGTCTTGTCATGGTCAGCTCCCATGTCCATATATCGAAAGTTTTTGCTAAACGTCGCAGTGCCGACCATATCCCAAGCACCTTACACCCGCTGTTAGCCACATCACCCAAGTGGACGTGAGGCTTATCATCTTACAGTATGCGAGCCATCTACCAAGATCACAAGCTTGAATCCCCCCAGTGTGGTCCATGAACCGAGTTTCCAAGTGACTACACAAGTCTCTGATTGTGCTGTCTATCAAAGGCTCAATAGTCAAGACTGCCGCAGGAGTGTAGTACTTGGCGACTGGCCGCTTCAGCTGTGCGTGAGCGACGGGGTCGCTGATACTGAAGAGGTTGTGTACAATCTCGCCATTGACAACAGCGCTGTTGTTTTCATAGAAATCCGTCTATGTCAAGTTAACAAGTGGTTCAATAGCCAAACGATTCAAATCGTCGCCGAAGGGATCGATCATCAGGATTGTTGTACTATTGAAAGAACGAACCTTGAGCCACCTCCCATCCGTGCCATATATCGTCTTGACCAGCTCAGGCGTATTGAGCGACAGCGTATTAGGACCGATTCGTACAACAGGCCCATGTTGATCATGCAACTTCTTCATACGAAAATGATAAGAACCGCCCCAAACCGCCCAGAATCGCCAAATATTAGTCCATGCTGCTCACAGTCAGTAAAACATTACAAATCGCACGAGAACCCTCGACACCTCAACAACTGACTAACCTGCAATAACCGGTCCTGGAAACCGCCTCAAAGGCGAAGATACAATATGCGAACCACTCCATAATACCAGCGCCAGCACAGTCACAGATATACTCCAACACATGACTCCCATCCACTTCTCACCCAGCGCACTGAGTCCCGGTGATGTCAACAACGTCGTCGTTATCGCCATTCTGCTGAGACATGTAGAATGAGGGGACTGTTCTGTGTGTGTGTGTGTTCACAAACACTGGCGGTTTCCATGAAATTAAAGAGATTTCGTTACTTCGTCCCATTCGGGGAAAATGGAGCGACACACACACACACACCCTTCCCTTGAAAAAAACGAGGCGCCCGGCACGGGTCGCCAAGATCTATATCTCTGCCTACCCTTTATTACCGGGGATCCGCCCGCCCATATATCTAGTTCTCCGAAGCCACCAACACCAGCAAACACCTTTTTACAAAGATCCATTCCCCATGGCAGCCTTACCATACCATGTCGAACCAACACATCAAACGCTTGCATCTGATTGGCATCACGCGAGCTGCAATGCAAGCTAAAATTCGGTGTAGGATTTGTGCATGTCCTTAGCGTGACTGGGTTTGCGGCGACAAAGAGCCAACACCCGCGCCCCCCCTCCGATCCATACGGACGCATTCCATTGGGTAATGTTTGTCTTTTGGTGTCACCTTGGAATATCACATCAAAAACGATCCCCCCCTGGTAGACCCCAAATCGGGCCAAGATGTGCAATCTTGCATACCAGAGAGAGAGAGGGGAGGGGTCGGATTGTGCGTGTTTGCCACGGCCACCACCAACTAAACTGCTCTTCCCCCGCCGTCTCCTCTAAGAATATATGCCAGCGGGTGATTCTTCCTTTCTAAGAAAGGCGTGATGATGTAGACGATTGCGTATTAATATGCTGCAAGCGACATGTCAAAGACTTGACATCTGCGCTATGCTGTAAAACCAAGTAGTAGGAAAAAGAAAAGAAAAAGTGATGGAAATTGTGGGAACTGTGGGAACTCTGCCTGCACACCAACCTCGATGACACATCGTACGAGTTGTCAATCTAGGACTCGAGACATCGTACTCTTGTAGGCATGCAAATGCAGACACACGAGGGAGGTAATTAGCATATATTGCCATCCTGCCTATAATTAGTCTAAACGCCACCCGGGATCGAGGGCTAGTTTCCGTTCTTCTGTCTCGGATCAGACCGTAGCCCAATCTGCTGTTGTTTTCTTAGGTTACTCAAGACATTTCTCGATGCATATCATGCATAAAAGCACACACAAGTACAACTAGCGCTCTCTCCCCTCACAGTCACTGCCACTACAAAAAAAAGTGATTGTTCATCAGAAATTCCATGTGCTTCATTTGTTCGTAACTAATAGCTAAGCTTCCGGAGTGCTCTCATCGCGCCGCGACTTTGAATGGGAGTCTCCTGAACTATATACATCGGATATCATAAAATAATAGACATAACTTTAGGCTAACATCCATGCTGCTCGCCTCATTGTGTGTTTCGATTTAACAGAATTTGCATGCCGTCTCGGGGCAGTAGCCGTGGTTGCAGGTATAGCTGCAAAGACCCTTGTAGCTGTCAGGGAGTCCGGCAGCCGGGCATCCGTTCCGTCCGTTGCTCGCAGGAGGAGAGATGGGAGCGCCGTACGCGGTGCACTCGCAGGGACCGGGAGGGCAGTAGCCGTATCGGCAGGTGAAGCTGCAGAGGCCGGTGAAGTTGCCGGACTCGCCCTTAGCGACCTGGCCAGCGACACAGACTTCTATTGGAAACTGTTAGCCTTCTTTGCCTCAGATACTTTTAGAGTAGTCAAAGATTCGAGGGGTATACTTACGACCATTTCCGGGAGGGTTAGTGGGAGGGTTGGTGGGGGGAGGAGTGCCCGGCTTGGTCGTGGTAGGAGGGGGGGTGCCGGGCGTAGTGGTAACGGGAGGAGGGTTCGTCGGGCCCGTAGGGACAGCGGGGTTGGTTCCGAGCGATGGCTTCGCCTGGCAAGTCGAGACATGGAGACCAGCGGTCAATGATGCCAAACCGTCACCCTCAAGGGGGTCGTTGAAGCCTGCGGGGACGGAGCCGGCATAAGGGTTGTAGTTGTAGAGACCACAGGGGCAGACGGCGGAAATGTCCATAAGCGAGGTATCGGAGAAGACGTTCTGGCCGTTGCGAGACAGGGCGAACTTTTGCTTGCCGAGACCAGCGGGGATGGTGAAGAGATGGGCACCGGCGGGGGCGTTCTCGGTTTTGGCGTTGGGGCCAGATCCGACAGTAATTGTACCAGCCTGCTTGAGCAGCGAGACGACGTAGACGACGTCATCCATAGTCTGCCAGCCATCGGGACGGCCCATGAAGTAGTTGCCGCTGTCGTTGTTGGCAGGGCGGCCAGAAGTGGTGTCGGTAGAGTCGCAGTTGAGGTCCTTGAGATGGCGGCGGTACCAGTAGATGATTTGCTCCTTCTCGATGTACTTGTTGACGGAGGTATCCTTGGCCTTGTAAGCGGCGATGTAAGGCTTGGAGAGATCGAGCCAGGCGTTGTGGGGCCTATAAGATAAAAGTCAGTGTCATGTCTTTTACTTTTGTGTTGATACCCCTGAGGAAGTCGACTTACATGTCATTGGTCCACTTGGAGTTACCATCGTCATAGTGCTTGGAGCTCAAAGGGCCCATGTAGTGAGCCTCGCCGTAGTCGTTCCAGGTGACAATCTCAACCATAGGGAAACCCTTCTTGAGGACCTGGTTCCAGCGGTCGAAGATCAGGGAGCCACCAGGGAAGACCCAGTTCTTGCTGAAGGGAACCTCCTGCAATGTTTGTCAGTAAAGAATGGTCACAACTGTTGTTTTGGGGAGGTGCTAAAAACTTACAGGGCCGAAATGAGTGAAGAACCAAGGTGAAACGGCTGGGCATGACATGTTAGTTTGGACAAAAATTACTCTACCAGCTCTTCAAAAACTTACGAGCGAGGTACTTCTTGTTGCCGAGCCAGTTTTGATAGGCGTTGTCACCATCTTCAACAGAAACGAGACGGCCAGGTTTGGGGGCTTTGTTGTTGCCATCGTTGTCCCAGCCCTTGAGAGAAAGTTAGCATGCCCATCAACAGACCCATCATATAGGTTGTGCACTCAAAACGTACCATCCAGTTAAGAGCACCGTCAATCTTGTCAGTGTTCGACTGTCCAGGGTGAAAGTTGGGCACCCAGTAGACATTCGAGCCAGCAGCGGCTCTCATAGCATCAACATCAACACCATCTCCCGCAAAGGAAGAGGCGAAAACACGGCCCTCAACGTACAGCTGTGCAGGCTTGCTCGCATACTGGGCAATCTTCTGGCCGACGCGCTGGCCCTCGTTGGTGTGGTACCAGTTGAAGTCGAAGGAGATGAAGACCTTCATGCCATTTCGGGCAGCGGACTCGTAAGCAAGGTTGAGCTGCTGGTCTGTGTAGGGGTCGACACCGATGTTAAGAGCGAAGGCGTCGATGCCAGCGGCCTTGGCTTGGCGCATGTCATCGTCGTATTCAGAGGCGCTGTTGCGGTTACCGACGATTCCAATCTATCGGAGACATGTGTTAGCCAATGGGTTGTACTCATGAGCAGATATGCTGAATACAATTCAACATCTACTGGTTACTTACCATGAAATGGCAAAACACAAGACGGTCTCCCGCGGCCGCACGCTTCTCAAGAGAACCGGCAAGAGGAGAGGCATTGGCGAGACCCGCAAGCACCGAAGCTGCGGCGAGACATCCAACGCCAAAGCGGCGCAGAGCCCCAGACATGGACACCATGATGCAAAGCTGCAATAAGGGCCCTGAGGTGTATGCTGTTGTGTGTGTATGTGTTTCGAGGCTCTTAGGCAGAAGTTACCGAGAGAAGGCTGGCTAACATCTTGGAGTTCTCGGGAGGAGGAGATGTTCTTTTATATGTGGGAGCTGCCGGTCTTTGTGTGTGTGTTTCTTATTTTCTGTTCCTGTAGCAGCAACCCCGGGATACAAACTTTCTGTGGGGTTCGTTCATGTCGTTTTCCTACCAGGAAGCTTTTACACACCTAATACCTGTACGTTACCATACACGGACGTAACTTGTACAGGTATAGTGCGGTATAATTTCATCCCACTGGAGGGGAATTGGGTTCCTGGACGGCTCAGGTCGCAGTCAATGCCTACCGAAATAAAAAGGCCTTTGAAGAAGCTTCTTCATTGGCTCAAGACCCTGAAGATCGGACCGAAGCGGACTTTGTGGCGGAACCGGGGCAAAATACCAAGAGGGGGAGGAAGAGAGAGTCGTGAACCTAGATAGTTCTAGAGTAGACTAGCGAGACGGACGCAGGATCGTGGAACCTCGTGCGTCCCTCCCCCACAAGATTATCCTCTCCCCTCCCCCCTGCAACGCAAGAAACTCCCCCACACATCTGCATACTCAACCTGCTTATTACCCCAGATCCCGAACCGAACCGGGTAGGCCTTTTCAGCGTGTGCTTGGATGGAATTCATCTGTGAACATCAGATGCCAGAAACGGGCCCATGGTGGAAGGCAGGCTCGTGATGAAAAGCCCCAAAATGATTGACCGAACCAAAATGGGCCCGAGCTTTGGACCGAGGGAAGAACTTCTTTGTTGCGTTGCGCGCAAAGACCGGCGCCGCGGGAAAATAAGTCCCAAGATATTTCATCCGGGGGACAGGAAAGCGTCCGTTTGGTGCCTTTTTTTTCGCCCCTCCACCCTTTTCTCTTTCGCCCTGACTGACTGACTGACTCTCATCTGAACTAATGACAAGGAAAACGGTCAGCGGGCGTGGAGCACTGCTTTTGAATGATGGTTCGACCGGTATTGGCGCTAGGAAAAGCCGCCGCTTGAATGGTGCGGTTTTGAAGAATCGGGATGCCTTTTGCGGTTCCAACAACCGAGAGTTGAATTGACAAGTAAAAGATGCAATTGCTGATTTTTTGCCTTCATTGACTGGTTTCTTTGTGTATCTTTCTCCTGGGAGACTCCAAAGAAATGCTAGATCAAATTAACAAACTCCCCTACACGTTAGATACTTGCTTTCCCAGATTAGCAAGTCCATTTCGCCGAGCAAGCCAACACCATCTCTCAAATCGTCATTCTATATTCCTTCCTCACAGCCCGATGTCCCGTAGTGGCGTCGGGGCTTGCGCCTGTAAAGCCAAAGAAAGAAACAATCACCAGCAACCGTCCACTCCGGGATGCGAGAACCAAAGAACTGCCACATCTGTCTCTATCCGGCCATGCCGTCAAATCAAAGGTCTGTCTCACCGGTGGCGCTTGAAAGGAGGGGATCTGACAACGTGGAAGCCTCCAAAAGCCCCAACTGCAGTCACTAATCGACCATCTATCGATCATGCTAGTATGGGGAAGCGTGATCTTTCTCCACCCCTCCTTCCCCCCCCCCTGTGGGTTCCCCGGAAGCTCCCACTCATCAGCGTCAGCAAGCGATCGAAGTTATCTGTAGAACCGGCAGACCGTGACTCGAACGGGTGGGCAATTTGATGTCAGATTTATTATGGGAAGCTGACCAAGTCTAGGCATCAAGATTCATGGATACAGAGCTGTTTCCATTCAGTGTTTCGCTCGATCGAATGTCGGGTTTGGTGCTGCCATCGAGATGCCCTCAAACAAGCAAAATGTGCTTTGAATGGCCAAAAAGATCCGTGCATGCAGAAACTCCGGTACTGCAAGGTTTCGCCAACGGCCTAAGGCGTAAAATCATCCGGATGGACACCTGCCAGTGGCACAGTAGTACCTGCCTTACCTTATTAACCCAGTGCACCTGCATTACATGCATACTACGTACCACTGTACCAGTGCCGATGGAAGCCTGGACGGACGCTGTGGGACGGATAAATAATTCGCGAAAATAATACAAACCACTACGGACTACCTTGGCCCTTTTCCGTGCGGGCTTCTAGCCGAAAAGCCCAGCCTGTCAACACACCCGAATTGGGAAGGCAGATAAGGCTTTCCCCAACTAAAGCCGATGTGGCCAAGGTCAGGCATCCTTGATTCTGAAAGTTCATCGCTTCCGATCTAGACTACCATTCGCAATGGTTAGGTGTCGACGGCGAAGTGAGCTTTCCTTTGGATACACATAATAAAATCACGTGAATTTACTCATCCATCCACATCCAGGACTTACGAACGCGTAATATCAACGCAACGTACTAAGCATGCCTATAACAAGCATGGTATGCACAGCAGCTTCATCAGCATTACAATTTCGCCGACTTCACTGCGATTTATGGAAAATCATTCTAGAACTTGCCCTTTCATCAAAGCCAAGAGCGAAATAGAGTTGTAGTCTTGTTCTTCACAATCGATATGCGACAAAAGGAACCATCAATCCATTGGGCCTGTAGTGTAAGCATGTGGCGGGTCACTCGCGTCCCCGCATCAATTGCCATTCTAAATTCTGACATTGTCTCAATAATTGATAGTCAAAGTGAGTGTACATCCTCGGAGACAAATCCATCTTTTGTTGGGACTGCTGCGCCGCCAGCCGAAACACGACTATCGATCGGATTTCACGACGCGAGCGGGTCACATGTTTTTTTTTTTGCAAGTTGATGAGATCATCACTGTTAGGGGTTCATGTCAGCTTTACGTTCTGTGGGGACGTGGCGCGGCTAAAAAGAAAGCCACATAAAATCTGGCTGCCTGCAACCATGGAATCGCTACAGATCTAACCCGCCCAACTCAGCAATACAAGGTCACACGACGGCCGGGTTTCGCATTAATTGCGGCTCATCATCTCCTCCAATTCAAAGATAGACTCCGTGTTTCTGAGGGGTGATTGCGCTGATCAGTGGACACAGGTTCCCGCTGGGCCGCTATTATTACAGTGATATTATACATGTCCACTTTGTATAATTACCTTTATGAAATAATGTATTTATGAAATACAAAACGTATTCAATCAAGTAACAATAACAATCCCCTGGTCATTACAACTCCCCATTCATCCAAGCGGGTTCTACACTAAAGCGCTCTATTGGATTCAAAATATTCATTAAGCCAGTCTATTATCGTTACACGATGCCCACGTAAAACTACTTTACACTGATAATGCATTAAAAGAACAACCAATAAAACACCCCCATCCAATAACCCATTACCAATATCAATATCAATATCATTACAATGCGCCCATTTTTGTTTCTTAATTGTCCGGAAACTGATCCACAACATCCTCGCCTGCTAGTAGCCGGTCTGCGTTTAGTCGGACACTCCAACGAACCATGTCTGTCAAACTCGTCGTCCGAAACCCATCGCCATGATTGCCAATGTCGCTCGCCGCGCTTTTTGGACCCGCAGCTCGGTGATGATGGAACAGCGCAGGTTGAGTCGATAAGCAATTCTGCCTCCGTCGGCCATGGGTGCCATCGCAATAAAACCGCAGGAGGATATCGAATGCATCGGTGACATCTTTGGTACCGACTTCGTATAATAACTTTCTGGCTCCCTTTTGGCTCAGCGCATAGCCGAGCGAACAGACACCCTCTTGAGCGTGGTGTACAACCCGCGTGTGTTGTGGATATTGTTCTACTAGCTTGAAAGGGCGGTTTAGTGACCAGAGGTGGTTCTTTTTCGGTACGGTTTCGTCATTTTCGTGGACCACCCGACCCTTGGGCATATTTTCCGACTTGTCAAATGGAAACGACATGCCACAATGGCCCACCCACAGAAGATCCCAGTCATCTCCATATGGCGAAACGGTAGGAGGTAGAGTGGCGGGAAGATGATCAAACGCAATATCGGGCACGGTTTTGGGCGACTCGGGCGACGGTTTCGGGTATGTCGGGTCGGCGTACGATAAGCGCGAGGACGTCGATAACGGCTGTATAAGAGCGTGGCTAGAGCGAGCAAATCGGATGAGCTGTTCTTTGATTCGAACGTCCCAATCAACATCATCCTCCATGATCAGGGCCGATGTTAGGTTTTGAGCGACGATTCTGTTCATGGTGATGATTAGAACACTGTTCCGAATTATGGATGTCAACGAAAATGATGCACATACTGCTGAATCGCATTCATATGAGCTCGCCATGACCCTATTGACGCATTACGTAGACGGGCATGCTTGGTGGTTTGTGGAATCGCCTTATCAGACACATTCTCGCCCCTTACGCCATCGACAAAATGAAGCTCCATATTGCTCAGCGCTGCCTGCAGCACCATGCCATCTCGACGATCTGTTCGACTAGGAAGGCCGACGACGAGAATCTTTTGAAACTAATCATAATGGAAGCATTTTCTTCTCGTCAGCCAATTTTTTCATAGTTGAGTTACGGACGGAACCCATGAACGTGGCAACGACCACCATCACCACCAAATAAAAGGAGGAAGAAAAAACGTACGCCAAGCGTGCTATTGTTGATATCGTTTAATATCCCCGTGGTTTTGGTTTGTGAAAACGAGGCGCGTCCAAAGTGCCCGGTGGCAGCTTCGCCATGTCGAAGAAAGAACAGGGTAAAAGCAACAAAGGACACGGCGCCCAAGGCCCATATCGCCCGCTTGGTCAAGTTGAGTTGAATCATGGCGGGTGGAAGTTCTCTTCGAGCTGCTGATTTTGAGAGCATCCGTCCGTTCAGGTTCGGAAAAAGTTGAAGCGGTAGGAAATAAGAAAAAGAAAGAGAAATAACGACAGAGATGATTGTTGGTTTTCTTCTCTCAGCGACTATGGGCGCGCGCGGAGAAGATTCGCATGGATTGCCTGGATGTGCTGACGCGGGGCTCGGTCTGCTTATCATTCATCAAACGTCCATCCTTTTTTTTTTTGTGGCGACTCATTTTTTTCTCATCATAGTGGAGTTACATACAGCCTTACAGATAGATGGATGGATGTCATCACTGTTAAGCGATAACGAAAGAGCGGCGTTGTAACAAGGGCTATTGATAGCAAAATCCCTAGCAAGGTGGGTATTCTTTGCGCCCGTTGGGGGTAAGATCCTTGCCTATCGCAAGACTCACAACCAACCTGTAATCTTATTTTTGTCATCCTTTTTGGGGTGGAGGGGGTTGTAGCATGCATTGACTTGCCGCCTGTCACATTACCCCCCAGCCGTTTCGGCACATTTTTCTTTTAATGGAGAACCGACAAAGGATATATCTTTCTTTGTCTGTTTTTTTTCAAGTACATATCGCACATTCCACGCAGAAGCACGTTTCAGTTGGACGCCCGCGCTGCAAATTTGTTGCTCAGAGTACCCAACTGTAAATATAAGGACAAACAATGCAGCAGGTAGGTAGATAGTTAGCCACTATACTGAGCATATCCGGTGATGAACTGTTTTTGGTAGACGCCGAGCTAGAAGCCTGTGTTGCAAACCAAAAAAAGGAGCCCGGCCATCGGGTTTCGGCCTCGGCTTCGGTAGGATCCTTCCCCTAGCGCTGCCGGGCCAAAGGTGGCTTGCAGCAGCGCTACCATGTCCATGCTGATTGGACCGTTTTGTCGAGAAAACTCCATTTCCGATCCGAATGAGGAAATCCCCTTTCGTGGCTACTCATGCAGACAAGGCGAGACGGGAAAGTATCACAGTCGTAATGTGATGGAAAATGTAACTCTAACTCTTGAACCTGCGGCTTTGGCGGCAGTTCAATCTTCACGGGAGAGCAGTGTGAATTAAGAGCCGCCTTTTGCCCCCACCTAGGTACTCATCGTGACATTTGAACGATAATTGACGCTGAAAGGTACGCTGTAATGTGGTCATCGGGGGGGGGGATGAACACCCACGTCTTTTGTAGCCGCGCGTTCCCGCCTCGATCCACCGTGCCGTGTAACGCGACGCTGTGCCCCAGGATGTTTGGTTTCTTGGGTCAAATTGCTAGAATGGAGATTTACTGTCATGCCAAAACTCACAGCTTGCCTCTACAGAATAAAAAAGTGTGTGGATATGAGAGCCCGCTATAATCTTCGGCAACCGACTGACTCGGTATTGGCTAACCCTGGTGCTTATGGACAACCTGATTTACAAATTTGCACAACATCAATAATAAGCTGTAGAGTGAGATAAGCAGACAGCCAAGTCAATATAATTTAGCTCTTACATATGCTATGAGAGCGCCATTATTTGCCAGTGAGTTCCAAAAAAAGAAAAAATTGCGTGCTTGCAAAATCATCACTGATGGCCAAGACTGGTTGAGTAAATGTGGGAAGATGGGGCAAAATACTAGGCTTTTCATATATGTAGGTACTATGCCTACCCCATAGTTGGGTAACTGCTATTCGAGCTTCGCCTCTTCAAACCATTGATCAGAGCTTCTCTTGTTTCTCCAAGGGAACGTGGCCATACTCCAGGCGACAGTAGTACAGCATTCCGCAATGAGGCGCCTATAATCTACCTACTATGTAACTATAATCTTTACAGATTTCCAGGTATCTACAAAAATTTACAGATATGGGTTAATATATCGCTATGAAAACTATCAAGGGCGGTTCCCGCCGTGTTTTTCTTCACTCTATTGCTGCAGTACTCTGGCTCTTCGGCATGTGCTCAGATAACACAGATCATGTCGTCTTTTTCTTCTTGGCGTTGCTGGACGTAGCAACCCTTGCGTCGCGGGTGATTGGTAGATTACGGGACTGGCTGCCCGATGATACTCCTTCATCAGCTAGACTATGCACTTCAAGATGCTGAGATAGTCCAGGGCGGGATGAGGCCTGTTCCAGTCCACGTTGTGATTCGGACGGATTCGAAGTAGAAACTTCGAAATTCAAGTCCGCTGGTAACATGTCAATAGCGGAGCAGATTTTCTGAAAATGATCAGGCACCCAAAAGTCAAAGACATTCATGACAAACTTCCACGCTTTCCACCTTTGATCACCCTCCGCTGTTGGTGAAATATCAAATTTGGCGATTGCGTGTCGATAGAATGTGAAATCTTCGCCATTGGTTACAACAGCATAATGAGCCCAGATTCTTACGTCCTCATCACTGTGAGAGATTGAAAAGCCGTTGATTTCCCTGTGAAGCTCGTCCAGTCGACCGACAAGACGAAAAAGCTCAATCAAATTGCGCAACGAAACAGTTTGACTATGCAGGTTTTGGCGATCGGCCACGTCAAGCGCAGATGCTCCGCATTTCACTTCGCTAGTGAAAAAGGGAAGATACATATTGTATGTGGCGGCAATGTAGGAACAATCGTCGAGTTCGTTGCCGATAAAAGGCTGCAGCTTTTGAAGCTGTTCCCGAGTGAAAGCTTCTCTTTTAAATCCAAGGCCAAAGTCCGGTTGCGGACGAGGTCCGTAAAAGGGAATGGCATTGATCCAGCCTGCATTGGTAGTCTCTCTGAGGATCTCCAGGTGCTTCGCCCCACGATCCGCTAGTATTTCTGCTGAGGGGAAAATAAGATTCGCAATGCGGAGAATCACCTTGGTCTCGTTCTCACCCCTCAGGTTCTTGCACGTCTTTTTGAACAGAACATCGTCTGAGAAGAGTGTGTTTTCAGGTGGCTGTCGCGGCGTTTTTAGAAGCTTTGCTAAAAGCTGTTCGCTTTGAGTGGTGATTCCTTCATCATGGTCGTCCATAAAGCTACCGCGCTCCTGCAGTTGGCCTTCATATCGCGGATGTCTGTATGGAACACTCTTCTGTTCCCGCTGCTGTTGATCACTTGTCGTTCGAGCGGGACCTGTTTCCACACTTATGCTGGCATCTGAACGCTTGCGACGTAGAGAAGATGCTGATCTCTTCCTTGCGAGCGCATGCTGCACAATATCTCGGAACCTATCCATTGTTTTCTCTTGTTCTTCTGTTGGCCAGGTCCTATTCTCTGTCCAAAACTCAACCCGGGCGTTGCCAATTGTCTTCTGAGCTGAAGTTGTAGCTGTTCGTACTCGTTTTGCGGGAGCCTCAGGCAGAGAATGCAGAGATGAAGCTTCGTCTCCTCGAAGTCGCTTTCGGGTCTCAGATTGCTTGGGAGGCTTCGTCGGTCGCTCGAGGGATAGGTGTCCCGAATTCGAGAAATGCTTCGTCATGTTAGAACTCCGGCAATGATGGAATTTGGCAAAAGCCTGCCCCTGCCTCTGCCTCTGCCTCTGTTCGTTCTGAAGTGTCCAGCTTCGTGCATCCTGTTGCGTCGCGTGACCGTGCTGCCAATACCTTTATGCTTTCTGCTCCGAAAAGTCTTGTGTGTGACGCGTATCGTTATTCGCCTGGCTTTCAAATTAAGCCACGTTGAATGAAGTGGGAGAGTCGAAACACTGCATTTGTGGCTTCGTGGAGTCAGGTGACGAAATTAGAGACACACTAAAGCCAAAGAAACGCGCTAGTTCTAATACGCCACCATGTAGGTACGCTGCAATGGCAACGCCTATTTTGTTCTAAATCGATCTATAATGTGGGGCAACTCCATGATACACTCAAAATACAATGTAAGCCACACGCTGTTGCAAATCTTGATGGCTTCGCGTTTCCTTATTTGTAGGCGTTCACTTTTGGGCTGCCGCAAAGTATCCACTCGGAAAGTTTGTTGGATGTTGGTGTTTATGATATTTAATCGCACTCACTTTTGGCTGGCTGAGCACATAATCCTTCCATCGTTCACTCTCCTGACGGTAATAACTCACACCGGTAAACATCGTCGCAAGAACTATCCCACGTTACAGTGCCTAATATTTTAGTTTAATTGCTAGCAAAATCTGCCGATTTTATCCCACCAAGCTATCATCATTCTTCATGGCTTCCTCCTCCATTCCGCCAGACATGTCGCCAGACACCTCATCTGTTTCAGAGGCAATTGCCAGCTTGACCTCCCTCGTCCAGAAATTTCAAGACGAGGTCAGAGAGGACATGAATGAAATTAAGAATGATGTGAAAATATGGAAAGAGAACATCAAAGAAGCTGAGAAAGATGTAAGGTGGGTGAGAAAATACATGAATGACACAATGCCGCACAAACAAAGAGGTAAGATGCCCCCACCCCCCACGCTTTCTGTTACCAGTTGCTTGCTGTGCAAACTGAGGAGAAGGAGGAGGTTGACACTAGAATTTTCATGTCAAAACAGCAAGGCAGCGTTTGTGTCCAGACAATGCAGAGCACAGTTTCCCATATTTCGCAATGCTTCCAACAGATCTGCGCTTGCATATCTGGAAGCTGGCTGCGTCAGGTTCTCGTATATTCGAGCCTCGCGTAAAGCTGGTGACGCCGCGCGCAACAACAACGCCAAATGTTACATTGTTGTTGGCGCCAAACCAGCAACAGCCCCATAACATTCCTGCCCGTCCGCTCATACAGCTTGCGAAGCAGCACAAGCTCCCTGCCTTGCGGCAAATATGCCGAGAATCTCGACAAGTTAGCGATGAGATTGGAGGGTTCGAATTTGGGCTTTACGGTGACGCTTTTCGGAGCAACTGGTTTGAATACGCCAAGGATGTTGTCCTCATACATTCCGACATGATGGACAAGCTGCAGCATATGAACTTGGCGCGTGTGCAGCAGCTAGCATTCCTAGATTCAAAATTCCAGACAGAAGAGAGATGTCAACAAATTCTTGAAAAGGTGAACCGGTATACCCCCCGGTGTCGATATTTGTTGTTTTGCTTCCTGAGCGACGCTCATCAGGAAAACACATCCAACCACGCCACCATATTATACGGTAGGGTGGGACTACGTCGCCTTCGAGACGATGATTTGGTAGGACATTACACACTGCCGGGGAGGGGCCTGCCTGACGGGCCGGTACAGTGGAAGGACCTTCGTTGTGCTATCCTTAAGATTTGGGCGGAGCAAAAAGAATCGTTTGGATTGGAAATCGAAATACCCAAGTTGGTTGGCTACATCTTTTTCTGAGTCCCCAGCCCACAGGCTCAAGGAGTATTGATTCGCACTCAAAGCTCAGTTATATAGATATTAATACGACTGATCATATACCTGGTGCACTTTCAGGACCATAAGCTATGGCGCATCTACGCACCTTTTATAAGCTTATCCATCCATTGTATCGATGAAAACTTTCATTTGGATGATTGATGTGACAAGAAAAGTAGAGTCCAGGTTGTAGACAAAATCGGCATTGAAGGTATGGATATCGTCAGCTCCCAGGCTCCTGCTTGTACGACAAGCCGCTCCTCACTCCATTGAAGCTAATCTTCGCTTCAATGGGGGAGATTTCTGTTCTGTTTCTCTTGACCTCTTCGAGATTAATCCGTAGGCCATGCTCAAGCCAACAAAAGGGCGTTCCCATACCAAGATCACAGCCTAGTTTGGCCGACGCAACCACTCCAGCTTTCGCATAATAGAGAATTCTATCTTGGATCTCAATAGGAAGGGAGTTGATAAGGCTTGGTTGTGGCTCGGTGCCAGCCATGTTAGCTGCCCAGAGAATCATGTCGATGGCTGTGTCGGATACAGGAATGTCGTTGTTGAATAGTGTCTCGGACTGAGTCCATACCAACTCACTCCCGTGAGCTTTGCAAAGAACAATATGTCGAAGGGTCAGAAAGGCGTATATTCTGACATCAGATGTGGATTCTTTTGGCGGTACCACCCTGCTCATATGGCGCCGTACCATCTCAAGACCTTCCCGAGTATCCTGGGTCAAGCCAAACCAAGAGGATCCATTCCGAACTAGAGTCGCCTCGGGGATCTCCCAGTTAGGTAGATCTGCCACGTCAACATATGGTCTACCACGAAAGACATGTTCAAACTTTATGCGTTCAACTATAGTGAATTCCAGTCTTGAGATCCAGATGATGGCATATGCGAGTTTCAAAAACGTTGTGGTCCTCATCTGCCGCCGAAGAACATGGCGCCACGTGTAGGCAAATTCACGAATCAATCGCCCGAGGAAGGGTCTTATTCGTGGAGGCGTGTCTACCTTAGGCTCCCAGTAGGGCCCCGACAATGTCTGCTCTTCTAGAAATAGTGATGCAGGAGATCTCAGCAGCTTGAAGTTGTCTAGACTGGGCAGTCGTTTTCGAGTCAGCTCAAGAGGTAATGAGTAGAGGTTGTTCTTCTTGGTTAGTAACAGCACATCGATATCGAGGTCGAATGTCCAGACGCTGTCGACTACAAAACCCCGGCGGTCGCCAAAAGGGTTGACAAAATCAGGCACGTCTTTATAAACTAGCTCAATGTCTTGCTCTAATGCCGCAGATAAATCGCCTTTGACCAAGTTAGCTTAATAATTCACGGGGAGCTCAAATTGCATCATCCCCGTAGGACTTACTCGGGCTTTTTTGCTGATGCATCAAGGCTTTGGAGAACAACTCGAGATTGGTCTCATCTGAGCTGTAAAAGTATCCCCTACGGATTGAAGTTCCGACAGCACGCTGTTAATATTATACCAGTGAAAAATATAAAGACAGGCTCACCTTGCGCGATGTAGACCACTCAACACTGTGGTGACATTGTGATGAATGAGGTAAAGTGATAGAGAGATGTTGGCTGTACTGGTTGTGGTCCATTCTTTGAGATGAGGCCGTTGGGGGTAGACCCAAAACTATGAGAGCACCAAAGACGGCAGCTAGATGTGGGATCTGCAGAATAGATCCGGTACAGAAACTCTATACCCGTAGCACAATTTCCATTATGAGGTTACGCAACTGTCAGGCATTTGATCAATCGCGGTGCACCACCTCTTTTATTCAAGGGTAGGTTGGAGGGACGCATGAGGCATCGCTCAAGTTGGCTATACAAACAAGTCCATCTTCCAGCTCGGGCCACTGTTTGTCCGGCTCTTGCCCAACATACACCACTGATATCTCCATGGAAGTGTATAAATCCGACCTTTACCTTTTCATCCACGCGCAAGGTCTACGTGGAGCTGCAACCCTTAAGCTATTGTCGCCTCCATGACGGTTCATCGCTGACTGGGAGGACCAGCCGCTTTCTCCAAGACTTTCAGCGGCTTGTCGAAGCATCGTACGATGCCCGTCATACCAGCAATTGATACTCCCCAACCCACAAATCGCTAGAGTCAGTGCTGCTCCGGGCGAAGCGCAACCGAGACATCCGACAACAGCCACCTCGTCCACATTGAAGCTTGTTTCTCAGCAGTAGACCGTCGTTCGGGCTTGGAATGGCCGTCTCTATTATTAACAGGCGATGTATGTTCCGCAAGAGGGCGGCGAACAGTCAGGCGCAACCGCCCAGATCGCTCTTCTCCTCAGTCACTAGACTGGAAGATAATGCAGGGCTGCCATTGTGACTGCAGGCTGCGTCTTTACTACTAATGATCCAAATCTGGCTAACAAACAGAAATGCTCACCGATGCCAACCATCGTCAACAAATAAACGCAAGGCGTCGCTTCGGTGGGGCATCGATGTACAACCTGACCACGCTCGAGGCACTGGTTGAAATCAACACCCAGCAACCGTGTATGTTTGAAGTAGAAGTCGCCAAAATTGTGATTTTTGGACTCTACAACAAGGGCCGCAGAAAAGCAGGACTCAAATTGCCGCGGAACAGAGTTAAATCCAGCTCATCTCGGGGGGTTGACGCATAATGGCTCGACTGGAATCATACCGAAGAACAAGGGGAACACATGTTGCGTATCTCACGGTAACGAGCCATGCAGTGTGATATCGAAACATTAGCCAAGTAAGCACCATCTACAAAATCGCCCACAGTTCTTCTATCCTCCAACATCGAATCGATGCATCAATGTAACTCATCTTGGTGTCCAAGAATGTCAACATGGATATCTAGGAATGACCGAGCCATGTCCACGATTACGTTGGTCAGCGCAGTTGGGAATATTATCCGTACGCAGTAACCCTGACACACCATCCACGCTGCCAATTTCAGGTAATTATAAACTCGGGTCCAATCCCGTGCTGCGGCAGCGTTCATGCGCGACGACGCAATGTGACAACTTACACCAGCCAACCCAGTGCAAATAATGGCGTTACCCAGTGTCACATTTCGACAAATAGGAGAGGCACACTTTGCCATTGCTATTGGTTTGCGCGACTGTGATGTGATTTGCTCAAATTACCGGAGTTAATATGTTTTAATTTACAATATTGCTCAGTTGTGATGGCGACATTATGTCTAAAGGTTGTCAAGTTTCAACTCGGCCATTCTATGAGGACATGTGTTCATCTGTTCGAAATGTTAAGGTCGGGTCATCAAAATGTGCCTTCTCACCTCCATAGGTAGCTTCGCAAGTGTCTAAACACGACTAAGGCTCTTGCATTTTGAAGTGTAGCTACCGCACTAGCCGATGAACTAGTTTGGCCGATTCTTGGGGTTTACAAAGTTAGCTCATCTAGTCTGGACCGTGCGAAGCATCTTGTTTTGCCTCGGGACCGGAGCAGTGTCCGCGTGCACCCCCGCCTTTGGATATAGCACCGGGTTGACAGTTCCCGGAGTTGGAAGCGGAGTCAGAGATGATTGGGAACTCAATTGATGTGCTAATTAGTGGCACTGGTCAGTTCGCTAGAAGATCATCCTGTGGCGTGCGCTTGGTACGGCACAGCCGTGCTGTGCCGTAGTATCTTGAAGGCGAACGTGGATCATGTCATCTTATGGAAGGCAACATCTTGTGGTGGCAACACACGATATCAAGCAAAACCGGCAGACCAGAGCATTCATCTTGAGACGCTGTATCTCGTATCCGCAAGATATGTGCACCAGGCTTACTCGTTCATCCCCCACAATGAGGATCCTTTGGATACTAGCAACACCTATTCAAGCAATCCTACGCAAACGATCAGCCACTAGGCGTGACGCTCTAGTGAGTCTGTGCCCTTCTCTTGGTGACGCTAGAATAAACCCCGACCAAACCCTACGAGAGATCTGGACCCTGCATATTGCGTTATCCCTGCTCGAGGTTACTTCGGATGAAGCCTCATTTGCACATTCATCTTTTGGTGTTGCTCCTGGTTTTAATGTCGGTAGGTAGTTGATGGGAGACTCGAAATGTAAACAGACTAACTGAGACAATCTGCCACAAGGTGTGGTTATTACATCTTCTTATTCATGTGTCCAAGCCTCAATCATTTGAAGATGGCCACTTGCTTTTTGTGAAGATCCCCCGGACGGGTAAAGGAGGTGTGTCCTCGTCACATTGTGATTTTGTAACGGATTGGTGTGACTTACCAACGGCTAAACGAGACTAGTTCAAATGTGATAGTTGTTCTAGGAACACTTCCTCCGCAACATCTGGTCAATTGGAACATGCGTTGCATTAGGCCGATAGTAGGGCCCTCCTAATCCGACTAGTACGTTAGTCTGGGGTCGGCCAACCTATTGTGTTAGAATTGCAGTAAATAGTGACCCTACGATCTCCATTGAAGGGCACAAGGAGTTTACAAGTATCCATAACCGCTTTGCGATGTCATTTTACTGCAGCTTCTTGGGCATATCCTTACAAGCAATGGCCGCCCGTTGGATTGCGAGTACAAATTTATGGCACGCAAGAGTCCACGGGATCAAGTAGAGCTCATTATTTGCCATTACATCTATAATATTACTTTCATGCTTTGCATACGTATTTGCAGAAATAGTACGTTCTGTGCTGCTGGCACTCTCGAATCCATGGCTAACTAGTTGGGTAGTCATGAAATTTGAACCCTAAACACATCTTCCATTTGGTTTGGTTCCAAATTTCCCTGCAAGTCCGGAGTCTTTACTTTTCTCGGTTCAGCGCATCTAGCTAAGATGCCACTTTTTGACACCATCATGAATCGCCTGGACCTACCAAACGTAAACTTTTTTATTGTTTTCAACTCGGGTCCTAATAGCTAAATAACAAAAGGGCGTTTAGTACCAGAACACATGGTCTTTTTCTTTTGCTCCCGCGCGCTAATGACTCAATGTTGTTGTTTCCCCAATCGTTTGGGGCCATCCTTTTGGTCGGCCGTTTGCTGTATTATCCATATTCCCATCGCATCCTGCATCACCGGATGCCACCCCCTGAATGAATACCTACAAACGCTACTCTGCATCCTCCATCGCCTTATCCTGTGCCTCTCCTGGGTTCTGGCTGTGCCACCTTGGCTGTTTAATTTTAGCGTTTCCAGCCAATTGGGGGGCGTCAACCTAGCCTAACCGTTTTGTACGGTAGTTATTGCCAACCGGGCAGATCATAATTATGATCCTATTGGTCCACGATGGTGCTCTGTTGCAGATTGGTATAGGCTTGGGCTTTGACTCGTTCCGTCCAGGGGGTCGGTCGGTCGTCCTTCATTTTTTCATCGACATCGTAACAACTGCCGGGATCAAGTATCAGAAAAAGTCTCCAAGATGATGTGCAAAAAAAAGCTCGGACCGCCAGGTCGTTGGAGTTCCTCTTCCAAGAACCAGCTTCGCGGATTTTGCGCCGTCGTGCCGAGGATCCCCCAAAAAGAAAGCAGTTGACGGTGTGCATCTCGGCAAGTGTAGCTGGGGAGCAAGATGTTGAGCATGCTTAGTTTCTGTGGAAGGATGGGATGAAGAGGCTCAACTAGTTTTCACGTTGGGGCAAACTTACACGTACCCATGAACAATGCGAACGGGCCTAACACTTCTTCTATTGTCTGATCCCAGTGATTCTATTGTGATAGAAGCACGAGGCGGGCAAGTGATTGGATGAGATGTCTCGGCCTGGTTGGAAAACTACAACGCAACGTGCGCGTGTATACGGTACTACGTAGGTGTGCGCATTTACGTATGTGTGCCTGTGTGTGTTGTCTCACCCAACGAGAGTTGGGCAAATGGACTGAGACCCTTCTTCTCGCCAAGCACCTTTACGAGTGATGCTAGAAGCCTGAACTTCTTTTTTGATCCACGCAGCCGACCCTCCCCCCCCCCCCCTGCGCAGGTCCGGCTTACCGGTAGGCAAGCCTTGTCTGTGTGGCTTTTTAGGTAGAGTAATTATGTATTACACGATTGGGTGGAGCTGGCAGTGAGAGAACACGCACGCGACAAGGTAGGAGTGAAGAGAATATTTCGGGCTGAAAGAAGGAATTTCTGATTCATTGATTCATAAACCTACTTACCATGCTGGAGAATGGAGATATCGAATCCACAAACACCAACCGGGTCTGCACTCCCCTGGATACCGAGAAACATCGGATGATGGTCTTTCCTTTGGTTTAGTTTAGTTGTCTCTTCCCAAACTACCGGTCAAACCTTATTAAAAAAAAAAGAATAAAAAGAAAATTGGGACATCGAGGACTCCCATCCCGACGGTGTGGAAAATAGAGGGAAAAGGCTGTCAAAGCATTTCTCGGACACACACACCTACACCACCATTGTAAAAACCATGAATCAGGTTTAAGCTCGTGGGAAAAAGAGGAGACGCTGGACATAGGGGGTGGCTCCCGTTCCCCTGTGACGATGCATAGGCCGGGTTACATGGCGGGCCACTTGGTGGAATGTGTGTGGGAAAGCAAGGACGGAAAAGGACAACTCTCTCTCAGCGATGGCCCCGATTGAGGGTAAGGGGGTCTAGGAATCTATAAAAAGGCCAAGAGAAATCCTTCGGAAAGCTAGAGTCTTGGTGACCAGTAAGATTGTCTTTCTTCCATTAGTCTGCTCCATACACGTCGTCACTTGTTCGCAAATTCCTTATTACCTTTTGGCTCGCCATCTTTTATAAGTGTTTACCTTGAACCCGCTCAACCTTGCTGGCCTCTTATCAGTTTTTGAGTGAAGCCTCTTTCAAAGCCTCCGACATTACAACTCCCATCGTTCCAACATCCTTCAAGAAGACAGAAAGCCCTCACGCACACAGAGCACAATGCGGTCCAACAGACTCCTACCTGAGGCATGGCGCGTCAAGGTGGTGGAGAGAATCCGCCCCAGCACCAGAGATGAGCGGGAGGAATGGATCAGTTCTGTTGGCTACAACCTGTTTAACCTGAGGAGTGATCAGGTGTTTATCGATTTGCTCACGGATAGCGGCACCGGAGCCATGAGCGATTGCCAGTGGTCTGCGTTGATGAGGGGTGATGAGACGTATGCCGGTTCCGCCTCATTTTACCGACTTCAAGATATTATCCAGGAACTGTTTGGATTCGAGTATATGCTACCGGTGCACCAGGGCCGGGCAGCTGAAAACGCCCTCTTCTCAGCACTGGTCAAGGATGGCAACGTCATTCCCGGAAACTCTCATTTCGATACAACAAGAGCACACATCGAGTACCGCAAGGCCGTCGCGGTAGACTGCCCAATCGCCGAGGCGTTTCAGGTAGACTGCTACCACCCATTCAAGGGCAACCTCGATCTCGAAAAGCTTGAGGCCGTCCTTGAGGCCAACATTGGCAATGTGCCTTTCATCGTCGTCACCATCACCTGTAACAAGAGCGGAGGCCAACCCGTCTCGCTCGAAAATATCCGCGAAGTCAGCGCGCTCGCTAAGAAGTACGGCGTGCCTGTGGTGATGGACTCGGCGCGGTTTGCTGAGAACGCTTGGTTCATCAAGCAACGGGAGGCGGGCTACAAAGACTGCAGCATCAAGGACATTGTGCGCGAGGTTTACGAGTACGCTGATGGCATGGTGATGAGCGGCAAGAAGGATGCCCTTGTGAATATTGGCGGGTTCTTGGCGACGAAGCACAAGTCTTGGTATGATGATGCGGCCAACTATGTCATCCTCCACGAAGGGTTCAAGACATATGGTGGGCTGGCAGGGAGAGACATGGACGCCATGGCCGTTGGTTTGGACGAGGTGACCGACATTGACTATCTGAACTGTCGCATTGGTCAGGTTCATCGACTCGGTCAGAACCTACTCGAGGCGGGCGTGCCAGCGCAGCAGCCCATCGGCGGCCACGCCGTCGTCGTCGACGCATCTGCATTCCTGCCCCGCGTCCCCAAAGAAGAGTTCGTCGCACAAACACTCGCCGTCGAGCTATACCTAGAAGCTGGTGTGCGTGGTGTCGAAATCGGCACGCTACTCATGGACCGAGACCCCAACACAGGCGAGAACCGCTTTGCCAGCGCAGAGTTCCTGAGACTCGCCATCCCTAGGAGAGTGTACAGCAATGACCAGCTGGCTTTAGTGAGCAACGCTCTTATTGATCTCTACTCACGGCGATTTATGATTCGGCGCGGATTCAACATTGTGGAGGAAGCGAAGACGCTGCGGCACTTTACGCTGCGGTTAGAAAGATGTACAGAGGCAGCGAAGAAGGAGGTGAAGAAGGAGACGAGTAATGAGCTGTACCTATACCGATCACGTTGATAGGGGTGTGTGTTGGCTTGTATTTTTGTATGTAATTTTAATGACATTAGAGTATAATATGCACCGTCTGCACAATCTTTTTGGAGCTGGTATTCATGTTGTGGGTGGGTTTGTGTAGTTGTGCATTCCACCATGTGGCAAGTCGGATTTCGGCCAGGATTTGGCTGTGTGATAGGGTAGGGAATGGAAATTTAGCAAACGCCAGAAAATCGACGCCTCAGGAGCAGATTGAAGCAGTTTAGCAAAGAGAATAAGATGACGGAATTAATCTGGTTTGATTTAGCGGGGCAGTTCCAACTCTGTAGAGCGAACATCGCAACCGTGTCGAGTAACAAAAGTTACCGGGTTGATGTGATTGTGCGAGCAAGATGTGAGTGGGAGTGACTTGGGAGTTGACAACATTGGTAGAGTTGACCCTAACCCTTGATGACAGCTGCCAGGCCCTTGTGTGGATGGATTTTCGATTTCCCGATATTTACTGACATAATCCGACTGAGCTTAAGCACAGACCACTTCTGTCCCTGCTCCTTACAGTTACATCTAAACTCGGTTATCTTCCATCGATCGTATGTTATGTCGGCAATTGGATGAACTTTGTTGTTTGTATTGGAGTTGCAGGATGATTAATTCATTGTGCGTTACCCGGTACATGCGGCATGTTAATCCCATCAAAGTGTGTGGACTCGCGAGTCCGGCAAAACGACACCATCAGCGGTTCGTGAGGCTCCTAGGCATCTACGTTTTTCGATGAGGAACACCTTCAACGTCAAGACAGCAAGCATACCTGGGATCCTCAATACAAGTCAACACGCATCCACGAGATCTTGATTAGGTATGTTCCCATAAACACTTTGACTGTGTGCGGTCAAATGTTTAACCACTGCGGTACCTGCAGACCCGACCTGCACACCCTTGTCTGGACCCCCACACGCCACAGACAAGCTCAACGCCCAATTCGAGCCAAAATGGCGACATCACAAGCTTCCCTCCCCTTGACAAGGCACTTGCTCGGTAGTTTGGCCAACCAGGTACACAACCACGAGTATTGGTAATCCTGCGATAAGGAAAATGATGCCCGTCGAAAAGAAGCAAAGTTCAAAGACCAGGCCTTTTTTCTCTTTCATATTTGGAAAAAATTGGTGGTTTCTATCCTGCGGGCGTATGGGATGATGATACAGGGACCATTGGCGGATGTTGTTGATGACGCCATACATTGCTGTATTGCGCTACTCTTTTGCAGTGCTGCAGCACCACGCTCGACTGAGACATGATCGATTGCGCGACGACAGTTTTGATCCTGGCAAAGGAAGAGGGAGCGATAGTCTGTGATGATGAGAGTCGACTTGCTGTGGCAGGATGCACCACTTGAAATGACGAGTCTGGATTGCACAGCAAACAATCGACAGTCCAGATATTCTTTCATGCTACCAGCATGGTCGTATTGATCAGATTATGTTAAGTGATGTTAATATAGGTATCTTGAAAACCGGCAAAAATTTCAAAGGATATAATCAGATTGTATCAGCCTTACCAATGGCCAGCCAAACAATCAAGTTCCCACTACAAGTGCCTTGCTTTTGCACTCTCCCTGGAAACCCCCATATCATGACTGGACAATGCAGCCAATACCGGAGCCTTTTTGAGACCCTGCCCTCTCGATTTGGCCAAACTAGCCTAGAGCGAACACCTCACTCTCCTGAATGCGGGTAAAATTGACTGACTGAGCGCCCTATCACGCCATAGCCGAATGCACACATCGAGATGTAAGCCATTCCTTCTCTCCCCTCAGTGAGTGCCGAGTGGGCATACCATGTACCGCGCTTGGGTAGACAAGGCGATCGGATCGTGGAACTGCCGGCTGTTTTGCTGTCTAACACGCCATCGAGACCTTACATATCATCACCATGACAAAACAAAAAAATGAGATGAGAAGTTGAGATACGCTTCCAGGGGTCGGTGGTGGCAAGGGGAAGAGGTAAAGGGAAATAGGGATAGACAAAGGAGCAAGGAGTGATGAAGAACTTAAATAGAGCGTGGAAACTCTCTCAATCCAGCTCATTATCACTCACTCAACCGAGCATTCCATTCATTTACAGCAGCAACTGCAAACCAACACACCAACAGTCTCTACAGCCACTCCATTTATTGTCAAACATGAAGACCCTTGCTTTTTCCGCCGCTCTCCTGAGCCAGCTCGCACTACAGGCCGCCGCCGGATCCGACAAGCTCAGCAAGAGACAGCTCAGTCTCCCGCCTCTGATCCCCTCCATCCCGGGTGTCACAGAGCCTCTCAACGACCTGGCCCCACCGCTGCCTATCCTCCAGATTCCCACTCCGGCACTGGACAGCCCCTTTTTCCCGGTTAAGAATATCAAGCCCAAGAAGATTGGATATTTCTGGACTGGTGCGGGAGATAACAAGCACAAAGATTTCCTTGTCACTGCTAGTCTTGATGATGTAAGTCCAACATATATACACTTTCTTGGACTTTAAGGTATAGGGTGCTGACAAGTGTTAATAGGATACCTTTGGTCAAATCATCCACATCTCGGATGTCCCATCCAGCGGTAACTCGCCGCATCACTTGGGAACATCACTTGATGGCAAGACCCTCGTTGGCGGAGGTCTCCTGTCTCTCCTGAAGACTCAGGACACCGCCTACTACTGGGACTCTAGCGACCCATACCACCCCAAGTTTTCACACAGCAACCGAGCTATTCTCAGCTCCATCACTGATGAGATCCGAGCCAAGCCTGAGGGGTAAGCAGTACCTAACATTCTATAGATGCAAGGGCACAGAATGCTAATGATATTGCAGTGGTTTCTTCATCACCTACATGGGCAATGCTGTGGGCACGTCGCCTGGTCGTCTGGTTGAGACTGATGCTGGTGGTAACATCATTCACGAGTGGCCTGAAGATGTTGCTGGAACAGTAAGTGCACCGTGAAGCTCAAAGAAGTATGAACTTTACTGACACCTGGGTAGCTCAACATCCTCGGAGAGCAGTTCAGCCCTCACGGCCTGAGCGTTGACTTTGAGAACAACGTCATGCTCACATCTGACTTTGTCGTGCCCATCACTATTCTCAAGCCTGTGTCTGCTCTCGGTATCAAGAAGGCCAATACTCTCCGTCTCTGGAACCTCAAGCAGCGAACCATCATCTCCACTATCAACATACCCGAGGTAAGTCATCCAATGAAGTGTATCTAGCCAACACTTGCTCACCAACAATTCTAGGGTGGCGGTATTCAGGATGTCAAGTTCATCCCCGGAAACAAAGAGGGCGCTGCTCTTGCCACGTAAGTTTACACATATCCTCATCTTACTTCGTCTTTGCCTAACAAGTGCCCCCTCAGTGCTGTCAGCCCTGGCCAAGTCTGGATCATCTACCCTTTCCGAACGGACGCCAACGGCCAGCAGGGTGTTGCAGAGCTTCTCTACGATCTCGGCGAAAAGGCCAAGGAATCCGTCGCCATCTACTCTGACATTAGCGACGACGGCAAACTGGCTTACTTTACCTTCACTCTCGGCAACCACGTTGCTGCGCTGGATATTTCTGATCTCAACAACGTCAAGCGTCTGGATGATCCCAACGAGACTCAGCCCATTATTGGACCTCACTACGTCAAGATCTCTCCTGATAAGAAGAACCTGCTCGTCACTGGTTACTTTGTGCAGGCTGGACAGGTAAGCCCACGCACCCTTTAACATGGATGTAACGATTTGCTAACCGAATGATAAGATTTCCGTTCTCAACACACCTGGTGACTACAAGGGCCACTGGATTGACATCCTCCCCAACGGAGCCTTGTCATTCAACCGCACGATTGACTTTGAGAACATCTTCACCAAGACGCGCGGCGGTGCTGTAAGTAACCAACCACTCTACAAAAAAGCCCCCAAACCTCCCACTCTAGCCGGGCGAGAGCAAATCTCGCGCCTTGTGACACTATGACATATTCGCTAACATTGGTTAAAAAACTGCAGCGCCCCCACAGTGCCGTCATCTTTGATCTCACAGACCCCAAGAACCCCAAGTACTACTAAATTTTGGATACGTCCGATCAGTCTATTACCATAGTCGGTTCGGCTGAAATAATGGTAGCGCTGGCTGGAGATGATGAATGTCTATACCAGTCGGTCACATGGGTAAAAATAATGTCTAAAGTATGAAAGTTGGTGGATGGATGCAGGCAGGCATTGCTCGGTCATTACGTGTTTCTCTCTTCTGTATTTTTCTAGGGTCATTTTTCTTCTTCTTCTTCTCATGGTGGAAAGGTTATGTTTTCCAAACACGCTTTACAGACAGATGATGTACTGGAGAGATTTTGGATAGCTTAATGAAAGTGATATTGACGGTGCTTCTTTTTGCCGCTTTTACCAGTTGGATGGATGAGTTGGGCTTCGTAATATGGTGAAAAAAGGCACAGCTGGGGAGATATTGGAGAGAAATTTGAATGTCTAGTCATTTCTCTAGGTATCTAGAAGTAATCTATCCACTCTCTACCATCATACGATGAGTGTCGCATGGGCCCTGTTGTCTCGCTTTTGGTACAATCGTCAGCCCGGTTTGCCAGCGGGATCGGAAAACAATCTCAGCACTGACCGTCCTGTTTGGTATTGGCATCACTGTTGGTTGTCTCCCAAGCGAGTAGATGCAGGAGCCTGGGACATTAGCCGGGTGAGCTGCTTAAGCACAAGTGGTTCTTTTGCCACATTTAAGCGGCCATTGGGTGCGATGAAAGAAGAAATCGCGCCTGCCCTTAATCGTTGTCGGAGTCTGAAGATCCAGAGGAGGCTGTATTTTCCTGAGGCACATCGTCTTCGCAGCAGCCCCCATTGGGCCCACATTCGTGATAGTAAGATGGGTTACGGGGCTGAGCCTTGGATTTTGTATTCATTTTTAGAGCCATAAGCTCCATTGCGAGGTTATAAAGAAACATTTGTGGGAGATCACCATAATCATTCGCCATAGTCAAACATTCGGTATCGTCTTGGAGTAAATATATATCTAAGAAAAGCTGCACTGCTCCCGAGTCATAGGCAGTCTCTTCATAGATGTAATGAATGGCAGACCCACTAGGGGGCCAACACAACCCGTGTACTTCATTGGTGCTCTTCTCCAATATAGCGTCGAGCACAGAATTCTTGAAATATCTGTCGTCTATAGATTCTCCCAATACATAAGCTTTTGCTAAACGCATGTGTTCCTCTTCATGCGCGTTGTAGGAGTTGATTGCGTCGTCACATCGTACTGCGAGCTTCTTGGAGTACAGCCAATGCACGTAAGTTTGAAACACTTGGGCATCGTGATTCGGGATCTCAATGGTTCGGTTTTTCATCTTTTCAAGTTTGTCTTGGAAGAAATCCGATGTCGCAGGGATGAGCTTCTCGTGAACATGGAAGGAGGTCTTATCGACAATAATCTCTATGCATGGACCGCTAATACCAGATTTGCTACAAAAGATAAAAAAGACAGATTAGTAGAAGCCCAAAAACATGGTCTGGGCAGAATAAAACTATATCACCTACTCGAAAACCTCATCGGGAGGCACTCTGGTGCTTTCTTGTTCCATCTTTGAGGCGGGCAAGAGTTGCAACAGATAGTTGATGGTTGACTGGCTGAGTGTTTCGATCACTGGGTATCACAGGGTGATGGAAAGTGTAAAGATTACTTTTTTTCAAAGGATTCCAGCTTCTAGATATAGATGGCTTGTGCATTGAACTACTGAGTGGGATCACAGAGTGAAGTGAACAAGAAGTGAATGGATCATGTGACGTTCATCCAAGAATCCTCTTCACTCACCGGGTTAAAGTGAAGTTGTGGAACACAAGTGGTAGGCAGATGGCACAGGGTGGCAGTGAAAGCAACAAGAATTAAAGGAAAGAGGCAGATGAACATCAATCACTTTACTGATAGGACCAAGATGATCACAACTTGGGCTGTGCTACTCAAAGGAAGTAAAGAAACCGCGTTACAGCTGCCAATCTTGACAGCAAGCGCTGTTGAACCGGTAGCTATTTCATATCTTCCATTGAAAGCATCTAACGAGTCTTAAAGCTGTCGACATTGTGTCATTGAATGTTTTTAGTCACGCTTTCACCCCAACCTCAATTCACCACACCTCAGAGCCAGCCGAATGTAACTGATATTCATGGATCTATTCCTTCTTTAAGCCATGCTGCATGCAACCTCCGTCCCAAGTCTCAGCCCCCCGAGAACGCTTCTAGTCTTGTTAAACCTTGGAGTCTGGTGGCAGAGGAGCAGCTTATTCTTTTTTCGCAGTCGTTTTCCCTCTGTAGCAGCTCTCGCCGGGTTTGTGTCGATGATAATGACACGGGTCAAGCGGCTTGACTGCTGGATCCGGTCTTTTGTCAAGAAGAGCGACTGCGAGGTCATAAATGAAGTCACTCGGGAGCTCCTGATTTTCTATCCAGCATTCCAACCAGGAACTGCGGCCACAGGCTACATACAGATCTGTAAGAAGCTTCCTCGCTTTCGAGCAAGCCACAGTGCTGTTGTAGATCAAGCAAACAATATCCCCATTTGGCTGCAATCTTATGCCATCGGTCGCTACTGCGTTGCTCTTTTCTAACATGGCATCCAAAACAGCATCCATGAAATGGCCGTCCGATAGAAAATCCCCCAACACATAAGCTTTGGCTCGGTGTGTGTATTCCTCGTGGCCGATTTCATCGGGCGCATCGTTTCTTACTGTGAGCTTCTTGAAGTACAGCCAATGTACATACGTTTGAAAGACTTGAGCTTTGTGCTTTGAGAATTCAACTGACTTTTGTTTAGACTCTTCCCATTCGCCGCCGAATGCCTTTTCGAAGAAAGGCGAAGCAGCACGGATAACCTTTTCGTTCAGATGGAAGGATGTTTCACCCACGATGACTTCGACAGATGGGCCACTAAAGCTAGGCCATGGCAAAAAAACAACAACAGGTTAGTATGAACCAAGAACAAATAGACAAAGAGAGATGCTGTGGCTGGATGAACTGGATGACTTACTCGATATACCCGTCTCGGGAAACCCTGAGCTTTTCTTTTTCCATTCTGAGCCAGGCCAAGATATAAGACAACTACTGTTGATGGTTGCCTCGGCCAGTGGGAGTTACAGGATGATGGTGTGTAAAGATTGTCATTTCTATAACCTAGATACGATATTTTCAATTGACTGCTGGTACGAACGGTGGGCGAATGCCATCTCAGAGCAAAGTGAGGACGGCGTGAATGGAATTGTCAAGTGTCTGCAGATCCAGCTTTTGTTTGCACAGGTGGAAGGCAGACGGCGGTGGAACCCTGGAAATGGCAGATCACCATAAATTACCTAACCGTTGACTACCTAGTCCAAACCGATCAAATAACGGGCTTTGTCGCTTAGTAGTTGAAGTAATTACCATCACAATGACTACCTAGATGTAGAAGCTATCTCATCTCCTTTGTTACAAATGCCAAGGGAGTCTTCAATAATGGCTGTCGACAGTGTGCTATTAGAACCTAAATCCATCTACCACACCCCAAACAGCAGGTCTACTTCAGTTAAAGAGCCCTGTTGTCAGATTGAATAGGATTCGAGAGCTTATATACAGCTTGATTGACCATATTTATGTACTGATGACGATCTGTCTCATTCCGGCATTTGCTCAGCAGGCCCCACGCCCCCCCTGAAAGAGGCATCATTCAGCGACTCCTCCAGCTGCTTATCCTCCGTCTCCAGCTCCTCCACATCAGCACACCTCTCCGCCGTCTCAAAATCCACCAACACCACTTTACCATCCCCTCGCACCAAGAAATTAAACCTGTTTATATCGCCATGTTTGATGCCCAGCGCATGAGACTTTCTCAAAACTTCCCGACAAGCCTCCAAATCTCTTGGTTCCGCTGACCGCGCCGCCACCTCCGCCCCCAGATCTTCCAAGTCTTCCATGATCCAGCCCATGACTCTCCCAGCTTCTGTGACGTGGCCTAGAAACTTGGGACCGATACCCTTGCCCTCGATCCACTCGTAGGCAGTGGTTTCTGCTTCAAAGTAAGGTATCTGCCAGGGGAACTCTGCGAATTTAAAGATGACGGGCGTGGCGAAGAGTGGGTGTGATACGAGCTGGATGTTTTGGCGCAGACGGTCCAGCTTCTTCAGCTCTCAAAAGTCGATCCGTGTAGGATGCCAGGTATACTCGATACCATCGAGGTCGACTTTCTCATAACGCTCAAAATGGGGATGCCCAGTTGCAGGGTGTTTTGAGACGTGCCCTTGGTTCCAGTCGCCAGGAGGGAACGATGGGAGCAGTGGAATCAAAACGGGGCCAAAGGTGCGATTGTCTTTGGGTAGAGTGCCAGGCGCGACAGTGACGTATTTGACGTGTTTGCCGTCTACCAAGAAGCGATAGTCGCCGTCGTCCTCATCATCAAAGTCGACCAAAAGCGTCAAGAGCTGCACGTTGCTGTTTGCGTTGGGTGCTGCCATGACATTGTCAAAGTTGAATGGGAATGCAAAATATGCCGCTTATTGTTTGTCACAATTCTAGCTAACAGTCCCTTTCCACGAGGTGATTAGCCGCGACGTAGGTGGCGCGTTTGTGAACCGATCTGGCAGAACTGCTACACAATGAGCACCTTTTTCCTCTAGCTTTCATTTAATGTTCAAAACTAAAATCGCAGCTTTACTGAAATATCAACACATTAACGACTGATCTGCTCTTCGTAGCATCATTAACTGTAAAAACACTCACCATTGCTGATCGATCTAGGGTAGCTTGGGTACTTTTCCCACCAGGTTCCTCGCTGTCAGCATCATCAAAATCAATGCCGCTTCCTGTAGATACCCACAATGGAAATTGTCGAATACAATTCCACAACGTCAGCGACTGCAGACAATTGACAACAGCCACTAACGATATCACTGCCTTGAGATCTGGTGCATCCACTTGCACCCACAGTGACAATCATTGCCAGAACTCAATGAATTCTCTAAAACTAAAGGACGCAGTCACATCCCCATCTTCATTTTTTTCCAATGAATTCGGTACACTTTTCCTGCTTCACTAAAATGGCATAAAAATAACAAACACAAACACCGGCCTGCAGTCTGACCGTTTGACAACGTAACTCCACCGCGTTTATTTTTGGGGCAATTAATCTATACTAGCATTTACTTAATAGAGAAACATTATTAATAACGGCTAGGCTCCTCCTTGCACCAAAGAAAAGACGCGCCCCCACAGCCTAAAAATATGGCCAAATATAGCCGGTAAGCGCGCTAGGGCGCCTCTTTTTCTGCATTTCGCCCGTTGTTGGGGCGCAGTTCGCCTTTATTTAGTGGGCGGGCAGGCTGGGGCTGACTTGCTGTGCACCCACACTGTCATCCTCTGTAATCCTCTGTAAATCACTGGAGCCACTGTAAATCATTACACACCACCTGGAAAACGTCACACATCACTCACTACACTCAGCCCTCCGACCTTCCGGCTTCCGCACGGCACGATGAGCACCCGACAGGTTGTGGGGGTGGTGAGCCACGGATATGTCCCGATGTAGTAATTGGGCTGGATGGGATGGGCCAATCAGGGGGTAGATGTTGGTGTATTTCTGGCATTTCTTAGTGCTGAATGTGTTGATGGGGCTGAGAGATGGGATGACATTTGGGGGAGATTTTACTGATGAGCCTCAGCGGCGGGTTGGTGTTTGGATGTGATGGGAGATGTAATATGGATGATGGTGTAAAGCTGTTCTTGGATGATGGTCGTCAAGTTCTATATAATGCAATGAACATCCTGTGTTTTTCCAATTCATCATCACAATCATCACAATCATCTTCACCAACAGCATCAACAGCTTCATCAACATCTTCAACAGTTTCATTACAACAACGCAACCAATACTTTTATCTTCAGCTTCATTAAAACAACTCACACATCTTCAAAGAACCATCAAAATGCATTCCACACTCTTCACCATCCTCTCCCTGGCCACGGCCATCACCATCTCCGCCGCACCCACCTCCACAACCTCCCAAAAAGTCTCCCGAACCACCCACCTCACCGGCGTCACCCACTCCGTCGTCGCCGGCCTCGGCGGTCTCCGCTTCGACCCGGACAACGTCGTCGCTGAAATTGGCGATGTTGTTGAGTGGCACTTCCTCCCCAAGAACCACACCGTTGCGCAGTCCAGCTTCGGCGAGCCCTGCAAGCCTCTTGATAACGGGCACTCCTTCTTCGCTGGCTTCAACTTTGAGACTGAGAGTGGGCAGGATGAGAATGTGTTCCAGATTGTGGTGGAGGATAAGAAGCCCATCTGGTACTACTGTGCTCAGCAGACTGGCTCGCATTGCCAGAAGGGCATGACGGGTGTGATCAACCAGAACTTTGACAACCAGGACTTTAGCCTGCGCAGACACAAGGAGCTTGCTGCCAATACTGGAGTCTCTGTGATTCCTGCTATTCAGCAGGGCGGCCAGGTTATTCCCAACCCCAACCCTCTCGGTGGCTTCTAAGCTTTTGGTATTCGGGACCATCTCACGATGATTGAAACGAGTTTCCTTATGGTGGATTATCTGGCATTGCGATTATAGACGGGATTAGACGGGATATTGGGATCAGAATGCATAGAGGACAGTTGGGGATGGGCATGGGGTATCTGTTTTGTTTTACATACATTCCTTACTCAAATTATAAATATTCTTTCTTTAATTCTGTCTTCTTCTTCATCGTGAACATTCCCATCCCCAATGACCTAGCAACAGTCTCCACCCTTAGGTTGAGCTATGGTTCCCATTCATCACATTCAAGCCTTCGCATCATACGCCACCACCTCAATTTCAACATTCATCTCCGGCGCACCCAGCTGCTTCACCCCAATCTGCGTCCATATCGGCTTATGCTCCGGCATCCACTTCCCAAAATTCTTCGTCATCTCCACCGTCACCTCCTGCGTCAGGTTTGTATGGTACGTGTTGACACGGAAAACCTGCGACCAGCCCTTTCCACCAGCGTGGCGCAGATTGATGTCGACGTTTTTGAAGGCTTGGGCGATTTCTTCGGAGATGTCGGTGGGGAATTGGGGGTAGTTGAGGTCAGGGTTCCATCCGCCTGAACATGAGTAGGTAAGTAAAAAAAGATTTTATTAGAGGAATATAGTGTGGTGTGTGGGCTTGCTTACCTTGACCAGAGCATTCGATGCGGTCGCCGATGCGAACTGCTTGGCTGTATCCGAGATTGTCGTGGGCCCATTGGCCAACTCCAGGATAATTGCTATAAGTCAAGGACGACATGATGAATTTTGGTCGTTTTAGAGCAATGCAGTTTTAAAATTGTAAAGAGTTAAAGTGTTACTGAGAGAATTGCTAAAGGGCTGTTATCAGTTTACTTGCTCCAACTCTGGGGAGACCGAACATTCAACGGTTTATATGCCGAACACCTACCACGTCGTTGGTAACAATGCCATTCTCAAGACGGCCCAACCTTTACATTCCGATGACAAACCGACGTAGTGTGCGGCGTAAAGTAAATCTGGGCCTAACTAGATGCCAAGACATTTCATGAGCCAAGATCTCTGGGAGCCAAGACACCGGCCAGCCAAGACGGTCCAAATATTCCACCGCCAGGAGCTTGAATGACTAAACGGGAAAATCCTTCAGCACAGTAGTGAATCATGGCAAAGTCGAAGGCGATGTAACCTTGTGTGACTAAGAATACTCAAAACCGCAGTGTATTGCAACTCTCTAATGAAACTAGAAACTGATCTATATAGAGCATGTTTCTATGCTATTTATCACATATCAATGCACGCTCAGAGCAGCGTTCCTAGGGGCAGGCAAAGCCCCTGGTAAAAGTGAGCGCAAATCAATCGAGAGCTTAATCTTGTACACGGCGGAGTTCGACTAGGCTCCTAGACGCAAAAGACGATGCTACGGTGACAAATCGTGTAGCTTTTGTTCTCTCGAAGCTGGTCATGCCAACGATCTTGCGGGGCTTATTATATTGTCACCATCAAGATCATCTATTGTGGCTCCAACAACACATCGCACATTCCCAATTGGCCCGTGGCACGCTTTGTTGGTGACGAGTGAAACACTGAATAGGAAAATAAAATGGGAATTAAATTGCTGTAAATCTATGGCCCATGTCGTTTATCATGGTTCATATCTGTTGGCCGTAAACTTCATAATATCCGTGTACACTCGGCTATGACCTCCCTTTACCAGTCAACCTCGCCTCCTCTTCTGGTTGACCATTAGACAATGTATCGCTCTCATCGTCGCTACCCACTACATCCAACGCAAAGTACGACGCTGCGCCATCATCCCACTTCGGCGCATTGTCTGATTCATTCTTATTCCCACGTTTTCGCTCATCTCGCCGTCTCGCATACAAAATCCAACCGCCCAAGGATACAACCTCTACTGCCACAATAAGCGCTGCCAGTGTAATTCCAAACTTGCCAGCGCCGTAAAGAACCAAACCGCTCAGGATGTTGCCCCAACCACCAATCATTATGATCCAACCCAGCGATATGTGACCGTAGGATACCCATGTGCGTCGTCGGAGACGCATGAAGATCATGTGGTGTCGCCAGCCTAGAATAGCTTGCGCGACGAGAAGTGAGGATATGATGGTGCCGACAATTTGATGGACGGAGGCGAAGATGGCGCCTTTGCTCATGACGACTCCTGCTACTGCGCCAGTTAGAGCGACAAAAATAGCAATCACTTGGAAGATCCAATGAGATTTGAACGCCAGCGGAGATTCGGACCGAATCATTCCTGCTCCCAACGGGAAGAGGGCAAGAAATGCAGTTGCCATATGAAGTCCATGCAGGGTCGCCAACGGTCGCGACGCCAACGTTTCCAGTAGTCCTGGTTTCTCCTTTGTAATTTTGCTATTCGATGTCCCGACGTTTCCACCCTCCATATCCAACTGCGGCAGCGCCAAATGGTGAGTCTCGGCGCTTGACATGTCGACATAAAACGATCCAAACCCGCCATTGAGAGAGTGCATATTAAGCTGGGCATCTGGCGCATACGGACTGAGGTCCTGTTTATTGTTGAAGGCCCAAATCCACGGTTGCGAGGTGCCTTCTACCGAGAAGGCTGACCCAGACCATTTGGCGCAGTCGTAACATACAGCCGTCGCTTCCGCGATGAATTCCGAGTCGTCTGCAGAATGGTGCCACGAGGAATTCAACATCTGGACCTGGACACCGCCGGTACCGGAGCTCTGCGCGACAAGGTGAGGAGACTCGTGGCCGCTCTTGACGGTTCGTACACTAAGAGTCGGCGCTTTCGCATCCTTTGATTCTGGATCGCCGTACATGACAAACATCAACGACCCTGCCATAGTCGACCCTGTGCCGACGGCCGTCCAGCCTAGGGATCGTGAGGAGGATAGCGCAGCAGAGCGTCGGACGGCCATGGCGAGGTAGACATCGTGGGTGGAGGTGGAGTGGTTGTGGTAGACGGAGACGCCCATGCAAAAATCGGCGGATTTGCTGTTTGAACCGGAGTGGCAGTACTGCACACGTTCAGACGACGCGACGGCGAAGAATTGGAGAGCAATGCCCAGGAGGAGCAGTATGGGGTGCCGCATCGTCTTCATCATTGTGAAGCCAAGAGCGTGAGATGCGCACCAATGACCTAGAGTGTTCCGTTACAGTGGGAAAGAAACAGCCGGAGGTTAAAGGCGGAGATACGCAAGCTCGCAGCTGGCAGCTGGACAGTCCATCCGATGTGTTTGCGCGGAGAGGAGGTGAGATGGCTGGATGGCTGGATACGAGGCTGGACCTGGATGTCGATCCCATGAAGATGTCAGCATAACAGACAGTGCGGGTATGTGTGCACACTGTCACAATGAGGTGGATTTTAGTTCTCCTCACAGCCTTACGACCAACATGTCTCTCTACTGGTAGTCGCCAGCCATCTAATACATGGTATTGGACTGTAAGAAGATCATGGCAATTCGAAGAATATCGACGTTTACGGCATATTTGGTTGTTTGAATGCCCACGTCACAGTGCGCGGTTGGCTCCTTGATAAGAGCACGTCAGCACAACTTCATTCCCTTAATTGTGCAACCGTAAGAATGCTAATGGAATGCATCTGATTGGCACGCTGGTGGCTTGGTCATCCATCGTGCACAACCTTATGCTCGGGTCAACAACGGTAGAGTCATGTTGATCACTGCCTAAGCGAGTCACAATATCCTTATCGTACAATCGTAATCATACTCTGGTGATCACCCAGTCCATCTTTTGAGTAGATACCGAGTTTCCCAACGATTTCATCACCAACCCTCGAGAAATAAACACGCATTATTTCAAAGCCACTTCTAGTGGGACAGGTCTGATGAATAGCAGCACATTTATATTCACTAGCCGAACAATGTTTCACAAGTATGGACAAGGGCGCGCCGGGAGACAGCGGAAGTTGTGTCTCGTCTATCCACTACACTGAGACATTTTGACATCACCAACAAAAATCGAGAATATGTGTGTGTGTGTGGTGGGATTGGGCATTGTGTGCATTTGTACCAACAAGAACAAGAACAGCTAGTTTTTGTCATTCCAAGGCCCAACAATTGCGCATTGTCTACGGAGTACATATCATCGCGTTTGTCAAAGCATCATCACCAATGACATCCACTCGCCCGATACCACGCTGTTGGGTTGGAGCCTAAATGCACTTCCCCGATTGGACACGACATCCTCTCCCGACGCTGTGAAATCGGTGCATCTCTTTTCTTTGTCGTCTCTGGGACATCTCAGTCTGGCAATGCCGACACCGAAGCCTTATTGAATAAGTCCAACGACCAGTTGACGACATCACTCACCATCCAAGTGACCGCACACTCTTGAGCCATATCCTGCATTATACCAGACACTGTATTTATTCATATGGTGACGTTTCTTTTGTCGAGTGGGTGGCAGCAGAGCGCCTTGCATCTCGATGGCCACTTGCATGTGCCCAACTGTCTCTCACAGCGCGACATGTCGGTCTCTGGCGCAGCAACATCTCACACATGGTGGGCCACAACGTCTTAGAACGCCATCTGCGATGTTGCATCATCTGTGTTCGATGCTTTTTATAAATCCACCGAGGCTGGCAAAATAAAATGCATCGACAATATTTTGTTGACGAGGGCTTTCGTGCGGTCGCATCATTTCGTGCATCTCCATCTGGAATGGGACAACGATCAAAAGACGTAACCTCATAGTGTCGTGGAGTCAATAAAAAGACTTCCAATCCTAACCACATTTCCATTATGAAGTCATTGATAATGTATCGAAGCTGGTTCTTCGCTCTGATTCCCCTCGCCTCGTTTTCGCTCCTTGTTTCCTGTCACCCCATTCTGGACGTCGTTTCAATAGACACACACGTGCATTACCTCAAGCCTCAGCCTCCTAACCCACAACTCTCTGGACCTCGGCAGATCATAGCCCAGGGCGTACATCCTCGAGCGACGCGGTTGCAGAATGGCTCATTGCTTGGCACGTACGTCGCTTTTCGGGACAACGTGACCATCATCATAATCATTGACTCCCACGACGAAGGAATCACATGGAATGAAATTGGCTGGGTAGATCGTACTCCTAGTGATAAACGGTCACTGGATAACCCCTTTCTGACACAACTTGACTCTGGCTGTATTCTGTGTACGTTTGAAAACCACGACAAGCGACCCCAAGGTGGGTACAGCCACCATCGTCTCACAGTCTGCTACTCAGATGACTCCGGCCAAAGCTGGAAGTATCTCGGTACTATCGAACAAGGCGGTACTGGTGTATGGGAGCCGTTCCTCAGGCCCCTAGACGACAAAATCTTGCACGCCTACTATTCGCGCGAGAACTCAAATACTGATCAAGATAGCATTTTGAGGTCATCTTCCGATGGGGGCAAGACATGGTCCGTAGCCCATGTCATCTCCGGCGGCGAGCTGTCCAACTCGCGGGATGGAATGCTAGGCATAGCCAGCATCAACGGGAAGCTCCTGGCTGTGTTTGAAGCCTCAAACGGCTCGGTATTCAGTATCAATAGTGTCGAGTCCTCCGATGGCGGCGAGACGTGGGGGGATCGTCGGCGTGTTTATACGGCTGTCGGCGAGAAAAGTAACGCCGGGGCGCCACAGCTCATTAATGTCGGCGGGATACTTGTATGCAGCTTCATGACGGATGAAGACTCCGAGACGAAGAAGTGGTTCGATAACGCAAGGGCTAAGCTTGTCGTCAGTTCTGACGGGGGAAAGACATGGGGGCAGAAGCTGGAGTGGAGTGGTGTTCAAAGTACCTGGCCGGGCATGATGGTGCTGGATGATTCGAGTTTTCTAGGGCTCGTGCAGCACGATAAGGATATCGTAGTTCAACGGATTCTGATATGATGACCTTTGGAAAGGGCCGTTTCTTGATATCGCACTGGTCAAGGTCTGGCCTGTCATTGGAAGTGCTATGCAGCCGCCACCACCGGTATGGTCAGCTTACACTGTGGGATGCTTCTGCAAACGACTCTAGCCTTAAAATAGCAAATCCAAGTCGGCAAGTCAAACATCTGCAGGCTCACTCCAGCCCCTTGGGAGGGGCCGATATGGCTTCAAACTGGTATTGGAATTCTATGCTCAACGGGCCGAAACTACTCTTCACATCCCATCTGGCTACATTGAGAATGTGGACCTTTCTGTCTACTGTGGCCGAACAGTCATCCCAGCGGCGAGTATGTTCTTGATCATTGTACACTAGGCAGTCTTTATATCATCGAGTCTTGGTAGTCATCTAATTGGATAAAGGAACACAGCTGGGACAACCAGGTTTCATAGCAAGAGATCTACTAGAATTCACAATTATCTAGCTATTGTAAGAAATAGCTAGAATTTCTGTAAATCTCTATCAACAAGAAATCTCGGTCAAAAAAACCATTCAGGCTCTGGTATAACATACAGGGCCACTCCATCGGCCATATTTTTTCCCACCTCGTTGATATCTCCCTAGAGTGTCACTTCCCGCCCCAAGAGCAAACTAACGAGTCTAATTCTGGAGATTGACGACCTAATTGGTTCGTTTTAAGCCTCCAAATCTCACTTCTTCAAAGCAGATGTAATCAAAAAAAATAAAAAAAATTGGTCCTTATCACGCTATTGTATATACTTGCTATTACCTAAATGGGAAGAATCGTGAATCGGCCGGTATAATATCGACCGTCAGCCCGTGACCGTCGGGGCGGCGCGGGCGGGCAGACGGAAATGGGCCCGAATCTGCATAAGTCCGAAAGGTCAACTCCGAAGCCCTGGTACCGGTCTAAGCGAATCGGCTTACTTTCCCAAACGCCACAAAAAGGAAACAAAAAGAAATGATGCTAGGGTGAGGATCTATCCCACAAAATGCCGATTGGTCTGTGTGTTGGCCAGACACTCTGGCTTAGAGACTCCACACTCTGTTAATGGATTTGACCGTGTGCAGTTTTGAATCAGTCATGCTTCTGGAAATTGCGAATTACATTGGGTATTGATGTTGGTTATTTTGGGTGAAAAGAATGATTTCGTTATTCAATAATACATGAGTCTATGTGTGCTTTCAGTTTGACTGCTGCTCTAAAACTTGACCCAAACCTTCCAGTCCGTAGCCATCAATCTAGATAAAAATGCAAGAAACCCTGCCCCAATCAGTAATGTTCCGCTGTAAATCTGCAAATGCAGGTACGTGTGGTCATGGTCGACTAATATCCCAGCAACAGGGATGCCAAAGAGGGCCCCGAGTCCAGCAAAGGCTGCCACCATGCCTGTTCTCGTACCCACAAGATTCGGGTTCTTGATGAATGGGAAAGGTGTCAGTGCGAACAATGACAAGACTGCTCCGCTGAGAAATCCAGCGAAAAGGGTAAAAACAATGAGGCCAGCGAGGTTGGAGACGCCGATCCAGGCGAAGCAAAGAATCCCCGTGGCGAAAAGGATAAACGTAACCATGTTGACGATTCCGGTAAGTTTGTCTGCAATAATGGCGGGAATTAATCTCCCCGGGATGGACGCGGCGTTGAGGATGGGAATCAGCCAAAATGCTAGATTGACGTCTGCAATACCGCGCTGGTATCCAAAAGTCGAAACGTAGACGAATGGGATGTATATCGCCGCGTATGCTGTGAGGGATGTGGTAAGAACCATGAGGAATGGGAAATCTCGAATAACGGAGAGGTCAATGAGTTTCCGTGTGCTTGAGGGGACAACACGCATGCGTAAGAGACACAGAGCAAAGATTTGGGTGATGAGCATGACAAAAGCGATTGTACGCATGGCCCAGCCAAAGCCTGCTTGGAGCTGCATTTGGCGAAAAATAATGGGGAAAATTATGCCGCCTGTTTAAAGGAAGAACGCAAAGGTTAGCACATTATCACCATCCCGACTATGAGAAGGAGACGAGAATACATACCAAGAGCAGCTCCCACAGAGCCAATACCGTTAGCCAATGCCCTCTTCGAACTAAACCATTGCGTCGTCACTCCAATCGTCGGGACAAAGACCATCCCGAGCCCCAATCCCGTGCAAACTCCCTGACTTAAAATAAAGTGCCATAACTGATGACTGATGCTCCCCATTGCCATTCCAAGAACCATGAGTGCGGTTCCAGTGATTAAAAGATATCTCAGGTTGCCCAAATCATAGAGATAGCCTGAAAAGACACCCGAGATGAGGAAGATTGCAATCTGGGATGATCCGATCCATGCGATGTTAGACGGTGAAGTGCCTCGTAGTTGAACTAATAAGTAGAATGCTTCAAAAACACCAAAGCTCGCCAGCAAGCCACTTGATAACCCGGTTAGATCGTTTGCTACATCGTTGGAAGGTTTCGACAGTCAAAACTTACAGTGTGTTCATCCAGATAAAAAACGACCCCAAAACCTGAAGCCATGCCTGCTTCCCTCCATCGGGCGGCGTATCGCTATAGCTAGACGATGAATCTTCAGACCCTTTCTCAGTTACTAGACTTGCGATGAGGTTGTTGTCCACATTTGGTGTGCTTAGTTCCTGAGGTTGCGACATTCTAGCAAAGCTGTTTGATGGGAGTTTATTACAGTGTGGCCCCCTCCCGCCCTTCTAGAAGCATGGATGGGTGGATGTACGGGGTAAAGAAAGGGCTTTTGTGAGTGAGAAACTGGACAGAAGTGAAGAAAAAGTGTGTGTCTGCAGTGCTACTAAAACGGTCGGCCGGCATATAATAATGACTCAGAACTGGTCGACGCAGAAACACCATGACCCAAGTGGCACGGTGGTTCCGGTCCCAAAGAACTAATACAAATCAGGAGGTTAAGTTTGCTTAAACCTCAATTGGGTATTTGCAAGCTCTATACAAGGATGTAAAAAAGCGGCGAGATCAATGCAACATCGAAACGTTGTGCAAAGTCCCCGAGTCGTGGCCACAAATTGTTATATTCACGCGAGCTGTACTACATAGACCATAACGTAGACCATAACGCTTTCCACGTCCGTCAAGTCCAACATAGTAAGCTGACTTGTCTTGGAGTTTGTCCGTACTGGCACTATTACTCTAACAACAGTTGGATGTTACACACTTTTTCTTGGTTATTGTCCCCATGTTGAATGCTACGAGTTTTAGTGTCTGCAAGCACCGCCCGATATCGTTTGATCGATGCCTAGCCAAGGCTCGTAGGGGTATGCTTAGACCCCCCGGAATGTCTCGCACATGGTTTGCATCAGCTAAGATGTAACGTGGGCTGGGTGGTTCACAGAGTGGGATGCCGAGGTTCAAGTAAATACATGGGTTATGAACGAATGAGGCTTAGTGATGATGTAACTCGTTCAATTAGTATCTTCTTATTCAGCCAGCCATACCGGTAGTTGTCTGTACTACGTAGTAGGTACTTCAAAGCTTCAGGTGCGCATTTACAATGGGGAGTTTAATCAAGGACATGTAGAGCTGAACTGGTAGAATCACGGCACGGGCATGCGCAGGATCTGGTGAACGGTTCCCCCATCATGAAGCCACTTTTTAGGCGGCTACCAGGTGTAATATCCTTTGGTGCGATCTTTTAAACCTTAAAAAAACCATCTAATAGTTCAAACATTTTACGTAGGATCGTGACAAGGGGCATGGGCGGCAGGGGCTGGGCTAGCCCCGATGCATGGGCTGGAGATTTCCCTATTGTAGGAGTATTTCGCAGAGGCCGATGGCTTAGTACGTCTGACATGGCTTAACCTGAGATTTGTGTGTGTGGACCCTTGAATTGGAAGAAGACTATTATCAACACGGTGAGCCGAAATCTGTAAGGGGCGTTTTGCAGATCATTTTAGGGGAGATGTGAACGATGAGGGATGAATTTTAAACGCACAATGGCGATTGATGGAGCTATACATATTTATATATATACGCCTAGTAAAGGATGAACCGTCTATGAAGCAATGCTCTAAAATCTATACAGCCAAAATAGAAACATACAATGTACAATACAAAACCATTCACAGCTAAATCTCCAAAGTCAAAAGCTGCTGCTCATTAAACTCCATCGTCATCTCCATTAGCGCCACATCCCTGCCCAGGTAGTTGTGACAGCACAACCCTCTCATCATAGGGAACTTGCATGCATAGTCCTCCACCAAGTACTCGCCCGGTATATTTCGAATCACCGTAAAGTTCATCATCTCATAGTGACGCAGCAGAGCGGGGCTGTCAGCAACAACCCACAACTGGATTCGGGCCCTCGCCGTGCCAATCCTCTCCGTCTCACTCTGTCGGAAGTATTCATCCTTGAGCTGTTGCACAACCCTCCGCATGGTGTGTTCTAGCCCGCGGAGAATGCATGCAGAACCGCGGTAGCTGTCTCGGATGTAACCACCGGAGATGCACCAGCTCATGTCAAGCTCGCCCTTGACTTCGTCTTCAGGTGAGGCAAAGGCTGGGCCGTGCAGCTGCATCATGGCTGCCCATTCTGCATTGTGAGCACCCCAGGGCTTGTGTGAGGCAGCGGGGGGATTTTGCTGTGCGGGCGTGCAGACCACGACTTGAACAGTGGGATGGGCGAGCATAGACTCCAGCTCAGTTCTGCTCTTTTTGAGTTCGCATTGGAAGCAAGTAGCAAAGGAGTCTGGATGGCGTTGGAGGCCCTCGAGACGGAACTCCTTGTACTGAGGGAGGTATTCCGCAATGTCGAGAGACTCTTTGGAAAGAGTTGCCGTATCAAATTTGGCAGCAGGCATTGTGATTTTGGTATCAAGTTGTTTCCAAACAGTGATTTTTGTGTTGTTTAGGAAGTGAAAGGAGTGACTGGGTGAGTATATGTGTTTAATTGAGCAAGAAGGATAATGAGGGTAGTGGAGGGCGTGGATTGGTATTAACCATGCAACACTGGAGCCTTCTTGTCTTTATATAGAGATATACAGGGAGCTTCATAACGCATAAACTCCATACTCAAAGATAAGACCATCTCGTTGAACCTTGGTGTAACATGGCCAAGCCGGACTCCGTCACGCGGACCCTGAATCCGTCACCCACGAAACACCAAGGATACTAGGATCCTCAACGAATAGCGCCGTCGTTAGAGGAATCTGTAACAGAAACCATAACGCTTAAGAATAATTACCATGTTTATCGCTAACTCCGTAGATGAAATACCTGCAAGATATGATGAAAGATTACTCCATAGATACGGCACTAGCCACGAGGTGTAACCCCCCCTTCCCGGGTTCCCGGCTCTCGCGTGTCACTGAACCTTGTTCATCCTAAAGCGCCCGCTACTACCATGGATATAGATGGATAGCTAGCTGCCTACACTCGGGGGACCCATCTTCATCTCACCAGAGGAGGTGATTCGAGCGATAAATCTGACCTATGGTGTGTAATCACCTAACCCCCCATCTCTACAGGGGTTCCGTACCAAGTACGGCATTTGTCTTAGATGGGACGAAGTATTTGGCGTAAGGCTTAATATTTGTACTCCAATTGGGTTGGGGTTGTTGGATCCAAGTCATTTCAACAAGTTGGTCAAGCTGACATCCAAGTTTAGCTTCCTCAGCTAGAAGAACGCCCGAGAATCTAGAAGACAGACGGAACTCCCACTCTATTGAGCCGAAGACCCTGCAAAAGCCATGTTGCCTGTAGATGCATTGTCATATTCCACAAGAAAAGACAAGAGCCAAAGGGTTTGCGAAAGTGCAAACAAAGATCTACCTACTTGTGGAGGGCTGCCTGATTTGCAGCTCATAAACGTTCTAGCAAGAGTGTGTTTACATGGCTCTACATCAACACACCAGTCAACGAACCAGATTCCGTTTCAATCTGCTCTCAGGGAATGTTCAAAAATACACTTCTTTTGCATTGTTTAAAGTTACACTTAAGCTAGATGGTTGAACCAATGACGACGCGGTCAACCGTAAGCACTAGATGTTTCCTGTTGGGTGGAATGCAAACGGCTCATATCTGACCACTGGCCACATCATGTAACGAGAGAGGCCCTGATGTGTATGTTTTCTCACCTCCCGCCTACCCCGTCCAACAGGGTGCAATAAAAAACACCGCCGATACAACAGTGCCTGAATACCTACCTCAGATAGGTACTAGCTTTGGTACTTTGATGGTTTACTTGACAGAAATTTCTATATATTCCTAGAGATTGCCAGAGATTGCCTTGTATTTCTGGATATTGCCAGAGATGCCCAGGAATTTACAGAGATTTCTAGATATCAGTACATTCATCATTTAAAATCCCTTGGGGTGATCCCGGCTGTGTTTTGTTACGCCCTGTTGCCTGTGTAAGGTAGATCTGTAGTCTAAAACTCGGGCGGGGCGCCGAGACGGCGGCAGAAAAAGGGGAGACTGCCGAAGCGTTTACCGAAGCTTAGACATTCCAACGTGAGAAACAACAACCCCATTCGGTGTGGGATAACCCCGAATCTTTTAGTTCTCACAACGCTGCGAGTCTCTTTCAATTCATCGGGCAGCTTTCGGCGGCTTCGGCAGCTCGGTGTCCAAAAGACTGCCGCCGCCGAACTCCACACACCTCCCCACGACCATCTACATAGATTTGCCAAGAGAGACTTCAATTATCCCTTTTGGGAAGTCAGGCAGCCCTAGATTGTATATACCTGTAATTACCAGTTTGCAGCTAGTTCTTCGAGGCGACACGGGGGCCTTACAACTAGTGTGCCATACCAGGGTGTGTATGTGTGTGCGGACTTCAATTATCCCTTTTCGAATCAAGAGCCCGCATGTTTTGGCGCCCAAGCTCAATCATACGTGGTTACACGGTACAGCCCCGGGGAAAAACTGCCCTGCGATCTCTGTCCATGTATGTGGTGCGACCCGATGTAACGCTGGAAATATTGTCCGAATTCGAAAACTATTGTGTGCAGCTTAGCTCCTCACGTCAGTCTGGTGTGGGTGCCATAACGACTCGGTAAAGCCGTACCTAGTTGCACGGACGAATCACAACCATGACGTTTGTGTTCTGGAAGACTGCCGTTGCATCTACTGGCCTCTTCCAATTAGCTCTCATCCCTCGTCATCATGGTCATGATTGTCGATTTGAGAGGCCTAATCGGGGCGTTATGCTGCTAGACTATATATAATAATCACATACAAAGAGCTCTAATTCCCCCTCATTGGCCCCCCTGTCTGTTGGATTTGCGTTCAAAATGTTGTCGGGTTCTGTCCTCTCTTTGGCTCTGGCAGCCTTTGTGCTCTGGGTGGCATATGTACGTCCCCTTGACGCTTCATTCAGTTCGTGACTTTGTGCTAAGACGCAGATAGATTGTTGTGCTTAGCGTTTATCGCCTGACATGGCATCCTCTGGCCAAATACCCGGGACCGTTCTTGGCCAAAATCACAGATCTATACCCGGCTATTCAAGCGTTCCGCGGGGTGTTGCACACCGACATGTATGAGTGCCACCAAAAATATGGTAGGTCCAGAATTAGCATTACACTACTCATTGAGCATTGTATTGACCTTTTTGTAACAGGAAGCATCATCAGATACGGTCCTAACCGACTTGGCTTCGTCTCGGAGAAGGGATTGAAAGGTAAGTCTCAACGCTCCGTGAAGAAAAGCTATGCTCATTCGGACATTAGACATTTATGGATTTGCCAAAAAGGTCAAGAAATCCAAGGCTTATACACCCATCCACCCCCGACAGGGAGGATCAAGCACTCTTTCCTGCATTGACAAGATTCAACACGGCCGCAAGCGGAGAGTCATGAGCCAAGGCTTGTCGGACGCCAACGTCAAGTTATTCGAGCCTACTCTTGTCCGTCTAGTTGACTCATTTTGCAAACTTCTGGCTCCAGCTGGCGAGCCATTTAATGATGGCTGGTCTTCGCCGAAAAGCATGCCACTCCTATGTAAGCGCACTCAGCTCCCAGTTATTGCATCTCCCATGGATCAAAACGCAGTTCATCTAACATTCGCAGGCAACTGGTTCACCGGCGACGTTATTGGAGAATTCGGCTTTGGCAAGTCCTTTGGCATGCTTGAGCGACCCGAAAATCGATACATTGTTGACGTGATCACTGGCGCGAGCTTTCGAAACGGTACACTGGTGCAATACCCTTGGTTGAAGCAGTTCAATCTTGACAAGATCTTGTACCCCAAGGGCCTCGGTAACGGCCTCAAGTTTTTGGAGCTCACTCGTCAACTTTACGAGGAACGTCGAGCTCGTGGAAAGGAAGGTAGCGATTTATTCGCGTTCGTCATGGATGCTAAAGATCCTCTTTCCGGAGAATCGTTCTCAATGGAGAACATGTGGGCTGAAAGCACGTTTCTTCTTGTCGCTGGTAAGTAAATCCATGTCGCACGATGTGTCAAATGTGGAAGTTCCAATTCGCAAATACTAATATGCAACACAGGCTCCGACACATCAGCAGTCGGCCTCTCAGCCTGTTTCTTTTATCTCACCCGATACCCAGACGCATACAAGAGGCTAGCCGATGAAATCCGCTCAGCCTTTGATTCAGTAGACGAAATCATCACCGGCCCGAAATTAGCCAAGTGCGCGTACTTGAACGCCTGCATCGATGAAGCGATGCGAATGGCGCCGCCAGTATCGGCCTGCATGTGGCGCGAGGTCGAGGCCGGAGGAGCCATCGTGGATTCACAAGCCATACCAGCCGAATGCGACGTTGGTGTTGGCATCTATGCCATTCACCGCAACGAAGACATCTACCCGGAGCCCTTTGTCTTTAGCCCAGAGCGCTGGATTGTCGACAGTAATAACCCAGAAGAACAGGTGGTGCTGGCTCGAAACGCACTCAGCACATTTTTGCAGGGCCCACGATCTTGTATCGGCCGCTCTTTTGCTTTAGCAGAGATGAGGCTTGTTATAGCCCGTACGCTATTTCAGTATGATTTCCGCAAGCCTCAGGGTCCGGTGGGCAAAATTGGAGAGAGTCCCAAGAACCCTATGGAGCTGCACATGTATTCCCATTTAACGAATTTCCTCGAGGGACCGATGATTGAGTTCCGACCTGTATCATAACATAGAGTTAGCCATAGAATGTAATTAATAGAGTATAGAGCATAGACGATGAATAATGTTACAAACTTCAGAGAGCCATGGTAGTTTGGTGTGTATACTGCATATGTGATGCATCACATGCATTTTGTAGATAGCGCGACTTTCCGATGATTAGATATTAGAGAGTATGGTTAAAACGCTACTGTAAGCCGATTAACTTGGCTGAAAACAATGGATGAATATGGTTTTTATGTGGTCTGCAACTGAAACTACATTTTCAATGACAACAGGAACAGAAATAATACATTACAAATTTCGAGCTACCCCTCAAGCCCATTTGTCTAGGACACCAAATGAAGAATTATATATGAACAGAGCAAACAAGATTGAATACAAAAGCTTACTGGACATCGGAAAGCCGGAAGCCCAATGGTTTTCCTCCCAAATAGCTATTATAGATTATATAAGCAGATCAATGTACATTATTATTGAAGAAAGAGGTTGATCAAGTCGTGATGAGAATGCGTCAAGGTAGGCGGGCCAGAAACGCTGCCGAATAGACATGTTTTGCAAGGATAGGGATCGTAAGTACGGTATTTAAATAACCCGCTCTCCGTATCACTTTTCTTCTGAGCCCGATCTGAAACGTATTCGTCTTTTTTCAATAATCATGCCATTTATTTCCAACGTCGATCAAGCTTTGGCCTTTCGGAAACCCAATCACGCCTGCCAAGTAAGTGCACTTTGGGATCTCCTTCATATTCTTCCTTCGTCGGCTGTCATGCTCTTGAACTTATCATGGTCGCACAAACTTATTCATCATAGGAAAAACTACCCTCACCACATAAAGCACTTCGCACCTGATGAGAGAGATCATGTCTGCCTCATCCGCCGCTGACGAAATCAACTCGTCGTCCGTCACGCTGCCAGCTCCCCCAACCGCTGGCTCTGTGCCTGCTCTGGCTGAGAACATGTTTGACACCCATACCTGGCCAAAAAGGTTCCAGGATAGCGCAACAGGAGAAAATCTGGACGAGTATTTATGCTATATGCGCAGTAAAGAGGCATTCTATGACTCGCTCGGTATACCCTGCGTCCGAGTCACTTCAGATGAGCAACCCAGGCTTCAGCCACGCCAGTGGCCAAGCTTGCAGGCTACCAAACTTGACAGCCTCCCGGATGAACTTGGTGTCGAGTACATCGCCTTAACTCGACCAGTCGACCCAGACCAGCTAGACCAAGCCGATGCGCACAAAAGGGTTGGCGATTCGATACAGGGCATAAAAGTCATCATCGTTGCCAAGGAAAAGGTGGCTGCTCTGGAGGCGGAAGGCTGGGAAGTGTAGTACGCTCCTACCCCCTCTTACAACATCGAGAAGAACTACAGAGATACTCGACAAGTTGAACCCCCTATCGACGTCATCTCATATGACCAGCCAGCCGCTGATTCAGACCGCTTTCTCAAAGAGGGCAACGATTTCGTCGGCGCTGTCATGACTCACAACAATTGGCGTCCTGGTCAACTGATTGGCCCTAATGGATCGGACCCCTACGACCATCGCGCAATCGCCATCATTTGCGCCTCCTGAGAATCATAAGGAAAAGGCAGAGCGACGCTCAGCAACATCGACCGGGCATATTCCGCAGTTTCAACGACCTGCTGGTGTGTGTCTTGGCTGGGGTGGCTATGATGATTTCGCTGATTGGCAATCATTCGGTCGCCGAGTACCCCAAGACCAGGTGGAAAAGAAGGATTGGTCAACCGATGTACTGGCGGACCTTGAATTTACTAGTGAGTCGACTGGAGCTACGGAAGTGATGACGGCATCATTCCTCACTCCAGCAGACGTGCCACCCTTGCCTGACAACTTGGTCTCTCTGCACGACCGGCTTAACGAGGCAGGTTGTGGTCCAAATCGCCAGCGATAGAGATGTTGAACGATTAGTAATACTGTACAGTCAAGCCAGACCCAAATCAACGGGGACAGTCGCAGTATGATAGCTATTGGACCATCCCTCATACAGATCATGTAGTAATATAGTAGTTGTAAATAACGGCTCATAGATGTTCCTTCGTAACATGTTTCGGTGCTAAGATCTCGTTGGAATCGCGAGTGATTGGCCAGCTTAGATATCTCTGACTGTTTAGATAACTGAGCTGCACCTGAACAGCAGTTCAACACGACCCACTGTTAGGTCACTACCATTAATCACATTCTCTGGACTAAATCCTCTTTTACATGTACCTATGAAACAATTCTAAGTGTTCTCGCACAAACCTGCAGCAATCTTCCTCACCATACAACAACTCGAACATTATCTCTCACTTCCGCCATCACTCTAATGGAGTCCATTCAATGCAACCAGGCGACGGCAGCTCAAGTCAAGTGCCTTGAAGACGCGGCCAAGAACCCTCTGACTGGGAATGCATGGCCTGGAAACCATGCCAGCATTCTGGAGGCCCGTCGTCGCTTGCCGGTGTACGGTCGATACCAAGAAGTCCTCGACAAGTATCACCAGTCTCAGGTGGTGATATTGTCAGGTGAGACAGGCTCTGGCAAGTCCACCCAAGTGCCACAACTCCTGGCATACGACGAATATGCCAGTGGTTTGCAAATTGCATGTACACAACCGCGAAGAATTGCCGCAAGTTCCTTGGCGGCTCGCGTAGCTGAAGAGATGGGCGTGAATTTGGGAGAGGAAGTCGGGTTCAAGATTCGCGGTAACAGCACTTGCGATAAGAACAATAAAAAGACACGCCTTATCTATCTCACCGAAGGTGTTCTCCTTAACCAGTTTCGCTCAGACAAGAAAATGTCCCAGTATGCGTGTGTTATTCTTGATGAAGCACACGAGCGAACTTGCGACCTTGACCTGCTGTTCGCGTTCCTGAAGCAGACCGTGCAAATTCGCAAGGATTTCAAGGTAATATACACACATACATACACAACTGATGTTTCTATAATTGCTTAACCGGTTACGACTAACTAATACTCAAAATGATAGATAGTAATCATGTCAGCCACCGTTGATACAAAGGTGTTTCAGGGATATTTCAACAATCCGCCCCTGATCCATATTACAGGACGCAATTTTCAAGTCGATGTTCGCTATCTGAGTTCTCGGGGATCCGACGCATCCTTCACAACGGCCGCCGTCATTGTTGTTTGCAACATCCACAACAAGCAGCCCAAAGGCGACATTCTGGTATTTCTGCCTGGTGAGGATGACATTACGACTGTCTGCAAACTCATTCGGCAAAGAGTGAAGAACATTGACGTCTTTCCACTGTATTCGGCACTGCCAGCTGATCAGCAAGCGTGGGCTCTGATCTCGTCAGGGCCGAATCGTAAATGTATTGTTTCAACCAATATTGCAGAAACGAGTTTGACGATCGATAACATCGTGTATGTGGTTGACTCAGGCTTATCAAAGCAGCTGATCTATAACCCTCGCTTGGATCTTGTTCGGCTCGTCACATTGCCAATTTCACAAGCATCCGCCAGGCAACGCGCAGGTCGTGATGGCAGGACAAGAGATGGCGTGTGCTACCGTCTTTATGGAGCGGAGGCCTTTAACCAAATGGCGCCTTTCAATGAGCCCGAAATCCGATCCGGATCTCTAGATTCGGTGATACTAAAGGTGTGCGCCGTTACAAGATCCCGCAAGGTCGTAGACTTTGACTGGATAACGGCCCCTCATCCCGAGTCCATCGTGCGTGCTGCTCAGGGCCTTCGAGATTTGTAAGGTATCTGCTCAATTATACATCCAAAATTCCTCTGATGGAGACACTTTCTGATAGTCAAAATTAGGGAACTCCTAAATGACAAAGGTAGACTCACCGAATCAGGCCGTCTTGCCGCTCGATGTGCACTTGAACCAATCTGGTACCGAGCGATTGAGATCGGGTCAAAACTGGGTTGCACGTCGAATATGCTCGAAATCGCTCTGCTTTGTAGCTCCCAAAAGTCAATTTTTCTACGTCTAACTGGATATCGTCAAATCGCGGACTTGGCCAAAACAGCTTTTGCACACCCATTATCGGACCACCTCACCCTGGCGAATGCATTTAATGCATACGTACAGATGCGCAGGATAGCCAGGACATCGAGTGTCCCTGGCTTCGATTTAGAATCATGGTGTTTTGATCATTTCTTGAATATGAAAGCACTTGAAGAGATTATAACGACTTTACCAGCAGCACAATACTTCGTCACAAAGGTCGCCCAGATGGTGCCAACACGCGCATCGGTTAGGAACATAACGTCTGTTCGCCAAGCATTAGCATCTGCTTTCCGAACACGTACGGCACTTCATCGAACAGGCGACGAGTACCGAACAGTTCATGAGAACACTGGAGGGCTTTTATCGCCACTCAGCTCTCTGGTGGGCGCAAACTGGGAGTGGACCATGTACAATGGTTTTCATATGTCAGGAAGAAGACCATATCTCCAAATCGCCACAACAATCAAGGCAGAATGGCTTGTGGTAAGACACGGCTGTCATATTCTCGTCCTCTATAAATAGTAAGCTAATCAAAGGGCTAGGATCTTCCATTCTTTCAACCAGCCCGGCTTCCAGAAAAGGCAGAAGGAATACCCCGGCAACCCAATGTCAAGCAATCCCTCGACAAAGCAAAGTCTAGACTTGAGTCCTGCAAGGAAACATAGCGCACCTCATAAGGCGAGTGTCTCATCTACAAGCGAATGCCTTCTTTTTCAATATTCCTAATGGGCGGCCCCATCTACAAGCTAATGCTTTCTACTTCAATCTTCTTAATGGGCGGCCCCATCTACATAGGTGACAACCTTGGGCTAAGCTCTAGCTAGCCCTAAGGTCGTTTTGGCAGCCTCACGAGGTTTGGGTTCGATTCCCATGACGATCTCTTTCACTGTCACCTGGAAAACAATCTTCTTAACCAAGTAGAGCAATGGTAACATTCTAAATGTCACTTTATTGGTCGAAGGCCCAACTGTACATGACCTTGGTTTATAGATCCTATAATAGATGGGAAAGAAGAGCGTGCTTTGACATCGTTACACAAAAGTCGCTAACAGTTGAGTTAGTGAATAGCGACTTCGTCCCCTGCTCGCCATATGCGGCGATTAGCCACTGACACAGGCACGCTCTTAACAAGCCCCCGAACGGCGAGAAGGAGCCTTCGCATCCTCAGGTTGGCAATGGAGCTCTCCAATTGGGCGTTGTATCTGGTCATTGTTCTGCTTCATGGGTTAGGCGCCATTCGGTTTCTGAGTGAGGGAGATGCAATACGTAGAGGATAACTATGCTTACGTTGTGGTGGCTGTTGTTGTTGCTGTCGAAAAGAATAAGAGTTTTCACGTTGAGGTGTGAGAAAGATTGTGTACATGGTAGCTGGTTGGGTTTTGTTGCAAGAAGAAGAAGTAGAAAACCCGAATGCCTTTGGAATGAGATGTAGGAGGGCTGTCGAAAATTTGCCTGTCCGCTTTGAGTTGGAACAACTGTCCTCGATAGCACCTTCCATACTGAAAGATACCTGCCTGATCTTACAGTCCACCCCGCCCCAACCAGTTGGCAGCTTGAATCGTATCTGAGTGGCACCTCAGTGCTGCGCGTCTAGCCCAGAGGCCTACACCACCTACTACTGCTCCTTATCATTCCAGAGCCTTCTATGGCAAGAACCCTCTACCACGGCTTGTAGGCATCATGACCACTCTATGAGCATGATTTAAGGCATTGTTCGATAGTAAGCAGATTAGAAGACGTGCAATTCGTCAAGGTCGTTATTAATTGAGTGGGAGATTCTGCCAAATCTTGATGGTACCAATCAATGTACTCATAAATAAGAAACGTGTCTCGTACAACGAAAAGTTATTAATATTAAAATTCCCTTGGTCAGCTAGATAAATTTGGGCAGCTTTGCACAGGATGAGCTGGCCCTACAATTTTATAAACTATCGCATCATTTATATTTGCTGGCCCTTACTGTCTGCAAAATTCAAGGTCGGTGGTTGAGCAGAATGTCGGAAAAGCGATTTCCACCTCAAAGCTTGCCACATGATACCCGTCCATTTCTTTTCCCAAGTCCAACGGAAAAGGTTCCATGTCTCTCCCATCCTTTTACGGCGCCATTGCGTGTGTAAATGGTTCCCGAGCGCTTGACTTACAACATCGATAACTAAAAGGACACACAACAGTGAAGATGTATGGTATGAGTTACATTTCCTAGTATTAGCTTTGTTTTACACAACAGATAATGCATTCAGGGTATGGGAAAATACTCACAGTGGCTTTGTGCCAACTCTAATACTTGATTAAGACCAAGGAATAGATTACTCTGCCACTTGTTTGCATATCTTCCGTCTGGGATAAAATGAGTCGCTGAAGGAATCGAACCCTCTCCCCGAAGGGCTGCCAGAACGACGTTAGGGCCTTGAGCCCAAGGAATTTCAACCCAGCAAAGCAGGTTTGCACCCAAGAACAGAGGTTTTCACCCAAGAAAAATAGATAGCATGGACTTTCGTCCTTCTAAATAGCCGGCTCAAAAAACGAGATCTTACAGTATGAACAGTAGAGGGGCTGCTGTTAGCGGCTTCAAAAACGGTTCACCACCACCATTTGAAATCTCCCTCGCCATCTTTATCATCATTGTCGGTCTGGTTTTCGACAACACTAGAACTTTCTTGATTAGGCTTGGCGGTATTGCGAACGGAAATGTACTGAATCGATGTAGGCTCATCAGATGGTTGGACAGATGGCCCGACGACAATAGCGGAGACCACAAATGGGGCAACCTGGACGATCGGAATGGCCTGGGCGACTAGAGTATCTGGAGCAAGGATGTTAGGGAGTCCTGAGAGCCTCTCCATTAGACCTGAAGTGGCTACAGAAGTCGGGGCGGTGGGGGCGGGAGCGGCCAGAGTAACGGGAACAACATGAATAACAGGAGCGGTTGGGGCGATGGGTACATCAGGAACAGCTAAGGCGTCAGCAGCATCGGCAGTCGTTGGTGCGCTCAAAGCATAGCCACTATTCTATAGTTCATATGAGCAATGTTGTTATCATGAAGAATGGGAGAAAGCCAGAGGCATCCTCACCTTATGCCTAGACGCACGAGAGACGATGACCGAACGGTCCATGTACTTGAAGTGCTGGAGCTCGGAGTGTGCCGTCTTTACCTCTGCACGACTGGCAAACCCAAGTTTTAACAAACCCTGGTGCCCATTAAAGCTGATAAAGACGGGCTTTGGCGTTGGCCAGAAAAAGGTGGCCGAGTCTGGTGCAGAGAGCTTGTTGCAAATGGCGGTTTCGAACTCATTCCGGCGACTTTCGTATGCGATGTTTTGGACAATCTGCAGTCGTCTGTCCTTTCGGATAGCTTTGATGTGTTCGTCCGAGCTCTCATCATGGAACGACATCTGTATATGACGTTATTTGCTGTTTACAGTTAACGGTGTGAAGAGTAACTAGTTGAACGCGGCTACTTACTTTGATGGCGGGATAGAAGCGGTAGGGCTTGAAGAAGAGCTTGTTGTGTTGGTATTGAGTAGTCGTTTGTGAAGATGTAGTGTGACTTGAGAAGTTGTTGGACGAAGAGGTGGAAGTTTTCACCGACAGTGTCACAGCACTTTGGAGAAAGCAGAGGTAGCTGTCTAACATCACTAGTGCTCCACCTAAAAGTGAATTGGATCTGATTGACCAATTTACCCCTCTTTAGCCATTTTGGGATCTGACCTGTCAGTGAACTGTAGCGAAACGAGGGCCCAGTGTTAGAGTCCTACTTTGCTTCACCCACCATCCAAACGAAAATATCTTTACCTATTCCATTCCACAGCCCTCACGCAACACTGTCCTATGCCACCAAAAGCAGCCAAACGTTGGTGCCTTCCACCTTGTACTCTACCCAAGAGCTATATATATCATGGCACACCTTCTGCTTATCATCCGTCACAACCCAAACAAACCCACCGACTCCTGCATGTCCAACACTATGCAGTCTTTCAGATTCTCGAGGACGGAGCCCAGAACTCAAGTGTTTCACGGTTACAACACCATCATCCATTTTCACCGTCAATTACCAATTGGCTGTGGAGGGTCCGGTGAGACAATCGAACAGATACTTTTCGGAGCAACATCATTTGCGATCTGTACGTCTGACTATGTGTTTTCGTTTGTTTGCTTTACTAACAGCATTTCGGCCAAGCTTCCTACTTTGTTTACTAGCAAGATGCGTCAGCTAACTCAGACATTGGAGCATTCTGACGCCCTATGAAAATACTTCAGCGTGAGCCCGACGGATGTGCTAGTGGCTTCCAAGTGGCATGCACCCAGCCACGCCGACTCGCACTGATGGGTCTGCCAGGCGTGTTGCTGAAGAAATCGGCGTCGAATTGGGTGAGGATACTGGCTAAAAAAATGCGCGGCGACCAAATCTTCAACAAGAATCAGAGGCTAATGTAGCTAGCCTACATGATGGAAGGTAATCCTCCTTGCCCAGTTGATATCCGACAATGAATATAGACGTAATCTAACTTCATCATCGACGAAACTCACGAGAGGGCTACGGAGCTCGATCTCCTTCTTGCAATCGCCATCCGGACCTAAAATCAAGCCAACTTTATATGTTGTTTCAGCTCACTTGCTGCTTGATCTGTCGGGAGCTAATTGTCGACGAAAGGTCATAATAATGTCGGCAACGATGGATGCGTCATCATTCCAAGGTTTGGTTTTGGAAGTTGTCACTAGGTTCACATCACCGGCCGAAATTTCAAGATCGACATCAATCATCTACGTGGAATCCTAGGACACTATGCCAAGGTATATCGCACAGACTACAAAAAATGGTGAAACACTTCATCAAGGCGACAAGTCAGGCTATACTTTTGGGATTTTTACCAGGCGCTAATGAGACCCTGGTCATGTGCACAATTCTCCTCTGGACTATCCCAAACCTCGACATGATACTCTTGTACTCAGAAGCGGTCGGTCCATCACCAAGACCTGGCGTTGAAGTCGTCTGGTCCCAACCGCACATGCATTGTTTCAACCAACATTGCAGAGACCAGTTTGACAGTCAACGACGTTGTACTAATTCACAACCCACGTTTCCGCATGGATATGCTCGAGTTGCGGCTAATCTCCAAGGCATCAGCGGAGCAGCATACGGGATAACTTGAGAGAGAAAATATCGCACTTGTTACTAGCTCTACAGCAACTATTTTTCATCTGCGCGAACTGGTGATTTGAGGCTTTGTCAAGCGGATTATTTGCTGTAATTTTCAACTGACAAATAATAAAGAATTGCCACGCTTTTCGTCTTGTTGAATGCAACAGTCTTATATAAATTATACAGGTAGCTCAAAAATCAGATGTCGACCTACTTAGGTAGTCTAGCTAGTGTCCCCCTTGCTCAAATGCGATCGTGCGAATAGACATCATACACAATCATATGAATTTGACACCCACACCTCTCCAACTCGGGTTTCCATGATGCTAGATATGAGTCTGCAACGTCCAGGGTTGAAGAGGCTTCTCCATCCACACAACGTACGGTTCATCAAATGGTGGCCGCCATGCACCAGCTCAGGACTAGAGGTTGAGCTCGATCTTCCCTGTCATTACGACGGGAAAACCAGCATGGCGAATTACACCATTCATTGTTGAACGCTCACTCAAATAGGTGGCTACCTCGCGATGGGCTAGAATGCGATCCCAACAATGGCATCCTCCCGCCCTGTCACACTCAATGACTCATTGCCTTCACATCATTTTGGGTCGGCCGGAACTTCCAGCATGTAGACATGAATAAAGCGACTTAACTCATTGAGAGTTTTATATAGAACGTCATGAGTATGTTGATACTGAGAGCTGCAAAGGCTACCTAGTTTGGGTTGGTGAAGTCATTGGTGTGCTTCGTACTTGCTTAGCAGCGATTGGCCTTGGTTGCCATCGTCTCACTGCCACACTCGATACGCATATAGAAGGTCGGTTTTCTAATTGACATGACTACCACTACCCTATTATGTTAAATGAGATGTATCAGGTAAATGGCTCGTGTTTTCTTATGCTTGGACATGCAACCTAAAATCTCCCGTGGCTCTAAGTGGGTTGCAACAAACCATTGTTATTATTTTAAAATCCCTTTTGTCATTAGACTCACAGCTAGATTTAATTTAAAGCTGATTATTGGATCAAAATTAATGTATGGATATTTTTCATTCTACGGTTAATGACATGAAGCAATTTTCCGAAGTCTATTGGTTTGTATACGTCAGGGTAGGTAGAAACTGTTGTCTGTCCCCACCTGGGTGAGCATCCTGATGACCTAAAGAACAATTTAACTTTCAATATGATCAACCTGATAGCTCAGCGGTATATACCAATGGGCACATATCTCAAGATCAGCCTGGTGGGCCCCCAGCGGTTCAGGGTTTGAATCCCTGGACGATCACCCAGGTGAAAGCCTGCTTTGTTTGCTCGCTGAACTCTCATTGTTTTCTATATCAGCACCTGCTTCGCCAATAAATCTACCTCAATTTCTATGATCGGCATGATGCATTTTTTTTTTCCATCTGGGATCAAGTGACAAAACACGGCATGGCCCTGTGTCGTTTCCTGATGTCATCATCAGGATATGTAGATAGGTGTGTCTAGATCCTGACATGACAAAGTCATGCTAGGTCGTAGAATCAGGGACAAATGCATGAAGCTCTTCAGCAATTTCGTAAATCATTTTACTCCTTGTAGTGCGGTCGTCGCCATTTTGGTACTGGAGGTAGGGGAAAAGGGGGCTTGGGTGGTACTTTGACGCATGGTATTGACAGCTGCCAGTCGCCATCTGGCTACAAATTTTGCGCTTGATTTTTTCTTCCGCAAAATCTACTGAGTGGCGTATTAGAATAGCACCACATACTAAACTGGTAGGCGGAGGGGGGGTGGATGATGGTGATGGGGAACTTGGCAGCTTCAGCTTGTCACAGCCAACACACCACCCGTACAGCCAAAACATGACAAAGGTTCCATGTCTGAATCGACTGGCTACAATCCTGCAAATCAATCGTCAACACCGCTTACGTCCGCTCAAGTATGCGTCTAGCCGGGGCGGATAATCTGCTCGTCGGCTGGCCAAAGCTTTGTCGCAATGTGAACTTGTGTATGAGGGAACTGTCTTGGTTGATAGTTACAGACTTGACGGCTGAAGGATCATATGAAATGAAATCATCTAGTTTAAATGCAAGATAAACATCCACAGTAGTCAGTGATTAGACAGCGCAGAGGATGAAGGTGCTTCGTAACAATGCACCACTACTCAATAAGCAAATATCTCGATAAAGATCAAAAGTCAGTAATACAATCAGTTGTAAAACGAACGTTTTCCTCTACGCTGTAGTACCATGTATTCTATTGAAGCCTCTGAGGGATCTCCCTCGAGGGTATGAGGCAAATCGACTTTCCGTCAGACAACAACCTGATGTCTTATAGTAAAAAATTACGGCAGTAGTTGTCAACCTGATAGCTCGGCGGTCTACACCAATGAGCGCATGACTTAAGGTCGGTCTGGCGACCCTTAGGGGTAGGGGTTCGATTCCCTAGACGACCACCTTATGACTGCTGAAAAGCAATGTTGGCTGCTGAAAAGCAGCTGTAAGGACTGCAAAGCCATTTGAGACGGACGAAAGTCCACCTTTTTGCCTCTTGGCAGTGATAAGTCGATGTATCAGCACCTGAGTAATTATTCCTGAAGTCTGCGCTCATCTGAATGGCACGATGAAAAACGCCTTCTCGGGAACGGGCGGCAAGGTTATGGTTTGGAATACACTTTATAATCGATCTTCCTCGATACGGCTGTCACTATATATAGGCATATATGCATTATTCGCTTGTGAGATTATGCTTTGACATATAAATACGACCACCTGGATGAACAGTCTTGCTAATTTTGTTCGCCTTTTGCCGCTATTGATGTTGGGGGTGGTGGTGTGGGGAAAGAGGGGGGGGGGGAGGCATCCGGGCTTGGGTACCTATCTACCGCTTACCTCTTTGACAAATGCTACAGCTGCCAAATGCCACCTGGCCACAAGTTTGGCCTGTTTTGCACAGATTTACTGATTGATATGCTAGAGAAGCACTAGCTAGGTCCTGCTAACATATGTGCTGGAGAAAACAAGAGGCGGCGGTATTTCATCTTATTTCCTTCAACACCGACATGCGAGAGAATATCCGCGACGAGAATAGGCAGAAACTACTCTCTCGACAGCGATACATACAATCCACAGCATCACCATACATCGTCAATTACCGCCCTTCGCCTCTCGAATGAATGGCGCTTTCGCGAGCGCGTCTGCTTGCACCTTCCAAACATTTCTTCCCAGTTCCACAAGTCTTGGTCCAAACTCCTCCAGCATCTGTTCAGCGCTTGGCCTCTCCTTTGCGTAAGTCTTGACAAACTCATGATATTCCTCATCCGTACGAAGGGTGGCGTATTTCCAACTCTCTTTCCAATCCTCGACTGCGCGTATGGCCTTTGGGTGTTGGCTTTGGATGTTGGAAGCGATCAGATAGAACGAAGATCGTTTTGCATGGCCTTGTTTCGGCTTGAAGAGCCGTATCGAGGAAAACTGGGCAAAAGTACACAGTAGGTTTACGGTTCCCCAGGCTTCTACTTTGTGCAGAAGAATGATCATCTTCCCACCAGGTGCAAGATGTTCGAGACCTAGTGCTAATTGAGTGATTATCAATCTCCAGGCTTCTCGCTTCTCTCGATAAGCCGCTCGAATGTGCGTTCGAAGAACTTGGCCATCACACATGACTAGATCAAACAGCTGGTCTGGCTTCAGTTGTTGGGGTAGAAAGTTGGCAGCATCTGGATGTTCCTCAGGGATGTCACACGCTCCCATGTCGGCTGCCAGCATCGCAATGTCTAGAAGTCTCTGTTCAACATCGGCAGACGCTGGCAACAATACCTTGTGTCCACCATCTGAGACAGGCAAGCTGAAAGCCAGACAATGGGAACCTGGATTTTTTTCCAATGCTTTCATCAAAACCCGCCAGGGGCCATGCACATGTCCAAGATTCTGAGTGGACTAGAAGAGCGTTGCTGTATTGTGAAAGCCTGACAATCTCGATGAAGCTCTTGGCCGATCCGTTGCATCAGCCCAAAGAAGTACTCGGCATTTTTGTCACTGGCTTTGTCCGCGTTGTTACGCTGTTTCTGAAAGAAGAGGTCGCCAGCAGGATTCTCCCAACCCTTTACTAAACTGGTCAGTACTATTAATAATTCAACACGGTGTCGCTGCACTGACTATCTGTCGAAGTTCACTGAGCCTCCGAAAATCTGCGCAATTTTCTAGTAAATAAGGTATAATGAGTGGGCTGCCAAACCGAAATTGCTCATCAGCCGCGTTTGCTGGTTGAACTTCGACGGACGGGAACTCGTTCGCCTTTTGATCGCGGGAGAGACCGGTTTCTGACAAGCATTCTGCTGCTGGCAAATTGGATGTTGCCATTTCGTAGGAAGAAAGGTCTTTGATGTGCGAACTAGACAGAAGTGTTTGCAGGCGGATCTGTGAATGAAAGATAGGCATGAGGGGGCGGGGTCTCAAGGTTCTTATGTGTATGTGGGCAAAAAGGTGAGGCGAACCATCGCATGACAGCAGAAAACGATCATGCCAGTTAATTGGTCAGGCAACCAACATCTTATTGCCGTATCAGTGAAGGCAGAAAGTCAACGCTTCAATCAATTCGTCGCTGTTTGCGATCACTGATTATGTCAACAGATCTACGTCATCAATTTTACCAGACAACGGAAAAGTTCGACCATATGTAAGTTCAAGTGAAGATGAAACCCAAAGTGTATTTGTTTGATGACTCGAACTCAGTCGATCAGTTTGCTCATTGAACCCTATGAGCCCCCGTTGCAGAAATTACCAAGCTCGGTAGAGATGATGTGAAAAAGAAAAGTTCAAAAACTTTGCAAAAGCAAGTTCGTTCGTATAGGTGCAAGAATAGATACATGATCTGTGGAAATAGGGTGGCTAATTGAATGCATCCTAGACGTGACAATATGGCCCTACGTCGCAGCACATTCTTCGGGTTGGTCTGTTTTTGGATCAAAGACAGCAATTGCCCTTAAAAAGTGCCCGTCAACCTCCTTGGCGAGAGCATCGGCAAAATCATGTAACTCGGGAGGCGTAAAAACGTTCATAGCAGCGAGAAATGACCCAACAGCATCCCACATCCGATGCAGGATGCCGAGAAGGATGGGACCGCCGATTATGGGGACGTTGTCAAACTTGGATTTTCCAGCAATAACGGTGTCGACGGTATCCCCAATGTGTTTAATAATATCTTTAGCTATCGCAACGACCTTGTTAACATCGTCGGGATCTACAGTCGTGGCATTTTTTAACATTGTGGTACCATCGTTCACCTCCTTGGTGATGTAGGCAGACTTTGTGAGAAGCGGGACAGCACCAAACACTCCGCCATTCCAGTCGGCTACTGCTCTTTCAAAGTCAATGACAGAATCAGTCATATGATTGAGAAAGACAACGACGGCAGCCGAGTCAGCAACGACTGCGGGTGAGGACGTGAAGAGGGATAGGATCTTGAACGCCATGGCCAGAATGAGTGAGGGTGCAAATGGGTGCTCAGCGATGGCATATCTGCGAAATTGTCAGTCGGGGATGAGGCAATCGCAAAAAAAGGGGCGTGCCCTTTCCGGGTACACGGTAGGTAGCCGAGATCAGGCAGGAAGGCAGCAGGACGCACATGTTCAAGGATGCAAGGTCAGTTGTTCCTCGTTTTGGGGAGCGTTGAGGTGTTCAAATCACGGCAGATCGACCAACGAACGGCAGGGTGTGATGGACACGGCATTGACTTGCGAAAGACGTGTCCGTCCCAAATGGAAGCGTGAAGTCAGCTGATGAATTCTGCTCTATCACAAAAATGGCGGCGGAAGAAATGAGACGCTTTGGCCAGTTCCTAATTATTACATGACGCAAGAAGTGGGACGCTGATTCAGAGTTCACGAATGCCATTCGCGTGTTGTGAGACATTGTCTCACATAACTGAGCGAGATGAAGGGGTAGGCATGTGAAAATTGGTTCATAATTACGAGGACACAGGTATTAATACTGCATAATATTTGCATGTGCGCATTAAGAGGGAGACAAATGGGGAAATAGCAAACTGATCAGCTTGGTGCTAACTCCAAACATGCATTGTGCTAGGGAAACTGCACGCGACGCTAGAGTTTTGATCCCGCCTACACGACAAATGCCGCGATCATCGGGAACCGGCCAGTCTGCCACTGTGGCAAACCCTTTCGACCAATGGTTAATTGCGTATTCCAAAGAGGCTTCGGTTCAAATATAGGCACAAACAAAACCCATCGCATGGCGGCAGATGTGCCCTCGATGAGGGATTGGAGCAAACGCGCATAACGATGGAGCCAAGCGCGACCAAGCTAAGCAATCCGTCTCTCCTCACAGCCCTCTTCTGACTCTGTGCAGTTGGATGGACCATGATGAACTAGTAAACGCGCAAAAAGTTCAAAAATTAAAAAGTAAGAGAAGGCGCATATGTTGTGTTGAGTGGATAAAGGTTCGACATTTAATAGAAGATGCTGAGGTCTCGACTATATACAGGTCGCATGTGCGCATGGTATGTGCGCACAAGCATGCGAGTTGTCCGTGACCAACCCGCCACATCTTAACAATATCGTCCACTCTCAAGATCAGACCTATCCAAAAGGTTAGTTCTGGGTTGCAGTGAATGTTGGCTCTCAACATACCCGAATCTAAAATGTGGATAATCTCTGATTCCGCCTCGAGTACATCCCACCACCTCGAGCCGAAGTTTTTGAACGCAATCCTCTAGGTCAACGCGTAGAGACGGCGGATCTCTGCTAATGCGCTCGACGATAAATTCCCATCTTCTCAGGTTATCCCAGGCAACAGTACAGCCCCTCGCTGATTGGCCGGGACCGAACTCGCGATTGACTACCATTCCCCTACATACTTCGCGGAGTCTTCCATTGTTGTTCTCAGTAAGTGCGTTTCTCAGGTTGGGAGAGCTAGCTTCTCCGCTTCTATAACAGGTCGCAGAGACTATGGAGCTGAGCGCTAGGGTGAGGGGTCCGAGGATGGCGAGATGCATGATGAAAGGTAGGTGGAACGTGGGAGGTTATAATGAAGTGACAAGTCCACAAGTAATGGTGATGATGAGTTAATAGCTCTTACTGTCTAAAGTGATCATGGTAGTTGTAAAAATCACGGAGACGTCGATTAGATTATATATACACCTACTTGTAGCGTAAGTCATTTTCTGGTTCTCCAAAATGAATGAGCTTCGAATACTTCCAGCTTACGAACTCCATAATGTACTACGTATATCTTACGAGAGTCAGCAGGCGATGCAATAGCCTAGCTTGAGAATGGGTCACCATGGAAGTAACTAGAGAAAAGAGCATAAGGCTGGTTGTTGGATCATAATGAATCATAAGAATGAATGGAAGCCTTTTTTAAAGATAGTTCGGGGTATTACGAAGCAATACGATGGTTCTATCATAAGATGAATCATAGTGGGAAGAGCTTTAGCATGAGCAATTGAGTCAGGCATACAAAATGGGGGTCATTGAGGATCTAAACCGATAAAAATACGAATTGGACTACTAATCTGACGCTTGAATGGACGTTCAATTGAATTTGTGTGCATGATATGTGTTCTCTAAGTTCTGCAGCCGCGTGCACAGGATTATGACAATGGCGAATCGGCTACCAGAGACTAATGAACCACGAGGAGTGGGAGTCTGCATTCCCCAGTTTGGCAATGCCAGTCCGTCCATCCATACAAATCCATGCCTCAATAACCTTTTTGGGCCGCCCAGACAAACATATACCGGTTTCAGTTAAACAAGATCATGCCAAGGACGGGACTGTGGGGGTGGTTGCGCCACCTGTTTGGATGATGGTGGGTGTGTTTTATTAAACGTGGGGTTGAGATGATGAGGAATCAGGACTTGGTAACATTCAAAGTGTCGCGCATTGCGGGGAGTAGTTAGAAGGGCCAAAATACTACGTTGTATGCGGAGAAGATTTACATTAACATGGCTGAGTATTTTACTTGGTTTGCCATGAGGAAAACGAGGTCTGTCCTGTGGGTGAATGTCGTTTGTCGTGCGAGTCCCTCTGAGATGGAGCGCGCCATCAGGGCTTGGTTGTCCAAATATTGGCCTAAAATGCGATAACTTCCATGCTGATGGCCTGTGGAAAAATATTACCACGTATTGTGACACCAGTATATGTAAAGTGTGATCGTAGCGGTAGTGTCATTTCTTCCAAGACAAATTCCTGGCTCTCTTGCATCTGGAAGTTGGTTGACTTTTAGAGCACATTTGTGGGACAAAAAGTGTCATGGTCACCTCTTCATGGTCGCCCAAACATAAATGGCTTCTTATTAGCTCAAGCAAAGTCTAATAATTTTCCCGATTCATGAAAACAATTTCACAAGACCAAAGATTCTCATTCACTAAAGTCAACTCTCAGCTGGCATGACCAAATATGATGCTTATGATTATCACTTACAAAGCCTGAACCACAACAACGAACCTTTCTCCTCCTTACATCTCGAGCTTTCCAACATGGCCTATGATCAATTAATGATGTCCGACTCCGCAGGTACCACAGTCGTTTGCCAGTGCAGCTTATCCATCCGTTGATAATAGTCGGCGTCCGTCTCTCCATCCTCCCTTGGCGTGTCAACAGCCCTTGAGCAACACGAGCGCAGACCTTCATCGTTGGAAGAATTGTAGCATTGCTGCGCCTGGGTTGACATGACGCCGAGGTCATATGAAATCAACCAAGGACCAGCAATCTCATGTTCGGGCAGTTTCAGCTCCGGGTTTTGCCTGTTTATCCCTCTTGCAAACAGCACCCTGGCATACGGTGGATCGAATACAAACGTTGTCATGCCAGTCTTGGCGGTTACAACCTTTGCCGTAGCTAAAATCTCATCAATGGAGATGTACTCATCCATGCGCGTAACTGTTGCTCTCTCGATTTGATCCTTTATATGCCTTGCCGTCTCTATGTCGAACCGGGTGTCAATAAAGTACAGCATGTTCCGACCCGCTGCTGCCACATATGGGGTATCTGGTGCCACAATCTGAAGCCCATATCCTGTATCAATGGATTTTGGCTTGTAGCATCCTCGATACTCTTCATCATAAGTTGGCGAACCCATGCCTGGATATGGGAACATGGCGATCGATAGCGCAGCGCGTATCGCGACTGAGAGATAAACCTTTTTAAAAATGTTGTTTAGCATTTCAGTATGTGCGTGTGTCATTTCTTCACCTGTCAAGAACTTACCATTTAGAGGCGAGTAGTTTTCCACAACTGGTGGACATGTAGATATCTTGATTAGTTCCTGGTCAGGAATCCTGTGCCCCTTCGCAATGAATAATCACGCGGGGTAATGTCTCAAGAACCAGAGTAAGCTTCATTACATCACACATCGCTCGTGGCCTGCTGACCAACACGCAAAGTTTCAGGCCGACCAACAGCATATTGAACTCAATGCTGATGGACAGTGTGGACCTGTAGGGAAAACCCCGCATCCAACATCATACCCGGAAACATATTATCGTTGTCCTTCAGGCTACTAGTGCAAAACGAACTATTGGCAAGTTGACCTGGTCATGTTATAGGTGATAAATGTGAGTATCAAGAATGCTTCATTGTCTTGGTGGGAAAAGGTGGTCGTTTCGCAACTGCAATTTATTCTAGTGTACCCTATATTTAGTATAACCCATCTCCAATACACAACTGTGCCTGAAATTGACACGAGAGAAAATCCAGCAGTGGAAATAAAGACGCCTCATCTTGCACGATTATCCCAGGACAGAGCATCCCTTGCCTCCCTGGCTTCCTTCTTCGCCAGGGCCGCCTTCTTTTTAGCTTCATTCTCACCAAGACGCTTATGTAGCGAAAGAAGTTTAGCAGACGAAGGGGGTACATCCTCGTGCTGGAGGGACACCATCACGATCTTCACAACCTCACCCGACTCATCAACAAAGCTGAATGGCGCTAAGGGATCCTTTTCCCAGGGCTTGTCTTCAACCATGTCCTGAGTGAGTTGACGGCCGAATGATTGGCAGCGGGCAAATTTATCGTAGTCACCCCAGCCTAAACAGACGCCCGCTGGTCGTTTGAACTGAGCAATATGCCCGTTCGAGGTGGCAGAGCGGCTCTCGGTCGACTCGCCGAAGCGCTCGGGGGGTGCGTAGGACAACGATTCTGCCATAGCCGTGTAATCTGATCCGTCTTCACCGATCAACTGGCCCTGGTGCCACTCGTGGCTTGTCATGACAGAAGAGACAAACTCGTTGCCGTGTTGAAGATAGCGGTCCGAATCCGCTGCTGGCGTGTCGATGGACATGACGTCGATGGGCCGATCCACCGTTCGAGCATCTTGGTAACCCTGTTCAAGATCAAAAGGCGGGGTGGGAGCGTACTACACTTCCCAGCCTTGGGCCATTAGGGCCTCTACCTCCTCTTCAGGAACGATTTTGAAGTCTACTCCTTGTCGCTTGTTGCCAATCATTTTGTAGGTTGTTTGGTCTCCATCCTGGCCGACTGCAGTCATTCGAGTCATGGCGATGTAATCTTTGCCAAGGGTATCTTGAAGACTAACCGCGGCGGCCTCCTCCAAGCCGACGGCCTGACGGCACAGTAGCTTGGCCGTTCCATCGGTATGAGTGACTACTCGGTGAAAAGGCACATTAAGGGAGCTCCAGTACTCTTCACGCTTGCGTGTATCGGCAAGAAACCTCTCCATATTCGCCCCAGGTGCACCAAAGTCATCTCTCCACTCTGTAGGCCATTTACGTCTAGGCACGCTACGGGCACTTGAAGTTTCGATCAAGGGCTGGGCATCAGGCTCAGCCAACTGCGACATCACGAGAGGATTTGCGCGATTCGAGGGCCCTGAGACCCTGGTCTGTCTTGGTGACGCAGGTCAGCGTTACGATCTGCTTGTGCTGAGACTTGGGACTCACTGGCAGATGTTCTGTTATTTGTCGCCGTTAATTGATTTGCATTTTCATTTGTGGCACGCGATAGCAACGGCAATATTCGAGGGGGCACTTACTTCACGGAATTGGTGGGTGTCGTGTTTATAGATGTGCAGAGATAGAAATTGTGATGGTGGTGCCAATTACTTTCAGAACTATAGCCCGTTCTTTCCACGTTCCAATGGTGGAATAGAGATTGTAAAATCCGATAGAGTATGGTCGTTGTGATTCGTGAAACACATTTTCATTTTTGCATCACAGTGGTCATACCACTCGGGCCTTTGCTATAACTCACATGATCACAGAGCCGAAATTCATGTTCCATCCGTGAAGTTAGGTTAGAGTATCCTATTACTCCTACAGAGTTTCCTGATTAACTTTGCCTCGATTTTTTCAATATCGAAATTAATACACCAAGGTAGTCTAAGTTGTAATCAGCTAGTAATAACGTTGCCGACACAATAGAGCGGGTTGATAACCCCTATCCAGGCTTGCCCAGACTCCAGTTTATGCCTTCAATTGGACAAACTTGAAGGCTCATTCATCTTCACAGGTAGGTACCAACAAGGGACACGCCACAGATTTAGTAGTCGACGGATTCACCCCTTGGTCGCTTACCTAATTTATGTCAGAGTCATTGCCTCTGAAAAGGGCAGCGCCAAATATCATCTTGCCTTGACTACCTACCCTACCGTCAAAATGCAGTCCCATCCTACCGTGGCGCTCAACAGCCTCCCGCCAGGCCCTTGCGTCACTTTTGAACAGTCGTCGTTTTTCTCACGGAACGGACCTGAGGCCACTTTGCCATCTCCCAGTGAGGTTCTATTCAAAATCGTGGGTGACGATATTCATCACCATGAAAACTACAGCCACCCACCAGTGTTGTATGAGTCCCTCGGCCTACTGGTTTAAGTTTGCCAAAGCACCGAGGGTTACCATCGCGGAGGGCCAATGCCTTTGGGCTCTGCGTCAGTTTTTGCCTCAAGTTCCGGTCCCTGAAATCTATGGCTGGAGACAAGAGGGGAGTTATACATACCTGTACATGGAGCTTGTTCAAGGCGTCACACTTGAAGAGCGGTGGGATACCCTTGATAGACAAGACCGAGTTGGAGTCTGTGAGCATTTGCGGGACATCCTCATTGATCTCCGCCGATTACGTCAGGACCCGAGTGATCCCTTTCTTGGTATGTATGATCATTCCCTTTGAAGTCGACTGTCCCTTAACCAGCTCTTAGGCCACATCAACCGCGATCCTTACAGCGATGTTGCGTTTACCAACGGGGTAATGCCACGAGCTGGTCCCTTTTTTGCTGTAAAAGACTTCCATGACTGGCTCTCTTTGATGATTAAAAGCGGCAAAGAAATCCACTGGCCTGGTTTGGCTACTGACGACATACTAGACCCATATAGAGAATTGCTCCCAGATGCATGCAAGCACAAGCAAGAGAGAGGTTTGACAGACGACGTTTTTCAGAAACACTGTCCAACAATACCAAAATCCTGGACAGCTACGTCAATTCAGTAGGCCCTTTGCACTAGGAGCCGTGGACAACGGGGTAGAGGACAATTCTCTGGAATACATTACCGTTCACCGTTGGAAACTAACTATCAGAATCGGGGATTTCAACAACCCAATCGTGGGAACTATGTGGAAGCAAATCGAGGCAGGCAGTTTCCTTACAACACACAACCAAGACACGTGTGGCAAAATCGTCAACCACAACAGGGAACACAACCGCCTACGACACCTCAACCATCTAATCCCAATCACCAACAGAATCCATTTAAGCCAACTAATCCATACGGACAGTACAAGCCACAGATGCTCCAGTAGTATTTACTCACGCTGATCTTAATCCTAAAAATATCATGGTATCTTCACAATCTCCTTGTCGCGTTGTCGCTCTGATAGATTGGGAGTAGTCTGGCTGGTATCCGGACTACTGGGAATTTTGTAAAGCCGAGTACACTGTTGATTTCAAGTCAGATAGGGCTACCGAGTACCTTCCGATATTTTTTCAACAGCCTAGTGACACCTGTTTGGATGGGTTCGACAGTTATATAGAGCCTACGGGTTCTGAAGCAGTTGATTGAATATGTCTCGTGCCTGGCTGGGACCAATGTAGCGCCATGTTCGGGTTGACTCGTGATTTCAGAATGGACAATTGGAGAGTAGAGGCATCCAGCTGTAGCTTTGCAACACTGTTCATGCCCCACCATAAAGGTGAATCTCCCTTGATTGACCAACTACCCCCTCTTTGGCCATTCGGGGATCTGAACTCAATCTGAACAGCAGCTAAACAAGGCCCAGTGTCAAGACTCTACATGCACCCATATTCAAGCCAAGATATTTGGAAACCTTGCATTTCACAACTGCTACACCCACACTTTAGAGATCGCAAGCAACTCAAAATTCTTGCCATCTGTGGTGGAATGGACTCCATCGAGCGCAATCAGGCTACCTTGGCCCAGATCCAACTGCTTGAAAATGGAACTAGGAACCCTCTTACGGGGAATCAGTGGCCTCACGACCACGACAATATTTTACAACGCCGCCGCCTTCTTCCCATCTACACACAGTACCAAGAAATACTCGACAAATACCACCAATCGAAATCGATAGTCCTGTCAGGAGGAACCAGCGTGGACAGGGCGACCCAGGTGCCTCAGCCTCTTCTTACGACGATTACACAAGCGTTCTGTCGGTGGTTTGCACCCATCCGCGTCATAATGTGGTACGCACGTTTGCCCGACTTGTCACTGATGAAATGGGGGTCGTTTTGGGTGAAGAAGTGGGTTACAAGATCCAGAGTGCCCACATGATCAACAAGAATGGGAAGAAGACTCGACTCATCTACATGACCGAGGACGTCTTACTTGAGCAGCTAATCACTGATGAGAATCTATCAGAGTACGCAAGCATCGTTGTGGAAGACGCAAACGAACGCTCTTTGGAGCTAGGGCTGTTGTTGCCTCTGCTGAAGAAAAGTGTTAACAAACGTGACGACCTAAAGGTAGTAGTTGTATACATCCTCCAACTCACTGATTGTCTGTACTAATTGTGACAGCTTGCCGTCATGTCGTCGGTTATGGATGCGACACCGTTGCGGGAATATCTGAATAATTGCCAATCCATCGAGATTTGCAGTTATTCTTTTGATATCAAGATTTACTACATCCATCCTGATAACACCCAGCCAAGCTACATCATAACTGCTGTGAAAACCGTCTTGGATATTCACCAGGGTAACTATCCAGGGAACATCTTGGTGCTTGTTCCCAAGACAGACGATGCCAATGCAGTAACAAAGCTGCTCCGCAAGTATACACCGGACATGGAAGTCCTACCAATCCTATCAACATTGTCCATCGGAGCTTGGCGGCAGGATGAGAAGGCGTCCAGTACACGACGCAGCTGCTTTGTGTCGGCCGATATGGTGGAGACCAACCCGCTCATCAATCACATTACACACGTCGTAGATACAGGGCTGTCTATGCAGCCTGTGTATAACCCTCGGATCCGACTGCATGCAATCGAGGCGCAGCCCATCTCTCAGGCGTCCGCTATGCAGCGTGCCAGCATAGTTGGGCGAAAGGGCCCTGGGTTTTGCTACCGTTTGTACAGTAAGAAAACACTTGATTGTATGGAACCACATAGTGAGCCTGCCATTCGTTGTCAGTCCATAGAGACAATTGTGTTGAAACTGGTGGCCGTTGGGTGCCGCAACATTGTTGACTTTGACTGGCTGGATGCACCCCATCCAGAGTCGATTACACGCGCTGTTCAAGATCTACGGGATTGGTATGTACAGATCCTTTTGACTTGGGAATCCTGCTTCTTTGCTTCATAAAAAGAAAATCCATATGGAAACAAACACTGACGTTGCTACCCATGTACAGGGGTTTTCTGAACGACGACGGCACCATAACCGAGTCAGGCCTCATTGCCGCCCAGTGTCTACTGGATCCAGTCTGGTTCGCGGCCCTCTTCGCCGGGGAAAAAATTGGGTGTAGTATGAAGATGCTTGATATCGCGCTTCTGTGCAGCTCCACGATTCCCATCTTCCTACGCCCAGCGAATTATCTGCAGGCCGCAGATATGGCCAGACGATCCTTTGCACACCCGCTATCGGATCACCTTGGCCTTTCAAACGTCTTCAACGCGTACATGCAGGTGCGTCGCCGTCTACACCGAAACTCCATTGGCGCTACCAACATAGACATTGAAGCTTGGTGCGAGGAACATTTCGTGAACAGAAAGGCACTAGAAAGGGTCAGGATGATGAGAAATGCAGTAGGAGGAATGCTGGCTCGATTGAACAAAGTCGCGCCCCAAATCGTGTCGGTTACCGACATGGTGTCTGTTCCCAAAGCTTTGGCAACGGCCTTTTGCACACACGCCACCATCATTCATACCGGCGACGTGTACCGAACTGTGCATGAAAACACGCCTGGGCTTGTGTTGCCACTTAGCTCTATTGTGGGCAGCGGCTTTGAATGGATTGTTCACGACGTATTTCGCACATCAGGAGGGAAGCAATGTTTCCAAAAAGAAACGTCGGCCAATGCAAACATCTTGGCGGTAAGATCTTCCTAGAGCAAACTTGATTCTTTTCCAACACACCCACCCACAAGGACAGTAAGCTGACCGTACTTCAAGACACTGCCCTTCTTTGATGAATCTCGAATGCCGTTGAATTGGCTTGGCTCTTTGAGACAGCCCTATGTGAAGCACTCTTTGGCGCAGTCAAAGGTCAAAAGTGAAGCATCCAATGTGAATTAGCAGCACAACATCCACCTTTGTCTCCATATAGTGATGAAAGATTGCTATTGATTAATTACATATTAGAGCTTAAAGACCAATCCTTGTTGATTATGAATTGCATTTTGTTCATGATTATTAGTAACATGTGTGATTGATGTGCTGGTGGTCATGGTACGAACTTCACCATCAAAAAAGACAGGCTTGCAAGTTGAACTCATCTTGTCGACAACTGACAGCAGGTGTACATTGCTACCAAGCTCATCGCCCCACCAGGCCAGTGAAGCTCGCTTGATTGACCAGGTTACCCCTCTTTGTCCGTTTTAGGATGTGGACTAGAAACAAACAGTGATTCAGCACGGCCCCAGTGTTAGGGATCTACTTTATAATTATGACACCCTTGACCGACTCTCGTTTATCCAACATTTCCTCGCCCTTCACTCAGCAACCCGCCTTACAATCTTTGCGTCTGGGAAATGCCTTCACAACAAGATGGCGTCTGACAGACCAGGCCCTCGGCACTCCAATTTTACGTATTCACAATATTTCCGAGAAGATCTTGTCCGAATCTGCAGTCTTCACGTACTTCTCTGCAAGGCAAACAAGCAAACAACAAACAAGCAAGCAAGTGACGCAAGCCTTCAATTCACCCTTACTTACCCCTGACATCAAGTAACTAACGGTCGGCTATAGTTGTTGCCTTGGAAGATGCAGTCATCCTTGATCTCATCCAATGAAACCACACGGCCACAACAGCATCATTCGTAGCCGTCGTCCATTACCCGAAAACTGCGCAAGGCACTAATAGAGACTCGCTTCACATCCATCACTGGTAAAGTGTGGTGATTCTGTCAAACAAGATCGGATCGTGTATATCAGGGCCGGATTCCCAACCACTTTGGCTGAACTTTAGCAACTTTTACTCACTGGCCGCAACTTAGAAACCGTCTGAATGCTTTTTACCTCCCGAAACAGCTTGGCCAAACGTTGGGCCACTTGCTGGGTCCCACAGGTGTCAATCTTGATACTTGCCATGATGATGCCCCAATAGTGACAGCACGGTCGGCTCTTTCAAAACAATATCATCAAGGTATTACTACCAGGTGAGGGTGGTGCATCTTGACCCCTCCACGAGTGAAAATATTGACATGCTCACAGAGCACCCTGCGCTGCCGAATGATCCGCAAAAGTCAGCCCTACTCTTGTACAGACCGAACCGTAAAGTGTTCTTGTCAACCAACATTACGGAAATGTTCGACGATTGCCAATGTCACTTATGTGGTTAAAACAGCGTTGTCCAAACAACCCGTCTAATGACAGGGCTGTGCTGGCCGTACAATCGATGGGATGGGCTACCACCTCTACGAAAGGGAGATCTCCGACGAAACATCCCCTTCTAATGAGCGCGCAATCCGTTCCGGATCTCCAGATTCTGTTATACTCAATGTGGTAGGCACCCCATCCCCCAAAGTCATTGATTTTGACTGTGCCCTTGACAACGAGTGGTCCGTCTGACTACCAACTAGCGCCTACATGTCATATTAGACGTATTTAACGAGTTTTCTTTCAAGATTCTCCAAGTCAATGAAACAAACCGGAGAGATCGACTCCGAAGGCTATTGTTCGTGCCGACTCTGTGGTCAATCACACAGCGCAGCAAAATGCACTGCTGTTAACACCAGAACATAACTCTACCAACCATTTAGGAGTCGGCAAAAATTACAGCTACAAAAAGACGTCGATCATAAGAAAGAGTCAATCGCACGTGCCGCCCAAGACCTTCGAAATTTGTAAGTGTGGTACGCCATATTACCACCGTCCATTCAATTCATAGTTACTGATCTTGCTAACAAACAAGTATTCCTTCCAGACCTGAGAAACTCCCTCTTGACATTTTCGTATAATCGTTCGTCGACATGCCCCAGTGTGAAGTTGCCAGAGTATTCCCCAACGACACACGAACCGACCCGTCAAGCTAGCAAGTTACAAGAATGTTGAATGAAGCAATCTTCCCACCAACCACGTCTGTGCCCCGTGCCGGAAGGCACACACTCCCTGCGATCGTGGCGAATAACTCTTTTCTAACAATGGGAAACTCCGAAACTCCCTCGCTGCGCTGCACGCCCACGCGGAACCTGGCGACCATATCATGACCGAGGCGGTCGCAAAGGGTGACGATTTGGCGACCAAAGAGACCACCTGGGAGTAGGGCTCCCGAGTAGCAGCCTGGAAGAATGCTCTCAAGGCAACACAAATGAAGCCAACGGTGCCGGTGAGCGCATATGAACCCAAGCCTGCCCCTCTCTAAAGACCCTGGAAAGAAAGTCGACATTTACAAATTCTTGGGCCAATGGACTCGATGTACGACCAGTATACAATTTTGCAAATTTCTTCAACATTGCTCGTAATTCTTTGAGCAGTGCAATGAATTCTAGCGCGGGCGTTCTTCCGGCATGTCGCTGTTGGCCACCGTGCAATAGAGACAGTATCTTTCTTCTACCACCAGTGGCAGTGCCTGACACGGCACCAGGTGAAAATACCAAGAGACCGAAACCACACCAAGTACTGCGGACAAGGCATGGACTGTCTTTATAAGAAAAGGCAGAGATTGTGCGAAGTTAACCGGCTGGAGGTTCTTGAAAAAAACCCAGTATGCCTGGATATTACCGACGAAGCTACACTTGAAGAATAGTTGAATGAAACGAAGAGGCTGCAAGCTCGGGAAAGTGTCAATGATTTTGACCTCCTCACTGACATTGGTGAAACAGATGTTCACACGAGAATATTCCGATAGTTGTGGGATAAGGTGACCAGATATAATGGTCGGCTTCATGACGAGATGATGGGCCTTTCAGGATGTTGTCCATTATCCCCAAAGCCATGTGTGGATTCAGCATTTCAAAGGGCGATTCATATGATGAACGCAGTCCTCATATCAGGAAACCAAAAAGAAGTAACAAACGGCAACACAACAAACAGAAAACAACCCAACGATCCTAGCGAACTTTCAGGCGTTGACAGGGGTGTTCACATTCGAAGAAGTGAACTCAGCACACCAGATATTGGGGGAGCAATTAGTCACTTCGACAACGGACGCCGTGGACTTGACATTACATCTTTCTGCGCATATCTACAGCGATGGCAAAACAGAACAAGAATCGCAACATTTTTATGCTGAAGAATGTCCCTGCCGCTGGGCCCCCCTTCCCTTCTCGTCGGCAGCTGGATAATTGGCCGAATACGAGGCGATGGTTGAGCAGTGTTTGCCGGAATCGACAGACTTATTGAGGTGGTTGCGGAAATACACTGGAAAGGAGTACTTGGGCAAGTGGAGAGAGGCTGGCTATCCGCCCGATATGGGCATGATAGACAGGCACCTGATAAATGAAGAATTGTCCCAGCTCAGAGATGTATGGAAGCTAGCTATTGCCAGGGTGGAGATGAATGAGGCCTTGGACGACATGGTGAGCAGGGACAACAATGCCAGGAGAGGTAAGAATAAACAGAACCGGAATGGAGACGAAGGAGAAGAAGAAGAGCTTAAGTATCAAAAGCTAATATATGCCCAGGCTGCCAAAACATACACTAAGATAATGTGGCAGAGGAGTTTATTAAGACGCCTAAACGAGTGAGCCATAGGGGGGGAGGGGACGAACCTGCTATGATGGATATGCCAGCGTGATACAGAACTCATATTTTGGACACACGGTCCCAGAAAACCTTGGCCATCCCAATGAACACGAACAAAAGCTGGGAGATCAGCTGATTCCATTTGATTTACCGAAGTCAGTATATTCGCTAACAACTGTATTGCTTGTTCAAGTCGTTAACAAGATGTGACAGATAGAGACCTGGATAAAGGCTTAGACTGGAACGATTATGCCAATGATATCCTCTCACGTACGAAAGAATGTTCACGATGGATGAAACATATACAACATCTCAATAATAGACTCGACCCATATACAACCCATCATAAACAAAAATCCGGGCCAAATAGTTAACTCACAATTACACAAGGCATCATCGCAGTCATGGATGAAAAAGCAAGGACCTTCTGCAACTTTATGCAAGCTGTCAGAAGATGACAGCATTCAAGAAACAACTTGCTGAGTTTCCACGCCTCTTAAGTCCTACGAATAGAACCCATGAGCCGATCAGAGTAAAACAAGAAGATGCTCCAGTCACATCTGAGATTTAGTAAGAAAACTACAATTCGCTGAGGACACCCAGGAGTTGACAACAGCTGCACAGACAGATGCGGATACCAGAATGGATTCATAGGAATGTACTCACAGTTCACGGCAAGTTTGAGGCCGGGCCAGCTGTGGACATCATGTTGAATCACATGAACCCACATGGTTGATTATCAACAACAAGTTCACGATTGGGCAATTTTCCTACCTAAGGAAGACCATTTGCAGGCGCCGGCCGCCGTGGCTTTAATCCTTGAGAATATTCTTACTACCCAATTATCACAACACCTGGTACGCCAAAAACAGCAAGACTGTACATGTACTTCATTTCTTTACAGGGTCCTTATTACAACACATATTCAACCTGACAACACCAATTCCAGTTGAAGTTGGGCTTCACTCCAATCGCGAGGAAGGCAAGGCGATGTGGGCTTTCTCTGAAGTGATTTATCCGGGACTCAACACAATTCCAACACTTTTCTGCCTTCTTCCCAATTTGAATGCATCGCCTACATGGTATCACCAAATTGTCAACATTTTACAGCACAATGCGGCACGAGTCTGTCGATACTCACGTACCTCGAATCAGAAAATACCACTTGTCTCGTGGACTGACTCCAGTATCCTTTCCACATGATGAGCCGGGACTTTCCGCCATAATAACGTGGAATTCATATTTTTTTGACCGGCCAAACATGTTGGAGGATGGGCGGGGGGAACTGCTTACTTTCCGCCGTTCACAAACACCACACAATGGCACCATCCTGTCACGATGTTAATGGCATCATGAGAGGAATTTCAGAGCACAGGGGTACACATGGGCAGAGCATCTGACGAATGCTATCGGTTTCATCTCTGGTCCGAAAAAAAGCGAGATAGCAAGCAACTACGGCCTAATTGCCATGTCAAGAGCCATCACAAGGGCAATTGAGCGCGCTGTCAATTTTCCGCACTATCAAAGGGACGCGGCTGACGCGATATCCCAGGAGCAAATGCTACTGTCGAGAAGATGATGGGCGTTCAGCGAGGAGCCATCCTTGCAGATGAGTATGATCTTGGAAAGACAATCGAAATCTTCCTAGCCCTTCATGGCATGGTGAGACGTATTTATACAATGGAACGAGAGGGAAACGACATATATCTGCAGGAGAGCGAAGATACAAACCCAGCGTTATGTTTTGCCCGCCCGCCGTGGTTGAGAAAACATACATGGAAGCCACTGCCTAGTAGGCTGGTTACTTCCAAGTGAGTGTGTGCTACTGGACCAGAGACCGGGGAGGCCAAGCTCAACAACACCATCGAGTTACAGGCATAGCTGGACAAATATCGAGACAATCAAGATAACCCAACAACCCTCCCACACCTTCTTATTATGCCCTATACTACCACAGTTCGAAGAATAGTAAAACCTTTATCGATAAAAAGTTTCACTAAAGCATAGCTAATTAAGATTGATCTAAAGTTCGATATATTAGACCCAGATACATGGTACGAAGAGGGGATGTGAGCTCAGCTCAGGCGAACAGGAGAATACCACGGCATCGACGAAAAGCATCTCCTAAGCCCTCAATAAAATCTCTCATCTTATTCCCACAACCGAGTACACGCGTTGAGGATACATTGCCAGAGATCACTCTTAATACATAGAAATCGCACAACATCGCCACCTGGTTGCCGGGCATGTTCGCATTTCCAGCCACTGGGTTGGATATATATGGGATCATGACAAAGCAATATTGTACCTTCATGACACCTACCCGTGTAAATGACGCCAACGACCCAGAGCCGCGCTGCCGCGAAGAGGCCGAGTCGCACCAAGCCAATTCTATGCAGTTTATATAGAACATGCACTTTATGCGTACGGCTATGACGACTAACGCTGACACGATGAAAGGGCGTACTAAGCCCGACGATATGACGACGATTCGGTCGATTCGCTGACGCCAAATCGACCCGTTGCCAACAATGCAAGGACGGAAACAACTTACCTGCGACCATAATTGTTTTCTCAACATCGCTTGACTATGGCGTCGAGTGCCGACTGAATGGGAGCTACAAAACGACTTCATCTGGGCAACTGTTCCCTGTCTTGGCCAGAGTTCTGGTTAGGAATGTGGCTATCTGAACACTTGCTGGCACCAACTGGTCCTACGTAGATTAGTTGGGCTTACACTGCAGGAAATCATGACATACACCGGGTTCAATATGTCTGACAGGTCGCGTTTAATTACCAATTTTGGCATCGAACCCAAAAATACACCTGTTGATATAGCCAATAACCCCTCTCAAGCTTCGGGACTGGGAAATTCAACGTCCTAAACTTGATCTTGACTTGGGCATTTTGAGTTTCTCGTCCTCAACGAAACCCCGACGAAGATCTAAATACCAAGTTTGCACTGCACGCCTCAAAGAAAGTTTTAGTTCGCGCGATTCGCTCTGTATATGGTGTTGGCTTGTCGGAACCGAACAGGAAACTAGTATTGAAAACGTTCTGCCCCATATACCACCTGTATACATTCACCAGTATCTCAAAATCCAAACACCTTTCAGACCTACCATTACGCACACATCCTTCAAACCTCCATGTCAGCGCAACCCCCGATGGGAATCGCAAGATTCATACATCGCAGGCTATAGTTCCTTTTAAAGAAATACCAACAGAACCCTTCTGTTTCAAACAGAGGCCACTATCTCCAGAAGCAATGCAGAAATCTGGGATGTTCTGTGACCACATTTGTTATGCCAGCAACGGCATACTTGGGAGTAATGAATGAACTACATCGAAATTCAAAAGGGTTGGTCTAAGCATCAGCATGAATGCTATTCGGGCTACTGAAACCGAAGTGAGTGCCACGAATGGAACGACAGACGCAGAAGTAGAGCTTGATACAGCGGAATCGAGGCGTCTATCAGAAGCAGCCAAACACAAGCGACGCCCAAACGTGGCCGGCGGCGCCGTAGAAATGAACACAATTGCCACCATGGACCGAACTGGTGGGCTACAATGGTATTTTTACCATTGTGCACCTGACAGCAGCCTTTCATGTCCGACGAGCCGAATCAGTATGATTCAGTCACTGGCGTACAATTCGCCTAAAATGGCTTTATCCCATCTACAAAGCCCTTGAGCAAACCAAATCAGGGAAACGTGTGCTCCTCTATGTAAACCACCCACTGACGCAAGGGTTTGTTAGAGAATGATCAACCCAAACCCCAAGCCAAATCCAGACGAAAACGAACATGGCGAAGAAATATTGGCGCGAGTAGGGAAGTGACCATTTCGCGAGAAAAAGAATGCCATCATTTGACGATCAAGAATGGAGCAAATTTACATTCCCTGTCTGAATGAAGTTTTTAAGGTGCCACTCATTGATACCATTGCTGCTAAGATCTTGATCAAAATGATGGGAGAGATGATTTCTGTCATGGACGCACAGTACAAGGACCGGATAGGTCTTCTCTGATGCATAAAGCTCTAACGACAAACCCATATTATTTGACTATGAGAAGGCACTTTTTTGTCTTTCCTTAGACAACAAACCCCAGCATAAAAAGAGTATCACAGCACTTGCAAGATGAACTCACTGACGAGCAGCTAATCAATCAGAATCAACAACGCAAACTGAATAGATACCCAAATACCATGCAAGGATTGGCTCATGTGGTGAGAGGAATAATCACGCAACACCCAGAGCTGTGATGGTTAAAGACTTTATTGGCCCTGACGATGTAAATACGGGCGACGTGGCAGGCTGCAGTTATTTACGATTCAGAGACTGGGCCTTGGATATTCACGACAGGACGTGTGTGATGGAGATTACCGTTTTGAAACGCTTCTCATCAACCACGACCAACAGGCTACCAAACTTGTATATTTTGATTCCACTATCCCTGGTCGCGCACAGCGCTCAACCCTCACCATGCAAATATGGACCCAGATCCTCCGGCAAATCGGGTTCCCATACCACTTTGACGCCATCGTCTTGCCTCGAAACCACACACCATCGGTTTGGGCCGGTCATACTGTCCTCTTCTATTTTATCCAGATATTCCATGGCATTATAGGCAGCCCCGTCACCACTATCATTCCAGCAAATATATCTTCCCCGTCTCTAGCGACGCCATTATCACGCCCCTTGACTAGATCAATATGGTCGACGAGGCAGGTTGTAGCCACTTACGCTTCAAAGACTGTCGATACGACGTGAAGGGGTGCATTGTCTTGGCTATCGATACCTGTTTGATCAACTGTGCTTATCTATCTCGAGACATCTTGTGGATGTTGTTCGCTTCTGCTGCCCGTTTTAACTCTCTCACCACAACTGCCCTTTGTCTTTCAACATATTGCGCTTTTGACAGCTCCCTTCCCCATTTCTGTTTGCTTCATGGGATTACGTTTCCCTCGTTCATTACCTTTGTTCTCACGCTTCGGCCCCCGATATTCACGACCAAGAGGTCCCAGTTCCGGTGGGTTACATGCGACGAAGGCCACGCCGTGAAGAACAACTTTTCAACTATGCACGAGTTAATACGGAGACTAGACAGGGAGGCCATGCATATATGCACGGCAACACCTTTATGTATGGTAGACATTCCCCAATCAGTAGCATGGAGATGAGATCCCACCTCGTTGCCTGTACGGCCAATCTTTTCAGCATACATCACCATGACTACTTCGCCTTTGCCATCAGCTGGATGGAATACAAGCAATTGAGATTGGGAAAAGTGAGAAAACAAATCGCAACAAGAGCAGATGCAGTTATTTTAGATGTAATAGTCTGATATCTAGACGTACATTTCCGCATTTGATCAAGGAAAGGCGGATGGCATTGATGGATACATGGAAGAATCTATAGGGGCCTTGATAAATGCGGATGGGGCGCTTGATGGTTGCGCAGAGGAAGGAAAGGAATGGATATGAATGACCGGTTTTTTTGGTGTCCTGGATGAGCGTTATCGTCGACTTGTCGCTGCAGGATTGCCAGTGGGAATGAATCGCGAATGTATCCCTGCCGAGATTGTTTGCCCAGATGGTTACCTTATCAAAAGGTCATCCCTGCACCGTTGCCGACGTGGCTTGTTTGTGGCTTTTGACAGGCAGAGGAATCCTTTCCTATGCAACCACTGCAAAGTCTTATGGGAAACGACTCTTACCAGCTTTCGCGAGCATATGTTATTTCCCATTCACGATTATGCTTCCCTAAAAATGGTACCAAAGTTCCATTGCAGCAACTGCATTGCCCATGAGCGTGAATGCACGTGGGAGGAGTTTCCAGAGTACACTGGTATCATTGGTTTCGGAGACCGAATCCGGATGAGTCTTTCCGGGGCAGAACTTGGTGAAATCGATATACCCGCCACAGAAAAGGTTCCGGACCACTTACGAAGTGAAGTCACCACCAAGGATCCAGCTTTGGAATAGCGAGATCCAATTACAGAAGAACAAGGCCACCATGTAACCCTCCAAGACGTCAATAGCTGTCGTGGAGAGCCATGCAGGTTCCATTGCATCTCGTCAATGATAAAACTAGCCTGCGCCATTCCATGAAAGGCACCATTCACTTCTGCCATTCCACTATTCCATTTGACTCAATCGGGGAACCGCGCGCACTTCAACTCCATCAACCTCTCATCAATTCCAATCTCAATCTCAATCTACATACACTTCCCTCTGTTCAGCCGCACAAAAAACACAGACACGGTGAACGCCGAAGCCCGTGGGGCCAACAACCTCGCAACACCCAATGACCACGCAGCCCTTTGGATGTCATTGTCCGGGGTGACAGGTTGACAACGGAGACACCAGTCCGTCTCGGGAAGGAGAGCAGCACGAGCCTCCCCGGAACCCGGTCCGTTTTAGTGGGGGGGGCACCACTCACCTTTGGTTATGGTGTAGATAACGAACAGACACACACAATATTTTCCCCGCGCGCTGCCGGCTTGGTATCTAGGCTGTGGCGTTGACATGGTGGAGTAATAAAACGATAGGAGAGGCAATTAGTGGAGAGTTCCAAGACGACCGTTCGCCTGGGGAGAAGCCAAGAAGCCAAGTCTGTGTGTGAGTGTGTGTGCCATCCCGCATTAGGTGACGTAGTTGGAGAACTTGGCAGGGGACGGATTGGGGAGAATAGGCTTAAAAGGGAATAAAGGGTTCTTTTGGTAGCTCTGTATGGCTCGTCGCGCGTTTGTGTGTTTGTGTGGGGGAGCGACGGGCCGGAGGTGAGATTGGGATTGTCGCGCGGAATGTTGGGATGGGAAGAGGAAGAACTTTTGTGTCAAATCCGGAAGAGATTGCCGAGGCGAGTGGATCAACAAATGCTGCTTATCAGTTGCTCGGTATTGCATCCATTGGCAAATATAGACCCTCCACTGCCCACCTGTGGAATCGCCATCCATCTCTTTATTCCATCCTATCTTTTTCTCAGGCGAATTGCGTCCGCCAACAAACGCACATCACGCAGATCCCGACAAGATGCGTTTCCCAAGCCTCGTTGCCGGAGCGGCTTTGCTCCTGGCGTCGTCTACGCAGGCCATTAACATCCTCATGGCGAATGACGATGGGTTTGGCTCGGCGAATCTGCGCGAGACGTACCGTCTGTTGAAGAAGGCTGGACACAATGGTATGTGCGACCACGAATTCCAATTGCAACACAACCATTGCGCACTACAGTAAATTGACATCCCTCAGTCTGGATTGTCGCCCCTGCTACCAAGCAGAGCGGACAGGGCGGCCGATCTGACTTCACCACCGAGGGCAAGCTGACGGCGCCGTCGCAGTGGGATCTCATTCCGGCGGGCGCTCCCTCTGTATGTCCCCCTTGTGTTTACTTTTCTCTTGACCCTTTGATATCTCAGACTAACCAAGTGATTTATTACATTCTTTTAGATCGGCAGTGACCCAAAGGATAGCCACATTTGGTACTACAACGGAACACCCGCAGCTTGCACATTTGTCGCCCTCGACTACGTTCTGCCCAAGTTTGCCGACTTCAAGGTGCCGGATCTGATGCTCACGGGACCCAACTTTGGCACCAACCTGGGGCCGTTTGTGTGGACATTGTCTGGCACTGCCGGCGCAGCGTATGTTGATGATTCCTACAACTATTATCAAACTTATACTAACACCCATTAGATACGCCGCCACGCATCGCAGCATCCCCGCCATCTCCCTCTCCGCCAGCAACGCCGAAACCGCCTACTTCGACATCAAGAACAGCACCAACCCAGCCACCTGGGCCGCCGAGCTCTCCGTCAAGATCGTCTCCCACATCATCGGCAGCTCCCCCAAGGGCGGGCCCATCCTCCCGCTCGGCTACGGCATCAGCGTCAACATCCCGCCTCTGACAGCGAAGGCCAAGACGCCCAAGATCTACCAGACGCGCATGACGGGCAACGCGCACGTCAACGAGGCTGTCTGGGATGCCAAGAAGGGCACGTTTACGTGGGCCAACATCAAGCCCTATGCTGCGGGTGTGAATGCCTGCATTAACGGGGATTGCTCGCTGCCTGGAGAGACGTATGTGGTGGAGAATGGGGGTGTGTCAGTGTCGGTGTATACGGTGGACTATACGGCGCCCCAGACACCGCATACGGAGCGGATTATGGAGCGGATAAAGCCATTGACCAAGATGCATTAGGGTTGTAGGGACATGATTTTAGTGGAAGAAATTAAAGAGGTTTAATGAAAAGAATCTAAGAATGATTGTCACAATTTGCCAAGTTGTTTTTATTGCTGACCCTTGATATCCGCCAACAGATGAAGGAACCACCATCACAACCAAGTCAAGATATTCCTAGCAATACCTGGCAATACCCAGCAATACCTGGCAATACCTGGCAATACCCAGCAATATCTAAAAATACCCAGCAATATCTAGCAATATCTAGCAATATCTACGGACATTCATCAGTTCAAAATATATACTGTTCGGGCTTTCTCATCATTGAATGGTGATACATCGGCGGTCGGGTGCCTCGTAACCCTCGGCTATTCGTTTCCAAGAAGCTACCACTGATGTTGTGCCGAAATGCGCTATAAGGCCACCCGTATACAGTGCCTCTTAGCTTAGCCGTTGACACTCAATCACTCCATCTCGGCTGCATGTCTAGAATCTCACACCAAACACACTCACAGATCAACATGATTCCATCAAGGCCAGCCAGACATCGAGCATGGCCACATCTCCACAACCCCCAATTCCACATAAATACATCGTCACGCCGCCCATTCTCATCCTCCCATCACCGCTCTCAATCCGCCGCCTCCCTCGCTGCCGCCCGCTTCCTCGACAACCCCTCCTCCACCATCCTCATCCGCCGCCAACTCATCGACGGCAACCAACTACAAAAACTCGCCATCACTCTCAACCGCCCACTCCTCCCCGGAAACTACAACATCAATAGTCCCCATAACCTCCTTCACGCACCCCCGCCACTCACAGGAACGCCCCTCCCTCCAGCATACCACCTCGTCTATTTCACCCCCAGCGATATCGAAGCCGAACTCGGCGCCGACGGGAGCGACCAGGCGTTTAATGCCCCCGCGCCATTTACGAGGCGTATGTGGGCGGGTGGGAGTATGCGGTGGCCGTCTGGGGATGGTGGTGAGCGTGGGTTGAGGGTTGGTGATGAGGTCGAGGAGCGGACGAGGGTGTTGGGAGCTATGGCGAAAAGAAGTAGGGATGGGGGTGAGATGGTGCTTGTGGATGTGGAAAAGGAGATTTGGGGACCGCGCGGGTTGGCGGTTGTAGACCAGCGGTCGTGGATCTTTCGGCCTATGATCAGTGAGGAGAACCATTTAAAAACACCATCAAGGGTTATTGAGGCGGATGTATCATCTCCATCAATGTGTCAAGATGTTACCATACCGGGCCATAGTAAGTCTACCACGATCCAATTGCAAAGCGAAAGAACCATCTGTCATACTTCTACATCGCTAACATCAACGGGCTCATCAGCCTTCCCAATTCGCCATATGTCATGGTCTCCCGTTGGCCTTTTTCGCTTCTCAGCCCTCACATTCAACAGCCACAAGATTCACTACAACGAACCTTGGACCCGCACCGCAGAAGGCCACCCTGGTGTCGTTGTCCATGGGCCACTTAATCTCATCAGCCTGCTCGACTACTGGAGAGACGTTCATGGGGGTGCGTTTGGGCAGTGTCCAAGAGAGATTGCCTACCGAGCGGTTTCTCCTGTGTATGCGGGGGAAAAGTACCAGATACGCACGGGGGAGATGGGCGTGGCCAAGGGGGATGGAGATGGTGATGGGGATGGCCAGACGTGGGAGGTTTTGGCGGAGAGGGGAGGGGTCGTTATTATGAGGGCGAGTATTTCAGCAGGTGTTCCATTGTAGATGAATCCAGCTTTTACATGTGAGTTTGAGCAGTAATGCCGTGGGTGAGTGTTTTGAGAAAGTACTGATGACGTCAGTGAAGCAGATGATTGAACTGTGCTTCAGGATCTATGATGATTACATTTAATTTGCATTTGCATTATGAAATCGACTATTTTAATCATTCAATTTGTAAATTTGTAAAGTACATTCACGACCCTCACCTCATACGACATTAATTGTGTTATGGCCCACAGACTCGGTGAGACTACCCCAGCCTCTCACCCCGCATCCGAGCGGAACCCCGCCATCGGCTCCTCGGATCTAATGCGGCAGTCGTATTCCTACATTCAATCTCACACCGCAAATGCGACCTACATTCACCTACCTGTGTGTCACAGCCATTTAATCTCCAATAGAGAACGGCAAGCCTGAATACATGTGTCAATTCTCACATACCGATACTGTGCATGCCAATTGTGAGATACTAAAACTAAGCAGCATCAATGAGTGTCTCAAGAGGGTCAATGGCGCGTGCAGGCGTGAGAGTGGCTCGGCTTTTTAGCCACGGCACACCCAGAGTAGGTGATAGGTTGCTGTAGCAAGAGAATATGCTTGCAATAAGATGACTGATAATAACATGGTTACTCTAGTCTATACCAAAACAGCAGCTCCGACGGCTCACATTGCAAGGGTATCAGTCGCAAAACTTGCTGAGAGAAGTAGGCAACACCTCGCAAGATGTAAGGGATGATAATTGACTTATTGTTTCGATTAGTATGGAGTATCAGTAAGCCAGGTTAGCAGTACGCAGACGCAGATGGTTCCACCACGAGATAGTATGGCTTCCATTACAAGTCATCCACTCAGAACTAGTCAATCTGGCAAGGATGCCATGGTTGACCAAATTACGGCTTCTGACGAGAAGTGGTATCTTGCCATGGGCATTGACAGAGAGCTGTATAGCCCCGTCGTTATCATCTCAAGCCGTGGCGGCGAGAACATTCAAACAATAGCATCCGAGTCTCCAGACAGCGTGTTTTCGTTCCCATTTAGCCTTTCTCGCGGAATCACATCCGAGTTGATGGCTACCATATCCGCCCGTCTTGAAACATCACCTACACAATCCACAAACCTTGAAAACATCCTAACCAACCTACACAAGATCTTTTCCGAAAAGGAAGCCACTCTCCTCGAAATTAACCCCCTCTCACTTTCACCCCCATCATCATCATCATCATCATCATCATCATCAAACGGAGTCTTCACCAGCCAACACTCTATCTTCTCATTCGACGACGACGCCGCCCACCGCCAACCCTCCATCTTCAGCCTCCGCGACAAAACCCAAGAAATACCCGACGAAGTGGAAGCAGAAAAATATAACCTCGTGTATGTGAAGATGGGGGGGAATATTGGTAACATTGTGAATGGCGCGGGGCTGGCGATGGCGACGAATGATGCGATTGGGATGCATGGAGGGAGGAGTGCGAATTTCTTGGATGCGGGGGGGCAGGCGACCAAGGAGACGATGATGCAGGCGATGGGGATTGTGTTACGGGATGAGAGGGTGAGAGCGGTGTTGATTAACATTTATGGTGGTGAGTTGGATATGAGAGTGGTGAGTGATTGAATGTGTTATGCTGATGATGTTGGACGCAGGGATTACGAGATGCGATATGATTGCTGAATCCATCATCGGCGCCGCAAAGGAGATTCACTTGTCAGTCCCTATTGTCGTCAGACTGCAAGGCACAAACTCTGCGGAAGGTTTGAAACTGGTAAGTTTTAGTTATTCTCTAGTCGTTTGTGTGTCGTTGTTTCTTGGATTCATGTAACTACCCTAAACTGACAGGTGATGAAACGTGATTTTATTAACGGCGATATAGCTGGCAGATGCAGATCTTGGACTCCACGTCGAGTCGGACTTTGGCCGTGCGGCGCAACGAGCAGTAGAACTAGCAGGGTGATGGTAATAATTGTGGAGGGAATGGATATGTGCCAAGGATGGATGTTGAGTCGCGGCGAATAATGTTATTCACGAGGTTCTCGTCGGACCGACATTTCTGACAGGGCTGTCCATAACTTGCACCATTGGAATAGAGAATTGTGGAATGACAAATTCAAGGAAAATAAGTTCGGCTCAAATACACAAACCAAACTCTCCATCACCTATTAATTGTACGAGTAATGTAAACTTTTAGGTAAACACTGCCATTCTATAGTTTCTGTCTCTATAATTGATTGCACAGACGACTGTGAACCAGTGCACATCCGATGGCGGTGGCTGACATCGTAGACGGCCGACGTTCCCCGCCAATGTAACAGTGGGGGGGTCACCCAGTGGCCGAGGGAGGGGCTTCGTGGCTTCACCTTGGCTTCTCCCCACCATCCATCTCCGTAATTCGAACCATTCCATACCCATCTACGCGATCCACCGTGGCGACGTCGAGGCGCCACGGCTTCATTGGATCTGTGTACGAGAGAAGACCCAGGATAGACCTGCACGCGTTAATACCCTTGCGCATGTTTCTTTAGATACCTAGAATACCCACCATCTCGAGCCGACGAGAAGCTTTATTCAACCGCACTCTTCGACACCTCTTGCTTTGATCCTTGATTCTTAATCCTTGACCTTGTCAAAGATATCTTTTGCATCTTCCACTTCGACACTTGCCTCGAATTTTATACAGTTATACAACCAACACCCTCATAATGGCCAGCACAGAGAAAGATGCAGCCATTATCGCGCACGCCAAGACCCTGGCAAACGTACCATGGTGCGACGACTACGAAAAGATGGTATCTGGAGTCTTGTAAATCTCAACTTCTCCAATATAATTCCTAGGTTTTCATTAACTAACCACCTATTTCTACACCCTAATAGGTACAACTGTCTAGCCCCTGAGCTGGCTCTCGGCCGCTTCCGCTCCCGCAAATTGATGAACAAGTACAACACCCACCTCCCTGACGATGCGACGCCCGACTCCCTCCAGAAAGACAGGGAAGAACTCCTCAAGCAAATGTTTGGCAAGGTTGGCAAGGAAGCGTATATCGAGCCGCCCTTAAACATTGACTATGGCTGTAACATTTCCGTTGGAGATAACTTTTACTCCAACTTCAAGTGCGTCTTACACTTCCCACTGTCGACTTGATATGATATAATTGAAGGCTAATCTGTTATCTGCCTCTTTTTTAGCCTCGTAATTCTGGACTGCGGCATGGTCACCATCGGTAGTCGCGTCTTGTTTGGTCCCTTTGTTTCCATCTTCGCCGCCACGCACGACACCGATGTGCAATCCCGGCGCGATGGCGTTGAATACGCCAAGAGCGTCACTATCGGGGATGACTGCTGGATCGGAGGCAACACCACAATCATGCCTGGTGTAACTATTGGCAAAGGCTGCACGATTGGGGCGGGAAGTATTGTGACAAGGTCGATACCTGACTTTTCCGTCGCCATGGGATCGCCGGCAAGAGTGGTGAAGAAGGTTGATCCAGTACCGGATATGTAGATGTTACATGCCATGACTGCTGTCGGTTACGGATAAGTAGATATTATTAAATATTTTTTATAGTTGGAGCGTCAAAGATTGATACAAATAGATCCAACGACAAACGACTAGATTAAACAACAAAAATGTAAGGAGCGTTGCATCATAATAGCCTACAAACACAATCACCTATAAAAGTCTCACAATCTAATCTACTCCATCTTCTTGTCAATCTTGGGCAAGCACATCCAGATCGCCAGCATCACTCCCAAAAGCGACAAAATAATGGGCTGCAAGACTTGCACACCCGACGACTGCGCAAGAAGACCCGTAAGGAATGGCAGCACCGCCGCGCCACATCCTCCGAACGCTGCGGCGAAGCCAATAACAACGACGTGCTGGTGGCGAGGGAGGAGTTTGCTGGCGACGAGAACAACTCCGGGAAACACGGGGCCGAGGAAGAAACCCTGGAGAGCGACAGCCACGACAGAGACGTAGAATTGCGGTACGAGCCAGAATATAAGCTCCAAGGCCATGGCGGCGCCAATGTAGATCTAGTGGAAGTCAGTGTCTTGTGATTCTGTAAGTTTATTTGGGGTGGTACACATGTTTACATACCGCTGTAGACAATTTTGCTCCAATCCATGGCGTCACAAATCCGAGAATGGCGCGGCCGATGGTGATGCCAAGCCAAAAGCCCACGGCAGACATACCACTGGCAAACTCCTCACCTTTACGCACCTTGATCATAAAAGTAACGATCCAGCCGCCAAGGGCCACCTCAACACCGACGTAGCAAAGCAGGAAAAAGGCGCACACCCAGGAAACACGAGCGGCGGGTCTGTGGAAAAGGGCCTGCCATAGCCCGGCTTCTTTGTCGAGTTCATCTTCCTTGTACATGCTGCGGTATACAGGGCCCGTGGAGTTCCAAAAGGACCAGGTCAGTACGATAAGCTCCACGCATGCCAGTCCAATCTAGATGGAATGATAGGTTAGCACTTTGTGTAAATGTCTTGTTGTATTAAGTTCTGTGTAGTGGTAACGAACCATCAGGTAATAAAACGAATACCATGGCAGATGACCCTTTGCCACCATGGAAGTCGAAATCAGCGGACTGATAACACCACCCGCACCATAAAACGCATGCAAGAATCCCAGCAACTGGCTCGAGTTTGCGAGATTACCCACCCACGCATTCCACGCAGCATCAGCGACACCATTGCCGAACCCAGCGAGCATGAAAGCGAGCACGAGAACAGGGTAGGGCGGGTGCAAGGCGATGATGACGTAGGCGGCGATGTGGCTACTGCTGGAGATGATGGCGATGCCTCGCTGGCCGAAGTTGAGGTGGAAGTAGTTGTTGAGCAGGGCGGAGGCGACGTAGCCAACAAAGGGGGAGAGAAAGACGAGGGAGACGACGGTGTGGTTGAGGTGGTAGTATTTCTCGAGCTGGGTGGGGGCATTAGTTGTGAGTTTGTGGTGTTTTTGTAAAGAGCGAGTGAATACTTACAGATGGAAGTAGTGGCTGATGAGAGACAATGTTAGCAATGAGCTGGATACTACCATGGACAGAACTCGACATACACCATACGCAGCATCGTTGGCGCCCATGACGAGAAAACTAAAAAACGTTGCCGCCAAGCCATACGCATTCCCAATCGGCTCGTTCCATTTCTGTACAGCGCGGGCTGTCGGCGTCAGATTTGGTTCATTACCACCAAGCTCGCCAAGAACGCGATCCATCTCCTCTGATGTCTTGGTAGAGCCAGAGTCAAGTATCTTCCTGCCAATGGTGCTGTCTGGTTTGGCGACACGGAGAGGCACCATGGGCACCATCTCGACGGTCAGGGTTGATGTTGATGTGGTGGCCATGGTTGGAGTGTGGGCGCGAGTGTCGCACACAGCTTGCGAGGGAAAGATGTTGAGAGAATGTGAATTGAAGATGCAGTCAGATTAACGGGAGTTGTCTTGGTAGATTTAAAAGGTTGGCGACGGGAGTGTGAGAACCCGGGTATGAAGCACCCTTAGGGCAGCCACTTTATATCATCTCATGCTAGGCTGCCTTCATGGTGGGTGGATGGATGTATCAGCATTGCCTTCATACGCTAGCCGAGACTCCGCGGCATGGGGATTAGCAATGTATGTGTCAAATTCCAGGGTGATGGCGACATGGTGAATGTCTGGGCATACTGTATTACTGTGTGGTGTTGAGTTGGCGATCCTTGTCGTGAAGGATCGATGCAGAGACGATGACGGATGTGGAGGCGAGGGCCCTGTGAATTTATTAGGTAAGGTGCTTAAGGTAGTGGTGAGTGGGGGATGGACCCAAGTAAACAAGGGAACACACAGGCCATCTTCTCGCCGGACCGACAGTCCCTAGTAGATGGAGGGCCCCCGGAAGAAGAACCGTGTGGCTGGTCGGTAAATCTCTGGATCATTGTAGAATGCATTGCCGTATTTGGAGGGGACTGGAGATGCGATTAGTGGTCGGATTTCGGGATCGATAGCGTAGCGTAAATTACTGAACTGGTGGAAGCACCACGTTCAAGTTTGCCGACGTTTCGGAGAAATGCTTTTATTGTATTGGTAATATCACGGTTGCTACATACAGTATTTGACTAGTTGAATAGTATTATTCTATATCCTATCCAGCACCCACCCAGAGATGATGGTTGCAAAAAATGCCCTGCTGTTGACAAGAGAAGCACTCTCCTTGCATAGGTGCTCAGGGGAAGCTGACGGTAATCTTCCCATCGCTGCCATGGACTACCTTGGCATCCAGTGGCACAATATGCTCTTTGCCAGTAAAGTCAACGAGAACAGCACCCTTGGCAAACTGGTCATGGTCAACAATTTCACCGGCGACAAGCTGACTTCTTTCAGCAATCAGGAACTTGGATTGGGGCGTAATCGAAATCGCTGTGGTAACAGTCACTTCGACCTGTTGTTGGTTCCACAGGTAGTTTTATTTAATTATACTCACTCACTCACTCACTCACTCACTCACTCACTCACTGACAACAATAAAAAAAAATGAAGAAGGAGATAAGGGAAATAAAAAGACATACCATGGCGAGTGGAGTAGGGTGCTGCTGATGGTCAGCTCCAAAGCCGACAAGACTTCCATTCCTTGCTTGGAGTTGAGCACCAGTCCGACGCCAGCGTGATTTTTGGCACCAAACTCCACCGGTCCCAGCCACGATTCCTGGTTTAGGTTTCTCGACAATATCCTTGGTCCCTGGCGAATTTAAATGAAATTCACATTAGCTTTGACAAGGCGGAGAGCACACAGCATTGAGCGAATGACGCGAATAAATTGGGAGGAACAGTAATATAATTCAAAACAAAAAAAAACACTTACAGCAGTCAAAAATGTCGAGAAGGTTGATTGATTCGTAGTCCTGATTGGCGACAGAGACCGTCTCCCAGACATTCATCAGCGCTTCGCCTCCTCCCTCAACGCCAGCGGGCACAATACAGACGGCATAGTCGCGATTCTTGCCGCTGTTGTTGGAAATGCTGATGGTCAAGATTCGTGGTATGACCATGTTGTTAGGAATTACCTTTTGTAAAAGATAAAAGACAAGAAGAAGGCGTAAGTTGTGCTTGCTTATAAATAGTTATTCAATCTTGTTATCGAGGGAGAACAGAAAAGGCACCCAAGATGAAGGAAGGTCATATTATTTATAGAAAGTCAAACAAACACAACTTGGAACACAAGCATTTGCAGCCCAGCCCAATATCGTCACACTTTGAGGTTACCAAAAGAGGGGTTTGAAGTTTTCCTTGCTGTGCTGTGCTGTACAAGTACAATGCAATGCAGCCAAAAAAAATGAAGAAATACGAATCACGGCATTTGGGCCGAGATATTTCCCCTCACCTGAAAGCGGTTCATTAGCCAGCCACATTAAACGTGACAGATGACGGATTTTCTAGACATTTGAATGTGACTATGATAAGCAGATATTTGTATGGTAAGGAGAGTACGCACGAGGATGGGAAAGAATAACAAAAGAGATAGAGAAGGGGGGGGCTGGTTATTCCGTGTTTTCTCATTTTCAGTCGTAGCCAGGTCGGTCGTTATCTGCTTTACTGCCCAACTAGGTATTATTATAAACCGGCTGATATTTATTAATTTTTTTTTAATAATGTTTTAGGCAAACCATTGTTTGGTTTAAGCTCTTTTTTTGGCTCTAATTAATAGACAGTAATGGATAGGGAAATCACACAACTGCATATCATCTTCAGGTTAACTCGGAATAATATACCATACTTGGAGGTGTGTTTAGGGGTCTAATTTCGGGTTGATAGAAGATGTACTAGTATTCTATGCCTTTGATGATGGAATCACCAGGTTCAAGGTTATCGATTCTTCAGAGAAATACCTCTATTGGATTAGTGGTAATAACACTTAAACTGGCTTGGAGCCTTCACGGAGATTTCCATTTCAGATTCCCAGACGCCGGCTTTACTGAATTAGTAACTAGCATATCTCCTTTACACTGCAGCACGTTCCCACGGCCGCAATGGCAGCAATCGTGTAGACCATGTATCTCCAAGTAGTTTTTTTTTTTTTGGAATATTCTTTACTGTGGATTAGTAATACCACTTGGACTGCCTTGTACCCCACAGAGAAATCAATTCTAGGCCAATGTTGAGTTGTCAACTTTACCACCCACAGCACTCAACCGCTTAGCACCTTTTAATAATGTGTTCGCTGCCAGTTCCACCAATATTGCACGATATAAACCAGAAACTCTAGAAATGGATGTTTGCACAGCTGCCCCGTTGACACGCAAAACTGCCCAATAGTGATTTAATTTGTTTCGGAGACAGCGATCTTGATAGTCATCTTCCCATAGCTGCCATGGACTACTTGAGCATCCACGCGCACATCAACCCCAGTGTCCGCATCAGGATCCGAGCTTTTAACAGTACAGTTTATCACAGCAGCGCCCTTGGCGAACTGGTCATGGTCAACGATTTCCCCTGCCACAAGTTTCCCTTTCTCAGCAACGAGAAAATTAAAGATTGGCTCGATGGAAAGAGTTGCAGTGTCTTTCACCCTAATCTGGTTATGATGGAGATTTATTAGCGAAATCAGCACCGCTTAGAATCTGGAGAGAACGAGGACGAGGACGAGGACGAGGAGGGAAGAGAGGGGGGGGGTTTACCATGGAGAGGACCTTGAACGATGTACCAGACAGGTTGTTTCCAAAGCCAACGAGATTTTTGTCTCTTACTTTAAGATCAGAGCCAAATCTGATTTCAAAACAACCCCACTTGTCTGTTGAGGACTTGGCTTTATCTAAAAACATGGTTGTCTCATCGGCATCAAACACCTTTAGACTATCTAATTCCCAATCACAAGTATCAGCTTTTTTTTTCTTTTTTTTTTCGTTCTCTCTTTATATTGGTTTTTTTCCTGACTTTCCTATTTGAATAAAACACTGTTTCCAAGGAGAATAAATACATAAATACCTATAGTACTTACCTCCATGCCCATCCACTGTTGTCAATTGAAGACTCGTTGTCCAACCATGGCCAACCACAGTCCCTGGTTTGAGTTTCTGAGAAAGAATCTTGGTCCCTAGAGATTTTAATATAGTATTAGCTTGTATTCTTCTTATTCTTGTTAAAGTAAAAAAAAAAAAAAAAAAGTAATGATATTTACAAGCTTCAATATGGTTGGACAATTCGATGGACTTCACTTCCGTGCTAGGCACCGAAACAGTGTCCCAAACACATGTCAACGGCTCAGCACCGCCCTGGACAACCGCAGGAAACATGCAGATTGCATATTCGCGATCCTTGCCGCTGTTATTGATAATGTGGATGGAGTAATAATGTGGATGGAGTAATGTTGAGACATGCTTGCTGTTTCAGTGTAAAAAAAAAAGGGGGGGGGGGGGGGGGGGGGAGTATGGTTGGAAGGGTTCAATAGGGAAATGTGTATGGTGGTGGTATTTATAGATGTGAGAAAGCAAGCAAACATATCCGTGTGGGGGGGTTTGCACAAAGAGGGGATCATGGATGATGAAGCTTGCTACACTACACTCGGCCATTCGCCGAGACATTTCCCAACTAGACAACGGCCCTCATTATCAATCATTACTGCATGGCTCCTCTTTTCCATCTCTTTTTTCTCTTTTCTCTCTTTTCAGCCAGCCACATTCGCCGTTTTGATAGCTACATATGTATGCCTATTGGTGCTTCACATGCAAGTCTGCAACGGCTGGCCCAGGCCCAGCCCAAGTCTATGCATGTGTGATTTGCTTTTTTTGCCACGTCATATATACGTACGTACGTACATATATGCTAATTTTCACACATCTCTATGGGTATCTGACATGTCTCTGAAGAAGAAAAAATAAAATTTACAATACATTCATTTGTTCTTGGGTTTTCTGGTGATGATCCTCATAATATTTGGTGTGCTTTTTTTTCAACCCCCAATGACACATACCTCTATCTAAAGCCATGTGATGATTGATGTATCTATTTTGTCCCATTCCTTGCATCATCTCACTAACATGTCCCTTTGGCAAACGTGCCTCGAGTCTCCACGATCTGCTCCATCAAGCGACGTGGCAGTGTCTGCACTTCCTCGCTCTCGGTGACCAACAGCTCTGCGATCGATTTTATAAACCTCGTTCTGAAAACCCCCCATAGCTTCTCATCGGCTACATTCTCGCTCCCTGGTCTAGGGTAAAAGGGGTCGTTTCGCCAGAAACTCATGCAAGCTTGGTCAATACCCGCCTCGTCCATGCTTAGATTTTGGCAGCAATCAAAATCGAGAATCCACATGGAATGTTGACCTAAAGCCCCAGTTGTGCTAAATTCCATGGTTCCGAGTGCTGTTGTTGACATGGACATGGACGGTTGCTTGTGTTTGTGAGAACGAGGGGCTGCGAGAACGAATTCAACGTCGTTGGCGTCAATCTTTGCTGACCAGTGTAAGAATGCGAGCACGTCGGCCATTGCTATCGCGTACTCGTATACATCAATACCAAGTTCAGCCATCTGATCCACGTGAAGTGGGAAGTTGCGCAGACTGAAAACCTGGAGCCGTGGTCTTGATGAACCGACAGCCGTTTCATCTCGACGGTGCATTCGCCGCCCAAGGTACGGTCGTATCAAGCAGTGTTTATCACTAGCGCTTGCCAAGATCATGTCAAGCTTGACATTCGGAAAGAACTTGAGCGCAAGTAATTTCCTCGTTGAGAGTTGTAGAGGGGGGATCCTCTCACTAAGCAGTGCGTCGCAAGATGAAAACGACGCTGGTAGTCGCGGGAGGATAGACGACCAGGTTTGGTCTTCTGCTTTTAAATAGCCCAGCGACTTCGGAATATTGACGCGAAATTTTGTGTGTTTTGGAGCTGGGGTTTCCATCAATAGCTTGTGAATGCGAAACTCGTTAGGGAGTGATCTTTCTGGCCCGCCATCTGCTCGCTTCACCACCATGTGTCCATGTTGAGGCACGGCATCCGAGTCAACACAGGATATGCATGGTGCTGCCCAGACAGTTCCGCAGAATCCTTGGCCAATCTTTTCCAACTGCGAGGATCCGTGTTTAGTCGTAATCTCTGCTACGACTGCTTCCATATTGTTTGTTTTAGTTCCTAATTCGTATTTTCTTGTTGTTTGTCGAGGTTGTTATGTAAAGATTGAGGAGGGGGTGAGAGTCAGATGTTTTGACTTAGACTTCAATAGGGTTTTGTCAATTTTAGCATTCTCAAAAGGGAAAAAAGAAACCCCCGAAAAAGGTGGTGCCTACCTATAAAAGCTTATTCTCAACTCTATTTCATAATCCATATCAATCCAATCAGCACAAGAACCACCGTTGCCACCACTTTACCCATCCGCCGAGCGACCAGGTACCACCTCTCCCAGAACAACTCCGTCTCCAGCTGCACCGCATCCCGCGTCCCATTAAGATGCGGGAACCCTCCCTGCGGCACCGGCATATCCAGAAACTCACACAGCGGGCCCCATCCTTGCTTCGGACTAAACACCAGCAGCTGCTCCTTGGGCACCACGCGCCGGATTAACTCCTCGTGGGCGTCAAACGACTGCAGCAGAGCTGGGTACGCTGATGGTAAGTATGGGGTCTGGCCCTTGGACAGCACCGCGGTTGTGCGTTTGAGGAGAGCGAGGTAAGGCGCGGTGAAGTCGCGGTCTAGGTAGGCGAGGAAGGTGTAGGATCGCCATGAGAGGATTTCAAGGATAAAGCTCTGCATGGATTTGAGCCAGGCTTCGCGGGGGCGGGTGGAGAGGATGACTTTGGCGTTGGGATAGGCGGCGATGAGTTCTTGGACGAACAGACAGCAGGGATCATCAGACACGGCCTATCCGTTTTACTGTCAGCCAACACCGTCTACTTTTTTCAAGGAGTGATCAACAGGGTCAAGGAAAGCAACATACATCATAATCCCATAGCATTTGGTCAAAGTCCTCGCCGCGGAAAGGCTCGCCGATTCTATCATACTTGGCCCGCACAGCCTTCAACCAGAGCTGAAAGTGTTTATTGTTGTTGTTCTTGGAGACTTCGCTGAAGTGGTATGGATTCAAGCCTAGCTGTCGCAAAGCGGCGCACATTGCTGCAAGATTATTAGCTGTCGGCTTCTTTTTCTTCTTCTTTTTCTTCTTCAAATCATGATGCATTTCATAGCATTTTGACTGAAGAGGATAGATACACACATGTTGTGCCAGTTCGTGGCAATGCCAGAACGAGCACCTTCATTGGCTTCGGGCGCGGAATAACAGGCTGAACTTTGTCGTAAAACTCCATTATTGCGACGTTCAAAATATGCGTAGGCGAAAGGTGGGGGATCAGTGTGCTTAGCTGTAAGTTGTCTTTCCTAGCTCGCTAACTAGTAGGTTCCGCAAGGCTATATATGTTTATTACAATTAGGCACCAAGACTGATCTCACAGCCTTTCCTGTCTTCATTCACAGCTTTTTTCCTTTTTAAATACATGACGTTGCCTTTGATCGACACTTCAAACTGTGGCGTGGTCAACGGCGCTGAGGCTACTGCAGTTGTTACTCCGTCGAATACCACCAACCCCTCATGATCTGACATCTATTACAGAGTCACCAAGTGGATCAGCCCCATCAGACAGCGAGTCACATGAAGCGATCCCTGATAGTTCTGAGTCTCTCCGACCCGCATGTGCTGAAAGAGCTGAGTGACAAGTCATCAGGACTGTTCTTCATCATTTAGCGTGCAGCAGCGCCATGTATGCCTGCAGTAAGAAAACCGACCAGTATGCTCAAGTCATGCTTCTTTTACGCCAGCCACGTTCAATTATATTCTTTGTGGGGTGGTTTTCTCACTTGTGGCTCCCGAACGGCTCGTCGGTCCGTGCCGACAGCCCGGCCGAATACCATGTTTATATTCATCATGTTCACTTCATCATTCAAAACGGACCAAACTTTAACAAGAAATGTTGTAAAAATGCATTCTTTAACAAACTTCCATGTATCGCTAATTCATATTCGTGTCCAACGCACAGTCTAGTCGTGTATATACTGTTTGATTACTTTCCATGGGCTACCTATAGCTCTCCCTAGCGTTTACAATGGTATATCCCCCTCTTCGCATCCCATAGCATCCATCACCATTTAGTATGGCGAGTTGTACGCCAAATTCACCCCAGAAAATGGGATGCTGCACTGCCTGTACGAAGGATCATAAGGCGCATCGTCGATAATGCACCACTGGTAAGGGTAGTCATTATCCTGGTAGGCGAAAAAGCTGCGACAGCCTGCGCCGAAGGTGGCGCATTTTGCAGCGCACACCTGGAACAGCCTCTCAGGCGTGCTGTACGCCTCTTGGACTAGTTCGTAGTGGTTGTACTTATTCTGCACGCAGTTGTTGCCCGAAAACTGACGGATGAAAAGACCTGGCGCGGTCGCGGTGACGGTGGCCTTGGCGGTGTTGGTGGCCGTGATCTTGATAGTAGACGTTGTCGACTCGGTCTGTACGAGCGTCTCGGTCAACGTCACGCCTGGAAGGACGGTGGTCTCGGTGGTGGTGTATGTCTTGGTGACGCTGATGTAGGAGGTTGCCACAGGCTTAGATGTTGTGACAACGTCCGTGTTAGTCTTGACCGCCGTCTTGGTAATGGTCGTGGTGGTCTTGACAATCTTGGTTGGTGCTGTTACGTAGCATTTGCAGGCGGTGGAGATGGCAGCCGAGGCGAAGAGCTTTAACTTGGCTGGTACAACGATCTTGCGAGGTGTCATACCGCGCTCTTCAAGGACGTCAAGTGCCTTCAATTGACGCTCTCGCTCGACAACGGCGTTTTGGCTGTCGGCGCGCTTCTCAGCGCCTATCTCGCCTGAGATTCTATCACGTCTCATATTTTTCGCGTACGTTGTGACTGTGCTGGTCTCGGTAATAGTTTCAGTGAAATATTGGGTCTCGTACGCCGTGTTGGTAATCGTTCTGTGGCGCCAGTTAGCTAATGGTGTCAAGGTATAATGATTGAAGCAATTCTTACGGTTTCTCGGTGATGACCATGGTAGGACCTGGAAGAGTCTCAACGACCACTACTGCCTCTGACAGTGTCGTGCTCAGTGTTTCTGTGTATGGGATGGTGGTTGTTGTCGTCACAACCGTGGTGGATGGGACGGTAGTTGAGGTGGTGCATGTCTCTTCATGGGCATGTTAGTTATGGCTCTCGTAAGGATGGAAGATTTGCTAAGAAAAAAACAGACTCACGTTTCACAGTGACTGTCTTCAGGCCGAGAAACTCGGTGCAGAAACCCGTTGCTCTTAGCAGTTTCAACACACTGAGAGCTGGGTTTTTGTTACATGAATTAAAGTGGCGGCGATCCACGGGATCTTGGGCGGGAGAGCTCGTCACAATAGCTGAGCTTGCGAGCAAGACAGCCGCTGATAGCTTTGGCCAAAACATTGTGAGATGTGTGAGACGAATCTGCGAAAGGTGGTTGATCCAAGGCGTTTGAAGGTGAGATAAGGGGGGCTAACCAGGCGAATGCATGGGGATGAAGATGGCTATTTGTATCAAGTGCAAGCCAGACTAGAATAGATCAGAGCGACCTCAATATTATTGTCTGATCGAGTTCCGCGCTATCAAAGCCACAGTTCATGTCGGATCATTTCCTCCTAGATCTATCTGTCTTCGAAGCCTCTTCATTGGCCGCTTTCGCGATACCCAGAGCGACGGGACGCGGATCGCGTGGTCCCGAGCGTTCGGTAGATCTGGCTGCATGACCGCCCAACCTAGCAGTGGGCTGTGAGATCTAGGCCTCTTGGGAACGGCAACTGTGGCATCGGGAACCCGCTTGTGAGGGATGGTTCAGCCCGAAAAGGTGTCTAGTGCTGGGCGCGATGCTCGATGTGGTTGGCATGGCTGTCCAAAAGCAATAGTTAGTCAATGCGCTGTTCAGCCGTGGCGCAGGCCATCGGGCTACCTCTCTTGACTTGGGATGCGATCCTCCGTCGCGATCATAGGTAGCGTCGCCCAACTGATTTATATCAAGAGACAACGGAGCTTGAAGGTTACGGCGAAGCAAGCGGTGATGTTTTGATTCTATGGTCCACGTAGAAACATGCTGCCGCCCACGTGTGCTGGTAGCAGTCGTCCATCACCCACAGCTAGATGCCTTACCAGGCAGACTCCAAGCGTTAGGCGACCTATATCGCCGCGCCAACGGGACACGACTTTCGTAAACTCGATAAATTTCGTATTTCGGTGTGGGATGAAAGATGGTTGAAATGGTCACTGACGGCGAGGCTGCCACAATCAATGAACTACCGATCCCAAATTAGGGGCTAACGGCCACTAACAGCGCTGGCGCCACACCACTAAAAGGGGCCGGATTGGGATGAAGCCCTGAATGCTGCCCGCTAGAGGGGAAAATGTACCTTGCTAAAGACAAGCAATGGGTTTGATGGATTAGTTCATACCGTCTAGTCTGTTGCCTGTAATTAGAGATCACATGAGCATGTTCCAAGCTATTCTTGCACTCCATTATTGTCGTTTGTGGGTTACTGGCGCGTCTATTGACTGCTATCAATCAAGACCGAAGCACACGCTACTTAAAACTCGCTTGTTTAGTTCACGAGGGAATGGAACATGGTTGAAATCTAGTGGTCCAGCAATGCTTCTTGCTACAACTAGAAAATATCATCCCCGCAGATGCAATAGTTGACCGTATGACCCGCCGTTATCTCAAGCTGCTTCATCTTCAGCATCTTCTCAATATCTGGAATGAGCTCTAGGGTTGTTCATGTCGCGCGCTGAGGCCATATGGCAGAAAGGAAATTACCTAGACTAGGCCGCAATATTGGTCCATGACATGAGTGACCATAAGTGGTTACAACGCCATTATTTTATGTGGCGGCATGATATTATTCCAGAACGTGGTTCACGATGAGAGGTGATTCACGAATCATAATCTTGTGTGTAGGTTGCAATTTGTGTTAATCTGGATAATTTACGCGAGTCGTTCTGAGCAATCAATTTGCTTGAATTTGACGATTTGGGGCTGTCACATATGCACAGGTGAAGCCTGTGGGGGTGAATACTACCCGTTTTGTCGAAGAAGGCAACAGGTCGCCGTAATCATGCCCTCCGGAATTTCAATGGTTGTTAAAGAAGATGACACATCACCACGACTCGACGTCTTTGATCAAAATCAGTGGCGCAATGTCATACAACGAGAAGTCACTTGCCTTATACGAACCGACATAAGCGACTCCAATGTCTAGTGACCACTTTCCTTTGAATGCTATGCTGTCTGCTGTTTGTGAGCAGCGGTCTTTTAAAGATCATAGATTGGGTAGAGTAGATTTGGTTTTACTATTCGCATTATATCCCTTGGAATCACACATTATATCGATTTTGCCATAGCGCACACACTGAATAAAGAAATATTTTATATGAGAATAGATGAAGTAGGCCACAGCATGGAATATAGCGTAGTGTAATAACATAATTGTTAAATCCTTAGAGTATTGCTATTCACACATTGCTTTTCTGCTATTCGCATATTACTTTTAGCACCACACCCTAGTTTACCACCACACCTTCATATGTAATTACAGTGTACTGTAATTATGGTGCGAACAACGTTCCATTAATACTCTTCAGACATTAGGGCGCTGATTATTCAACAGGCCTTGCCGATCCCGCCAAGGCGGCAGCGTCCTTGTACGTACGTATTAACCCCACTTTCGTACGGGTGGCCTTTTGTCGGAGGCTGACCAACAACATTGCGACTCTGGCTGAGCCGATGGGACAATGCATAAACCTGGTACTCACACATAAAACTTGTACTTGTTTTGCGTGAGACGCCGTGACATATGAGGCTTATCTAAACCAATTAAAAGAGACGGTGATGAAGAAGACCATCTTTTTGGAGTATGCGATGAGGAGCGTGCTAGAAATGAGAGATGCAAATTACTGGGGTCAAATCGCCACACTCGGGCCTTGCCGAGTATGGCATCAGGCCTGTCAGGACTTTTTCCCAGATTCTCTTTGCTAGATCCACTCCCCAGTTCTGTAGGTGGTATTGGTGTGGTTGTATGTGTTGTTTTCCTTCCATCACACCATGTAATCCTGTTGAATGTAATTAGAGAATTAGCTTGTGTCTGTATGAGGTGGATCTATTTGTTGTGCCACAAATTCTAAATGCGTTCTCATTCGCAAATGTTGGATTAGGTAGTTTTGGAATTAAAAAACCTGGTTTTACTATCTATAAGCTGATAAAATGTATAACTAATATTTATTCTCAGTCAGGGCACGCACAAAAACGTAAGCATCCTTGTGCTATATTTTTCACAGAAGCAACAACAGATGCAAGGCATTGTAATACTTGGCGTGGGGCTATGAAACAGGTGGCGGCGGGGAAAAGAATTCGATGTCGACTTAGTCATAGCTCAGTGATTACTCCGACGAATCTCAAGCCGAAAACCAGGACCTTGCTGTATGCTTGCATAGATAGAAATTAGAATGTGGGCAAAGGTTGACTTGTTTAGCAGAACGGTCAGGGGTCTATGCGGCTGTAAGGCTTATTATAAATCAGCAGATTTTCGCCAACCAACAACCTTATGCAGTTGGATAATCAATAAGTATATGCATACACCTGAACACTCATTGCTCAAACGATTGAGATTTTAACTATTATATAAATGAATTCTATTATATAGGAATAATAAATAACAAAGATTTTCATTTTAAAATATTAAATCAATGTCTTCAAGAAGATAGTTTTAAATATATATATATATATATATTTAAATATAGAAAATTTTACATTAATTTAGTTCTTTTTAAATTATTTTATTAATATTATATAAAATAATTATACATTAGAATTTCTCTATTAGAATACTATAAATATTATTATAGATATATTTTAAATATAAATTATTAATTAATATTTATATTATATAGTTTAAATCTGTATATAATTACTTAGCTCTCTTATGTAGGGATGCATAACGACTTAGAGATCTAATATACAGACAAATAATTATACTACTAGTCATTATTATAGGTCCACCTTTTCACTCTATTATATCTCGTTGTTCAGAAACGCGCAATAGCATTATTTAGTAGTGGCCCATTTCGCGGACTATTAACGCCGACGAGCTCTTCTCGCCTGTTGAAAATATATGGCAAGTTAACCGCACCCTCCTCAAATGTTTGCAAGCAAATGAGATTGTGTGGTGAGGAATAATCAAGACCAAAAATTACATAGCAAAGATGGTTTCAGTCCATTTGGCACCCGAGGTTGCCATCGTCAAATCAAGGCAGCACTAACCTCCCTGTAGGTGCAAGGTTATATGTTGAAAGGGCCGTGCCGTCCGCTTTTGCAAAGGATACCCCATGGACCAACATGCATGATGTAGGGCCTGTTTAGGCAACTTGTTGTGTTGGTCGTTCTACAATATTACCTTCAACCCACACGGGTGTAATCCGCGAGGCATTCAATCCATCGATCGATCACACTGCAACCAAATGAGACCAAAGAAAAGGCAACCCTTGCGATCGTTCCAAAACGCACTTGACCTTATATGGAAGTGGGAGTAAGAGATTGCTAATGCTGTTGGTCCTAGAGTTCGTTTACAGGTCGAGCAGCGGTTGATTGTCTCATGTGTGGCTGCGTGCGTCGACCCAGTCACCCGGTGTTGCTGGATTTGACGATGTTGAATTCAGCAAAGTAATCAAATATTTCATCCTTCAGGAGCGGGGGATCTGTTGTAACTACGACATATTCGCATTTCAACGTTGTTTGTCTTTCTCTGATTTTTTTCTTGATCTTAGCGCCACATCCATAGTTTTGCTCTCAATTATCACGCCATGTCGCATGTCTCTGGATCCATGTCACCATTACGCCAAGATGCCGAGGGACTTCCCAGTAGCTTGACGAGATTGGCGAGGGGTTTTGGGACAGCTGCACCATCGCTCAGCACAGATGCCAAGGAGAAGAAACGACTACAGAACAGAGTGGCGCAAAGAGGCTACCGTATGGAAATATTCGCATCATTCCTATTCAGTGAGCAGCGGGATTTGGAAGCCAAGGATGGGGAAGATTCTGGCCAAATGCATTACTCTGGTCGATCACGCAGTACTCCAAGTAGCAACGAGCAAGAACAACATCATTACCCAGCGCTACCGAACGAAACTGCCGTGATAAATGCGCAGTTTAACTGCCTCCCAGGTCAAAAATTGGGCGATGCGCAACAACCAGTTGCAAACGGGTTACATAACGCCGCCACCTCAACAAGCGTTAATCAATTTACAGCTGGACAGCCCGATTGCCTAGACCTTTTCTTAAGCGCCAGCACAGAAACCTGGAAACCCGATCAATTTAGCGAACTAATACCGCATAGTCAAAAGCCGCTTGGCTTAGTTGGTTTAGAAATGCAATCTTCCAGTGCCACCAGTCTCGCCGGCCGAGGTGTTTCGGCACACCCTCCAAGCACTACAGAATCCGAGAGCCTCATAATGCCCGATGGCAACTCCTCACTCAACGAAAGATTCGAATGTATAATGGAGTGCCTAGGAGCAACGGGGTTCGAGAACTTTGATGCACTCGTAACTTCATACTATCGTGATGCGTTCCAGGAAGCATCCCAGTTGTCACACGAGCAGAGATTAAGCCGGCACAGACGGCTGCCGAAAGTCATCGCGGATGTTTTTGAAGCAGCCCAACTGTGGAAGACTCACGAGCGCCAGGGCCTCTGTGATGAAATATTGAAGAGTGCAGAATCCATGTTGATATCGGAAAATAGCCCAGCTTCAATTGCCGTCGGCCCATTGACGGATGCGTTACTAAGTCGCAGCTCACAAGATGGCAAAGATGCGGCTGCCACTCACCGTGCGATTCAAGATCTTCGAACAATAATACCAAATGAAGTAAGCATATCAAACAAGTTCACATATATATTGATGTAATCGATGTCATGAGGATTTCAGGAAGTCTAACATGGGATAGCAGCCAAATCTCTGGGGGTTATTGATGGCCCTCGCAGCTTCTAACGGCCCAATGTGGCGACGAGATTGTTCTAGTACAGTGCTTTCTGCCATCTTCTTGTTACGTTATGCTGGTCGCTTGCCTAAGCATGTGATATTAGAAGTGATAGATGAATGTCTATAGATTTTCTTGTGATTAACAGCAGTGGGCAGGGTGCAGTCGCCGCTTTACTCGCCATTAAGCGATGGCGAGGGGTCGTCGAGTGGTGTGGCGCATTGTGTTGGTGGATAATTGATTGGCTAGCAAACAAGATGGTCTCTCATAACCGTCATTATAACGTTGAAACATTTCACGACAAACGATTTCTACAAAAATGCCCATACCGAATGTTTCTCCTGTCAAGCAGAATATTGAGTACTAGCTGGATAACTACGTAGCCCCTGCAATTTTGTCTTTCCTTGACACAAGCATCTCCAGCTAAACCTCATCCAACACAATCTTGCAAGTCTCCATCACTTCATCATACATTTGTAGCACATGCCTCCGACTCGTTCTCGAGTACAGCAAGAAATATGCAAGAAACTCCACCCCAAGCCGTGGAGTCACCACCGTTCCAGGCTGTCTGAATAGTTCCACTCGCGACACAAACGGCGCAATCTCTGGTAGTCTCTCCAACACCTTGCCACAAAAGTCATCAGGCACCAAGATGTTTTCTCGGTGCATGGGGATCAAGCAATTTCCACACCAATACTGTGTTACGGACGAAAAGGGTTTACACAAGGCCGCAAAACTCCGCCGTCATTTAGACACTGTAGGAGTTGAAGACCGCACAAGTCCACGCCAAAGGTATAGAGAGTTGAGAACGCGCAGTCCAGACCAGGTGGACGGGCATTGACTTCAATCAAAAAGACATCGGGAGAGCCTTGAGCATCCTCACAGGTATTGGCTAGATCTTTGATGCCATCAATGTTTTGGTAGCTCATGGATGAGTTTTGGACTCGAGCCTCCACGTGGAAAACACCGTGCCTGAACCCCATTTGGATAAGATCCTTATGGAGGGAAGATGCGATAGCCTTTTGCTCCTTTGTACTGAGACAACTCGGCGAAAGCATAATCGTTTCGCCAAAAGTATCGGAAATAGTCGCATCGGCTGCATCTGCCTGACAGGGGAAATCGTCTGTGATTTCGGCAAAAAGCAGTTGCCCATCCCAGAGAGCAATATTGGCATCCACTTCTGGACCATCGACGTATGTTTCAATGAGAATACCGTGCTTTGCAAGTCCGTCTTTCTCCATTTGCAACACAGCTTGATGTAAACTCGACAGGTCGCGGGCTCTCTTGACTCCACGAGAGGCACCACCACGGCAGGGCTTGACGACCAAAGGGTACTTCAAAGTGTTCAATTTTTCTCTCATGAAAGGATCTTCCAATTGAGTTGCATTCTCTAGCCGTAGGGCTTGAGTTTTAGAACAATTGAGAATTTTGCGGGTTTCATCTTTGTAATGAGCCGCCAGGATTGAAGCCACAGGTTCAGTGGGAAGATTTAGCAACTCTGCTGCTCTGGCAGTCGAGATAACATACTCGTCCGAAAATGTAATGATTCCATCGATCTTCCTTCCCTTCAATGCACCCACAATGTTATTTGGCAGCTCTGCCTCATTGTTCATGTCGATGGCGATGAAGTCATCACGGAGATGGGCATATGCTGCACCCTCCATAAAATGGCCTGGTCTATCAAGAACAATGACCGATATGTTGAGAGCTCTTGCGGCATCAAACGGTCCCTGAGAACCGTACGACTGTCTCTTGACATCGAACATGGGACGCCCACCTACCACGGCCACGCTGCGAGTGGTTGGCATATTTGGAAGCACCCAGTCAAACGATAATCGGTCGCGGATGTCTTTTTCTAGCAGCTCCAGCGCTAATTGATGTGGCTGTGAAGATGGTTTCAACAAAAGAACCCCAGGAGATGAAAGCATTAGTTCAAGAAGATCCCCATGGTCCTTGGAGTTAACCTTTCGGAAATGACCACGAGGAGTCAAGAACGGAACGATGGAGTCGACTAACTCGCAGTGCTTCATTCTGAGTTGGAGGATGTCGCTTCTGCATAAGAATCCATCCTGAGGGACGATGATTACTTTTGCTGTTACCTCAATCTTTCCATCAAATACACGACCCATGCAACTTGCACGAACAAGCGCCCCAAGTGCCGTATCTGTGATATGTGGGAGAGACGGATTTTCCGTATGATTATCGATGTCTCCATCATCACAAGCTGTCGACGAGACACTCAGATACAAATCAAGGCAGCGGAAATGCTGTGGGCCTTCTTTGCTGGGGCTGGATGGACATAACTTCCAGTGGCAGGAAACTTCTACTGGAGCTACTCGCAGAATTTTTGGATTAGTATAATTGTCAAACCTCACGGATTGCCCGCGAAATTTACCTGTTTCCCCGTGGATATTAACCAGGAAGATGTCAGAAACATAAGCTTCAGACGCAATGCCAATAGTGGTTGTACGCGCTGGTGCCATTGTAGATGCTTTGCTTCGGGTGTGGTGTGCACTTGTTTTTAGCTGGGAAACTCGAAATCTTTGGCACATCTAGTCGCTACGCCAGTTTCAAGCACTGTGGGCACAACGGAACTCTTTGTGATATATTTTTGTTCAACATTGCCAAGCATATTCATTTTGCAACTAATTACACAGACATTGACGTCGCAATCTTCGAGTAGAGAAGACCCCGGCATCATTCAAACTGCGAAGATGGCCACAACGCAATGTTCCTCTGAAAACAGATCTGATTACTCAAATTTACGGAAAAGTCTTCTACAAATGCAGAGTCATCTGCTTCACATATACCATTACGCCAACAGCTCACGTTAGGGTGGCATCGTTGACATGACACAATGTGACAATCAATGCATTACATACTACGTAAAGCTTTACGCTATCACTACCTACTGCAAGTACGTAATCAAGAGACAAGGATAGGTGTCGTGAAGGGTGTTCTGATGAGCCTGGTAAATATAGCCTGTTCCGTGGTGATGCCAGCCAGCCAGCCTGGGAAATGCCTCCACTGATCTGCAGGTTGGAATGAAGAAATCAGGCAAAACAGTGTTGGTTGGGAAACCATGAATACGACAATCAGTTCGAGATGTTGTGTGTAGTATTGCAGGTAGAAAAAGTGGCCTTGTGCAGGGTTATACATGCGGAATGAAGCAGATCATGGATAATTTATTGGTGTGTGTGGGGACAGGTTTCATTCTCGTCACTCGACCTGTCGAAGTTAACAGAAGTCAAGAGTGTGCACACCCATCGCATATCCCGACCAGAGGTTTCAAAAGCACGCACGAATGACGGAGGGAGATAACTGTAGGATCGTACTGAAGGCTGTTCTATATTTAATTTCAATCCTTGTTTTAAATTACTACCTTACTGAATGTATTCGCCATGTGAGTCCAACGGAGAAACTTGTCTAAAGTTGAAGTCCCCCCTCCCTAAAGAGTGTTGTGCATTTCTAAGATTCCTCCACTCCTCCTCTGTTGGAAGAAACCAGGGTCTTGGTCCCGTTTGCGGCACGGCCATTTACCACCCCTGGGGCTTTTTTGCGTTCCTCGCCATTTTGGACCAGGGTGTGGGTGTGACTTTCATCCACCAACCAATCTAAGTATGAAGTGGAGAAAATACGACTGGCTTTGACAGCCTGGATGTCCGAAAGCACCATTTCCTCGACCAACATCTTGAAACTGTATTGTGGCTCCCAGCCGAGCAAACGTTTGGCTTTGGCAGCCGAACCCAACAAGTTATCGTTTTCCAGCGGCCGATAGAATTCCGGATTCACCTTCACACGGACTGTGCCACTCGCACTGTCGGTGCCCACCTCATCCAACCCCATGCCCGACCACCTGGTCAATGTGTTAGGTTCTCAATTACGTCAACGTGTATAAGTGAATGCCACTTACTCAATCTTGACACCAATCACCTGGAACGCCGCTTCGACAAACCTTCTAACACTGTATGCGTGACCAGAAGCCAGAACATAGTCTCGACCCTCTGGCTGTTGCAGCATGAGGTATGCCCCACGCATGTAGTCTTTCGCATGTCCCCAATCCCGAACAGCATTGAGGTTGCCAAGATCAAAGCTCTCCAACAGTCCGCAGGAAATAAGGGCTACTTGCGATGTGATTTTTCGCGTGACAAAAGTGGTTCCTTGAATCTAAAGTTAGCATGCAAATCGTGCATTTACACAGGTAGGCGACGGAAGCAGTAAGGGGGAGGGGATGTAAACTGACCGCGCCTTGGAGATTCGTGATTGAAAAGAATACCATTGGAAGCGTGAAACCCATATGCTTCTCGGAAATTTATCGTGGTCCAGTATTGAAACTGTTTTGATATAGCATACGGCGAAACTGGATGAAATGGCGTCTTTTCGGTCTGTGGTGCTGGCATGTCGGATCCATAGACCTCAGAGGAGCACGCCTGCAAAATTTAGTATTAATTGCAATTATAGGGAAAAGCATTTCTCACATTGTAGAACCTGGTTCTTTTCTCCATCCCTAGCATCCTCATGGCCTCAAGCAGCCGCAGAGTTCCAAGCGAGTTGATATCGTTTGTCGACAATGGCGTTTCAAAGGAAACCCCAACGTGAGACTGTGCGGCGAGATGATAGATCTCATTCAGCACCTTGATGCTGCTCAAGATTTGAACAAGGCGCCCTAGATCTGTCATGTCCCCAAAGTGCAAGGTCAAACCCCGAAGTAACGGGCGATTCAAGGATTGCTGTTTCTGAGCGGATGACCGGACGAGACCGTGGACCTCGTAGCCTTTGTCAAGCAGCATTTTGGCAAGGTAGGAGCCATCTTGGCCAGTGATCCCTTTATGAAGTCAGTAATGTGTTGCTAATCCCCAATCTATTGATTCTTGTGCCAGTGATAAATGCCACTTTGGCGTCGTTATCACGAACAGCGACAGGCATCTTTATTTATTCGGTAGATTATTGGGTCGAGGTAAATAGATGCAGAAAGACTTGAATTTCTTTAGATATGTCTTGGTCTGGAGTGGAGGGGTCGATCTGACCTTTTAATTGCGCAAATCTCAGTGCTCAGCTCTTTCAAACATCGTATGACAATGAATTGCTTAGAAGAAACCACCAACTCAAACTTTTTACTCCGACTCTCCGATAATCTCCCGGTCCCATGCCTCAAAGTCTCTGTATCATAATGAACACGAAAACAAGGGAAACATCATAGCCTTGTCCACTAATTATAAGTGCCGTCATACCAATTTGGTTAATAAAAATGCTCTGTTCCTTGACCATGATGTTGCCCGAGTACGAATGTAGCAAACCTTTCAGGCATGCATCAGTCATTTTACCTGATTGATCAGCAACATCACTTATCGCATCCTAGGCAGTACATATGAGTTATGATGGGTTACGAAAAGGAAAAGGGCCATTACAGCAATCTCTCACACATGTCTGGTCACAAGTCTCGGACGTACTCAATCTGTCTTGCGTAGAACTATCTTTTTTCTTGTGTGAGGTCAAGCTTACTCTACCGAGGCATACGTGAATGCTCCTGTAAAACTAACCAGGGTTGGACATGATGCCACGTATAGATGGCATCATGGAATCCAAAGATACCACGAATTGTATTTAGTACGTCTAACCCAAAGTAATCCAAGATGCCGTACAAATCCTTGTATCGGCCAAAGCACTTATAGCACTGGGCCAAGAAGCTCAAGAAGAGCCTCAGTACTTAGCTGGTTGAGGCATGCTTCGTCAAGCGAGTGGCTTTGAATCAATGTCCCCCGTAGCGTTGTAGAATTCACGTCGGCGCAGGTTGAACTGGGAAACTGGAGGTAGTATCCCATCTTCCCTGGAATGTCATCTTCAATCGCTCTACAAGTCCACAGCATAACCCCCGGTGTGTGAGGCATTGCCTCATCTAGCCAACGTCAGTCATGACTCGCAGGGTGCAGGCGGGTAATAAAGCTTGTCAGTACATACCATCTACATCGTCAAACCTGCATTGGGACCATTCCCCAAACCCATGCCACACGACTGGCTTCCCATCCGGACGAAACTGAGGGGCAACGTGCCTAGCCTTGTTTGTGACAAGGATCCTGGAGAGGCGGTATGGCAGTATCATGAGAGGATCCCCGAGATCGAGATTGTCCGGGCCAATGAGATGCGAAAAGGCCACATCGAATCCGTCGGCCTTGGTGAGTCGAACCACGGCCTCTGTGAATGGCTTGAAGGGATACCAGGTGGTTGACCACACCCACACCATTTCTTTGGGGATTGAAGGAATAGCCTTCCAAATCTCAGCTCTGCGGTGCCGTTCCAGGAAAAAATCCGGATGGCTGTTGGCAACCTTGTGCCGGAGATGGAAGTCTTCGCTGGGCAGTACAACAATCGCAACGGCAGCCACCTCTGGTCGTAAACCGGATAGAAGCACATCGATGTGTCCCCTATGCGGGGGATTGAATGACCCCCCATACACCAAGATGAGGTTCTCCCGGTCGGCCCGCAATGTGCCTGTTAGATGCTCAAGCGGGCTGATGGCAGCTTCCGAAGTGAGGCGGACCTCTTTGTACGCTGCTTGCAGGTAATGTTGAAGAGACATGGCGTGATTTTGCGGGCGAATGAGTGAGTACGGTCAAGATAGGACGAGAAGTTGATTCCAATTGACACTCAGTCAGACACTTAACGTTTTATCAATGAGATGTTTACACAGTTTATATTTGCGATGAAGCCATACAAGTAATTTCGCCTACCCACATAACCAACAACGTGGCCCCAATTTGCTGCGCCTACCAACACAGCACACGGCTGGTGTCACACCCTTTCAATACGGAAACTTAGATGACCAACACCATGCAATTTTATATGAGCATGCTTACATCACGATGCAGTGTGACAGGGTAGTGCTGAATTGGATCATTCAATTCCTGCTAAGCTAAGACAAGCCAACAATTGACAAAGATCCTGGTTCGTCAAGACGCAGAACTAATGGTGTGATGGCAGGCATGCAGCATTGTATTTTTACCTCAACCCTCCCAAAACATATTCATCGTATCCTGCCATGGCTAGTGGCGAACGGGACCAACAGCCAGCAAATATCGCAAAAGTAATCACCGGAATGCGAACCGAGCCGTCTATCTCGAGTTTCAGCCTTTGGCTTGCCATCATGAGGCTAAGAATCACAAGTAGACCCATCACAGGATGAAACTCGTACCATGATCCTGCAAACACAATACTCAAAGGGAGATCCGCTGTTGTCCAGCCCATCCAAGACAAGACAGCCACTGTCATCGATATAATCAGGGCAGCGTAAGCCGTGGCGAGCCCCTCATGGTAGAACGCTTTGTCCTCCGCATTCTTAGGCACCAGATGCGCCGCCACATTGAACCTTGCCAGTCTCACAACACCGCATAGGACGTAGAATGTGAGAGCGGCTTTTTTCAATGGAGTATCGAAGCCGAAGAAGTATAGCATCACAGCTGGAGCTACGCAAAACGAAACCTGAAGAAGAAATGTGAGCAAGGCGGGTTTGAACACCATCGTAGATCCATTGATCGCGACAATGGCAAAAAGGCAAGGTGGCAAAAAAAGAAAAGCATACCAAGTCTGAAAAGCTATCAAGTTGTTTGCCCATCTCTGTACATTCATCTCTCCATCTTGCCACTATGCCAACGAATCGATCAAACTCGTATCCGAGGAATATGAGTGTATGGGCGGCGACGAAAGAATGCTGCATGGCAGAAAATATGCAAAGCACTAGCAGATATCACTATTTTATTCTAATAATAAATAGATGAAACAGCGAGTGGGATTTAACATACCTCCACAAAGAGCTGCAAAACTATCGTTAGCCTAGTTCGGATTAAGAGCCAGTGGGAAGGGGATTGATCAGTTTACCATTCGACAAGGTGATATAATCGGCGACTCGTAGAGGTCTACATACTGTTGGATGATTTTGTTTCATGAGCCGGAATTTATAAAAGATTATTGTGCACCTAATCATGTCAAAATGGACTTCATTGTTGGTAGTCATGGTGTCCTGGTTTGTGGAACAATTCTGGAGGAGAATAGCGAGGGATGCAGAGTGAGCGTCTAGTAAGATCATAAAATTGCCAATATTCAGTAACTGGCATTCTCAACAGCCTTTATCAATCTTATAATACAGCATTTCAAGTTGGTTGCGGTGTCGTCTGCCATGCCTCTCACTAGGACTTGATGATGAGATGATGCAGTGTGTCTGTGCAAAACGTCTCCATTGGGCGGCTTTTCCGTCTTGTCCCCATGCATGCTCTACACAGCCGAATCAGACATTTTTTTTTCATTAAGTAATGCACATGCATCTCATCTAACAACGCTCCGGTAATACAAGCTTACTCCGCATTCATTCTGGGTAGTCATGAGCTGTAGCACCCAACCAACACCATGTACTTACGTATGCCATCCCTTCGTCATCAGGAGGGGGGAGGAGGGGCCGTCTGGGATCATTGACCTGTTGGTTGTGATGAATTGGAAGTGCTGCAGCCTTTTGTTTTAATCTTGTGGGCCGATCTAGGCGGGGAAATTGAAGCATGGAAACCAAGTTGGCTCGTCTGCGTCTGCGTCTCGTCTGCCCAGGTTAAGTCCATCATTTGGAACACAAACTCCCTTTTCTTCGTTTAGTGTGACATTCATGTGCTAAATAAACACATTCATTCTTTAATTTACTACCTATCATCCTGTGTATCTTTGATTGACAATGGCCTTGCAACAGGTAGACGAAAAAAGAGAAGCAAGTGAAGATGAGATCAAGAATCTACGACATGTGGTCGACTCGGTGCCCTTTGTTGTCTGGGTCGCTCTCGTAGCCAGCGCAGCTGAAAGGTTCACCTTTTATGCAGTCACAACTCCATGGCGTATGTGTCAAGCTGCGCGGTCTTTCTATCATGATAGGAAAAGATACGGCGACTGACTATAGCATAGAGAATTACCTGCAAAATAGCCATGATAGCGTTGCAGTCCCAGGTGCTCTGGGACTTGGTTAAGCGACAGCCACAAACATCAACAGCGCCTTTCTTTTCTTGACATTCCTGGTTCCTATCCTATTTGCCATTCGCTCGGACGCATGGCTGGGACACTACAAAACCCTTTGTATTAGTTATTTGTTAGTTTGACATCCATCCCTCTTTTGTAAAGTCGCGCAATATTAATGGGGCAATAGCCTCAATTTCTGTGGTTGTCTGGTGCTTTTCGCCACATCTCTTCCGTCCATCACGAGAGATTCTACTAAAATCGCCGGACTAGCTGTCGCCATGATCCTTCTTGGACTTGGTACTGGGGGTGTCAAGGCCACTGCATCGCCTTTCATAGGTACGACCTAGCGCATGAGACAAGGTCTGCCTTCATTTCTCGCAATGTTGACGGGTAAATGTGGCAGGCGATCAATACACGATTATGACTCCGCAAGTAATAGTCACCAAGAATGGCGAGAGATGCATCACAGATCGGTCAATGACGCTCCAGTACATATACAATGTTTTCTACTGGTAAGCAATGTCCCTTTTAAAACTGGTATGAATGGAGCTAATTTCACACCCAGGTTGACAAATCTTGCAAGTCTATCACTAATTGCATCGACCTACTTGGAGAAAAAGGTTGGCTTCTGGGCCGCATACCTCTTGCCCCTGTGCTCGGTTTGGGTCCTAATACCCTTGTTGCTTGTTTGGCAAAAGTCACTTGGTAATGATACAAAGCAAAGCCAGTCCCCAAGTTGCGTGATACTGATTCTTCAAAGTCAAATTGCCACCCCAGGCCAATGTTCTCCCGCAAGCCGCAAGAGTTATTGCATGCTCGGCTAGAAATGGATTCCGGCTGGATGCGACAAAGCCAGGATATCAAGTGGAAAAAGATGGCAGAAAGGTTGAATGGGACGACCAGTTTGTCTCGGAAATCCAACGCGGTCTCAGGGCCTGCAGAGTCATGTTTGTACAACTAGCAAGAGTTTCCATAATAGCATTTTCTCTGGCTAACATGTTGAACTAGGGCATGTTTTGTTCCTTTTCACTTGTGTATGAACCAGATCACGAATAACCTGGTCTCTCAAGCTGGCCAGATGAGACTGGGCGGGATCCCAAACGACACCATACAAGCTCTCAATTCAGTTGCGTGTGTTCTTTTGTGCCCAATCGTACAAAAGACGCTTTACCCCACCGTACGAAGACTTGGATTTTCGTTTGGGCCCATCGCTCGTATCACTTGGGCTTTTGTCATGATGAGCACCTCCATGGCTTTTGCTGCCGGAGTACAAAAGCTTATATACATCCAAGGGCCTTGCTACGAGCACCCTCTCAAGTGTCCGGGTTCAAAAGGCGGCAGCTTATCCAACAACATCAGTGTCTGGGTGCAGACACCTGTGTACTTTTTACTCGCGGTTGCAGAGATTCTTGGTTTCACCACTCTTTCAGAGTACAGCTATTCCGAGGCACCCAAAAACATGCGAATCTTGGTGCAGGCTTTGGGCCAAGTGAGCTCAGGCGCTGGATCTGCATTGGGCATGGCATTTTCTCCTCTCTCAGTTGATCCCAAGATCTTGTATCTCTACTCCGGGTTGGCGGTGACAATGATCATTTCAGCGCCGACTTTCTGGCTGACTTTTAGAAAGCACGACTTTGTTAATGGGCAGACAATCGGACTGCAGTCAATGCAGCAAGAAAATAGGGAGCGTGCTGAACACCAGATCATGGGTCCAGAAGGGGTGGAAATGACGGTGACGAAATCCAGAGAGGTTTCTAAATAGCGTCGGGAAAGATAAACAAAAATGTGTTACAGTTTCATGCTGTTAACGAAGAGATATCTGGGGTTGGTATAACATGGGCTTATCTACCCAATGTCTTAATCTAAATCTCTTTCCGCCTATGCTCACTCATATGAAACCATCATGACACTGTTCCGACCGTGTAATTCCAGCCAAGATCAGTCCATCTCTGTTTCTGGTTGCTTTTGCCGCGTGCGCCAAGTTTGTCACATTTCCCCCCTCATTTCCTAAGCATGATCGCTGCAGAAGGGCAGACAACCAACAACACCCTGCACAAGGCTGCAGCCTACTTCCGTCATCATCCGTGTATCATGTAGACACAAGTTCCATTTTACGTGATCAATCTAGACATGTCAGAAAACTGTTGCACACAATGCTCCACTTTGCCACGAGCGGTGTGTTTGCTCCAGCCCAACACACACATCACCTCTACTCGTTTTTGATATGACAAAGTGTTGACATAATTTTGACGAGAGTTTGGAACAAATTCTCAACTGGAGTTCATTAGAGCTTTTTAAAAACTTTGATCCAAACATTGTAATTCTTTTGCGCTGTCGATTTGGAAACACGCCGCAGGTTCGCTGCTTCACCCAAGCCAACAATCACACACAACATCGCACAGAAAACTTTGCAGTCCATCGTAACCATGACGATCAATCCGCCAGCCACACAAATGGATGAGGCATCGATAATCGCGAAATTTGATAGCTTGGTAAAGTCTGGGCTTGTTTTTTACAAAGCCGAGCAGGAGATAATCGAGCATGAAAGCGAGGGTCTCAAGGTAGGCACATAATCTTTGACAACCTCATCACGCCCGACCGTAGAGCTAACCCTAACCCAGTTTCAATTCGTCCTCGCCTCGGCACTGGCCAAGAAACCAACACTGCAAACACCCGGACATGGTGCCGAAACCAATGGCCACGTATTTCAGCAGATGCGGGCCGGAAGCGACATCAACACGGCAGGTTTCGAGATTGGAAATGTTGGCAGTAGTCATTTTCTGATAGCCAACAAATTCTGTTTCGCGAGACCACATCTCATGCTTCTGACATGCGACGGACATCAGCGACAGTATGAACCCCTTGATGAAGCTGACCTTGAAGCATCCTGGAAAGTATTGAATACTACTGGCAATGGCTATGTTGCCTTCTATAACTGCGGCAAGATTGGGGGCTGCAGTCGGTTGCATAAACACATGCAGCTCATGCCTATGCCCACCGGCAGCTTTGCATCTTTTCTCGACTCAAAGGGCGGCGTAGAACCCCATGTGCCGTTTCAGTGGTTTTATCATCGGTTTGACTGTCAGCCGGTTCCTCCAGCTGAATTGGTCAAGGTGTACACAGACTTACTCCGAAAAGCCAAGGCCGCGTGGGAGGAATGTCTTGGTCAGACCAACAACGATGTCCCAGAAGCCTCTTGCCCCAACAATGTGATCCTTACCACACGATGGATAATGGTCATCCCAAGACGACGAGCGGCTGTTAACAAGGAGGCGGGCGTCAACGCCCTGGGAATGATTGGGGTGGTTGCTGTCAGCACAGCGAGCGAGATTGAGAACTGGGTCCAGCTTGGACTCGGACATTCTCTGAAGGAGCTTGGAGTACCCAGGTAGAACGTAGTACTAGTTTCCAAGGGCTGATGTTTACCTCTAACCCTACAATAAATTGACTCTGTTTCAAAATACTTTGAACATATTCAACTCCACGAGTAGCTAGCATGCCAAACTAAAATACAAGTTTCACAAGAGAGCATAGTTCATGTCTCCCCGATGTCAATAAGCCGTGGACGAAAAGCCCACGGAAAGATGCCCCATCTTATTGCTACCGACAGAAGAAGGGCACACTAACTCTCTGGTGAGACATGAGTAGTGGTCTCTGAACAAGGAAACTGAAGGATCCTCGATTCTCTCTCCCTAGCTAACATTGAGTGCAACTCCCAACTTCCTCCTCCTAGCGTCACTAAGTCAACTGCCGCGCCCGCAGGTTTTTGCCTAGACTAGCAATCTGCGGCCTCAGATAGATGGCTTCCACGAATGAAGAGTAAACTCAAAAAGATAAATCACAGGCATTGACAGCCCTCGCTTATTTTATTGGCATGGCTGTCTGTCCTTCCCGTCCACGACGGTGTGATCTCGGGCCTTTAAGGTATGAATAACACAGCCCCCCCCCCAAACCTGTAGCCTTCAGTATGAATTTTTTTTACTCCAAGCTCCGGTAGTTTGTGGGCTGGACTCGGAGTCTCAAGCTACTGTACGGAATAGAATAATCCCGGCATGGTGCTTCGCCCGCAGTAGAACACTAAGCCGGATTGTGGCTGAACACGGTCCGTCCAGTATGACAGAAAGTATACTGAACGGCGGAACATTCAGTAATCCTTTAAATGTTGTGCATATAAGCAGATGACTATGTGTAGCGGTGATGGGTTAATTATAGATCCAACTACCTAACACAGCTACTGATAATTCACTACGCGCCTAGTACAACTTCACAGTGTCTCCAAAAAAAGATTAGCCTGACTGGAGACCATTGTGCATACTGAAAAGGAATATATCTACATGTGGAAGGCGTCTCTTTGCAGGTGGGCTGTCCGAGCTAGGCAATCAAGCAAATGGTTAGCAAATGGGTGATGCCGAGACTAGGCTTGTTGTGGAATGGGGGGTAATGAAGTAGAACAGTAGCAGGGATGTGGTAACTTGTGAATGGCCATGACGGCTAATTGGGCCAAATCTGATCACGTATTTGGCACTTGGAAGGCTATGTTTTGTATTGTCCATACATCTTACAGACAATAAAGTCCAACAACGGACAGACCTCAAAAAAGAACAGTGGAATGAATATATAAAGACACAGCCCACCCACCCTCAAGATAATAACGAACATCAGCAGCCCATTTTCATCCAGTCGATTTTTTCATATAATCTAATCCCCTATTTACCTGTAGCCTTCCTTTCGCAATTCACTGCAAAATATGCGGTCACTACTTGTCTCTGCGGCCACTCTCCTGGCTGCCCTCCAACCCATCCAAGCCACAACGAAGTATGGCTGCTGGTCAGACCAGAGTGCCATCTTCCATGACCAGTGCTTCGTAGCCGCAACTGCGTTGATTACAAAGTTTGCAGTTGGGCCCAATGCCCAAGACGCTGTGATCCCTTCGACCCTCGAAACTGAGACTAGAGGAAATTGCAGAGTCCAGATCAAGGCCAAGTCTGTTAGGAGAATCCCCATTGCAAATTTGCTCGCCTCGTTCAACATCCTCATTTCACGTTGCCAACACGGCTGGTTTTACTATGACGATGGATGGTTCAACGCCAATATTCAGGGCCACGCAGGTTGGAAGCGTGATGCTGTTGGGGATGATGCGACAAACGATGCCGATGTCGATTTCCCTCACGGCGGACTGACTGAGTGGGAGCTCCCCGAAGAGATACCCTCTCTGCCAGCACTCGATGATGCTCTGGCGGATTCCAGCTCCAGCCATTCCAAGAGGCAGAATGCCAGAGACTTGGTAGTTCCACGAGCTGGCCCACCGCCCCCCACGGGCAACAGGGTCAACAGCCTCTCCTCGCGCGGCTCCGTCTACACTTTAACCCGAACGCTTGCCAGAACCATATCGGGCTTGACCGCCACAGCTCCTCAGCTTATGCAGTTCTTTGAAGCGAGAGCTAGGGATATGATTTCAGATGCCTTGACAGAACAGGACTCTGCTATTCAGACGAGCAGCATTGCTTACAATAACGGCCAAAATTCTCAAGCAATCGGTGTCTTTGCTAGAGTAAATCCTGGGTACGCTGGAACCTGGCAACAACTGTTTAATAAATGGGGCGATAGCGGCCATGCGGCTTCCGAGTTATTAATCATCGCCCTGAATGACTTCTATCACCGGGGATTCACAACTGCGCTTTATACCATTTGGAATGATAGAACTGGAGAGCTTGTAAGCTTTACCTTCAACAGGGTTGTGGGAACCACCGATCCTATGCCCAAGTGATCAAGTAGAATACGCAAGTCTGTTAAAATCCATAGTTTCAACTAGACGATTTTGTTTTCAAATTGAGGTGGTTAAAATATAAAATATTACTCACTGTGTATGTTATAAGTGGCCCGTGTGTGTTTGTTATTGCTGTACATCTTTTCAACCCATCCCGGTGTACCCAAATTGTGCCGTAAGGGGCTGGCTGGCAAGTAGCGACATCACAACATCAGTCAGATATTAGTCACAAAGGCGGTTACATGAAGCCTCTGTTTGGTCCCCAAGGCTTCACAGTCCGTCACGAGCGCGTCATACCCTACTTATACTCTTCTCATACCATTTCCTCAGATTGTTTGAAGGCTGCGCTACGGAAGCATCGGGGGTTGTGAGTTGATGGTTACCCCGCATCACAGCATCATACGTCCATCTCATTCATATCTACGGAGCATCAATTTAAGATTCTTCTCTTCCTACATTCGCTTTTTCGTCATCTTGGTGCTTTTAGAATTAATGTTTCTTACCCAAAGACCAGTAATCCGTCGGCTCTTGTTTCAAAAGATTACCAGCCATCGTCTCTGGAACAACCACAACATCTACAACATCCATAACATGTCAACACACTACGATGCAGTAGTCATTGGCTCTGGCCAAGGAGGCACGCCGCTCAGTATGGCATTTGCGCAGGCCAAGAAAAAGACAGCACTGATTGAGTCCACACATGTCGGCGGGTGCTGTGTCAACGAAGGCTGCACTCCAACCAAGACCATGATTGCGTCTGGGCGGGTTGCCTACTTGGCTCGTCGCGGTCCTGATTACGGTGTCCATATGGGCAGCAACGGGGCGACAAACGATGTTCACGTCGCCATGGAAAAGGTCAGGCAGCGCAAGCGCGACATAGTTGATAGCTTCCGCTCTGGCAGTGAGCGAAGAGTGCGCGAATCTGGTGTTGAACTGATCAGAGGGTCAGCAAGCTTCACAGATGACCGTACCATTCAGGTCCGTGGTCACGATGGTGTTGAAAGGGAACTCACTGCCGATCGCATCTTCATCTGCACCGGTGAACGTCCAGCTCCTCCCAAGATTAATGGCTTCAATGCTGCCTCTTTCCCCAAACACACCATCCTTGACTCGACGTCTATCCAGGAACTTGGTGTAATTCCTCCTCATCTCCTCGTCGTTGGTGGAGGCTACATCGGGCTTGAGTTTGGCCAACTATTCCGTCGGTTAGGAGCTGCTGTAACTATTGTTCAGAGACGAGCACAGTTGCTTCCTCGTGAAGATGCCGATGTGGCCGAGGCGATGCTGAATATACTTCAACAAGACGGCGTCAAGGTTTTGCTTAACACGACGCCTACTAGTGTTCAGAACAGCGACAACGATGACCCGGCGACGGCAATTAAAGTGTCAATTTCAACATCCAAGGACAATAGTCAATCAGAGTTGCTGGTGTCACATGTTCTACTTGCCGCTGGCCGTCTGCCCAACACCGATACTTTGAACCTAGACGCCGCAGGCGTAGAGACCACATCCCGCGGACACATTGTCGCCGACCCGCAACTTCAAACCACAAGCTCACGCGTCTGGGCACTTGGCGACGTAAAGGGTGGCCCTGCTTTCACTCATGTCTCCTATGATGACTTCCGCCTATTACGAGGCAATCTCATCGACCAACACAAAACCGCTACACCTCTCACCACCGTCGACCGCGTCCTACCTTATGTCGTCTACACTGATCCCCAGCTCGGACACGTTGGTCTACACGAGCACGAGGCACGCGCCAAATTTCCCAGCGGCAAGATCCAGGTTGCGACTATGCCCATGTCCTATGTAGCACGAGCGCTGGAGATGGATGAGACGAGGGGCTTGATGAAAGCGGTGGTAGATACCGAGTCACAGAAGATTTTAGGATTCACCTGTTTAGGGCTGGAAGGCGGAGAGATTATGAGCGTTGTGCAAATGGCGATGATTGGAGGCCAGAAGTGGACGGCACTTAGAGATGCAGTATGGGCGCATCCGTCTCTTGCTGAGAGTTTGAACAATATCTGGGGGTTTTTGAAGTAAGGGTCTTCGCACTTCTCAGAGCCCATATCGCCTGGGATTCTATTATATCTCATATTTTGGTATATCTTATAGCTACGCCGGTCTCGGTAGTAGTTTTAGTAAAATAGTAGGCCTTGTATAACGTTTTGGTAATCAAAATGTCATAATCAAACCAAGTCTTACAGTTTCTTAATAATAATTACTATCTTTAACAGTATCGTGCAGTATGCACCATCGATGCCCATTAATCGACCTTCTCCACGACATTTGGCTCCGCATTGTCGGTTGTCGGAGTGTCCCACATCTCGTCGTCATCGTCAAGCCCATCACCATCGTCATCATGGTCAGACGTAACATCCCACCCCAGAGTATTGCCCTCAGCATTGCGCTTGCCAGCGCTTTTGGCACTGCCGGCTTTAGAACAGCCACCACCAAACTTGCTCTCTAGTTCTGGATCCGTCATGGTTGTTTTTTCGAACCGTGGGCTTCCTTCATCGTGTACAGCAATCCAAGTCTTTCGTGGTAGACCAGCCAAGAGGAACCCAGAGTTGAGTCGAAGGAGGATAGCCCAGGCAAAGCGGGCCAAAAGATAGGGTCCAGAAAAGACATCGGGAGCAACTACAATATTGTGATGCATCGGCCATAGCGACGTGGCTTTGTGGTCAATAACATGACTAGCCCAAACAGGGCTAGAAGCGGCCGATTTAGCCTTAGGTACAATAGCCCAATATCCATTATCGAAGAGGCGATGGAGATCAACTCGCAGCTTGAGGAGATTATGATCATCATGCATGCCTACATGATATCTAGACATATTATTTAATGCAAACCACTTACCCTCTTCCCTTGGAACGAGGTGAGCTAGCTCTAAGCTATTAGTGGCATATGTAAGAGCACATTTATCGCTCTTCGCCATATAAGTAGGGAGGGCTACCGGCCAACCTTCAGGCATTTGGTCATGGGGAAAGATCCAGTTCCGGAAGCTTGGTACAATAGCATACTTGTCTGGTGCTAATTAAATATTAGATTAGCAAGTAGATATAGAAGTTTTTAAAGACATACACTGGGTTTTTGAAATATGGAAGTAATAATCCTGGTCTAGTAGCACACCATGGATAGGTGTTAGGACATGAGAATGGCCGGACCTATCAAAGCTGAGATAGCCACGCCAGTTGTTCCCAGCAACAATACCACAAGCTACAAGCGCTGTCCAGTGATGAACACCCAGCTTAGGAGGGTGAAGTGGTATCGTATGGTTCCAGGTTGGATGTCCCTCACGGACCATCTCGCCCAAATCTTTGTTGGGCACAAAACGAACAGTACTGCTCGGGCGAGCAAGGTTGGTAGATGCGGTGGCCAGTGTGACTTTGCCGGTAGAGCTACTCGTATCAAAATCGCCCAAAGAATCGACGCGAGCAAGAGTGAAGAGGATATTGTTCGGTCCGTCATACCCAGGGTGACGGAAGGTAATGTCATCCAAAAAGACCACAGGCGGTTGGAAGATGTGACGAAGGGGGGCATGAACTGACGCGCCTGGCAGTTCCATTATGATAGAGAGTGTTGGGAGAAGAAAATGGGAGCAGATTTAGAAAGGCTGTGGGGTGGTGATGATCGGGATCGAAATTTGAAAGGAAAAGACAAACTATGACAATGTAATTACATAGTCAAATATCATACGGGCCAGACATTCCTTCCCCTCCACCAATTTAAACTTTATTCTTTATAATCACGTTTCCTTACATAATTAATTTTATATTTCAACAGTACCTGGTACTATGGGTAGGTAATTATTTTAATTGACTGAGATTGTCATATATTTGTAGATATTGCTAGAGATTCAGGGGTATTGCTAGCGATTTCTATATATTTCTGGATATTGCTAGAGATCTTTAGGAATTTACAGAGATGCCTAGATACTGCATCTTTTGTGAGATATACTGTAGATCTTTATTTATCAGTTTCTGGATACCCATCAATCCGCCGATCAACTTGAACTTCATAACTTGATGTACCGAAATATTGTTGGTATTTGTCAATCAATTATCGTGCACCTGTTTCATCCTCTGTTGCGAGCAAGTTAGGTTTAGTGTTATTCTTGCTCTCGTCTTGCCTATCTTGCACCTGCTCACCATGATGTATTGTGCCAATACATACCACAAGCAGAGTCTAGTAAGTAAAAAGCGAAATTCAAGCAAGACAGACGGATACAGCATGTTTCTTTCGGGCTCATACAAAGTATCGATAATAACCATGCAAGAATTAACATCATTACGGCTCATCAGTGGTTATTGAGCCAACAATGTCACAGCTGAGACTCCCAAATGACAAGGTAAACATGTTGAATGCTGCAGTCAATGACAGAAATGGGGAAAACAGTAACAAGTTAAGCTTGTTTCGACTCGACTCGATCACTCAAATATAGCAAAACACTGTGTCGTTGTTACATCAAAGCGCTCGATGACGGGTTCTCGTATGTAGTAGAAGGCCGAAGTCGACAATCTCAATCATGGAATCACAGGTACATATCAATTTCAAACTTGCGTACACCCAGCAAGACATACTCATAGTTAACAAGCAAAATTTCGTTTCTGAGAGTTTAATGGGTTTCAATTGTACTCTGCTACTCCATGTCCGGTTAGCTCCAGCCTGTCAAATGCTTTGTTGTGAGCATAACCCAATCTCCATGGCGTCGTATATGATTAGTTATTGATTTTATTCATGAGCATTTTCATAGATTCTTGTTTTTTTTTCGATACGGTTAGTCCTGATAACTAGTATGCATACGAAATACCGGATCCGGCAGTTCAAGATTGCGTCTGATATTCCCGTCAAACTCAAAGATACAACGTTGCGAATGTCCAGGAGGGCCTCGAATGTTCTCAAGATTTTGGTCCAGAAATACAATTGGATGGCGTAAGCTCTTCTTCTAATGAGACAATCACCCTTCCCCTCTGAGTTGAAATGCCGTATGGCCATGATCCACGAATAATGACTAGGTAGGTACGTATGCTAACTACGTCGGGAAGTACTGCCGATAAGTTCCCATTACCCCAAAGGATTCGGTGTTTCCAAAACACTCTGTCAATAAGCTAGGTATTCTTGAAACTCAAAAACAGATAGGCAATTCAAATTACACGTGAGCCTCCGCGTGGCGCATGTTTCTTATTGATGGCCGAGGGGTGAAGGCTGTTGTGCGACGACTTCGGCACGTTTGTTCAACATATACAAAGCACACTTGATTGGAAGAGAGCAGCATGAGCATAAATATTAGCATGCAATATCCATTGCTAAGGGAGTGGAAAAAGTGTACATTGGCATGGGCAGGGATTACGAGTCATTTCAACCACCGTGGGTGAATAGTTAGGCATGACTATCATACACATTGAAGTGCTCCGTATATGACCAACTTACTACTAACTAGTCACTCATCTCAATCTTGCTTCAGCATGACAATACCAAAATCTGGCTGAGCGATGCCAAAGGAATCTCTGATGAATGGTACTATGACTCGTATATTCGTTCACCATCCGCATTCAGCTTTGCTTATAAAACACCCGAGTACGTCAGATGCCGGCGCTAAATGCCGAATGCGCTGACTCGTGTCTGCAGGCTCCTGCCATAACAGGTTGCGGGCAACATCCAGCCATTCTCTACGAGAATCCCTTTAAAGCGAAAGCCTATAATGATTGCGTGAATCATACCCCTGGCGCTTCTCATACTCAACCCAACGGCAATCGCCACCCCAGGACAGCATTACCTATTCGAGCAGCATCGGCTTTCTGGAAACCGCCAAAGCCAACTCCAACAGGAAAACCAATACATGCTGCGGCAGATGTTATCATATTTCTGGGTTAATAGGGCCGACTGACCAGGGTATCCGGACATGAAGCTTCAGTTATTCGGGAAGCTAAATCCGCAGAGTTGCTGACAAACTCAACTCTTTAATCAATTATATAAAGAAAGACCAAGACTTCTCTTTTTCTTAGATTCATATTCCTCCAAATAAACACAACATCATACACCAAAGACTTTGCAAATCTCCATCATCATCATCATCATCATCATCATGCACTTTACTTCAGCCGTTCTTTTCCTCACCTCAGCCATCACTGCGGTGAATGGGCAGGGATTTTCAAGGACATGCCCCAAGTTTGTACGGTCCTCACCGTATTCTTCATTGTCAGAATGAAGTTGACTAACTATTTTGCGTTTCTGCAATTTTTCATTTCTTTTTAGAGTACTACAGATTTTGGAACACGACTCAGAGCAGAATGCTTTGATATTTCTGGAAAGACCATAACCTCTACACTCAATTTGAATTTTTGCTTCAAAAATACGAATGGTCGACTTGATGCAGGGTATGTGTATATCTTGTGCATCTCCCCATTTCTATTGGGGGGGGGTTGATTACAGGATTGCTAATCCAAGTATAGCCGCAATTTTGTCGATTCCTGCGAAGGCTGTTACCTGCAAGGTACAAAGCTGAGTTGTGCGTGCCGAGACCAACACCAAAGACACAGTATGGCCGAACACGACCTGGGTAAGAGCCTCTTTTGCCCTGCCTATATATACCCCCCCCCCCCCCTCCCCTTTCAAATTTCTCTCCTGGAATAGTTTGCTGATAATTCCAACTTAATTTTTCTCCAAATAGACCTCAATGTAACAAATGTAGATGGACGTCTACGTTGCTAGACTTGATACCCAGCACGCTATTTGGCAAATCTCGTCTGTGTCTTTATCGAGGTTTCTCTTACGTTTATGACAAGAAATTGGGAGAAATGAGTGTAAAACATGGCAGAACTTGACAGAGTGTTTAATTCATACCGAATTCTATTAGGCTTTAGTTTTCTAAACTAAACAATATATATATATATATATATTATGATGCTGAATTAGATTAAACCTCAACCGTGATACTTTACAAGCTATAGCTGCTATTCGTAATGATTAAAACTTAGATAGAATACAGGCAAACTCCAAAATATCTGAGTAGATGCGGTTTCTATTAAACAGATTATGTTACCAGTCTGTTTAGCCTCCCAATACAAGGATAATCCTTCAACCACAACAAACATCCTTCAGCCTTACTTACAGCTGGTCGGCTGTGAGCCGACCAGCCGGCCTCATAACGTCACAATCCAAACTGGCTAACAACCCAGTCAAAGGACCTCAGCAGTTTTGATGACAAAATCAAATGCCGTTACTAAGAGATAAAATGCCCTGACTCGTGTTTCCTACCATCACAGCAAAACCCGTCATTCTCCTCCAGAGCCCCCCCCCTGTAAAAAGGGCTGTTTATGGTTTTGCGCGAATCATAACCCTTACCTCTGCCAAGACCTATCTAATGACATAACAGACACACACACACACACGGGGACTAGAGTAACGTTTTTCTTGTCGTCGATTGTCAAAGCTAGCCCCCCCCCCCAGACTAGGCCCAGACAATCTGGGGGCCGAGAAAACTAACAGGTCTTTGGGGTAGATACGATACGCATGGTCAATGACTTGACTTTACATCAGTCATAGTCCCTCTCTTTAGTAGAAGACCGTTGAGATACCCAGACATTCAACGTTATGGTTAAGTCGGCAAACTAAACCGCTAGTCTGGCTGATGAATCTCAAACCTTTACTCATCTATAAAGCAAGACCAGAGCTTCCCATTCTATACCTTCCTTTTTTCTCTCAAAGACAAACCAAAACAATCTCCCAACAAAAAAAGAAAACACCATTTACATCTCGTCATCCGTCCTTCTCCTCGCCTCGGCCGCCACTACAGTGCTTGGACAGGGATTTACAAGAACATGCAGCAACATTGTATGTTTTTTTTTTTTTTTACTTCTCTCTTTGTATTCCTTTCAAATAATATTAGTTGCAAAACCCCCAGCAAGGTCTTAACATACCTAACCTGATGGGGGGGAAAATAGGCACTTTTAGATGATGAGGCCAGATTATGACTCGAATGCTCTGATGGTCAAGGCAAAATGATCAAGACGTATTTCAATTTGTTCATGTGCTTGTCAAATGATGATGGCCGACTGATCCCAGGGTATGTGCTTATATGTTTTGTTTTATTTTGAGGGGATCTGTAATAGCTTAGGTTTACTCTTGAGTCTAAGGCAGGATTGCTGACTGAAACAGACAATACTTTCCTGATAGCTGTAACAACTGCCACCTGCGAGGGTCAATGCTAGGCTGTGCATGCCAAAACAAACGTGGAACATACAGTATAGCACAAATTGACTTGGGTAGGTGCCTTCCCTTTCCCCGATCGTTCACCCCCCCCCCCCCCCTCCTCTTTGTCCTCTTCAATTTATCATCCATCATTTTCTAATCCGTTTGTGTTAACTCAGACACGCGTCTAACAAATGTGGCGGGACATTTACGATGCTAGGTAAAATGTGCTATTACCACCTTTTACATCTCTCGTCTGTTTGAGAGAAGAGACTCTGTTATAGCTTGAACCATACAAAAATGGCAGAAAGTAGACAGGCGCGTAATAGCGAAATTTGAAAGTTGTTAATTTACTTACAAGTCCAAAACCTTGGTTTATCTGACAGGGAAAACTTAGACAAGCTTGGCCATCTCTGGAAGTAGCTGAGTGAATGCGTCTGCTTCATCAAACTGACTATATGACCAGTCTGTTTAGCCCCCTAATGCGAGAATAGTCCTTCAACTATAACTATAGTCCTTCAGCCTTATTCATAGCCGACCCTGCCGACCTCGTTACCCCACATTCCAAACTGATTGACGACCCATTGAAGATAATCCAAAAGTTTGATGGCAACATCAGATGCTGCTGTTAAGAGCTAAAGAATACCCTGACTCGTGTCTCCTGCCTCGTAGTAAAACCCACTATTGTCTTTTGGAACCCCCATGTAATAATAACTGCTTATGGACTTCGCGCGAATCATACCCTTACCTGTGCCAAGACCCATCTAAGGGCAGTCCCCCAATGACAGCCATACATACATGGACTATAGTAACGTTTTCTGTCAATTGTAAAAGCCAGCCCCAGACTAGACCAAGATCAACTGGGGGTGAAGTAAACTGGTATATTTTGGGGTAGATATGATACACATGGCCAATAACTTGACTTTACCTCAGCCACGCTTCTGCTCGCCACAGCCATCACAACGGTGAATGGCCAGGGTTTTGCAAGGAGTTGCACCAGATATGTACGGTATTCCTCTGTAATTTATTATAGATTCCTGTTGACTAAACTAATCGCGTTTTGTGCTTTTTAAAAACAGAATCTTATAGAAGGCGGGAGAAGAATCGACGTCGACTGCTCAGACGGTGCAGGAAAAATGATCACGACTTCTTTCAATCTCTTCTTATGTTTGTCAAACCGAAATGGTCAACTTGTCCCAGGGTATGTTTTGCATTCCAAAGTCCCCCAAGTATGCTTAGGCATGGAATGCTAACTATGATAGACAATACTTTACTAATACCTGTAATAACTGCAACCTACGGGGGACAGTGCTTGGCTGTGCATGCCGAAACACACACGGGCTGTACAATATGGCAGAGTATGATTTGAGTACGTTCCCTCCCCTTGTCCTACCAGGAAGAATTGCCCCTTCTACACCTCTCTTTTCTGTTTTGAGTTTCCTTTATACTTTTGTTTACAATTCTAATGTATTGATCTTTAATAGACTCGCGCTTAACAAATGTGGCGGGACATTTGCGATGTTAGATATAGTATGCTGTTACCACCTTTTACGTCTCTCATCTCTCTTCTTCTTGAGTGACGAAATTTTGTCACAGCTTAATCCATATAGAATCGAAAGAAATGGGAAGGGCGCGCAGTGGCAAATTCTAAAAAGTTGTTGATTTATTTAGAAGTCCAAAACCTTGGTTTCTCCAAATAATAAAACGCACGCAAGCTCAGTAGACCAAAGCTAGGCCATGACACTCTGACAGCTGTGTCTGCCATTGGCTTGCATTTGCGAAAGCTAAAATACATGAGAGAATGCAAACTATAATTCCAGCAGATATGCCTTTACTGTTGAACTAATTGTGCAACCAGTCTGTTGGACTCTCGAGTCCGAATGCGGGGATGATGATCCTTCACCAGAGATCCTTCAGTTTTAATCACAAGTCACAACTTCCCAGCCGACATCATTACCCCGCATTCTAAACTCATCAACAGCTCATCGACATCTCATCCAAAGACAACCACAGTTTGACGACGTTTTCCAATCATGACGGATAATGGGCAAACTCTACATCACGGCAACTGCCACTGCGGTCGGTTCAGGTACCAGGTCTACGCGCCAGCCATCACCAGCGCCATCGCATGCTCCTGCAGCCTTTGTCAAAAGAAGGGATATCTCTGGCTCGATGTGGGCGAAAAGGCTGCGTTTTCTATAGTGAGAGATGATGGCCAGACGACGGAGTATGAGTCGGCTACGATTCGGGACAAGGTGAGTCAAGATGATTACATTCTACACAGTAGTTCCCATGGTTTGTCTGGCATTATCCTTACACATTATGAGCTTCAAAAGTACTAATAATATTCTCATCTACAGTTTTGCGGTCACTGCGGCACTGGAATTGTTGGAGAGCATCTCACAGGGCCGTTGCAAGGCCGATTCCTCGTCAATATCCGGGCGATTCGAGATCCATATGTGAATCCCTTTAATCTCGAGTGCGTAGCTACTCCATCTTTTATTCAGTCAATTCTTTCTCACCAATACTCCCTTTAGACACAATATTGAGCATACCAAAGCTGAGGGAGATACTCGGACTCTCCAGCACCTCCCTGAACCCACAGACGATCGCCCAGCTCATCACGTCGCGGCCTGTCATTGCGGTCTAGTCCGCGCCGATATGCTCACTCCAATCCAAGATGAAGAAGTCAAAGAAGACAACTGCAGTACCTGCGTAAGAGTAAGTGATCGCTCAGACACCACCAATAAACAAGAGTATAAACAATTGCCTAACTGACACACCATCAGAACGCCTACATCGGCGTCTATCCCACACGATCCAACGTTCGTATCCACGGGCGTGAGCATACCTTTGAGTATCTCCATGGCTCCAAGTTCAGCGGCTCAGCTCACTGCAGTACCTGTGGTGTCCTCGTCTTCAGCAACATCTACGGCCCGCCGCTGAGTGTCTTTGACAAGTTACCCCCAGGGAGAAAGGAAGCTGCGCTGGCGGTGTATCACAAGAACATGGCTATACAGCCGTTGAATTTACGAGCGATAGAGGGATTGGATATTGGATCGCTGAAGATAAATAGAACGGATGAGGGGACAGAAGGATATGTTCTTGATGCGTAGGATTGAATCACTTAGTGAGGACCGTTCCAAGCAAGTTCAAGTCTTTCAAAACGAGAGATAAAGTACATTTTTGTCGCTCCCATTAGAGGAAAATTCTCAGATAACACATATTCTCATGGCTTCCGTCTTCGCCGAGTTGACCCGTATGTACCATCTTGGCTAAATATCATCTTCCTGCAAGTCGTTCTTTCACAAGCTAGAGGATGACTTGCCTCCCACGTTTGACATCCGCCGCAACTCAACATCGCTTCCATGACCCCCATGGCTTCCCATCGTTGCCGAATCGCCATCATCTATAGACGTATCGCATCGCCCATCCAAACCCATTTGATCTCTCCTCCCCGCAGGAGACTCCATCTCTCCCACACCCACACCCACACCCGCCTCCTCTCCCCTCTGTCTGTCCACAGCGCCAAATGCGTTTCCATGCATTATCTCCCTGACCCCCATCCGCAGCGCGGGCCAGCTCGTAACGAAGAAAATGATGGCGTTCCACAAGCCCTGGAGCGGTAACACGGCGGCAGTAGCGACGTGGTAATGCCAGGGCGAGCCGCCATCAATCCAACCATGAATTCGGTTCATACTGCTGGGGATCCAGGTGACAAGGACGCTGAGTCCAAACAGGAAACTTGTACGGAGATATGCGCGCTTGACGGGGTCACCTACTGTGAACTTGGCCATCAGGGACTTGAGACCTGCGAAGAAGCTTCGTACTGTATACTGGGTGGGAAGAGTGGGGATCTCCGGGCCCGAGGATGTAATGGTTGAAGAGAACTGGTTAACTGGTGATGCTGCGTGTGGGTTGGAGCTTTGTATTGTTTCGCCCGTTATAGAAGCAGCTGTCTCGACTTGCTCAAATGGGGCTTGGGTTGTGTTGGAGCCAGGATGAGGTATGGACTTGGACTCGGACGAACTGGCGACTGCTGTCGAAGCGGATGAGTGGGTGATTTGAACTTCTGTCGTGACGGTTCCGTAGCAGCCACTTTTTGTAGGATCAAACTGGTTCTATAGAGTGCATAAAGACAGTTTAGGTTAGCAGTGTTCACTTTGTGAACTATTGACCAAGGGCTGTCATCGAAACATACGTTATCCAGATATTTGTTCTTTGCATTTCTGCTCGTCGAGAAACTGCGAAGCTGATTCCTCGAGCGGAAGACATGGTATCCGACCAGGACGTAGCACAGAATTGAGCCCACAATGCATATCCAAATCAACATGTAGTATGTGTAGATTCGGATAAAGTCCCACTCGCGATCAACCCAGCACCAAATCTATTGACTCGTCAGTTTTATGGATCCAAGGACGCTTATTCTTGATGAAGACATTGAGGATCGTGCCGTTCAGGGACTAGGCAAAGACTGAAGTAATTGCGAATACAAGAGACCAGAACTGACCGTTGCTCCGCCGTAGACGAGACCATGTTTAGGGCTTCTAACAAGCAGCAGAGAAAGCGCAATTGTAAACGGTCCTCCATAGCATATGAGACAATAGATCCACCAGCGTCGGCGAAAGGAGTCGGGGCTGGTGTGGAAGTAAAAGACGAGCAAGACGTTGATGGCCATTGCCAGAGACCACCAAGGGTCAGATTGCATAAACCTATCGAGGGGATTCATGTTAGCCAAAGTAACATGAATGACATTGGAATATCACATGTGTGATCAAGAATCTCCATAGGCAATCTCCATCCGTCCAATTCACCACCATAGCCAATGTGAAATGCAGAAGATGGACAGCGAAAAACCCACATCTCAAACAAGAAGCTCTGCGCCTGGCACAACGCCGTCGCCTCTCCCGCCTTCAGCCCATCATACGCAATAATGCTTGCAATACTGGCACCGATATTCGAAATGCTCGCAAAGACAATAAATGAGTTTTGCACATTGCGCACCCGCCGCACGAGCCCGTAGGCGACGAAGATGAACATGACGGACACGAGACTGATGGAACCGCCGATGCGCTCCATCATCACCAGCGCCTGGACCTGGGTGCTGGTGAGCTGTTCGTCGATGGCGGAATCGACGTTTGAGATGTCAAACGCCATTGTGGGTTGTGGGTGGGTTTGGCGCAGTGTGAGAGAAGAGAGTATGTATTGTGTTCTTGAAGCGGTAGAGAAGAGAGAGATAGAGGGGAGGCTTGGGTAGAGGAGGAGGAGGAGGAGGTTACCGAGAGAAAAGAAGGGGACTCGGTGGGGGTACAAAGGAAAGGGACTGGGCTGGAGGGGCGAGCGAATGGGATTATGATGTGAATAATGAAGAAAGGTAGGTTGAAAAGAGTAAAAGGTTTCAAGGTTTTTGGGGGCTATGAAGAATGAATGAAAGGACAGTGAGAAGCTGCTCATCAAACAAAGACTGGTTAGAAAATAGCTGCGCGGTGAGGGATTCAGACAGCCGTCAGAGCAGAAATGCCAAGCACCAAGTATTCAAAGCCTTCTCTTGCTATTCTCTCCCTCAAAGCACTGACTCTCGCACACTGGGGCCGTAACTCTTCAATCGTCCAAGATATTCCCTCTCCTCACAGCTCACAAATTGGCCTTATCTGTCTTGATATATATGCTCTTGGACCACAGACTCCAATCTCACTCAGACCAAATTGTTAGTTCCCCCAAGTAAAAGCGACAAATTAATGAGGTAATATTTAAATGGGCAGATAGATTGGATGAGAGAGATCCAGTAGTCTTCCTGTCTGCAGCCTTTTTTTCTACTCGTACACGCAGACGGGAGTTGCTGTCGTGTTCAAGTGTCACCACACCTGCGGGGGACCGTTGGGGGGGGTGAGTTTACCCTTGGGAGCCTGGTATATGCAATATCTTTGAGAAAGGACTTGGCAGTGATTTCTTTCACTTGATCTTTCTCATCTTGACACATCCATAGTTTGAGTCATGATGCGATTGTTTGAGCTCCAGATGAATGACTGTTTGCGCAGACCTCGCATCATGGCCCACTGGTTGGCATTGGCAGCTGTCGGTGCCAGCAGGCCAACACACCCATTGAACGGCATCAAGAATTACTCCTCTGACTAAACAATCTAGATTTTCTCCATATTGTAAAACACGTGTCCTGTGCTCTCTAACGGCCTCAACGCCAACAAGGACCATCATCAGCACCGTACGTTCAACGTTGCTACCTCCCTGCCATCGACTATAGTCGATTGAATGAACTCAATTGCGCATTGACATACACTGAGCACATTCAGGCCTGTTATAAACTCGAAAATTGCAGGCAATAATAGAACAATCCCAACCAACAAGCTTCAACCGCTACCAGTCCAAGACGTCCGAACCACAAAGCGTTTCAACACATGGACACCAGAGCACTCTAATTCAGGCTTTGACCTCCACTTTAACCTTCCTGTTGGCCATCTCTCTCCCATTACCCCTCCAGAAATAGCAATTCGATTGTGCAGTCTTCCATGTGGCTGTCTTCCAGACCACATCGTGCCCCAAGCGCACATCAATACAAGCAGCCAAGCCAATGGGTATTTACAGTCGCCATGACCATCAAAATCAGCCCTAACCCTTTATCGTGTCTATTCTTTGAAGTTCCAATTAGAGGTGGCTCATACGTTACATTTGCTGATGTCTTTCTACAATCTCCTCGACCTGCAAACGGGTTTCTTTCGATCAACAGAGACAACAATCACTTTCATCCAACCTTCTTATGCATACTGGAAAAAGGGACAAACAATCTTTGTGGATAACGTCTAGAATAAGTTACAGCGAAACTCGGGTGTGTGCACGACTCGCAACAAAACATGGACAACCAATGATTCAGTTCACCAAAAGCCACACCCAATACATGGATCCAAGAGTCCACCGTCCAACCATCAAAGGCAGCCTGCATCCCGACACAGATCCACTCGCTCTCCCTAGTCCCGATGACCGAAAACCAACGTCGCACTGTCCAACCCACACCTTTTCTCCCTCCGGCTCCCATCGCCATACATCTTCAGCACAGAGCACCAAGGAGCACGCGACACACACTGACATTGTGTGTTAGTAGTAACAATAGTACACACACACATACACATACACAATAGAAAGTAACAAACAATAATGTGGTACGTTTAACACCATGAGTCGCAGCTTAACCCAAGGTCAGCTCGGACTGCGATGTTAGTGTAGCCGTTTTTCTCACAATGACAAAATCCCGGTTTCCAGGGTTCAAATGAGTGGCACAGACGATGCCCACCACACTGTTTCTCCAACAATACTCTCCAAACAGTCCCCAAAAAGTTTGCGTTGTCTATTCAACATGCACTCATCATCATCAATTCTAGAAAAAACCATCCCTCAGTTGGTATGCGCACTGTTCCAAAGCCACCTACCCTTGATCGTTTCAAGAACCCCAATTCTACTACGGAATCCATCCATGAATAAATTCCCAATCGTAAATGCAGATAATCTTCTAAAATAGACTTCCCCAGGCCCCCCTCATCTGTCATTCAACTTCGGATCATGGACACCAAATCGGCAAGTTGACGTCAAATTCCAACCCTGTTTCCTCCAGCTCACAGACCTAAGCAACGTCAAGATCCCACTCAATACAACCAACGCGCCGTCCATCTTACCTACATAACCTTCCTAAATAAATAAAACAACCTAACTCACAGTTAATCATAACAAACATTTCAAAGCCTCTTGGCAACTTTGCCAAGTGTCAACCGCCATCGGGCAGAGCTAAAAAGTCAACCAACACCAACAGATGCAGGGTATGTCATATATCAACAATTTGCATCTACATCTAATCTCATCCAACACCTGCCAAGAGCAATCTTAGATGCTAGGATAATGTCCCTGCACTTATAATCGCTTCTTTATCTGTGCCAACCCTAGAGGTTTATCTATCTCTCATTTGGTCTATGTCTACTTTAACATCTTTGCGATTTGGCATACGTTCAGCCTCGTAAACCTCACAGAATTCACACGCACCCCCAAGTATGGGCCCTTTTATCATGTCTCGCCAGTGAATCAATGATTTCCAACTTTAACCCACCATATACCATGGATATAAAACTATATGTAAAAAGACTACACATTAGAATGCCACAGCCGCCAAGCGCTCCCTACCCAGACAAACAAAAACCACAATGATACCCCCCTCGCAACAATTCTACCACTCCAAACTCGTAAACGCAATTACAAACCCCCTCACCATCAAATTCGCCATACCGAAAAGAGAACCCCAAAGGAAGAACACATGCGAACCATCCAAAAGCCCACGCGATCGCCAAGCCACGCGAAACCCCCCTGCTCATGTCTCAAATCTTTGATCTGTCTGTTCATCCCATGCAGTGTCAGCCTGACACTGAGTCCTGCACTGTAACTCGGCGCACGCTTTTGTCGGTAACGCTGTCTCCCATGCGAAAGAAAACAAAATGGGCGGTCGTTTGGATTTTCCCTTCCCTCTCTTGGCGCGTCAATATTGAGCGGGTAGGCTCTGTCGTGGATGCTGTTCTCTTCAAATGGTGTACAGAAAGTCTGGACGGTTGTCTCCCAACGCCTCAATCTCCTTTTCTGTCTTGCCCTGCACCAGGTAGTCGCGCTCTCCGTTGAGTCGTCTCTTGTTCTCCTTGTCCAACAACACAGCCATTAGGATGCTGCCGAGGAACATGCCAAAGAACAGGTAGCCAACAATAATGCCGTGGCCCTCAAAATAGCGCGGCGAGTTGAAGTAGATGCTGCTGCTCACGACACCGTTCAGGTTGCCCCAGCCAATAACGAAGCCAAGTACGATACCACGTTTGTAAACCCCCTCCACATTGTTTGCTATCCAGGCAATAGTAAGCGAGATGGCTGGGTAAATACCCATGGCTCCAAGGAATGTTCCCACATATTGCACGGCAGGGTTGGTCGTTGCCATAAGCATGATGAAGCCAGCCATTCCGACAGGAGCACAACAAATAAGGAAAATAGCACGCTTCTTGGCTCTGTCAGACCAAAAGCCAACAATAACGGTGAGGATAGCGGCTGCTGCATAAGGGGGAACACTGAGAAGCTGGTTCCTGACGACATTGTCTTTTGTGGTGAAGCTCATGCTCTGGATGATGGACGGGAGGAAGAGACTGAAGGAGTAGAGCGGCATAAGAGGGCCCATATAGATGAGCATACCAACATAGGTCTTCCAATCCTTGACGGCGTCCCAAAAGTAGTCCATCTTAAACGACTCGTGCTCAGCGGAGCTCTGTTTGTCCTGTTTGAGGCGGTACAGAACACGGGCGCGGTCCTCCTTGGTTAGAAATTTGGCCTCATCCGGGAAATCGTGCACCATGAAAAAGGAAATGAAGCCAATGATAATGGTAAGTGCGCCTTCGATGATGAAAATCCAGGCCCATCCCGCCAGGTTGCATTTCCCATCGAGTTTCTGGATCGCAGCCGAAAGAAGGCCACCAAAGGAACCTGCAAGCGCTGCCGCAGAGAAGAAAATGGCAGCTCGCACGCCAAACTCGGTCCGCTTATACCAACAGGACAGGTAATAGTTGACACCAGGGAAGAGCCCGGCTTCGGCGACACCAAGAAACCAACGGGCAGCCATCAGTCCAGACCAGTTCTTGATGAAGCCCATGCTCAACATGCAAGTTCCCCAGAGAACCCTGCTGATGTCAGCCATAGCCTATTGTGTTTCACTGACAAACATATGTTGTGATGGATAGAAGGAGACTTACATAATGGTGGGGATGAAGATGGAGGGCCGCGACCTCTTGAGGAGGAAATTGGCGAGCACCTCGAACAGCGCATAGGAAACGAAGAAGATGACGAGGGATGCCGTATACTGGGACGTAGACATGGGAATGTCACTTGTCAGATGGGCGACTTTGGCATTACCGATATTAGTGCGGTCAAGAAAGCACATCAAGTAGAGAAGTGTAAGCTACAAATGGTCAGTATCGTCGTGTGAGATGGTTTAAGATATTGGTGGTTCAATAGACGAGGGTGCGACATACCCATGGGATGAGCTTGAGATCTAGTTTCCACAATAAACGACGCTCCTGCAACACGGTCAGTTTTTGAATCAGTAATTTCCAAAAATTCCCAATCCTCAAATCTTGAGATTGAAGACTTACAGCAGCAGCACGCTCCTCTGGCGACAGTCCTGCATACGGGTCGGCAACGTGTTCCATGTCCGAACTGGACATGGAGTCCGTGACCGCATGTTTCTCTGAGTCGCTCATCGTGGGCGGAGTGAAAGGTAGACCAAGATTCGTGTGCCCTTAAGAGTTACCAATCGCGGAAGGAAGTGGAAAATGATTAAAAAATTAAACGAAATCCTCTCGGCCCCAGCAGCCGAGAGAGGGTTATGGGTGGAAGGAGAGGGCTAGTAGGTTGGTTGGGATGGTAGCGAGGAATAGAGAGGGAAACAGGACTGATGAGCGACGACTGCCAAGTATGTATGTACTGCAAGAGAATATCTGTGTGCGTGGGTGGGTAGGGTATTATGGATCTAGGTATTAATGCCTCGATATGTGTGTGTATATGTGTAGTAGGTAGTCTCAGACAGACAGGCAGCAAGTCCCCGGATCTTCTCCTCGCCCTAAGCGACGGTTTGCTTAGTTGAGGACGGGCGTGTTTTGCCACCTTCTTTCTTCTTTTTTTGCTGGGAACAGATCAGCCACCCAGTCGGGATCAGATCACGGACGGATAATTAGATATAATGGGTGGGCGTGCCAAAGCCAAGGGTCGTTTGGTGATGGAAGACAGAGTTACATGGGAAAACATCCACCTCTTCCCGGCAGAGGCGTCGTGGCTTGGCGGCGTGGCGTGTGGGACGGGATGGGTGTCTATATTGAATGAAGAGAACGGTAAGGCTGCGGGTCGGAAGAGGGGAGAGGATAGTTAGGGGAAGGGATGGGAAGGGTGAGGTGGGCAAGAAGGGGATATGGTCTGGTGGATGTGGTGGATGACGAGAAACAAAGAGGCATGTACTAGGATATGGAGAATAGAAGGGCTAGCAGGGGGATCGCACGAGCAAGAGCAGATGCGGTAGCTACTCTGACAATCAAAGAGTCCAACTTGTCAACTTACTTTCAGTTAGTGAGGTGCCAATGCTTCGTGTAGGCAACATGGAAGGTGATATGCCAGGATCCCAAGCGCTGATGTCGCCTTCACCCGACTGGATGGGATTCCCTGTCCACCACCCATCGCCCATCTCCACGAACAGGCCTAACACCTCCGAGGAGCTGCGGCCGAAAGCGGCCATTGGGGATGCTGTGTGTCCACAGTCCAGCCAATAACAATAGGCGTCTTGTCATTAGAACGCCTCTCGGATGTATTTTCTGTTCACAGCGTTGTGGAATGAATGGCGTTGTATTGGGTTCGGTCAATTACCAGGTCGCTACATGTTCGTGCATGTCTGTGCATGGCGTCTCGTGGAGTCTCATGCAGCACAGGACGCATGGCATGCCACGGAATGGCCATCCGAGCTGTGCATTGGTCTGTATCTGCACCGGTCATTGCGATATTCGAGTTTTCAGAGTACCTAGGAATGCGGAATGTATTGTCAGTTGAGAGGCCAATAAAAGAGAAAGTACTCAAATACCTTCCAAGTATCTGATAAGACCATGAGGGTAGTTAAAATGTTCAGCATGTTTGCACCAACAAACTCATACCACCCTCAACCCACCAACGGGAAGCAGACGAACGTTGTTTGACCACTTCTCCCCTCCAAGAGTAACACTCATCCCTATGCGTAACAGCCTCCATGTTCCCATCTGGGCCATTTCTCTCTCTGTGTTTACCCAACTCGCGTGGGAAGATGGACGAACAGAAAGAGACCAGTCCCACTGTCCACATGTGCAGCGACGGGAGGGAGCGGATACAACCTGCAACGTGGGATGCTATGATACGTTTCGTAAACGGTGAAATTTGATGTTTCTGGGTTCAGACTCTCCCTACAACTCGGCTTTGGTGTGATGGATTTCGCTGAGGAGATGCTGAGCAATTGATGCTAATTCCAAGTTGAGGCCTACACCAGGAAGGTAGGGCTTTACAGTGGGGGCTAGTATAAGGCGCATCTACAGTGGAGTTTGTAGGGGTGGCTAGTGCATTAGCGCTGTGGCTAGAGCCGCCCTAAGAAACGCCATCAGCAGGCTTCCAGAGCCAAGACTGCCAGCCAAGCCGGATTACAGATCCGTTGCCGGCAGATCATCTATGGATTGCTTCCATGAACTGTTCCAGGCTTGGCTTCTCAAATTGTATTCTTGGTGGCAACGGCCAACTTCATTTGTCAATAGATTCCCACAAAGCAACTCTAGTCGCTCGTCTATCTGGCCTACCTACACATGCACCATAACTGCACCAGGGTAGTGGACCCAGTGGACGGAGGATGCGCTATGGAGGCCCTGACGGCAGGGCTTTCATCCACTAATGTAGACCGCGCCTCTGCCAAATATCGATGCAGACACGCGACACGGCTGGTGCTTCTGGACACAAGTTGCTTCTTACATCTTGCAACCATTATGCTCATTCTACAATATATCCAGCGCGGCTCATGCTGACCACATCCAGCTATAAGAGCCATTGTCTAGATTGAGAGTGCTTATTCATACAATGGAATGAAACCAGTTTCCCAAATTGGACAAGTCTCGCTTTCACGGTTGGATCAAGTAACAACCAACTCAAGCTTGGATACGGTGCGTGCCCAATGCATCAATAGAAAAGGAGCGGGTAAGGTAGGATAACCATCTCTTTGCCAATAGTTAGGATTCAATACAAACTACTTAGTATTCATTGTTGTTAGTTGTTGGTCCAGACTCACATCGGAGGGTGTTCGTATATATACCTGACCATCAACAATACGATATACCACCCACCAACTTCCTCATTGTCTACAGCCACTACAACGCCTTCATCTCCGCATCTTATTCACTCCCACATTGTGCTTCTCTCAAACCACCCAAGATTAATGGAGGTTACCTGCATTCGGTGAGTTGACCCTGGTTAAGTATTGTCGTCAATGCTTGGACAGAAACCGACAACATGTGCCAAGTCCAAGTCTCTACACGGGCAAAAATGCTCCGCTGCGGTATGTGGCTGCTGACCCTCTGTCTGTGCGTGTGGATGGCTGCAGGTGAAGTACAAGTTATGGGCAGCAAAGACTCTCAAGTGAAGACGGGATGGTTGATGCTAATGCTGCTATTTTATCATCAAAGCGCAGATGGACAAATGTAACTTGAGCAACATGTCTTGCCCTACCATCCCGTGCCGCTCTATCCACTTCAGCCCCAGATCTGCACTTCTTACACATCCTCACCATTTTCTCCATATGGTCATATCCTGCAAAGTGGCTTCTCAATCCGTCAGCATTCTGCGCTATTACCTGTGGTATTACTTGGTGTGCCGTGATATGATGAACACAGAAACGGGAGCGGGAACGCATTACATCAGAGAGAACACAGAGGGTAGAAAGAACACAACGTGGTTGGATGGGTTCAGGTACGATAAAATGGGCCACACGAACGAACGAACAAACAAACCCTTCTTTTTTTTCATTTCTTGTGAGAAACGGCGGGAGTTGCAAGAGGCGAATGACGGCATACCATTGTGTTTCTCGAGCACACAGATGAAGCATGGAATAAAGCAGGTGGCCATATTTATCATCAAGTAAAATTCCAATTTCCAACATCGCCAAGCATCTAAACGCTAACATTAGCACAAACTGCATACCGTAGGGTGTAGGGACGATGGCGTCTTGGCTCCTGACTTGGCGGGGATCTACCACGCTCTCCCTCTTGGGACATTCGTTGCATATACAACTCGCATTGTAATTACATGCTATAATTGTATTCCTTTGAAAAACACAGCATTCCGATTTGTACCCGGATAATTAATTGCATACCCCTCAATCTTGGTGTCACCTGGAACGCTGCAGATCCGTCAGGTGAAGATAATAAATAACTGGGCTTTGTGTCACCACTTGAATACATCCAAAGTTCCAAACAAACAGCTACACTCGTAACCCCCGATCATATCATCATATTTTTGCATTTTCTTTCTCTCGTCATTCAAATACGCATTTATCTTGCCATTACACATCCTAAATGAGTAATACTCTCTAGCTCCCGCTGGAACCTGCATTGACCATCTACGAATGGCATGTCTTGGACCCTCTTCTCTCACACCTTGCAAGAAAAAAAAAAAAAAGAGCAAAGAAAAGAAAAGAAAAATGAGATATTTTTGTTGTTCCTGATGTTCTAGGCGTTTGCGGCCTAATGAGTGGATCAGACACCCACGAATGCAATATCCACGCCTTGCTGTTGATATTTGATGAGACGATTCCTATGCTTTTATAGGTGCACCACATTCTGGGCCGCTCAATTCTACTCTACTGATGCCGGTAATGGGATAGCTAATACACTCAATGACACCCTGCCCTTGTTTTATCATCGCTTCCATTTCACATCGTACGCCCCCTTTCATCCAACTATATACCCATCCCCATCCACTCCCATCATCCACATCCCTTATCCTCTTCCGAAAACCTCATATCTCGTGCAGCTCCAACATGAACCTCACTGGCTCCCCAAGTTGCGCCTTACCCTAGCCATGCAGCCCAATCTCGGAGCTATATCATGTACGACACGTTAATGGCCAACAACGTTATCATCCGTATCCCGCCGATGATTAATATTGGATATCTAATATTTAATCTCAAGACCCATAACAATGCCATTACTGTTCCCGCGGTCGCCCTTCGGACCAATCATTTTGACTATCTGGGCCAAAGCAACCCTCACTTATCTATCCTTACCAACCAAATCGGATGGCTGCACCAACATAATCTACGTGTAGATGCCCCTCACTTAAGAGAGACCCCGCATCGGCATCGATTTGAGTAGCCAGAACCAAATTGGATGCTCCGAGACTGTTCCCAACGCCATAGTCTCGGGGTTCATCTCAAGAGTCAAAGGGCCAATTCCGGATAAATACGAATGTCTCTACGTATGCACACAAAACATGTCAAAGATCTATGCTACACATTGGTGATAGAAGGCCATCCCCACGTTTAGGCACGATTGCTCATAGTAGTCAGCACGGCATTCCGACACCTCCAACAAATCTGATGCAAAGGCGTCAGTGAAGGTAATATCTTGCAATTGTGTACTTTTCAGTTTTACAACGAATCCAACGCTACACTAGTCATCCAGTCTCTACTTTGAAAGCCCCAGCTCTTTGTAGAATGCCTCCGTGCTTGGCTCTCTGCCCAAAAACTCCTTCAAAAACTCCATCTCCTCGATGCTGCCACCGCGTTCCAGCACGGTATGACGGTACCGACGACCTTCCTTGCCGTCCATGGGATTCTTCTTGAAGAACGAGTGGAACATATCCAAGGAAAAGACCTCAGAGTAGAGGTAACCGTAGTAGCCTGCATCATATCCGCCGATAAAATGGCCAATGTTGGCGTGACGGTTGCCCCAGTGACTATCGACAGAGTTAGTATTATTTCCAAACAAGCAAGAAGCAATGGCAAGAACTTACATTCCCTCTCCTACATCCTCCGGCCCTTTGATGCCAGAAATGTCGTGTCGCAGCTGATTCCAGAGCTGTCCGCAGTTCAGGTTCTTGATTTCATCGTGGGACTTGGGGCCGTGGATAGTCATATCAAATGTGCCAATGAGGACCTGAGCAAGGGCTCCCGTGGCCGAGTTGAGATGCTTGGTCTGAATTAGCTTCTCAACAAGGTCATCGGGGATCTGCTCATTCGTCTCCCAGTGCCTAGACAGAGATTTCAAGACGCTGGGGGTCCAGCACCAATTCTCTAGCATTTGAGACGGGGCCTCCACGAAGTCAGCAACAGTCGCAGTGCCGTGTGTGTAGCTGTAGCGCGTCCTGGCGGCAATATCGTGAATACCATGACCGAGCTCATGGAAAAAAGTAACAACCTCGTGGTGCTTGAGAAGCGCTGGCTTCGTTGCGGTTGGCTTGCTGAAGTTGCACACGAGAGCAGTGGCAGGGTAATTCTTTTCTCCATCCTTGGTGAGATAACCCGGCACCAAACCAAAGTTGGCGTAATGGCCGTACTTGTTATCTCTAGGGTGAAGATCAAGATAAAGATAACCACAGAAGCCACCACCTGCGGTTTCTTCGTCCCAGACGCTGTAGATGATAACATCCTCGTGCCAAGCGATATCCTCGGACTTGCCAGTCGGGCTCAAACGCGCCCGGTCCTCTGTCTTGAGTTCCACAAAAACGAAGCCGAAAATCTCTTCGAAAATCTTGAGCATACCAGCAAAGGTGGACTCGGACGGGAAATATTGGGAAATAGCATTTTCGTCCACGCTGTACTCCTTCTCCTTCATGATTCTTGTATAGAAGGATGTATCCCACATGTACAAGTTGCCGTCAAACTCAGCACCTCGCTCCTCACAGTCACGCTTCTTGTATTCAAGGAGAGCATCAGCCTCCTTCTTGCCGCCGGGCGCAAGGCGGGTGCGGAGATCGCCAAGGAATTCATTGACGCTGGTGGCCTTCTTGGCCATCTTCTCTTCAATCCTGAGGCTTGCATGATCGGGGTAGCCGAGAAGTCGAGCGGCCTCATCGCGAAGTTCCATAATCTCCTGGAAGAGGGGGACATTGACGTTTGACTAGCGATATGACGCTGGTTAGAACATGGCCATACAGAGTCTGCAGCTGGTAGAGCTGTTTGAACGAAAACATACCTTGTTAGCCTCGGCCATGACATATGTCTTTCTGGTATTCTCATGAATGGCGTATTTCATCAAGGGCGTAAAGTGGTTGTACTTGAAGGTGACCTTAACCTTGCCTTCATTTTCACCAGTGCCCTTCTCGAGAGTGGAAACATCAACATCATCGCTAGGCACACCCTCCAGCTGCTCAGGCTTGAACCAAACACCACCCTTCTCCTCATTCAGATTCTTCTGGCACTGGATGCAGAGCTGGCTCAGTCGCTTCTGGATTTCCTTGAAGCGGTCTCGTTGAGATCCTGCCGGGAGGAGCAGACCGTTGCGGATGTATTTCTGGCGTTCCTTCTGGAGCACATGAAGGGGCTCCTTATCCAAATTCTGCGAGTCACGGGTACTATAAGCAGCATCTACCAGCTTGAAGACATCTTCTCGCATCTTGGTCTCAATGCTGAAGTCGTCCAACAGCTCCTCTGCCTTGGAAGCAGCTTCCCTGAGCGAGGCGTCCGTCGACACATGCTGATAAAACGTCAGAATGCGCCGAGGTCCTTCTGATAGGTTGTCGTCGAAGAGGATGGGTTCCAAAACGTTGGAAAACGCAGCCTTGTCGGTCGTCACATCAGCCACCATCTTATCCAGGACGCTCTTGGTAGTTTCGGTGAGCTTCTTTGCATCGGCGATGATGGACTCGGCGGTGCCCGTAAACAGAGGAGGCGCCTGGGGCGGTGTTCGATATCTTTCGGGAGCCATGGTGCTGGTGGTCAATGGACGGCGGAAGTATACCTGACGTTGTTGTGCTTGAAGGCGAAAGTGGTTGGCAAGGGACTGGAGGCGGGGGAGAGCTCGTGGGGAAGCCAGCGTGACGGCGAGGAGGAGAACGAGGGGAGAGAGGAGAAGTATAAGGAGGGGGTGGAGGGGCAGGCATCTCCTCTCCAGCTCGAAGGTGGTGGGCTGCTACTGCAGGCTTGTTATCTCACTGTCAGGTGTGTTTCGGGCTTGTTGGATGGGTGGATGTACGTCTGCTGGCTGTTGGCGTAGCTCGGCTGCAGTCGCGGCAGGGAATCGTTCCGAGAGGGGAAGAGGGGAGGAGGGGTGAGGGGTTCCTTCAATTGCGGTTCAGGGCGGCTTTCCTCGTTTGCTATTGACGGCTGATGGTTGTACAGTGCTATACAGGTTTGATGGTGCTGGGCAATTGGATGGACGATGAGGAAGCTTGGTGCTTCTGCGTTGCTCATTGCATTGGCAGGCAGCTCCATTCAACAAAGCTCAGCTCCCTGATTGGGCAGGTGGTTGAGGAGAAAGGCGGGGCTAGTTCCACATCCCGCAGTGGGGTTAATTGTCGTTAAAACTAGATAGAATTTGTTCCTAGGTTAATCTAACAAGTGACCTTGGAAAGCTTTTCAAAGATCTAGTTTCAATACTAATACTATTTTATAAATCTTTGGATATTTCCAGATATTCCTAGGCATCTCTAGCTATTTCTATCCGGTTGCACCATGATGTTGAAGCAATTCCTCAATCGTTGCTTTATCTCTCTTTTGGCGCCGTCTCTTACTCGCCTCTGCAGGCCACCCAAATACTTCCTGCACCCGTTCTGCAGAGATGATCGCCCTCGAGGCTTCTAGAGCCGTACGGTGCGGTCCGTTCTCCAATTGAAGATTCGTATCAGCTCCATTCTCAAGCAGAATCTGCACCGCCGCTATATGACCCATATGGGAGGCAGCAGCGAGGGCGCTGCCGTAGAATCCGCTTGAAAATAGCAAGTCTACTTCAGCCCCATTCTCAATAAGGACTTTCATCGCCTCTTGTTGCCCATACATGGAGGCAGCGCCAAGGGCACTGCCATATTTTCCAACAGCTAGTACAAGATTTACTTCAGCTCCATTTTTTAGAAGTTCCTGGACAGTCTCTTTTTTCCCACCCTTAGAGGCAGCAGCAAGAGCAGTACCATAGCTTCCACAAGTTAACAATAGATTGGCGTCAGCCCCCTTCTCAATAAGGTGCTTAACGACAATTGTTTTTCCAGTTTCAGCGGCAGCAGCAAGCGCGCTGCCAAATCTTCCACAAGTTAGCAGAAGATCTGGCTGGGCTCCGTTGTCAAGAAGGAGATCAACATAATCTATAATCCCCAAATGAGAGGCAGCGGCAAGAGCACTACCAAAGATTCCACATGATAGCAGCACATTTGCTTCAGCCCCACTGTCAAGGAAGAGCTTGATAATTTCTGTATTTTTGACACTAGCCGCAGCAGCAGCAAGAGGACTTCCATATTGTCCAGCAGACAATACGACATTTGCGTCTGCCCCGCGCTTAAGCAGTAGCCCAACCCTTTCTATATTGCCGCCGTCAGCGGCAGCGGCAAGGGCATGGCCGAATAGACCACAGGTCAGCATGAGATTTGCTTCTGCCCCATGGTCAAGTAGAAGCTCGACATTTTCTTTTGGGCCAGACCAGGCAGCAGCAGCCAAAGCACTCCCATCGGCTCCCACAGATAGAATAACATTTGTTTCAGCTCCGATCTGTAGAAAGAGCCTCATAGCTTCAGTAAGCCGATGTTTTGCAGCAGCAGCCAGAGCGCTGCCATACCCACCAGGCAGTACGGCGTTTGCATTAGCCCCATGATTGAGCAAGAGCTTAATATTGTCCATATTTCCATTTCTAGTAGCAGCAGCAAGAGCACTGCCAAATAGGCCACTAGGCAACAACAGATTGACATCAGCACCATGCTTAATAAGGAGTAGAATATGCTCCGTATTCCCATTTTCAGCAGCAATAGCAAGAGCGCTGCCATAAAGGCCATTAGGCGAGAACAGATTGGCATTGGCACCATGATTGAGCAAGAGCATAATACACTCAGTATTTTCATATTTAGTGGCAGTGATGAGAGCACTACCAAAGTGTCTGTCCGGCAAAATATGATCGACCTCGGCCCCATGCATGAGAAGAAGCTTAACGGTCTCCGTGTACCCTTCAGAAATGGCTGCAGAAAGAGCGTTTCCGTATCCGCATGACAATTTTTTCAGCTCAGTGCCTCCTTTCTTAACAAGTGCTTCACATAATGGGTTGTAGCCTGCGAAGGCAGAGAGTGTCAACAAGTCGCTGCCTTGGTCGTTCCTTGCCAAGATGGGCAGATTTTCATCGTCCCACCAATCTTTCAGAAGGGCAAACAACGAGAAGCGGCATATTAGGAAAATGGTGACTTCAGCTGGAGCAAACCTTTTGGCTTTTATATCATATAAAATGGACGATTTCGGGTGTTTCCAGTAATAACTAATCCGCCCAAACCAATCGCGGTAAGACGAACTGCTATTCTCTGGAGAACCGAGAAATGTGACCAGAAGTTGTCTTAATTTTGGATCTACATGTGACCCGTTTTTCACCATTTGAGTGTCATAGGTTCTAGTATGATTTCCCCAAAAAGAAAATACATAACGTTGAAACGGATGTTTCCGGTCGAACAGGTCAATTTGTGTTGGTCCTTGCTTGTCGCCTAAGTTTTCGGGAACTCTATCGTCTGTCGTAATCTCATACGTCTCAAGCAGAAGCCTAAGACAGACTTTTGCAGCACTGCAGTGTGCTTGTAATAAGAAATCTGTGTGTTTTTCTTCGAAATATTCTGCTACGGAGAGATGTGAGAACCTCCAGACTTGCTGCTGAGAGTCCAGAACCAGTAAGTTGTTGCATAGCTGCAACAAAAGGTCCTCATCTATGGCACCATGTAGAGCGAATGGTGGGATATAATCGGGATCCACGCTCACCGCACCGATCAACTCGTCAGTTTTGAGGGGAACGCAGGCGCACACAACCCACGCGCAAGCACGGTCAACGACGATTTTTTGAAGCGGATCTCTCGTAGCTTTGTCGTATATTTCATTGTAAGCCCCTTTTAAACTATCTGGAAGTTTTCCCAGCCTGTTCTTGATGGCCTGCTCCATAGTGAGTTCGAGCAACTGCTGAATTTGGAGATTGGCCCACTGGAACCTGTGACAAATTCAGCAAAAAACCCGATGAAAATTTCCGTGTATATCATCACTCACATTCCTCTGCTTCCTTCTTGGAGCTTCTTCACAATCTCCGCTTGTAATGGCTTAGACATGCGTTTCCATCGAATGTGACATTGAATCTCCTCTTTGATGAACTTCTCTATATCTCCTTGATTCTTTGTAGCATCAATTTCGATACAAGGCAGCGAATGGAAGCACTCTCTAATATCGGGATCTGGACGACCCGAAATAAATATTTTGAGTGGCCTCTCCGCCTCACACATGAGCAACTTCAAAGTTCTCACAAGCTGACCACGCGACTTTATATCACATTCGTCCAAGGCGTCAACCACAATTGTGGTTTTGTGATAGTGATTAATTGACTCCAAAATTTGATTCTCACATGAACCAATGTCGAGTGTCGAACAATTTCTACTAGCTTCAAGACAACACTGTACAAGGCTATCTCTCAAATCACTAGCATCTCCATAGGGTGTCGCAAGTTGGCGAACGTAGCTACGGAGGATAGTACCATACTCTCCGCGTCCTGTTTCGTTTCGATTGCAATAGAAAAACGCAAAGCCCTCCTGAACAGTTGTATTTTCGTACAGGCTACGCATATGATCGATAACCTTGGAAGTTAAGTATGTCTTACCAGCGCCAGCTAGTCCATCTTAGTCACACAACAAGAATGGCTTCAGGTAGAGAATATTACTTACCGTAACCACGAAGCCACATGATCCCTGATAAATCGCTACTCTCCCACTCGTGGAAACTGTCATCCGATAACAGCCACTCACATGTATTTGCTGTCCTATTTTCCTTTACCAGGTTATGATGATCTCCAAATTTCAAGGAAGAAATCTGATCTAGAGTGTCCATACGTTTTGCTAGAGCAGACTTACTATAAATAATGTCAGTTTACCTTGCTTCAAAAAGAAAATCTGAAACTAACATCTGGTCCTGAATGATTTCCATGAGATTGAGAAGTGCTCTGACATTAGCCCGGTTCGAAGAACTGCACAGTTTTTCGCATTCCTCTGCTGCCTTCACAAGCTGCCTCTCGCTTTCCAAAAGCTTGTTGACATGACCTCGTGCAACTTCAACCCTGAAAGGAGCGGCTATCATGTTAAATCTGCTGTTCTGGCACTTTCTAGCGTAGCTGAGAAAGATCTGGGTTGTAAAGTAGGACTGAACCATGCAAGATCTCAACTTTTTCCAGGCGACAACAGATGCGTTAACGCCGGGGTCTGAGTCCATGTACAACTGCTGGTAAATGTCACATTGGGCAAGAAGCGAAGTGACTTGAGCAAATGCAGCGAGTATGTTGCTGTTCAACTCGTCATGTGCGATAACGATCTACGAAGAATTAGCTGGGTTTCTGATGCCATGCAGATAACATAAGATATTGATCATGAACTAGAGCTTATTATCCTAACTACTTACCACGATGATGGACCGGACCGCAGCCCAAGGCAGGGCCGCATGAGCAGGGTCAAAGCTACTAATCACATCACCAGCAGAGGCGAACTTTCTCAACACAGATGCAGAATTTTCTATGATGCGGCGTGTTCGACTGTCATGCTTCAGGTTCTTAGATGCAGTGTCTATTTTGTCCTGTATATGCACTGCTAAACCCTTTCTGTCTGCCAAGCTGTGATCTTCGTCATCTGTGAGCGTTGCTGTCACGTTACGTTTGTCTGTTTCATCCAAAGATTCCAAGGCTTCGGCCCATAGGTCGTAATTGCTGGTATGTAGCCTCGTTTGTAGGGCTACCGGCGCGTCGGCTACATCTTTCTCTTGACACTTTGCCGGGATTTGGGCAGATGAATCGCTGCAAATGGGCGCCGCAGTCGCTGTTGGGGCTACGGGTCCAAGTGGAACTTGGCCGTTCACAAAATATTAGCTTTGGTGAGGATGCTATGAGGAGTCTGGACAACACCGTACCTGGATTGGTAGAAGGCCCCGCACCTGAGCCATTATATCCTAAGACCCCAGTTTGGGATTCTTTAGGGCCCTTCTTAGTGCGTTTAAAAGGCCACAACCTGTTTGACGACATTGAAATAATCGCCTAGTAGCTGCGGTGTGTAATTTTGCGTCGGTATACAGCTAATCGGATTTATTTCGTGGTAGGAAGAGGTTGAGAGCCCAGCGAGGCTGCCAACAGCTGAGTCGGTTGATCCCTCCCTGTCAGAGCTGTGACTGGTCAGCCAGGCTGCTTGACAATTTTACTGGTCTGTACAATCGTGCATATCAAGGTTACACGACGCCCATGAGACTTTCTTACCTGGCCCAGACATCCAAAAGCCGGTGATGAGAGATCCTCCCTCCTAATTCCCCTACCTCATATCATCGCAGGGTCTTATACGCACAAAGATACTCTTCCCCCTCTTTACCAACAACCCTCAACGCAAACTTGCCATCACAGACGCGCCCATATTCGACCTTCAAGTCTATCGGCACATCTATTGGCCGCTTAAAGATTACGTTCACAACGAACTGCTCGTGCCGCCAGAGCAAATTATTCACCTCCTCTTCGATTTGTGGCTCGAAGCCGGACAACGAACGTAGCTGCTGAATCGCCACGGCCAAAGCGTGGTTCCCATGCGTGAGGCTGTCAGAGAGTCCCACAACCCTCTGCTTCCAGGCGGATCCGTGGATTGAGCTCATGTGTAAGTGTATCGCAGCCCAGAGAGTCGGTGCTGACCGCTTAAAGTTTATATTTCCCTTCACAGCAGTGGACCATGTAGCTGCCGGTTCGTCGATGGTTGTCGTTTGTGATATCTTGACTGCTGGTATTGATGAGGCTGGCATGTCGGCCAGGACAGTAACCACCTGTTCCCAAACAGAGTCACCTCCGCCCCAGCTTCCCATCTTGATCACAACAATCCGCATGTCAAATTCTATGCCTCCCTCAACATGACGTCCTTTCTGCTCCGGGCCTCCAAATAATGCCAGAACGACTACACTTCCATAGTCAAGGTTCCTTGGATCGCGACAACTCTCCGCATCCCGGATATCGAATATCGTCCTGGTGTTGGTGCACTTGAACGGAAGTAGAGGGCAATTTCTGTTTGCTAGCACCATGCTAAGCATCGGATTAACCAATGCCGGAAGAAGCATCAGTCGATTTCTGAGAGTAGACGTGTCCTCGCCAATACCTTTGGTAGCTGCATCGTATTTTTCGTTTTGGTCCCTTGCGATGTACAACTTCGCGGTGGCAGTGATCTTGGGCAACAAGATGTGTATTCCATCAGGGTCTGGCTGAAGTTTTGGCAAAAGGCCGAGAAACCCAAGGATGTGCTTTAGACCCATAAGAACAGTGATGCAACCACCGTCCAAATCGCTCAGGCGTGAGACTGGGTCGGGAAGCTCAAAGCTTGGCTTCGCTAGTAGGCGATGGAGCTTTCGTAACCTCCGCCAGTTGTCCATATAATCAAAAGGTACGTTCGTACATATGAAAAGTGCCGCAAAGGCCGATGTGAGGAACAAGATCATTAAGAGGGCCATCATGAGACTGGGTCCAATCTGGGTAGTGATAACTGGCTGGGAAATATGAGATTGTGACGAGGCGAGTGTTGACATTGGATTTCGGAGCTTTGTGGTTTTTAGTTGTAGAAGAAAAAACATCCGACCGTGATGGTGGGGTGTTAGCAGCGTGCCAGGTAAGCTGCAACACTTCCTTACAATTGAAGTAGGTACGATAGATTGGTGATGTAAAGCGACTAGTCTGCCTAACCGGTTTGGCCACTGTGGCCACCAAATTTTGTAATTGACATTATCTGCCACGTATGTAGACTCATCAACACGTCGCATCTGTACTAGTTATCACCGTAGCAGTTCATCAAGCCATGTATCAATTGACTAGAGAAAACAACTTTAATGGCCATCGCAACCCATCAAATTTCGACTCGTATATCCATACACTGAACTACAGTCGCTCATCTCCACGTCTCGTCATCATTTGTTGTGCAGTCCAGCCCAATGTACCATAGTTCAAGACAAAAAAAAAAGATCCAAAGCACTCAAAGCAACGCCGTCCGTTCCACAGATGCAAAAAAAGTTGCGCCGAGTAATTTCCCTCTCCGAAGGTATGTTGCGGGAATCAACGGTCTCGCTCAATTGGCGAGAATAGTGCGGACGAGGTCTGCCAGTGGGGAAAAGCCCAGCAAGTTAGACACAGGTAATTGGCAAGAGCAAGAGAGATGCAGGGGAGCATAAACGTACCGGTATAGTTGACCTGGCCAGAGCTGGTATCAACGGCCTTGAGCAGCTCGTCGACCTCCTCATCGGTCATCTTCTCACCCAGATTTGTCAGGATATACTTGAGCTGGCCGACGCCAATGAAGCCTGTCATGTCTTTGTCGAAAACCTGGAAGCCACGGCAGTATTCCTCTGGCTCACCGGGGTCACGGAACCCGCCGGGGCGGTTAAGAATTCGCTGGAAAGACTCAAAATCAACTGATTGCCAAGGCCTTGTGTTAGTAATAATCACACAATCCCAGCAAAACTCCGCACTGCAGTGTGTATTCAATGCTGCAAGCGGTTGCGATATACGTACAGTCGCTACCCAGACCCTTCTCAAGGTCTTGGATCTCGGTGAGTGTGGGGTTCTGGCCACATGCGCGCAACAGGTCGCCCAAGCAGTCAATTGCGCAACGGCCATTGCCGCGCTTGTCAAACAGGGCGAAAGCCTCCTTGTAGTTTGTTGAAGCCTGTGATTCAAATTGTTTAGAAGCCATGATCTCAAACAGTTGTGCTGTCGCGTAGGGTTGGTAGCGGACGTGGAGTGTGTGGTGCAAGAATCTTTGATACGTGCAGGTTGAACAATATGTTGTTTTCTGACCAACAAAGAGAAACGCAGCCGATTCCCCCCAACGGCTTTTTGATGACTGCACAACGGCAGGGAAAAGCCTTCGTGGTGGTGGGCAGCTAGCGAATCACATGCGGCAGACGGGCGGTTTGTTTACATCGGTGCCGGGGCAACTCACCATGGTTTTTTAGGCGGGTGTTTGTCAGACTGCTGCTAATGGCGTCACACACGGTGTGCTGGTGTGCAGGAGGCGATGAGTATCGGTTCGCAAGGGAGGGATCACTATGTTTGGATTGTCTCTGTTTTGCCTGTGTCTTGCCGGCAAAATGTTCGAGATGAGGGGGTGCGTTGAAAGTCGGAAATTTGGTGGAGTTGGAGAGAATGAAGGAAAAGAGAGGACGGGAAGAGGAGGTCAACAAGAGGTCGGCGGTCTGCACCTCCTGAGTCGGCAGACTTGCTTGGCCACCTAGGCTGGACTAACCGCCGCCCCACGGTCCATGCCCCTCCACTGTGTATACCACAGGCAGTCCCTACAGGCTGCTATTTTGTTGTCATTAGTGGGCTGGATGAGTGGCGACGCCCCCGTGTTACGCTGGCGGGGCAACGGCCCGAACAGGCTTAGTGCTACCTGAGCCAATCACTCTATCTCAGATGCCACTGGCATGCCAGGACAATGCGTCGAATGCGTTGTAGCAAAAGACTCCCAATACTTGTTGCCCTGATTGTTTCGGTTACAGTACATGACTAAATAGTAATTATGTGATCGCTATCATTTTTTTTTCCTTTTCTTACTCTAGCTAGCCTTTTTTTCATCATTTCCGAGCCATGTGCAGGCGCAGCACTTGAAGTGTGGTGTTTTGGAGAAAGTCTTGTAAAGACTGCTTGGGCCACATCAATCAACTTCACCTTGGCCATTCACTCCTTGAACAATTCGAAATGGCCATACTCCATTGTGCAGGCTATTCTCTCGAGTCTAGGGCCTATATCTATAGTGCAGCTATAATTAATACTCATATCGCATACTACTGCATCCAATTCCAAATCCCACCCCAGCTACCTACCCTAGCAGGATCTGTAACATTGAGATGTAGTGGCAATTTGGCTGAAGGCGGGGTCGTCAGACAGCTTCAAACGCTGAATGAATGATCACGTCATTTTCATATCCCATACTATATATTCTAGCTGGAAGGCTTGGTTAAACAGACAAAACTATTCCTAAATTCAACATCAATATTTTATAAATAAATCCATTCCAATCAGAAGCAATGGCAACTGAAGCTACAGCCCAGAAGTTCTTCTCAGCTGCCCAATTCGCAGTCGTTGGGGCCAGCTCCAACCCCGCCAAGTTTGGACACAAAGGCAAGACTCTCTCATGCTCAACTACCATTTCGTATTGCCTCACCTGTCTAGCAATTGTTATTACACCTGTTAACAGCTCCCTCCTAGTCCATGCTTGGTATCTGGCGCACAAACTGACAGTTACTCCAATCAACCCGAGCTCAAAGAATGTGGAAGTCGGCGACGATTCCTATGACACTGTGCCAAGCGTCAAGGAACTAAAAAGCCCAAAGGACACAGGCGTCTCTATCATCACCCCCCCTCACGTCACTCTGGAGGTTCTCAAAGATGCCAACAGCGTTGGCATTCCATTTATTTGGTTGCAGCCTGGCACCTTTGATAAGGAAGTCCTCAAGTTTGCACTGAATGATTCCGCTTTCGAGGCTGTTGTGTACGGAGATGGCGGGCGGGGCAGTGAGGGCTGGTGCGTGTTGGTGGATGGCGACAGGGCGTTGAAGGCGAATGGTAAGCTTTAAATGCTTCAATTAAATGATACCTTGAGATATAAATAAGAGTATTATTATTCGCACCATTGGATATTTTTTATTAGCATATCATAGCTCATACATACTCTATTTTCTACATGCTCCCCGTTAATCAACAGAATTGGAATGCGAGGCAGTACCGTCTCAAAGAATAGCATAGGTGTGTGAATCTGGAACCTTCAGGTAAAATACTCAGCCACAAGCAATAGATAGCTCCGTAACAGAACTTTAAAGATATTGCGTTTAAATAATTTTACAAAACTATATTAATATTATTGTCAATTATGGGCATCAACAAGTACCAAGTATCAGTAGTATACCAACAGCAGAGTATCTAATATGCGAATGGCGTCTATATAAATTGAACGGGCAATTAAAACAATGAGCAAATAACACGCGAGAAAATAAGCTAGAAGGTGTGAGAATAAGTTGGAGTTCGTGTTAAAAGAGAAACTTGATCATCACAACCTGGAAGATAATGAATGGACAAATGCCTCAACTAGCCCAACGCACATTTCAAATTCTTAGCGGTTATCAGCAATTGCTAGTAATCAACAGTAATTGCTAGTAATCAACAGTAATTGTTAGAAATATCAGCAATTTCTAGCAATAGCCATTCAATAGGCAGTCTATAGAATGCATGAAAAAACAGCTCGGCTTTCAAGATCGCAGGCTTTCGCCCGTAATCACAACATAGCCATTGCACAATGTTAACAGTCTTCACCAGGAAATCGAGTGATGACTCTCGCAGGCTTTCGCCCGGAGCATACGAGCACGCACAGTATCCATGTCCCCATTGACCCGAGTTTGCACGATTCTGCCACTCCAGTCCTTCTTCAAACGATCGTCCTGGAAGAATGCGAGATCCTTTTGACACGAAGTTAGCGAGTTGGTATATGATTAACTTCAGATTAGAAATCTTACCGCGACCCAGGCTGGATCAATTGTAGTGGCCTTCACCAAGTACGGATTTTGCCCAATCGTGAATTTGTCATAGACAATCCACCAATGCCTTCCTGTGTTGAGGACGCTGTCCACAGCTAGTCCAGCCTCGATGTTGCCATGTACAGTCCTGTACTTCATATAGCCCTGGCTTGCATCGTGGCCCACGGCGATGTGCCGAAAGAACGACCGCGCTAGAACCCGGCGGATGTCCTCTCGTATCTGGCCGTCGAATGGTTCATCCTCGGGTCCAACGCCGGTGCTGGCGAAGCACATATCATTGACCAGCAGAACATCGTCCAAGCTGCGACGATTCAAAAACCGCACCCGACACCATTCGTTGAGATCTGCCCGGTCCTCAATGATATCCTCTGCTATCGCATATGCGTATAGAGCGTTAAGCTCAGTAAGGTGATCGGACGATGGATCGGCGAAAAAGCCCATGGCTACGTGTGCTACTGCTAGGTGAGTTGCAGGAGCTAGCCAAATGGAATGCATCGACGAGCGAAGCGCAGAAATCGATATGATGTGCTGGACTGTTTGAGGATGTTCCCGCTTGGCCAGCTCGATCGTGTATGTCCACATGAGATCTAGAGATGACTTGGCCGCCTGCCTGCCACTATCAGTGATTTGCAGCTGACGATTGATATAGCCACTATAAATTAGTCAGTATATATGAAACAGGTTGACAACTTTGGAAAAGAAACGGTGTTTCACAGATCCAACAAGTGCTCATGCGCGTAGAGCAAGCTCTCCGTTGGAGGCTGAACCATGAACGGAAGATCCACCGCCATGAAGCCGAAGGCCAATGCCTTGAGAACAACAAAGCTAACATCGATATTGTGAATCTCCGGAGCTGACTCATCGCGAAGCGACTCAAAGTCTTGAATTATGTAGAGCCGAAGACACATTCCTGGCTAAGTTCGTCCACATCTGCCTGCACGCTGCATGGCTGCTGCTTTAGACGTGGCCCGCAAACGAACATCAGATGCTCCAAGTCGAGGCATCCAGCGAGACACCTTTTCCAAGCCGGTGTCGATGACGTAGACGACGTCAGGAATCGTAATGCTCGTTTCCGCAACATTGGTAGCAACGATGCAGGTACGAAATCCATCACGTTTCTTGAAGATTTCTTTCTGTGCTGCATCTGACTGGGCTGAATACAGAGGAATGGCCTACACTCCACTGACATGCCTCCCAATGCGGCGGCAAGTCTTCTCAACTTCATTAACGCCGGGCATAAACACGAGGATATTACCTGGTGGCATTGGCTGGAGCGCAATCTGGACAACAGTACGAAAAGCTGCTTCGACATAATCGCCGACATTGGGCTGGACACGCGTCGATAGTGTCTCATCTGGCGATTGTTCTCCTGAAGGCTCGACACCCAGGTACCGAAGATCAACGTCGAACATCATACCTGGAATATTCATCTCCAAGACTTTACCATACCCGGTAAAGTACTTGACAAATTTGTCAACACTTATTGTGGCCGATATAATGATGACCTTGAGATCAGGGATGGCCTTGGAAAGGCTGCGTTGCTGTACAGCACGACGCACCAGTGCGAGGAGGAGGTAAATATTCGCATTGCCTTGATGAGCCTCATCAATTATAATCGTATGGTACCTGAGATAATTATGATCTCGAAACCCTTGGGCCACTAGTAGGCCATTGGTCATATAACTAAGGTATGGTATTATATTAGCTCTGTTGAGTCATTCAAGGTTAAAAGTATAGAAATATCTTACATTAGCCGAGTTTCCTCAGAGGTCTTGCCCTCACCGCGAATCCTATACCCAACCTGGGCACCCAACTGGCATCCAGCCTCTTGAGCAACGCGTGCAGCGATTTCGGTGACAGCCAAACGGCGCGGCTGGGTGCAGACGATGAGGCCGGAGATGTCTTTTGATAGGCTAGATGGGCTATACATTGTGGAATTTGAGTTGTCTTTCCAGACCCAGTACCGCATGAGAGAATTACGACATCACTCTTCATAAAGCTTTCCTCGAATTCAGGCAAATGACGAATGATGGGAAGCCGCTCCCTCTCAGGCTGCAAGGCAGCCATAGAAGGCTCTAGCCGATCCCGGCCAAAGGTGTTGAAGACGTTCTCAACTTTCCCGGATGTCATTTTCCGTCTCTTGGTTGTGATGGTGGAGTTTTGTTGGTGAGAGTTGATGGTTCTTTTTTGAATGTGAGCACAAGAATTAACCTAATAAAAGTTTTGGCCCATCCCTCACAAAAGAATTGGTACAAGGGGCTTTCAAAATATTGGGTGTGGGTTTTGAGCAGCTGGTGGCAGCTGTGCCAAGCGAGTTATTCGTAACGCACTTTACAGGTTTCTGCCCAGAAAAATATTTGCTGGAACTTCCAGGCATTTCTAGGCATTCCAACATATAATAAGGCATGTTTATGTAGTATTCAAGGCTACCAAAATCGGCGTCCGATGACTCCAAACCAATCCACGTCTCGCCTCTTTACACCGTCAAAATCCAACTCTCGATCCTCTTCTTAACAATTGGCATAGTCTCTTCGGAGATATTAAGGAACCGCCTGTGAAGAGTCTCCTACCACAGTCTGAGAGGAAGATGAATGATATAAGACACAGCCAGGACTGTAGTGATATACTTTAAGAGCTATTTCTAAGAATATCTAGCAATCTCTAGCAATCTCTAGCAATCTCTAGCAATCTCTCATTATATCTGGTAATATCTGGTAATATCTATAAATAATTATAAAAGAATTATTATATATATATTCCCTTGTTTAAGAGCATGCTTTAACTTTAACTTATATACTATCCCAGAGCAAACAATTGTTATAGCTGGCTTTCCAAATGTTCGGTGCGGGCGTTGAGCAGCTGGTGGCAGCCGTTAACGAGCCATCTGTGTACACATTGCGTTGTTTGCCCTAACCTTGTTCTCATGAAATCTTGCAATCGACATCATCACGAAATTTTCCGCCAATTTCGCATCGACCAAGAGACAAGCCTATTGCAGTTCCGTACCAGCATTTGATTCCTAGGTAATACTTGGCATATCCCCTCCGTGTTTTGTTTTAACTGATAACCACAGACTAACATAAATTAGAATGACGATTGAACACATCCTCGGCACCCAATCCATTGGTATAAACAACGCCTCCCGGAGGGGTTGTTTTGTCACTCTAGATGGCATCAATTGGTCTCAAGGCCCAGGTTGGGTGAGCTCTGTTTTGCAAAATGCTGGGCTGGAAGACGGCCTAGTCTATTGGCCAAAAAAGACGACTACAGATGTCGGCATTGACTGTGGTGAACATGAGATTGCCCAAAATCTTATCAAGGCGCTCAATGGCACTGTATTCAATGACTGCGTACTACAAGCTCGCTGGCACAAGGATGTAGGTGGCTTTGCACGATCAATAATTGTGTTTGTTTGTGTACTGAACTTGCTAGACTCCCGCCAAATACATCCTGCATCAGGACGACGTTGTTGATTCATCCTCTACTGTATGTCAATCTAAAGTGATCAATGAAGTCTACAAATTAATAGTTTCAGATGCTTCTCAAAGAGACTACGAATAGCGAGTATACAGAACGCCGGAAGCGCTGGCTTAAGCGACTCAAGTCGCCGATGTATAATGCCAATATATTGTATCCTTCCAAGTGGACGCTCCAGGACCATGTTCCACAGGAGGATGGTCCACAGGAGTACTCCGGCACGTTTTGGGACGACAGTTATGAATACGACCAGCACTGTCCTCAAGTCGGACGCTGTGTGTACCAGATAACGGATGGGAAACATCAACCCCTGGGCCGCCAGTCTTCATCAGGCCCCGACACCAGTGACGTATACTTAACGCTCGTTAGCCCATCGCAGAATGATAGCTCGTCCCCTTTGACACTGCCCAAGTACGTTATCATGGGAAGCGAAGAGGAAGCTGCCACCTTAGCCAGAGGCTATAATCGCTTCGTCCAGGACGTCCCGCCTGTCGACTATCTAGACGGCGGGAAGGATTTGCGCCGATTCGCACGGCCGGAAGATGTTGTGAGCACCGATGCGCCACATAAGGACACGGCCAAATTCTTCCCCTGGGCCACAGAAAACTTTCCAAGACTTTTCGCGGACAAGCCGTAGCGCCCCGGATTTCCAATCCTTGAGGGAAAGCTTGGGGCCCCAACGCTGACCAGACGAAAGACTGCGTTTCGTATTATAATAAGCCAATCAGCAGATCCGAGCCAGAATACCTGAACGATAACCTCGCTGCAAGATGCGAGTTGATCCCGACATCGTGTGGATTTCTGATAGATCGCCCTCGGGGGAAGCTGAACGGACTCGGCTGGGGCGACTTTGACAAGTTCACCGACTGGCAGTTCCAAGGCCGTCAAGTTAAGGTTGGCATGTTGGAAGAGAAACAATGGAGTCGTTCATGCGACGGCCCATTGCATTTTGTAAGTCCTCCGGGCCAAGCGCAGGCAAGGCCGTTTACGGTTACGTGGAAAGTCGACGACTCCTCTGACCGGCCGGATCCGGATGCCTCTAGTGGGCCTAGCAGAACTTTCCGCGAGCTCCTAGTAAGCACGAAGGAGCGACAAATCAACCGTCACCAGATCTACGGTACAGAGCGCAGAGGACGAGGTAGGCGTGGTGGGCATGGTCGGAGAGCTTGGGGTGGTTGGAACTGACTTCTTTGAGCTGTACAAATTGGAAGTACGGGTGCAAGCCCGCGTACTCGATACTGAGACAAACACAGCTGCAGAAGTGAGAAAATGTAGTTTTATTTTGAGAACGCTGTTCACTTGTAGTGAGGCGAACCTAGTGAAGGAGGAATTTTAGCTGGCAACAGAAATTCCTACCAACTTTACCAAGAGAATCTGACTTGAACCGCAATCAATACGAGTACAGTGTGATTGCGTTATCTGTATAACACAACAGCCGTAATGCATTAACTCGTGCGAGACGGTTGAGATGTCACCACTCAACAGGGTATAACAAGTGACAGCCTAGGACCACCACAAGGGATTTCCTACCGCTATATTTCCCAATATCCAGAAATCTTCGGCTATGTTTAGAAATCTCTAGCTATGCCAAAAAAAAAAAAAAAGAAGGAAAATAAAGGTTGAGCATCATATTCAGACTATCTTACATCGTTGAGGAGTGTCACTTCGGTGGTGTTCCACCATATGATCTGTGTAATGATGGTCCGGCTGGCGGGAAGTTTGTTGAGGGCGCTTTCAGGTGAAGTTAAGCGACACTAGGCGCCTCACACGCTGAAGACGCCCTAAGGCGCCCCTCTCAACGCCAGAAGTAAACAAAACGCGTTCATCCATCGCGATCCACTTATTCCTAGCGCCGATACAGGGCAACCGATAACAGCGGCGCATTGCTCAAACATCACAGACATTGGAGACTCGACAAACTCGATGACAGATGAACCCCATAGTCTTCAAAGCACTCCGATAATAATCCCAACCCAACCAGGATCTCAGAGCACAACCACGACAGCTCCATCAACCAAAACGACGCCCTTTTCCAACTGCAATGGTGCGCTGCGCTTACTGAACGTGTCTGAAACCTTTGCACCCGTGCCTTGCCGCGTAGGGATCGCGCGACCACAGTCTTCAACTTGAATTGCCCACACACAATCTTCAATCCGAACCTCCGCAGTTTTGGATACTTGCGGTGAACGTTGCCCAAGATGGTTACGGCCGAGAGCGAGCAGTATTTTACATACGAAGCCCGTCTGGCATCATTCCAGAAGGTGACCAAGAAACGAGGGTCAACCACAGTCGGTCGAGGAGGAGCAAAGCCCTTGAACTGGCCTCATAAGCAGATCGCACTTGACCATGTACGTACATCAATTCTCTATCACACTATGACATCTTGGCTTTTGGACTTCCGGGGTTTGCTGACGCGCGTTTGTGTAGCTTGCTAGAGCTGGCTTCTTCTTCCGTCCGAGTGCCGACGAGCCTGACAATGCAGCGTGTTTTCTCTGTCAGAAGAACCTGGCCGGGTGGGAGGCAGGCGATGATCCGCTTCTCGAGCACCTTCAGCACTCGCCTAGCTGCGGCTGGGCCATTGTTACCGCGATAGAAATCGAGTTCGGGGATTATGGGAAGGAAGATCCCAACCTGCCACACATGATCGAGGCGCGTAAGGCGACCTTTGCAGGCAAGTGGCCACATGACTCTAAGAAGGGTTGGAAATGCAAGACGAAACAGGTATGCTCTATTCTATAGCTAGGCTACGCGTCTGTCGCCTGAATAGCCGCAGCTAACTAATGACTTCCAGTTGGTTGATTCGGGGTGGAAATACACACCGACGTCAGAGTCAGACGACATGGCTACATGCACATACTGCCAATTAGCGCTAGATGGGTGGGAGCAAAATGACAAACCCTAGTATGTCCATAATTCTCTTGCTCGTTTCGAATGTTTACAAGATACTAATGACATCCCAAGCGATGAGCACTACAACCGATCTCCAAACTGTCCTTTCTTTGCATTGGTCGACTATTTTAAAAGCACAACAAAGGCTACCGGCCGTGGCAAAGCAGCACGGGCTTCTAAAGCCTCCCGATTATCCGTTCAATCAGTCGCTACCGTCGCATCCGAAATCACATACGTCACAGAGTTGACAGCTGGACCGGAAGACAGCGTTCTGACTACATCATCCACCATGACACAGGGCACAAAGAAACCCCGAGCCAAGAAGGCGGCTGCCAAGGGGGGCAAGAGAAAGGCTAAAAAGGAAGAATCAGTCGAGGTTGAAGAGCAGAGCCATCAAGTCGACGATGTAGAGGTTTCACTGCCATTACCACTCCCACCAAAATCGTCGCGAGGAAAGAAACGAGCAAGTGAAGCTATAGAGGAGTCTATCTCAGTTGCTTCAGAAAGACCTGCGCCTAAGAAACGAGCTAAAAAGGTCCGTGGCAGCACAGCAGTTGATGCGTCGGCTGTTCAAGATGACACAGTCATGACGGACGCCCCTGTACCAAAGGCTGCTGGCAACAAGAAGAAGGGGACAACTCCAAAAATCAGGCACGAGCGAAAACTGTCCGACGCGTCGGTATCTTCAGCTGCATCTGCTGCATCATTACGACCGCCACCTGGCAGTTTCCCTGATGATGATGAGATTGAGCGTCAATTGGAGGCGGATTTGGAAGACCAGTTCAGTGAAGACCCCGACATCACACGTGATTCAGATTCAGAACGAGCCATATTCAAGGCAAAGGAGAGAATATCTGCTGAGAAACAGAGTGCCTCCTTTGTTGAGCAAAGATCAGTCAACTATGCCATGTTTGACCCAGCGGAACCGGAGCATGATGAAGACGAAGTTGAGGACGAACTCAAGGCTTTGCAAGCTGAAATGGAAGTTGATGAGCATGAAACCGAAGCCGAAGTCGAGCCCGAGGTTGAATCAGAAGTTGAACCAGAGGTGGAACCTGATGTCGAATCAGAAGCTGAGCCTGAAGCTGAGCCTCAAGAGCAGTCGGAACCAGAGCCGGAGCAAGAACCGGAACCGGAACCTGAAATTGAGCAGCTTCAAGTACCCAAAAAAGGCCGCAAAGCTGGTACTAGAAAAGCTTCGAAACAAACCAAGGCTAAGAAGGCAAAGGCAGCCTCCCCGCCACCAGAGGATGATACTGAACCTGAGCCTGAGCCCGAACTAGAGCCCGAACCGGAGTTGCAGCCAGAAGAGATTTTTGAAGACGAACAGGACATAAGCTTAAGAAGCACCGACACAGTGGTGGTAAAGAAGTTGGAGCCATCGCCACCTCCCCCTACAAAGAAAAGTCGCGGTCGTCCTTCCAAAGTATCGCTTGCTTCACAGATGTCTGAAGCCTCAATTGAGGCAGCTGGCTCTGTCGAGCCTGTAGAGCCGCCAGCCAAGCGTAGCCGGGGACGACCATCCAAGGTTTCACTGGCCTCTCAGAGTCAGGAGGTCGCCGAGGAATCAGTTGCTCCCGAGCCTCCAGCCAAGAGTGTCCGCCGACGATCTTCAAAGGCTTCGTTAGCCACACAACAGTTAGTTGATGCTGAGGAGACCAAACCTGTCGTTCCACCGCCTGCTAAGCAAGGACGGGGTCGACCACCAAAAGCATTAGCATCGCAGGCTTCAGCAAACGCTGACACGAGCCAAACCAAGGCGACGGAAGCACCCGTTAGGCGCGCTCGTGGGCGGCCACCGAAGAAGTCAATAGAGCCTCAACCTTTGGAAGAGGTTGAGGTCAAGGTAGCCGAGGATGAGAATGGGGGTCTGCATGACCCCGAGGAAACTGAAGATGAGTTGCCGATGTCTCCATCGCCAATTGAGATTTTGGAGACTGATGCGTCTCCCGCTCCTGTTGTCATGTCTCAAACCTTGGCCATTCCATCCACACCCGGGCGTATTCTCATCTCCCCAGCAGCTTCAGCCAGACAGCCTATACTTTCCCCCTCACAGTCCCCACAATCATCCGATGCCGAGAATCAACCTCCTTCGTCTCGGCCCGCTACCTTAAAGCGGGTTGTACTCGCTCCAGTACCGGTAGCAACAACCCCAACGCGGGGCTCCCCATCCAAGCGCAATGTCATGGCTGGGTTGCGCAGCACTACCCCCTGGACATCTGCAGATCTAGATGCGGTGTTTGGTACACCACGTATCAATATCAACAAAGAGAATGATGTTAGCCGAGTTCTACGACAGGGTAAAGAGTTGACGAGTCCGGAGAAGCAGATGACAGTGGAAGAGTGGATTTACCATAATGCCGGCGAGGCGGAGAAGAAGTTGAAGCATGAGTGTGAGACGCTGGTCTCGCGGTTTGAAAGTGAGGGATCACGAGCCATGAATGTCTTGGAGGGACTTGAAGTTGAGTCATGAACTACTACCTACTATAGAATGGACGGGGGGAATGTTTGCATAACACAGGCGTATTAGGGGGGACCTTTTTTGTTGGACTACAAAGCAAGGAAAGGGTTTCAGAGTTTTGTATTTATGGTGTTGTTCAAGCCTCTGGGGCCAAATGTCTGGCCTTTTCTTTTGGCGGACACGCGTGGGCGAATCTATGTGCATTGTAACTACGAAGTAACGGCTTTTGTTGGAGTTTAATGTTTTTTGGGGAAAATTGATCAGATTCAAACCAGCAGTGGAAGATAAATCGTGGTGCCTGTTGTCACATGTATTTCATCCAAGACGGCACTATGATGTAGGTGCAATGTTTAGATGAGCTGAATCTCCAGCGTCAAATCAAAGAGGGATCGCCGTGTTCACGGATGTCACTCCCGGAATCCCTTGACGTGGCTTGACATGTATGGAAGTTGCCGATCCCAATGGCTTTTTAGCTTGAAGCTAAGTGAAACCTTGGGCTCAACTCAATTCCAAGCCTCTTGGTGTGCAACGCAGGCTCAGGTCTGGGCCGATCTGTTTCATGAAAACAAACAAGGTCGATGTAACGCCCCTTTTCATAATGGTGGCTGGTTTAGTTGAGATGCTTCTAGATATTGCTACGAGTTCTTGAGAATTTCTAAGAGATTGAGAGATGTATAGGTAAAGATTCTTGGAAATTCCAAGAGATTTGTGGACATCAGTAGATATTTCTCGATATACCTCCATGGTAGGGTCCAGCTTCGGCACGTTCTCCGCAGCTGTACCTGTGCCAAGCGCCCAGCAAAATAGCGTTCCGCTTGGCGCCCCAATAGCCAATAACCCACCACCAGTCTAAGGTACTGGCAAGTTCCGTCCCCCATGCCGGCAGTTGCTGAAACCTGGGCATTCAAGGAATGCGGGCTAAGGGCAGAGAAATGTGAGGGGGGGGAATGGCGGGACGGGACGGTAGGTAGTTTGCATGACAGTTGGTGATGGAATTTGAGACACTGGGGAAAAAGATGTTGGTATGTAAGACATGTTTGTGAAGAGGAGGTGATGACCGGGAATGTGTTTGAAGTTTTTTTTGTAAAATATAGGCAAGGTATTAATCCTACTGCACTGGTATGTGTAAAATATTTACATTTCAAACAAAGGAAGGATTTATCCAAAAGGATTTGTCCGTCCCAATGACCTGACACTCACCGAGCCGGATGGGCTCACCCACGCGCCCCCAGCTTTTTCCCATTCCATCAATCTTACCAGGGTGGGTGTGAGCGGGGGCCAACACCCAACGGGACGTAAAAGACAAAAAAGCAAGCCCAATTCCAAGCCATTCCTGTAACAGAAAAGAGGCGAGACAAGAGCCAAAGGTTTACGCTCTCTTTTTCTCTCTAGGACTCTCCCGCCATGTTTTGGGGGTTAGTCTTACATGTGGATGATGTCCCCCAGGCGGACGGGCGGACGGGCGGGCGGGCGCTTGGACAAGCTGATATCAGATATAAGACGGGGGGGGGGCCCATGGGACCCATTCGTCTTCAGCCCTAACTGTCAAACGGATACCAATCTATACGGATTTGCACCTGCTCTATATAGAAACAGGTCTTCATCCCAGCTGTGCTTACGCCCGTCGCTTGGACCGCTGTCATAAACATCAGATATATTAGCATACGACCCACCAACTCATACACGAAAAGATCCGCCGCATATCATATCCGCCTCAAAGCCCTGCTGCTTACACTCCATCCTTCCATCCAACCATCCATCTATATTCCCCTTTTCAGCTCTCGGTCTGCGGCCAATACTTTTATCTTGCTATTCCCATAACTGATTACACACCTGAACACCACGCTCTCTCAAACACACATAAAACAGAAAACGCCGTTCCTCCACCTCCTTCTTCTTCCATCACCATGCTTCTGGGTGTTTCGTACGCAGCCTTTGTCATCCCAGTGCCTTGTTATCAAGCTGTCGCCGAGCTGCTCATTAGATTGCCGATTCTGCCCAAGTCTGCGAAGCGTAGACTTTCTGGGACGATTACTCCCGAGGACCAGGCCCAACTTGCCCGTCGACAATATTAAACAACAACTATAACAACAAAAGAAGTGAAAAATATAACAAATACACGGCAAATGCGGGAATCGCGGCAATTGCAGACATTGCGGAAAACACAGTTTGATTCTTAACCCAATTTACCACCATTATACCCCAGCTATTCACTCAATCGACATTTTACATAACACATCATTAATCACAACATGGAAATCACAAGCGCTCGCAAAGGGTCAGTGGACTCATACGTATCTGGTCAGCATTACCTGAACCCAAACGAGAGAGATGGTAACTCTGCATGTGCTAATTTCTGACTTGTCATAGGGATGCGACGGGCTTGTCGTGGATACTTCACAGAGTTCTGGGGTTTACTAGGGAAAAGCGCCGCCTGTGATGACGATCCATATAAGCGGCAAGGCAGACTGTACTCTTGCGCGTCAGACGATGCTTGGATATTCCATGACAATTGTTCCACATGAAAGTACTCCGTGTCCAGATTCGACACACTCACATGCACTTACATAGTGTAAATTTCTTATTTCATTCTTGTTTTGATAGCTGTGTCCCCAAGTGACGCAATTCCCCGGTAGTGACAAATGAAAAATAAAAACACACCAAGAATCCCCATCAAGTTTCAATTCCATGTCTAAGGGCTTTTCTAATCCTCCACCTTGATGAAACTGAGAAAAGCTTGTCGGCCTTTTTCTGCCCCTCCACCTATTATAGGGTAAGCAACAACGGGTATATATCTCTTCAGGAGATCAACAGGCTGAATCATATGGCTCAGAATCTCCACAATCTATCCATGTAAAGGAACGTGACAATTAAAATAATCAATCCTAAGAAAAACAGAGATAAATCGCTACAATTTCTCATGCGATTAATCATCATACGCGCTTGCACATCGCTGATAACATTACATTACCTTCTCCCACCACCACCACCGAATAAGAAATACAATGATTAGAAAAGAAAAAGAAAGCATCATAGCTGTGTAAAGACAGACGACGAAGGATGATCAAAGAAGGAAGATCAAAGACTTCTCCAGACACTCTAGAAGAAGAGGACGCTAACCAGGCAAACAATGCTAAATATGATTCTGTTGTCGCCCTTGAGCAAAGATGATGCTGCATTCACACCGACGAATGAAGCTGAAGGTGCGCTGGGATCATTCGTAGACGTTGGTGAGCCCAAATTACTGCCGTCCGTTTCAGTTGCTCCTGCGCCCCCATGACCGCTTGAGCCATCTGAACCATCTGAACCTGGAGAGCTACGTGTAGGACGTGCCGGAGACCCATTTGAACCATCTTGTCCAGATGTCCCAGAGTTTCCAGAGTTTCCAGAGTTTCCAGAGTCCCCAGAGTTTCCAGATGTTCCAGAGGCGCCGGGCGGGAAACCCGTCGATGTAAACAACCCGCCATCTGTTGCGGTGGCCGTGTCGGTTACGGCGCCGGTTGCTGTGGGTGTTGCAGTTGCACCCGATTGCGGACCCGATCCTGTTCCGTCGGCTGACGAAGATATGGCTCCACCACCAGATGGGTCGCCAGTTGCTGAGGCATGCTCCGTTCTGGAGTTACCATCGGAGTCTGTTGACGACTGGCTGTCATTAGTTGGAGAATTTGTCGCTATGGGGCTGTTTGGCCTGTTGGGATTTGCTGGCCGGTTGGAAGCTGCAGGCTGAGTTGCCTCGATCCTAGTGAAGCTCGTCGGGCTCGCATCAACCTGCGTTTCAGTCTTGACAGACTTTTTCGATGTCACTACGGGCTGAGGTCTATCCTTGGTGGGATTGACGGGCGTTGCATCCCTACCGCGGCAGTAACCAAGGAACTGGGCGAATTGCGGCTCGACATACTCCCGGATTGTGAGTTTCGTGTCGTCCGAGTTCTCCTGGATACACTTTGCGCAGTTATCGTAGCTATCCAGGAACGAGGAGCCCTTTTTGCAGAGGGCGTCGCTTTTGCCGATTTGCTGGGCAACCAAAAAGGCATCGTTGCATTCGTCAAAGCAGACAGACGGCGTGGTGCTGCCGCGTTTTTGGAGCGTGCGTGGCGATAGACGGCCAACCCGGCGCATGAGCCGAGATCGGTTCCAGGTCTCGTTTCCGGCTGCTGGCGACGTAGAAGTTGTCCGTGGCCACTCTGACAAAGTTGTCTGTGAAACCCAATCTCCTGTTGTAATTGTGGTTGTCTGGCCATGTTTCACCTTTTCGCTGGTCTCATACTCAAAGATACCATATGACAGGCCGAAAGCTTCTGGGTTCAGGTTGAAGTAACCAGGTGACGGAGGATAATACTCAATCTTATCAGGTGCCCAAGTCACATTGGTAAAGGGAGGTGATGGCATGCAGTAATCTGGCTGGCACAGGTAATCTTTCGTCGGCGGTTCAGGCCAAAAGTTACAATTACCTGGTTTAGGTGGGTTGCAGACGAGCCCAGGTTTACACCCGAATGTGAGGTCCGAGTCAGGAGCCAAAGGCGCCGATGATCCAGTCGGCATCGGACAAACAGTCACTTCAAATGCTTGTGTCACTGTTGCCGTACCTGCAGGCTGCGTTGTGGTACTGCCGTCCAAGACAATCGTAGTTACTGATGTTGTAGCGCTACCTGGCAATGTGATGGTGACCGTTTCGCCATCTTCAACTGTTGTGGTAGTTTCTGCTGGCAGTGTAATTGTGATTGTCGATATGATTGTCGAGCCGGGGAGTGTCTGTATACCACCAGGAATAGTAACTGTTGTGATTTCGCCAGGTGCTGTGATTTCGGTGCCTGGAAGTGTCACAGGCTCTCCCGGCCTTGTGACTGTAGTACCTGGTGCGGTTATGGTCTCCTGTGGGATAGTGAAAGTGGTGCCCGGAGCAGTTATAGTTTCGGCAGGAATGGTAACTGTCACGCCAGGCCTGGTAACCGTTGTGCCTGTGTTTGTGACATTGCTTCCCGGAACCGTGTAAGTCACCCCTGGCTCAGTAACGGTCTTCCCAGGTGCAGTAAAGGTCTCGGCTGGATAAGTAATGTTGCGTATGACCGTGGCAGTAACTGTTTTGCCGGGGCCTGTGACGTTTCCGCCAGGGACGGTTACAGTTCCGCCCGGAGCTGTGTACGTCTCGCCAGGGGCTGTATATGTCTCTCCCGGAGCAGTATAGGTTTCTCCTGGTGCTGTATAAGTCACTCCTGGCTCTGTATAAGTCTCCCCTGGGGCCGTATATGTTTTCCCAGGAGCTGTGTATGTTTTTCCTGGAACAGTATATGTCTCTCCAGGTCCAGTCCCATTCACCGTTACAGTCTCCCCTGGGGCTGTGTATGTTTTCCCAGGAGCTGTGTATGTTTCTCCTGAAATCGTCACACTGACTGTTACGGTCTCTCCAGGGGCAGTCCCATTCATCGTCACAGTCTCCCCTGGGGCCGTGTATGTTTTCCCAGGAGCTGTGTATGTTTCTCCTGAAATCGTCACACTGACTGTTACGGTCTCTCCAGGGGCAGTCCCATTCATCGTCATAGTGCCCCCAGGAGCAGTGTATGTTTTTCCTGGAACAGTATATGTCTCTCCAGGTCCAGTCCCATTCACCGTCACAGTCTCCCCTGGGGCCGTGTATGTTTTCCCAGGAGCTGTGTATGTTTCTCCTGAATTCGTCACACTGACTGTTACGGTTTCTCCAGGTGCTGTATACGTTTTCCCTGGTGCCGTGAAAGTCTCACCAGGTCCAGTCCCGTTTATCGTTACTGTTTCCCCTGGTGCCGTGTATGTTTTCCCTGGAGCGGTATAAGTCTCTCCTGAAATCGTCACACTGACTGTTACGGTCTCTCCAGGGGCAGTCTCATTCACCGTCACAGTGCCTCCAGGAGCTGTATATGTTTTTCCTGGAGCGGTATATGTCTCTCCTGGGCCTGTCACATCCACTGTTTCGGTCCCTCCTGGGGCAGTATATGTCACCCCGGGCGCTGTATACGTCTTCCCTGGTGCAGTCACAGTTCCTCCCGGAGCTGTGTATGTCTTTCCCGGAGCGGTTACTGTCTCACCGGGAACCGTATAGGTCTCTCCTGGCCCGGCCACTGTCTTGGTAACAAGAGTATCGTTTGTCACCGTGATAGTTGTATAATTAGTCGAAAACACTGTAGTTGTCACCGTTTGGTTGACAGTGACAGGCTCAGCAGTGACATAAATTGTCGAGCTAGAAAAGAGGTTTTAGCATCCTCCCATATTTAAAGAGTTTCTGTCATGGACACTTACTAGTTTGTCTCTGTAACTGTGACATAAGTCGGTGGACAATTAGGAGGGCGCCCTCTTAGTCCTTCATCTGACGGCGGACTTGAGACGGCAGGAGTCTCAGAAGTCTGGTTTCCTGGCCACTTGGGGGCAGTGGCAGCAAGTATGCTCACCACCAAGATGGGTGCGAGCGCGAAGGAACGCATTGTGACCCGAGAATCTCCAACTCAAGATGTTTCGATAATCTTTGGCGGCTCCCAGCTTTGGGACGGGATGAAGGAAGTCGAGCTTGACAAGCTCGACTATGGTGCTGCTCAGTATTCTTGTGAAGGAAGCAGGCACATGGAACTGAGCAGGAGGAGAAATTGGTTGGACAACTAGACTAACGTTGAGGGTAAACATGAGAATGGCGGACGTGCACTTTCAATGAGCTTTAAGAGAAGCTGGGTAATTCAGGCTCCGACTTCTTAACACAACCTGTTCATTGGCTGTCCGGTATGCCTGGAATAGACCCTAGGTGTGTTGGCCTGCATGCCATGCTAGAGCTGCAGTACAAACATGACAGGGATACTCGGCGTATGGGGAGCCCCATGCGGCAGACACAGCCCTCACACAAGCCAAGTGAGTAAACTACGATACGGGCCGAAGATCGAGGACAAGGAATGCCGTGATCCAGGAAATGGGGAGGTCACGCCACAACACTACCCGTAGCTATGCATAGCCTGGTGAGCGGCATGCAGAGCAATTGGATGATTACCGCATCTCCGGTGTGGTTATACGATCGCCTCGACCAGGGCTAGTCGGGCAGAGCCAGGATATTGAGGCTCTTCGATAGCCTCAAGGAGTGACGTGGAACAGACGTTGGAGCCTATACAGCCGTAAGAGGACCACTGACTGGATGACCCGACGTATTAATTGCGAAGCATCCATGCGTTAGTCTAGGTAGACCATATGCTTGGATTTGCCTGGGGAAAACCGGATATGTTGGCGGGGTCAGACCAATGGCCTGCAATTTCTGATTATTACAAGGCCACCCACAGTCCCAGTCAATACAGAGATAGAATAGCTGTTCGTATTGCCAGGTAGCGTTAGATGAGCACGTCACAGGCACATGGTGTTGGTTCATTGGTGATCCAAGTGCTCAGACCCATCTCCCTGACCGAGGACAAGATGAACAAAGCCGTGAGTGTTAACGGCTCCAAAAGCGGCCCCGATACAGAGAGCCGTCGTGCCAGAATAGAACCGTGTCCCTTAGCTGGTGAGGCTATTTTTGGATCTCCCTGGTAGCGGTCACTCAAGAGCCGGCGACTCTTCCGATGGAACTGCAAGCGAGTTGATAGGCTTTAAGAGCGTATTGGTCTATAAAGCATCGTGGCGTAGGTAAGGGTTGGATCGAGCCAGCGAGGGCAATTGGTGCTTTTTCCTCGCCGCATGGCATTAGAGGCAGAGGATGGAGAGACGGCGGAGAGACACGGAACTTGCCAGTACCCAAGCAATCTCTAATCTCGACGAGGCAGATTCCGACTGTTTGGGCGGCACTAACAGCTGGGGGCTGGAGGCTGGAAATGGGTTGCAGACGAGATGCAGGAGGGAGGTTGAAAGACGGTTTGCTGTTGGCACGTTGCGCCTCCACCCAGCAGTTGGTGGTCCACTCGGCTGCAACAGTGGCCCACAGGCAGTTGCCGGCATTCCCCAGTGGAGGATCCGGTGACAGAGGGGCGGAACGTCTCCAATTGGTTCGTTCAAACCCCGGAGCTTGGGGGCCATTGCAGCTTGGGCATCCAGTGGGTCAGATACAGCACTGAGACACTTGTACTAGTGCTCGCTAGTGGCTCTGGTCGACCTGTCAGTGCCTGCTGTCACTGAGGTGATCACTGAGTGGGTGAGCGGTCAAGTGCCTAACAAAGGATAGAGCCATTGATGGAAGGTGCAACTGGTGGCCCAGGTTTGCTGGCGTATTGTTTATTCAGCCGACTCGAGGACTTTTTGCACACACTTTTATCAATGCTTCATCCAACAGACAAGCAAACAACGTACGCATCCAGACAACGCACACGCTCCTGTCATATCACTCATCAAAGCCTCGATGGGATCAATAGGACCAGCTGCTTTCGGGGTCGAGAAGAAGTACCAGGTTGAGGCCCCCAGATGATACCATCACACCATCACTCTTGGGGCAAGGCACCCTTCGCTGCGATCCAGACTGGGCCTTGACTGTTTTCACCACACGTTCTGCATGGTGGCGTTCTGGGTATATCTGCAGACACGGGTATTGGGACACCTACATTGTCAGCCACCGCCCACTTGCGTTATCCACAGCCAAAGGATCCCCAGCCGCAGCAGAACGAAGCACATCCAGTCCCTTAGGCTTGAAGCCTTGATGTGTTACTGATTTCGATTCTTCAAAGCCTTACTTGCACAGATGACGAGTGTATAGTCTCCAATTAGCTCGCTGCTTCCTTTCAAGTTGTGTCTCCTGAAAGAATGGACAAATACGAGCGCGGTCAGGGCAACAGCAAGAGCATTACGCAATCCGTGTCACAATAGGGTCGTCGTCATTATTGTTCTTTAGCCATTTACGCCCAGGTCTTTGTAGTACCCATGCACTCTACAAATGCCCACCATTCGCATATTTTCAGCTGTTTTTAGCAACATCCCGTCGTCCTCCAATAGCATTGCATACAAAGGGGCTTCCCACCCTGTGGCGGAACACCAAGTTGCCAGCACCAACGGGCTGGGGCTGGCAGTGGCGTCTGGATGAAGTGCCACGACACCACTTCCCTCGTATCGTCATCCATCTCCGCATGAACGATATGGAAGTTTTGGCCGTAGGGCTGCGAGGCATCGGATCAAGGCATCGGGCATGGCACTCAGTTGTGTGCCTGCGCCAATCTATGCCGTACTGCAAAGTATGCCCGTAGTACTTCACATCCTCATCATGTTAAACATACTGCTTCAGGCAACTCCTCTCGTTCTCGAGGGTAGTTCCTTTTTTGGCCCCACCATGCAACAGGGCGTTGGAGGCTCAAAGACCTCTGGTAGATATGCGGTGTATGCACTGTTAGCCATCCTTGCCTCGTTTAGCCAGGATATGTCAGTGGGTCCCTGTCTGCCCAACATATCCATCTGCAAGGCCGTCTTCCAGCATTCCACCCGATGAGCGGACAGCTTCTTTGACGTTACAAACCACGATACTTTGGCCGTTGTTGTTTACTCAACGCAAAAGCTGCTGGGGGCGAACTCCACAATCCCGAACAATCATACTATGTGAACGTTGGATTCAACCCAGGATCAGTCACTCCTACGGTTAGGCTTTTCCAAATTTTCGTTTCTTGCTCCATCACTTTTGTTGGACCATCCTTGAGTGAAAGCTCCGTTCGTCATGATCCACACGGTAACCTGTTTATGCTTCCATTATCAAAGTTGAGCCTGTCATCCTTCAGATCACCCTGACGTTGTCTTCATCATTCCTTTTTCATTCTCATTCAAAACTTGTATTTCAAGCCACCTAAAGCCTACCTTATTTGAGATACCCCGTGGTTATGAGACGCCGCCGTGGGCTCCTGCTGAGCGGTCAGGCCTTGTTGGTGGTTCAGTCAGCAGCTCAGTTTGGGGGCTGGGCTCCTAATCAGGTCAACACCAGCATATGTACTTGGGAACAACCAAGAGGTAAGCGTAGTAAGGGGACAGGAGACTTTACCTACCTTCATCTGATTATCGAGTTAGGTGCCTTGATCCGTGATACCATCTATGTGGATGGAGGCACCATATGGTGGTCACCAGGCTTTAGCACTGGGGAATACCAACAAGTAACAGATTCGGGTAAGTTAGACATGCTCGGTAAGGTTTTCCAAGCTAATTGTTTATCATAGGCAACTTCCAGGGGGCCATCTTAACTTATAACTTGAGCATCCCATTTTCTGCCGAATCTAACACCACTGGCATACTGCTTGATAGCCCGCTGTCTAAAGCACGAGGAGGGTTTGGCAGCGGGGGGTCTATCAATTTCTATGATGGCGGAATGCTTGCAAATAATGACGAATTCTTTCTTTACGGTGGCCTACCCTTGAGACTGGATGAGGTATATGATGTTCCACCTGCAAACAAGGTCTTGGAATATGAGATCCGTCAATATGGTCTGGAAAAACCGGCATTCCTGCCTGGGTTTCGCGAACCAACACTTGATGATGGCACCACTTGGTATGTTGCCTACGGTGGAGCTGCGAATGCACCTTCAGAGCAAAAGGCGTGGTACTTCTCCGGTTTAACCTCTCCAACTCGGGGAGTGATATATAAAAATGGAAATGAGTCGACAAGAGCAACTGAGTTTTCCAATACACTCATCACGCTTGATATGAGTACACAGCTTGAAGAGAAATGGACTAACAAGACCTTGCCTCATGATGTTGTGTGTCGAGCAAATGCGGAAGTTGTCTGGGTTCCGGTAGGGAAACAAGGTATACTTGTTGTGCTTGGAGGTGTCATATACCCGGAATGGGCAAGTCCAAGTCACAAGTCAGAGGATGAGGCAGCAAGCGTGAGCAACTCTAGCCTATTACTAAGTTTTTGAAATGAGACGTTAACAAACTGCACAGAAGAGTCAAAGTCCGGAGTTTATGAGTGTCATCGACATCTACGACGTTGCCGGAGACAAATGGTACAAGCAACCAACCAAGGGGGCTCCTGGAACACGCACCCGGGGTTGTGCAGTCGTGGCCCCGGCATCTGACTATTCCAGCTTCAACATATACTACTACGGTGGCTACGACGGGCTTGACATTCGTGAGAGCTTCTCAGATGAGGTATGGGTGCTCTCCCTCCCTTCTTTTACCTGGACCCAGATTAGCAAGGGCAAGTCAACCCACGGGCGGGCTGGCCACAAATGCTTTATGCCGTACCCGGATCAAATGATGGTGGTTGGAGGCTCGAGAGCAAAAGCCGGGTCATCAATAACATGCCTTGATGGTGGGCCTGTGGTCATGTACAACTTAACAACTGGGGAGTGGATGGACTCATATGACCCCACCAAGTACAGTCCGTATGGCGTTCCTAAAAAGGTACAATCCGTGATTGGGGGCGACGGTTCCGGAAGCGCTACAGTTACAAAGCCGATACCTTCGGGGTGGGCGACGAGTGCCCTTGGCGAAGTATTTGCAGTGCCATATGACACCAAGAAAATCACAAAATTCTGGCCGTACCAACCTGCCGCAAAGGGGTCGCAACCTCCTGGTAGTCCGCAGGACAGAGCCAGTGGCAAAAAGTCCGGAATGCCCTCTTGGGTAGCCCCCGTACTTGGTGTTGTTCTTGGCCTGGTGTTCATTACTGGCTGCATTCTCCTATTCTTCCTCTGGCGACGACATAGATTGTTGAGGAATGGCTCTAGTCAGTCAGGCACAGAAGATGCAGGCCTAAGAATTCTGTCTTGGATGAGGGGGCACCCGGATAAAGCACCAACAGTGGCTACTTCGGATGATACACCTACAAGTCCAGACATGCGAGAAGTATCAGCCTTTGGCTTCAGCCCAACCACTCCTATGTCTGATCCTCCTCACGAGATGGCCGATACTCAATTAGCGGAGCTAGACGGTAAGCACTCTGACAAAGACGAAAAAAAAAGAAGAAGAAAATCTTGGATTAATGTGCTAACGGCTGCAGACACTTCACCCCGAGCCGAGCTTCACGATACGGGCCTGTCACCTATGGATATTGTCAGACACAGACCGGGATTCCTGGAAAGTCCGGCTCCAAACGCTTTCACCGGGGAAGTCAGCCCCAACAGTGCCACAGATGATCCTTCTAAAATCCCGAATCGAACTTACTCTAGCGGTACGCCGAGAAAAGACTCTCCCTCACTAGGAGGCGTGTTTCCCGATTTGCCATTCAGGCGGCCTGTCCAAGCGCCTCCCCCAGTGTTAGAACAGGATGAACGGAGCACATCTGCCATGTACCGCGTATCAGACACGAGCACCAACTTGAATGATATGCATGACTACAGAAGATCGGTACTGGCAGGGAGGAGGACGGTATCTGAAGACTTGAGCAGTGTCATGATACCGATTTCACCGCGAAGTATGGTTGAGTCTCCAACGGACGATTCTGCGTCTGGGAGGAGGATATACAGGAGAAGTATGTTTCATGAGAATGAGGCGGATTTAAGAAGTCCCTGATTAAAAGTTGCTTGTTTCGAAATGTGCTGGCGTTCTTGGAGAGTTGAGGCCTTTTTGAAGATTGGACGTTGTACATATAGTCCTCGAATTTGTCATGACGGGTGCTTATAATTAGACGGAATTGTGATGTACGATACTTGAAACGATAATTGAAGTTTGAGGCTTGTTTTCGTGTCCGGCTGGAATAGATTCAGAATGGATGAATACCATATTAGAATTTACCAAAAATAATAATTGTGCTTCTTTGTCTATTGAAGTTCTGTCAGAATGTCGAAATCATCACACTGATATAATAAGTGTAGGTTACACGGTTGCACCCAACGTCACCACCATAAGAGCTTCACCCCTGGCGCACGGACCATGTACCGGAGTGGCCCGGCAGTGGCGGCAGCTGCACGGCGGCTATGCCGCTTCTCGGGCCTTCGGTCGGAATAATTATCAACTGGGCTGCCAACAAGGCCAAGCAGGAAAAGTTCTCGAGCCTCACGTCACTCTCCCAAACAGGACCCAATCTCGAGACTCACACACGACCTACAACAAAATAGCCATCAATCCCCCCATTAGCTTGCGGAGGTACCAGCGAAAACGAGACTCAACTAGCGCGTTGCACAGTTCTGCATTGGCTTTTTTTTTCAGTCCCTCCTTTTCGTGTCCTTTTTGGGAGGGCGATTGACTTGGGCTGCATCCGGTTCCTAGCTTCCCAACTGCGACGTAATTACCTATATATCGACTCTCCACCGCCTACTCTCACGATTCAACACCGTTCAGGGAGCTGGGAGACTGGAGAAGCAGCAAATGTCCGAGAGCTTCCCAGATCGCACCCAATTACCGTTTGCCGGTTTCTCCAATACGAGCGCGACAACTGCGACGACCAATTCGGCAACAGCGGCGGTGACGACGACTGGGGCGAGCTGTCACGACGACATCTTGGGGGACTCTCGCCATGCTAGTCACGTTTCGGGCGCCCTGTTGGAAAGGAAAAACACCACGGGGCTTGTGAAGAACGAGCGTAATACACAAACAATGGGGGGCGCACAGGATGTAGAGGCTGAGGGGCGGCCGCCTTACCTTCATGTGCGTTTGAATGTTTTTCTATCCTTCTGTTCCTGGTGTCATTTGGGGGGGGAGGTGAGACGAAGCTTTGCTCGTCTTGCCCCTCCACCAAACTAACCAGGAAATCTCTCCAGATCATTTGCTGGTAACCAATAAGAAACAAATCTAACATTTCACTTTGGCAGGCCATGATTGCAGGTGGTATCGGAGGCTCAACCGGCGACATGCTCATGCATTCACTCGACACCGTCAAGACACGACAGCAGGGCGACCCACACATCCCATCCAAATACACGTCCCTAGGTAGATCATACTACACGATATTTCGACAGGAGGGCATAACGAGGGGGTTATACGGAGGCTGGATACCTGCGTTGGGGGGGTCGTTTCCTGGAACGGTCTTGTTTTTCGGCACATACGAATGGAGCAAACGATTTCTGATAGATGGTGGCATGCAACCTCATTTGGCTTACCTTTCAGCGGGTACGTTTCCTTTCACACAAGTCAAGGAGGGGTCAGCTAAAGCTGTGTCCTACCTGATGTTTTGTTACCTCACCGTCTATAAGCTTTGGGTTCTTCAAGCTGACATTCCCTTCTCACTACAGGCTTCCTCGGTGACCTCGCCGCTTCTTTCGTCTACGTGCCGTCTGAGGTTCTCAAGACCCGGCTCCAGCTCCAGGGCCGGTACAACAACCCACATTTCAAATCCGGCTACAACTACCGCGGGACGCTCGACGCCGCGCGCACAATTGTCCGGGCTGAGGGCGCATCGGCGCTCTTTTACGGCTACAAGGCCACACTGTACCGCGACTTACCGTTTTCTGCGCTGCAGTTTATGTTTTGGGAGCAGTTCCAAGCCTGGGCGCGCAAGCACAAGCAAAGCCGCGACATTGGCGTCCCGCTGGAGCTACTCACAGGCGGTGTGGCAGGTGGCCTTGCGGGCGTCATAACCTGTCCTCTCGACGTAGTCAAGACCCGATTACAAACTCAGGTCCGAACCACCCCCAATTCAACATCGTCATCACTACTGTTAGAACCCGAAGCCGCAAGCCGCGCCACTACAACCACCGCCAAGGACCCCAACCCACAGAAACGCTCCATCTCAACCTCATCACCAAGCACCCACCGACCCAAACCCGGCGCCACTCCACTGCACACATCCTCAGTCGTCACCGGCCTAAAGGTCATCTACCAAAACGAAGGCATCGCCGGATGGTTCCGCGGCGTCGGTCCCCGCGGCGTATGGACGTTCATTCAGAGCGGCTGCATGTTATTCCTGTACCAGAGACTACTCCATCAACTAGAAGTGTGGATGCCACCTGAACACGAAGAGCCTTAACCAATCAAAGAAGAAGAAGAAGAAGAAAGACTACTTAGAAAACTCCCTACTTTTTGTTATTTTTTTCCAGCTTTTGTCTAGATCCCATCTTGAGGAGCTTTCGTTATAAGTGAGGACAGAAAAGCTACGATTATGATTTCCCACCCTCAGAGAGAGAGAGAGAGAGGAGTATAGACTTACCCCTCTGATTGTTTAGACTATGATGTGTGTTTTCTTTTAACCTGGATAGATGAGGTATATGTATACATTTTGGTGCGGGGGGTCAGGCTTGTGAGGAGCGCGCGTTATTGTTGCTGTAAAGATATAAAAAGGATATACTGGGAATCCGTGGGTGGAATTTTGGGCAGTGGGATGGATACATGACCGTCATGGCTTGGCGTTATTTTTCGGGGTGGTGGGTGGGTAGGTGGCTAGACGGGATGCAAGAGATGAGTATTCTCTTCTCTTATTACTATCTGTGATACATTAACCAGCATTCAAAGACAAGAAAAGGCACAAAAGTCTTTGTCTTTATATATAATAAATCATTACTGGTACTATTCCTTCAGGCATACAGGCCCCCCTCTGTCTATTTACGTCACTCCCTTTCCTCCAAATTTCTCTACTCTTTTTTTTCTTCTTTCTTTCTTGAATGTCATTTTCCATCCTCAGGCGTCTGGATCGCTACTTTCCCCCTTATCTTCCAACGGCTCAAAGTCGTCCACCCGCTGCCTCATCTCGTCACGCGCCATACAGACGACCATGGCTAGCGTCAGCGCGTTCCAGATGCTTTGCCGGCGGTCAAGAAAATCGGTGTTAACGTGATAACTGACGTAGGCATTTTCGCCTCTGGAGGAATCGGCGGATAAAACGAGAACGGTGGAGTTGACAATGAAGAAGCCATAGACAACGGGCGGTCGCCGACGATACCCTGGGTCAGGAGGGGTTGAGGATTGGCGTGAAGTCGGTTGCCTTGGGAAGGGTCGCTGGGGACGAGGAGAGGGGGTTTTTGGTGTTTTGGGAGGTAAGCTGGCGAGAGCGTCAAAGTCTGTTTCCTCTTCCTTTACGACTTTGGATGGCTTCTGTGGTCTTCCCAGTTGCTGTTCCGCATCCTCGTCGGCTTCCTGAATACCTGGTATCATTGACTGTGGTATCACCACTGTCGCCAAACCCCCTTCCTCCTCGACTTCTTTCTTAATCCTCACAGCTCTGGCCCTGCCACGGGCAGGGGTCTGACGGAAACTACCCTGACTACCGCCATGGCCGCCACTCTCGCTATCAGAGTCTGAATCAGCCACCCGTCGTCTTCTCCCCCTCGTTTTTCTCTCAATGTTCCTCTCCGCCTGCAAGAGCATCGCCTCCATGGCATCCTTCTCGTCGCGTCTCTCCCGTGTCGGCGACCCTATATCTTCATACCTGGCCATCTTCCCGCCAGCTCTCTTCCCATTTGCCCCAGCCTGAGCTCTGGGTGGCGGCAACATCCACACTCGCTTCTTCGGTTTCGCCGCCTCGAACTTTTGTTGCGCGGCCATGTCCCAGAACTCCTTGGCCGCTTCCGCTGCCTCACCATTGCGCCAGAACTTCTTTTGAAGCCGGGCAAATGTCTGCATACGATCCTGGATGATGCTTGTGACGTTTGCCTCGCCCTTTTTCGGATCAACAATCTCGGCGATGATATTGGGTACAACGCGTAGGTGTTTGTAGCCGCCATCTTCGGCAGCCCAGCTTATGTAGCTTTCCAAGCCTTTTTTTATCATGGTGCCAGCCTTATAGCGGAGGCCAGACTGGCAAGTCGTCCTTACTATAGACGTCAAGTCGATCAGTCTCGTCAAAGCCATGGTTGCTGTTTAAATTTGCAGTTAGTCATTAGCAACGGCAGACCTTGAATAGTTTCCAATGAAAAGGTCAGGGGGGGTTCATTGCTAACCTTGAAACTCTTTTCCGTGGGCATAAATGACAGAATCAGCCCTATCAGGTGTGCTGAAACAGTTTGACATGGGCAAGGCCCGAAAGTCAACGTCCCAGTGGCTAGGTAGAATGGGAATATACTGCCTCATGAACAAGACCTCAAAGAGCTTTGCTTCCCCCTGGGCCCATGTAAGAGCTCCAGGAAACATACTCTTCTCCTTTTCCATCTCCTCTCTCAGCCCACCCATGACCTGCATGCTCTTCAGGGATTGGTTGTCGAAATCGTCGTTCCATTTCTTGGGTGTTTCCCTGCCTCGCGCTGGGCTTTTGGGAGACTTCTTTACTTTTGGGATCTTGAGGTGTTTTGTCAACTTGGTAGGCTGTCCTTGCTTCCGGTTACTCGTGGGTTGTGGTGCCGGCGTAGTAGGGGCTGGAGCAGGATGGGAAAGAGGCAGGGAGATGGAAGAAGGAGGTGGAGGCGGAGACGGGGGGGAAAGCAAAAGCATTGGGCCTGGATCTGAAGCGCGTGAAGATGATGACGCTGTTCCCATGTTTGTGAACCTCTTGTTGTTGTGGTACGTCTTCGCGACTCGTTTTTCTTGGTGTTTGTGAGGTTGGCGCTGTGTTTGGGGGAGGTTGAGAAGGTACTCCGTTCGGGGTGAGTGGAAAAGATAGGAGATCCAGACAGAGAGCAAAGGGCCAGGATGCAAAGAGTGCAAAGAGTGCAAAATAGTACAATGAGGCGAAACAGGTGACCAAGCTTTTTCTCTTTGTCTCTTTCCGGCGCTTTCGGTGCAATCGCAGGCGGTTTGGAGGGCTGGTGTCAGTGCTGCGCAGCCAACTGCAAACACTTGTCAATGGAGCCCCATCAATGAACGGAGTGACATCATTCTATCGCATCAAAGAAGACAGAATTCACTTCATCTGGCTTGAAACGTCTTCTCTACCACACATCAACATGGGTGCTGTAGGTTGTGCTCCGTACTCCTTCCTTCCGCTTCTGCTTCTAACATCTACACACCATACAGTCATAGCGATCATCACACCGACAAAAAAAATGGAAGTAATAACATCCATTCTCCATCAATCTAGACAGTCAGAATCTTTCCTAGCGCTGTTCTAGACAGAATTCAGCTGGAGTTGTGGGCAAGCTGTTTCTTGAAAGGCATCTTCACAGCAGTCATACCAACAACCTTTCAAACAAAAGTCTGCATCCGTGCATCATCATGCCCATCATTCACCCAGACAAGCCAGAAAACACTCCAAGAAGAAGATGATGCAGCAGCTCAGCCCAGAAACAGGAAGATAGTGCGCTGCAATCACAGCGCCAAATGAAGCTCAGCCTTCTTTTCTTTGCGCCATGATATAGTGGGTACGAAAAAGACCTTCTTCATCCACCACCCATCGCGCACAACTTTGACATTGTCCCTCTCCAGGGAATTTGAGGCACTACGAAAAACATATCACTACGGAAAACATACATCGACGGCTAAGCAGAGCTGTTGTAGAATGTCGCAAAGAATCATGGTGAGAATAAATGGCAGCCTCTCGCGCTGGCTAAAAGAAAGTTTGCTCCAACATGTGGCGTGGCCGTTGGAGATAGAGTTAGAGTTGATGTGGCTCTCACTCTTATAAATCTGACAGCCAGCTTATATATCTATGTCGGTATTGTTATTCCTCCTTACATTCTTCTTCTTCTTTACGCTTCCATCTTTCCCTACTGAACCCATCTTCTCCTGAATCACAAACCTCTTTCAGTATGGATAGCTTTGAGCCCAACATGCCACTTACACTTGAACAGCCTTCCAGCGGCAGTTCCAAAATGGCAATTCGCAACGAGACAGAGCCGAAATGTCTTCTTCTCGAGATGCCCGTTGATGTGATACTTCTCATTGCAGACAAACTCCATGGACACACTCAAGCTATTCTCGCTCAGACTTGTCGCGCGCTCTCAGCTCTCTTATGGCGAGACGAAACAGAAGGGCGTTGGGATTTCGATGAGTGTGAATTTCTGTACGCCATCGCCCGCGATTTGCCTGAAATGTGGGTTTGCGATTTTTGTGTTGAGCTGCATCCGATAAGCGAGTCTCACAGCGCACCGTGTCTTTATGATAGGGACAACATCGAAAAGTATCGAGACATGTTCCCTCCTTCTAACCGCATCTTCGAGCATTATGATTTAGAGTTCGCGCTCAAGGCGGCCCGCATCAATCTGGAGTTATACAGACATGAGCTTCTGGAACTTCTCGAACCACGTTCCGAATATTATAGTACATTGCCATGGGATAGAAGAAGTCGTGAAGTAACAGCCACGAGTAACGTCCAATCGAAGCTGGTTGGCGGAAGATTTCTGATCTATACATCATGGTATATTGAGGGAGATCTTTGTGACTTGTCAAAGATTGGTCTGGACGAGATCACGATATGCTTCCATGAAGATAGATTAGTGAGCGAATGGGGGGGACAGCTAGAAGCTGGAGAAACTTGCTGGGAGAAGTTTTTCAACAGAGCAAAAGATACAAACGGGCGATTCGATAGCTGCTGCTGCTATTGCCCTACAGAGTTTTCAGTCAAGGTTTCTAGTCATCCAACAGTAACGGAACTAGATATTTGGCAGGATATGGGACCGGAAAGCTCGCAGCAGGACATATCATGGAGGAGATTCTTTTATACCCATAGTCCCCACGATGTATCTTCCGAGCCGTGGGGAGTTCGGGAATTGTATGAATCTCAAGATGGCATTTTGCCAGCGCCTCAAAGCTCTGATGAACAGCATGCCTCTAATTCTATGGCACTTGTCACATGGAAATTTGGGTGAGTGATTGGCTTCTATAGCGACTGCATTTGGCGTCGGCATGTTACATGGGTCAGCATCACTCGTCAAACTTCAAATTCTTTTTACAGGGCGATTGGTAACTTGGCTTCCATTGAGCAGGCCATGTATCTAGATTCTGGGTTTATTTCGATGCTGGTATATATGCTAGAGCAGGGTACTTTTTGGACGGCAGATGTATCACTGGAGGACCTGGCTACATCATCAAATGTAATTGATCGTTGGAAATGGTGGCTTTTATTTTAATGTCATGCAATTAACGCCAATTAACAGTGAATTAAAATGATGCCAACACAGTTCAGTAGCATCGGAGTACTTAATCTTATACATATAGCCGGTTCATTTTAAGGATAGTCAAGTATAATAAACCAGATAGACAGATAGGCTATATTTCTAGAATATTACTATTCGCATTATACAAAGTTGCCATTTCACACTTTATGGTTTGTGCACTACACCCTACCAAGCCGGATTCACACACCTGGTTAAAACAGGTACAAGCGCAGACCATGGCGCACTGCAATGTTGTAGTATCATTCCATTTTCACATAATACTATAGTAGCTCGTATTGACTAAAATTATTATCATTATCAACTCAATTAGCGTATACTAGTTTTGGCCTGTTTAATTAACTCTGTGCGCTGTGATCCGCGATATGTAGCCGCTTTAATTAGATTTACAGTGTTGTGTAACATTTTTAAATTTGGTTTTAAGGGATATAGTGCAAACAGTGATACTCTATATTTAAAGCTAATATTGACTAGACATTTCCACATATATCTAAATATTCTTAGAAATTGCTGACAATTGCTAGTGATTGCTGATAATTGCCAGTAATTGCCAGTAATTGCTGGTGATTGCCAGAGATTATACACAAACTCGCCGCTTAAACCCGTGTACTTGCTGGGCCAGCCATCAATAATCTTGGTCAGAAGGAAATCATTCCCTGGTGCTTAAATTAAATCGACACCACTGCTAAATAGAACCTCTCTCATACCTCCGCAGTTGAGAAAGCCTCGGACGATGATACTGCTCCTGCTGGTGCAAAACCAGTCGCAAAGCAGACGATTACACCGATGACTGATACTCCTCCTGGCGATAAAGCACCAACGGGGAATGGAGACTCATTGGCCCCGGAAACTACACCACAAGCAACTAGACAACAGAAGCCCGTGGGGGGATGCACGGCAGTAATGTCTTCGTCCGCTTGTATTCAGCGGTTGCGTGGCACCAAGAGGCATTCGGATAGGCCCCGTGCACGAACATTCATCAATGTTATTAATCCATGCCCTTCTTCAATCCGTCTTCTCTTTTTGGTGTGCTTCCACAAAAGTCGCCCCCAATGGAGTGTTGGCGTTTGCATAGGTTTTGGTGCAATTCTTCGCCTTCCTCGATTGACAAAATGGCCGGCGACCGCCTTCTCGCACACAAGTTCCTGTTCCAAGCTCACTTTGTCTGATTCTTGAGTCGCTAGTTCCATCCCCAGCGAAACCAGCTCACGGCTTGCTTGATGACCTGCACTTGACCCATCCCCTCTTCACCAAATTTTCATGAACAACCCTTCGGTTTCTGGGCTTTTTAAAGCGTTTATTTGGTGATTCTTTGCGTTGTTTGGTAGTGTAGACAGTTGATGTATGTATTTTGCAACGAAGGGCTCTTGCCTTCAATCGTCACACAGATAAGAGAACCCCCCTACATAGTGGTTCTTTTGCGGCTGCGTCCTTGGTCGGGCCGTTCTCGTATAAGAACTCAATGTACCACTAGATACTTGAGGCTCTCTGCAATTCCATTAGTAGGTACTGGATAATATACACCCAGCAATAAGCCTGCAATGACAACGAGCTCGAAGAGAACTTGCCATCAAAAAGGGAAACAAGGTTAAGATTTCTTGGTTGCGTCGTGGTATTATAAGTATGGAGGGACAATTTGATGGGTTGACATATTTGGTTGCTGAGTCAGGCTATGTTTAGTTTTACTAAATTTACGGTTTATAGCATTCATTTGGCGCGTGGCTTGACGATTTAGAGTCGAGCTTTGCATTATAACTCACAAGTTAAAGAAACTTGTTAGTATTGCTGTTCTAATATAAATACTCCTGTTGGCCCCTCTTGAGTTTTTCTTGGAACTCATCTTCTTTATATAACAGAACGCTTATTGATTTGGATTTCACCAGACCAAAGCCGCCACTTACACTTAAGCAAACCTCCAGCCACAGATCCAATATGGTCACATATGAAGAGACGGAGCTGAAATGCCCCATCCTTGAGTTACCCTTGGAGCTAATAGGCCTCATTGCAGAACAGCTTCCAGGATACTGCCAAGTCATCCTCTCTCAGACCTGTCGCATACTCTCGGTCTTCCTACGTGGTGGAGATAACAAACCCGAAAAGTTGCCAGATAACGATCGCATTAATTACCTGACCAGCATCGCGCGCGACCAGCCTGATGTGTGGGTTTGCGCATACTGCATCCGGCTTCACCGAGCTTTCTATGACGGTGGTAGTACCCCAAGGAATCTTAAATGCGCCAAAGACCCACATCGATACACATTCCCTGTGTGTGATCGCAGTTTTGGGCATTCCCATCACGAGCTCTCGCTGAAGTTAGCCCCTATCGATCTGGAATTATATAGGCCTCGGATCAAGAAGCTCCTGAAATCACGTTGCCATATATTTGACACCATGACTCACACGGATGATTTTGAAGATATGAATGCCACTCTTCGTATCCGACCCAAACTGGTTGATGGCAAATTTCTGATTCACAATTTATGGTATTTTGACGGAGAGTTTGAGGACGTGCCAACGGTTACTATTATCGATTCCATTATATGCAATCATACGGAAAGGGGTGATCATGGATGGGGACCACCACGGAAGATAGCAACCGGCTTCGGGCCTAGTTGGAGTCTAGATGAGGCCGTAGATGAGGCGAGGATCACAAAAAAAGCGATTTCATGGCTGCTGCAATTACTCCCCTACAGAATTTTCCCTGGAGGTTTCTCGTCATCCAGAAATGACCAGACTACATATCTGGCAGGATATGGGGCCAGAGGACTCACCACTGGACCCAAGGTGGAAGATGACTATGGGTTATAACCCTATTCACAGCGATGCATGGTCCAAGTCATGGGGGGTGCGAGCACTCTACTATAAGCAAAAGGGTAAGTTACCAACCAGTTAAGGCCTGTAAAAATGGTCGATTACAGGCTTGTAATACGGAAAGCGGGTGACGTGATATAGAAGCATACAAAGATTTCTTATAAGCTTGTAGAAGTATAAGAGATATTATTGCCTTGAAGTTTGTCATGGTCATCATCTATAGCAAAAGAGTAAGCAATAATAACAATAACAAGTTCTAATACACGATTGACAATACTCACAATGACAATCAGGTGAAGGTTTCGCTCAAGTCACTCTCATCATAGGTCATATCATGACGCTTTCCCCAATACAGCTCTTTTTGTGAGGTTCAAAGCCTGTGTTCAGCACACTCTGGTTCTTTTGACAAGATTGATTGCAGCGGCAAAATGCTTGCATAGTTCCCTATTGACTTCAACAAAGAACAGTTCGTGTTTCTCGATAGAGACTTGGAGTCCAAGCTTCCAAGGGGGCATCAACGGCTGGCAAGGCTGCGATAAATGACAGGGAAAATCTGTGAGAGAAAAGTGAGTGCTGCATTTTCTGTCGGCCAAAATTTCCAAGGCAGCTGGTCGACACTCATCTAGCCAGCTGGCAGCGCGTTTCCTTGTAAGCTAGAGCAGTCCCACAATCTAGAATCGCCCTGATTCCTTTCCCTTTCTTTTCTTTTCTTTTCTTTTCTTTTCTCACCCTTTCCTACCTCCAAGTTAAATCTCTTGTTTCCTTCCGGCTTCATTCATGAGCAGGGGGGCTTCAGGATCTCAAACTAACCTCGACTTATTACTTCCAACACACTCATCATCAACTTCGCTTCTTTGCTGAAATGGCGCTGAACCCTGTCGTTGATATTTCCGTTTTAATCAGGCTTCGTGATGAAGAAGTCGCCCAGAACTCACCTGAACCTATTGCTATTCTGCAGGACAAAGTTCTAGGCGAGCATGGTCTCGATCTTCCATTTCATAATGCCAACAAGCTTGTCAGTAGCAACATTTACAACCCCTCCTAGCTTCCGTACTAATGCATACTCCAGCTCCACCGTGTCCTCCATGATCGCCCTGTCTGCGGTGGATTCACCGAGATCCCTTTATACACCGAGATTACGATCCCCGAAACAAAACCGATGTATCTCTCTACCTTCTTTGAGAAAAGGTTTCTTGAAAAACGAGTAGTGTCCGGTGTCTCATTTTTCCAGTATGTGTTGCATGAGATATTTGGCGACGAGTTAGAAGAACGGTACGGCAGCGTTCTTGTCGAACGAGAGCAGCGGCTTTCTGACGCGAAGCTGTCCACTGAGCCAAACCGCGTGTGCATCCCCATTGCAATGCTTCCCCCTCGAGGCTCTTTTATCGACTTTCTGGCTGATAGCGGCTACCGACAAGCATTTCTCGTCGCCTTGTTTGGCCAGAGGAATCCTGTTGTGTGTTCCAGCTGTCAAAAAATATGGGAATCAACCGAAATTGATGAGCCAAAACACAAAAACGTCCTATTTCCCTTCCATAATTGTACATCACTGAAAGGTGTTGCAAACCAAGCTTGTGGAAATTGTATTGCGCATGGCCATACATGCACTTGGGCTAAATTCCCTGAATTCGCAGGTATTCATGGAGTTGGCGGCCAAATCCAACAGCCTGGAGATAAGGCTGATATCTCTCAACCGGCTGAGGAGGCAAGGTTTAAGAAGGTGAAACTCAATGAGCAAAATCTTTCGCCCTTAGATTGGCAGTGTTCATCAGTGGAAGAAGAAGATAAGAATACCACTGTTCGTGGTGCCGGCTGGTATTCATACGATTATACCATATGGCGCAATTTCTTACGACGGATGGGGAAAATTAGTTTTGAATGTGTGATCGAGAAATCTTGCTAGAAACAAAAATAGCACTTTGAGTCGCAGCATTATAGTAATGGATTTCGTCGTCTGTTTGTGTTTTCATTTGTGGGTTGTAAGTAAAGTTTCATCCCATCACGCTTGGGATCGTGCCAAATTGAGTGTGAGCTGTAACCAGCAGGCAAATTGCACTGTAAAAGCAACCTCTGGTCTTTTTGACTCAGTTTCTCTGCAAACATAACTTAGCTAGGAGGTTTCTTGCCTTTCATACGCAACATTGATAACATCAATACCGAAATAGCGAAGTAGTAAATCAGGGTGAATGCGTAATTAAATCTTGAACAAACACCGTTGGTTGATTGATTCGGGTGGTGGCAAAAACACAACTGGTGTCAACCTCCACAACGAATATCAAATTGAGTAAGCTTCTTCTCAGCAACCACATAGTCAAATCTTATCATTACATGTGTTATATTTGCTTAAATATCTATCATCTCTGTGGAGTTTTTTGTATTATATTTCTGGTATTTGCAGAGCGTATTAACCAAATCATTTTTACAACTTAGCACTGGCCATCAGTGTAATCTATCACTTTGTCGTCTGATCTCTCGCTGACATAATCTCACCTGTTTGGTTTACGGCCAGAGGAACAACCATCTGCCGTCTAGGCCAATCAGGCGGCCTGGGAGACTACCAGTATGAAATTCTTCCACTTCAAGGTGTTGAAGCTCTTAGGCGCGCAACAACCCACGAATAGCCTCTCCGACACTGTCAGCTCACCCACACAACCATGGCCGAAGTAGTAAAGACGGCCGCCCGGCAATTGCCCAACTTCAGGCTGGGCAAGAAGCAGGTCTTCCTGTAAGAGCTCTCCCACCCCTCCACCACACAATGGTATCGTGCACAGGAGCCAAAACTAACCCACTCTCTCTACACTTCAGCCCAAACCATGTCATCACCTTTCTCCGAAAAGAGCACCTCCCACCCAATGAAGCGTGCTTCCAGGTCCCGCTGCGGTTCACAAAGTTTGATCTCCGCGACTACCTATGGAACCTCTACAACGTCGAAGTTAGGACAGTGCGGTCATACGTCAAGCAGCAGCCACTCACGCAGCGCAACTCTTACTCTCGCTCATGGTATCGGCCCCAATCGCTCAAGGTCATGACTGTCGAGCTGGCCAAGCCCTTCCAATGGCCAGAGGCGCCGGAGGATTTAGAACCCTGGAACCACGACCTGTGGAAGAGGCGAGAGGAGCAGATCGACAAGCGCAACGACGAGCAGGTCGAGCAGCAAAAGTTTAACATCCCTCTCAAGAGCGCTGAGCCAAAGTCCAAGGAACGGAAAGAGCTGGCGAGCTTGGCTCAGAAGATGCTTTCAGGTCAAGTGAAATGGACGAATGATGTGGTGCTGGATCCGAAGTGGGACAAGCTGTTGGCCACGGAGGTCAAGACGAAGGCAGCAGAGCCGGCGCCTGAACGGTCATAAAGAATATGGGGAGGAGCCAAGATCAAAAAAAAGAAACGGAAAAAGTTCAGGGTAATCACGACGAAGCTGGAATGACGGCATGGCGAACGAGTTCTGAGCGTTTCCCCTAGTTTATTTTCAGGGGGCCATTGTATGATTTGTCTGGCATAATACGTGTACATTACTGTTGGTCATTAGAGGTTTTATATGAGTGGACATGTTTGGTAATGTCAACCATTTGAACGAGGTGTTGAGAGGAAACACGTATTACAAGGCCAATTCGTCCGTTGCGTACTGATGTCAAAAAGCTAATTGTGCTTCTCGCTCTCGTCTTTTATCGGCATCCAATGCTGCTGTCCTTGAAAGATGAGCACTTCGTTTCCCCAGCTCCACCATCCCGACGTTAGATTACGCGCAAAGACTTCCAAGGCAGGATAGCCGTGTTCCTCTCCAAATACTTCCGCGAATAATCCACGCAGATTGGGCTTCCTTGAGTGAACATCCGGCACTGCCACGATCACTTTTGGTTTCAACACAGCGGTAGTAGTATTGTGCGTCTTGGCACTGATACGCCTCGCAATGAGTAGCTTCTCCCAGGGTTTCCTCCACTTGGATTCCATACTGAAGAGCGGTTCGCCAGCGGAAGTGATTTTCAGCCATGTCCATTCAGTGACAAGCTCTAGACCCCACAGGGCGAAAAGGCCGGTGACTGGCGCGGTGAGAAAGTCGAGTATGCTTGGCTTGTTAGTGATCCACATGGCCACTAGGCCGTCCGGTGCGAGGTGAGAGGGTACGGGGATGCTCAAGAGCAGGTGCTGCATCTCGGAGAGGTTGGTAACGGTGGCATACTTATCCGTCCGCCGCCTGACGGACCGGTTCGGCCAGGGAGGGTCTAGAACGATGAGCCGAAACGCCCTTGGCACCATGTCCAAAAATGTCTGTCTTTGGTCCTGGATAGATCCGTCAAGGTACTCTGCATCCTTGGGAATGACAGCCGTGGTAGTTCCCTGAAGAGGGGCCGTAGGCGTAGCTGAAACATCATCATCATCATCATCCGGACAGGCAATCAGGCGGGGCAGAAGAAAAGGGCCCTGGTATTGGCAGCGATCAAGTTCATCAAGGGCATTCTGAGCCACTGCGGCGGTCATCAGTTCGGCCACTTGCGCAGCCGGAGACTGGTGCTGCGGCCATCCACCTCCGTCGACCCCACCATGCCTCGGCTCCGGAGTCTGGAAGGGTTGAGCCGGTGGAGCACCCGAGTAAATTCGTGCTGTTGGCGGCTCTCCTAGCGGAACCTGTGCTTCTTCTAAAGACCTAGGGATGTCGAGGAGGACAATGCTGTGGTCATCGCTCTGGAAGAGCACAGAAGAGTGAGTTGTGGTCATTGCCAGTGAAAGCCAGTCAATGAACTAGGATTTGATTAAGTTGTGTTTAAAAGACAAAGCCGAGTAGCATCCGCCCAGTGACGACTAGTTCAACTCCAAAGAGCAGGTAGTAATTCGGTAAATACCGTAAAACGGTGGTGTGTGCCTCCCAATCAAGCCCATTCAATTGCAAAGTCGCCATCACCTATCAACAGCCTAGCCATGCTTAATTTACAACACTACAAAAATCTTCCCTTAAGCCGAGCACCACAAAATTATGGGTGGCTCCGGCTTTGTCCCCTCCCCATATTACGGCTTCGGCAATCCTCGGCTTCGGCCTGCGACCTCCGCCGCCCACGAAAAAACGCAGCTTATCAATTTAGTCTGCGTGACCCGCCTGAACCGCCTGTGACACCACCCACTCACCCCCAAGCTAGGCAGATGACGTTCCCCAGTTCTAAATTGTCGTGGGGGAGGTTCCCGGAATTTCCGCAGACGATCGTTTATCGCAAACGCCAAAACATCACCACCACCTTCTTTTCTGTCATACCGTCCATTTTTCTCTTTTCGCAACTGTTTTTTAAAGCCGCAACAAATTCCACCGCACGTTGGTTGGTACGGAGAGAACTCGACAATTGTGACATTGCTTGATTGCTCTTCAAAGGCCAGTAAACCAAAAGGATTTCTACACCCAGACTCACGTGGGCATGACGGTTTCATAACTTCCGCTCAACTCCTCAATCCGACACTCTACCCGCCCGCACACTGCCGTTCTGTTTGTTTGCAGCGTGCTGCCTCTCGGAATGCCCTCTGCGTTTGTGGAAAATGCTTCCATGTCGGATATAGCACGCGATAAGGCACGGCCCTCTGGCGCCATGGCCGCGGCCGCTGCCGCTATTCCCAGCAGAAAGGAGACAGGAATCTGTCCCACGGACGATGAGGCCATAACGCCTCGCACGACGACGAGGTCTTGGAGCTATATATGGAAGTCTGGTGTGGCTGGAGGTATGGCAGGATGTGCTGTGAGTTGTTGAATCCTACAAAACATACGACGCATCTAAAGTCGGATAATATGCTGACCAGCTTTGATACAGGCCAAGACCTTTGTCGCGCCACTTGACCGAGTCAAGATCCTATTCCAAGCAAGCAACCCCCAGTTCGCAAAGTACACAGGCTCGTCATTTGGTGTCGCGACTGCCATGAAGGATATATACCACTATGAGGGTGTAGGGGGCCTATTCAGGGGTCACTCCGCAACACTGCTGCGAATTTTCCCATATGCTGGTATCAAGTTCCTCGCCTACGAGCAGATTCGCTCATTCTTCATCCCCGATAAGAGCTACGAAACGCCCCTCAGACGGCTGGTAAGCGGCAGTCTTGCCGGCGTGACATCTGTCCTATTCACATATCCTTTGGAAGTCGTCCGTGTGCGACTCGCCTTTGAAACAAGGCGCGACGGCCGCTCGTCTCTGAGATCCATCTGTCGCCAGATATACTTGGAACAACCCGTCGAAAATGCGGCGGCAGCAAGGCTACCGGGCTCTACACCTCACGCCGCAACCGCCGATGCCACTGCTGCTACAATCAAGACTGTTGCGCCACGGTCAGGCATCATCAACTTCTATCGTGGCTTCTACCCGACGCTCCTAGGCATGCTTCCGTATGCTGGCGTGTCGTTCTTAACCCATGATACTGTGACCGACCTGTTACACCATCCCTCAATCGCCGAGCACACAACACTCCCCAAGAAGAGCAACCACCCAGAAGGCAAGGCCGCGCCGTTGCGTTCATGGGCCGAGCTCACTGCCGGAGGTATAGCTGGAATGGTCTCACAGACAGCTTCCTACCCTCTGGAAGTCATCCGAAGACGAATGCAAGTAGGTGGTGCAGTGGGTGATGGCCGCCGGCTTCGCATTGCTGAAACCGCGGGCATGATCCTCCGAGAGCGAGGGTTCCGTGGCTTCTTTGTGGGTTTGACAATTGGATACGTCAAGGTGATACCCCTGGGAGCAATTAGCTTTTATACATATGAACGGGCGAAGCTTCTGTTAGGGATATAAAGGAAAGGCTTCTGGGGCGGTTGACTAGTTCCCGTCGGTCGGTCGCATGGCGTTGGAAGGATGAATTACAAAGCGCTGCATGAAGACTTTAACGTCTTTTCTTTATTTGTTTTTGGGTGTCTAGGTTTTGAAGATTACTCAGAATGAGTTTTGGATATTGCTAGAGTTTATACATAGATATGCGTGTGCGAAGACCGCATCCAGCAAACATCATGAAGTTTGATGTCCATGGTTACCCTACATGGCGGTCGTGGAAATTAGGCGAGGTGACTGAGCACATTGGCATGCCGGTGAAGTTGGGAATATAGTATGCCAAGATATTTAAATTTGGGCTTAAAATCTGAGTCTTTGACATTGAAATGGTATTTGGTATTGGCTAAAGGCAACAACTATGAAGAGGAATGATAAGTGGCATAGTCTGGAAAATGTCAAGGGTGAATAATAAGGTACCTGGTCCGAAATTGAGCCGTGCAGCGATATAGCTACAGCCTTCTCTATTACAATTTGGTCAAGCATGTCTCAGTTGTATGGTTTCTAGCAGCAAATTATTTTCTAACACATCACCTGCCCCGCATAACCCTATATCATACAATACTATGTTACCTACCCCACAAGTGAAAACCCCATTCCACACTGATGGTAAGATCAGGCTAAACTGTCAGGCCAGCCGCTTATATTTTTCATATTCTATATTTTACTAATCATGTTTAGCAGATATAAATTTGCTCTGCTTTAGAAATTAGATTTTAGCATTTTATTAAAAAATTTTTTTAGAGAGCTTAACATGTCACTTCTCATTCACATCCTAGCCCGTTATGAGGCTTTATCTGTTTGGCTTCTACTAGCTTCGATCACTGTCATAATTTATAATGTTTGAGTCATCTCCTCCAACCTAGCTCTCAAACTAGCCGATTAATATCAAAGGCATAGATCTTTTCGGATAAACATGGTCTTCGAGGTATACCCGGACCTACACTTTCGTCGTATATCAACGTATGGGCGTTTTGGCAGGCACGGAAACATAGATATTCCAGAGCAGTACATGAGCAACATGAAAAGCACGGCGCTTTTGTGCGAGTCTCACCCGACCATGTGAGCGTTGGGCACCCAGATTATATCAAAGTCAGTTCGCGAATGTCTTTCGAGTTTCTGTACGGGTCTGAAATTAAAACAGCATGTGATGGGCCATGGCAATGGCTTCGCCAAGTCTCGTTTCTACGAGATATTCGACTGGAATTCCCAGAGTATCTTTACCACAAGAAGCCGCGAAACTCATGCCCGAAAAAGAAAATGGCTTTCTGCAACCTTCTCATCCCGGTCTATTAAAAACTTCGAACGCTATATGACCGACGCATTGATTATTTATGGAAGACAAATGGAAGCGTTGATTGACGGAAAGTCAGCCGGTCGATACACTTATTCCATCGATGATGGAGTAGCTAAGCAAAAGAGGCCTTCTGAAGGCGCCATGGATGCTGTAGTTTGGAACGCATTTCTGGCGTTTGACGTGATTGGAGACCTGGTAGGCTTTTCAAGATTCGCCTCCCTTGTGCATCGCTAACATGCAAGTTTTCAGGCGTTTGGGGGGTCATTCGGCTACACAAAGGACGGATTTGATGGCAACAATGGCATCAAGGTTCTGAAAGAGCGTGGTGAATGGTGTGTGGTGGTTGGCCAAGTGCTTTGGCTTCGATCTTGGACCCCTTATATGCACTTTGATGGTTTCTTCACGAGAGGTGCGAGAGCCGTTTCAGATCTTGGTACCATCTGCACCACGGCGGTTCAGCGACGACGTGCTTCCAAGCTTGATGACCGAAAAGACATCTTAAGCTATCTGCTGAAAGCACGCGACCCTGACACCAACGAACCTCTTTCTGAGCAGGAGTTAATCATGGAGGCACTATCCATTTTCATCGGCGGATCCGACACCACAAGCAACACAATCTCACACGGAATCGACTTTCTCTCCAGGAATCGAGATAAGCTTTCGAAATTGCAATATGAGCTTGACACTGCATTTCCGGGGCCGCTTCCTGAGGACTTCGCTCCCGAGTTCTCACAGCTTGATTCACTACCATATCTTGATGCCGTCATTCATGAGACTCTACGACTCAGACCGACTATATCTTTTGGTTTACCTCGCGTTGTGCCTGCAGGTGCTGGTGTAACTTTTGGAGGCCACCATTTCAAGCCCGGTACAGTGCTCTCAATTTCAACTTACACTGTTCATAGAAATGAAGACATATTCGGCGACAAGGTTTTGGAGTTCAATCCAGACCGCTGGTTAACTGATCGAAGAAGTGACATGGACAAGCACTTCTTGAGCTTCAGCTACGGCCCGCGAGCATGTATCGGACGAAATGTGAGTACTAATAACTATATAATTTTGTATTTGAGACAATTGTGCCGTGCTGGATCTTGAGACTAAATGCTGAGCAGATTGCTATGATGGAATTGAAAAAGACTTTTGGTACAATTTTTCGCCGGTTTGAGTATCGTCCTATATATTGTGAGAGAGAAACTTCTATTAGAGAAGGATTTCACTTAAAGGCTGTAGAGCTGCCAGTGTTTATTTCACGACGTAAAGTTTAAACAAAGAAAATAAAATAAATTAGATATTAATTAATGTATTAAAATTCCAAAGATAAAACTATATATATATTTTGATAAAGAGAAATCAATATACAAAACAACACCAACACCACCTATAGAACTACAGGGCGGTTTAGGGTAGTTGTATAGCTAGTATAGTCCATAAGGATAAAATAGGTAAGAAAAGCCACGAAGCGGTGATATAATAAACAGGCTTGAGGGATCAATTGATCATCCCATAATTGATTAGAAAAAGAAGACAGTTTCTTGATAACTAGTTTAATGACAGGGTTGAGCACACCCCCTTGCTAGTTGACTAAGCTATAGCTACACGGGCTGCACTTGGAGGATTGGACTGTATAAGTAGATAGGCTACACCCAGATCATTTGATCTTGGTAGACATCATCGAATCTAAGTTTTCCCCCTTCCCCTAAGAATTTTCTTTAGTGTATTCTAAGACTAGCGACTGTATTCTTCTTCTGATTAATTGTGGGATGATCAATTGATCCCTCAAGCCCGTTTTATTATATCGCCGCTTCATAGCTTTTCTTGCCTATTTTATCCTTGTGGGCTCTGCTAGCTATGTAACTACCCTAAACCATCCTGTAGTCCTATGGGTGGTTTTGGTGTTATTATATATACTGTTTTTCCCCTATTAAACTAGTTTGATGACTGGGTTGAACACACCCCCTTGCTAGTTGATTAAGCTGTAGCTGTATAAGCTGCACTTAGGGGGATTGAACTGTATAAGTAGATAGGCCATACCCAGGCTATTTAAACGGGCAGACATCATCCAATTCAAGTTTTTCCCCCTTCTACCCAAGAATTTTTCCAGTGCATTCAAAAGACTAGCTATTAAAAAGCTATCTTCTTTATTTAATTAATTATAGGATGATTAATTGATTTCTCAAGTTCATTTCATTATATCGCTGCTTTATAGCTTTTCTTACCCATTCAATCCTTATAGACTATACTAGCTATACAATTACCTTAAAATTATACTACAGTTCTATAGGTAGTGTTGGTGTTATTATATATATTATTTTCCCTCTATCAAAACTAATAATCAAGATAAGGGGATATCTTATTTACTTTACTATCAGAAGGATTAATTAATACCAGACCAATAATATAATATATTCGGGGGCACTTTTAAGCTATTATAAGGATCAATCCAAAAAGAATCATTATAGATACCCTTATAAAACCTTCTAACCAGTATAATCAAGAGATACCTCTAAGAATAATAGCTTAGAAATCTAGAAGTAAAAGAGCTAAGCTTATTTATTAAAAGACCCAAAGTCTATAAAGCAGGGATATTATATATTATCCTAGTTAAATAATAAGGTATTATTAATTTCTTTTCTATTAGAATCTAATACTATAGAATACTAAACCATTAAAAGAAAAAACAGGGAAATATTTAATCCTAAGATAAGCTTCTATTTAGAATATATATAAAAGATAACTTATATATTAAATATTAAATTAAAAAGATAGGGTACCTTAAACTTATTAATTTCACTTAATCGAAATATAAGTAAGTATAAGAAGAACTATTATAGATAATCAGCTTATATAGCTTTTAATACTAATTATCTAATTAATAATAAGCAGTATCAGTTATATACTAACCCTTGGTTTTGCTTTTTTATACTATAGGTCAGTATTTTAATGGTTTGGCTAATCTTAGGAAATATTTTTATCTCTTTTCTCTCCCTATAAATCTTATCCCTAATACTAAAGAAGCTTCCTATTTAAAAGTAATCTTAGTATTTTAGAAATAAGATATTATTTAATTATAATAAAATAGGAATTATTATTCTTAATTTAAGTATAATACTTATCCCTAAAGGAAAGGTTTTATATTAATACTAAAATATAATTAATAAGGTATTATTATATAAGAATTAAGATAACTCTTTCTTAGACTAGATATCTAAATACCTCTATAATAAAAAGCCTTTATTACTATTTAATCTTCTTAGTATATTACTAGCCTTTAGTTTAAGCAGATACTCTTTATATTAAAGAAAAAGATCTTTAAATAGCTCTAACTCTATTATTAAAATTGTTAAAATAGGCGGGTTTTATATAACAGCCTGACCTGTTATAAGATTAATAGCTAGACCTACTATAGCTTAGCAGCTAAACCTGCTATAGCCCTAGCAGCCAGACCTGCTATAAGGTAGCAGCCTGACCTGCTATAAGACCTAAAAAGCCCGTGCAGCCTGACCTGCTATATCAGGCTAGACTAGTAAAATAAGGGCTTATCCCTTATACCCCTCCCTTTCTTATTATTTGGAATGCTTAGAAATCTAAAGAAATATTATTTGGAATTCTTAAATAATTCCAAATAATCCTAGTATTATTTAGATATATAAGATAGCTGGATTCCTAGCTGAATCCTGCTTTCTTTCTCTATCAGCAATTCAATCACTTCTTTCTTCTTTTCTACAGACTTTACTCTGGATAACTATTCGCTGCCTTTCTTCCACTGCTATCGCTACTAGCTTTAGTTATAACTTTATACTGCAAATTGCAATAGGTTATAAGCCCGGAAGAATAGTTATTCCAGACTGTAAAAAGAAGACTCTTTTTCCTGCTGTATTCAACCTCTTTACACATCAGATTTTTCGCCCCTCCTCTGACCAGTCGGACCCACATTTCCCGCCAATCAGAAGTCACGAAAAACACTGCACACACAAGAGTTGAACATCGGACCTACAGCTTACGGCACGACCCACTTTCGGATTTATGGATTACTAATTCGGACTTATGGAATTATGAGTCACGGCTTTACTGACTACGCCAAATACGGTTAAACACTCGAATTGCTAGTCAACTTTACAAAAGGCCCATATAAGACTATAGAAGTCGGCTGACTAAGCAAAGACGCTGTGCCAGCTACACTATAACCCGACTATAGCTAGCACGTGACAGGCAACCCTTACGCCTGGCACCCCTCTAGCCAATTGGCTAGTTCCAGGGCTCTTACTAAGACCCAGCCATATATAGCACTGCTATAACCAGCACTTTCAGCTGTTATAACACTGTTATACAGCTATAAGCTTATTTTTAGAAGCTTATTTTTCTTTTATACCGCTATAACCACCAGCTATAGCAGTCTGACCCTGAAAATGTCAGGTCAGGACCTTCCAATGGAAGAGAATTCATTAGAATTACAAGCTCTTCGGTCTCAGATACAGGAGCTCACACAGCAACTACAACAGCTACAGGCCCAATTTACAGTAGCCACAGCTACTGAGACTACTGAAGAACCGCCACAACCTCAACCTAAGCCACCTCAATCGCTATTACAGCCAGCACAGCCTACGAATATACTGGGGGACCTAGCTTTAAAAGAGCTATCCAAGAAAATACAGGCCTTTCCAGAAGCTTATAGGTTAAGGGGCCCTGACAACTACGACCAATGGCTTCAGGCCCTGTCAATCCAGTTACGGGCACTTGGATTACCTACTTTTCTTTCAAACCCCACTATAAGCCTTAGCCTTAACGACCACCATCAGGCTATTTTACTTCTATTACTTCATAACAGCTGCTCACAGCACCCACAAGCCTCTATAAGTTGGGTTACAACACCGCTGGAAGCTTATCAAATACTGAATAAGCAATACTGCCGCAGTGCTACCCTGCAGCGCGGAACCCTCTACAGCGCCTTTCACGAGCTTAGCTTCAACAGCTATAAAGGCTCTATAGAGGCATTTAATAGCGAATTCAATACTCGACTTACTAAGCTACAATTAGCTTCAGTTACTATACAGCCCACAGATCAGATAAATCAGTATCTGAAGGCTATAAAAGAAGCTTTCCCACAGTAGGCTGAACGCTAAAGGAACAATATCAGGATTCATACAGCGCTCAGCACTTCACTAGATGCCCTGAATTTACAGTTCCTTATAGCAGACTTACTAGAAGAGCTATAAGACAAAAGCTCTTCAGTTGCAAAAGCTAGCTCTTATAGGGCTAGAGAAGTTAAGGAACCTTCTAAAAAGACCTATAAGGACTTTAAAAAGAAGGAAAAACCGTCTAAATCCACTGAAAAACAGCCTTATAAGCCCTTTCAGAAGGATAAAAAGACAAAGAAGCCTGCTACTAGCAGCAAGGAACCTGATAAAGCTTCCTTTATAATAGGCACTTATAACCTATCTACAGGTGACTGGAACACTGCAGCCAGCACCTGGAGCTCTGATTCTGAATCTGATACAGAAGGTTCAGAAGCTATAGAGCCTAAAGAATCAGCTTATAGCACTCATCATAACACCAATCTGAAGAACGCCCTGCTATACGACACTGGCTCGACATACCATATCATTAATAACAGAACCCTCTTTACTAGTTATAGCGCCTACAGTAAGAAACCAAGGCCTATAACAACTGGTGGCGGTCCAATCTATCCAAAAGGATCTAGAACAGCTGTATTTACAGTGCTTATAGGGCTTAAACCCAGGACTTATAGTACTCTAGAGCTAAAAAATACACTATATATCCCTAATATGGATATAAATATAATAAGTGAGGTAAAGCATTATGCTTCTAGCGGTACACTTCTGCAAGAGAAGCTATTTATAGTGGACCGAACCTGCTATGGACTGCTAAACTTCACTAAACACGGCTTCTTCCTTCAGCAAAAAGGGAAGCCCACACCTGAATTTACAGGGCCTTCCAACCACTATTATAGCTATCTAATAGCGGTTGAAATCACCTTCAAACCCCCCTCTGGCATGTATAAGGACCTCACTGAGCCCTCTGAACCAGCTAAACAGCTGCTGGAACCAATAAAAAGCCCTGAAATTTCAGGCCTATACACATCAGAAAGCCCTGATCCAGACTCAGGCCTGCTACAAGACCCACTAGAAGATGCTATATCCCTTCTAGAACCCTCTGAAAACACTGTTACAGAGGGAGATACAGGTCTTTCAGCTAAAACTAGCTACCAAAAGCTGCTACAGCTAGCAGGAATTTGGCACATCCGTCTCGGCCACATTGGCCTACAGCTGCTAAAGAAGACCGCTAAAATTTCAGCGGGCTTACCTGATTTTACTGCTATAAAAGAAGCAGATTTCTTCTGTTTAGCATGTATACAGGCTAAATCAGTACGCAGACCCTCTAAAAACCCGATTCCAGACCCGCTAGAAGTGCTAGAGGTTATAGAGGGAGACACATTTCAGATAAAACCAATCCCTTATAATAAGCTCTCTACAGGGCTTATTTTAGTAGAAAGAAAATCCCGTTATCGAACGGTTCTTTTACTACCTAATAAGGAAGGTTATACTGTCTTCTCTGCTATAAAGGGACTATTTAGAGGACTAAAAGCCCACTATAAAAAATACCCTCTACAGCTGCATTTCGACAGTGGAAAAGAGGTCTCAACACTGCTAAAAGACTGGCTAGCAGGCAAAGGTATCGGTTTTAGCACATCTAGCCCCTATATTCATAAGCAAAATGGCCTGTTAGAACGCTCTATAAGGGTTATTTTAGACCGACTACGGGCTACTATAATCTGGGCCCAGCTGTTACTTTTTCTCTGGACCGCTATTTTACCTGCTATAGTTAACCTTATCAACTGTACAGCGGTTACAAACAGGGACCTCAGCCCGCTACAGCTCTTCTTACAAGAGCTAAAACCAGCTCTAGCAGCTAACAAACCAAATTTAACAGCCTATAGAGCTATTAAAGCATACTATGAGGTTGTTATCCCTGCTGAGAAGCGCTAATAAGGCGCTAAACTAAGCCCTAAAACAGAACCAGCCAGGCTGCTAGCTATACTAGGCAAAAATGTCTATTCGATCTATATACCCTCCTGCTGGCAGATAACTAAGACCTCTTTCCTTTGTATTATAGAAGGAATAGGCCCTATAAGCCAGGGCCTAAAGGGCAACTTTTATAATCTTTAGAGCCCTTCTAGCTTAGAGGGAGAATTAAAAGAGCTTTACACCCCGCCAAAATCAACAGATCAATCTACCCTAAAGGATCTGACCGATTTACAAGCCCTTGATCAAGCCAGAAGACCTATCCAACTGCCAGAGCCTGTACTATAAATGCCATAACAGCTGCCACAACCGCTATAACAGCTGCCACAGCCTGTATCACAGCCTGTAACACAATTACCACAGCCTACTGAACAGCCTGAACAGCTGTTAGAAGACTCTGAACCTATGCAGCTAGATCTTGCCTACCCTATAGATATCTGCTATAAGCTAAAGGCAAAATTCACTGCTAAGGCTTCTTCAAAACCTGCTGGCTGGAAACAAGCCTTAGAAGACCCTGCTAAGGAACAGTGGATTAGCGCTATTTATAGCAAATTCCACCAAATTCTACAAGCTAAAGTCATGCATTTTATCCCTTTTTCAGAGGTTCCAAAAGACCGAAAAATCCTGAAAAATAGGCTTGTTTTTAAGCTTAAGAAGGATTCATAAAATCAGCCCTTAAAATATAAGGCTAGGCTTGTTATAAAGGGTTTTATATAAATTAAAGGAAAAGACTACTTTGAAACCTTCACAGCTACTAGTATTCCCCCCACCTGGCGGATTTTACTAGCTTTAGCAGCCTTTTATAACTGGGAAATCGAGCAAATTGATTTTATAGGGGCTTTTTTAAACAGCCAGTTATCTGAGGATATTTTTATGGAATTTCCAGAAGGCCTGTCTTCCTTTATAGAGACCCAGACCCCTAGAAACCAGCCTTTAGCAGCTTTATTAGCCAAGCTTAGCTATAACCCTGCTATAAAACAGGTTATCCTGCTAAAAAAGGCTCTATATAGGCTAAAGCAAGGTCCCTGTGAATGGCAATAGCAGCTAATTAAGCTGCTAGCTACTCTAGGGTTCCAACCCTTAATCTCTGACCCGGCTGTCTTTATCAATGCTCAGACTAACACCTTTATTATTACCTATATTGATGACTGCCTTATTATAGGGCCGGACCTACCCTATATTAACAAGCTAAAACGCCTGTTAAATAAGGTCTTTGCTATAGAAGATAGAGGCCCTGTAGCCTTCTTCTTAGGGGTTCAAATCAGCTGTAACCGGGCTAAAAAGGAGCTATGGCTGCACCAGTCTCAGTATATTGATGAGGCTCTTCAGCGCTTTCAGCTGCAAGATGTAACCCCTATAGCTATACCCCTACAACCCGGAGCATTAAAAGAACCCCTAAAAAAGGTTCTTACCTCTGCTGAACAACAGACTTATCAGCAGATTATAGGGACTTTAATGTACCTTATGCTTCTTTCTAGACCTGATATAGCTTTTCTAATATAGTGGCTTTCTCGATATATGCAACAGGCCTATATCAACTATTATAATACAGCTAGGAACCTTCTAAAATACCTGAAAGGCTCTAAAGAACTAGCTATCCTTTATAAGGCTTCAGACCTTATACAGGCTAAACAACTAGCTCTTCAGCTGCTAGGCTATTTAGATAGTGATTTTACAGGCTGTAAAGCTACTAGCAAATCCATCTATAGGTATCTCTTTAAGCTAGTAAGCGGGCCTATCTATTGGAAGGCAAAGAGACAGACTACTATAGCCCTCTCAACTATAGAAGCTGAATCAGATGCTTTAGTAAAGGCTATAAAAGAGCTAAAATGGCTCTCTAGGCTCTTTATAGAGCTAAAAATCCCTCTTCAGCAGCCTATAGACCTGTATTATAATAATACAGCCTCTATAAATAATACTAAGAACCCTAATCAGTATACCCGAACTAAGCACACCCTGCTAAAATTCCATTATATTAGGCAAGAGACAGCTAGTGGGCTATTTAAGATAAATTATCTTACAACTAAGGCTATGCCTGCTGATGGGCTAACTAAGGCTTTAACAGGCCCTGTTTTTCAAGGCTTTCTAAGCCTATTAAACCTGCAAAAACCCCCTATTAAAAGCTAGCTATATATATATAGCTTGCTAAAGGGAGTGTTAAAATAGGCGGGTTTTATATAACAGCCTGACCTGTTATAAGATTAGTAGCTAGACCTACTATAGCTTAGCAGCTAAACCTGCTATAGCCCTAGCAGCCAGACCTGCTATAAGGTAGCAGCCTGACCTGCTATAAGACCTAAAAAGCCTGTGCAGCCTGACCTGCTATATCAGGCTAGACTAGTAAAATAAGGGCTTATCCCTTATACCCCTCCCTTTCTTATTATTTGGAATGCTTAGAAATCTAAAGAAATATTATTTGGAATTCTTAAATAATTCCAAATAATCCTAGTATTATTTAGATATATAAGATAGCTGGATTCCTAGCTGAATCCTGCTTTCTTTCTCTATTAGCAATTCAATCATTTCTTTTTTCTTTTCTATAGACTTTACTCTAGATAACTATTCACTGCCTTTCTTTCACTGCTATCGCTACTAGCTTTAGTTATAACTTTATACTGCAAATTGCAATAAAAATTACCACTCCTAAGACTATTATATTTGTTAAAATAAGTGGGTTTTTCTATATATAGCAGCCTGACCTGCTATAGTCTAGCAGCTTAACCTGCTATAGCCTAGCAGCTAGACCTGCACAGCCCAATAAGCTAAGCTTACACAGCCCTTATAGCTTAACCTATAAAGGGATAGACTAATACTTACTTTCTGTTTTAGTATTTGGAATACCTAATAATTCCAAATAATTATTTAAAAATATCTTAAATAATTCTAAATTATCTTAGAATTAGATAGATATAAAAGATAAAAGGATTCCTAGTTATATCCTTCTTCTTTTCTATATCAGTAATACAATCACTTCTTTCTTCTTTTCTTTAGAATTCACTCTGGATAACTATTCGCTGCCTCTCTTCCACTGCTATCACTACTAGCTTTAGTTATAACCATATACTGCAAATTGCAATAGGTTATAAGCCCGGAAGAATAGTTATTCCAGACTGTAAAAAGAAGACTCTTTTTTCTGTTGTTTTCAATCTCTTTATATGCCAGATTTTTCTACCACTCTGATCACATCAGACCCACATTTCCCACCAATCAGAAGTCATAAAAAACTGCACACACAAGAATTGAACCTCGGACTTACAGCACGACCCACTTTCGGATTTACGGATTACTAATACGGACTTACGGAATTACGGGTCACAGCTTTACTGACTACGCCAAATACGGTTAATCACTCGAATTACTAGTCAACTTTGCAAAAGGCCTATATAAGACTATAGAAGTCGGCTGACTAAGCAAAGGCGCTGTGCCGGCTACGCTATAACACTGTTATCAGCTAGCACGTGACAGGCAACCCTCACGCCTGTCAACCTCCCTAGCCAATTGGCTAGATTCAGGGCTCTAACTAAGACCCGGCCACTTATAGCACTGCTATAACCGGCACTTTCAGCTGTTTATAACACTGTTATACAGCTATAAGCTTATTTTTAGAAGCTTATTTCTCATCTATACTGCTATAACTACTAGTTATAGCAGTCTGACCCTGAAAATATCAGGTCAGGACCTTCTAATAGAAGATAATCTATTAGAATTATAGGCTCTTCGATCCCAGATACAGGAACTCATACAGCAACTACAAAAGCTACAGGCCCAATTTACAGTGGCCGATAGTGCTAAAGAGCCCCTACAACCTCAACTTTAGTTACCTTAGCCACTACCACAGCCTATGCAGTCTGTTAACCCACTGGGTAACCTAGCTCTGAAGGAGCTATCCAAGAAAATACAGGCCTTTCCAGAAGCTTTCAGGCTAAAAGGCCCTGATAACTATGATCAATGGCTTCAGGCCCTATCTATCCAGCTATAAGCACTAGGATTATCTAATTTTCTGTTAGAACCTGCTATAAGCAGCCAACTTAGCGACTATCATCAGGCTATTTTGCTTCTGTTACTTCGCGACAGCTGCTCACAGCATTCACAAGCCTCTATAAGCTGGGCTACAACGCCTCTGGAAGCTTATCAAATACTGAACAAGCAATACTGCCGCAGTGCTACCCTGCAGCGTGGAACCCTCTATAGCGCCTTTCACAAGCTTAGCTTCAGCAGCTATAAAGGCTCTATAGAGGCATTCAACAGCGAATTCAACACCCGACTCGTTAGGCTACAGCTAGCTTCAGTTATTATACAGCCCACAGATCAGATAAATCAGTATCTGAAGGCTGTAAAAGACGCTTTTCCACAGTGGGCTGAACGCCAAAGGAACAATATCAGGATTCATACAGCGCTCAGCACTTCACTAGATGCCCTGAATTTACAGTTCCTTATAGCAGACTTGCTAGAAGAGCTACAGGATAAAAGCTCTTCAGTTATAAAAGCTAGCTCTTATAGAGCTAGAGAAGCTGAGGAACCTTCTAAAAAGACCTATAAGGACTTTAAGAAGAAGGAAAAAACGTCCAAATCCACTAAAAAACAGCCTTACAAGCCCTTTCAGAAGGATAAAAGGACGAAGAAGCCTGCTACTAGCAGCAAGGAACCTGATAAAGCTTCCTTTATAATAGGCACCTATAACCTATCTATAGGTAACTGGAACACTGCAGCCAGTACCTGGAGCTCTGATTCTGAATCTGATATAGAAGGTTCAGAAGCTATAAAGCCTAAAGAATCAGCTTATAGCACCCACCAGACCGCTAATCTGAAGAATACCCTGCTATATAACACCGGCTCAACATATCATATTATTAATAACAGGACCCTCTTTACTAGTTATAATGCCTACAGCAAAAGACCAAGGCCTATAGCGACTGGCGGCGGTCCAATCTACCCAAAAGGATCTGGAACAGCTGTATTTACAGTGCTTACAGGCCTTGAACCTAGGACTTATAGCACTTTAGAGCTGAAAAATGCACTATATATCCCCGATATAGATATAAATATAGTGAGTAGGGTGAAGCACTATGCTTCTAGCGGTACACTTCTATGAGAGAAGCTATTTACAGTGGACCGAACCTGCTGTGGACTGCTAAACTTCACTAAACACGGCTTCTTTCTCCAGCAAAAGGGGAAGCCTACACCTGAATTTTCAGGGCCTTTCAACCACTATTACAGCTATCCAATAGCGGTTGAAATCACCTCCAAACCTCCCCCTGGCATGTATGAGGACCTCACTAAGCCCTCTAAACCAGCCAAACAGCTGCTGGAACCAATAAAAAGCCCTGAAATTTCAGGCCCACACACACCAGAAAGCCCTGATACAGACTCAGGCCTACCAAAAGACCCATTAAAAGACGCTATATCCCTTCTAGAACCCTCTGAAAACACTGTTACAAAGGCAGATACAGGTTTTTCGGCTAAAACTAGCTATCAAAAGCTACTACAGCTAGCAGGGATTTGGCATATCCGTCTCGGCCACATTGGCCTACAGCTGCTAAAAAAGACCGCTAAAATTTCAGCGGGCTTACCTGATTTTACTGCTATAAAAGAAGCAGATTTCTTCTATTTAGCTTGTATACAGGCTAAATCAGTATACAGACCCTCTAAAAACCTAATTCCAGACCTACTGGAAGTGCTAGAAGTTATAGAGGGAGATACTTTTCAGATAAAACCAACCCCTTATAATAAGCTCCCTATAGGGCTTATTCTAGTAGAGAGAAAATCCCGTTATCGAAAGGTTCTCTTACTATCTAATAAGGAAGGTTATACTGTCTTCTCTGCTATAAAGGGCCTATTTAAAGGGCTAAAAGCCCACTATAATAAATACCCCCTACGACTTTATTTTAATAGTGGAAAAGAGGTCTCAGCACTGCTAAAAGACTGGTTAGCAGGCAAAGGCATTGGTTTTAGCACATCTAGCCCCTATATTTATGAGCAAAATAGCCTGCCAGAACGCTCTATAAGGGTTATTTTAGACCAACTACGGGCTACTATGATCTGGGCCCAGTTACCACTTTTTCTCTGGACCGCTATTTTACCTGCTATAGTTGACCTTATTAACTGTACAGCGGTTATAAACAGGGACCTCAGCCCACTACAGCTCTTCTTATAAGAGCTAAAACCAGCTCTAGCAGCTAACAAGCCAAATCTGGCAGCTTATAGAGCTATTGGAGCCTACTATAAGGTTGTTATCCCTGCTAAGAAGCGCTAATAAGGTGCTAAACTAAGCCCTAGAACAGAGCCAGCTAGGCTGCTAGCCACACTAGGCAAAAACGTCTATTCAGTCTATATACCTTCCTACTGGCAGGTAACTAAGACCTCTTTTCTTCATATTATAGAAGGAATAGGCCCTATAAGCCAGGGCCTTAAGGGCAATTTTCACAGTCTTCAAAGCCCTTCTAGCTTAAAGGGAGAATTAGAAGAGCTTTACACCCCGCCAAAATCAACAGATCAACCTACCCTAGAGGATCTGACCGATTTACAAGCCCTGGATCAAGCCAGAAGACCTATCCAGCTGCCAGAGCCTGTAATACAGACGCCACAACAGCTGCTACAGCCGCTGCAACCTCTGCCACAACCGCTACAACCTCTGCCACAGCCTGTATCACAGCCTATAGCACAATTGCCACAGCCTGCTAAACAGCCTGAACAGCTGTTAGAAGACTCCGAACCTATACAGCTAGATCTTGCCTACCCTATAGATATCTGCTATAAGCTAAAGGCAAAATTCACTGCTAAGGCTTCTTTAGAACCTGCTGGCTGGAAAGAAGCTCTAAAAGACCCTGCTAAGAAACAATAGATTAGCACTATCTACAGCGAATTCCACCAGATTCTACAAGCTAAAGTCATGCATTTTTCCCCATTATCAGAGGTTCCAAAAGACCGAAAAATCCTGAAAAATAGGCTTGTTCTTAAGCTTAAAAAGGATTCATAAAACCAACCCTTAAAATATAAGGCTAGGCTTGTTATAAAAGGTTTTATACAAATTAAAGGAAAAGATTACTTTGAAACCTTCACAGCTATTAATATATCCCCTACCTGGCGGATTTTACTAGCTTTAGTAGCCTCTTATAACTAGGAAGTTAAACAAATCGACTTTATAGAGGCTTTTTTAAACAGCCAGTTATCTAAGGATATTTTTATAGAATTTCCAGAAGGCCTCTCTTCTTTTATAAAGACCCAGACCCCTAAAAACCGGCCTTTAGCAGCCTTATTAACTAAGCTAGGCTATAACCCTGCTATAAAACAGGTTATTCTGCTGAAAAAGGCCCTATATAGCCTAAAGCAAGGCCCCCGTGAATGGCAACAGCAGCTAATTAAGCTGCTAGCTACCCTAGGGTTCCAATCCTTAACCTCTAACCCGGCTGTCTTTATCAACGCTCAGACTAATACCTTTATTATCACCTATGTTGATGACTGCCTTATTATAGGACCTGACCTACCCTATATTAACAAGCTAAAACGCCTGTTAAATAAGGTCTTTGCTATAGAAGATAGAGGCCCTATGGCCTTTTTCTTGGGGGTCCAAATCAGCCATAATCGGGCTAAAAGAGAGCTATAGCTGCACCAGTCTCAGTATATTAACGAGGCTCTTTAGCACTTTCAGCTGCAAGATGCAACCCCTACAGCTATACCCCTACAGCCTGGAGCATTAAAAGAACCCCTAAAAAGGGTTCTTACCTCTGCTAAACAACAGACCTATCAGCAGATTATAAGGACTTTAATATACCTTATACTGCTTTTCAGGCCTGATATAGCCTTTTCTATTTAGTGGCTTTCTCAATATATGCAACAGGGCTATATCAACCACTATAATACAGCTAGGAACCTTCTAAAATACCTAAAAGGTTCTAAAGAACTAGCTATCCTTTATAAGGCTGTAGGCCTTATACAGGCTAGACAGCCAGCTCTTCAACTGCTAGGCTATTCAGACAGTGATTTTACAGGCTGTAAAACCACTAGCAAATCCACCTACGGGTATCTCTTTAAGCTAGCTAGCGGACCTATCTGCTGGAAGTCAAAGAGACAGACTACTATAGCCCTCTCAACTACAGAAGCTAAATCTAATGCTTTAATAGAGGCTATAAAAGAGCTAAAATAGCTCTCTGGGCTCTTTACAGAGCTAAAAATCCCTCTTCAGCAGCCTATAAACCTGTATTGTGATAATACAGCCTCTATAAGCAATGCTAAGAACCCTGATCAGTATACTCAAATCAAGCATACCCTGCTAAAATTCCACTATATTAGGCAGGAAGCAGCTAGCGGGCTATTTAAGATAAATTATCTTGCAACCAAGGTTATGCCTGTTGATAGGCTAACTAAGGCTTTAATAGGCCTTATTTTTCAAGGCTTTTTAAACCTTCTAAACCTATAAAAACCCTTTATAAAGAGCTAACTATATACTATATAGCTTGCTAGAGGGAGTGTTAAAATAAGTGGGTTTTTCTATATATAGCAGCCTGACCTGCTATAGTCTAGCAGCTTAACCTGCTACAGCCTAGCAGCTAGACCTGCACAGCCCAGTAAGCTAAGCTTACACAGCCCTTATAGCTTAACCTATAAAGGGATAGACTAGTGCTTACTTTCTGTTTTAGTATTTAAAATACCTAATAATTCCAAATAATTATTTAAAAATATCTTAAATAATTCTAAATTATCTTAGAATTAGATAGATATAAAAGATAAAAGGATTCCTAGTTATATCCTTCTTCTTTTTTATATTAGCAATATAATCACTTCTTTCTTCTTTTCTTCAGAATTCACTCTGGATAACTATTCGCTGCCTTTCTTCCACTGCTATCACTACTAGCTTTAGTTATAACCATATACTGCAAATTTCAATATATATATCACTCCCTTCTACCTTTACCACCTCCCCCAGCACCTATATTATCTTATTTTATTCCTTTAATCTCTGTTATTATTTAATTATACCTTTATCTAACTCCTTACTGATATATAATATCAAAACAATAAAGAACTTCTAGAATACTTATACCCTTCCTTTAAGCAAGCACTAAAAACATAAGCCTTACTACTATTATAAGAGTAGTATAGCTTAAAGGAGGCGCAGGTTTATTTTATAACTATACTAATAAATATACTGTATTTATAATAAACCTAGGGTTTACTAAGTAACCCTGTTTTATGATCCCTTAATAAAACTAGCTCAATCCATTATTAACCCTCCCTTAGAATTTCAATATAAATACCCCAGATTCAGCAGTGCACAGCCTTATCTCTGCTATACAGCTATTCCCTTAAGGCCTATAAGAACAGAACTAAAGCGATTATCTAATCAAGCTCTATCAACTATTATATATACTAAAGAATAAAGATTAAGCTATTAATTTTATATTATACCCTCTGCTCTAAATTATACTCTATAGTATCTCTAATAATATATTCATAGCCCCTAAAGTAATATATATTTTTAAATCAAAGAAACACTTCTATATATATATAGATCTCCCTAATATTTTATATAAGTTTAGACCCTATAATCAACTAGTACTTAATACCTATAGTTACCTTAATAGATTAGCTACCTTTTATAAGAATATATTTAATAAATAATTCTTTATTAGATTTATTAATTATAAGAATATATATTAGTATTCCTTTATTTAAGATCGATTTAAAGGCTAGCTTTATATCTTTAATTTATAAATAAATAGATAAATATATTATACTAAAGAGTTTATATATCTATAAAAGTAAATACTTTATAAGCTTAACCTCCCCTATAACTTTATATTTATTACTATCCTATATATAATATAAGTATAAGATTAGGAGTATAGCTATCTATCTTTTTTCTAGGTTTATATTATTATTAAAGGATTAATTAGATTTTACCCTTATTTTGATTAGATTAAGGAAGATTTAAATAAGATTAAATAATCTTATAATAATATATTTTATCTACTCCCTAATAATCCTCTTTATTTACTATTAAGAGATTAATACCTATTTAATAATTTAAACCAGCCTATATCTAGCTATATATTTAAAATAAAGAATACTATACTATATCTTATTATTAATAAGTTAAATATAGTTAAATACCTATAAAGCTTTTATTATACTACCCTATAGGATCTTAATAATTAAATAATCTATAATTAAGATATAAATAAAGTGCTTTATTTTATTTATCTAGAAGGTATTATACTATTCTTAATTAATAGGTATACTTTACCTATACTATATAAAAACTCTAAAATCTTTTATATATCTATGGGAGATAGCCTGTTTATACTATTTATATAGACTATTATAGGGCAGTCTATTCACCCTGCTAGAATATAAAAGCCTATACTCTCTAAAACTATTATTAACTAATAATTAAACAATAAATTCAAATATAGCAAGGTAATTAAACCTAAGCTAATTAAGACTATTAATATAATCATTACTAAGAAAGCCAAGTTAATCACAGTTTAATCTAATAATAATCAAATAATAATACCCTAATAATATTCTTTAGGAGTTAATAAAAATAGATTATTTATTATTTATTTAATCTCTAAGCTCTTATCTAGGCTTACTTTATTTATATATAATAGTACTAAGGATACTTAAAGATTATCTAATTAAGATTTATTAAATAAGAAGATAAAATCTATATTAATATAGCTTATACTATACTTAAACCCCTAGAAACAGGTTATCTTTAAGGAGTGGATAGCTAAGTTAACTTCTTTAAATACTTTTATAATCAATTTAAATAAAAATACTAATACCTTTAAGGATATTATTATAATTCTAAGGTATTTTATTAATAAGAACCTAAATAAAGTATCTTAATTAAATAATAGATATCTTTTTTATAAGTAGACCAACCCTTCTAATAAAGAAAAGAGAAATCCAGAGAAAAAGTAAAAAAGCTAATAAAAGAAATTAAACCCTTAGCTCCCTTTATACTATATACTACTAATTCGATCTATAAGATATAAGGGAGAGACCACTACTTAAGTAAGTACTGGTTTGCCTTTATAACACTTAAGAGCAATAGGGTATACTATAACTATCAAATTCACTAAGAAGATAAATAATATATTCCTTACCAAAAGGCCTATACTATATATCAAATACTCTAATAATTATATTAGTCTCTATTCTAATAGAATAATTATAGAAGGGACCCTTTAATATATTAAAGAGATAATAGAAGCTTCCTTTAATAGCTTAATAACTCAAGCTATTTAATCTAGTAGATCTAAACACTATACTATATAAGCATAACCAGTAATACCTCTACCTATAGATTAAATAATAGAGTTAAACACTCCAGAGATATTAAGGGAGTTAAAAAGATTAAACATTAAAAGAATATTTAATCAAGAATAAATAAAGCAGAAGAAATAAAGTATATATATATAGGTATCTGAAGATTATATTTAAATACTATTATTTAATTGATTACAAATATTACCTAACTTAATAATAGGGTTATCTTTAATATTTACTAGGAGGGTTTTAATAACTGGATTAAATATACCCTCTTACTAATTAATTAAGCTATAGCTATATAAGCTGTATTTAGGGGGATTAAACTATATAAGTAGATAGGCTATACCCAGGCTATTTAAACAGGCAGATATCATCCAATTTAAGTTTTTCCCCCTTCTACCCAAGAATTTTTCTAGTATATTTAAAAGACTAGCTATTAAAAAGCTATCTTCTTTATTTAATCAATTATAGGATAATCAATTAATCTCTTAAGTTTATTTTATTATATCGCTGCTTTATAGCTTTTCTTACCTATTTAATCCTTATAGACTATACTAGCTATACAACTACCTTAAAATCATACTATAGTTCTATAGGTAGTGTTAATATTATTATATGTGTTGTTTTCCCTCTATTAAACTAGGAGCTAATAGAAACAGGTTATTTATTACTTATTTAATCTTTAGGCTCTTATCTAGGCTTACTTTATTTATATATAATAATATTAAGAATACTTAAAAACCATCTAATTAAGATTTATTAAGCAAGAAGATAAAGTCTATATTAATATAATTTATATTATACTTAAACCTTTAGAAATAGATTATCTTTAAAAAATAGATAACTAAATTAACTTCTTTAAATACTCTTATAGCTAACTTAGATAAGAACACTAATACTTCTAAGGATATTATTATAACCCTAAGATAATTTATTAATAGGAACCTAAGTAAAGTATCTTAATTAAATAATAAATATCTTTCTTATAAACAGACCAACCCTCCTAATAGAGAAAAGGGAAGTCTAGAGAAAAAGCAGAAGAGCTAATAAAAGGAATTAAACCCTTAATCCCCTCTATACTATATACCACTAATTCAATCTATAAAATATAAGAGAGAGACCACTACTTAAATAGGCACTGGTTTGCCTTTATAACACTTAAGAGCAGCAGAGCATGCTATAACTATTAAATTTATTAAGAAGATAAATAATATATTCCTTATTAGAAGGCTTATATTATATATCAAATACTTTAATAGTTATATTAGTCTCTATTCTAATAGAATGGTTATAGAAGGGACCCTTTAATATATCAGGGAGATAATAGAAGCTTTCTTTAATAGCCTAATAATTCAAGCTATTCAACCTAGCAGATCTAAGCACTATACTATACAAGCACAACCAGTAACACCTCCACCTATAGATCAAGTAGTAGAGTTAAATACTCTAAGGATATTAAGGGAATTAAAGAGATTAAATATTAAGGGAATACTTAATTAAGGATAAATAAGATAGAAGAAATAAAGTATATATATATAGATATCTAAAGATTATATTTAAATACTATTATTTAATTGATTATAAATATTACTTAACTTAATAATAAGATTATTTTTAATATTTACTAAAAGGGTTTTAATAATTAAGTTAAATACATCCCCTTATTAATTAATTAAGCTATAGTTATATAAGCTATACTTAAAAGGATTAAACTATATAAATAGATAGGCTATACTCAGGCTATTTAAACAGGGCAGAGAGATCATCCAATTCAAGTTTTTCCCTCTTCTACCAAAGAATTTTTCTAATATATTCAAAAGACTAGCTATTAAAAAGCTATCTTCTTTATTTAATCAATTATAGGATGATTAATTAATCTCTCAAGTTTATTTTATTATATCACTGCTTTATAGCTTTTCTTACCTATTCAATCCTTATAAACTATACTAACTATACAACTACCTTAAAATCACACTACAGTTCTGTGGGTGGTGTTAGTATTATTGTGTGTGTTGTTTTCCCTCTATTAAAATAGGAATGTTAAAATAAGTGGGTTTTTCTATATATAGCAGCCTGACCTGTTATAGTCTAGCAGCTTAATCTATTATAGCCTAGTAGCTAGACCTACACAGCCCAGTAAGCTAAGCTTACACAGCCCTTATAGCTTAACCTATAAAGAGATAGACTAGTGCTTACTTTCTGTTTTAGTATTTGGAATACCTAATAATTCCAAATAATTATTTAAAAATATCTTAAATAATTCTAAATTATCTTAGAATTAAATAGATATAAAAGATAAAAGGATTCCTAGTTATATCCTTTTTCTTTTTTATATCGGTAATACAATTACTTCTTTCTTCTTTTCTTTAGAATTCACTCCGGATAACTATTCACTGCCTTTCTTCCACTATTATAGCTACTAGCTTTAGTTATAACCTTATACTATAAATTATAATAAGGAAAATTCTAAAGAAAAAAGAGGAAAAGCTTGAATTAAATAATAATTAATAAACTTAAATATATTATATTCTATTATTTTTATAGCTTTATAGCTTTATTATTATTAAGGCTTAAATTCTAAATCTAATATGTTAAAATAAGTGGGTTTTTCTATATATAGCAGCCTGACCTGCTATAGTCTAGCAGCTTAACCTGCTACAGCCTAGCAGCTAGACCTGCACAGCCCTTATAGCTTAACCTATAAAGGGATAGACTAGTGCTTACTTTCTGTTTTAGTATTTGGAATACCTAATAATTCCAAATAATTATTTAAAAATATCTTAAATAATTCTAAATTATCTTAGAATTAGATAAATATAAAAGATAAAAGGATTCCTAGTTATATCCTTCTTCTTTTCTATATTAGCAATACAATCACTTCTTTCTTCTTTTCTTCAGAATTCACTCTGGATAACTATTCGCTGCCTTTCTTCTACTACTATCACTACTAGCTTTAGTTATAACCATATACTGCAAATAGCAATATAATATAATAATTATAAAATAAAATAAAATAATATTTATATTAAATAAAGTATTAATCTAGCTTTTATTAAATTATTAAAATTAAAAGATAAATAAATATCTTTTTTTTTAAAATAAAAAATTAAGTATTATATATATATATATAAGAATTATTAAAGAATTAATTTAGGATTTAAATATTAATTTTTATATTTAAATAAATATTTAAGTTTATCTTATTAATATAATTACCGAAGAAATCCTTTGAAATAAGCCACCCGCGCATACTCTCTCTGATTGAACCGCTGGAAGCTCGAGTAGCTGGCAAAGCAACCTGTTGATCCACGAACATCGACACAAAACACACACAGCACACACGCGTAACGTCAAGCCAAAAACACGATGGCAGACCACGATCCGCTCCTCCTTCTGCGTCAGGCCATTGGCGCCGGCAACCCTTTCATTCCTAGCGCGTCTGCCGACGCAGCGGCCGCCGAAGTGCCGCTCGCCCAGGCCAGTCATCTCCAATTCTCCAGCCAAGCCATCTCTCTGCCCATCGAGGCGCCCACGCGCTTTGTCTCAAGCGACAAGCCCGTCGACTTACGCAGTATCTACTTCGCTTGGCTGAACCGCGAACTGGCCATCCCCGAGTACAATGCATCGTCGACAACCCTCAACGATGCGCTCGCGCTGAACGCCGTCGCAGGGAAGGTGCAGAACTTGGGCTTCATTGAGAGGCTGGATCTCATCACCTGGCTTGAGGGTGCGAGTGAAGAGAGCGAGTATATCAAGCCGCTAGCTGGAGATGCGGAGTCTGGAGCGGGAGCGGCAGGAGGTGCGGCGACGGCGACCAAAGCTGGTGTTGCGTCTGGAACTGCTCAGGCGAGGTCAGGCAAGGGTTCTTTGGATCCTAGGCTGGCCAGTGTGTACGATGGCGAGCGTAAGATGGGCGATCGCAACACGGTTCTGCGGGGTGTCAAGCCTACGGTAAGTGACTCCCTTGAAAGCAACGAGGACTCTGTTCCCAATACCCCCAGGTTCAAAGCTAACTCATCTCCAACATAGGACTTCTCCCATGTACGAAAACTTGCTGCACCATTCATCCAAAGGAAACTGCAATCCTCGTCCGCCATCACCTCCAGCCAGTCCCTCTCTCTCAACCCCAAGGGTCCATCGCGACGACCAGACCCCATCATTCTCCTCTCGCCCTCAGCTTCATCGCTCCTCCGCATGAACAACGCGCGGTCCTTCCTCGAAGACGGCAAGTTCATGCCCCCGGACATCGGTGCTTCAACTGCCAGCATGCTGCACGTACAGCGTGTCATCAAGAGCGTAGACCCGAACCGACCAATGCGATTCATCCTAGTAGAAGGGTCAGAGCAGTTCAAGCTGGAGTACTGGAACCGCATTGTGGCTGTTTTCACCACGGGCCAGACCTGGCAGTTCAAGAACTACAAGTGGAGCAACCCCAACGAGCTCTTCAAACACACTATGGGTGTGTATGTTGGCTGGCGTGGCGACCAACCGCCAGAGACGATTCGCGGATGGGGACCTCGTGTCTTGTCGGCCTACGTGGATCGTTGGAGAGGCGAAGGCGATGTTGCGTCCCGATTCAGGGATAAGGAGGTTGTGGAGCAGATTTGGCACACGATCGAGATGAATATGCGCAGCAAGGGATGGAGGAAGGACGCTGCCCCGTCGGCGATATGAGACTTGAAGACTGGACTCCCAGGCTGGACTGAGACTGAGGGACAACGCACAAGAAAGCCACCAAATATTAAGCTCTACAAAGGCTGTTTTTTTTTGTGCTTGCCAGAGAAACTAAGCGACAAGACTACCGTTTCCAAGTCTCAGGAGAGGGGGGGAAATGCTATGTACAGTTAAAGAACGGACTACTTCGTCTTCTGTGCTTTTGTATCTTTTATGTTTTTTTCGCATTGGGTTTGGTTGGAGACCAAGAGCGATGGCGTTTTGGTTTTTACAATGCTTTTTTTTGCTGTTTCATACAATTGAATTGCAAAAAAAGGTATCTAGGCAGGGTTTTGAACAAGTAGAATGCAGACGGGAAAAGGTTGAAGAACAAGACTATATGAAAAAAGAGAGATAATTTGAATCTAAATGGGAACAAGTTTGAAGTAAAGCAAGCAAAGAGAGACTGGTCATGGTCTTCTTGCGAGGTGCGTAGGAGGATGAGATATGTTGGTGACCGTGATGATGATGTTGTATGGTGAGATATCTGTGTATTTGGTAATGAGTTGTTGGAAGCGTTTATGTACTTTACCTCGTGGCTTGTCTTATTTGCCAATGTATACAATTACACCTGCAAACTGAAAACGTAAGAGAAAGAAAGAGGGAGATGTAAACTACATTCTTGGAGAGTATGTATGGTAATAGTTCAAGATATTATGGGATTTTTTTTCCACAACTACACAACTTGGTCACCATGTTTCAACAAGTTACCTAATGTCACGATGAGGCTAATGTCAATCTACATGTTTATTTTCACAAGGATACCCGAGCAATTGTGTCATCTGATACGCATTCCTGCATTCGACACTGTTGGTTGAATTTCGACTTTGGACGTTGACATTCCAACTTGCTACAGCAAGACATGAACGACAAATGTGAACGCTCTGTCTATGATATATATAAAATAAACATTGCACCTCACTTATGTATACTGTTCTACTCTAATTCGCCTGAACACATATCACCACACACAACACCACCCCTATCCATCATCATAACCACCAAACCCCATTCCATCCCCATAATTCCTCAGCACATACGGAGTACATCTCTCTAAAATGGAGTACTTATGCTTACCGCCAAAGACAGAGTTACACCCGCGGAACACGGGAATCTCTCCTCATCCCCATCCCAATCTCCATCCCCCCACTCCTTTTCGTCCCCTTTCCACTCTTTTCTCCACACTTCTCACAACAGCGCTCTGACAGCAACATGATGCCTGATTCATTCATATATACACAGACGGGCCGAGGGGGGTCTATCATCATCATCATCATCATCATTAGTATTGACAACTACTTAGAGAGCAGAAAAAGCTCCGCTATACTTCCCCGAAGGATACCATACTAGGATTCCCAAATCTCAGAATTGCATACATCAAGATGGAAGAGGGAAGATAGAGGATTGGTTCCCATGTGCCTATTAAAATGAATGACTTCGATCTAACGCGAAAACTACTCAGAAGAAATCCACATCAAATAAAAAGAAAAAGAACATACCTGTGACAACAAGGGGTGGATACTTACAACACCAGAAAGGTCACCAAGGATCCGAATCCATGATAATAATGCAACAGTGCTTCGGTTACCCGGACCGACTTCTACCTCTTCTTCCAAATAAACAGATTAGACAGTAATTTAGAGTCAAAAAATATCTTGCCTCATCCTTACATACATCCCAAATCACATTTAGTTCTACAGCTGCCACTACCACTACCACTACCGTAAATGGTAGGTAGCATTGATAACATTTCGTTTCGTCCGTCACTCAAATCATATATGCATGTCCGTTTCCGTTTCCGTCATCAAACCCCGGACCCCTTTTTTCAATTTCTTTTTTTTCGCCATCCTGCATAACCTTACACCACCCACCCTTTCTCCTATTTATTTACATCATACATATATATGTATGTGCTTCAATTGTTTCAAGAAGACATCAAACATATGTTCACCACGTGTTCCAAACACCCCGAACCATCCCCCGGTGCTTCCAAACGGACATCCCGAGAAAAAGAATTGTTTGTCGTGCAGGAAAAAAAGAAAAGCCTCCCACCCACCTAAAGAAGGAAAAAAAAAGAAAGGACCAGAGTTGCAGAAAAAAGAAATAAGTAATTATTCGATTGAATCTTGCATATGAAACATCCATTAAAGCACAGATACAAACAAGCCGAATTGTTATCATTATGAGTTTATTCCGTCTTCCACATGGCATCCTATCCACCCCCATTTCGTCTCCACACACCTAACCCTTGCTCCTACAGGAGAAGACAACAGAAGATAATAGATGAAGAAGAAACATGAAGAAAAAAAAAACCTCTTCTGACAAAGCTGGGGCCAAGAAGAATGCATGATTAGCTCATAGTCAGGCCAGGTAGACCAGATGCATCGTGGCAGCGGATGCACCGGCTTACATCCGCTGCCCGGGCCACCGCCCACTATCCCTGGCCCCCCCGTTGTCGAATATCGAACAGCATGCCCCCTTGACCCAGAATTTCAAAGGCACGACACGTCCTCAATGATACCCCAAGCAACTCATTTATAACCGTTACCTTTTTTTCATCTCTCGCCTCTGAAACTGGGGGCTCTCTGTTCATCTTTCAAGTCCCCTTCTGTTGAACCCGGGAGTGTTCCGGACCTCTCGAGAGTCAAAACACCAAAAACCTCCGAGTCAATGCTTTCTTTCGCATTTGCCAAAACTTACCTAGGATAATCTCAACTTGCATTTCCCCTGCATGCTTGCATCTGAGGACGACCCTTTTCATTGAATGTTGCCCTTGTGACGCATATATGCAGAGGTATGCAGGTCATCATCATCGTCATTCTCATCATAACCAGCTTCAGGAAAAGTTTTCTCACTCCCATCGCCCAGTCTTTTCTTCTCTTGCTTTTCCTTGTCAACTTGGGTTTCCATCAAGACACGCACAAACTTTTTCCTAGAAGGGGGTGCCGATTACTTTGCAAGCCCAATACGCGGAGACTTTCTGTAGCACAAGTGCAATCAATGCAGCTTGCCGTGCAAGCAAGGCCCTCTTGCATCGCCTGGTCTGTGTCTTCCCTGTCCTGCATCTCCAAGGTTCCGGCGGATACCACGCAACTCTTCTCTTTCACCCGATACGCCCTGGGTCGGCCGCCGAAGATGGGTGAAAAAAAAAAACATATGAAAAAAAATTAGGCTCCACATGCTTGTTTTGTCCGGAGCCTGCAGCCGCCGTCAATGGGCATCCCGGAGGGATGTCTGGGACGAACGCCGTTGCGGCCTAGCAAGCCTACATAACGTATATCCGTACGGAGAATTTTGATTGCGCATGCATGACAGTAGAGACGCGGACGCGGTACGGGCGCGGAATAGGTCAGGGTCTTCAACCTCGGTCTGTCTGTAACGGGCAACCCTGAAGACCTAGTGTCAAGACGATGCCGTGTTGCATCAGCACGAATCAGTATGCTTGTCACAGAAAGGCATCAAGATGCGCCAGCGCGGCACACCCCTAGGGTTGTTGTTGTTGTTCTCTTGATTCCATCGCTACTACCAAAAGCCGTAGGTGAAGAAGGGTCTAAGCCTGTGGCTCAAAACTCTCTGGCATCTGTGCGTCGCTGAAACCTGTTTGATATCATTGTCGTCTCTTTTCTTTCTCTAAGGATAGACTTTGGTGGCGGCAAGCCTAGTTGCATATTCACGGCCTTGCCGGTAGCAATGACGCCTACCTTACTAGAGAAAGCCATCGGCCGAGTGGTCATCTTCCTCGGGGTTGCGGGGGTGGCCGAGGCAGCACTGAAACTGCACTGCGTGAAACAAAATCCGATATGGAGGAAATAGAAGAGAAGGGGAACAATAACCCAAAACGGTAAATCAAAGACTGCTCATGGTCCCAAGGCCGGGCGTCCAAAAAAGCAAACAATAGAGAAAAGGACCCCTAGCCTGTTTGTTGTATGTGCCGAACAATGTGAGTGAGTGGTGCCGCCCGCGCCCGTAAAGCCTCGTACCTGTCGAGAGGGCATGGGCATGGGTATCGGCATCGCTCTGGCGTCGTCTACAGCCTGATGGAAGGAAGTAGAAAACAAGGTCAGAGAACGGGCTAATCAAAGTCAAATGGGATAGAGGGCTGTTTACTTGCAGGGAGAGATCTACACTTCTCTGCCACAAAGCAACCATCTCAGCCGCTTGCTAACCACCGCCCACAAGTCCCAACTAACACCAAGAATTAATTAAAAAAAAAACGACAGCTCCAAAAGCGGGCAGCCGGTGGGCAAAGTGTCAGACGCTTGGGTTGAGTCTAGAGAAGCGACGACAAGTAACTCATCATCTGCACTTGGCTCTTTGGGGGCGGACCCGGCGCATCGCGTGCTGTGCCTTTCAACTACGGCATGTTTCGCAACCAGTCGACCATGGATAGGTAGGTATATACGATGATGCGTGATCATACCCAACCCTGTCCACCGCCACGCGATAGGGCAGAACATGGGCATAACGAAATGAGACGGTTCATCATCAACGCTCTTAAGGCTCAGGGGACAGTCGGCCACGCGCACCGCCCGCCGCCAGAAATCGATGGAATGGCCTGCGAAGCGCAAAAAGAAAAGAATGGTCCCAATCTTTTGCCAATGGCAGGGGGGGAGGGGCGTGCATCTACGTAATCCATTGGCCCTGTACCCCCACGACGATGGATGCGCTGGATGGGGTTTTGGACAAATCTGCATCCACCATCGTTGATCAAGGGACGCGTGGAATTTCTGGGGCAATTGGTTAGCAAGACTTTGCTGGTCCCTTTAATTACCGTAGTCCTCGTACAGAGTACCTACTTTGGCGCGCAAGATCCTCTCCCACCCGTGTCCATTACTAGTGGGCGGCGGTCAGTGGCAGGCAAAAGTGGACATCTTGGGAGGGTATCCTGACCTAGGGGATGCAATATTTTCCATGCCCAGCCTAGCAGACCTCAGATAGATGCATACGAAATGTAAGCTTCGACAATCAGACTGATCCATATTTCGTCCAAAACGCAGGATGTTGCCGGCAGGCCGGCTTGCCGGGCCATGCGGATGGAGACTACGCACCCGGTTTTCTGACGTCGGAAACCCCGTTGAAAATGCAGTCTCGCGATGCGGTATGCTGGCAACCGTAGCGAGGACTATTGGACAACTCGCACGACAAGGGCCAGCCACAACCCGTCCTCCTGGTACCCTCATTGCAAGGGACTGGGCAACTGGGATAAAGGTTCTGGGAAAGTCGGACAGGCTAGTGAGAGGTGAGCGAGTACCCCATACTTGTGCCCAAGTGAATGGTGAGAGATGGGAGGGAGGGGGTGGGTGCTTGACCTTGCGTGGTGGCCCAGCATCACGGTACGCGGCGTGCATCTAGAAAAAACGAACATTCGGTCATCCAGGTCGACATTCCTTCTCTTTGCGCCGGCCCAGGTCACAACGACAGGTCACCCAAAGGAGCGGGATTGAAGGATCAGTTTTGTGGATAACCTCCAACCTCCAACGGCCAACCCTTGACCTCTTTACCAGGAACATGGTAACCTGACACACCCCCTTCAGATGAGGACTGCGGCAGAGCGAAACGGCAGAGTCGGCCCAGGATAAGTTTTTATGATATCGGCATGGTATGTCTTTTAATATGGAGTGACCAATCGTCATCATCAATGAGGCTGAAGCCGCTTCGCTTCTCGGCCCAAGAACAGGTGTCGACTGATCTAACCGCTGGTTTACGGGCTGCATTTAGGGGGGGGGAGAAGGAGGGGGGAGGCTTGCTCCTTCGGAAGATCTTTGATCAAAGCCAGGTTCTGACCAATCCTGTGAAAAGTATACTGTCTCAGTATAGTAACGTGTTAGCTAATGCAATGTGTTTCCTTTCTCCCTAAAAAGAAAAAAAGTATTGGTATCACATAGATGAGACAACTCTGCTGCGTATAATCGTCCTGATCAAGGCAAAAGGGTGGGACGGGGGCAAGTTTGAGTGGCCCGGAGCCTTTCAATCATCTACTCTACTAGTTATCCCCTGAGGACGTGGAATCGAATCATATCCATTCATCGAAATGCATGGCTTGACTCCCATTGAACCGACCGGGCTGAGTCTGGAGTCGAGCGGGTGAAACAAAACTCCGGTAAATGCTAGCTGCGTGTTATTAATCAACAACTTCAGACCTATCCCAAGGGGATTGTTAGGTGTTAGGGGAGGGGGCTTTGGAATCGTTTGCTGGAAGAGGAAAAGGACGAGCGAAGTCCGCAACTAACGAGCCCGCCGTTGGGAAAACTCTCGGACGTGGCGCCGTGTGTGCCATTGCATCTAGGAATTGCACGAGGTATCGTCGGCCAAGTTCAGCCCAGCCAAGACCCAAGCCAAGCTGTTAAAGAGGCGTCAAGCCATCATCGCCAGTATCAAAACGACAATCATCAGCGGCGGAAATAAAAGGAATCCAGCCGTGCGTGAGCCCCAGTGGAGGAAGGGGGGTTGTTTGTGGTAGTAGTAGCTTTGCTTTGCCTTGCTGGTCTGCTGCTGGTCTAGTCTGCAGTTTGATCCTCCACTGCGTATTTCTGGTCCCGATATCGTTTACTTTCTGCTCTTTGGTGATATTCATGCTGATATTCATGCTGATATTCATGCTGATATTCATGCTGATGCTGATGTTGATGCACCTGCTGCTTTGTGCGGTGACGGATTAGGCCCACAGAAGTATTCGATACTTTTGTGCAGGTGCGTCCCTCTCATGCGGGTCGTTCGTGGAGAAGCTGGTCCTGGGACGGGGCGCCCTGGAAGGACGCGCTATAAGCACAGCGACGGCGGCGGCGCTGCTGGTTTGCTCCCGTTTCCCATTGGCTGCCAATTCAGTGAATACCAACCACCTGGCAGTTGATCGCCTGTCCCCAACACCTCTGGCCAGACTGCTAACCCGAACGCGTAATTTGGACATCCTCGTCCAGTCAGTCGCCTATAGCGAGGTTCAGCTTACAGCTCTCCTGCTAACTAAAAACATGGATTACCAGGGCTGAAGCTGGGCTGCAGAAGACTTTGGGCGGGCGGCTGAAAGGAATACAAAACGCACATGGGGCCAAAAAGGACAAACCAGGGCCAGACAAGGACCCTTTCACTAAACAAACAGCCCAAAAGCCTAACCCACGCGAGCAAGGCCCTGCTGCGCGGACTCCATAAATAGAAAAGTCCATTTTCTCCAACATTTAAATTAGGCTATTAACCACATGGCATGGGGGGGTTTGTTTGTGTGTCAGGTAGGTGTATGCCATTCTCCTGCGGTGTATTACATGCTTGCATGAATTAGAGATCTGCCTACCTACCTAAGGTACCTATCAACAGAACATGGGGCTTCATAGCGTGTGTAAAGCAAGCAAGCCAGCCCCGTCGGTAGAATGCAGAGTCTGCCCAGAGAGGCAAGAGGTCTAGATCGGCTACCCGTCCTCCGAGAAGAAGGCTGAAGATTGTCGGTAACCAACCTAAGAATGAAGTTGTGCCTCTCCTTGATTCGGATCCCCAAAAAAAACATGAGGCTGTCATGTAATCAAACGGGAAGTGGGCTACCTTAGGTACTTGGGTGCTGGATACATTCATAGAGACCTGATGAATTGAAGCTTCGCATTGGAGACTTTGTTTTTCCAGCAATTATTGCCTCCAATGTTCTGCTTGGCAGTATATCAGTATTGCACATATGCATCTATGCGGTGCAATCCAAGGGGTGTGTCCAAGAGAACGATTCATCATCAAGTGGTTGTAGGTACGAAGACAGCACAGAATGGTGTGGTGGCTTCCTGTACAGGTATGCGCTCACCGCCGCCACGAGGGCTTGGCTATACATGCCAGCCACAAGCCTACCCATTGGTGCAATTGGGGTGCTTCTTTTTTCAAGGAGGGGGGGTGTCGCTTGTCCGGGGCTGGTCGGATAGTCGGAGAGTTTGGGGTTAAGAGGTCACCGCTATTATGACGACTCAGTGTGATGGGGAGGGGGAATGATGCCCTGGAGACTGAGTCACCATCCCCTAAAAAGGCTTCCATTCGATATGTCGGGTATTCGTACACTAAAACCAAACGGTTAGTCATTTGTCCAATAGTTTTGCTCGCTGAGAAGATAGATGGGCTCGTCCCACCAAGTACGACATGTACGAGCAAAATAAATAAAAAACACCCTAGAAAGAAAACCCACGCTTTTTGCTCACTCAGACGCTAAAAGAAAATCCCAAGGCGTGCCAAGGTGGGAGTTGGTTATTAACCTGCTATTAGGCAAGAGCAAAACTCAATTACCTAGCTAACTATACAGTACTACCTTGGGTATCTTGGGTTTTAACTAATATGCCCCCCTCCCTCCATCATTCATCCCGTCGGGAGACGAAGAACGTGGGTACGGTACATTTGAGTGCCGAACTTGCCCTTGATTGGCGGTACTAAGCCTGCATATAGGAAAATACAGGTAGATAATACAGCAGTAGTACAGTTGCATCGTATCGCACACAGACACACACAGACACATCCAAACTTCACACACCACAACCCGAAGCACCAGCGGTTGATGCAATCGCATCACCGCAACTATTTCTCCGGTACGATCCACTTTGAGAATAGGCCCCCCCCCCCCTAATAAAGAGAGTCCCAGCATCTAGAGATGAGAATGTCAAGAAAAAGGGCCAATGTCCACCAATACTAAGCAAAACTAATGTGACAAGTGACTGATCCTTCCCCCCACATATGATCACAATTGCCACTTGCGGTAATGGATTGGCCAGAAGGGTTCGTTATCTAGATGTTATAGATGATGATTTGGAAGATGGTAAGGCGATATTAGAGTTCTGATGAGGGGTGTGTGCGCTATGTGTTGAGTCCCTGTCAAAGTTTTAACTCAGTACCATTATCAGTATCAAACCTTTGTGAGGCACTGCAACACGTTTATTGTACACTTCTGTCTCTCTTTCAAACCCGTTGTTGATGGCTTGCGTGCGACAATCTGTGCAGGAAACCCTCACAGCCACCGCCCTATGTGTAACAGCCAGGCAAACTTGCCAATTGGTCCAACACCACCAACCACCCCAGTCAAACAAAAATATGATGTGATCTTTTTCCTTGCCTTCTTTTTTTTATTTCCCGCTTATAACCTGTTTGTTGCTCTCATGCATGTCTCTTACCTGTTATGTACATGATATCTTGGCGTGCACACTCACACACACATGGTCACACCACACACACAGTTCAACAAGTTGCGGCGACGGCACGTGTCGCGGCAAATGCCATGTGGTGGCCCCCCACCAATTGTTGGACGGGGTTGGTGTTGATAAAATGGGCGGCTTAGGAGAAAAAAGGGGGTAAGAGAGGGGGTGTGTTAATCATTCAAAGACAATTTTTTTTCCAAGGCACGCGGAATGAAATGCGGAATGGATATGGAACTTACCGACGATTGCGCGTTTGCTAGAGTTTCTGCTCCAGCCCTATTTTTTCGTTGCTTTCCCAGATGCTAGTTTGCATGAAGGTGTTCTGCTAACCCAACAGCCTAACTAAAAGCCATAGCGATTAGCGCAGTAAGCATGCAACTGACTAGAACATTAGCGATCGCCCCTTGTCTGTGATAGTCAGATACACAATGTATGGGCTGACGAATGACCCAGAAAGACATACCGAGTACCGAAAACCACCAAAACGAAAGCGAACTGCCTGTTTTGGGACCCCCCCTAGATATCCGCTATATCCCATAGTTCGCCCCCCCTTCCTCCTAATTAGGCCACTATTGGCACAATCATCTGCCATCTCGCCCCCCTCCCAGCCTTTGCCTATATAGAGTTTGGTTAGATATCACCTAACAAGACGAAAAATAAAAATAAAATCAAGGAAGATAAACCACCAGGCTCGGCAGTTGGGACGGCCGTGCGCGGCTATTACCATGTGGCAAGGCAAAAAAAAAAAGTCCGCGTACATACATATGTGCTGGGGGGTGGTTGTTCCAGCGCTACCCTAGTGTTTTGGTGTCCGGGTGTTGGGTTGGTAAGAAGGAGGGAAAATGAGGGGGGGAGTTTAGACAGCGTAGCATTTGATGGGCGAATTGCCTTTGGTGTTGCATTTCAAGGTGCATTCAGAGGTGAGGTTGGGGTTGGGGGTTGCATCATAGAGATGCCATTGTTGTAGCTTTAGTATGGACATTTTGAATGACAAATGCGCACCGCAATGTGTGCACCGCACGCACAACGCTCAGTCAATGTCTCACCCGTCAATGTATGTACGGCAAGTTCCAGTTTGATATGGCCATTCTCGCACTCCATTCCCATATCACACGCTCGCACTCTGATACAACATACTTGTTCATAGCTGCAATGCTCAAAAAACCAACCGCTATTAGTTGTGGTGGATCATATATGGAAGTGAGCTTAGAAGACGATTCATCAGTATATATGGCACAGCATGTGTTTGTGGTGGGTGGGCATCCATTTACAAAAGACGAATCGCTCTAATCACCAATCCTTAATTTCAAACACCGATATCCAATATCTAATATCGCTTTCTCTTTTCCATACTCAACTTGCTTTCTTTTTTCGGCTCGCGTGTTTTTTTTTTTTTTTTTTTTTTTTGGCCCAAGCCCGCTTTGGTGCCATCTTCAAACCCACGTGGCACGCTTCCGTCTTGTGGAACCGAGATTTGGACCACGGGACTGGCCTCCGTGTCCACCAGTTCATTGCAAGCACCCCCATTCTATGCATCTAGCAGGGGGGGCAGCGCAGACATGGGCGGGGGGGGCGGGCCACGAAAACCCCGGTATATTTCATTTACGGAATTTGCATCGTTTTGAATCTAGGGCCAATCAAGTGGCAGACGCCCCCCCTCGCCGAGGCCCCTGGCTCTTTTTCCAAAGCTTCTCTCTTTCGCTCTCTCTCTCGATTCATCTGGACAAACAATGTAGCAGGTACGTACTGGGGGTTGGTATATTGCAGTAACGGGGCGTGCCATGCGGCACAGGTTTAACGGCGGCCGCAATAATTGATGTTTCTCCCAAGCCTTGCTTCATCTCTTTGGAGGTAACTCTGTAGCACTGCCTGCGTCACATCAAGACATCATACATTACACATCAGACATTACAGACTGCTCATCACACCTCTCCGTCGACCTATGTATGCAGCTCCCACATGGTCGTGACACATGGAATACACGGACCAGTACTGTAATTTTCAATCCTCCCAAATAGAGGGGGTCTGGACTATTAATTAGGCATGTGAAGTCCAGAGTTCATCGGATATGACAATACTATCGTATCTGTCTGTCTCCATTTTCCGACCGGGCCCAAGCACTCGTGATCCCACCTACCTTACTCGCTCCCCCAAAACCGGCCCCTCGGCCATAGATGCACCGGGGCAGACGAGATTATTTGTCACTCAGCATGCACGTATATTACATTGCGGGTATCGCAACGTTAATTAATGCCTAATTTGTTCTCAAAAAATCGCTCGCATCCCTACCAGGCTGAGCTAGATCAGTGAGCAAGGGAAGGGCGTTGCACAAACGAATGGCCCCTTAAAAAAAAACACAAGGTCAATTCGTCATGGTGATTTTATTTTCTCCACCATAACGGCGATAAGGCTGACCGTATGCATTGCTTCAGACTGTTGCGTTCCATTTTCAAGCCCTACCTTTGTTACAGAAGTATACATTCCTTGTCATTATTTTCTTTTGTTTTATATCAACATCTTTAGGTGATTGCCAGAGTTCTGAACTGGGGGTGGAAGCGAGCCGCTTACCGAAACAAACAGCCCCCATCATTTCACATATGTACCATGCACGCGATATTGGGCGATGAGTAAAAAGAAAGGAAAATCTGGAGAAGGCGGCAGGGGATGCAACAGTATAATATAGGTTTGTAAGAAGCATTAGTGAGCAGTGACAGCCTCATACAGATGAAATATCGGTTGATAGTGCGCCGCCACAATACACCCGTATATTACAAAATTGCTCTATAACCGCCCAGACCAAATGACCCGTAGAATTCCGGTGAGAATTACGTGAAATATATGTACCTGAGAGAGAAGAGACATCGATGCACAAGCATACAATAATGATGCTAGTAATTTTCAATATTACTGAAGTTATTGAGAAATCGTATGCTTTATATGGCGTGCTTAGGATGGAACTATAACCAAGGTCGCATGTAAATGATGCGGCCTTGACTTTGCATCGAAACAAAAACATGATGTTACAGAGTGTAGTATTGGTTCAAATATTACCTACAATGGTCTAGCTTAGATGGTACTAGTCTATTTTGGTCCAACACACTGGTTGACTGGCTCATATAACAGCCTTGCGTAGCAGGCTCACTATAATGCAGTTACAAAATCACATGACGAAGACACATCTCTCCTGATTCCAGTTCCATAGTTAGTCTCTAATCTTCGGTTCAGCGTGGCTTTGTTAGTGGCTGCTACTGTCTGCGCTGTGGCAGCCATCATGACCAAGTTTCAATCAAAACCTCGTGACGACTGCAGATCTGCCACGTGGAGAGAGACATAACTCCCCTCCCTCCTCGGTCAGATTCCATTCCAAACCAATTAAAAACCGTCGTCATATCTCCAAAAGAAAATTCCTTTTTTCCCACCCGAATTGTCTAACCCGCAACCAGGACGCGGAAATGCCGGATATAGGGACGGCAATCTCCAACTTTTGACTGATCTACATGGGAAAACATTACCAAGCAAAGCCAACTATGGACAAAAAGAGGAACGTGCAAGACATCCTGTCTCAGCCAGATGAGCGCTCATTGGCTTGTCTGAAGAGACAATGTTGGGTGATGTCTTTGTCCGATCATGGGGCACAGCCTCGCTCGTCATGTACACACAGATAACATTGCATCGCTACACCGCAGGTAGTTGTAAAGGTGTAACTTATATTACCTACTTTTGTCTGCGGATGGATGGGGTTCTGCTGCTACGACATCGGTAAAGAAGTGTGGGGTGTGTGTGTGTGTGTGTGTGTGGTTAACAGACGGGGTGCGGGTATGCATGTATGTGCAATATACTGCTTGGATGTTATTTTTTGTCTTTACTGCTGGCTGCGCACGCGTCTTTGTCTCAGAAAGACACAGAGACATGAGGTATGGGAAACACAGAATAGCGAGGGAAGAGGCAAACCTAGAAGCACGGAATGAAGCCGCGCAGTCATGATGTTCATTTTGTCCCTGTTGACAAATTTTGCCACTGTAACTTGTCCGGGGCAGAAGAGGTTCTGTCCGCGGTCCAATCGTATACAGGACGCCCATTGAAAGTGAAACGATATATCCAATATTATTACGATTTGACAGCTTTCAGAATTGATGGCATCTTTTTTTTCCTTTTTATCAGGCGATCTTTGGAAACTAATGGCGGCGTCATCTCCAAATTGCTATAAAAAAGTCTGTTATAGAGCATTTTATAGTGGGCTTCTGGTGCACATCAAAGAAAAACGCCCTGCCATACAGTGGTGTAGCAACCTACACTATTTTGCCACGTTGTTGGGGCTTGACCATCCAAAGCAAGGTACGAGAAAGTCTCAGAAACCCCTCCTCTTCTTTTCTTTTTCCTTCACACCACACCTCTCTCGCATTCGGGTGTGTTCATACAGTATTACAAGACAAATCATTTCGCCAACCTCCGTCCGGCCTTTCCATTCATTGCTAGTCCGGGCTCAATGCTCGGGGGGAAATGGTGGCGGTGGCCCCAGGGGAGCGCGGGCGGACGGGCGGCCGTGCTATTTGCGGTGTGTGGAGGCTTTCATCCTCATTGTCTGCCACAAACGCTATAAGGCTGCCTGCTGCTTCTCTCTCTCTCTCTCTTCCCGTATTGTGGCGAATAAGAAAGCAGATTGTTTTAAAGGCAGGATCCGTGGGATCAGAGACAAGCCCGGGCGCAATAAACATTGCCCAGACTCATTATGATTTAGTTAATGTGTTGATAGTAAAAACGGATGTTCCGGAACAAACGCTTTGGGCTGATGTTTTGGGGGCACAGACGGGCGAAGCAATACCAGCCCCCCGTTCCCTTCATGATATCGCATGCGGCAGGCAAAATGGCGAACCAACAGGAGAAAGACGTACAGTACAGTACCGTATGTATGTATATATGTACGCAGCTATACCGATATGTGGAGAATCTGGCAAGGCTCGCTTCTCGGGTGCCGAAGTACAAGGGCTGGCCAGGGTGAGAGAAGAGGCCGCCGTTCAAAGGGGAGAATGCTGCATGAAGTACTCTGTAGCCAAGATGAGGCGAGCCGGGGCGTTGGATGATCTGCCCTGTCAATGAAGCCATCAAGGTCAGTGTGCGCAGAGTTACTGTAATTTATTAAAAAATAATAAATGATGCAGCATATGCAGAGTGTCATGTATTACCCCAATCTTGAAGAAACATACCTTCTACGTGATTCAACAACCCAACCCAACCACTAACTACTTGCCTAGTTAAGTAGGTAGTTGTATACATGTAGACAAAGAACCGTTGGATGCAAAATAGATTATGGAATGATTACATCCCACCAACCGAGATGAGCAGAAAGTGTGATTTGGATGTGTACTTACGTTGTTGGTTGTTGGTTGGGTGATGGAATTCTTGATGCAGACCGCTCGCGTGGCACATCCCCGTGGGGAGGGCGGACTGTTGGAAGTGCCGCGTGGAATTGAAGCGACTAACAAGGGGGTGAAGGATGTGTACAGTACTTCTACCCTGCCCTGTATTTCTTGGGATTATTCATTGTTTGGGTTTGTTTGTTTGTTTGTTTGTTTGTTTGTTTGTTTGTTTGTTTGTTTGTTTGTTTGCCTTCTTGTAAACCCGGTGTGTGGCTCATTGTATCTGCTGCTCGGTTGGTTCCGGTATATTGTGTTGGTTTTGGCGATTACTCCGTGTTATAGACAGCCTTTTTAAAAAGTCAACAAGTCAACCAGGCAATGTGATTATTTATCCGACACACGAGCTACCTATAGCATTCCACCTATTCACATATCCCCCACCGTTCTTGTGTCATTTTGGTCTTCTGCTCTCGTGCCAATTACCGTGCCGATTCCCGTGCCGACTGCCCCCTATAAGCTTGACCCAGGTATCGCGTAGTCGTTGATTCAAGCCAAGAGAACGGACCCATTTAGCTTTCCATTCCCCATATAGTAATAACCTCTGCTACATGCACACGCACATGCTCCTTAGCAAAGGCCCAAGCGATAGCTATTAGTGCATGTTATTAATACACACCTACCTACACCTAACTCACCAAACCGCACGCGAATCTAAAGGAAAAGTACCGAGCTGTGCGACAGCGCAAATGCCGCCCGCACCGCTAAGCCCCAACTACCAGAACGCCGCTCCTTCTTTCCCCCGCTTCCAAGATCTGAGCCAATCAGAGAGAGAAAAGCACTGGGGGTAGGGGGAGCCGCGTCTCCCCGACGAACGGAATTCTACCGCTTTCGGTACAGCTGTACATATGCTTGTGTAAATCCGGATAACAAACCGTCTCGTTATTCCATAACCCCTTCTTTTCTTAATTCCGGTGTTTGTCAGAGTCTGTTATCATTGCAGCACTCCACGTGTTGTCTGCTATATGTACGCTCAATGGGCGCCTCTAAAGCCCCAAAAGCCATAAAGCCAGCCTCGTCTGGCCGTTTCCCCCCCGCTCTATTTATGTAGGAGGGCAAGCTCGCTAGGCCATCGTTTGGCATGGGTTGCAGGGTGGAGTTCTGCATCTCGGGACCGAAAAAGAAAAAGAGGGGAAGATGGCGCCAAGCCAAGAGACAAGGGTAACAGAACAAAAGCAAACATATGAGGTTTTACAATTGCACACGAAGAGAGAGAGATTGACGTAGGAAGCGGGGCTCGGGTTGGTGCCTCTTGGAGTACAGTCCGGTATGCAATTATACAATTCCAGGTTGCCTGTTTACCCTGTACAGATAGAGGAATTGTGCAAAGAGTTGCAGGGTGTTGGTTCTGTCATTCACTGAACTGATTGTAATATAGCGGGCTGTTAATTGATATAATAAGATCCGCACTGCAGCTGTGTTCCCATTGCAGGACGGGTGTCCAATCGGCATTCAGCATTTTGCAAGCATCGCATTACAGGGTAGTACTTCATCTTATCCTACTCCTGCTCCTTACCTGGCCTTGGGCGAGGTTGGATCTGGCTGTGGAAAGGTAGTAGTAGTATTACCAAAGGTACAGAATACTCCGTACAATCAATCGTCCTTTATTTTCCCATGGGAACGGACCTCTTCCATGTGTCTCAGGCACGTAATGTACCCTAGACTGTGTTGAGAAACAGGATCAGATCTCTACCGCAAGCACCGCGTAGTAATGATGCATGTTGCACAAGATAAAATAGATAAATGACTGCACAGAGTACAGGAAAGCACCAGTGTAGCTACCGTTATGGAGCATACCTTGCTTTGATACGAAGCGATTAATTAGTAGTAGCACGTTGTGTTGATTGCTGTACCTGTGAGTATGCGTCTGCAACAAAGTTTGCCCCTCCTTACCGCTTACCCGCTGCATGGCTTCCATGCTTTGTTTTTTTTTGTTTGCCTTACACTTGTGCTTCACACTTGTGCCTCACTTGTGCCTCGTGACGATCCTTTCTCGTTCCCACCACCCACCCCCCTCCCCGATCCCTAGAGAATCCATCTGCAGTGTTCTTCATTACTAGCGTTTTAGTCCGCTGGAATCAGCAACAATACTAGCTAAAGAAGACTCACATGCGCACGAGACAGAAACACAGAACACGGAACCACCAAAAAAAAGAGAGAGAGACTCCTGGTACAGTGCAAAGTGGTCGGCGACCTGACATGGGTCTAAGCTAGTACCCTTCGAGTCATTCACTAGCAGGACAAAACGACATTCCTAACTAGAAATGAACCGAGGTTCAAAAGCAAAAGTATTGGACGCCCATTTTCAGACTGTGGGTTGGGTGAGATGTTGGGAAGGCAACGTGTACGAGTCGGGAGTGTGTTGCCTTACTCTTGCTTGGGACCCTTGATGACTTCTTTGTCTTGTAAAAGCCACAAACAAACTACCTGTATATAGGTAGTAGGTAGAACCCGATCAAAAAAAAAAACCCAGAACACGCCCCTCTGAGCACCCATGTCAGCCAGGGCCATTAGACAAATGGAGTCAGATGGCTCTAGTGTTTTGACAGCTAAAGATGACGTCCCCTCAATAAGGCTACCAAGCCTCGGCGTTACCAGCAAAAGAATTGTCATAGACCGGGAGGGAGGCATTAATTGACGATTATTCCCACGTGCTTTATCACAATTACCAGATCATCCATCTAGCTACCTATAACAGGAACAACAAGAGAAGTAAAAAGGGTTGGGAGCACGGACTTGAAAGTCCGGGTTTCCAGTTTGATCTGAAGCTTTGTCTCTCTCTTCTTATCTCCGATCTGGATTACCTTACCACACCTGCCAAACTGCGTAACGTGCTCTGACTATCAGGAGCCTCAGATCTCTAATATAGCGTAGCACTCAACCAGGGAGGGGGATTCGAGATCGCCCACCCATCCTATCTATCAAGGTGGGATGAGGAGGGGGCTTATTGATAGACTACAAAATTGAGAGACACTTTGGAACACAATTTGCAATATTTCCAATCCATTATACATGATACTAACATAGCACTAGACGTCGCTGTCTGTCTGCGCGTGCTTGGACACACTTTGTTAGTTGTCCTTAAGTATGTCTCACTCGCCCCCACTCATTTATATGTATTCACCCAAGCACACCTTCACTTCCACCCCTCCCCCGCTTGCTTGGCAAACAACGTGTCAAGCGACCGCCACACATATGAAAAAGAGCATAAAAAAAGAGCAGTAAAGGCAAATGGCCCAGACAATGCTGACGAGTTTTGATGAATATAGTCAAACATCTGATATTTCCAATTCCATTTCAGCTAGCTCGTTGACACTACTGGGTTGACATATGTGGGGGCGAGAGGAGAGAGGGGGGGGGCGCCGACTGTAGAATTTGCTTCTACATTATTTATTCTCTTGCTACCTTAGTAGTTGATGATGTTGTACACGCAAACATGTACAGTACTACTTGCAATTACACACCCCCTTCTAGTTGATAGGGCGTGTGGTGATTGTTTATCTGCTGTTAGAGAAACCTAGGTAAGCGAGAGAAAGTTATGCCCAGATATCCGGGATTCTTTTGCGCCACCGGACTGCTTTCCCGCCTCTTTTTTTTTCCCGCTTACATGTTGCCTGTATATACCCAAAAAAAGGGAACGTCGGGCCAGACCCAACCTAGATGGAAGGAAGAAGGATGAATTGACATGGAGGGGGGACGGGGGATGAGGAAGGGGGGGGGGGGGGGCCGAGGAAACCACGTGTTGGCAAAATCGCGTGGGCTACCGTAATTCGTTAGTCTGTGATTGATTGATTGATCAATGTGGGTGGTAGGTAGGTATGTATCGTGTGGGATGGGCTAGTTCGTACTACAACATGCACAGTAATTATGCCAACTTTACAACTGTCTGATAGCCCAACTAATAGACAAGACAAGCATGTTTTAATTTTTTGTGGTTACTTTATGGATAAAACATAATGCTAGATTCTACTACTACCTTGCAACAACATGGTACTAAGGCATGCGTTGTATGTGCTGTAATGTACGTACGTGCAATCCCTCCCCACCCCGATTTTTTCACCCATTGAGAGAACAACTCCAAAGTCAAAGACCCCCCGGTTGCCCCCCCCCCCCCCCCCCCCCCCCCGGAAAACAAGGTGGTATCATGGCACGAAAAGAAGGACGGATATAGTAGGAGTACAGGTAGTGCTGTTAGAGCAAGCAGATCGCAAGCAAGCAAGCAAGCACGCAAGGCACGCAAAACGCATGGCTGTCACACCGTCTTGTCCCCAGAGGAAATAAAAATAAAAAATCACTTGAAATAGGGGCGCACGTCTCGCTTCTTTCTTCCTCTCGGGAATCGATCGATGTTTTCCTGATTTTCCCCCTCTCTTTTTCTTCTTCTTCTTTCCCCCCTCTCCCCTCCCATTTGTCCTCCGCAACTTGACACTCTTACTGTATCACGAATTTCGGATCCGCTCTTTTGCTCTACTCCCCTCCCCCTCCAAAAACGCCGAAAGTACTTTGTACCGCTGTATTCGCCAACAAACAACACCACACCACACACACCTAAACAACAAGCATAAAACATAAACCCAGGCCCCCGGATCCCGGCTATCTCAAAGCATCAAAATCCTTGGATACTCGAAACTCCGCGCGCCCCCCCCTCCCTAATCGACTTTTGTCTTGTTACCGGGTAATTGAATCGTCGCCTCGCTGTCGCGTGACCCAGTTGCCTACCTGTTAGGTATTACAAAGGCTCACCTGCCCGTTTCTCTCTCTCGGCAAAACTCTCACCATTATTCTTCATTGCCATCGTTATCTATCGTCAGCACCATCATTATCATCAACATCATTCCTCACTAACCCCCGACGCCATCGTTTTCCGCGCTGCCACAACGGGCAATATCTCCTCCCCCCCGCCCGCCTTCTCATCAGTGCACGCAAATAGTCTCTCTCTCAACAGAACCGCCAATTCTCACTCCAATCCCGTCATTTACACCCAATTGCGCGCCCCAGTGACATTATTGTCACTATTGGTTTTTTCTCCCTCCCTCTCTTTCAGCTACGACGGCCCGCCACCGCCAGCCACACAGGGTCCCAAGGCCACGTGCAAAGATTTCTCCGCCAGTCGGAGCGCTCACATCATCATTATTTCTGGAGACTCAAAGGGTGGTGTGTGTGTCCTAACAACCAACAAACGACATATTAACCAATCGCTCGCCCCCGGCCCCCCGGTTTGAGAAAGGAAAATCAAAGAGAGAGAAAACGTGGCAATAGTTCCCCAGCAAAGATACAGTGGAACAAAACCGCCCCTCCCAGTCTTTATCGAGCGGTGACTCCGGTTTACCGAAACGCACGGGCAATATCGAAGGCAAAAAAGCTTAACACAGCTTTCAGCACGTTTTTTTTTTTTGCTTTTGGTGAACGAAAGTCTTACATCGAAGCTTCAACCCCAGACGTCGTCATACTTTTGGGTTCCAGGTCAGCAAACGCCCCCCCTCCCCCCCCTTTCAAAGCTCAAACCTGCGCCGGCCTATCAAGCGCGCGATCCACCCCCCTTTTGTTTCGGGCCCGACTTCCATTTGAGCTTCTAGAAGGAAATCCTTCGCCGGCTTATCCAATGACCCTTGTCGTCCCCCTTGTCCTTCCTTGGCATCGCTCATTCTAACCCCCCTTGTCCCCCCACAAATACCCAAAACGAAGTCGGCCGTGATTTCCCAGTGGGAAGATTACGAGATTGTATCAAATATGACCTGCGAGTTCTATTCGAGGGGGTGCAGGATCCGCAAATATATGGAAATTGATGATGAGGCGTTTTGAAAAGCACATGGCCAGCTAATAGTCTGTTCAAGTTGCCTAGGGGTTTCAGTGAAGCAAGGCTTTGAGGATCATTTCAAATCATATCAAACAAGTCAATTTAGCAGGAATTCGTGTCGAGCATCTCGGATTATCCGGTTGGCCGTTGTTTGTCGACTACAAGCTTCCGAGGTGGGCTGAGTTTTTAACCTGTGGAAGCAATCTCGCATGCCCTCCAGAGATGCCGCAATAAGAAAACTGCGCAACGACCCAATCGACATCACACATCGTGTACAAAAGTACCGCTTTCTGCACGAACACATTACACTACACCATTGCTTTGCCGGATTCCGGAACACTCGTCATTTCTTCTAGAAGCTTTGTTGATCCAGAGCGAGAGGCGCAGCCGCCACTGCGATACGACTGTTGGATTTTGGATCTCCCCGTCGACGGCCTCTCCGATCGAAAACGACTCATCCACATTTACACGGGCCACCCACCCCCTGGCCCATCATCAAATCAAGGTATGTTGCAAGCTCGATCTTTGTTGCTTTTTCCCCCCTTCTATTTTTGCCAAGCCCTGTTTGGCGGTTGTTTTGGCAGCGGGACATCTCGAATTCGTCGAAACGGGCGTGCATGAGCTGCTCGATGTGAGAAGAGTGTGCCAGTGCACATATAGTGAGGTATCATCATGCATACGAGTGAATGCAATCCACATCATGCCCTCGTCTGACAGTGAAGTCACTTTGTCACGGTGGTGCCTTGCAATCTGTGAAGCGAAAGAGATGATCTTACATGGCATCTGTCTGGGCGAGTCTCCGCTAGGTTGCCACGCCGGCTGGGGCTCGCTTCAATGTTCCTCCGTGTGTTGTCTTTGTGGGACTTTGGAAACTCGATTGTCGTCAAACAAAACGGCCTTTGGTTTGCTGCACAAAAGCCTCGGCCAGTTCCCGAGAGCCGTTGACGAGATTGCTGTTGTTGCTGTCGGGTGCTGTACATTGCGGTTTGTGAGCACCTGTTTGTGTGCAGTTCAGGCGCTATTACACTATTGGGACCCGACTACAGTGTGCTGCTCAGCCACTGTGCCCTGAACCTACACCACCTCACTGTACCTGTAGCCAGTGGCACTCGAACGAGAAACCCACTTGCAGGGCCCCAGAAACAGGCTAGGCAGTGGTTGGCAATCCCTGGAGCCACGCGCCGATCTGGGTGAAACTGGCTCGTACGAGGATTTCCATGGGCCAAGGTTTATGCATGTGTTCCCAATTGCTTTGATGGCTTGGCTCGGCTTGCCTGTGGGCTTTGTACTTCTGGCTGCTGGCTGGCCGTCGTCTTGGCCGTGTCAGCCCGCTGCCTTGCCCCGCAAACAGCTTCGGCGGCGGCAGCGGCAGTGCGTGCCAGGCAAGTCAAGTCATCATTGACTTTTGCGTCATGTGTGTTAGTGTGCCGCCGAGGATACGACAGACGGCATTACCATTTTGCCCATGTTGCCATGCTTCGGCGATGCGATGCGATGCTCCTGCACGGAGGCGGCATAATCAGGTAGCTTGCTGCAATCAGCAGAGAGATTTGCTGTTGGTTCGTGCGGTGCCTGTGGGAGCGGGCTGCCACCTCAGACTACCACCTCAAACAGCACCTCACATGAGCACCAACCTTGCCTCACTGAGTTCAAGTGTGTCAAAGTTACCATTGTCATCTTTGGGCATTTTGGATATTCATATGCATAATCCTGGGGCTAGTCTGCCGTCGCCGTCGCCGTCGCCGCTTCTGCTTGTGGACTGTGTACGGTACGTACATCAGCATCAATGGTATCCGTATGGCGGGCGACCCATGGAAACAACAAACCGGACAAATGCGTGTTGTGTGCACATCGACATCTTGTATTGCCAACAAATACCGTACGAGTACCGTGCTTGCATGCCGTGTGCCTGTTGCAGAGCGGTGCGCCTGTGCGACGGGAGATGCCTCTCCCCTCAGCCCTCTGCACCGTGACACAACAGCATTATCACAAGCAGCAGCAGCAGCATCGCCCAACAGCTACCCATCTCATAGCGGCCTCCTACCTACCCTGCCTGTTTGCCCGCACAACGTGGTGAACGGGAGCCTGTGCGGCTTCTGGTGCGGTGGTTGCGCCGGGGGGCTGGCGGCTGGCTGGGCATGGCATGGCATGGCATGGCTGGGTGTGTGTGATGGGTGCGATGCGATGTGTGCGTGCTCTGGCTTTCTGTGGGGAACCAGTCCAGTCGGAGTTCCGATCATGCACCAAAGGGGGCTCTAGCGTTTTGGCTCGACACACGCCCCTCAGAAGAGCGCTCTGTTAAGTGCATGTTCCAGCCTTTGTCAGCGGTCCCTTCGCTAGTCTACGTCAGGTATACGAGGGTCTGTCGGCCAACAAGAGCATGCCCAGCCAGCCAGTGGACCCAGCTAGCCAGCCAGCACCGTCGTTTCGAAGTTGGTGCTGTCTGTTTGTCTCCAGAGAGTTTGTCTTGAAAGCGTCCCACCTGAGAGCGAGAGCGTATTCCGGAATAGCCACGCGCAGGAGTCTGCAGCAGCTTCACCGTTCGTCCAGATATCCATACCTACATACATATCCTGCGTACATACATACAGACAGGCACACATGCACCGTGCATCGTCTCTTGCCATCACTGGTTTCTCTTTTCCGCGTGGGAAGGTACCGAGGACAACTTCTCTTTTCTTCTCCATCGACTTCTCCCCAAAGACAGCATCATCTCGAGAACCGCAGTCGCTTCCGCTCTCTTCTCTCTCCCTCTCTTTGTTTTGGGCGCCGCCTCTGCCTTCTTCCTATGTTTCCCTTCAACCCGCACCTTGTCTTCCAGCCGATCCAGGACTACTCGCCTGCTGTTTCTGTCGCTGTCGCTGCCGGTGCTGCCACCGGGCCCGATCCGAAGTACACACACCACTCGCGGGCAAGCCATTCCATCACGCTTCCTATCCGCCGGCCAGTCAGTCCAAACCCAAAACAAGAAATGCCCCCTTCTAGCTCGTTCTGTTTTTGCAATCACCGCGCCGGCCGAACACCCCGCCTGGCAATTCAACCCATTCCGCATCCATCCCACCACACACACGGCTGTTGCTGTCCTTTCCCTTCTTGTTTGTCCTGCTGGAACCTCTCCCAGCTGCTAGTGGCCCTTGACCAAGACCCGCTCTCCTCCCCCCCGTTTCCACTGCTGCCTCGAATTCCCATTCCCCTCCTCTCTGCCGCCTTTCCCCGCCGCCGCACCCGTCCAAAGCCGTCTGCGCAGCGGGTGAAGCGGGATTGCTGCAAAAGAAGGAAAAGGCAAGAAAAAAAACCTTCCATACCAGTGCAGTGGAGCCAGGGTTCACGGCAGGTAGGCGAGGTGCGACAGGAGAGCTGCCTGCGTGCCAAACAAAGCCGGGCTGCTGTAGACGGCGGGTTTCGCGTGGCTACGCCGTGGGCTGCCACAAGGCACCAGACAAAGCCGCAGCCTGCCTCTTTCCTGCCTACAGTACCTCCAGTCTCCGACCACGCGCCGGCGCATGTGTGCATGTACCTCTGTATCTTTGTGTGCACATGTACTTTGTACCCTTGGCAACCACGCACCCAGGCACGCTACATGGCCCACCCTCCATACCCCCTGGCCCTCTTTTTCTAGCCGCACCCCCTTCCCCCCCACCGCGCCACTACCACCAAGTATCGTCTACTTTTCATCTCACTGCTAGTCGCATCCACTACTCGTGCGCACTCTCTTCTGGGGGGCCCCCTTCTGGCGGGCTTCTCAGTGCTCTGTGCACACGCCCCCCCACCTCTCCCAGTGGACTTTCAGTGGAACTCCCCCCCAAGTGGGCTGGTCCATCGCGCTCTCACCTCACACCCTCTCACGCTGTGCTCATTCATCTTTTATTTCAACCTCCCCCAGCTGTTTGCTAATTCCTTCTAACCTTTCTTGTTTCCGTCAGATGGCCGCTCTGTCGCAACCTCTTCACACGATTGCCGATCCACTGCCGCCGCAAACGGCACAGCAGTCCGACCGACAAAAACTCATCTCTTCCACTCCACGATCTTCCCTCTCTACAGATCGCCGCCTTGCAGACTCGTCCTCTGCTTTCTCGATCACCTCGTCTCACTCTCGTCGCCACGCCAGTTCGGCTTCGATTAGCACTTTGCCTCGGAGTCAACGCTCTGCCAGCGGCATCCTCTCTCGTGCAGCAGCCGCTTTGGATAGAACTCACAGCGCCATTGTCAGCATCTCGGAACCCGTCATCAGACCTCGCCAGTCCACAGCCGCTCTCTCCAGACTCTCACTCGTTCCAGCTGCCTTGCAGTCCAGCGGAGAACCGTCCAGTCCGGAGAAGACTACCTCTCCCAGCAACCCATCTACCCAATCCCCACAATCACTTTCTGGAGGCGACATCCCACCAACAACGATACACTCGGTTCCCCAACCGGCACGAGATTACTCGCCGCCGCCTCTGCAACCGGAACCCTCTCTAGAAGATATAGACCCGGATCAATTTGTCCACACTAACAAGATGCATCAGACATCGTCGCGCTTACTGCGCATGACTGATGATGATCGACCTTTTACAAGGGTATGTTTTCTAACAGCTGTCTTTTCCCCTCTCTTTCCTATGCTCGCTTTGGGGCCTTGATCGGCTTCCTTTCCGGTTGTCTCATACGCATCATCTTACCAAGCAAACTACACATCGGCATAAGATAGGGTGGATGAATAGGCTGGCAGGCTGTACCACCAACTTCACATGCACTTCAAATAATATGCAAGGAAAGTTGACTGACGTTTTTCTGGCGGCCGAATAGGACTTCAAGGACCTATTTTCCACACTCATAGTCAGCTTACTACCACTTTCTGCTCACAGAGTCCGGCTCACCAAGGTCGAATACACCTTCCTCTCTGAAGATGCCATCAACAATCTCGGATCGCTCAAGTTCTCCCAGTCCAACAGGATGCCCGACCCCAAGGACCCCTCACGGATTGTGACAACAACTACCACAACCACCTTTTCCATGGCTAGGGATATGGCCCGTTCCATTTGCCAGCGCTTTGTCGAGGCCCGCTTCATTGAGTCAGCTGATGGCAAGTACCAGCAAGTGTACAACATGAAGGGCTCAGTTTGGCAATTGACTTCAAAGGGAATTGCTGTACTTGACCGATTTTGCTCAAGGAATGGAATCCAACAGAAGCAGGTTACCGAGCTTGCGAATTCCAACGCCGCCCAGCTTGTGATTCTGGAGCGGGATATCAAGACGGACAAGCTCCTGCATGATGGGGCTACTATTGAGGTTATTTTCCGCCGGTTTGTTGGTTCTGAGCGTCGCAACATCAAGTCCAGCGTCACCGCAGCCGACTCAGACTCATTACACGATTACAAGGATGGCCTTACAGGTGTCAAGATGGCGGCTGAGCGCAAAGTTAATGGCAAGACATATCGCGACACCTTCACAGGGAGGGCTGCAGCAGACTGGCTGATGGACTGCTCCACCATTGTTGATCGGAGGGAAACCGTCGAGGTTGCCTCACTATTTGTCGAGTACGACTTTATCGAGCCTATCGCACAGGATCGAGCCTTTATGGCCCAGCAACCCGGCTGTAACCTTTTCCAGCCAACCAAGCACGCCGTGTATCAAATCTCCCAGCGAGGCAAGGATATCATCGCCGGCAATGGCTCCAGAGGTCGACAATCTGAGAGTGAGGGTGGAACGAGCTCACAACGCAACGGCATTACTCGCGATTCAAATACGCAGCGACTCGATAAGATCCTCAACGACCCAGCCCTTCGCCTGTTGTTCCGAGAGAACCTTCGGGACACGCACTGTGAGGAAAATCTGTCCTTCTACAAGGACGTCAATGAGTTTGTCCTCAGCTGCAAGGCCGCAATCCGCCAGGCTCAGAAGACCCCCTCTGCCAACTCCATGGATGGCGTCAAGGAAATTATGGCACAAGCCTACGGCATTTACAATGCGTTCCTGGCACCCGGCTCACCCTGCGAGCTCAACATTGACCACCAGCTGCGAAGCAACTTGGCTACACGAATGACCAAGGCTGTGGGCCAAGAGGCCGGCATGATTGAGACTCTACAAGAAGTGACGACTCTGTTTGAAGACGCTCAAAATGCAGTCTTCAAACTGATGGCTAGCGTAAGTTTTGTTCCTACTCCAAGAGGGGGGGGGGGGGGCTCTAGAAGCCGAAATATTCCGAAGAGACCAGGCAGGGTTTATTTCCTATCATTTACTAACACGGACCCCACAGGATTCGGTGCCGAAATTTCTACGCAACACCAAGTACGAGCAGCAATTACGAAACTTCGACTTCGAATCAGCAGCAGGTCGCGGTCCGCCAGAGCGGAGCCAGAGTCGCTCCAACCGAAAATGAGCGCCCACCCACTAATAAAGGTGCCCGCAACCGCTTGCAGTCAAATCTGGATCTGACTGCGATGGGGGCTGGCCCTACGCCAGTGTTACCCTTCCACGAGTCATGCGAAAACCTTCTGCGCACGAGCCCTTGGTGTTTGCTTTTTCTTGTTTTTGGGTCGGCTACTTTTTTTTGCTATGCCGGGGACAGGCTCGCTCGATACCTTCTAGATTCCACTCCACATCTCTCTGCATTCATCGGTGTTGATTGCGTCATTTTATTCCCCCCCCCCCTTTCATATTGTGTCGTGGTGCCCCCGGAAGCTACTAATGCAAGATGGGCTCGCGCCGCCTATTGCACTTGGGAATTCTTTGGGGAAACATCAATGGCACTGCTCTGATCTAGACATTTTTGCTCTCTAGACTTGGGCGGAATTTTTCTTTTAAACCAATTGTCATATTTCTTTATTTTCATTTTTATTTTATTTTTGCTTTCTCCATTGGAAATGGAAAAAGGGCGTTCAAGGAGAAGACTTAAGCATAGAGGAGGAAGAGGTCATCCTGGCGACGATTCTGGTACAAGTGGACGGGCGTGTTTCAGTCCTCGCTCCCCATTTTGAAATGTTTGGGCCCCGATCGGGTGCGCGGCTTGAAGCCGAAGGGATTTATTGTGACGGACGGACACGAAACGACAGGTAGAGAGCCACAAGCGAGCGAGCTGTGAAAGCGACAGACGAGACGGCGACTACACACGCAAACGCCAGCGGCTGGCCTGGGCAGAGCTCGCCTATGGGGCGGCGTGACCGTGTACATGAGTTATTGATTTCTTTCCCACCTTTCAGGGTGGCCACCTACGCTGAGGCTTGCGCTGAGAGGTGAGACATGGCACTGGCATCGGATTGCGTCGGAGAAGGGCACAGCCACCAAGTGTGTGCTGCACTGCACCTCTGGTGTTCAGATCATGTAATTAACGTACATTGGCATTTGCAAACAGCTTGCTGCTAGGGGAGAGGGCAGGGGAGGAGAGTGAGGCGCGAGGGAACAGAGAAGCAGCAGGAGCAGCAACGCTGACGATGATGATGAAACTCAAGAAAGCATTCCCAAAAAAATTCAAATAATTACTGAACCAAAAGAGCTCGTCCCATTGTCTTGCATCGGTATCTGTGCACGTGTGTGTGTGTTCCGCCTTTGGGGGTGTTAGATTGTAATATCGCATGTGGCTGATGCTGTCTTGCGAGATTTGTCATTACTTTTTGCAAGATGACCTCTCCTTTTTTCTGTCCATATTAACCCCGCAATTACTAAGACCGCTCTATTGTCAGGCGTACGAACGATCGATTTTCCATTTATCTAGTAATTTTTCAAACTTTGCTAACATGCTGCCCCCCTCCCTGTTCCCCTCGGAATTTTCAGCTAGCGAGGCGTGTTTAGGTAGTTCTGTTGGCTGACTGGTGGTGTTGGGTGTTGGGTTGTTGGTAGCCTGACCGACTCTTCTATTAAGTATTAGGTATAGGTAGGTTAAAAGTAGTAGAGATTGATAATGATGATTGGTGGGCAAAGGGTTTTCGGGGAATTGGTATGACTTGAATAAACCCGATGGATTGGATCGGTGGCCCTGAAAGGGGGTGTGTGTGTGAATGTGTTGGAATTTTGCTTTTTTTCCTTTTGTGATGGGGGGTTTATGAGAGCATGGAGTAATAGATCTGGGCTGTGGCGTTTTTTGAACGAGGCTGGGAGATGGTTAGTGCGGGGAGGACAAGTGATGCTGTGACTGGATGGATGGATGGATGGAAGCATTGGGGTGTTTAGAAACATACGAGGGGGATGATTGAGGTTAGTGGAGGAGAGAAAATGAATAGTTTGCTGGAGTAGCAGTTTTAGGAGAGGTAAATGGATCTGTCTTTGTGTATAGGTGTGAGGTTGCGTGGTGAAGTAAGTGGGAGGTGCCATCCATGTGTATACTTATGATTGAATGCATAAGTGAGGCTATACCCACCGTGGTACCTGGATAGAGTAGAAGTAGTAGGTTCTGGTGGTTTACCCATGTCTTAGGCCATTGTATTTTTTACATACTTGGTAGATATCACATCAAAAATAGTTTCATCCTCTACACACAAAAATTACATGATAGTGAATGCGGGCATATAAAAGAAAAAGATGGGATGCCTTTAACACCAGACGGATTGTGCTGATATACACACCTTCCAAGGTGGGTATTCCCAAAAGGCGAACTCCAATACTCAACAAGTGCTTGGCATGACGTAGAAGTCTCTGTTTACATCTGGGCATCCCTTTGGGTATGGAGTCACGGAAGTCTATGGTGGAATGAGAAGTTTGCCATCATTCCTAGATATCATCTAAAAAATTGTGATAAGGGAGAATCGAGATATAGAGGAATCTTGAACGAAATGTCAGGCTAGACCATTAGATGGAAATATTTTAGAAAACGACAAAATAGTTGTGTGTTGTACATCTGAACATCTGAACATCTGTTTGAAAAGATTGGACAACGTATATATTCTCTTTACCAATGCTGTAAACATGTAGCATTATCAATTACATGATTTGCAGCTTCCCTCGTGTTTCTTCCTCTTTGATTCCTGCAATGGTCGTGACAATTCCCCCAAACTCCATGATTTTGCGCCGCGCTATTGCCTGACCAGCCCTGATAGTTCAGTGTTGAACAGTGTATGCTGGTATATATAAAAAATGCTAGACTTATTCTTTCTTTCTCCCTCTATTGAGATGATATATTCACCATATAGAGTGTTTGCCGCAGATTGTTTCTTCCATAAAATCCCCACATTTGCATGCCGTATTTAACTAAGCTCGTGCCTCTGTTGTTGCTGTTGATACTGCTGCTGCTGCTGCTGTTGAACACCCGGTGGTATGGAATAGCCCTGTCCGTATCCATGCTGAGCAACAGCCTGAGGCTGTTCGTGGTGTCCATGCTGCCCATGCTGTCCATGTTGTCCTTGTGGAAAGAAATTACCCTGCTCTCCCTGCCCATGCTGGGAATACGGGCTCGCTGGCAACGACGATGAGTGCTGTTGCGGTTGCTGAGGCCTTTCCCCCTCGATTTTCTTGGCCTTTTCACCAATACGCTGAACGACCGTAGTATGTGCCTTTGTCAACGTCTTCTTGACAAACTTGGCCATGATGACATTGCAGCGCAGCTCAACATCCTCCCTCAGATACAAGCCTTGCGTCGGCGCATCCAGCCCAATCTCCACAGGCTCTGGCGCCTCCCCCGGCAGCACACCCGCGACGGTCCACTTCTCGCGCAACTCGACGCCCAGCGGGGCGAAACAGTGTGTCTGCAGACCCTGCGGCAGGTCGTGGAAAGCGCAGGTGTAGGAGATGGAGCCCGAGGCGAGTCCGCCGGGGAGGTAGTCGATACGGTCGGTGATGGAGTACCAGGTGCAGTCGCGCTCTTCGGCGGCGGCGTGGGCAGGCGGCGGGATGGAGTGGCGGTCGATGACGAGAGGGTTGAGATCGATCATCTCGAGGTGGTTGTGGAGGAAGTCGAGAGCGGTTTGGCGCGAGATGCCGGGGGGTAAAGGGGTGATGGAGGTGAAGACGGTGCGTTTAGACATGTTGTGTTTGTGTTGTGGCTGCGTTTGATACTGGGAGATGACTGTCGTCGTATGAAGCTTCGTGCGCAGAGATATTTTGTTGTTGTAGATGAAGAGAATGTTGGAGTCTTAGGAGTGAGAGTGAAAGTAAAATGAGAGAGAGAGAGAAAGACTGCGCTCGCGATGCGACACCACCACCAAAAACCGGGCAAGGCAGCGCCGGATGCCGAGGCTGCTCTGCGAAAGATGACAAGACACCCTTTTCTCGGTTTAAGGCTGAGACAAAAACCTCTCAGCCCCCCCCCCCCCCTCCACGGTCAGCTTTCTGCGCAAATCTGACAGCAAAGGTCAGATGGGGGTTGATGCTGTTTTAAGAAAGAGGCTGTGTGAGATGGCTGACAGCGTGGGAGTGAGTGCTTATCAATCATGCGCAGCAGACAGTGTTATTATTAGCATTCAAATGCAGGTTGAATGCTGCGATAGCTTCGTCTGTATGTATTTGCGCAAGAGTCCCCCGTCTCTTATTGAATGATGCATCTATCCCCATTCCATTCCATTTTCATTGCCGGCTTGACAAGTGAGTGCCGTCCACCGAGCTGCAGCGGTTTAGTTCCAGGGCTATGCAACAAGCTTTTCTTAGGGTGGGTAGGGCTGCTAAAAGTCCAACTAAAGCAATAGTAAAGGTAATAATAGCAATAGGTAGTCATAATAGGCTAGGTTTGAATCACACTTCCACACACTCACACACAAGGTTGTTTACAGCAAAAAAAGTGGTTTGACAATCCCAGCAATAAGAATGCCTGGTCTCTCAGCGCACTGAGGTAGTTCATCTACATACAAGGTGTTTGTTTAACTAACCCCCCCGGCTGGACAGTCTTCCGATGCAGGGGCTGCGTGTGTGTGTGTGTGTGTGTGTGTGTGTGTGTGTGTGTGTGAGACAGACACATGGGTTCAATTCTCTAGGGGGGGCGTCCAATAGGGATATCGATCGCATTTCCCCTAACCCTCCACCAGCGAGATAGGCTATTGAAGATAAACATACGAGACTAGGTATTGTACATGCGATACCCGCGAGGCAGTGCGGCTGGACATTTTGTTCTTGTCAGGCTGATGGATTGGGTATTGATTTACTTTGGGTAAGTTGGTTAAAAGGCGAGTAAAAAGGAAGCCAGCATCACACACAGGGGTTGACAGTGTAACCCTCAGATCAGCTACTCTGCTTCAAATGAATGGATAATGCTACCTTGTACGTACGCAACACCAAACATGATGTTAGCATCAAGATACCCCATACCTGCACCTTCACTCGCACATCAAGTCCCGCATCATGTTCGCATTAGTCGATTAATATCTTGTCAAGTCGCTCTATCTCATGCTCCGCAGTGTAAATGCCATGTACTCCTGAATACACAAAAAAGAATCCCCAAATACCAAGAGTCCCCTTTTTAGAGTCCACCCTTCCGCCTCAAGCTTGCTTGAAGTTGATATATACTTGTACACCCTCCACCAATAAAGGCCTCCAAACAGGTCAAGGCTCTTATACAGCCTCGTAATCTTTTCTCTGCTTCATCTCTCTTTATATCTCCTTGCACCATTTCGCCAGCACGGCGCTGAGCTTCACCGCCGCCGGAATCTCTTCCAGCGCCACATCCACCTTCCACATCTTCCCGTCCAAACCGGCATGCCCAAGCGTCCTGCTTCCAGCTCCAGCTCCAGCTCCAGCTCCACCCCCAGCTGCTCCTCCTCCTCCTGCACCACCGCCGACCCCTGCTGGTGTAAGTAGTCCCAGAGAGATGAGCCTCTCCCAGGCGATGCCAGCAACACCGCGGCTCCAGATCCTGGCGCCGCCGCCAACAGCTAACATCCCTGATGTCGCCGACTGCACACGCTGCCGGCCGACCAGAGCGCTGTACTCATCGTAGGCCATGGCAAAGTTCACCGTGTCTGTGTCCGCAACAATGTCGAGGCGCGCCGCGGCGATGAGCATGCCGAGGTCGAGGTCTGAGAGCGCTGATACAAGCTGCATGCGGGAATCTGGCGGTGCTAGAGAGGCTTCTTCGGAGCCTACGACCGGAATAGCCAGCTTCAGGCTTTTTGAAGAGAGTGATGAAAGGGGAAGGATCCATTCGGTGAAGAACGCTGAGGGCGATTTTGTTGTGTAATAATGATATTGGAGGAGATCTTGGAATGCCCGTTGCTTGTAAAGCTCCTGAATTCATTCACTTCGAGTTAGAACAAGTCTCTTCCTATTGAACACTCCTCCAGCGAAATGAAAACTCACCTCGATCTTGCGCGTCCAGTACTTTTGGAACTCACCATACCCCTCCAAATTTGTATCGATGCCCTCATCTACCGGATTCGCTTCTCCCATCATCAACCCCTGCCTACAGACCTGCCAGTATATCGGCAAGCTCTTGGGCATCGATAGGTAAATGTAACGATGGCTGAATCTGCTCTTCACTCTTTTCTCCAACATCTCCACCACGTCGAGGCGCGTCGTGCATCCTAGAACAGCAATAGGCGCTTTTCGCGACTGCGCAATGTCAAAGAGATTGTACAGCAGTGTCTGCCGCGGGTGGGCAGCAAACATGTCGAATTCGTCGATGATGAAGATGACCGACTGTGAGGTTATGCCCTCGTCGGTTCCTAGAATCTCGGATGGATGTGATAGCAGTGCTAACAGAGACGCCATTGTGTCTGCGTAATTGGACTAGAAGAGGGGAAGTTTAGTATAATGCTGTTTTGGTTATGGTGATATATCTGGCAGTGTTGGAAGTACTTACTCGATTCAAAAGATCGTCCTCCACCTGCATCTCCTTTCCGAGCTGGCGCCAGATATCTTTAAGCGCAAGCTTATCATCAGTGTGAATAAAACCATTGAGTCTCACAACGTGGAAATCCCGTCGATATCCACGCGACAGATCTGAGATGATATTTTCCACCAGCTATAATACCCAAAGTCAGCCATGAAAATACCCTCCAGAACATCATACCACTTACCGTGGTCTTTCCGCTGCCCCGGCCTCCGATTACCAGCATCGAATTTCCTTCCCCAGCCACCACCGTCTGTTCTACGAGATGATGTGCCTTCTCATACGCCTCTTGCTGGCCAAACATTCGAATGCGCCGCCGCCCAGCACAGCGGTCTAGCAGGACCCTCTGAAGGCTCCGGAGATGCTGGTCCAGGTTGGGTATATCTGGTATCTCCTCCGCTACTTCGGGAACTACTATAGGAACACTGGGCACCTCTCCAACTTCAACTGGCTTCCTGGGCGTGTTCAGGACATCCTCTTGCGCACACGACTTGCACAACCAGTCGCCTGCTGGAATCTCCAGAACTTCGTAGCATTCCTGGTGCACTGCAAAGTCGCAATTGTCGCAAAGGATGATTTCATTGGGCGGTAGCGAGTCTGGTCTTGAACAGATTGCACATGATATCTCATCTGCATCCACCACCGGCTCCTGAACCTTGGGCTGCTTGGGTTTTCGACCGGGTTTCCCTTTGGCGGAGCCTGGGGTTTTGGGTATGTCTTCGAAGAACACTTCAGCGTCAATACTTCGATTGAAAGTGACGCTTTTCGGTGGCCGTCCCCTTTTCTTGCTGGGGGTTAGAATGCCCTTGGGCGTGGGCTGCGCACTCCTCGATTCTTCTAGTCGCTTTTTCAGTGTCGTTTGGTGAATGAGAGGGGTGGTGCCTGTTAATAGTTCTGCCGTGGAGAGTTCATCATCTGTATTGTCTGGTAGGCCATTTGGTACGAGCAGTCTGTTGCGAATGACGGATCGTGGTTTGGACGGAGATTCGCCCGCGGTCAAACCCCCTTCTGAATCCAACCCTTCCAAGACATCCTCCGGTTTGGGTTTCCGGCCTCTGCCTTTGCCTGGAGTAGCCTTTTTCGGCACCGCGGCCTTCTGTGGCCTCCCCTTTTTAGGGGATGGCGATGGGCCAAGATCTCCTTTATCCCATACTGTGCCCCTCAGAGCCGCCAGTTTGATAGCCGGGCGGCTCTTGACGAGTCCAGGCATAGGTCGTTGCGCCAACGGGTTTGGCAGGACTGCGGCGGGTTTCGAGGCTACATTGATCGGTTCATTCGTGGGCGGCACATTCTCTTCCGTCAGCGGTGGCTGCTTGGGCTTGCTTCCGAAGCTGAACACGCCTGAGATGGCCGAGGCGATGGCACTCAGCGCCTTGGGAGTCGAAGGGGAGCCTCCATTTGCGTCTTCGAGCTTGCGTCTCTTGGCTGCGGATACTGGCGTTACGGCGACAGCGTCAGGTTGGTCGACTTCGAGGTAGGCACGCTTTCGGTTGCCGGGAGTCGTCGCATCGAGTTCCATCGCCGACCAGCGGGGAGGAGATGATGATGGTGATTATTATTAGCGTTGCGTGTGTGGAAGTAAGTTTGAGCTTGGTTCGAAGCAGCGCTGCACCCGCATCGCGCGCTGAGTTTGATGATGTTGAGGATCCAACGTTGTGGGAGAGGCTGTGGATCTTGAGCACAATTTGGTTGGAATGGCTTGATCAGTCGCCACATGTATGATGCAGACAAATTTGGGCTAATTTCATGGTGTCCTGTGGTGTAGTTAATTACTGCATGGCAAACTGCGGCGCGTCTAGACGCGTTAACGCGGGTTACGGGAGCTGTGAGGTACGCGCTAATTAAACAGCTAGAGGGCTACCTAATTCGGCTGACAGGTGCTGTCATACAGCGGGAGTGCCTTTTCTTAAGCGGCGGTTTGAGCGAACTGTGTGCACACATCGCTGTTTGACACAATGGAACCTGGAAGCTATCCATCGGTTACTCTCACTGTATCAATGTCATCAATTATATCGGCAGCATCAAGTATCTTGATAGACTGCATGTAAGATGATATCATGTAGGTGCAGCATTTCAATCACTGTGACCCCGACTCCAACCCTTGGCACCAGCCTGCGCATCGACTGCACTGTTCCAGCGACATCCAAGGCACAACCGCAGCATTACCTGGCACGATGACAGCCAATGCCTCTCTTTTTATTCAACTCTCCTCTCCTCTCCTCTTCTCTCCTCTTCGCCATCCCATTGCATCCCTTTGCATACCTCTGGCTGGTCAATCCATCAGCACCCGCGTTGCCGTCATTGCCGAATGGCCTTGCAAACTTGGCGCCAAGAAGGCCTCTCACCAACCAGGCTAGCCACAGAGAGACTGTGTGTTTAATTATCGTTCCGCCTACGTTTGTTTGATTGTTGTTTTTGTTCCGACATTTGCCCAACGTGACACGACACTGAGACCTGGGATAGCTACAGCAAGCTGTTATCAAGATATCTGTGATGATTGTCACTCGTGGCTTGATAAAGGGCCTGGATAATTTACTTGACTAGAATTGCTAGATATTTCTATTAGAATTAAACCTATCAAGGCCGCCAAGACTGCACCTACTAGCCCACAAACAAGCCTTTGAAACCTGGACATCGGCCTTGCCGGATTCGGGTATCGCAATTCTACAGATACGAATCGCTGCAAAACCCACCCAAGTAGGACGAGCAAACTAAAAGGCGGGCCGGCTTTGGGGGTGGTGATGTGGCGGCCCAACCTCGAAGCAGTTAAGGGGGCAGATCAATGCAATCAATGCCTTGCTTAAAAGATGGTTGACAGTTGATTCCTTCAAGTTCACTGGATATTAACTCCCATCTTTCAGGCTGTAGCTTCTCCACTGGGGCACACGACATGGGGTCTCATCCTTCAATGCTTTTTTTTGCCTTCCATTGAAACTTTTACAGCCAAATAAATAATACCCCTGCCCCAACCAGCAGCTTTCCTTTCCCTTTTTTTGCTTCTCCCCAAGTGTTACAACGTGCCGGCAGCCGGAATTTTATGGAACAGGGCTGACCGACTGGCCCAAGGCTGAGCTAGGGTTTCGACAAGGTTATATAATAAGAAGAGCCATTTCATTACATTCCCCGGAATTGATGTCACCTCATTTTTCTCTGCTAATCCAACACCAATTCCCTCCCAGTCCCAGTCCCAGTCCCCATTACGGTGTGGTGACTTGCGCTGCCTGGGTGCGCGCATCACCAACACAAAGAGAAAATATTTCCAAAAAGAAAAGTAAAAAAATGGCAGCCGCCGATGCAAACATCCAATTCGACATCCGAGAAAAGCTACGGCTCTTCAAAAGTCCCATCGTTAAGCGCGACAATGAAAAGCACTCACGTCATCATACTGCCGATGGAGACAATGGCTCGGGGGATCTCAGTGTGCCGGGGGACAGAGATACCCCAGAGTTGATAAGGGTATGTTTTTTTTTTGGTTTTTTTTTGGAGATGACAATTTTGTTCCGCTTTTGCAAACAATATTGGTGTGTTGGCGTAGTAATTGAAAGCATGCGACGTTCACTCACTAATGGTGCTTAGCATGACGACGTGAGCATACTGGAGCTCTTCTTCGACCTCTTTTTTGCAGCGAATTATACAGTCTTTGCGCAGAACCAGGCTGTGACGAACCATGCGCGGTTCAAGGCTTATGTTGGCTACTTTTGGTGCGTTTTAGTCCCTCCCGCCTCTCATGACTCCTTGTTGCTGATCTCATACTTCCCGTCCGTTCTAGTCTCCTATGGCTGACTTGGTTTGTCGTTACGCTATATGATGTGCGGTTTGTCACCGACAGTATCTTTGGTAAGCCATTCGTGTCCAGCCTTTCTCGGTGAGGTATGCGATGAGAACCATGGACTGACACGTCGTAGAGCGCATAACGAGAGCCGTCCAGCTTGGTGTCATGGTCAGCGCTGCGGTGGTTGCTCCAAGCTTCGATCCAACGAACCAGAATATGAAGACCATGAAAACCATGGGTAAGGCAATTTCTTCCTAAACAGACATCTACCTTCAACTATCATCATCTTTTGGTGTACTGACTTTGGTTTGATACAGCCGTCATACTCTGCGTATCTCGTGCTGTGCTCGCCATTGAGTACACCAGCGTCCTTTGGCATGCAAGGAGATGCAAAAAGACCCGTCTGCCGCTGTACCTCCAGATCGGCATCAATGTCGCTGCTGCTGCTGTCTATTTCGGCATGACGTTTCGCTTCCACCACACTCGGAGCAGGATATTCATTACATGGTATATCATTGCTGGCGTAGAGGCCATTCTCTCCATTGGAATCTCCAATTTCTGGCCGATTCTCAGTTTCACAAAGACTCATTTAATGAAGCGTATGAGTCTTTTGACCGTCATGATTCTTGGTGATGGGATTATTACGGTGGCTCAGAACGTCGTAAGCATTGTGAAGAGACCGGCTGCTTGGAGTGAGTTGACCCTACTCATCTTTTCTTTATCTTAGCCGGCTCTTCTGTGGCCAGGATTAACTTGATACATCATTTGGGCAGACGCAACAACAATCGGTGTCGTAACCGCAGGCACAGCCACCATCTACTTCATCTTCCTCATCTACTTCGACTGGATGAAAACATCCTACCTCCCCCCCTGGCGACAACAACTCTGGACCTGCCTCCACCTCCCCTTCAACCTCTCCCTCGTCATCTTCATGGCCGGCTTCACCCAATTCATCATCTGGTCCAAAATCGTAAACACAATCGGCAACCTCGGCGAAGACTGGATCCTCGGCGACTTCTCTGCGCTCGCCAACGCCACCAGCCTCGACGTCCAAAGGAACATGACCCGCGTCACAAACGACTACTTTGCCGTCTACCCGCCAAAGTACTTTGACACCTGGAACGTCGTCAACCTCGCGCTTGACAACATCACCACTATCCCGGATGAGTTTTGGGCACAGGCGTATAATGAGTTTGGGAACTTGTCGGCGAGTTTGGAGCCTGCGGCGGAGACGTTGGATAATGTGCTGGATGTGTTGTTGGCGTCCATGACGAATGCGCTTTTTGAGGCGTTTAATATTGATCTTACGCCAGAGGTGACGAATGCGGCAGCGAACTCGACGAATAGTAATCAGGTGGGAAATGTGCAGATTCAGGTGAATCAAAAGACTTGGGGACGCTATCGGCTTGTGGTAAGTGGAACAAACCCCTGATTACACCCGTCGAAAACCAAGCACACTTTGAAATGTAAGATAAAGTTCGCCTACTGACTACAGAATAGTTTGCCTACGGCTACATCGCCTGCGGCTGCACCCTCATGCTCCTCAACCTCCTCACAATCGTCTCCAGAATCACCCCCTGGAAACCCTGGCCCATCATCCGCGCCATCATCTTCACTCTCCTCGCCATCGGCACCGGCCTCGTCGCGCTCCTCTTCTACCACCCGAACCAGGACATCAAGTTCCTCTTCAGCCCCTGGGTCCTCCCCACCATTACTTTTGTCTGGCTCATCGTTCTCATCCTCACCCACATTGGAAACTCGAGGACCCTCTTTTCATCCTCATCGGCGTCGTCCTCATCCAAAGGCATTGGCAGCGGCGCCAGGGCTCTGTTTGGTCGGCAGTCGCCCTATGTGCCCGTCGATGTGCCCATGGGGCCCTGGAAGAGTGGGAGTAGCGAGCGTGGCGAGAGTCCGGTGACGTTTAATGATGGGGAAGTGAACGCTGCTACAGTGAGGCAGCGGATGATGGCACCTACATATAACGAAACTGGGACAGACGAATCGGATTATGGCTACGTCGGAGCCCAACAGTATGGTGTAGCTCGCAGCACCTCCCCAGAGACTGCGTATAGCCCGCCCCATTCCTCAACGGCGTACCAAGGGGCAAAACGTTATTAATGACACTAATTTACAAATGAAAATATGCGGCATGTACATGGATGGTTCGGATTTTAGTTTACGATGGAGATGGACATGGGCATAGACACAATACCTGGGAGTTTCCTGGACGTCACTGGCGTATAATTCACAAGTACTGAGCGAAGATTACGCTCCATTTATCGTACCACTGCTATACCGTAGGCCCCTTGAAAAATTCCATTTTCGCCCATCAACCGCACCTATCTTGATTTCCCATTAGGGACCCTTCTGCATGAGGAACTAGTGGTGTCACATGTCACTACCATATGCCGTTCCCCATGCTCCCCAGCTTGAGCTTGCATCTCCACTGCTTGTCTCACCTCTGAACAAAGAGTTGGCTCTTCTCCGTCCGTGATAAACGCACATGCCTGTGCCTCCGCTGGTATGACGACTGTTTGCGGGGCACATTGGGCTGCTTGGCAAATGTTCGGGGACATCAAACTCAACCCCCTCGTTGGTCATGGCCAAAGTGGGATCAAAAATATCTCGACGGCTAATACGCTGAGGCCTCTGCTCCCACCACTCGCGAGGCTGTGATGACATGCTGTTTCCGTGGATGCTGTATCGAGGACTGGAGCGGGCCATGATCTTTGATGTTGCCATCGCGGCTGCTACATCGCCATCTGGCACAGGTGGTGTCATGGTAGTAAAGAAGCCACGAGGTTTACCGTCAGCCGTGTCTTCATCCAGAGGAGGTGTGCTGACTCGCACAGCTTCCTAAAGCCCGTTATGTCAGAGAAGAGACCATGATTGATAAAACCTGAAGATTAAGAGTGAGGCATATGGGACTTACTCCTCCTGGGAACTGAATGCTTGGCATGTCTGGATGAGCATGTTAGCTTACTTAAGCCTCATACCTGCAGGAGGGAGGGGAGTTTGGGTACATGAGGTTTAAATCATACATGTTACTGTAGCTGTTGACACGGGAGTGGCTGGCGGTGTCCGGCCTTTGAGAACATCCCTGATGGAGCTTGAGACACTGTTATAAGATTCAGCTGATTCCTTGCGATGCCACGGAGCCTTGCCAAAGAGCTTGCGCGTAATTCGAGACGGCCCCAATTCATCCTTGAGCCATACCCGCGTTTTGCCAACACTGTGAGGGAACAAAAAGTTCCGTATACTGTCCACAGATGAACGAGATTGACCTCGATCCCTCTTGATATTGGCAGCAACGACCTCACACGGGTGCCTATGTTTCTTTGAAGGTACGTTTTGGACCGGAACTGCTACGGAACCCCCTTTCTCGACAGGGCTCGTGTGTTTTAGTTTAGCCTCGATTTCTCTTTTGACTTTCAGGTAAAATGCTCTTGCAGAAACAGTTGTTACCACAGACGAAGACTTCCTGGTTGGCGTTTTGTCGATGCTATCTTCAGATGTCGTTTCCAAAACATCACAGAGTCGTCCCCCAGAAGAATTTGGTGACCCAATGCCGCTTTCATTTGAATAACGGGGCTCTTTAGCAGTGATAGAGGCAGCGTTGGGCATGGAAACCATAGGATTCTGGAGAGAAAAGACGTGCGCTGACTCAGAAAGATATGGACTTGACACCTGTCGCATCTGTTGGTCATGGCGCGACTGCGGCGCTGATATCGAGGTTGCAAGTGTCTCATGAGACAATACTTCAGTGTCGCTATTCGACTTTGTTGACCTTGCGCGCCATTTCCAGAAGCGGACACTCGAGGTGCTCTTGCGTGGGAGTATCGCAAGCTGGCGTTCCGCCCAGTACCCCTCGGGGAACCAGACCTACTCGCATCCATCACGAGGAGGGCGTGGCGGATCAACGCCAAACTTGGATGATGGTAAGGCTCTGGAATCTTTTTCGAGTGAAGCTCGAATAGAGGGCGTACTGTTGTTCGTAAAGGCTCCGTCAGGCATTGCCATGCCGCATGGGGCTCTTGGGGTTGGCTCGACAATTTCAGTAGAGGGGCTTGAGAAAGTGAGGAAGAATAACGGAGGTTTCGCAATAGACTGGAAGGGAATGTCAAAGTAGCTGTGAACCACAGTTAGCAAGACTTTACTGCCATTTGAGACACTGACATTTGGTTGGAAAAGGGAAAAGTCGATGCGTACTTGACGTCTCCCAGCGCGGGACCATCAACCATCGTGCTTCTCTGTGCCAGTGAATTGGGCATGGCAGGCAAGAAATAGTGATCAGAAAACGATATTTTGTTAGATAACCCGGAAAGGGATATTGCACCGTGATTATGTGAACGTGGGAATATGACGCGCGATAGCCCCGGAAGAGCAGGAAGAACGAAAAGACAGAAAAGGACGCGAAAGTGGGAGAGGAGCAACACAAAGACTACAGGATACACGAAAATGACCTGCTCCCCGGAGCATATAGGGGATAAAGAATGAAGGGGAGGGAAAACGCGAAGCAGATTGTGTCGGCCAGCTCGTTCCTAGGTATTGAATCTTAAAAGTGATTGGTGATGGGCATCGAAAGGTTTGCAGAAGAGACGGCCCAGCTGAGGCATTGGCCAATCTGATACCAAGGATTAGGTAAGGAATCGGCCAGTATCTACTCTTTCACATATCCAGGATCATCTAGGTTCCTTCCTTAAGTAGTGACTGTCAACAAAACATGGCAGGTGCCAACACTGTTGCCCAGAGCATGATGTAATCTCGATGCCCTGTCTTCTTGACACCAATCAGTGTTCACAGCTCAGATGTCCAACGACCTCACAATGGTTTCCGACTTCATAATTTATAACTTGTTCTTTGTCTATTTTGAAAGCCCTGATAAATACCTCCGGACCCGCCAGTCCAATACGCCAAACGCCATACGTGTCCTCATTAAACCACATTCGAGCCCTGTTCATCCGTAGGGTATACAATGAAGTCCATTCAAGCATCGACTAACATGGTATCATCGCCATCCAAATCCGGCTGCTGGGGCTCCAAGGGAACTCCTCGGCCTCGCCCAGCCAAAAGCTCTCGTCGAACCTCAGGTCCAATGGCGGAATGGCCATGGGAGAGGAGAAGATCCAGCAGCGCCTCGCGCTGATCCTCAGTAATATCTCCCTTGTACCTCTGAGCGAAGACCAACAGACTTTGGTGCCAGATGACAGGCAACTTGCTCTTCAAGTTTGCCGCGTCGCTGATGTCCATCATGGCATCTACATCTCGAACCGTCGCAGGATCGACGCTGCGGAAGCGCAGAAAGTGGAAGACGAGGGCATCGACTGCTTGGTATGGCAGAGCATACTTCTTGTCGAGCAGAGTCTTGATGAAAATGTTGGTGGCACCACCGCCCTCGCTGCCCTGTGACACCTCTTGCGCAGCAATGTCGCAAAGACCCTTGATAGCCGCTGCTGAGTGGAGAACAGGGATTGAGACTCTGGCCAGAACGGCGGAAATGATGTGCGCCTCTCGCAAAGTGCAAGTACCACTGCCAATCAGGGGGAACAAGAAGCCTTTGAAGAATGCAGCAGGTTTATACAACCCCTTTTTGAGTGCGTTGAAGAGATGCACGTTGAGCTTTTTGGTTTCATAAATGTCCTCGCGGACTTTTTCAAGGACTACCAACTCCAGGAACCTTTGCACTACGTGAGGCTTGCTGGAAACAAATATCCTTGTTGCCTGGTAGCAGGCGTTGGGTGTCCAAGCCTCGGGCTTTGTGATGTCGAGAATATCCTCCCAGTGAGGGATAGTGGGTAGAATCTTGAATGGCTTAGGCAGAGGGCCAGACTTATACCTTGAAAGAATCTCTCCAACCCTAAGGGGATATTAGCTTCAATGATCGGCCACAGTACACTCGGGTATGCAAAAGACTCACTTGGTGTATACTTCCACCACCTTGGGGGGAAGTTCATAATCGTCATCTGGGGCTTGCATAACGTTGCCTCCAGCCTGGGCGGCTTCGTGGGCTGCAATCTTTTCCAGAATCAGGTCTGCCAGATTGACGGAATCTCCCTGTTCCTCGCCCGAGGGCTTGCGGTCCCAACCATGCTTCAACAGATCATCTTCGTCGTCAGGCATAAATTTCCGGTAAGTCTCGAGGTCTTCTGGGTCGACTTCAACCTCGTCGACCATTTCCTCCTCATCGCCCCAAGCTTCATCGTCTTCATAGGCCTTGTTCGCCTCTTCTTCGTCGTCAAACCTAGAGTCGTAACCAAAGTTATCTATTGTGGGCTTTGGCGCAGCACTTGCACGAGCAGCATCTTCTTCCTCAGCAAGCTCACGACCAATGCGCAAAATATTTTTGGAAGCCTTGGAGTCGACAAAGTTTTCCTCGGGACGATCCTGGTCGTCGGACTGGTTTTTGCTGGTCTTGCTTCGCAGCAGACCAGTTGCTAGGATATCATCCTCGAGAGGATTGTGGCGCCGTGAGCCGCGCACAGCGGTGGGGGTTGTGGCCTTGGGCATCGTGGAATCTCGGGTCGTCTCGAAAAAAGATTGATGCACGCTGATAGAGGGAGAATATCGACGGCAGAATGAATATTATCCGATCAGTCCACCAAGTCAGACACTCTGGTCGGTGGGCAGAAAATCAAAAAATTTGTGCCCGGTCCGGGCAATCTGCCACCCCTCTCTCCTGTTTGGGTTTAGCGCCCCATCTCTATGGCTACTAATTCAACTCACCGCCCTAGGCTTATGACAGAGTTGGATGCAGTCTGTCGACTCGTGACAATTTGTTGTGAATGAGGCAAGGGGTTTGTATTTGCATGGAACGTAATATTTTTGCTCTTGAGTTAATTAAAAATCGAAACATAGCTTCATTATGTTACCTTGATATTATTAGATTGGACATAAAATTCTATTTAATTGACAATACACCAGTGCTCATTGGTCAGGATCACAGAAACATCTTGAAAACAGTCACCGTTCCCGAGCATAGTTGTTTTAGGGTTTAGCTGTTCATTAATTATATTATATAAGATTAAGCAATTTAGGGAGACAACAAGAAACCACCAGCGGCCAGCTTATAATAGGCAAACTCGTCTAATATCTAGATGGCTCTGTTACCTGGGAACAAAAACTGCCACCAACGGCCGAAAATGGACGCCCCTCCACTATTATGACGCTGAGCCCCCAGCAGCGAACTTTCTTCACCCCACCATCAAAAAATTGCCCCTCCATACACCAGAAACACCAGCAATTTCATCCCACCAGCGCGAGCGCATTCAACACCAACGACGGAGAATTGGAGAAGCATAGAAAAGAGAAACAGTATAGAAAGGCTTCTTTATTGCGGGGCTACCATGGCATCAGAACTGGAAGAGGTGTGTAGTAAAGCCTCCCCATCCTCCCCTCGGCGCAAATTCTCAAATTGTTTGACAACGTTATGCGCTGCATGCCTAGGCTTCACATGAAGGAAAAAAATGCTGGAAAAAGGAAGAGAACTCTTTGCGCTGACTTATGAAATGTCTGATTTCTTTAGCTTGTGGGCTTCATCACCGACCCCAATCCTCAGGTCAGAGTGGTGGCCTTGGAGCACTTGGTGCCCTACTCAACGACTGAGCCAGCCATTTTCAAGACTGAAGACTTGAAACCAATTAAGAATCTGAAACTCCTCGTGAGAGATCTTCCAGTAAGTGTGAAATCTATTATATAACTTGTCTCACTAAACATCTCCTTGTGCTCCCCCGAGGGAAGTGAGTGTGTCAAACTACTGTCCAATTTTGAACTCACCATTTGTTGATTAGAGAATAGCCGGACATGTCTTGAATATCCTGATAAATCTATCTGGTGAGCCATCGATCTTGGAGGCTTTGGCGACAGATGAGAAATTTCTAGATACCGTGCTATCGCACATCACCGTGAGTTCCACACCCCCTTTGAGCCTGCCTTGAATCTATGAGAGAAGATCAGATTGTTAACGGTTTTCTTTTTTGATCCTCTGGCTAGCATCCCGAAGAACCAAATGCAGACTTACTAGCTATGTTGTTGGCCAACATGACCAAGTGGGAAAGCACCAAGAGCATATTCGACAAGAAGCAATCCGCCCCAGCCGAACTTGGCTCAGACGACAGAGTCCTCAACCAGCTGATGGACCTGTTCGTCAAGGGCCAAGATAACGGGTACAACAAAAACGCCGACTTCGACTACTTGGCCTATGTGTTTGCCGACCTCTGCAAGCACACAGAAATCCGACGATACTTCATCACCCTCCAAGAGTACGACGGCGTCATCCCCCTATCCAAACTCAAAGTCTTCACCGAGCACAAATCCGACACACGGCGGCGCGGTGTCGCCAGCACTATCAAAAACGTAGCCTTTGAGGTCTCATCGCACGCATCACTCCTGTCCTCGGAGGAGCTCGACATCCTGCCGTACATTCTACTACCCATCATCGGCGGCGAAGAGTACGATGCCGACGAGTCCATGGATATGTTGCCAGACCTGCAGCTGCTGCCGCCGGATAAGCGGCGCGATCCAGACGCCAAGATCATCCAAACGCATGTTGAGACGCTGACGCTGCTGACGACGACGCGCGAGGGCCGTGATTTGATGCGCCAAGTGCAAGTGTATCCTGTGATCCGAGAGACGCATGCCCGTGTGGAGGATGAGGATGTGAAGGAGGCGTGTGATCGGCTGGTGCAGGTGATTATGCGGGATGAGGCGGAGGATGAGGGTGGGCGGGTGAAGGAGATTGAGGATGATGAGGATGAGGCGCTTGTAGAGGTTTAGAAATATATCTACGTTATCTAGAAGAAAAATATCATTTACCTTTATCTATTCTCATGGACCATGAAAGCTAATGACGAGAGGCATAATATGAGTGTAAGGTGCCGTTGATGAATTTACCATCGACAGGAATTGACCGTCGCGGTGTTGTTACTTGCTGAATGTATATTCGTAATATCCTTTATAATAATAACAGATTCTATGGCCCATAAAACACCAGTTATACAAAGCAGTGGCCTATACATAGTCATATGAATGGATTGACCAGCCTCCCCATTGAGGCTCCTTAGTCACGCTGTTTCTATCGTTACAATATCACATACACACCCGTAACACACCTTTCCCAACCTTTCATTCTGTCAATGGCCGATTGTGCTCCCACCACTTCACTGGGCCAAACCGATTAAACGGATATATGATATGTGTTACACGCCCGGTGAGTAACCTTTTTGATATGGGACCGTAGGTGTTACTGTCTAAGCTAGACCCGGGGGGACCGTCGCCCTCTACCCATACGTGACCCTGCGGTATCCTCACCGTTGGGATGGGATATGGCTGTTTCGTTTTGATCACGTCGCCCTCTACTGCGACGACTCTCTTGACAGCTACGACCTCTGGGTGGAAGGGGCTCCTGTACAGAAATCAGCGTGTGTCCATACTTGATGCCGAGCAAATCAATGCACAATGCAACCATCTCTAGTCTCGAAATAAAGGGACTCCAGAATTTGAACTCAGAGCTCAAAACCCTGAGCTTTTTCCATAATCTAACACATATACTTTGCCTACCTTAACGTCACCACCATGCCTCTCTCTAAATTCTCCTGCGGCGACCACTTAAAATTCAGAATCACATCCCTTCTCAGCGTCGAGTCCCGGTCTTTATTGAAAAACGGATACATCGAAGGCCCATCTACAAGCGTGAGCTCAGCCACTTGTAGATTAAACCACGCAATAACGGGGACCCATGTCGCGAAGCCGATGAGATTCACAGCCGTCTTGGATGCCACGCCTGGCTGGCGGTTTCTTAGTCGCGCCCATATTGAGTTAATGGCTCCAAGCGCCATTATTGTGTGTGTGTGTGTGTGTGAGATTGGAGGTGAGGCGCAATCTGGTTGTGTGAGGTGGGGACTGAGAGGCGATGAAGGAGGAAATGGCTGTGGTTTCAGGGTGAGTGATGAAGCTTTTGATGAGTGAGGTTCTGAAGATGGCAATTTACAGGCGGATATGGAGAATAGCTCTAGCTTGAGCCAGGCCTGAGGGTGCATTTTACAGGGGAGCTCGGCCCTCCAATAGTACTAGCGGGCCGCAAAAGCCATCTTTTCAGGCAACTCCCGGATCAACGCAGCAAATGGAAGGCAAAGGTAGTCAGTCATGCAAGAAAGATTACAGTGAAATTCAAGAATGTGCACTCAATACAAATCTGACACATTCTTCCATTCAAAAAGCAAAGATTGTTTCTCACAAAACCAACAGTAAGCTTGAATTCGTGCAGTTTAACATTTTTTTCATCTGAGTCGCCAATGCTAATAGGCGCCGCAAACCAAGTCTAACAGTTACAACATATGCTGGACTCTTGTAATAAGGCGCCGTCATGAGAAAGAAAGAGAGGTATTTTCGTTCCTCATCATCATCATCAGACCTCCCCCCTTTCTAATAAAGCAGTTTCTAAGTTTTGATCACTTTTTGTTTTAAAAAAACCAGAGTGCCCCCCCGCGCCATTCAGAGAACAAGAATCCTGCTTTTAAACCACAGTCTGAATCCACCCGCGGCCGCGGCCGGGTCTCTTTTCTCGGTTCGATATCCTATTTGGTTTGTCTAGATTGTCTCGGGAATGTTGTCGTCGCTGTCGCTGACACTCTCGTCACCGCTGACTTCAGCATTCTCACGCTCCCTCTTCTCCATCAGTGCCTGCAGCTCGGCATCATCGCTCTCGGTAACAGCCTTAGGCTCCATCTTGACGGTCAGGTTGCCGCCAGCGGCCTCGATGCTCTTGCGAATGTCGACAATGGCATTCTCCAGAAGGGTGATACCCAGCGCCTTGTCCAGGCATGTGCTGGTAAGAACGTAAAGGGGCGGGGACACAAGCTTGACCTTAACTTGAGTCTCTTCGGTGTTTGCGGACTCGGCAGTTCGCAGCGCAGCCTTGACGGCATCGATTCCCTCATAACCGAAACAGGTAACCTCAATATCGGCTCGCACCTTGGTTGGCTGGGGTGTAAGTCGCTTGCTGATGTACAGTTTCAGTTCGTCGTCAACAGTCTGGGAAGGGAACTTGATGTCGTCCCAAACTTCAGGGTTCCTGCTGGGATGTCAGTGACAATAGTCGCATGCCAAATAATCCCATGATTACTAACGTGATGGACAGCTTGAAGGCATCAATAGCGTGACCAAATTTACGGTTCAATGGCCAAGCTATGCTCTCATAGAGAGACTCAATGGGCTGCTGGGTCTTCTCGGCGACGTGTCTCATGATGGAATGGACAATCTTGCCCTTGTTATATCGCTCCTCGCACTTGACAATATCCTCGGGCGACACTCGTCGTTTTGAAAGATCAATGTAACCTGAAAACACATATCAGCCATTGACTCGTGTATGCGGTAATGTGTACCCATCATAGACGATCAAACTAACCCTTCTCCTTGTCGACTCTGAGGACCACGACAACCTCATTGCGCCCGACTCGGATGAGCTTCTGGATACTTCGGATACGTCGTCGCGAAAGTTCGGAGAGCAAAATCATGCCATCAATATTGTCGTATTCGAGCAGCTTGACGTAAGCACCCATCTCGGCGATCTAGAAACGGTCGTTTGTGTCAGATGACGTCCTGGTTTTGCTATCCATATCTAGACCAGCAAGACAAACCTGCTTGACATTGACCATGACGAAGCTATCAATCTCCGGGTACTTCTCCTCATAGAAACGGCAGTTTGTTAAAGACATGATGACGGTATTGTCGGGTTAACTGCAGGGTGTAGTTGGGTTGAAAGGGACGTTGAGGTGGGGTCGATCCCAAGCCGTTGTTGAGCACGCGAGTTCCTCGGAGGTCGTTTCGAGTCGTATTCGAGTAAAAGTTCGAAGATCAAAATTTCAGCTTAACTAGCCGTAACTCGTCAAGGTCTCGTTTTGCACGTCGTAATGTGGCTGCTAATGGGGGGAGGGATGTCAGAAGCTGGACAGAATGCGGAGTCACAATTTTGACAATTTGCGCTGGGAGTGAGCAGATGGTGGGGTGTGGCGGGGTGTGGCTAGTTGCAGGCGGTCGACTGTGGCAGAACCGCCATCTCGCCCAAGATTACAGGTTTATCTCCACGTGACCTCGAGGAAGTCAACATCGAGAGCTTCCCAATTGAACTGTCTGTGTGGAAAGAGCTGCATTGAATCATGGCTCCTGGTAAGTAGCTGTCGCGATTTGCGGGTTCATATTCTATCTATAGCGATCTTATATCTAATGTGTTTGCAGCAACACAATACGAGCTCTCCCCGCCGCCCGGGGACGCGGTGTCCGCGATCGCATTTGCCCCAACCTCCGCGACGAAGCTTCTCGTCTCCTCGTGGGACAAGAATGTGTACAGCTACGACATTTCAAACGGTGCCGACGACAACCTTGTGAATACATATCAACACCAGGCGCCTGTTCTAGATGTGTGCTTTGGAGACGACGACAATGAGGCTTTCACAGCTGGCATGGATTGGGCGGTCAACAGGTAACTAAGACTACCCCAGGTATTTACATGCGACCAATTTGTTGGTACTAACAAATGGTTAGGCTGAACCTCGAGACAGGCGAAATGACCGTACTGAGCAAGCATTCAGCTCCCGTGCGCTGTGTGGTTTATAACAAAGCCCGTGGTGAGTTGGAGACAGGTATCACGAATAGAGCACTATTCACTAACACTCACGCAAGGCATCCTCGTATCGGCATCATGGGATTGTAGCTTGAATCTTCATAATCTAAGGGACCCCTCAAGCTCTCCTATTCGAATCCCCCTCCCCGGAAAGCCACACGCTGTTGCCGACAGTCCATCCAAGATTGTCGTGGCCATGACAGGTCGTGTAATCAACATCTATGATCTGAACACCATTGCCGACCTTTTCGCTTCAGGTGGTACCGAGTTGAAGCCTTGGCAACAGCGAGAATCTTCGCTTAGATATCTCACCAGGGCAGTAGCATGCATGCCGAATGATGCTGGTTACTCCACCAGCAGTATCGAAGGACGTGTTGCTGTTGAGTGGTTCGAGGACACGGCTGAATCTCAAGCTCGAAAGTACGCATTCAAATGTCACAGACAAGCAGCGCCAGATGGAGACGGTGATGTTGTTTACCCCGTCAATTCGTTGGTGTTCCACCCTGTCCACGGAACGTTTGCATCGGGTGGAGGTGATGGGACTGTGGCGCTGTGGGATGCTGAGGCCAAGAGGAGGTTAAAGCAGTATCAAAAGTTCCCCAACAGTGTTGCGGCGTTAGCATTCTCAAGCGATGGAAAGTACCTTGCCATCGGAGTTTGTCCAGGTTTTGAGACAGGACAGGAGGATTATAACGGGGCGGGCGCTACCGCCATTCTGATTAGGGAGCTTGGAGAGAATGAGGCGAAGGGCAAAGGTGCTAAATAATGGGGGTGGTAAATCTGGAGTAATTCTTATCCGAGTCGGCGTTCGGCTAAGATATGACATTTTGTGTTTGATGATAGCTCTGTGGTGGCCGGTTTCGGTGGCAAAAGTCGGTATGAAGATACCCATTTCAGTGAAGTAAATGTCAATGATTATGTTGGCGCACTGCTTGAAGCTAGCCTGGGGTTGATTATTGACACCGCGTATTCCAATGGTATCTCCTCAAGATCGAACCCGTCTCGGCACCGATACTGAAGACTCTGGGGCGACGATGTGTGTGGCTTCGGAGGCTTCGGCATCTTATAATCACGAATGCGAACGCCTTTGAGGAAAGTATACTTTCCCATCTTTTCCACATCACGAAGAGCATTCTGCGGCAGCTCTTTAAATCTACCATTTCTCCTTTCTGGGATAGAGCAGTCTTGGGTTGCCTGGGTGTTAGGCTGAGTGAGGGATCCAGTCGAATCGCGCGATGTTTCTTGAGAATTTAATTGACCTGCTAATTAATCTGAGCCTGGATTTCTCAAGATATGATTGTTGATCACCCTTACCTGATCCACTAGGATCTGCTGCTACTTTTCGAGCTTCTACTGAGTAGGTTGATAAGTTCAATTGCGTTTGTCCCATCTTCTCATATGCGAACCAACCTCTATTCATTAAAGTCGCATTCCTTTTCCGTCTCTTAATCTGAAAGATTATGAATTCGCGCCGAGATGCTTTGTCAGTCAATTGACGCATCACAGGCTGCCGATATTGTGCCTCGGAAATGTGAAAAGATGGCCGATTAAGCACTGCAGGTTGGGGTACAGGACTGTCCGACTTATCGCATCTAGGCTTGTCCGGTGTCATGGGTACGACGTCTGTATCTGACTCTTCTGCAGCATTGGACAGTTCAAGACATCCCATTGTTATGTTGCGTATATTCGTGCTTCCTGCCTCGTGTGGCTTGGATGTTGAACACTGACCATCGTCTAATTCGAGTTCCGCTTCGCTGGCGAGCATTGCAAATAATTATCAAAGACGAGTTTCACAATGCAGGTTCAGCCGTATTTGCTACCCGCAAAAGCAATACGAGTCTTCGTAATTTAATTGAAGGTGAAGGTTTCATGGTAAAGTAGAAACTGGGATTTCCATCTTCAATGGCGAAGTACGGAATGTAAACTGGGCAGGAGATGCAGCAGCGTGTTGCTCCTGCCTCGCTTGCCGCGACCACTGATCTTCTGAGCTGGGACTACAGCTGCCATTTTCTGGCACACAAAGAAAATATAAATCTCACGTTAAAATCTTTGGCTCTTGGGAGCAATCTGTATTTTCCCACCAAACCTTTAAATGCCGTCTGTGTATCTCCTATTACAGATATATAGACATGTACAAGTCTTCAACGAATCATATGCCCAGCCGTTTCACCAAGCACGCTGCCGATACTGAACATTTGGATTTGCCCCTTGACAAAAATGTTGATGCTCATCCGCCTCAGCATTAGCATTGGGCTGTCCTGGTAACCAACGCCAGCGGTATGATTTGAGGCGAGCACTCCACTCCCCAACCTTTGTCGGCTTGATGGGCTAAGGGCATTTGAAAACAAACCTTTAGTACTCTTCCAAAAAATCATTCGACCTCCATTGCGAACCTTACGTACCTGAGGTTCTGGGACATAATCATAAGATCCGGCAATCTCGCAGAGCAGAACCTTCTGGCTGGACTCCTGAGGAATCTTCTCTCCCCACAGCAGGTTATGTGGGAATCTCAGCTCGAAAGACACAGCGCTTTCAATCTCGTCAATCTCTTCACGGGTCAACTCAAGGGTGAGAGCATCGATGTTGTCTTTGAGATGCTCTACCTTACGACCTCCAAGGATGGGGAAGACATAGGGAGCCTTGTGCAACACATAAGCCAAAGCAACGCTGGTAATAAGGCTGTTTCTTCGAGATGCAATGGCTTCTAACGCTCTACTTGCCTTTATGTCAGTATCACTGGCTTCCACACGACGACGATCCTGAGACCGGCGTTGTGCTTCCGTCTTGAAGTTGCCTCCCCCAAGTGCTCCCCACGGAGCAATACCCATTCCCTCTACCTTGCACATTGGAAGAATGTCTCGTTCGAAATCACGACAGGCAGCAGACCAACGGCCTTGATATACCGAGAATTGTCGAAGGGCGTGATTTCTGGCGTACTCATTTGCCTTGCTGCAGCATACAGTAAGCGAAGTCGGAAGAAGACAAGATCTGGTTGAAAGATATCCTACCTTACAACCCAAGCTGGACAGTCGCTGATACCTAAATACAGGACCTTTCCAGACGCCACGAGGTGATTTAGAGATTGCATTAGCTCTGGGATAGATGTGGAATAATCCCACCAATGGACATAAAGCTTTGATGAAATGATTAAAAGAGCGACAAGGTAAAGTAAGGGAAAGGGTTAGCTCACCAAATCGATGTAATCCGTCTGCAGCTTTCGCAAGCTATCATTGACGGATATGGTGAGAGACTTTGACCCATTGCCTGTATAGTTTGCCATGATCTCTGGATGACTAGGTCTGGGGCCACCTTTGTAGTTGGTTGTATACTTCGTAGCAAGTACTAGAGTAAAGTACGTTAGCATTCAAGTCGCGGGCAGACAGGTCTTTTTGGAGTGTATTTGGTGACTGACCCAACTGATCACGATGGCCTCGTTTCTTCATCCATTCGCCAATCCATATCTCGGATTCTTCGCATTGGTAGTTATTGGAAGTGTCAATGAAGTTGCCTAAGGCTGCTTCAGCGATTCATGTGATTCCAACATATAATTTATGCGTGTGCCACTGACCTCCCTAACATCATGTCGGAATCTTGTAAGCCAAGGCGCTCAAAAGCCATGCCAAATCTAACTCACCTGCTCAAAATAAAAGTCAAGCAAGGCTTCACTGCCTTGTTGGTCACAGACTCCAAGATATTCTTTCCTGTTGGGGAGCTTTGTAAGTCGTCGGGTCGTAGATAAAGTCGATAGGAATGACAGCCACAAACCAAGCATTTCCGAAGTTTGCACTCCCGAGACAGAGTGGGCTAACTCTGACGGCGGCGGTTGGCGAGAGTAGTCTGTACCGACCCAGCGGAGACTTTGGTGGAGGCACGCTGCCCGTTACACTGCTCATGATTGTGACAGTGCGATTGCGACCGGTGAGCTTTTGCACGCAGGTGGTTTGCTTCGAAAAGCGAATTTAATAGAGGTGAAAGTTGAATCGGTGCAAGTCCAGTTAGGTATTGGTAGGTAATTCTTAACCACATCGGCAGGATGAATGTTCGATTGGATGTGGTTTCCAGCAGTGGACAAGTTCGCTTCGGTAAATTGGATCCATCTCACGAAGCATATTAATGAAGTGGAGAATCTCGTTAATTATTCTGGTAGGAAAGAACATTGTCGCATCTTCACAGAAGGCATGATGAACCCTTTGGTATAGCGAGGGCAAGAGGCAATTACAAGACTCAGAACCACTGAGATGGTTCCCCCCAAGCACGGTCACGACACAATAAGGATAGGCAGTAGCTCTTGACAGCTGGAGCAAGATCAAAAGATATATGCTCTAAGAGTAGTTAACCCAGCCTTCATGTCAATGTCATTATATCGAATAAACTCAATTGAAGGCATATGGTAAGCATACGGATGCAAGATGGACGCATTCCACAGGGGTGCTTTTAATAGAAGCATCGTGCTTCCAGAAAATAGGACTCGGATGAAATGCTCCAACTCATGGGCAGCAGTTTTGCTTGGAAATGGCCCAAGTCGTCCACAATACATTTGCAATTATGGAAAAGTTCTTGTCCATACTAAACTGTAAATTCACTTCACCGGTTGGCGAAGTAAATAGCGTTCCAAATAAAGCTGATTTCCCAAATAAATCTGTTTAACATCAAGGTCAATGAGTAATAAGGTAGGCAGGTATAGTGAACTTGAACGTCTTGCGTACTTCCATCGGAGGGTCGCTCCATTGACTTTGATTGAAGGGACGAGCACCATCGCTGACGTCACATCGTCCAACTAAAGGCTTCGTTTGAGCCCCAATTCCTCATCATTGGCGCAAACTCTGTCACATTCTTGGCCAATTTGGTTGTTTAGGGTTTGGACCTTGTCAAGACATCTCAAAAGGATCTACAGAGCAACCGGATAAGTTAAGCTTTGCGCAATTAGGCAATTATACCTAGAATATCTGGAAGCGGTGAAACTCAGACGAGGAAGACGTCACCTAAATCGGCGATCTTGTCTGGGTTGAGGTCGAAGCCAAGAGCGAAACTATGCTGCGAATTGCACTTGTTACGAATTCATTCCGGGCGTTAGCTTGCCCTTCGGGGCTTTTGCTCCCACGAGCGAGTGTCATGATTGGACACCAGGGGTTCTTGGTACCGGTAAACTGGCCAGGGGTTTGGAACATGGCTGCAAATCGGCAAGGAAGGGAATATGTATGACATAGCTGATATCTCGAGTTATCTTGAACTCGCTTGCGCATTGAGTTTGGAGTTGTTATGAGGAAGGGCTGACGTTTGCTTGACGTGTATTAAGGGATCGGCATTCGCACGAACCTTTAAACAGCCCTTCTTCCCCAGTTATGGTGAAGGGTATTCTTCAAAAATTCGGTAAACTTAATCACAACTACATAGTGAAAAAAAAAAATGGCTCCCTTCCTTCTTCGAGATGGCCCTTTATTATCCCTCGCGGGAAAGCCAACACCTGCTGTCACTACCCCAACAATCACAGAACCATTTCTATTCGGAAGACAGGCTCCCGCCACAGTTACAGTTTATGCGGAGAGGGATAACAGCGACCATCTAGGTGGTGGAGCAATTGCTGGAATCATCATCGGATCTGTTGTCGGCATTCTTCTACTTCTTTGGGTCATAAGATCCTGCTTCAACTTGGGAGCATCACCTCAAGAGCGCGAGGTCCTCTATCACGACGTTGAGCCAAAACGCCATCGCCATCATTCCCGTCACAGCAGACAACACAGCAGGCGACGAGATTCGTCAGATTTATCAGCACCGCCACCGGTCGTGATCCGAGAGCATTCTCAGAGGCGGCAACAGCAACAGCCAACAACATATGTGTATAAGGAAGGGGACACGGGAAGACGAGGACGCCATGTGGTGAGGTACTGAATATGAAGCTGATGAGAGATATTTGGGTCTGATCGTTTGAGTCCATGAAGATTTTGATGGATAGCCAAAGCGATTTGTGGTTCATTGATGATGATGAGATGAAGCTCCTGGTGCCAGCATTTGCTGGTGTGAGATGGACTTTTGCAATTGGCAGGGAAGAGATGAGAGGGGAGTACCTTGAATGTTAGTTTATATACCCTAAAATTAGCTTGAGCCTCTTCCAACTCATTTAAAGAAAAATGACTGCGAGAAGATTATTTCAATTGTGTTTCTAACTGTAACACATTTCGTGAGCAAGTCTTTAGTTGGATAAATTGGGTGTGCTGCAGGGTGGAGGTGCAGCCGGTATGCCGCATTCCAGATGCAAAGCCCCAGTTCTTCCGAACTACTGCCGAAACATCTAGACTCGTCAATTCTACCATGGAAATCTTCCCACCACCACCTTCACGCCGATTATCGCACGCCGACCAATTATCCATGTCCACAGCTCCAACAAACTCCCAACAATCAAGCAATTGGAAGGGCCTGTAAGCGCTCTAGCGACTATGGGCCCTCGAGATGGCGTCGACAAACCCCGCTCCTTCGAAGGCCGCGCTTAATGCCCTCCGCGGCGTTCTCCTGACAACATCTTGTTCCGTAATTCTTCTAGCCGAGGAACGACGACGTCGAATCAAGCTCGCCTGCGCCGCCATTGACAATGCACGGAAGCTACACACAGTCCGGAGCAACCGTGGACCGATTGCGCTGGTTGAGGGTCTAGGATCGTGGGAGAGCAGGCTGTCTGAGCTAGGCGACGAGGTCTTGATACCGCAATCCAAGAATCGCCGCCGCCGCCGAGACCTACAATCGGGCGAATTCTTATCGGATCCGAGTCAAAGGCGGCAAAGCATATCGAGTCACGTTGGTGCGCCAAATCGGCACGATGCAGCCACACAATCGAACGCTTGTCCGGTTGCACATCCACTTGAGTTGAGCTTTGATTCACTCAGGCTTATCCCAAGTGTCGCTCAAGTTCAGCAACGAGAGCTGTTGTCGCATAACCCTGCTCTCCGCCGTTCGTCAATTTTTGCTAGGAATAAGGAGGAAGCACGTGGACAACCTACCCCGGGAAAACTCTCCAACTCGACAGCACAGGAGTCAATGACGCCAAATCAGCCAGCCCAACTGTCATCCCTACCGACAGTTGACGACCCCGATGTGCCAATTGAAAGTTCCCATAATGCAGAAAACGACGCAACACATATTCCATCCTTGGTGCCCGCTCTCTCCCCTCCCAAGGCAACATCGGCCAACATGTTATTCGAAAAAAATCTGGCCAAACTCGAATTCTTACTCAACAAACTGGACTCGAATCAGGCCAGCCGTGTCAGCTCCTCTGAAAACCTCACCCAAGCCATCATCACAATTGAGAAGCTAGCATCTTCCCCATCCCCAACATTCAAGATGGCCAAGCAGCTTAGGTTGACTGGCGTCCGACTGTTGAAAAGCACAGTCCTTTTGGATTCTACCAAGACGAATGAGGTGCTGTCGATATTATTGTCTAATTCGAAGGATATCTTTCAGATACTTGTGCCTTTCATCAGTTGGCTAGAGGAGAAGAAGTTCAGCAAGAGTTTGGAACAGTTTCTCACGTTTATCTCAGACCGAAAAAACTCCCGCTATTGGATGCGCGGTATGTTTATATACCGAGCTCTTGGCCGTCACAGTAAAGTTTACGAGGACTTTCAACATACTAAACACCTCTATCAAATGCTTCAAAGTGCTGGATTATACGCTGGGATTACAGTGCCCCGGGATGTGGAATACAAAATCCATCGACAGATGACTATGCTGGGCGCAGAAGCTGGTGATGATGTTTTCATCCACAGAGAGATGCAATCGCTATACGGAATCGAATCCCGTGCAACAAAGTTCGATGTGAAGCTTCAAAGCAGGCTCCTTGTTCGCGAAGCTAACCTTGGGAAATGGGATTTCGTGCGCAACAGCATAGAATCACTGGGAGAGGGAGCTGATATGAAATCACCAGATTTCCAATGCATGTTGATCAAAATCACTAATATTTTTGCCGAGAACCACTCTGCAGAGGAACTTGAGGCGTTGCTACGACAATTTGTCGGCGGCTACGGTATTTCTTTGAAGTACAGATGGGTGAACCATGTACTAGATCGGCATGCGAGCCGTCACCGCCTTGATTCCATGTTATCATGGCTACAATTTTGCGGCGAGAACGGGCCGCAGATGGATGATAATTTTATTCAGGCGTTTTATTCCAGATGCCGCAAGTTCTGGAGTTTCTCGGATGGCAACATCACTCATTTGGACCGGAAGGTTCAAGCATCTTTGAGTTCTGTCCCATTAACATCTCTGAAGCAGCACAAATCGTCACGTATCAGTGTCACTGGCAAGCATCACAACCGCCACAGGCACGCTTTGCCACCAGCCGACGAAGAATCTGCTGTTCAAGGCATTGAGGCCCAAGAAGCCCATTGGACAACTGAAGTTGAAGCATTCAAATGCATGGAGTTGTTGGCAGGCCAGAACAAGTGGCAACGTGTTTGCAGAGCCTATGATGAGCTGTCATCTAGCAATCTTGGTTTCTCTGCACGATGTCTCCGGCTAGCCGTTCTCGGACAAATAAAACAGCAAGACGGAAGCCCGGAGCATGCCGCTTCGTTGGTAGAGTTGGCATATGCTCAAGGGCATGAGGTCACTGAAGCATTGACACCGTTGTTACTCGCACGTCTAGAGAGAGGAGATGATGCTATTAGTCTGATCAATGAGGCCTTGCGGCGCGGTATTCGAATCCATGACAGTGTCTACAACAAAGCCTCGCAGTGTCTTTCCGCTAAATGCGACCTGCGAGGGGCTACCTCAATATGTGAAATTGCCGCGAGAGAAAACGGCAATGGGGAGCTTCTGTATAATGAATACAACTTCTCTAATTTGATCTTTGCCTATACCGGCACCGCGCGATACCAAGCATTGGAGTCAACACTCTCAAAGTTTACGGCTGAGGTTCAATGGTGGCGAGGCAGCAAGACTTGTAAGGAGAGCATCAAGCTGGCCATGAAGACAACAGCGATGCGAGCGGTAGTCCATCCAAGAGACATTAAGAACCACGGGGAAGCGCTGAAAAGACTAGACGAGGCTCTCACGCACGTCAAAAAGTGCCGTTCTACAAAGGAGGACCGGAGGGCAGTGGCGGAAGCATTCGTGCGTGTGGTTCGACATCCAGGGAAGGTTGCGAAGATATCTCCAGACGAAGTTGGAAGCATCAGCACTGCCGCGGTGGAGAAGCTATCAGCGATACAGACCGCCCCTACAAAGGTGTTTAGGAAAATGAATGTAGAATCCACCAATATGGCTTCTCGCCGAGGATTAGCAATCGCCCAAGAGGGATGAAGGGTTGTACATATATATGCATGTACATTTACAAATGCATTGTCGGCAGTGGTGAGGCGATTTTTTTACTCGACCAAAGAATTCATGTGTATTCCTAGCATTTAGATATTCAACTGGAGTAGCTGCATTCCACCAATCCTGACTGTGGTATATGTCAGTCAAGCTTGCGTCTTACTCAAGTTGGCACCTACACGACCGATCCTATACAAGATTCGCATGCCAATTACTGGCTGGACCTGGGATGCGAGAATGTATCGAGAAATTGCAATTAGGAAAACGAACATCAAAACTAATCGCGTTGCGAGGGCCAGTACATAACTCTTGCTTTCTTTTCTCACAAAATCACGGGAGCTCTAGACTTTACAATTCCCATACCCCGTTCAAAGTCCTTAGTCCTCTTATGTTCCCCCAGCCTGGAGACCCCTATCATTTTCAATCTGAAAGCACCTAACTAGATTGAGACCGTGCCAGGATGCAAGATGATAAGCTTGACAATCGGAGAAGTCATGTTGCTTGATACCGAAGACAGTACCAAACATTGCATGCCACTGTAGAACTCCACAGTATGGTTTTCCGGATATTTCAAAGACTGAACAGTTCCTAGATGGCAATTTCTTCACAGCAATTTCCATGGTTGTAACCAGGTATGGGCTTCTTTGTTGGACTTTGTTTGGAGTCCTGGGGGCTCATGTCTTGGCCATTTGGTTCTCTTCATCTTAAGTCAAGCTTGCAGAAAATTTCCCATTAGGCAAGCAATTACCAGGCTGTTCCCATATAGCCAGATGAGCCAGCCCTGACTGATTATGAAGGTCGGACTGATATAGGACCCGGCCGCAAAAGGAAGCGCTGCCCATGACACTTACATGTGGTGGTCAAGGAACGGGCTGTGTGCATGCGTGTAAAGGCTGATAGATAGGTCGACATAGCCTCTAAATTACCCTTTTCCCTTCCGAATTAATGCGAGTGCCAAGGAAAGCTTCGGAATGGTGATTCCTTCGTCTGCTGGTTTTGCCCAGAACATTAGGCGGCACGATGAGTTCAGTATTTTTTCCACTTTCGACGCAGAAACAGTTTTCTTTTTCTCAGCTATAACCACAGGATGCATGGCGGAGTATGCTGAAGGCGTTGAATTCATGAAAAGAAAATGTACATTGGACGGTAGTGAGATATTTTCGGTTGATAAATGGAGATGAATGAATTCAGAACTTTTAATAACACCTCAATAGAAGAGAGATATATATCTTTCAACTACACAAAGAAATGGGGCGTTTAGGCGTGATGATTGAGGAGGGAAGAAGCAGAAAAGGGAAAGTTTATAGAAGTGGTAAGAAAGGACTTATATGAAGCTGTCAGCAGTATTAAACTTTCAGATATCCATCATCTCCATCATCGTGGGAAACAACCCATCTTACCATCCAATCTTCATTGCCGGGTATGCTCATTCATCCAGTCTTGCCCTCTCAGTTGACCAGATAGTGGTCGAAGGGTTCCCAGCCAAACCCTTTTCTCTCTTGTTTCAGGTCAGTATCTTCCACCGCCAGTGAAAAAAAAGATGCTTCGCAGAAATCGTACTACACAATTTTCCTCAGGATTGAAATAGACTCTCGTCCCATAGGTATTCCCGAATTCTACAACGTCAGCCCGTTGTTTTTATTTCTTTTGGCAAGCAAAACCGTTTGCTCCATCATCCGGAATACTAATACAGTTCAATGGTTGAAAGGTGACAAAGAGGCAGAAAATAAATGATGGGTATATTGTTAGATGGGTGTTGATTGGGCATTTTACCAGTGCCATCCATACACAATCGAAGGATGGAACTAATCAACTATCACAAGGGGTACTATGCATTTGCATTGGAGCAACAATGTTTAATGAATTCAACAAGGCTGCGAAACCTAAGCTATATATCCAGTAATCTCTTCATTTCTCCTCATGTGTGACCCAGTCTGTGTACGTGTGTGTGTGTGTGTGTGTGTAATCCTCCATAGCACGGTTGACCTGCAACAAAATTCGATGCAATTGTTTCACCAACCGGGAAATTTTTGCCAGGTTTCGGTCGCAAAGTTTTGTCCACCGTATGCACCAATACCATAGGGGCCATATGCTACCGATGTCCAGATAATTTCAAGATTTACACGCAAATAGCCAATGGAAACTGCTAAACATGGCGAACAGCGCTGAAATGCCCGAACTCTACTAGAAGCATTACCTCCTGCAAGCATAGTGAGCATGCACACGAGCTGGAGTTTGTTAGAAGTCATACTCAAATATAAGGGATATTAATTACTTACACATGTTCCACCATTATTCTGAGGTTCTATTCTAGTGTCCAATTGGTTGTTGATCACTAGGCCTTGTTTCTCAAGAGCTCGGTTGATCTTGTCAAAGTGATGTTCCAAGTATTCAGTTTGCCAATCGCCATCACGAGTAGTCTCGTTCAAGCCGCCCACGGGGTCGAATTCAATGACGGATCCTTTGAGAACCAGAATATCGTCGACACGGATGACGACGGGCGATTCAGAGGCGACATCGGTCGGTGCAGAGATGACTGCTGGCAGAAATGCCAAGGACAAGGCTGAGATAAAGGCGCAAGGCAACATGATGAAGTGTGTGGAAAGAGTCTCAGTTATTTGATGAGATGGTTGATGTGTTGGTGAAGTTAATTTGATTCAAAGCAATAAACAGCATATCTATCCATCTTTTATATTCTAACATCTTAAAATTTCAGAGGCATTTTTCAGTTCAAGCAGGCTGACTCGCTACATTGAACTGAGTCAATACTCCCTGATTGTTAAATCCACACCCAGACAATGGGAACATAATCCCAGTCAAGTGGATAATTAATAATACACCATTGCTGTACAAAATAAATTTTCAACAATATTTTTTTCCATTGAAAAGATTATGAACCATAGCCCAGCGGGGCCGTTGTTATCACACATCACAAGAGCTGACTCAAGACGCTCGATTATTATAGCGGTATTAGGATTAGGTGCAGCTTGAGATGGACTTGACCGCTGTCTTTGCCAGTCTGACACTTGTTTCAACAGAATATCCTGCTCTAGCATACTGATGAAATACAAGAGACAGTATCTAAGCCAGTATAACATCGTCAAGTCATAGACTTGCTATACAAATGCACGTAGAGTACAGATATAAAACTTGTACAAAAAGTAGAGACAATATTTCCACTGCTCATCACGCTATAGGTCTATAATAGTTACAACTTAATGACTGGAACTGGATCTCGATTGCTACAATGAGCTACCGTCTGCTTGAAACTCGCAATCTTCGCTACCCTAGAAGAAAAAACGAAACCAAACCGCCAAAAGCCCCGTCAATTCATCTTCCTACAGCCAAAGATGGGGGTTTTTTTTTTTGTGGCATCTCTAAGGCTCCCAGATGTGTTTGGTCCCGACTTGGTAAAATACTGAAAAGATTACCAACGCAAACACTGACTCATGTACAACACCAGCATTTAACAAGTGGGGAGTTCTCGCAGATGATCTGTGTACAATGTATGGGAATCGGAATTGACTCGCGTACAGCTGTTAGATGAGATCTGTTTATCCTTGACCTGGCTTTCCCCGAGAGGGGTCTCGAATTTCCTGAAGAACGCACGCACTGGAACCTTGATAACCTGCCTACTCTAGGTAGGAACGCGTCTGCAAAACCGCCCACAAACTTCCGCTGATGATTCAAGTAGATGGTTAGCAAACACAAGGAATAGAATGTGTTTATAAGAATGGATACTGTCAAGCAGAACAGATGCTATGGATATCTGTATCGGATGTAATTTTTCTGGTTCATTGAGGTATATACTATTCAAGGGAGGGCCGTAGAATTCAAAGCGGACCGGGGCGATCGATTTACACAGGGGTGGCTCGTCCCTTTTAGCAAGCTATCCGTACTGAATATGGAATCATCTTTCGATTGTCCCGATCAGACGAACCACATACGGACTCAACTTTCGATGGCTTCTGCAACCTACCGGGCCGAAATAATCAATGTGGGCCATGTACTGACTTGGGCCCCTGTACATACTTGGAGGGGCTTTTTAACTGAACGAAGCTCTAGGTACCAAGTTATACAGGAGCCTTTTATATTATAAAGAATATTAATCAGGTATTTAATAGAGATAATAAGATATTAAAAATCTAAATAATATATTTATCTAAACAAGATTTATGTTCTATTTATATATTTTTTTTATCTTATAATACCTGAACATTTCGATAGCTGAGGGTAGGGTCTAAGCTTATTTCCTTGTATCTTGCGTCGCTGACAAGAGAAAAGCCCCGGTCCACTCATCTAAATCCCTGGCCAGTACAGGGCCCGCATTGACCATTTACCTACAATACCGTAGTATAAGAATTACTATAGATAGAAGTAATTCTTAGTAGCTTTGTGTAAGAGTCAGGTCAATATATGAGAGTTGGGTCAATGTGTGAGGAGAGTGAGGACAATACATCAAGCCTGAGTCAATAAAATGTTCAAGCCTAAGTTCCTTTAGGTATTCATCTCCTTTGAACCATACCAGCTTATCTAGATAATAATCCTAGAATATCAGGCCGTTATAATCAAGTAGATATATAAGTAGCGCTTGCTTCCTTTTTAAATTCACAATTATCCAGCATCCAGCATCCAGCATCCAGCACTTTAAACCACATCGCCCTTGCACTCTTGAACTCACTTCCATCTCTGTCATCTTCAACTCAAAATGCGTTTCGCAACCAATGGACTTCTGGCCCTTATGCTCAGCACTGCAGTGTCTGCTGAATGCCATAGAAGCGGCGCTACTTCTTCGGCCAATGATGTAAAGGAACTCACCGCCAATCGCAATTCAGCCCTCCGCTTTGTCTGTGCAGCAATTACAGCCGGTGCATTCAGATACGGTCAGAAGTCTAAATCTTGTGTATTAGGCTATGATGGTAATAATAAATTTGATTTCTATGTCGAGCGTGTCAGCAGATACCCTGAGAATCTTGAACTGGGTATGGATGACTGCATCGGATATCTTCGAAGGGAAATTGTTGGTTGCCCGCATGGCGGAGTCTCAGAACATGGAAGCTTCAAGTATTCGTAAGCTCAGAAACCAAACCCACTCTCTCGCTTGCCGAAACTGACCCTTCTATAGCTCAGACGTCAACGTTGGAGGCCACTGTTAAGATGCATTGGGTAGAGGTATAGGCATCTGAAACATCCTGATAGACTTGTTTGCACCAAGGGATTAAGAATTTGTTGAGTTATTGAGATGTCTAGCCTTCTTTATACGTGGGCCCGGATTCGGCTTCTATGTGCTCTCGCACGCCAACCTATAATAAAGGCTCGGCTTGTCTATATAGCTTCTAGTAGGAATCAAGACTATAATCATATTTCTTTAATCTTTGAGCCCTATATATATATATAATTTATATGCTCATTTATCCTATAACAAGTCTTCTATAATGTACAATCTTACTTAGTACTGTAAAAGGACTAATATTACAGCCTAGCAAATGCTCCAAGGTTGTTGTACTAGAAGAACTAGCAGCTGAGGGTGGCCACCTTTAGGACGATGAAGGAAAATGGGAGTTGAAAAATAAGCACTCAGTATGATGCTTAATTTGGTCGACGGCGTCATTGTCTTACTCAAAAGCCAGCAGAAGCCTAGAAACGAGCGCCGGGCTCTTCTCGAACCATTCAGGCCCCATTTTTTTTTACCTTTCTTGGTGTTACAGTTCACCAAGAGATTGATGACGTCCAGGGTATGGTTGAAAAAGGCACCGTGATAGTTGGCAGGTTGTGGAGGCGTATCGCAAGAGCATTGTGCCACTCAACCGCGTGTTGTATTCTATCCCGTCGAGGTTAACACGGGGTTCTATCGGCCAGGGCGTCGCATCCCAAAAGGCATTGGCACTGTTTTGAATGGCAGAAATGAGTGCCAACGAAACCGATGGAACACCACAGCGAAAGCCAGTCAGTTGAAATTTCGTTCAAATCTTGACACCAGACATGCCGTGATTTCTGCCATTTTAGCAGAGATGATGAGACACAGATAGTCACTTGTCAAGGGACAAATGTCTTGTTTCGGATTATCTTAAAGACAGGTCCTAGGACTTGTTTCACACATCCAAGTCATCTTTGAACTTCTTCTTTAGACACCGGTGGTATTCCGTGACAACTACCAACGAAATGTCAGTGACAGGCAAGGGAAAACTCTCATGTTAAACTTATAGTGGGATTGTAAGGTTCAATAAGGCGAGGCCACTCTGTGGTATAGACCGTTGAGACACGAACACTGAATATGTAGCCATTGCGGCCACGCGTTCCCTCCAAGGCCAGTCAAGCCTTACTGGTGGCAACATCCTTGCTTTGTGATATAAACTCGCTGGGGTCGTTTCCCCCCTCAATGTCTTCTTCGTTTCCATCTTCTACTCGGTGGTACTCTATCTGTACCATGGCCAACATGCGAACCCAGTGGCCCTCTTGTCAGAACTTTAAGGGTGGTTTTTTCGGTGCTTCAAAAGAATGAGCTTACAATATTTGCACTCTATAAGCATTTTGAAGAGTGTAATACCTCAACTTGGGAAATTCTTGAATCACCAATGGTGTCCGCTCTAGCTGTTCGTTGCGGTCGTTGCCTTGAGCGAACTGGCGATCAAAGTTGGATGAGGATCAGTAGAGGGAAGCTAAAGCAGAGCTCTTTTTAGAGTCCTACCTTGAGTGTGTAGAGCATTAGATGAGAGGAGTTTTGAGTCCTGATCATCATCGTTCTCTCCCGCATTTGTTTTCGACATCGCTTCCATTGTCGTCATTCTCACCATCGTGCACTATATTGCCACATGTCCCCTCTCGTCTATTCGTAGGTTCCGACATCTTCGGCGAAAGGGCCGCCTGCTTTGCCCTTTGCATACTTTCCTCAAGAGCATCTCAAGTGACAACAACCCTGGGAGGTACTAAAGAGGATATTTAAATAACCATGAGTATCTCCAAAGTCACAGTCTTGCCAACCGATTCACTACCTCTTGATCATCGCTGTCTCCAAAATTTGTCACACTCATTTACAGGAATCAAGACTGTACTGCGTATCGATTATTGCATCAAGGCATGATGAGACAACTACCGGGAATGCGCAGGACAGAGTAGCATACAGCCACAAGATGCAGGGTGCCTGCGCAGGACAGACTACACGGGCTGCTGAGAGGCCAATGTGGATTTACAAAAACACTTCATTTGCATTCAAGGGTGCTTCTTCAATGTGGCTTTGGCTATGAATCACCTAGATTAGAAGAATACTTGGCTGAGCTGTGATGTTACTCAAGGATAAAAGAGCGGTGATTAATATAATAGAAGTAGATACTGGGTCCTGTAAATCTCGTCGCACCGCAACCAAATGCAGTTTGCATCTTTTTCCAATAGCGACAAACTTCCGATGAGTTACACAACCTGAAAACTCAGTCGAGCGTGTCCTCTGCTTAAACCCACAAACCTCGCAACCCTTGGGAAAATAAAAATACAACAAATCTCCCCAAAGTCCAGTTAGTTCACTTTCCAGCAGCCGAGGTGGGCTTTTTTTTTTCCGTGACTGTGCAGCTCGCATGTGTCAAACAGCCAGGTGTGTCTGATGCTCTCACGAGGCTGGTAATGTGTTGGGTTGCGACTTAGCAAACACTGAAAGGCTCCAGAGGCGGATGATCATGTGGACGTCAAACACCAGGGTTTTACGAGATGCTGCGGTCTTGTAAGCTATGACACAAAAGAAAAGAGTGGGTTTAAAGTTGTTTATCCCATCCTTGTTACTCTAGCACCCGGTTTCACATGCAGCCGCGGTCCTCGATTAGACGGCCTGGTGGGGGGAGTGTGCTTGGCAGGTACATGTTGCTGTTAAATATATCATATATAGACAATAACAACAGGCAAAGAACCTCTGTTGTTTTCTTTCCGAGGGGTAAGGATGGTTGGTGATCAAGTGATGTCGGATCGCATTCGTTTTGGGAAATGTGTAGCCAGGGACAGCTCCAAGAGGGGATAGCTGGGAGGGGTGTAATGGTTGCAAGAGCAGGAAGATGCAACCCACCACACATGGAAGACATATAAAGTCAACATTCAATTTCTAGTTCTCCCACACCCACACCCTCTTTGCCTTTTTGTTAGTTTGTGACTACTTGGATAAAGGTTGGGTGTTCAAAAGCTGGCTTCCCTCTGCCGGAATGGTAGGAAAGACACACTGTGGCGTGCAGTCCAACTCGCAATGATTTACATGCGCGCAAACAACTTATTAATAGTAGCAGAGTGTGCCTTATATATTTGACCACCCAGAAACATGTGACCAGAACGTGGAACACACTAAGAATATCATGATGTTCACTGTAACAAAGGAGTTGAACGTGATAATTCACTCTCTCAAGAACATGAACACAGAAATACAGCGTTACATTATATACATCTAGACCTTTTCTCTGTGAGAGTAGTTTAGAGTGCAGTAAACAAGATCATGACCGCTATCTCACACACTTGTTATGGCACAGGCAGGTGTTCTACCCGATTGATACAATAGCCTGACAAAATCGTAATGCTATGGCAACAAGTTCGCTCCCCCTTCCTCCAAGTGTGAATCACTCCTCAAAAGTCTGCCAAAGCTTCACAATCCATCCAGTGCAAGCAAGTCTATCAGCCTTGTCCAGATACTTGCATATGTGTTTGGTACGGCTTAACAATGGTTGCCTTCACCGATGTCGGCGCTATAGATGGGTCAGTTCTGGAAGTCGAGAGGGAAAAGTCCGGGGCTTGCGAAAATCTGAAGGCTCCGTGGTCGCGAACTCCACCTCGGTCGCAGCCAACGATCTCCATGCGAAGATATGTGACACAGTCTGCTAAACTTAGTCGGAGTGTTTGGCCAGCGCCGTCAATGCGCTGGACGTAAAAGTCTCCCACATCTTACCCCAGCTGTTTCCATTTAGGTCTCTCAGTGGGAAGCACTCTGAAGATCTCGAATTGTTGTAAAACGCTTCAGCCGTCATTCTGTCATAGAAGAACTTAATTGGGGAGTCGTTGTTTCTTGTCATTTGATGCTTATCCCGATCAGCAGCAATTGTATAGTACATCCAGAAGCAACTGCACCATAATTTTGTTGACCAGCTCTAGACAAGAGCAGGTAAAAGAGAGAAAAAAAAAAGAAAAAAAGAGATAGCAATGTCCCGCCCCTGAGTTGTACGCGAGTCAATTCCTAAAATAAACACACACGCGAGCCATCTGGAAGGACTTCCCACCTATCATCTGCCGCACAAGTCAGTATCTGTCCGCTGTAGCGTTTTACAACATTTGTTGCCAAGTTGTGACCAAAAACATATCTCCAAATATACATTAGTTGGGCTGCTTAAGGCATACGACTTTAACATTAGCCCCCACTACCACTCCCGAAAGGAAAAAACCTCATTTTTGGGCTGCAGAAAGGTAAACTAATAGGCAGGGAGCGTTTTGCAAGGTTTAAGCAAAGGGTCGATATATTAGTTCAAGTACTTTGATGACAGGGCTGAACACACCCCTTGCCTAGTGCCTGAGACGAAGCTTCACAGGGTGTGCTTTGGGATTTGAGCTTCCATGTATAAGTAGCTAGGCTGAATCCTGATCAGTTGGTCAAGACATCACAGCAATATCACGCGTCTTCCCCCTTCTTCAGGATTCTTTCAAGAAATCCCAGTAATATATATCAGGAAACGGTCTTTATTTCCTGATTAGTTATAGGATAACCAATTGATCCTCAAGTCTATGTTATTATATCATCGCTTCGTGGTTTTTCTTGCCCAGTTTTATCCTTATCTAAATCCAGCCAATACAGCTACGCTATATTACCCAGTACTGTGGGTGTTGTGATTGTTGTGATTGTTTTGGTGTTTGTTGTTTTCCCTCTATCAAAGTAACTGAGTTGCGGTGATCTTGGAATTATATTAATACAAGCAAAAGACAATCCACTCTCTGTTATATATATATATATATTAATAATATATATAGTATAATATCAGGGTATTCGCTTAGCAAGTATTTTAATAAAGGGGCTGAACACACTTGCTTGGTAACTATGACAAGGCTGTACAGGGATTCATTTAAGTTGGTTGAGCTGTATAAGTAGATAGGCTGTACCCAGATCATTTGATCGGGCATCATCAATCCAAGTCATCTCCACTCTCTTCTTAAAACATCATCAGAAAATTCCAGAAATAGTATCAGTAGGAACTCTTCTTTTCCTGGTTAATTATAGAATAATCAGTTGATCCCTCAAGTCTGTTTAATAATAGTCTTAAAATTGAAGATATTTTATAATATTAAGGCTTAATAAATATAATAATTATATTTAAAATATCTAAGTAATAATAAATAGGATTTATACCGCTAACTTATATCAATAGATAGTATACAGGCAAATATACTACCAATTCGATATAATTGCTAAATAGATCCTAATTATATCTATATAAGTCCCACCTCCGCCCCCTCTCCCTTAATTCCTCCAGACCTGGTATGAAACACACCTCAAATCCCCCCAAGCTTTACAGCGCCCCCCCCCCCCCCCCCCCCCCCGATACAAACAAGCCCTCTCAAGAACTTATCCCGATATTTGTATCTGTATTTGGTACCACTTAACAGTGAGTTCCTTCGCCGATGTCAACGCTATAGATGGGTCAGTTCTAGAAGGTGATAGAAGGGGAAACTCTGGCTGGGACTTACGAATATCTGAAGTTTCCGTGATCTCGAACTCCACCCCGCCAGCAGCCAACGATCTCCATGCGAATATTCTTGGTGCACTCTTCCACACTCAGTGGCAAAGAGTAATCATTGCCGCCAATACGCTGGACGTAGAAGTCCCACTTCTTACCATAGTCTGCAGCTATAAGACATTGCGAAGATCTCTGGTCCTTTCGAAACCGGCCGCTGGTTATCAAAGTACAGAGAAATTGAATTCCCGAATTGCCATTAGCCGTAAGTTGGGCTCTGTCCTTGGCAGAAGATTCTGTTCCGGTCTTGAAGCATTCTGCAGAAACTGCAGTGCTCATTGCGAGAGCAACAAGTCCGCTGGTCATGAAACGCATTTTGGAGGAAGATTGAATATGGTGGTTTTGTTTGGTTTGAGAATAAAAAGATGAGTGAGTTTGTGATGTAACAGTGAATGGTTTGAAAGTGCTGGATGCTCTGGTTGAATTTCAAATTTGGACAGGAGGCAGAGTGGCATTTTATATAATCCACCATGCTGTATAGATCTCATGTTTTCATTGGGTATGATTAACTCAAGGAACTATAGCGCGAACATCCCCAATAACGCAAGCTCGACATACTGTCCTGACTCGATAGATTTGTTGACAATTACGTCCATTTACAGTAAACACGCATGGAATGCACTGATAGCTAAGCCGTCATCAGATGAGTCTTGGAGTGCAATCAATGTCAAATTCCACATACAGTAATAACTAACTATTGCCACGACTCATATTCCACAGTCCATGTATGCTTAAATTGAACGAGCAAGATACTATCGAGTATATGCTGAGTCAGGCTACCTATTTCGATAAAAGAAAACAAAAACGACACTGGTGTTGCGCCACTGGACATGATGGGGCTGGGAATCTGACATGTGGGCCGACATCAGATCAAATGAGGCCTCAAAGTCGTATGAGATGGATTCAAGAGCAATTAGACTACAAGTTTTTGTAACCAGTTTGAGACATGGACAGGTCCCACCCAAAGATTGTACCTGAGCCGATTTCCCAAAAGAGAAAATAAACATACGATACATCTGTCAGCGTTCTCCATACTAAGTACTATATCAAACTTCCGTACGAGTCAGTACACGCCTCTCTACAATAACCGTTCCATTTATTATTATTTTTGACAAGTCGTGTGGTCAAGCACATCCCCAGCATTTTCTGACTGGTGCTGCATATCAATTTGGGCTGGTTGACGCATGCGAGTCTGACAGCCCACCCACCCAAAAAAAACAAAAACAAAAAAAAAAGAAAAATCCAATCTTCGATTGTGGAAGCCCAAACTAATGGGGCTCCAGGGCTGTTTTCTGTTTTTCTTTTCGCTTCTTCTTTTCTAGGGTAGAGAGGATTTTGCAACTGTCAAGACAAAAATATGATGGTTAAGTTGTTATAGATGCAATTCCAGTTCTGGTCACTGAGTTTGTAATTATCTTGGAATTACAGCATCTTGAGCAATATAAAATCTCCTTTCTTCATGTATATATATTTATGTATATAATGAAATTTACAGTCTAATATCAGTGTATTCGCTTGGCAAGTCTATGACTTTTAAAAATGCTCGTGTAGTTGCTGCTTAGATACATTTTCTTTTCCCAACATCTACCCCCCAAGTATGTTTTTTGTTATAGTATTACTGGAACATTTACTTGGAAATAGTGTGTCGGACGAGAAAAGAAGGTGCTCACTCAGCAACCTTGGTAGTACGACCTCGCCCAGAACAAGCCAAGAGCAAGCTAGACCATGTCCTGTATTCCACTGTTATGCTAGAGTGGATTTCCTCTCATTTTATTACAGTTAAAGCACATCAAGAGTCTTGAGCCAGTCCTTGCGACATGTGATTATGATGGCCCTGGCCTCTGTTTGTATAAGGTATAGCATGGCATGATATCAGTATGAAAGACGCTGTATTTTTCATATATTAATCAAATGGTCGGCCAGGGTTATATTCTCATTTTCTGGATTTGGTTCTAAGAATCGGAAGTCCTGACTCGGGTTTAAAATATATCGAGTTAGCTTACTATAACTAATAATTATGTCTAGATTATAGACTTTTCTTTATAATATAAAAGCTTGATAGATGCATTATTTATTGTATTTCGAATCAACTCAGTCACCGTCAATCATCTCATCAACATCCATCATTCTCACCTTCCACTTCGAGTCTCTCATTCACCATGCTTCCCCGCTGGAGCTTTGTTCTTGCCCTTGCTGCCGCCGCAGTGCCAGTATCAGCCGCATCTTTGCCTGTCGGTAATCAAGTTGTTCGAATTGATGATGTGGTTGTTCTCAACGGGACAATCATCCAGTTCGACCCCATCGGTGGCCTGAATGAGACAACCAGAAACCCAGAATGGCAGGACAACTACTTGAAGACGCTGGACCTTGAAAAGGTCGATAAGATTTATCATAAGCAGCTGGAGCAGATTGTTTCGGTTTCCCAACAAGGAGAAGTCCAGGACGGAGTGCTAGGCAAGCGTGTTATTTCACGTGGTGCGACATGCGTAAGTGAAACTCCAACATGGCTTTGCCCCAAAACTACTCACCCAACTAATAAAAAGAAACATTAGCTCGCGTGCATGGTCGTACGCCTCGCACGAGGCCAAGCCTCTTCGAGGACCAATGCATATAACTTGTGTCCCGATGTTTGTCAAAATCAAAATGTCAGTTTTGACACAATCTATCATAACACGAGGCAATTTTGGCTTTTGGCTGGTATTGGCGCCTATCAAGCTGGACATTACGCCTATGATGTCTGGAGGAGTTATCGTTGGTAGTACTGTATCGCTGAGATGATCGCACAGAAGTTGCGGTCTAGCTCTGGTCTCCATCCAGCAAGTCCAATCTAGCTTGCTCACTTCTATTCTCTTCTATAAACCTATGAAAATTAGGATGATAGTGTCTTACATTTTGTTTCTCATTTGGATCAAGTTTCGGACGATAAAACCAGACTAGGGGGTTGTTACTTCTGCTCTTGTATATATATATTTACACAGAGAGTAGCTATTGTGAAAAGTAATACTACTACTAGTCTATTGACATCTGTTTTCTTCATCTAGATCAGTGCCTTGATAAAAATGCTTACATTTGGGATGTTGGGATTTTGTGCAATCCAGTTATAAGGCTCATGGCCAGAGTAGAAGATCTATAATGCTAGAATATACCACCTTGAATTGGCTATCCATAAGCCAACTATATCATTTACCGGGCACAACTCATGATAAATGGAAAGGCAGTGGATAACATAGAAGCCTCCAAATCAGCATGGCGTATACAACTATTCTTTAGCCTTCCAATTGTGCAGCCGATGATGTGCGGTTTAGATGCTCTCAACTTTGCAAGCTCGTCTTATCAGACTCCTTTAGCATCCGTCTCTCTAAAAAGTGCAAGGTGTAACGTTCTTCTTCCCTCGGACTTTCCGCTGCGGATTTCCGGGCTATTCTCATTTCCTTTACATGGATTTCACAGAAGAACCCTGACTCTTTCAAAAGAACCCTCATCACACCCCTACCATGGCGCGGCAACGAGCCGCCTGATGACAGGGTATGGGTTTGTCGAACATGGACAGCAACAGTCCGACTGCAAAGGGTCCTTTTTTGTCCCCTACTTTACCAATTTCACCAGTACTGAGAAAACTTGGCCGAAACAAGAAGCTCGCTGTATCCACAAGTTAAAAATCTCAAAAGTCACAAGATGCAGTGTGTATCTTCCCCCTCTCTATCTAATAGACCGTGTTTCAGTACTTACTTATTCTCCGGTCGGTTATTTCGCCTATAAGCAAACTGTTACTTGATAGTGGAGGAAGTGCGTCAACACGTGTCCAGTGCGAGTGTGTGTGTGTGGTGTAGTTGGGCGTGGATTACGATGGCCGATTGTAAGCGGCTTTCCGCTGTGGGTAGGCGCACATGAGCGGACAAATCTCAGCTGGGATCGTATTGTGAACCCCTATAGTCCGTTTAAAGCGATCCATAACAGGAAGGCATATGGATGTTCAAGGCTGTGATCCTTTGCTGCAAATGATGAAGACACGCTCATTTAACCCTAGTTACATTGGCGATTTATCTCGCTTACACTGAATTTCGACCATATTTGTTTCCATCCTCATCTTACCCATGGGGCTGAAAATACAATCGGTCGCATGGCGCAAAACGCGGCGCTGCACACATGACGAGCTTCTCTCACGGAGCAACTCCGACAATATCGACCGTTTTCTCTGATTGGGGTCGTTATTGGCCCCTCGCTATTGGGGGCCCGAAAGAAAAACGCCCTCGCCTGTTACCGCAAACGGAATCCCGAGTGTTATAAACGTTTAATACTTGCAAGTCAATTGTTTATCTTTATTTTTATTTTTTGACATCCATTTTCTTTTAGCTAAGGGTTTATCCTTGGAATTTATCCCCGTGTGAGTTTACATACAACTAGAACCCACCGTTTCGGACCTCCCCTCATCATCCCACACACACAAACTTGTCATACGACAGCTCTCACCTCTTAAAAACCCTCACTATCACACAATGAATAAGCCGTAGTAGAAAACTTGTACTTGCCGTGGTAAGCGCAGCTATAGTTTCTTAACTGTACAGCAACTATTGCCGTTATACCGCAAAGTCTTGATCCACAATCCACCCCGTCGGGCCGAGGGGGCCAAAGTGTAGTGAGTGGTGTGGGTGGCACAAATCCGGTATTTCGGCACCAAGAGCAATTGGTTCTGAACCCTCATCAATGACCTACATTTGACATCAACAATACCAAGTGGTCATCAAACGGCGATCTGCATGCCGTCCTCTTCACTGGGGGGCAAACGCGTCTCACAAGTTCATTCATTATAGAGCACCAGTTATCCGTTGCAACGGTTTCGGTCAACCGGGGGCGTGTGCGTTACCCACCAACAAAGAAGCCCAAAAACTCGCAACCCAACTGTGGGTAAATTAACCCAAAGCATCATCATCAGTTGACAGCACTGCCTCCCTCTCCCCTCTCCCCTCTCTTACGATGTGTAGGGTCCAACATTTTCCTAGCTGGAAACCACATGATTGGGCAGCGCAGAGGCAATCCAAGCCAAAAGTAATTGAGTTTGTTAGCCCCAATTGGCGAATCAACCAACCCCTCCTTTTGCCCAAATTCATCCCCCCCCACCAAAGGAGCCATAGCTTTTGTTGTGCTGTGTTGTTGTTGTTGTTTGTTATTCCCCGCCTTTCCGTCACATGAGATGAACGAGTTTTCCCAATTCCCCATTTTCACTTCTGCACAGCGCTTCAACCTAACGGACGGGAACAATTCTAGCATTACCGTTATCCATTGACTCATTTTATTTATTTTCTAATTATTTTTATGTATATCATTTGACTAGCTAGCCACAAATCACACAAGGATTTAGCCCCCGTCTACTTACTTACCCACTCACATGACTGCCACGTCAATTGACATTGACACAGCTCGTGATTTTCCTTGTGATATAATTGCTTTTTTTAATTATTTACTCCTCCTCGTTTTAAACTGTCCACTTGATAAGGCTGAATCCACTTTTTCTTGACCATCCTTTTTTTCACATGTGGAGCCGCCTGGGGGAGATCACTATCAATGGCGATTTATAACTCGAGTTACATCGTTTCCAATGACTTTGCTCTTGTGGTGGAAAGGAGGAGGGGGGGGGGTAAGATGCTGTCTTTACACCGCTTCGAATTCGGGAGTTGTGTGCCGGCCGGCAGCAGAATCCTCCAAGCACACAATTGGTTTGTATTGCGAAAATGAGGTTTTCTTTTTAATCACTTTTTTTCATGTGCAAGTTTGGTAAGTGCTGACATTGACATCCGTTTAATGGTGGGATAATTCTCCGTCAACCATTCATGACTGATTCCCCGCCGCCCACAATGCCAAAACAAATGAATCCTTGAAATAAAAAGAACTGAATTTATTAAATATAATAAATAACAAAGCACAATCCCAAATTAACTAGCTGCCCCCATGAATTACTAGCAATTGGCCCCACCCCCAGCCTTCAGTCATAGCGGAAGCCATCGTTATTGCAGATCCGTCATGGATAGCCATCGTATCATGCCCACTCACTCACTTGGCACAATTGACGCGCGCTCGCGGGTGTGACTTGCCCTACGCGCTGTTGATAGATCCGTTTACACACTATTTTAGCCACAACAGCCAACATCCCACAGAGTTGGAAAGTTCCTGCGCCTCACATGGTTACTATGTTATTGTTGGGGTAGGCTGGTGAAAACAAGCGGCTCCGTGCTTTTCCGTATAACGTTACTATTTGTTAGATACAACCCCAGATCCCTCCAGGCTGCCACGGCTGGGGTCACGGTAATAGACCGGAGCAACAGGCGGGCATCCGACGCCGGCACCGGCAAAGATCCACCCGCCCCCCATCATCCTCTCTCTTTACAACTGAGAGCTTGTGATGCGATCATCTATGAGACTCGTCCAATCAGAGTGCCATTGATTAATTACAGCTCAGCATTCTTGCCGGGCCCAATTCTTGTCTCTGTTCACATCTTGGTGTACTGCTCTGTACAGGACCCTTGTTTTCATCTTAAACTTCTCTTGTGATTGCAACCCAACGCGAACCCTCCATCTTCAAGCGAGCCAGTCGGAAAAGACCACCCAGCACTAGACTAACTCGGAGCTTGCGTAGCGCGCAAATCAAATCGGCCGCCTCTCCTTCATTCGTCTCCTTCTTCTTCGGCTGTCTAATCAATAGGCGTGGCCGGACGACATGCCCGATGTTTGTCGGTATGAAATTAAGTTTACGAGGCGTATTTCTATATATTGTGTTGTATGCCATCATCTCAATCCTATATTTGGCAGATTCAATTCCCTCAGAAGCAGCAGTCTTGTCAATTCAGTGGCCAAACTGATAAAATGCATGACGGCGAGCTTTCTTCTGCCCATGTGAGAGACATCCATCCTTGTAGTAAACCACATGCGCCGTGTGTGACTTTGCGTGCGATACCGGCACCATTCAAGGTACCTCCTTCAAACCCCCATCTTCTGTGACAGCATGGCCGTGAACAGCAGAACCTGGGTTCAAGGCTTGCAAGCACGCAATCACCATGTGCGCGCAACGTGTGCGCAGTACTCCATATCCGTGGCTCTCCAGGGAACATCCCAACAAATACCTGAAAAGAGGCTGGCTGGCTTACCTGCCTACTCCCGACACGAACGTGTTGCTTGGCCTTGGCTATGCATTGCATACCCAGGGAAAACGCCAACCACGGCGGAATTAAGACTCGCTGCATTGGTCGCATCTCCCGAGAATGCTTGTGCAAGGGCATTTCGGAGGGTGTGTATTTGTGTTGTGCTCCGGAAGGGATAGCAGAGAGGGAATGACACCGCGGCAACATTCGAATCGAATAAAGTCATGCTCCCATCAACAACACTCGGGGCTACCAACGCCGGTATCTTCCTACCCCCGCTGCATTTCCGCCCCTCCCCGCCCCTCCGAAGGCCCGTATGTAGATTAAATATTGGACAAGGGCCGATGAAAAGAGCCCTTGTCATCCAATCTATCTACTGTGCAGTCCTCTTCTTCCTGCGAACGTGGTGGCATCATGTGAATGGGGGCAAATGCACCGACACATGGGGTTTCGGAGAAGCCCCATGTCCTTAAGAGTAGTGGTCATGTAATTTCAGGGCGACAAGAGAGATTCCTCATCATGCCCTCTTCACCTCCTGGTGTAGCTCATCTCTACAGGGGATGAAACGCCATTCAATGCCCTTGATGAGCTCATTTCATCCCCTTTTGTTCAGGTAATGATGTAACTACTTTCACCAGGATTGAAACGGGAAAATAGATATGGGAAATGATCAGGCAAAGAATAGACTGCATGAAGCATTGAATCACCAACATGCAATCGGCCTTCCGAGGATGGATGCCCGCACTCACAAAACCCTTCTGGCAGCCGACTTTCTTTCCCGTTTTGGTGATGCCATGACCCTTTTTCGGTGCCCGTGACTTGAACATGCAAAAAAGCGAAACCCCCCTCCCATCCCCGACCAACACAGGATGGAAGAGAAAGGAGGGGGGGTGGCCTTGAGGCCCCGGTGAGTGTGTGTGTGTGAGAGTGTGTGTGGCTAGATTGAATCGGGAGACTCAAGTTACTTTGTACTCCGTATTTTTAATTATTTTTCCTTTTCCCATTTCGCTCAGCATTATTTTGATTGGCTGGACTGGGGCGGAAAAACAAGTTCTTTTGCATTTTTTCGGAGCAACGACCCTGGCCAATGTGGCTCTTTTGTCCACGTGGTCCGAGAAACCTTCTAGAAGCTAAAAGCGGGTATTGTTGTCGTTTACGATTATCACGATCCGTGACTTGGGGCAATAGATGGATCAATAACATCAACTCTCCATTTACTAGATACAGCAGGAGCAATGGAATTGACAGGAAACCATGAGTATCAAGTATAGAGCAAGGTCTTTACTAGTTATAGAATGCAAAGAAAACAGGCGACTTACAAGGGAATATGTGCTATGCAATTATAGCCCATGATGGGCGATTACACACTCAGGCCTACCATTCCCGTCAATCAAACAGTCTGGGTAAAACAAGTGTGACGGAATGATGGAGTGATTGAACAACGAAATTATCGTAGGACCTGTCGAAAAAAAGAGCCCTTATCTGGCGCAAAAGCCAAACTCAATGCAACGCAGCATCGACAAATACCACCCTCCTCATCCCAGTTGCCAGCTCACACACACACACCTTTCACACTCACACTCACTCTCACTCTCACACACACACCACACCATACCACACTTTCTTCATCTCCCCCCTGGGACTGCAACACATGAACAGCTTTTTCATCACCAAAAACGGCATCTCGAGTCGCCAGTGAACCCGCGCTAATCATGGGGGAGGGGGGTAACAACCCAGCTCCAGCATTCTTTCAACGCGTTTTTTTTTTTTTTGTCGTCTCGTGAGCCCCCCACAAAAGGCAGCGGTTTCTTTCTGTTTTGGGGTAAAACACAGTTCCCGTCACGGAGAAAAGACTAAAAAAGATTGAAAGTTGAACATGAGTCTCAGACATTTCTCCCGTCGCTCCCCTAGCCAATAAAGCTATGTAAAAAAGGCGAATCATGTGAGCCAAAGTCTTTGGGGGGGAAGTTCACATTTAGCCGAATCACAGGCCAAGGACTCCTAAAGACTACTTGCACCAATTATTTCTCTCCGACGGACATTCTTTCCTTCTTTCATACTTGGATCTCTATAATTCCTTTGATCACTTGACACCTTTTTTTCGAGAATGTAAATCCGGAAACAAGCCGTAGATTAACTTTATTTGCCAACTAGTAATTAATCAGCTTTTTTTTTTTGGCCAGAGAGAAACCACCATGGCGTTGCCAAAGAGGGTGGGTATTTGTAATGATGGCGATGGACCGGCGTGAGTGAAGGTGACGTATTATTGGTCGGCGCGATTCAGACACTTCTTCAGCGAGCGCTGGGGCTGAATATCTGCCAGTTGAACTGTGCTTCAGACTGTGCTACGAAATGTCCTACTATCCAGCCTCACATGTCCAGCATCCGCATCACTCACTATAACATTCTATTAACACATGTATGTGCTCATAAGTATGCAGAAATCACACGACGACTTCCAATGGGCATTGGTATTCCCAGATTTGCAGGCTTATCCCCCAAACACAAGATGCCTCTGCCAAACGCCACCTCAACATCCCGCCCCATACGTCGTCATCTCGGTACGCCTCGCCGAGAAGGAGTGCCGAAGGAATCGGAGCCCTGTGGAGAGGCCAATATCAGAACAATATAAAACGGATATTGTTCAAGTACACTGATTGACCCCGTGCCAGCTTCCCGTTTCTAGTGTGTGTGTGTGTATGTGTGTGTAGACCTCACTCAAAACATTCATATTCACTCACCCTCCTTTTCTTCATCTCTCGCCTGCAACTTCTCTTCACGGCATGGCTTCCCGTCTCGAAATACGCTTTTCTGCACTTAGGTACCCCAACAACCAAACATATAAAAAGGTGCACGCCAATAAAAAACCGCCCCCCGTCATCGGTCATCTCATCCCCCCTCTCAAGATGTTTGATGCGCCCCAGAGTATGGATGACGTACCACACCAGCTCGTCCGCCATCTTTCTCCCCCAGTTAACTAACATCCAGCCACACCACACCAAACACACCCACATTCACCATTTTGCCGCCGTCAATTCCTTTCGCGCGGTCCGTTTTGTCCCCACGATCTCGATAGCATTGCATCCTTCCAGGCGGCAACATTATTCAAAAAGTGATCGATCTGGATGCATGCCCGTGTCAATCAATTATAGTGACAGTCACACGCCCACAAATAGAGCACAAGCAAACCTTCCCAACTGATGGTGCTGGAATTCCCATCTATCTCGGACCCTCCGTCTTGCCCACGCCGCTCTCTGAATTCCCTCACACACTCACTCACTCCCCCAAGACTTACTTTACACCGTAATTCCCAGTATCTGACGCGCATTGAGTCTTTTTTTTTTTAAAGGGAATCATTTCCCTACTTTGTCTATCCACAGCGGGGGCCACTCCAGGTAAATGGGGTGGGTGTTTGCCGTCTTATGGCGGGTCGGTCGATTCCACAATGATCCCCTCCATATCGGGCAAAGGATTTGCCCTCCATCTTGATGACATGGCCCAAAAGGGGGGACACGAGGATGAAAACAGCTTGAACATCGATCGATCTGGTTCATTTCCTGCAACCATGAAATAAAATCACAGATGGATTAATTCTTTTATGTTAATATTATTTTAATTATTTATTTGTATGATTTTACCTACTTACATCGTCTATTAACACAGAAGATCGTCGCTGGAAGCCTCCCACTTGTACAGTACAATACGGAACCAACCTCCCGATTCGCCCATCAAACTGTGATTCTTGCAGGCGCCCACGTGAGACCGTTTTTGCGCCCAGAGCCAGCCAGCATCACGTCACCGTTGAGACAGTATAATACTCCCAAGGGGTTTTACACCTACGTTTATGCTCAGGTGTTCATCTTTGCCCGCCAATCTGCTTCCCACCCTTTCATCATCACAAACTGGCCCTTTTCTGGTTTTTGTTAGATGGAGGCAAACTCATCTGAAGAAAGAAATCCGGGGTAAAGTGGACCTTCATCTCCGGGACAAGCACACCAAAACGAAAAAAAAAAAAAAAGACACGCAAAACGGTGACGAGAGCAACGGCGAAGCAGCAGACCTATGACAACATTCCCCCACACGCCCCCCACCGTCAGCCGGTGAGTTGTCGATCCTTTCTATTACTACGGAGTACAGAGCACGAAGTTGCGCTGCCTGGGTTGCTCGTCTTGTTTTCCCCCCCTGGTCAACCTCAAAGTCAGACACGGGTTTTCCTCGCGGAAGCCTCCCGGGCGACCGTGGCAGTGACACTTTGTGTGGGGTAAAACAAAAAGAAAACGCATTTACACCTGGCTGTATGAGACAACTTTGTCGCAGAGTAATCAAAAGCAAAGAAGAACAGAATGACCAGCGTTTTTATTTTATTTTTTTCTTTGCCTTGCTTTGGTCCAGGCCTTGTTGATTAGTTTTCCCTAATCATTTGTGCATTGTCAAAGCTTCTCCAATAAATCCATACAATAGAGAATAAAGAAAGGAAAGGAAAAGCTGTCAAACGTTACGCTTCCCTGTCTCACAACGCCCCAGCCAGCCCGTTGGTCATCCCACCTATTACGTAGGGCGTGCAGCAGGGCTACGTAATAACAGCCAGACTGGTACCTGTATTTTTATTCGCCACAGGGGGGGAAGTATGTTTTGCTGCTCACAATTTCGTTAACATGCTCCAGTAAAACGTCAAGCAGATCTTTGTATGAATAGGATCCATAGTTGATCCCTGGCCGCGGCCGAAACAAGATGCAAAGTTTAGAAAAATAAAAATACAACAATAATTATAATAATTAATGATTTATTTAATTTGCATTTTCTTACTATTTCCTCGGCATCGTTTACCCATTAGTGCGCTTATCCCCCCGTCATACTCATCCTCACCCCCCCCCCCCCCCCCCCCTCCCTACGTCTGATCCTTCATCCTACCGATTTACATTCCCTGGCTTCCAACATCCTGTTCTTCACATTCTACTCGGGCTTCAACAGCGAAAAAAGTAAACCTCTAATTACTTCATAAACATCCCTAGGCAATTATAAGATCCATCTCACCACTCGCATATACATCCTTCTGACGTGCATGTACGCATACCTATTGGAGTCAAAATACTCAATTAGAGCATGTTCGTATCGTTTCTTACACGCCAAGCTGTTTTCAGTCCTTTCTTCTTCTTCACCGTCATTCTGACTACATGCAATAAGGCGTTTTCTGCTTTTCCTAATCCAGAAAATGTCTATTTGTCGCTCGGAATGTCTCCGTCAGCGCCTGTGTATCTTTGTGTGACAAATAGCCCACCAGCCGCGCCTTCATCCGATGATGGTGATGATAACAGAGAATCGCAGGCATCCTTTTTATAAATACGAACACGCTCGCAGCTAGACCCCTACATGAATCCTTCGGATGCCACGATGAAGGCTACGCAAATTCCCATGACAATCATTCATACCTAGTCTGTTTGGTCACGTTGCATATTGCCGATAGCCGGGATGATGATATGGGGAGGGGAGGCGCAGGGCTGTCACGACTCATTCACCCCAGACAAGGCCTATATGATGTGAATAAGGCAGTGATATATGCTTGTGTGAGTGAGTGTGTGTGTGAGAGTATTTGTGTATATTTGAAGATTTGATGCACGCACGTGCATAGCGGCAAGCTTTATTGTTGCCAATTCTGGACAACATCCAGAGACATGTGCCTCTTCACTTGGTTGAGGTTGTGATGCAACCTACATACTGCGCAGGAGCCTCTGTTCTTTACAAGTAAGAAGACCATATTTGTATGATGTGCAGTATACGTACATGACCCACTGTGCATTTGTATAAGCGCGCTACAACACAGTACAAATCCCATCAATATCACGGAACCCAAATCAAGTCTAAAGGCTGACACTCCAGTCCAAACGGCGAACAGCCTCCACTCCTGACGATCCCCCAACTTCCATAATCACCAGGGGCCGCCGCCCAGATATCCATCTGCGTGAGATTTTGTCTCGCTACTACAAGCTTACATGGGTTGGCGGCCTTTTTTTTTTTTTTTTTTTTTTTTTTTGTTCTCCATGTTTCCCCTGGCTCGGCCCATGGGATGACGATAAATAGGCACCCTTCAACCTGCGGCTGTTTTGGAATCCATCACATGGCCACACCCGTCCCGTAGCTTGGGGTCCCTTTTTAGTCCAGTAGACATACTCCCCCCCGTTCCCGGCTGTCGCCGAGTTATTACTACAAAAACTAGCGAAGTGGGTGGGGTCTGGGTGAGAGAGAGCCTCGTGAGATGGCTGTTTTGGGGTAATGAACGGATGAGTGTGAATAATACCAGTAAGTACGCTATTTATCCGGGGACAAATCTTTCTTGGCGGTTCGGGTGTGCATGTGAGGACCGCAGCTGTACATGCCTCGAAATGCTCGCCCCAGTATCTCCAGACTCGTCACTCGAGGACAATGCATGGTTGTCGGGAAAATAAATGATTTCCAGCAATTTGACAACGGTTGTCCGTCCTGGTGTTGATCGGCGTTGTTAACCACACATGGAATAATTGGACCGTCGGCTAAAAGTCACGTTGTGGTTGTTTGCCCCATCGCCTCTGGTCTCAATCCCGTGCCAATGCGGCCAAACAAACCAAAGCGCTGTCTACAAAAAGCTTGTGTTGCTTTATAGGAGAAAGAGCTGTATTGATCATTTACACACGCACAATGCGAAGTCCTTTGTCGCCATTTATTAGCAGTTACGTACCAGGGAAGCTCGTGCCACCAAACGGACAACAACAATGAACCAGCGGCACTACATGCACTTCCCCGTCTCCCTTCAGTTTCAACGGTACTATTGTGATTTTTAAGCTATCCCGTTTTTTATCTCCCATTGATGTTGCGCTTTTGTTAGTATCATTGCCATTTGGTGTTGTCTGACAAGGCCACACCAAGTGGTAGTCAAGCCCATAGTGTGTGGCGCTTTTACTTTGCATAGCCTGCCACTGTATATAATTCAGCAACAACCCGTACCTCCTCGGCAAGCACATTGTAAAAGGAATCTGCACATAAATAATGAACTGTTTGCTAGGTCATGACTATTGTTATCTTTTTGTTACAGCGAGTGCTTGGTTTGGCGGGTTGATTGTACAGCAACTCCAGAACAGGAAGAGTGGCGTTGACAATAAGTGCATTCATAAAACAAAGGGCTATGAGTTGGGTCGAGATGCCCTATCACATTATCGTGCCTGAAGGCCATGTGCATGATGCGTAAGCTGGGACTCTTCATCAACAAACCAATAGGCACAAGTAAAATCGGCCAATGAAAGCTGCATGGTCGTGAGAGCTTTTAGAACACTCTCTATCTGTCTCCCCCCCCCCCCCCCTCCCCCTCTTCAGCCCGCATATGGCTGTCAGTAAAAATGATTGGGCATCTACGACTCGATTTTCCAAAAATTACCTAAAGATAGTATCACGAAAAACAAGCCACTTTTTTTTTTACCATAACTGCCATTTTCCCTCCAGAGAGATGGGCGATCCTCTCAGTGTAGTCTCCGGTATATTGGCCATTGTCACCGCCACGGTCCAGTCCAGCAAGGCTCTTTATCAAGCCATTCAAAGCTTCCGAGACCATCCCCGGGCCGTGCGGCAGCTCATTAACGAGCTCGAGGCACTTACTGGCGTGCTTCATTCTCTCGAGTCGCTGGCCCGAGGTGACGCCTCGATCTTTGTTCCTTTGAAGCTCCCACTCACACAATGCTGTCAAGCATGCGGAGAGTTCAAAGCGCTGATTGTCAAGCACACAGCACGTTCGCGCGGGTCAAAGTCGAGTTTCCGGGACTGGGCGACGCTGAGATACATGGATAGTGACATCAATGGGTTCACAACCATGTTGGCGGGGTATAAATCCACCATATCTGTTGCTCTGGCCGACGCCAACTTGTTAAGTGCTTTTGCCGTGTCCTACTGTTTATCTTATTCACTTATTTCTTTGTTGTTTTTCCTTCATTTTGAGAAAGAGGGGGGTTTTTTAATATATATTAACATGAGACTCAGGCGATCGAGCACGGTGACTCTTCGGGTTCTGGATGAGTACAAGGACCTGATACGAAACACGAAACGAGACCTCGAAGACCATCTTGACGAGATTAACACCAAGCTGCAATCCCTCTCTCCATCTACGGCCTTACATCATCGTCATCATTCTCATCATGCCATATCGACGGCCGACCTACGGCGGTTCCAAAATGAGCGTCAAAGTACACAAAAATGTCTTGATATCTGCGCCGAAGTCCTCCACCACATCAACGAACGAAGGCTGCAACCCATACCCAACGAGGATTCCTCAAGCGGGAGCACCACCACCAACACCCCACCGGGCCTCTCATCCCAAGACCTGACCCTTGCTGACATCATGACCCTTTTGGCCCTGAAAGAATGCAGCGATAAACTAAGCAACACACTATCCCGCCTGCGATTGCACGAGGAAGATACAAAGGGCCGGCTGGCGGCAGGAACCGCAGCGCCAGAGCGGCTCCTGAACAACAACAAGAACAACAGCACGGGGGAGGAAGACTCCATCCACGAGGTACGGAGACTTGCAAGCGAGGCGGATAGCACTAAACAGTGTTTGGCCATATGCTCTTCGGCCTCTGATCGGGCGTCGTCTGGCGGCATTCACGTGTTGGAGGATATTAATGTAGGCAAAGATGGGCGGCAGATGTTGATTTCTACGCTGGACCAGCTCTTTGAGGCCAGACGTGTTACGATTGGCGAAAGGGCAAAGCAGATAATATTCTCTTCATCGGATGCCTCCCTACAGGAGTTTCTCAAAACACAGAACCAGTGATGATGATGATGATGATGATGGGTAATAGATGAAAGAAAACAATAAAAATGGAATCAATTAATCATCGGTTCCCCTTACGTTGACTGCCGCTGGTGGAATTCATAGAACCACCAGCACTAGCATCCCCCGATGTCCTTCCATTCCCTATGAAATTAGACGGCCCAGGGGGGCCAGCATCGGGCTCCCGGGGACTTCTTGATCCAAAATGTGTGTCCATTACTTGTGTGAGCGCCTGAATCGATGCGTCGCTCATCGTCCCAACCGTGTGCCAGGCACCTCTGGCAACCGTCACACGGCGTTGATCGTAATCATGGCCATCCGTTGAGGCATGGAACTGCACTGCTCTCTCGTCCAACGTGACATCTTCCATGCGGTGTGTAGGGGGAGGAGGCCCAGGAGGAGGGGGGGCGGGTTCGGCAGGTGCTGGTAACACAGCATCGACCACCTCGGGGGCACCACTTGGACGCATCTCTTCTGAGGCAACACGTGGCGGGGGGCTTGAATCTTTTATTGTTTGAAAAAAGCTGGGTGGTGTCGCCTATAACACCGAGGGTGCTCAGAGCTTCTCAGCCAAGATAAAAAAAAATTGCTGTGGTAGAGTTGAATCTGTCGGCTGGGTTACTCCTCTATTGACAACATGTCTTTGATGAGAACGTCCAACCAACAACACATTTGACATATGCTGGTTGGATAAACTTTGTTCCGTCTGGTTTGTAGGACGCTATTGGAAACCCACGTGTGTGTCAATTCATTCCACTGCTGCCTGTAGCGGTGCCTCAAATAGGCTGTTAATAGTGAACAAAACTGGCTTTGGGCTCTCTCAACCATTGTTTTCGTATTTCAAAGGTCCAAAGTAAAAGGAACCGCGATAACTATAGCATATTCTTCACAGCATTTGGGAGCATAAAGTCCCCGCCCTCATGTCATAAAAGTCAGTAACAATTAAAAAGGTAGTTAATAACAATCCGCCGTCCATTATCCCTACTTTTTATGTATATAGCGCACGATTTCTCCATCGTAGTAGGCATTGAACTAGCTATTTCTGTGAAGAAAAATCAATTTTTAATCCATATCTCGTCAAGTCATGTTCTTCTCCACATCGTTAGGTTCTTGTCAAAGCTACAGAAGCGTGCATTTCCCCAGATGCCCGATTTTCTCCGCTTGCCAAACAGTGTTTCTGTTTTCTGTGTTTTTCCACAGCACTTTAATGTGCGTCACTGTCGTCATAGTACTCACATGTTCCCACCCAAAAGAACAACCAAAGTCCCCCCGCCATCATCCTCAAAAGGAAACTGACAATCATCAAATACCTAGCTTGCACATCACCATCACCCAATCCGTCAATTTTCATAATCGATCTCAACGAGGACCCATCAGGCCGAGGCATCGCATCCTTTCTCATGACCCAGGAACGAAAATGGAGAACCCCCTGCTCCTCCCCAATGACAGGGCGTGTCTTGTCCATCGTGTCCTCGTGAGCTATCCGCCCACATATTTCCGTTTCAAGGCCCCCTTCGCCGCCGCCTTCCTACCACAGGGGGGCTGGTTGGGTTGAATCCACACGCCTTGTCTGTCTCTCGTCTCCACCGGGCCGAGGGTATTTTCTTCCCCGGTCCCGTAGGGTTGGGGGGGGCGAAAGATGGGGGGGAGAAGCCAGTAATAGATGGGTGTCGTCAATGGACAGACACAGTCACTCACTCGCCCACACCTACACACACACTTGTCCGCACCCCATGTGAAACCCACATATAGCCCTGGGGGAGGGGCAATGGAGGGACAACGAGTGGCTGCCGAGCACTCCACGTCGGTCGTCCAGGGTTTGTTGTTCGTAGTGGTGGTGGTGGTGGTGATCGGCAGGCAAAAGCAGACTGTCAATCAGGTCCCTTGAGATGCTGCTCACAGCGGTCGGAACTGACGTGACCTCGTCTGTGCTGAAGCAGGGCCATGATGGTAATTACGTTGAGAGCTTTGGTAGGTGGAGAGCAGAAGTTTGCAGCCACCTGACTCGCGCCCCCCCCGGATTTCATCTGGCCATAAGGCGGCCAGACGCAAGGCTGTGCACAATTCGCGGTTTATGTCATTGATGAGGATGAATGTGCTTCTCAATCAGAACTCTGGGGAAGAAAAGACGGCAGATGATGTAAGCCACTCGCTCTCTTGGCTTGCTTGGGAATCACAACAGCACACATATACACTCACACACACAAGGCATACTTCATCATACTCTCCTGCACGTGCCTCTCATCTCCGAGAGTGAGGCTACTCAAGGCTGCCAATGATGCGTTGCTGCCATCATCGCATGGTGTGCACAAGACCAAAGTCTGTAGATTATTGTCTGCAAATTACCTGTTCATTATCTTCATCACAGTATGAGTTCTTGATGACGGCGGGAGATTGCTAACACATGGAATTTTTGCTTATTTTTATTATTTTCTGTATTTATCCTAAAGTCTCGAAATTCAGTCTTACAGTGCTGTATATCGCCCGACGATATTACCACACTAAATGGAGACAGGTGACCTGTGCAATATCAAGTATAGCATAGCCCCTCATCGTCAAAGAATATAGTGATGCAAAGACCTAAATCGGATATTACTCTAAACTTTTCCATCCGAGTGGGCTTGGCTTTTCAAAATTCCCATCCTATCGTCACTTCACCATTCGCATTACATTAGATTGCTTGATTATCTGTAAAGAGCATCGCATTTCATGCAGCCCTTCTACTTACCCTCCTTTATACCATTCAATAGCATAGCATAACCTCTATATAGGTATGCAGCACCCTCGGCCCTACATGGGTCTGCCTGGGAAACTTTATTGCGATTGTATGTAAGTGCGCGCGCGCGCGTGTGTGTGTGTGTGTGTGTTTGTGTGTGTGTTGGAGAGGGAGACAGACTTCATCATACGCACCAACTGGGTAATAATCAATCATGCTGCATTATTCCCAGGACCTCGTATTGCGACATCGCGCCGCGCACGCTTTCTCCCTCACCGAGATGCGACGCCGATACGGGTCATTTTGGGTAGACAGAGAATCGGGTAGTCAATGCCGTTCAATGCCCTCTTTCACATAGAACAATTGCGCGCAGCGTGATTCCCGTTCTGTACTCGGGCTCCGCGCTTCACATTCCATTCACTCATGACAATAAATCGTAGACCATTGAAGCTATCGGAGGGGTTTAGTCAGAAGGGGCGATGAAAAGAAGGATACAGCGTCTGCTTCCGGGCGCCGGACTCCGCGTTTTTCTACTGGAGCAGATTCTCACGGGCCGACATGGCGGGCGCCGCATGCCACTTTCACTCACTGCCTGTTTATCCTTGAAGATGATATATCATGCATCGGAATCTCAGACCCCACAGTTCTCTCTCTGGGGATTGTGAGGTCGAACAAAGGAGGCAATCGTTCCGTTTACCTCATTCTTGGCCTCTGCAAAACCGTTAAATTCAACAGTAAATAAATAGAATTTAAATAATACTAAATAAAAAGGAGAGTATATTCAAAACAAAGCGACGCCGCGCTCTCGCTAGCTAAATTTCACTACACCAACTCAGCCCTTTGCATCTAGGCTACTTAACTACCGCATTCGTACCAAATAAAGCATCAATTCCATAGCTTCAAGCACAATTACTCGTATTTCCCAGGCCTGCATACCTCTCTCGTTAACAAACAGCACAGCATCGCCCAGCAACACACACGAACATTTGGCCTTCCAGGCTACCAAAGCTGGTCTAGGCCAGAAACTCTTCTTCATCATCATCATCATCATCATAGCAACGTAGATAGCTAGAAAGCTGGCGTGGTCGTCTTGGCCAGCGACATAGCCAATTCCTCTACACCGAACCAAGCATCTAGAACTAACAAACCCAGTTTAATAAGTTAATACCCCCCCGACGCCTCATGGGCGTCCCCCTCCCCTCCCCCAATGAACGGCAATGCATTTGTTTCTTGTATATGCCTCTTGGTTGCGTCCAATGTGGCGGAGGCGTCGCCTGTCCCCCCCCCTCTCTCCTTATTTTCTTCCTTTTTTTCTTTCTTTCGTCCTTTTTTTTCCACATCCCAAGAGAAACCTTCTTCAATTGAATGTTACGAAATATACCTGCAAACGCCCCATCAGCCCTCGTGGGTGGGCGGCCATCCGCTAAATTCCCCCCTTCTATTACACACTACATGCGTCCGTCCCCAAAATCCCCAGCCAGACTAAAATGTTGCGCCGCATTATTTTTTCCAACCAACGCTTCCTCGACACATGCAAAACCCACATGGGGAGCGCAAACGAAAACAACCCTCTCTTCTTATTATTTTTTCTTGCATGCCCGCGCCAATTTAGGTCCCAAATAGTGCCGGCTTTCTCTCGGAACCCGTCGCAGACGTTATAAAACAGATATCACAACCGTTATGTGATCTGTTGTTACTGCCATTATTGTAGCTATTATCATAAAATGTTATTGTCCACAACTGATCCCGCCCCGACCGACTGACATCGGCGAACTTTTTGACAGCAAAAGATCAAATCACAAGATCGGAGTTTGCCCGGTAAGGCTCCCAAACCTTCTTCTTTTTTTGCAGTTCCATTATTCCTTCCTACAAAGCACACATTGGTCTCCCTTACCACACCTTATTCTTAGCCAGCCTCGCTCGGCATTGGCGGGATGTGGAAGTTATGAATGGAATGCAGCCTTTCAAGGAAAAAACCATACCATCCATCCATCATACCCCCGCAAGCAGAGTATAAGTACAGGTTGTCTAATACACACTTACAGCCAAAAAATACCCCGCATAAGCCGGGCTCAAAGTCAAATTCCAAACTATCGCGATTCTAGTTCACGCAACTAAATTACAGAACCAATCTCCTCTAATCTGCCTTTTGTAGTTCCATCTTCAGCTACGTGGGTAAAGTAAGTAAGTGAGTGTATGTTGTAAACAACCTGCGTCGGTAAAGCGGAAACGGGGGGGGCACCATTCTTCATCCCATACCGCTGGCGCTCGTTTCGTTTATTACAAAATGCCTAGCCTATCAACACGTCTACTGTTTACGCAGATGTACGTATCATCTAATAATACAAATTTACTCCTACCTCCCCTAGTAGTTAAACCATATGCCGATAGAGCCAGCCCTTCCTTTTAGGATCCCGGCACTCGTCTACATCCCCTCAGCGCATTCCGCCGGCTTGCCCTCTTCACACCGCCAGACTTTTCAACGTGGGTCCGCTGTTCGGTGACTCAGATATTTCAAGCACGCACAAACACACACAATAATCACCAGCCAATGCACAGCTCACTCAGTCACGTATTTACTCGGGAAAAGGGACCAAGAAGAGGTAGCTTCATGTAACTTTATTCATGTTTTTGATAGGTCATCGTCTAGGATAAGCCTTCTGTGAGAGCCACTTTATTTTAGTTTTCCACCCCCTTGACGTCGGCTTTGGTGAGATACCCTTTTCATGGGTCAAAACCACTTTTTTTTCATCCTTCTTCACCGTTGTAGTACTTTTTTCTCCGCTCTCGTCATAGCCGTTTGGGGGGGGTTGCAATCCCTGTCCATAGTCTTTGTTATAAAAAAATAAAGGAAAAATCTCTCCGCCCAAGGTCGCCCCTGGTTGCGCTTCATCTTCCACACGATACTACAGTACACACACTACCATCGCCCCTGAACTTTGTGATGACCGGAAACATCAACATGAATGCATAAGCTCTGTCGGAGCTTTAACTGAAAACCAGAAAAGTCCAGACCATGGTATCATTGGGAGACCAACGCCTTGCAAGTGCCAGAAAGAAAAAGAAACAAAATAGAAATGAGAATCCGAGCCAGACAAAACGTTAAAAGACACAATCGAATAGATATCGCTAATGCTGTGCTTGAGGTGTGATAAGCCACGCCAAGTCACTCGCGTATTAGCCTGGTATGAATAGCCAGTGGCTATGATAGGGTATTAAAAAAGGATTCGTAAATCGTCACGGTTCAGGCAGCGCCGCGTCGAGTAATCCTTGGTGTAAATCGCCTGTATGCGCCGTCCAAATGTACACGGCTAGGCTCCCCCTTATATGGGTGAAGCACTGCCAGCAAAAGATCCGTTCTGAGGTATATGCATGGGATATCCCAGTAGGTACAAGAAAAAGGTTGGTAGCTGTATTATTTACCAGCCCTTGGAATGGTATCCGTTGAAGGCCTCCTTGGAGAAGTACTGGTTCCAGCTGCTGGCGTTGACATCCTCACTCTGCTTCATGCAGGGCTTATCAGGATATTGCTTGAGGTTGGCGACATCGTGCGAGGTATGGCGACGCTTGAGCACAGCGTTGGCAGTCGATGACTTCTGCTGGCGCTCCCAGAGAAGGTGGCGACGGAGAGACTCGGTAAGCTCTGTGGCAAGCATGTTACGTCGGGTAGTTCGCGGGGATAGAGCGGCCTGAGCGTGAACGTGGTTGGTCGTGGCAACGATGGGCTGGGCACTGGATCGGGGTACCTCAATGATGGGCTTGAGGTTAGAGTGGCGCATGCCCTTCATCATAAGAGGTCCCTCATCGGAGTCGTTGGGTGAGCCACCCAGGGTTGGGTTGCCATGGCCAAGGCGGGAGCGAGGAATGGCCGAAGTGGACTGAGAAGCCTGGTTGCTAAGAGTCATGGCACGCTCGTTCTGAGCGAGCATCAAGGTGATGAGCGAGGGACGCGAGGCCAGGTTGGCCTTGGACTCAACACGCTGAAAGAACTTGTCATCAACACTTGACTTGCCGCTGTCTTCAATGGAATCTTCCCAGTCAGAGGAGTCATCATCGTCATCAATGGCACTCTCGTCGACATATTCGCCCTCGGTGTCAGAGTCCACAGCAGACTCGGCCTCGAAGGTGCGAGTTGTCAGGTTGTTGCTGAAAGAGGTCTTTTTCTTGGGGACGGAGAGAGAGGCGGATTTGCCAAGGTTGCTTCGAAGAGATGCATCTTCCTCGGAAGAGACACCCATTCGGAAGGCGGACTTCTTGGACATGATGGGCTTGCGGATCTCCACACTCTGTCCCAGCTCACTCGATGAGCAAGATCCACCAAGAGCGAATCGGGGAGTCTGCTTCTTGAGCTGGACAGGCTTGTGTGCAGGGGAGGACCTAGGCTCAGGTATTGAGTCGTCGGTGGAGATGGCTGGGGCAGGCTGAGGGAAAATCTTGGGAGCGGGGGCCTGGGTGGGCACGAACTCCTGGATGGCCTTGATCGGCATGTTGATTGATGAGTGCGACTCCTCCGAGGTCTGTGAATCAGTAGAGGATGAATTGGATCGCTCTAGAGAGAGCTCAGGCTGAACAGCGACCTTTCGAGGTGCGAGAGAAAGTGACGCGTACGATGGGGCAGAGAGAGGAGTCTTATCCTTTACAATGGATACGACCATCTTGCCAAAGTCGTCTGAGCTGATATGTCGGTTGCTGCGGGTAGATTCGAGGCGTCGTATTCTAGGTCGAACGATGTCGAGAGGAACAGATGCTGAGGCGATGTCGATATTCTCGTCGTCGGCCAGAGAGTCGACGCTGCCAGAAAGCTGTGGGATGTCGTGTAACCGGGCCTCTGAGGGAACGGTCTTGGGGAGAGTGCTGGAGGAGGAGGTGGCGGAGATGGATGCCAATCGCTTGTCGTTTTCTACAAGCTGTGTTCGTTGCCAAAGTCTCCAGCTGAGGTTTTCTAATCTGTGGCCTTGCTCAAGTGATTCTGCGCAGCGAGAAAAGACTGCATTGAATTGGTTGGTAAGCCATTGAGGGGAAGCGGTAGTAGCATGGGTGTTTTTGTCAAACTCACCAGTCCACATGCTATACAAGTTGGCGGGATTTTCAGTATCGACCTTGTGGATAACGTTGGCATCCACAGTTAACACATGCGTGTCTAGGCGGTACGGCATTGCTGCCAGGTGTGAAAGAAGATTCGGCGGAGTGGCGGGCAGCTGTTGTGATATATGAAACAGGTGCCGGGGCAAGGCGGCGGTCAGGGTTTGTTGTTGTGGGAGCGTCTGAAGAGGGGGCTGCTTAGACTTTTCGGAGTGCAAAAAGCCCTATCGTCACCCAAAACGTAAAAGCCGGCTCGGTTGTGTTCGGTCCAACACACACAATGGGCGCAGGGAGCAGAAAAGCGGTTGAGAAACTCTGATTCTTCTTGTTGCAAAGCTAGGCGAAGTAGGAAGAAGAACAAAAAGTGGTTGATATTCGTGCCGTGGCGGTGTCGAAATAACAAACGGTTTGTGTGTGCGTTTGATGCGAGGGCGGGAGTATGGAGAAGAAGGCGGTCGGAGCTTTGGTGCGAAGGGAAGGTCGACGACAAGTTCTAGACGGATTGTGGAGAGTGAAGAGGGAGGAAAGGGCCTCGTTGATGTATGATGCTGGTGAGCCCGTAGGTTAAGTTGTATGCGGATAGATGGAGAAACAAGACAAGAGGGCGTCGAGAAACTGGGGAACCAGATCTAGTTATTAAGGTATCTGAGCAGGAGGATCAAGAAAGGTCTGGATTGGGGGGGGGAGTGGATGACTGAGTTGAGTGCGGTGTGCAAATCAACGTGCAACCCCATAAGGGCAGGCACAGAGGTACGTACCGAGGGCCCTGGGAGGGGCGTGGCTAGGGGTGTGTGTGGAGGTGTGCGAGAGGAGTGTTGCTGAAAGCAGACGCCCTCTCAGATACGTACCGCCAGGAAGGTACGTACCCAAGTATAGTACCCTGCCCTAATACGGAGGCGCCGCTGGGAGGGGAGAATGACTGGGGGTGCTGTGGGGATGGGAAGGCGGTGGTGGACGAGACAGCAGGGTACGTACTGCGCGCTCTCTCTTCCTCGTTTTCGTGGGTCGCTGTCAGGATTTCCCATCGTCCACAAGAACGCCAAAACGTACCCGCTGTACCTTCCTCCACCATCCGCGGCAGGGGGTCAAAGACCTCATTCTCCTAACTCCTAGCCCATTACCCAGAGGGGGGAGGAAATCAGTGCGCTGGCTAGAACGGCTGTCGCTGTGGTTTAGCCGGCTGACCACCGCCCCGCCAGAAATGAGCAAGCTTTGCCCAAAGGGGAAGTAATGGCCCATCGGTCAGCAAGACCACTGACCTAATATAGATTAGCTCTGGATGAGCAAGCTAATCCTCTTAGAGGCAGTGATAGCCTCTCTCCCAAAACCATCCCACAGCCTTTGTGCACCCCACAACTCAGAGGCCACACCTCAGGTGCTCCGTCAGCCGCCGCCAGCCCTGTGTCCCGACGACGAGGTTTTGGGCAGAAGCCTGGTGCTGGACGGTACTGGTCATGTGATGTCCCCTTTCTTTCGCCTCCGTCTCTTTGGCGTCTTGTTTCAACCCCACAGCACCCAGAAGACCGCGGCAATGCTCTGGCGGTGCCCGCTTTGTCCTGATTCATCGCTTTATTACCCAGAATGGCTTGGGCTCTGGGTCCCACCTGCCACGCTGTGCTCTATCAGGCAGTTGTCTGTGGCCTTTTCGATCCATCACGCGATTAGAGGCAGGCCCACCGTCTCGCCAAAACGGTTTGATATTTTCGGCTAGCCCCATACCCTTGCTTGCTTCCCAATGCTAGGGAAGCTCCCAAAACCGTCCTCCTGACTTTGCAAAACCGTTCCGAGGCAGATTTCCACATCACCCCCTCTGATAAACTTCCGTTTTGTGCACGATACGTACCTTCTCTTAATGATTTTACCTACCCGCGCTTTGAACCAGACGAGAATCGCCCAGAAAAGGCCACACCTTTCCAATGCCGCCGTCTCAGCCGGCTCACCGGGTGGAGGGCCCGTCGCTCAGACATGCACACACACACACCGTCTGTCTACTCTAGCGCACTCACGCTCTCGCATTCGGCCACGACCCTTTATTTTCTTCCGCAGTTTGTTCCAGCGCAGAAGTCACGTTCGCTTTCGCTTGACCTACCGGGCCCCAGTATCGAAGTGTGACGCCGCCCTGCCTCGTTCGGATGGAATTGCAAATCTCACACATCTCTCAGCCCGCTCGGCACTTTGCTGTGTTGTCCCCTCCCCCTTCCCCGTTTTAGGAAAAGCCCACGGGGGCCATGAGATGAGTACAGACTTCCAGCTTTAGCTATCAATAGATCTCCAGCGGGAACAAAGCAGATAGGATGTTCAAGAGAGGCGTGGGGAGGCAATTGGGGCCGTCCGGATGTTCTCCAAAGTTGAAACTCGTTGACCTAAGAGCTAATAGCTGACCCAACTTCCTGGGAAGGCAGCTTTAAAGCCCGGCAAACTGGGGGCATCCGCCAGATGCTCTCGTGCGCTTTTGTCCCCAATGAGTACCTCTCATACCGTAATTTGTTACTATGAGTCTGGAGTACCAACCTTACGTACAATACCATCAGGGCTTATTACAGGTATGACAGTATTGGCAGATGTGACGTGCCCTAGTCGGGGGCCAGACCCTGGGGCAAGGCTCAAAATCAGTTCAGTTGGTCCGGCACACCGTCCAGCTGACCGTATTTTCTGCCCTCTCCGATATTCTGTACACGTCGTACGAGTCGTCGCTTCATCCCACGATAACTTGGCTGCCGGAGCGGTGGGAAGCGACCTTGTGGCTTCAGCTCTGGAACGGGCAATGTCTTGACGGGATGACTTTGCGGGAACGGGGAAGAAGAGTTGGGGGTTAGACACCGGTTCAACTCGCTTGCCCGCCGTTCCGCTGCGCCTGACCCCCAACGTTTTGGCCCTTTGGGGGGAGACGACTCAGCGATTTGGGCTCGTCTACGTATGCGAGTCAAGATCATGAGGATCATGAGGTATGGCCACCGGCGCCTGCGAGCCTTCTGGCAGAGCAGGCAGACGTTGCCCCCCTCCCCCTTCTCACACGCCAGGCTCTGGCGTCACATCGTAGGCCTCCTTTCGCCCAGTCCCTCGGGTGCTGCCAGCACACCAGGCGAAGCGAACAGATGGGAAGCCCGTTCTGCGACACTGTTGCTTAAAACCGCGCAGGTCACCTGTCCTCGATCCCTTGAAAGAGGACCTCCTCCATTGACGGGGCGCCACTCTTCCCCCAGGCTGCTAAACGGAGGCGAGGTTGGGTGTCTAATGCCCTGGAGCAAGCGGCCTAGGGTGCTGCACAACCATCACTCCCCCCGTTTCAGCGGGTTGGCGCTGCAGGGTCCCAGGACCCTTCCTCCAGTCCTCACTGTAGGGTCGGGTCACCTGAGGGTCAGCAGGACACAAACAGCTTCCCACAGCTCGCCACAGGGTCCAATCCACGGCCTTTGCTACCCGGAAAAACCACGCATTCGGGCAGACAGAGGGAGCGCGCGCATACATCTTGGCTGCCAACAGGTCCTCTGTTTGCCAACGCATCGCTTTTTTTTGCCGCCGCATGACCTCTTTTCCGAGGTTCCTCTAATGGCACCAGGCAAGCGTTTTTGTTTTGTTTTGTTTTTGAAGTTACCAAACAGCTGCTGCGAGATTAAATCATGCTCGTGCTTCATGCTCACGTTCACGTTCACGTTCACGAAAGAGGATGAATGATGATGAATAGACGAAGTCCCCTCTAATTTACTGCGTAATTGTCTACATAAAAACAGTCATTGATGAATGACTCGTCGAGCATTCTTGATATTGCAGCTTTTCAGCAATCGCCTGATGAATAACCAGCTGAGGCGTCAATCTTTTCCAATTAAGAACTCCAGTGGGCAGATTCGAACCTCGGCCATGCATTTTGTGCCATGGCCCTGTTTTAATATATCAAACCCGACTACTACTCAGCCCCAAGAAGGAGAAACACTAAATTCACAAGCAATAATGTCCAACCGTGCGATCAGAGGCCATTTCTTCCCCATGATTTTCGCCATGACCTCCTCTTAAAGCCGGGTGAACATCAACACTGCCGGTACCACCTCAGCGGACCGACAACTTGTTTTAAGAATGGAAGAAATAAATCCATAGAATTATGAAACTAATCAAGGTAAATATCATATTCTCTATCAAGCAACTATAGGTCATCCCCCTTTTGCCGGATATGTACAGTATTTTTATTGAATTATTAGCGAGCTTGTTGAGAGTTCGCTTGGAGTGTACGGGGAGACATCACACCAGCGGTGTTTTTCCCTTCACCCTGTTGGCTCCCGTTGCCGTCGGGCGCACTGGTGGGCAGCCGACGTCCCGTGCGCAACACACAGCTCGGATCGACATCGTTTACGATGCCGTCACAAACACCATCACTCTCCTTCTCTGCCCATGGGGAAGGCATCCCAGGACGGGACGCAATGACATGGCGTTCCGCGACAGGCAATGCCCGCTGCCGCCGCCGCCGCCCCGTTCTCTCCCCCCCCCCCCCCAGTTGAATATTGAACCAGGGTTAGTCGGGGAACGAGGAGGAGGAGATGCGGTTCAACACCTGGGTTGGTTACATTCTCGCGCCGCGCGTGTAAACCAAAGTCGCGCCGCTGTTTGCGGTCGAGTTCGAGAAGAAAATTGTCCGCAAGAAAACCCATTGGAACAAATCTTGTGCCTAAGATGAGCATGTCTTTTGATGATCCAGAGAGTGAGTGGCCCTTGGAGGGTTTTGGGTTTGGCGCCATTTCCGGAGCAGTGAACCTTGGTGTCGGGCCCGCGGAAGGGCTCCGGCGTCAGGTTACGATGGGGCTAATCCAAACCCAGCCCATTGGAGCCCAGCAGGGCAAAAGTTCAGGGGGGCCAGGGGGGGGGTTATTAGTGGAAGTGGTGGTGGTGCGTTTTCCCCGCCTGATTGATATTTCACGGTGACACATGGTGACCGAGGCGCGGACTCGTGGAGATTGGAAGGGGAGCGCAAGACGGTTTCCCTGAGGAGATAAGATACTCGGTGGATTTGATGGTGAGGACGAATGAATATTGTGCATTGTGCAAAGCGTTTGTGTTTTGAAGGCGAGGGCTCGTTCCAGAGGATGGCAAAGGCCCCTTTTCTCGTACGCTGGCGGTATCATGCCAGTAGGATAGTAATGAGCTATGTTATGCTATGCTGCCTGGCTAAATACATCCATCCCATCCAATACGAATAAGTAGGCTTACTTTTACCAAGCTAGCGTACCATTAAAAGCTCAAAATACGGATAACGACTGCCGTGAAGGCTTACAGTATGCAGAAAGCACGGCAATCAATTCGGCAGGCAGCAAAAGGATTAGGTAGGTACTCAATGTAACTCCAAGTCATCCTGACTTAAAAATACCCCAGACAGCCCTAACCCAGAATAAAAGAAACCAAGGGCAGGCCAAGAGGTTCGCCGGTGGGCGCTGCAAGCAATGCCCTGACACGGGGAAATTCATGCAATTGAATGACTTGGGGCGACTGATGAATCGCGTGACTCGAGAGGAATGCGATTTTATGTTTTGGGTGCTTTTTGGACGGTGAATTAGGAAAGGAATGCCCACTCCGCGCGTTCTGGGCGACAATGTAACGTGTCTGCTTAAACGGGGTTTCTCCGCCAGGGGGGCCGTGATCGTCCCACGTCCATCAGTCTCCACTGAGGTGTCCACCCTATAGGCCCGACAACCGGAAAGGCGAGAGGCGAGAAAGGATGAAATAATGGGAACGTGACTTCGCTTGAAGGCATGATTCATAAAAGAATAAAAAAAAAGATCGTTAGAAAAAATCAATAGACTAAGAAAAAAGATCCAGCAGCCCGGCTCTAGAAGCGGTCTCGATGCGAAGAATAAGACCAAGCGGGCTGAATCATCATACAGTCTACGTGGATGTAGTGTGTGGATATGGAAAAAAAGGCATCTACACTTTCCTATTCTTGCAGCACTATTGAATGTCGCGTGGACTTCTATCCGTACAATAAGTACCTAGACACATTGAAAACAATAAAATAAAAATGGGACGCTATTGGAAAGGCCTCGGCTGTGACTATAGACGGGAACGTCAGTTGCCGAACCGTTTTCTCCATTGTCTAGTATCTGTGCAGCGATCTATCGACGGAGTCTTTGCAACGGCGTTTTGTATGCTTGTGGATTGAAAATAGTGTGTCGAGGGTAGGCCACTTGACGATGCAACAAAAGATGCAACGGTTATTAATGTCATTATGAGTGTCAGAACATTTTGAATATTTGGTTAATAAAAAAATAGATATAATATGATTTACAATAAATTAATTCATGAATATCATATCTGCATCCTGCACCTGATAATTTGTTCTCTGAAATATAAATCAGCGACATCCACAGCAATCAAATGCACGTACAAGATCGCCATACACATAATGTATCCACTAGCCTATATCTCGCCTACAGGTACAAGACAAACAAACAGACCAGGCATGTAAAATAATATCCCGTATGCACCTGACGTCGTATCAGACACCAACATAACAAAAAGAAGATGCAGGTCCAGCTGAACTTGATATATACACACATATATGACAACCACAGAGCGTTTTTGCAAGACCCAGAAAAAAAACAGGCCCGGTTATTGTTATTTCATTCTGCCGGAGGCTTCCTCGCATGCCGGTTGGCTGGTCACCTTTACTCCGCAGCAAAGAAGAATGAAATAAACTCGACAGGTCGGTTCTTTGAGGAGGGGGGCATATAAGTGGAGAGAGTAATAACCTGCACAGTAATAGAATCCAAGGGGGGGGGCGTTTTTTAATCCAAGGATTTTTTTTGTGAACGTGTAGATAGTATGCCCCCGATGGGACGGGCCGCCGAAAGGGTCTCATCTGTTTTGCATCTTTTTTCCTTTTTGAAAAATTCCCTCTTTTATTTTATTAAAATATTGATATACACATCTATCTTTGTGGCTGTATAGTTTTTATGAGAAATAAACCAATTTGGGGGTTCATCATCGTAATGTGAAAAGAAAAGACGACCTGCATGAACAAGAAGGGTTCTAATCAAGATTTCCAATTCCCCCGAATGCACACGCCCTCACCCTCACCCCCTGGCTGTGCTGAAATAGGGTCGTGGCGAGCAAAGGGAGGAAAGAATACACTCCAACAGAGAGGACACACCAACCCGGGACCCTGGTTCAGGTTGTCGATTTTATGTTTTTTCTATGAGACGAGGAAAAACAACAAAGGCGATCGGGTCCGATGAGATGCTGATGCAGCCACACGCAGAAAGAGGAGGCGCTGCGGAGTTTTTTTTTTCTGTTGCATTCAGATAGAGTGCAGCTGCAGGGGGAGGTTCTCAATTCATTATACACTAGGAAACCGTAGGAACGGCTTGGCCCGATAGAGAGAGTGTGTGCGTGTACGTATGTTGGGTTTGAATCGTGTATCAGTTCGTCCGAGTTTATTGCAATACTCGGAGATGCGACTGGTCCGAAGACCTTGAGTCGTAGTAGCCAAAAAAATTGTTAGCTACCCAAGCTAGGCTTTTTCGTTTTCTGCGACACAAAAGCATCACAGCCGTCTTTAGACTCTTGGGGGGGGGGGGTTCGAGCTAGGGCTGGCTACGCTCTCCCCTTACACCTGAAGGAACTGGTCCCTTGACCTTGGGGATTCAGCAGCAGCAGTTGTGTGTGGTTTTTGCTTTGCACGCGTCGTCCCGCTTTCCCTGGCTTGGTTTCTCCCGCCAGCGGGGTTTGACTGTTGACTCTGGCGGGCTGATGATAGCCATCAAGGACTTATTACTAGGTAGCTACTGACAGGCATGGAGGTATCACTAATGGAGGAGAATACCAAATACAAAAGAGATCATTGGGCAGAGAACCTGAAAATTTACCATCATCAGGTGGCCTTTTTGCACGGACCAATACCCTCTTCGTTGCCAACGGCACCAAGCAAGCAAGATACGTGCGTGTTTTTGCTTTTTCTGCCTTTGCGTTTTCTTCTGGTTGCCGCGCCCTCCCCCAGTTTTATTCCCAGTTTCCAATCCAGTGCCGATTCCATCAAGCGCCTTTTTTTTTTTTCGGTACCTTGCTAGTTTAGGCCCCGGGGGAGGAGTGCTGGGGCCCTGAGCCGGCACCCAGACCGGATCCTAGCGCCCACCGACCTCTTAATCTAGCGTGTGGTTGCTCTCTTTTCCAGGGGGCCAGGGGGGGATTCTGTGTGTGTGTGTGTGTGTGTGTGGCGGGGGCACTCCTAATCGTGGGTATCTTGGTGCTGTGCCTTGATCGGGATCGTCATCTTCCGTGGTGGTGGTAAGAGCTGTGTGGATGATTGTAAGCGTGAGCGAGAGTGAGTCTGTGAGTTGTCTACTACGACAGCTATCCATGGATAGTTGTTGTGCGGCGGCTTTAACTGCGCCGTATGTGCACACACACACACACATCGGCCACGCGCTTGCATTGCATTTTCCGTAAATACCTTTCATTACCATTTACACTAAATAACACACTACACACGTGTTTCCCCCCGGCGCGTTTTTCTGCGCGAACCGGGTGTTGGGAATTGTGTGTGTGTGTCATTTTGTGTTCATTTGTATCCAAAACATACATCTATGCTGTACATATTTTCTCCTACCGGCCCGCGTCATGCACACATATATAAGCTTCACGTGCAACTGAACAACGAATACTAAAAAAAATAAAAATACCCGTGGTCTTTTTGATTTGCTAGCAGACGGGACAGATTAATGAAAAGCAAAAAAAAAAAAAAACCTGTTTTGCGCCCCTCTCTCTCCCGCGCCGCGGCTTGTCTAGTACACCCAGAAGCGCTTTGTTGTTAAGAAAGGGTAAGGAGCCTTGGGAGCCTTGCAAGTTTTTGTCCACGATGATCACAATGGGAGGGGCCTGCCGCGATCACTCAGATTTTGACAGGCATGCTGGCGTCACCCTTTGTGTTACCGGAGAGCCGAATCCTGATGATCTTTTTTAAACAGGTACAGCTAACTCTATACGTATAGTACATGGTAAACTGCCCTGGTGTTTGTCATATGTGATAGAAAAGTAATTGCTGCGTAGTAATTGTAACTGGCAAACCCATTATACACCCACTGTATCCGTACATCGCACTCCTAATAAACCCAATACTTTTTTAAACCATGTTCATGACCCAGCGGCGGCCGACTCTCCCACCTTCCCCGTGACCCAGGGGCACGGAACTGGCAAAGACACACTCACACTCAGTATCAACAAAGACACGCCAGACCGACAGGGGGAAGTCAGTCAGGTTGCATCGCGACATCTCTTGGTTGGCATCGGTTGGTTTCCAAGGGCTGCCCCCCTCCCCCATGTTCGATTCCCACGGGGCCGGGACGCAGGATTCCTTTTCTACAGCATTTACGGTTTACTCATCGTTTCATAATGGTGTGATTCTGCGTACCTCTATAGGATAGAACAGTGAGAGAGAGAGGGTGAGGGGAAGGGAAGGCCATGAGGAATGTTTTGCTTTTGTTTCCTCCTCGAGATAAGGCGGCTTTTCCTCTTTAGGATGAGCGAGCCCCTCCCCCAAATTCTGACGCAAGGGACGGGAGGGGCCGTTTTGATAAAAGTAATAATACCTAAATTTATTAATCGAACAAATAAAACGGTGGGCTCATTAATAATTCTTTGTAAAATAATTACCGCTGAATTCCTTGTAGATCACCAGTTTCCCCCCCTCTTGTGCAATGAGGAGGGTATCATCACGTCATCAGCTCTTCACGTTCGCTCGCTTCGCTTTCCGGCTTTGGTAAGGGACCCCCCCATCATCACCGGGTGCACATCCCGGGCGGGAACAATGACGCCTTTCTTTTCCCCTTTGGATTAAAACATGCTTGTAAATTTTGCGGCTCTCGTGACAGATATACACTTACCCAAATCTCGCATACCGAGGGTTGGGTTTGATGTCCAAGACTCACATGCTTGAAAAGGAGGGGCTTGGTCGATGGAGATTGCCCATAAATTACATATCTTACATGGTAAATGTTAATAACAGAAGTGCCTAATTAGGTATTTGTACACGGCATAGGTACAACATGCCCGAGTCGTCATTAACTGTAAGTAGCATTCTTGGTCTACTAATAGCATAAGTATGCTAATTACATGGCAAGGCAAGGTTAGACTAGGAAGCCCCCTATGTCTCGTCCAAGTACGGTACGCATATACAAAAAAAAAAAAAACATTTTAATTTCCATTATTTCCATTATTTTCTTTATTTTCCATTTTCTTTTACCCATTATGAAGTACAAGCCCTCATTCTTATATCAAATCCCAATTTGGGGGCCCTCTTTCTGCGCTGGTCGCTTAACTAGGCAAAGACGCTGCACCACCACCACCCACCCACCGATCACTGCATTGGATCGAGAGCGGCCCGCCCGTGTTAGTCTCCGCGGTTTGTCTGGGGGACCCTGACAGCCCAGCCCAGCCAGCCAGCCCAGCCAGCTTACAAGAGAAGCTGCGCTGAACTGCAAGGCGCCCCTGGGACAAATTTGTCCGAATGGCTGCATTGCCATGGCTCCTCTGCATATGCTTTCGCCTTATTCTAGGCATTGTTTACGTAGTTTTACAAGGTGTTTGTTTTTATTATGCACAATCTCGTAAGGGGGGACCCTTGTGGTTCGTCAGCCCAGCTACGTACATACATATGTACATACATCGTTGGAACACAGCCCTTTTTTTCTTCTTGGTCGGCGCCATTACGAGCCTGGGTTCCTGCAGCAGTTCCATCCATCAGCCTATGAACGCTGCACGATCTTCGACCTTTTGACGAGGGGGGAAGCCTTGTTTTGCAGTGTCGCGCAGGCTCAGCTGGTTTCACAGTTTTCTGTCTCTTCAGAATGGGCCAAGAGAGTGAGCGGGCGGCGCGAGTCTGCATGTGAGTGTGTGAGGGATCCGGGTTCCATTGTTGTCTTGGATCTACTCTCTTCTCGCCGCCGCCGCCGCCTAAAGGATGTTCGTTGCCCAGGGCCAATCTGGGCCTCCGAAAATGCTCGGGGCAGTAATACCAGTGGTGGTATCATGTGCATTTCCACCTTTCCACCCCCACGGGGGGCCAAAAAACAACGAAATGGAATGCCAGTGATTCCGTATCTAGAAAGCTGATAGATCTGATCTTCTCTGCCTGTTGCTGCGTTGCATCGTTTCTTGTAGCCGCCGCAGGACTGCGCAAAATACCCACCTATAAGCCCGTGATTACTGAACTGGAGGCGTAGCTCTGTGTTTACTGTATTACATAATCTACAAGTATCTATAGGCTCTACGATACAAAAATCCGAGAGTCTGGGAGGAGGGTGTGCACCAGTGGAATGCGAGGGATGGGCCCTCCAACTCGGGAAATGGGTTTCCCAATCCTTTCGCTAAATCTGGACACGGGGTCTCTTTTTGTCGGTCCCGAATGGATTGATCGAATGGAGTTTCTGTACTGCTAGCTGTGGGAGGTGCGGGATCTGGTTCAGCATACCAACAGCAGCAGCATCTCAAACCTTGTCCTAAACCTGTCTGTCTGCTTGTCTTGACTCTGGACGGGCGTCGCGGTCGTCGATTTCAGTTTGCCTGCATGCCACACTTGGTTCAAAAGCTAAAAGGAAAAAAAGAATGCGAGCCTTTTACTCTCGGGTCTTTCCTAGTTTGAGTGTCCCATCTTCAAATTAAGGAAAGGAGCTCGTCCAACGCAGGACGCTGATTCGCGCAGAGTGCGAGGTTGTCTTTTTCTGTGAACACAGACAAAAAAAATCTCCTCATCCAACAGGACATTCCACAACAGCTGGGGAAGACATGAGCAGTCATGTTTTCTCGCTGGGCGTACCTGAAAACCGAAGGCGTGGGTGAGAAGGGGAGGATTTGAATTTAGTTACTGCACCCAACATGCAAATCATTGTCCGTTGAAATCTCACATTGATTGATTTACAGGTCCATGCATTCCCCGTGGAGAAGAGGGTCAGTCAAACAATTCACCTGCGTGAAGCTTGAACAACGGGCGAACGGGGATGGCGTGATACTCTGGGGTAAATACTCCATGTTCTCGTGTAACTGAAGGTTTGCATTACGTGCAAAGACGCATATGCTTGAAATGCTTCGAGTTTGCAGCAAAGCGCGTCCCCCCTCTGAAGCAAGGCTTGGTAGGTGCTCAGATTTTGTCCGATTAGCGAGCGTCCCCCCTCTCCAGATCGCCGGGTGGGGGGGCAGAAGGGGGGGAGTGTTTCCCCAGCTAGAGGCGGGCTGAGGTGACACCAGATGGGCGAGAGAAGAATGTGTGGTTGGGGGGGTTGAAACAGAACACACTCACATAACACAGGAGGAGAAAAAAAGAAGCTTTTCAGGGAGATATGGGAGGAGGAGGAAGGGGGGTGGCCACTCGTATGCCCGGGGAAATAGAGCTTAGGTCAATTCCCGTTGGCTTTTGTTTGAATTACTGGGGTTTTATTCTTTTTTTTGCCTATTATTCTTGGCATTTTGTATTTTACTCCGCAGAGAATCCGTCGATCGGATCTGGATCTGTCTTGGTTCCGATGATCGACTGGTTTTACCAAAAGAACTCTTACAAATACAGTAGCCAAGTTTTTTCTCCAGGTATGTAACACGTCTCTGGAATTGCAATTCTAGATATGCACACACTCCATATGAACCTTTATTCTGGCCCTTGTCAGCGATATTTGCAGTTTGAAATACCATTTTTTGCCACATGCATATCACAATTTTCTTTGTCCCGCAGTCGTAGCAGCCGTGTTTCTCATTTTTTAAAACACTTGCGTCAGGTATGTATGTATGATATGTTACTTGCATCAATGACAGGCATGGGGCAAAGACGCGGGACAGTGATTGGCATGTTTGCACGTGTTTCTTCTGTTTCTTCTCTTTTCTTTGTGCTAATATTTTACCGTCTGCCGCTGTAACATACCTGTCATAAAAAAAACATGGGGGAAATGTTGCCGTGAATTATCGGGTCAGCGAGACATCAGCTGACCCGGGCCAGGAATTCGCTATCAGGGCAGTCTGTCTGTCAGTCCCTGTGTTCCCTGTAACTTGTCAATTCAAGTCAACTGTAACGTGCGGTTTTCAATGCTTGTTTTATTACCAATTGACAGACAAAAACATGCGCAAGTTATTATTACTATGACAACGATTGCGTAATTCGTATTGCCATTCAAAGTCAGCAATGGGGGGGGAGCATTTCCCCCGACGATGACTTGAACACTTTGCAACGTCTTGCCGTTTTGGGAAGCACGTTCATTTGCATTACACGGCAGAGGTCAGAAAACCCCGATCTATCTTATCTTTGAACAGGTAGGTAATTTGGAGGACAATACCGGGCCGACGATACAATGGGAGAGGACCCCTAATTTACACCACTATACTCCCCATATTAGGTGGGCTATTATTAACAACAAAATCCGCTACGGGAGGCAGCCAAACCCCCATTCTATTCATCTTATTGAAGAGCGGCCGATTACTAAAAAAGCCCGCAGCACTGATTACGCATTCGCCTCGTACGCCGCGTTGTCAAAGCCCGAATTTATGCAGCGGCAGCTCGCTTGGAAGTATTAACCAATATATTCTTGATCATTTCAATTCTTGGACGGTGCTGTCATGCTCCTCTCCAGGATCAGCAGTCGAAGGAGCGGTTATTTTCGGACGAGGCGCAGCTCCCAGCTCAGGCCTCTTAGTTACAGGAGGAGGCTGCGGACGATGGATGTACGTTTTGACGGTGTGCTCCAAATGGGCGGTCAATATATCGGTCGGCGACAAGCAACGGCGGGCGGTTAAAACAGGAGGGTGAATTGCCCGGTCCGACATCTAGAATACGGGGGGTTTATCTGTGGCAAAAAACACACACTACATCCTTGATAGCCGCGCCTTTTCTGATGCCCCGTCGCCGCCGCCCACTAGGGGGACAGGATGATCATTTGCGCTTTACGGAGAGGTAAGATGCTCGATGTTATGCAGCGCGGAGTTTACAACACTCGGGTATTCGTCCCCGAAACGACGCCCCCCGGCTAAATTGGAAGCGAGGCTCTGCTCGGGATGGCAATCATGCATGACGATCATTGAAAAATCGGGGGTCCAGGGCTCGACCGAAGAAGGAAAAAAAAAGGGTATACTTTGCTGCGGGCACGTCAAATGACCCATTAAAATTTGTCGATTTTTCACTTTCCATTCTTTTGCCTGCCGACGAGAATTACCGATTCGGAGTGTCTGGGGAAGAAACACGGCAAGCATAGCACGATGTGACAACACGGCAACATTAAGACACGCAGCGATATATCGAGGCGGCGGCGGCGGCGCGGGCGGAGGACAACCGGCTTTTTTTTTTTTGGCTCGCCCACTCCAACTCCCCGATACAGTTGCAATGCAATTTCGGTCCCGTCATTCTAGCAAGGACGGGAAAGTTCTCACATTTCTGTAAATAAACCACCATCACATCACAAGACACGAATGGACGGACGGGGTGCGCATGACAGGAAACGGCACAGCCCACATGAAACACTCAGCATGGACCCCTAGATTTTGTTTTCTGGGGGAGTAGAGGAGATGGAGCCTCATCTCCATCATCATCATCATCATCATCACCATTGGCACTATTTTTTGGTAAGAACAAGAGAAATAGAGCTTTGACCATTAATTACATAGCATGTTATAGATGCTACCATACGCAGCGCAAGCCGCTGCCACTGCCACCCCCCCGCCTAGATTTGACGTTCACGTGTACCATTGCTGCATGGGCAGGTCGTCGTGCGCTGCATGGCTTTGTGGGGGAACAAGGGGGGGGTCAGTCAAGCACAGCAACGACGACGATTCGCACGTCAAGGGCTCAGGGGTAGACGGGGAAAAAAAGATGATGGGGAGAATCCTATTGTTTTCCATGTTTGTTTGTGTAGTATGCATGATCCTGCTGGCGGCATGTGCGCTGCTGCTGCTTCCTTCAGCCTTGCCCCGGCACATAAACATTACGAGCGCGTCTCTCCATCGTACCTAGGATAGGTATTGACTGACACAATATGGAGTCGGGTCAACACAATGCCGGGGGGTTGACAGCACACAGCAAACTCCTATAGTGGAAAAGTAGTCCGTTTATTATGATTATTATTATTATGATTATTATTAGGATTAATGGTATTCTTTTTCTTCGGGAACTTTTATGGGGAAAACGGTGCAGAAACGGGCAATCTGGCCGTTTCCGTTTTCAATGTTCTTGCCCCGGACCAACAACAAACAAAGATTCAACACTGGATCATCGGTGCCGAGCGCTGGGAGCGTCAATCTCCGGCGGCGGATATTCCCATAGTAGGGTAGAGTAGGCAAATGGGCATTATCTGTTGTCATCGTCTGGTAGGTAGTCTACGAACCAATGCAGATGTAACCGACCTACCTACTGGGGGAAAGAAAAGTGCCCAAAAAGAATTGGTGGCGTAGAACCATTTGCCGCGGATTTCGGTCATCATTCGAAAGGAGGGGGGGGGCCATTTCTAGAAGTTCCTTCTGACCTTCTGGAAGGACTTTCGGCCTAACTAGTCGTGGGACTCACACCCACCCCCATGAGGGTTTGTTGTTGGTCACTACAAGGTACGGTGAGTAAGGGTGACAATCCACTAGCTTACGCTGTACCTCTTTTGTACAGCTGTCGATATATTGCGATTTCGACGATGTGCCGGGATGGCGTCGAGTGAGTGGGTTTCTCGGTGCACTTGACCGCAACGGCAGGTTCACCGAAATGGGCTCAGCTTGGCCATCAGGTTTAGGGCCTCCGTCATTTTCTCTAGAGGACCCGCTGGCGTTTTCGTTTACCACGTGTTAATTAATGATAATAAAGGCACCGCGGCAGTGCTCAATTATCTAGGCGTTCGTGGAGAATGGGGGCATTTCTACGTAATTAGAGATTTTTCAATGTATTGGTTCGGTAACATGTCTGGTGCTAATTGTTGGTTAACGTAACGTGTACCTGTACATGATGCTCTCGGGCTTGGAAGTGGAGATTTTCCACTCTAGATCGACAGGCGCGATGCGAGAGTCTTCGGAATTAATTACATAGTACATGACAAATGGGAAAATGGATGGATGGATGGATGGATGGATTGAGCAACAACTCTCCGAATGTGCCTTGCCCAAAACTCGGGCCTGCAATACCGAGCCCCAGAAGCCGAGGCGATACCGAGGATTGTCCTCGGTGTACGTACGTAATCCCTCGGCGAGACAAGACATCGCACTGTGGCTCAGCAGCGGTCGAGAAGGAAACGTCAGTCACCAGTGTCGTTCCAAGATCGAGGCTGTAAAGGCGGCCACCGCCACAGTATGTTGACGGTGCGCTGGCCACGCTGGTCCGGCTGTTGGGACCTGGACCTAGAATGGCTGACAAACGCACACAAACACGCAGACTGAGTCACGCTGAGTGATGTACAAGCTCAGTCCATGGATACAGGATTAACAATACAATTCGGCAGCCATAGCAGCCGAGGAACAAGGGGGCAACAACACGCACGCAATCCATCAATCCATCGGTACTCTCCGAGAGATTTTGTCTGGACTTGTTGGGATTGCCTTCTGGGTCGTATTTTTGTCGATTATGACAATGAGGGCCCAGAACCCGCACAAGTGGAGGTGAAGAGGGGATCACAGCGGTCATTCCTCGGTGAGTCCACTTTGTACGGGCAAAGGCGAAGCCGGTCTCTTGATGATTTGCAGGACAGGACAGTATGTATTACTGCGCGTTACTGGAGGATTCAACGGCCAGTACGAGGAAGAAAAGAGAGGGTCCTCTGTCTCGGCTTTGACCACAAGGTCAGCACAGCATCTTGCTCACTCTTACGGTTTTTTACTTTTGCCCCCTTGCTAGGCAGACGTGTACGATATGAGTGTGAATTCTTGCTTTTGCCTCTTTTAGGCCTTGTGCTTTTTGAACGTGATTGCGATGCTTGAATCTGGCACGTGGACTGAGTTACAGTACAGGTCGGTCTAGGCTGCTAGTACTTCGCCACTACTGCCCTGTAAAATGCCCTGTAGAGCTACCTGGTCTCCCTGGTGTGAGCATCAATAGTTACCTAAGTAGATAATGTACCTAGTCTGTCCACCCCCCCGTTCTCGAGTTTAGAATATTAGAATATCACATCAGCAGACATGATGATGCCCTTGGCCAAAGCTCCCTCTTCTCCCTCAATTAAAGGGCTTGTACATTTCGATGAACCCAATTCATTCAATTGATTCATGCCATTTCCGGAAGATGGAATGACCAGGGCGTGCTCTAGCTAGATTACTAGTAGACTGATAGAGAAAGCCGTTGAGAGGAGGAGGGGGGGGAGAATAATCCCCGGATATCGATTCATGCACATGCCGAAATAAGACAGAGTGCCAGGCCGTTGGATAATAGCGGGAAAAAAGGAAATACAGACAATAACCATTGTCATTCAATTCTTTCCATTGGGCCGTCTTTTTTTTTGGGGAACTGTTCTCTTTTCCCGCGTGCCGAGTATCTGTATTGTACAGAGGTACGATCGGTGCACAACGTCTAGGTAGCTGTCCATCGGTCACTTCGCTTAGATGTCCCACGAGTCAAGCCCATCGTTTTTCCATCTGTAGTTTTTGTCGATTTTTGTTGGTTGCTTCACTGTTTGTCAGCGGAGGTCTCCGCGTACACAAGAACTAGGTACTACCCTGTGTTGGTGATGACTTCCCCATCTTTAAAAAATCTGCCGTTCCATGCACTGCCCTATCCCATTTTTTCTATTCTACCCGTTTATCATGTGAAATGCTTGCTGTTCCCACTTCTTCTTCTCGGCATCGGCCAATTCTTTTGTACTGCCGAGAAAGAGGAGACATAAGTAGTGCTAGCAGGGAAAATGTGTTCCCACATGGTGCGCTTGTTGGTCGCCAAAGAAAAAAGAAGCGGGCGGCTTAGGAATGGAGACAGACATGGCAGTGAAAAGATGGGAACACAAAAAAATACCCCGGACTACCAAAGTGCCGAGCCTCACAATCCTCCTTTTTGTATCTAGTGTAGGTGTACAGAGTAGTTAGGTTAGGTTACCCATTGCCAGGCACCAGGTCTAGATACGTGATGGGGCAAAAAGTCTTTCACACAATGATGAATCACATTTTTCCTGACAAGATGGAAATGTTCCCCGGTTTGGTAAGCTAAGCTAACTAACAACTTGTGTGAGATTGTGAAAAAAGGGTGTGGGGTGGTATTTTCTTCTTTTCTAGTTTTTGTCTAGTGTTTTTTCGGTGGTTTCTATTGGGGAGAGCGGAAGGTTGGGTTGGCTTCCCCTAGTGGGTTGATTCAAGACTAGAATGGGGCGTCAATGCGGGCGGTGTTGCTGGTGGTGCTGCTGATGTCCCCAAAATTGCTGGTCATGTTACTTCAGTAGTGTGTTGTTGTTGTTGTTTTGCTACTTGTGACAACCTACTTTTATGTCTGATAAAGCCGTCTTGAAGCGGCAGAGCTTTGAATTGATCACAGGACCCGGACTTGCAAAGTAAAAGACAAAAGATATCAAAAGAAGATACAAAAACTGGCTACCTGGGATCATGGTATGATTGTGTACTGGCACAGGTTTCTGGAATCTTTCTGTCTTGGGTCAATCCTGCAGCCTGTGGGTGTCACAACTGCCGAGATTTGATGGTTGACTCATTGAGTGTCAGAGGCTGCCCACCCTACACTAACCAACGCCCTGGATTCAAAGGATTCATCAAAATCGCGGCACAGACAAGCCAACATCAATCCTAAGGGGTGCATTCATAACAACAGATCGCCATTAATATACTCTTCCATTTATTGGTTATTTGTCAGATTCTTGATTGACCAGTTATTGGGAACAAACCATGGCCAGTGCGCAACCCCCGCGTTGAATCCTCCTTCAAACAGCTTTCCATCCATCTGCCGACACGTTTGTGATCCTACATGTTATTCATGTTTCGTCTTGAGGGCAACCACAAACTACTCTTCAAACACGTTTACCATTCGTACGTACACATACAAACCTGCGCCAGGACCCACCCTCCTCAATTGGGAGCTAGCATGAAGACAGATTTCTATCCTTCGAGAAGCCCGTACAGAAAGCAAGTGCTGTTTGTATTGTTGAAAAATGCTCGACTGCCAAAAACCACACCCAAACGAGGTTTGGTGCACTGGTGATCCGGGGAAGAACAAGCAAACGAACAAGATGAAACAAGTCACACACACGAGCCGATTACTGACCCTCCTAACATGCTGTTACTGTACCCGTACTTTTTTCTTCTTCTCATGATAGACATGGGGGAACGAAGATGTCATATTGTGTTGGACGCATGCCTGCCTGTTTCTAAACAGGACCGTTAGCGGGGACGAAAACCGTAGCACGGGCTGCTGCGTGTCTATTGCTGTTGGGTCGGGGAACACAACAAAAAAAGCATGTTAGTGACATGGTAAGAATAGACTTGGACCCCTGGTTTTGCAAAGTTGCATTGTCCAACGGCTTTTACGGGGTTGATTCTCCGCAAACGGCTCAAGTCGAAACCTTGAAAAGTCAACGCCCCCAACACGGGACAAGTTGTTGTTGGTTCCTGTTTTCTGAAGAGAAACTCGTTTTTTTTTACCCTGCTCTGCTGGGAGGCATTTTCTAACACGGATGATGATTTGTCACTCCCTAGAGTATGTTGGACGTTCTTTCTCTCGCGTCTTTTTTCCCAAAAGAGGAAGAAAAGAAAGACGCCCCTTGTTACGGAACCGGGGTTTTTTTATTTTTTACAAAAGATAACCAAGTTTTCAGTTATTCATAGCCATCAACACACACCCTCAATCGGCCAACATCCAAAACCGATTCAAAATATCCATGTGTGGATGGATGGAAGGGCGACTGACGCCCGTCAAGTCTCTTTGATGAAATACGAAGTCTTAGGGGATAACCTTTTGCCCTGGTCCTTGTCAAAAACGTGGTTTTCTCATGGCTTTAGGTGCGGTCACCCTGCCCGTCCGAGTTCACCGGTTGCCTTTCCCCCCCTTCAAGCTGCAGGTTCAGCTGCGGGACTGGGCTGACCAGATGATGATGATGGTGATGATGATACTGCGTGCGTGCGTGCGTGTGTGTCCTTGTTGGAACGATCCTTGTGGGGTGTTCATGCACAAAGAAGCTGCAAGACCGTTGTATAACGGAAGGGGGGGCGTGAGAGATGCGACACGGGAAAAGTGTCGTATTGTATTATGTTGAGAGAGAGAAAGGAATTGTGGTCTCTCCATGCGTCTTTCTCTTGCTGTAAATGGCCCCCTGTCCTTGAATTGAACGAACAGTCTGGCTACATTATCTGGGAACAAACGGCTGATGATCCATGCTCATCGGTCTGGCGATAGATTTGCGCCACTACCCCCTTCCACCACATGGGATGAAAAAAAAAACCTCACATCGGCCACTGCATGTTACAAGGAGGAGCCTTGATTGCCAAACCCGCCATGGCACCTTAGTGTTGTGTAGTATGGGCGTGTGGGTGATTGTTGGCTTTGTTGGTCGGTCTTTCATCACAACTCACAATCGAACGATCGAGACGGACGCCAGATGAGAAGAAAAAAAAGGGTTCACGGAGACAAAATGCACCCCTGCATTAATTTGCATCGCGGAGAAGGTGTTTCCGTTTCTGGACGCGCTTTTTTATTCTCTTTGCTGTCAAATTTCATTCACCCCCTCTTTCCGTCTGGGGTATCGATTTGTTGGGTGAAGTGGTTAATACTTGTTGTTGGTGGTAGTGGAGGTGATTGCGTATAAGGGCCATCATCTTGACGATAGCTTGACGCCACATTAGGAATCTGCATTGACTGCAATGGTCTAGCTTTGGCATACACGGTGAAGATGTGGACCATCACCTGCTTGTCTGGGAAGATGAGGCCGAGATAAGCTGTTCAGAGTCTTCTTTGAATACGGAACGGAGAGTTGATGATGATGATGAGAAGCAAATGTTCAACTGCCCGGGAAGTGGGAGCGTAAACTGCTCTTCCCGTGAGTACGGTGTGTTGAACTGTCCCGAAAAACAAACAGCCCCTATCCCTGAATTTTACACTAGGGATCCAGCCTGGACGTTTGAATGTTTTGCCGTGAGGAGGCGCAACAGGCACAATATCTAGATGCGGAGGAGGAGGGGGGGTTTACGATGGATGGATAGCTGGTCCTTGTGGGCCTCCAAACCCTCTGATGCGCTTTGGTTCATGCCGGGTGAAGCAGCCGGTACTGCATTGTGCGCCACCACTATTTGCCAACTCTCTATTGTTTCTGTCTGCTGCCATCTGATGCTATTCTGCTGTGTGAGGCTGCAGCAGCCACGCAGATGGGAGATTTTCATCACCATCACCATCACCATGCCATGTATTGTACATGCTTTGGCGTCCTCGTGCTATGCTATGCGTATGTACCCCGCGATGGGCTTGACCCAAGTGACACAGCGTACCATAAGGTACGTGGCGACCATCCAAAGTCGCGAGTTGCATTTCTCCGCATTACGACTTGTTCTTGAAAAGTTGGGTTTATCAAGTTAAAGCTTGGAAAATATACATATTTAGCCGAGAGCAAAACTTTGACGTTTATTTGAGATTATTACGATACCGTTTACGAGTTGAAGGAGCGAATAGGGCTAGAATGGAGCGACTGGTCCCCAAAGGCCAACTTGACCTATAGGCTTGTTGGCAAGCTTGGGTCGTGGCGCTTCAAGACCTCACCGCCTCGTTCCGCATCCTCGCTGACGCCAACAATCCGATGATATGGAAACTGGGCCGCCTTCTTTAATGGATGATGCATAATGGATGGGAATTTAGGCTGAAATCTTGCCCCAACCCTTGAAAAGCTGTTTGAAAATGGCGCCGCTGAATCTGTCTCAGCATTACACCCCACCACAAACAGGGATAGATGAAGGCATCATGGGGATAATGTTCGTCAAAACGGGACCCAGCTGCACAGGCTTTACAAGGCGTGGCAGCCTCGATTTCTATTCCGGCTGCATCTTGTTCCCAGCGGCTTTGTTGGGGCGGATTTTGCAGCTTGAACTGTTACAAGACTGATAACGAAAAATGTTGCATATGTTCAGCGTTCATGACGCAACCTCAACGTATTTGGGTGTTTGGGGGTGTTCCATGCAACTGATGCAAGCCACCCGGGAGGCATGACGCTCCGATTTGCTTTGCATGTCACTATAGATCAGGAGTCTTTAATGTTCAGGCTCAGGCTGAACAATTCGGAGTATACCTTATTCAGAATGAGAAGATAGACAGCCTTCTCTAAGTACGACCCCCACCGTTTATTGACCGTTTCGCGCGGCTACGGTTTGCTGCGACAGCATGTTTTGTGTCCTCCGTGGGGCGGCTGGCTGATAATATTCCCGTGGCCCCCAAGATAACAAAGATACCATCACGTATCTTTCTTTCTCTCTCGTTTATTTCGTTAACCCCGAAGCGCGGATGTGGCGCTCAGTCGTCGGACGAACAAACACAGCTGAAGGAGCCGGTTCATGTTTGTTGTTCCAAGCGAATCAAGCGAACCAAGCGAAGAGGGGCGGGCCGTTACGGAGATCATCTGATCGGAAATAGGAAAACAAGAGGGATTACTCACCCGTTTGGCCCCCAGCCCAGTCATACTGTGCGTTTTGTTATAGGGCGCAGGACTAATAAGAGGAAGATGGGGAAGGGGATTATTACTATTACCGGCAGCCCGTGTTGCGTACCCGTTGTGGTATTATGTGTCCGCGGTGTGTGTGTAAATGTTTGTTTGATTGCGAAAAAAAAAGTACGAGTGCTTAGTTCTTGTGTATTGGAAGCTTGATTAATTAAGTACTTGGAGCGGGTGTATGCTGTGTGTGTGTGGTGGTACACAAGGATGTAGGCTGCCGAGAAAAGGGCCTCCGAGGCTGGCTATTCTATTCTTTTTTAATTTTATTCCTTTTATTTTTGAATTAAATAAAGAATAAACTATAAAAGAAGATAGAAAACGGTAGTTGTACTCGCTCCTTTAGCAATGATGCGATCGTTTGCGCATCAAGCCATCTGGCTGCACCAGAGCAACTGTTCCCTGTTCCCAGATGATCAATATCCCACAGGGCTGTGGCTGAACGACGGGCGGGTTTCGATTGACATAACCAGGGCATAGCTCAATGAGAAACATGGGCATTTAGGCGCGCACCCAATCGGGCGCCCAGTGCAAAATTTCCCACATGGCCACCGGGAACCGGGGAAGACGGACGTCTCTCTGGGATCCCCCATCCCCTCCTCATACATACGGGGAAGCACAACCATGACTTCCCCGGAGCAAAGCAGGGAGCAAGAAAGACAGACAGGATGGAGTCCTTTGTAAAACGACAAGATCGGATAATCAAGCAGTCACACATCCCCCGGGCTCGGGTCCTTGCTTGACCGAGTCTAGCCCCCCCTTGCCCCTTGCCCTATGCTCCCGGAATGATGCTTTTGTGCAAGCCGAGAAGGATGAATGTGACTGAGATGGCCCGGATGCAGGACAGCAGCGCCTTCCCGATGCGATGATGATGATGATGATGATAATGATGATAACGTATACTTCAGTTGATAATTACTGGGTACTCGTTTTGAAGAAAAAAAAGACTGGGCTGACTACGTGTACATGATAAGCGTTCAGCTTGCGGAGCCTCGATGAGGACCTGAATAGTAAAAAAAACCACGCTTGCCACGCTACAGACCACCACACTGGCGTCGTGGCTGGGTCCGTCTTTTAGTTCGCCATTTATCATAGTGTCTTTTTAGCATTATATTTCCTTGAAATAGTTGTATACACGGCATCGACTTGGTTCCATTTTATAGAGAGCCGGTGGTTTCATCTGTATGCACACGCCATGGCCACGCAATCGTTACTGATGATGAACTACCTACTATAGCAGGGGTATGGCTGAACGCGACAGAATATTATTTTAAGTGGAAAATTATAGTTAAAATAGTAGAAATAAATGGTGAAATAATCTGGCTGTTCTCTTTAGTTTTGTAGTAAACAACTCTTTTTTCCGTCGTGTTGTTCGCATTCTATCCCGAAGGGGGACTTGTGAGGCTGGGCGCAGCTGAACGTGGGAACTGGCATTGTGGCGGCTTCTGAGGGGGATGGTGACAGATGTGTCGTGTATTGGGGGCCGATACAACCAGAGCGACTCAGAGACAATCCTAGATTATTAAAAATTGCAAGATTTTATTATATTTTATTATATTTTTAATATAATTTTTATATTCAATTCTATTTTCACGTTTCAGCCCTTTCTCGGGAACAGCCCGTCCTTCCTAGACGCCACCGTTGTTCTCGTAGCATCAAGCCTCACTTTCCATGAGCCTGATATGTGTTGCACCCGCTTGGCATTATTTGGTCATTTGACAATCATGCAAATGTATGCAATCCTTGAGAGTGGCGATTTTATTTCATTTCATTTGATTGGTTGTAAATGCGTCTATGGAGTCGCCGGTTGCTCCCGTCTATTGATCCCAAATCATGCTCGGCCACTGCCCATATGGAAAGAAAACCCTGTCAGGGTAATCCGGGGCTCGTATTGCGTCGAAAATCTGGGGAGACACACGTTGTGCGAGGCTGGAAATGTTTATATTCAACGAATCAAGATGCCGCCGAGGCGTGAAGAGAAAGGCTATAGGATTGGATGGGAGGTGCTTTCGTAGGGTTTCTGTCTGATTGGACTTGGGCAACTTCTCGCGAGTCTGGTGATTCATTTATTTGAGTATACACAAACACACACATACACACACAATCTTACAAGCTGAAATCTGTGTACCACCAGCAAGACAAACCTTTTATTTTAGGAATTATATTTGCTCCTGGCTTGTCTCAGATGCAGAATGGGAAGCATCTAGATCCGAAGGAAGCGGCTCTTTACAATAGGTAGGCAGTCACGCGCGAATGGTTATGCACATCACACAACAAGGCGCAGTCGTAAGGGAACTCAGATAGACCATGATTGCAGGTCGGTTATCTTGCGGTGTATGTCAGAAAATACGACCTGGATGAACGCCTCGAGATGTGAGTCTCAGCCTCCTCATCTTCATCTCATCCCATTATTTTTGCGACACCATCTTGTCGATTTGTTCAACTACTAGTTGCTGTACGTATCCGAGAATGCACGATGCCGCCGGTTGACGGCTGTTGTACCCGGACATGGAAGCCTGTTGTCCTCATTTCATCAGAATAGAAGGAGAAGGAGAAGTTGTCAGTAGCCAGCGAGGCAAGCAGCTCGCCTTTGAGGCGCAGATGTCACGGTACCCTCCCTTGAGGTTGTTTGTATGAGAGTGCTCTTTGTCAAGATGAGGTGTCTATCATGAGCATGTATCCGGTTTGAATGGGGAAAAGCCAGTCTAGCATATACTTCAGATTTGTTGTCCATCACTATATATGTTGTTAACCCGTTCCCCTGCAGCAGCAGCCGTCGTGGGAAAGATGCTGCGCTTTGTGATGTGCCCCCGGGGAAGACATGACACAGGTTTCACAAACTACAATCACCGGGCTCTTGGTACGAGCTACGGAAGGGGGAACGGGTGTTGCTTCACATCTCGGATTCTTCCATCGCTGTGGCAAGGCCTTCTTGCTGAAGAAAGGTTGAGGTCCTGGACAACCTGTCCACTCCAATGAGAGAAGCCCGAAAGGGGCCAAAGACCGAAATGCCATGAGAGTAAGAGAAAGCCCATATGGTCCTTTCTTTTCCTTTCGTGTCCGTCATGTGGCCCAGCATGTTTTGGCTTGGCTGATGTGTGCTTTTGGCCCCCCCTCCCCTCCCCTCCTATACACTTTTCCAGCTCGAGATGTTTCTGTGTGTCTCAAAGCCACAGCGGCACAAGTTTCGCATGTACGTGATGCCCTCCACCATCCTTCATTGTCGTTGTCGTGCCATAGCAAAAGAAAAAAAAGGAGACAATTGGGGCTCAAAGTGACGGATGATGTATGAGTGGTTGGGGAGTTTGTATCACCGAGACATCTGCATGCATCCCCCCCCCCCCCCCTTTCTGCCACAAGGAGCTGGGCAAAGACACACAGCCTCAAACGGCGGCTTCTGAGCCTGTTTCCCACATCCCTTTTTTTTTTTTTCACCCAATCGGTCCTGACAGCGTAGATTTTCTTGATTCGCCCAGCACAGGCATCACACAGTTTTGAGTCAGAGGGGCAAGACCTGTTTGCCTAGCCTTACTCATAGGGCAGTGCCTGCGAATGAGTGAGGGTGCTACTGTCTGTCTGTGTATGTGTTGAGCAGCGCGGATGTGTGATGGCACCGCAGTAAATAATAATAAAAATGCAGTGTCTCCCTTTCACAAACGACCCGCGCCATCGTGTGGCACAGCGTGGACAATGGGGGCGAATCAACTTTGGGGAAGAGACGACGGAGCCCTGCGGTGACGCACCGGGAGTGATCACGGCATTGAAGGGGGGCAGGATGGGGGAGAGGACTCCCATTACGGGCGAAGGGGGGATCAAGCGATCTTGCATGTTGCTGCTGCTGTACATGTATGTAAACATGGGTTTCGCTGTACTGTTCCGCATACGGATGTACAGGATGCTGTCCCTATTGGGAGTTTGCAAAATATTCCTGCATGGCTTGTTTAACGTCTTTTTAAATATATTGGCTTTGTTTTTGGCTTTCTGTTATTCATCATGGGATCGCTGCAGTGTGACAAATATCCAGAGTTTCCAAACAAATCTCCCATCATCACCATCAATCGTGATTAGTCCAAACACTCTTCCGAATCACACACACACGCACTCCCTCGTTTAAGCTTGCATGCTTGCGTCACTTTTCTGTGTAGCACGCTGTACCACAGAGGCTAGGAAGTTGCATGGGAACACAACGGGTTTCTCTGTTATTTTAGGTCTCGAGGTCGCCGACTAGCCTTTATTAACATCTTTATAATAACCCAATGACATTTATCTCATGACAAGAATCCCCGGTGAGTAGATAGAAACGGATAAAATGTGTGTGTTTTAGACTAACCGTTTTGTATTCTTGGAAGGGGTGGAAAGCGGAAACGGTTTGTAGGTTTTTTGTAAGACATTCAATGACATAAGATGGCCTCTATTGGCCATGATAGCTGATGATCTGTCCAATGGGGCTAAATCCATAATCAGCTACTGCGCATGTGATGAACATGGCAACTTTCCTCCAGAAACAATCCAAGTGACAAGTAGAAAGTGAAACACGGCAAAAACTTAAAAAGGCGTACAAATAACAGTACTAGACGGACGGATGACTCTATTTTACTTTGTGTTGTAAGTGCGACGGAAGATTATTTCCCGTCTGGCTTTGCCAAAACGGGGCTGTGTTAGTATATTCATAAGTGCCGGCTCTGTTGTTATGGTCTTGAGGACAGCTAGAATTGGGGGTTGATAATAAAAACAGAGCTTGGGATGCCCAGTTTGGAGCTATTATCTTGGTGCTTATGGGAAACGTCCACGCGCCAATGGAACCGTGTCTCAGGTAGGGCTATCCTGGTGAATGATGATGAAATGGGGGGTGTATGTTACTCCATGTGTGTGTTTTCTTGCAGAGTAGTACTGTTCAACTTCTTATTTTGTTGATTTTATTGTTTTTAAATAATATGATCCCTGTTTTTCCAAAGATCCGGAACGTGCGTAAGGCTGCAGCGACGGGATGAAATGGCCATCGCGATCCCATCAGGTGAGCTCGAAAGGACTTGATACTTTTCCACCACCTCGGAGCGAGCGGAGTCAGACTGATCTTCCTTTGGGTGTGGGGTTGGATGCGGCACTCGCGATCCGGCAACGCCGGTTGCCTGGGGTGGGTTGTCTGGTAGTTTAGGGAGGGATCTCGGCCATTCTTTTGCTTTTTTCCATCGTGGAATATACCGGGAATGGGAGTGTAGCAACAAGCAAAATAGATGAAACGTCCACAGACGGGACTAACACTACAAGGCTAAAAGAAAGCTGGACAAAGCGAGGGAGATGGAGATGGAAAAGTACTGGTGCGAAATTACAACGAGTTGCCAGCCGTGTTTGAACCCCAGTCCCGGGCAGAGTCCGGAGCACGTCCCGACCCGAATCACACGAGTTCCCTAATGATCGATGGGGGTTCCGGTTTCTCGGTCTTTGGATTGGAGACGTGCTCATTTGACGGATGCGCGTGGTCTGACGAGAATAGATCCCGTTTATGAATTGAAGAATATTAAATAATAATAATAATAATCATTAAATAAAATAAAATAAAGAATTGATGGAGAAGTACCCATATCTTCCATGCCGTGTTGCCGTTTTTCCTTTCTCAGACAGCAACACCACCACCAAAACTATGGACCCCATCTACATCGTCATGAGCAAGACGGCATCAAAACTTAATACAAAACACATGGCCACAGATCTCTGTTTGTTTCAGACACAAAATTCTTGTGCTGTTGGTACTGGTACTAACAACATAAAACACAGACAGACTTTCAGTTGGGGCGGCTGACGTCTTTTTTACAGCCCCCAAGCAACTGGAAATGCGTGGCTGTGTGTTGGTACAAACTCTGAATTTTACGCTTTTTCCCTTCCAGCCAAAAATATACAAAGATCGTGACCATTGCGCGCGCGCTGTGGCCCGTCGCTGCGTTTGTGAATGCGCGGCATCACCATCCATGTCTTTTAAATAAAAACACAAACACACCAACATTCATCTCCATTGCCGGCCCCCAAGGGTCAGTCAGCTGCGAGAAAGAACCCCCAACAAACAGACGCAAGCCAGCCACGACAATGACAGGACCCTTTCCCGTCTGCAAGACAGCGGTCAGTCCACCCATTATGCTTACGAGGCACACCCTCTGGCTCATAGTCTACGTGAAGTGGTGTTCTACGGGCTTGTTTGTTGGCGAAAATGCGGCGTTTGGTTCTGCCGTGGCGAGGCTCTGATGATACTCTGCTTGTGCCTGGCTGGGTTGCATCGGTGGCTGACCTGAACAGACCTCGTTCTGGCTCTCCCGTGTCTATGATAACTGTGGGGGCAGACTGTTACTGATCTATGGATCCCATAGGCTGCGCGGACTTGACAGAAGGGGGGTGTGTGTGTGTGAATGTTTGTGGTGCGCACGCGTGTGGTCGCATCGAAGCCATGATGTTGTTTGACTCGGACACCGGGCCGGGCAGAGTCGGAGGCCACGTGAGGTGTCAGAGCATGAACAGCAAAAAACAGAAAACGTTGTTGCTTTTCGCCCGGATGAAAACGGCGCGTTGCCGTTTGGACACTTTCCGTCGTGTGTTCACTTTCAACTTGACTTACATTCCGAGCTACGGGAAACGAACAGTCGGTAAGTAAGAAAATGCCTCCTAGAGATTCAATGTTTTCTTTCCGACCAGGGGACACGCGCGCGACCGCGTGAGAGCGGAGTCTCTGTTGGTGTTATAAAAAGCAAAAAAAGAAGAGAGCATGGACCAAGAAACAGGATATCCGCAAGAGCTCTTTTAAATCCCGCGCGGGGCGATAGCCGATGGGAGGGAAGAGCAGCAGAACTCTGCAATTGGAATGGTTTCGACGGCTCAAGGAGAACGGAATTGAATTGTGATTGACTGATTGACCGGGTGACTGGATGATGAATGAATGGCTGGCGAAGCTCTCTGGTTTCTGGGCTTGAGACAGCAGGCCATTGCAAACGGCAAACTCTACCCGGTTAGAAGTCTCAGATACTGGTGTAGGTGATATCGGCAGCGTGATTGATTGTCCCCTAATATTAGAACCATGATGTAGAATAATTAAACCAAAATATCTCAAAATACCTGGTTGTGTGTTGAACAAGTCAAAGCACACAGACATTCATGCCTGCAACGCTTCCATGTTTGCAGATTTTCCACAACCTTGACCTAGGCCCGCTGTCCCAGACCCGGGAACTCAACCCATGTCAACAGACAAGGTATCTTTGCAACTTTTTTTCTTCCTTTCCATCTCGGTAACATGGCCATCTTCCGTGAAGAGACCCAGAAAAAAAATAAAAAAAAATCTCTTCTCCTCTGCTAAGCGAAGTCTCCATAGTTCGTTAGGCACCGAACACACATTATTGCAAGGATAGAGATTGTGTACTTGGTGCCCAACACACCACCAGCAACCCACTGACACGGAGACGGGGAACTCATCGAAATGAAAGAAAAAAAATGGAAAATAGTGTACATAGTAATCACTGCAGCTTCCATCTCCATCCCGGGAAGTAAACGAAATTAAACGTTGGACAGTGCTTACCCGGGTGTATAGTCGGACTACACGGTCTGGTCTGTTCGGTCAACGAGCAAAAAAACACCTCACTCTGTTTCCTGTTCGGTGTGGAAGGGGGGGGGAATGCATGTGTGTGTGCTGTGCGGTGCCTGTAATGCACCCACGATGTGCACACGCGCGTATGTATGTCTGTGATATGAACGTACATGCAGACGTGGCATATCCATACACATGTGTACATTACTTACACGGACACACCAGAAGCACAAGAGGAAAAAGCAAAGACGCTGACCGCCGGCCACTTACGCGAGATCTGAGACTGCAACGTACCTGGCCAGAATGAATACACCATCCCTCCCGTTTACCTGGTTGACAAACTCGTTGCAACCCAAGGGAATAATAGACAGGTCATCTGGCTGCCTGCCGGATCGGCAGATGTGATTGCTGTGAATCTTGGCCATTGCGTGATCGTGTCATATCCTTGGCTCGCATCGGATGTGGATGGTACCGTCTGTGTGTGATGGAATAATAATACAATATTACTTCAATATTAAAATGTAAAATTAAATAATAGTAATATTCAACAAAGACGCCCTGTAAATTATAGCTAGTATCTATAGTTCCAACATCAACTCTTCATAAATTCTACCTCTATATATATACGTATTACATTGCTTTTCAAGCTTCTTTACTAGTAAGTCATTATATATGCCAGACCAGTCATCGGGAACTTGGGGTTGCCAGGGCAAACACGGCAAAAAACGTAGTAATAATAAATCCAACACATGTACACTTGGAAAGGAGTGCCATTCTAAGATTCTGGAACCCAATCGCGTCGTCCGTGAGTAGGGAATAGTCCAGACCTCTGATTACCTCCCCGGCAAGCAACACTTGCACAGCCAGTATGGAGATGGTGGAGAAGACCACTGGACTGAAAAGAACGCGGACGTATCTTCCAATGACTCCGGTAGATGTAAAAGCCATGGTGACGAGTTTTGTAATTGTAATGGCGACGATGCTGCTGTAAAATGACATTATAAATAATGAGGTAGGGCTGCGATGAGAGAATGGTCCAGATAAGCCGCGGACGGCAAGGATGAGTTCGAGGGCGACGAGAAAGGCCATTGGGTTGGAAAACATGAATCCAAAGATGGCATGACGTTTGGTTGTGATGGGGGCTTTTATCCTGGGTCGAAGAGTTGCTTCTGAGAAGCCCTTGATGATGGCGTGAGAAGCGAGCATAACGCCTGCTTGTTCAACTAGACTCAATGACGGGATGGAAAGAACACAAATCATTGCCGCAATGTTTAAACTCGCTGATTGTAGATGAAAATTTCCCTGCGCTTGATCTTCTGGCCAGTGTGTGTCTGTATCGAATTCGCCATGTCCGTCGACGACTTTCTTCTCGGTTTTGGCTCTCTGCTCCTTGACGCCAGCGCGCAGCCCCAATCGAATGACCGCTTCACCTGCCGGTAGGACAAGGGCCATGGCCGCTTGCATCTGTGATGGAGCGAAATTTTTAACAATTGTAAATGGGCCTCGAATATTATTGGTAGAGGAGAGGCCGACACAGCAAAACATGGCCAGAAACTGCAGCACAAAGTCAATGTTCCAAGCACAGAGGAAGATATCACTGTGTCCGACCAATCTGTGCATGATAAAAAGCCATATAAAAGCAAGAATACAAGCGATTGAGATGGCAAACATGTTTGTGAAAACACTCTCCAGCCAGATGGTACGAAGAGCTGAGGGACTAATGCTTTCGTTAAGGTGGAAGACGTATATGTACACCTTGCAGTGCACGAAGATGAAGTTTGCCATTCCGAGAAAGAGAACAAATGCGGAAATCCTAAACTTATCGAGGATAACGACGCCGGAGGGATATTCTCCAGTGGCAGGCTTGATGATGCCCACCCACTTGAGGTTTCTGTATGCGCCGTAGATGCAGTATATCCCATAGAAGAGAGTCGAGTACGCCCAGAGCCAGTCGGTAACACGGTATGGTGACTGGAACGTCATGCCGGCAGAGTAGACGGCGATGCTAGACTTGCTGAATATAAAGACTAAACAGTTGAAAAGCGCTATTATGTATAGGGGCCACGAAGAATCGACAGTATGGCCGACATACTTGAGGAGCACCATGGCAGCGGTTCCAACATCTCCGAGCTGTGACGCGAAGAACTTGTAAAAAGGCTTGATCTGGTGGTAACTTGGTGCAACTACCACATTCCACAACACCACCAGACAAATCAGATGGTGTAGGGCAAGCTCAGACGAGAACTGCACCACAATGTATAGCTCAGCGAGCCAAAAGGTAGATTGTGTAGCCACGCAGACCTGTCCAGCAGTGTTGGGCTCTACCCCAAGGCTCCAGGGTGTTGTTCTAGCAGCGATAATACACGAGGGTAACGAGACTCCGAGGCCGAATAGGCCACGAATGATCATGGCGATGAAAAAGGTAAGCTTGTTGGGGTCTTCATCCTCGAGGCGCTGGTAGGTAGTGGGGAAGAGTCGCGTGAGTAGTTTCCGGATTGCGTAGTGGGCACAGAAGTAGATGACGAGACAGATTCCCACCTTGGGAAGGAGTTTATCGAGGATGTGAATTGGAGACGCCATGTTTCTGTATGATCTGTGGAGTTGATATATCGTTGGAATGAAGCAAAGGAAATCTGGTCGCCCAAGCCGGTCATGGGGGGTTTTTTTTTTCTTCACATTTGGAATGCAGAACAAGGAATTGAAGGAGAACAACCATTCTGATTTCATCATTTGTTTGGAGAAACTTGGATAATTTAGAAAGAAAGTCTACTTTGGCGTTTTTTAAAGTTTTCAACAACGGGGTCAAAGTTGGTCATTTTTAGAGTTGAGCCATACGCAGGGTTTGGGCACATTTATGGTTTGACTGATTTGTGATAAATATGACGGCATAAGTTGGCATGTGATGAAGGTAAATTGGGGTGAGTTTCTTTTCTATCAAGTGTTGTAGGGTGATGTCAAACTTGGATGATGAAATATTGAAGATTCGGACGATATCACGAGGCTTGAACGGCGATATATAACAACGATAACGAGTGCGATAGAAACAGAAACGGAAAGCATTAATTATATAATCAGGACGACGGTGACGGTCATAAGAGTTGACTGGAGATGGCAATGACGTCGCCAGCGGACGTTGCCGAAGCATCACCGGCACCAGAACCATCGTCATCTTCACGCGAAACACAGAGACTGGAGGGTGAGAAGCACTGTGAGGATGTGGGAGAAGCAAATGTCGTGATACAATACGACTTGAGTCGACGGAAGAAGCTGTGTATCTTTTTGGTTCTCAGCTTGGTGGCTCTGGTTCAGGCGTTTGATGCAACATGCGTCTGCGTAACATTGCCGGTAAACAACATTCCCTGATTCAACCCCTTTTCCTTGAATATCTATTCACTACAAAAGCTGTTCAAAGTTTATCAAACTTCACCGTAATTTATTTTCTAACACCATACATTTTAGACCCTCGCCGTCGAGCTCAACGCCACCGTATCTGAAAGCCTCAGCCTCGGCATGACCTTCCTCCTCGCCACCACACTCTCCCAACCCATATTCACCGAAATATCCCACGTCGTCGGCCGCAAACCCGCCTACATCGCCGCCCTCACCATCTTCATCACCGGTAGCATCGTCTGCTGCTGTGCAGGCACAGCGACGCTGCTGCTTATTGGGAGGACGATCCAGGGGGCTGGCGCGGGTGGCACGCAACCCCCTTCGGCGGTGATTTTGACGGACTTGTTCCCGCTGCGGGAGCGTGCGAGGTGGGTGTCGTTTCTGAATATCTCTTGGGCATTGGGGACGATAGCTGGGCCGTTGCTTGGGGGTGTGTTTTCGCAGAATGAGGCGATTGGATGGGTAAGTTAAACAAACTCCCCTTCCCTTCTAAACGAGATTTTTCCTGTTGTTTCTGTTTCATCATGGACCCTGACGTTTGATACCTTTTTATAGAGATGGATCTTCTGGATTAATCTACCGTTCTTGGCAATCAGCACCATAGGCGTGTCTTGTCTCCTCGGATACGACAAACCCGCCAAAATGAGCTGGAGACTCATCGGCAGGGTCGACTGGGGAGGCATGGCGCTCTTCGTCACCTCTGCTGGCGCAATCCTCACACCACTTACATGGGGCGGCTCCCGATACCCGTGGACCTCTCAACACGTCATCATCCCCCTGATCTTCGGCCTCCTGGGCTTTGTCCTCCTGGGCTGCTACGAGGCGCAGCTTGCCAAGAAGCCCATGTTTAGACCCAGCCTTTTCTCTGACTACTCGACTGTCTTTCAGTTTGTGAGCACGGCGATCCATGGTAGTTTGATGTGGATGGTGCTTTACTACATGTCACTGTACTATTTGGCAATCAAGCGCATGACGCCGCTGATGACGGGTGTCTGGGCTCTTCCGGCTACTTTGACGGTAGCTCCCATGGCTCTGGTGATTGGGCTTGTAGTGAGCAAGACAGGCCATTATCGCGGTTTCTTGCTTGGGGGTTGGCTGTTGACGACGATACAGCTGGGAATTCTATGTCACGTAAACGAAAACACAGCACCTGGCGAGCTTATCGTCGTCAGTGTGCTGATCGGCGTAGCCATGGGCGCACTCGTGCCGTCCATGTCCGTCGCCGTACAGTCCACCGTGGCCCGGGCCGACGCCGGCCACGCCATCGCCATGGTCTACATGCTCCGCTCCGCCGGCCAGTGTCTAGGCATCGCCATCGGTCTAAGCGTCTTCTCCACCCGGCTGCGCGACCTGCTCGAGGGCACGGGATCCGGCAAGGACGCTGCCGAGGATTTTGTCAAGAACATCCGCAACTCATCCCCGTCGGCCGATGTCCGTGTTGGCGTGGTTGTCCAAGCGCTCCGCACGGTATGGCTCACGGGCTGCGTACTGGCGGCTGGGGCGAGCGTTCTCACATGCTGTACACGGTGCCCGCGGCTTCCTGAGGATAGATTGAGGCAGGGCGTGGATGAGGAGGCGGTCATTGCCGCACCACCAGGAGATGAGGCAGGGGGTGGTGAAGAAAGGTCTCGGGCTTGATCTACGTATACGTTGGATGTTGGATGTAAAATTAGATACTCTATACGGAGTACTGTACAAAACGTACGGAGTACTGTAATAATATTAATAGAATTTGCAGAATTTTCATTAAACACGTCTGATCTTTTTGTTTGCGAGACACGCCCAGTGTGTGGACCAACTGTTGGATCGAGATCGAAGCCAGCTCCGCGGCAGATATGGAGATTTTAAAAGATACGAGCCGCAAAACGGAGTCGCATATCCCGCTCAGATTCCCATTCTTTTTTTTTTCCTCCACCCCCCCAATATCCCGTTGATTCAATAATTAACGTCGAACAACACCAGCACACAGCACAGACGGGGTGCTGTTGTTAGTAGTGTTAGTAGTGTTTGTTGTTGCTCTTGATTTGAATCTAGGGATCCGGATGAAGATTACCGGGAGCCGTGCGTTCTCAGCCATTTTGGGAAATTGGGGCCCCATGGAAAACACGCGCTGTTAAGTGTCCCGACAGCTCGGCCGCTTGTGAAAGAAAAAAAAAAAAAAAAAAGAAAAAAACAGGGCAGTGTTTTAATTTCAACCACACGCCCGGGAAGACAAAACGGTAGATTGAGAAGGGGGGCTGGTAATTCTGTTGGTATGGGATGTAATAATTAGGGAGTGTGGCCGAAACGGGAATTCGCTACGAAGCGTTCTCGAAGAATTGAAACGCGGCCCCAGATTTTTTATAGTCGTGGCTAAAAGAAAGGCCCGCTCCCATGCTCCTCGGTGTAGTTCAAGCAACACCCCCCCTTTATTACTTGGCCTTGGCTAGTTGGGCGGTTTTGGGTCAGATTTCACCAGTCGCATCAAAAAGGGCCTTTTTTCTATTATTATTATTTTATTATTATTTTGGCAATACATTCCTACTTTACAACGGGCTTATTCTAACCCTACACCTACCCCATAAGTGGTATCCAGCCGGCGTAGTGGAGTTCCGAGCGTCCCGGTAAATTAAACACCCAAAGCTTGAGGCCTCACCGTGAATCGCTCCAAAAATTCGCAATAGTTTATGAACCGCTTTATGTGTAAAAAGGCCCATAACGTGGAAACGGGGGATGGATGTTCGACCGATGAGTGGATTCATTCATAGAATTCTCCATCTCACGGGCTGTTCATGTGTCAAAAGGCCGCAACGGACCGCGTGCCAGAAATCACACAAAGACTTGAATAGTTTGGACAACTCATGCTAAACACCCAAAAAAGCCATGAGGCCACCACCACACCCACCTGTAACCAGACACACATGCATACGCCTTTGACGTCGGTGCCGTTGACTTTCAGGCCCATGTCTTGGGAGGAGTTTCCGCGGTGTGCCAGCCCCCTTCCCCCGGTCCATCACGAGCCACGCGATTTCACACAGAACCTCAACTCCTTGTACAGTTACCGTACGTACAGGGCAGATGCCAATGTTTATTAGCGGTCATGGATTACAAACCCCCCCCCCCCCCCCCCGCCCATGTCCTCCGAACAGGCATCTCTGAGCTCCGAAAGAGCCGGTCAAGAGAAAAAGAATAACACTGAGAGGTTAGGGTGAAGAAGAAACCTAGGACAACCAAACGAAATTGGCACAAGTGGAGTTTTGGAGTGTGTGCTTTGACGGCGAGTCCGGGCTGCGCTAAGCCAGGGGGTGGGTGAGTGGTTGTGAGTGGAGTCTCTATTATTTCGTCGTCATAAAAAAAAAGTCTTGTCATCCTACAAATTAGGGTGTAATTATGTATTACATAGTAAATATATTTATTACCAGACGCTTGGAGCTCAGTCATTTCAACAGGCGGAGACCATTTTATCCAGCACAAAGTAGTTCTACAGAGACGGCACAAAGTCTGTAGGTGAGCCCGTATCAAGGTTCCGTATCGGTACAACGGTGAGCCAGAAAGACGCGGTGGCAAGGGTGCATGATTGATGACCTAGGTGGTTTCATTCCTCATTTAGCCTGCTAGGTTTGGGTGTGGTTCAACCGTGTTGGCACGATTCGTGTGTTATAGCATGTATACATGTGGAAGGACCGAATGGAGCGTGGAAGTCATTTAGGCGTTTGTACGTAGTATCTATTCCCTGTCCACAGCATATCCATTGTATTCCGTTTTGAATTAAACATCCATTATTATTTTATTAAATATTTTATATTTTATTTTATTTAATTCAGAGTTTACTTCATGCCCCTGTTCCGTGTCTGTCATGGCTATGGTAACTGTGACTATCTGATGCCTAACTTATCAGCTACTATTTCCAAACCGTCTTTTTCCTTTTTCTTCATCTATCCGTTCAACGGTCTACCTTGATCAAACGGTCATATGCCCGTTTACTTTGTTTTGCAGTCCATCCCTTGGGTTGTCCAGCTGGGCTCACTAATGACGTGTGTGGTGGGTTTACTTGCTTTTTCCTTTCTTATTTTCCGTGTTGCTGTCAGACTTGACAAAACAGTGACACGTCAAAAATATGCTTTACAATGGATGTGCTTTGTAGTTTATCTACCAGCCGTGTTTTTAAAAAAAAAAAACTGACTACTCAGTTGTGCAAAATTACTGTAAATCTTATTATTCTGTTGGTTTCAGTGTTTTTTTTTTGGGAGGTCCCTTTGCTGATCGTAAATGGCATGCATCCAAGGATGCCGTTCCGCGGCCCGCGTCTGTCCGTCCGTCCGTTTGTTATCTAGTCGGGGAGGGGAGGAGGGGATTGACCGGCCTTTTTTGTCGTTTATGAGCATCGAGCGATCGGAGATCCTTGAGGGTTACGATATGTGACGGGGTGGGTATAAGGTAAATAACAGGGAAAAAATCCCAACGTGTGAAAGAAATGAAAATAATAATAATAATAATAATTAATACCCTGGTCTACAGAAAAAATGTTTTTTTATCATCATTATTCCACCATTGACAATACCCACTACATCAGATGATTGAACAAGTTAGTAGTAGTAAACCCAGACAGTAATAACTCCATACAGCTGATCAAGATGTTCTTCCTCCTCCTCTTTCTTCTGGTCCCACCCTCTATTTTGAGGCGGCCCCCATTCTCCCGTCAGCACCAATCTGTCTTTCTTGCTTGCGTTCCACCCCCCCAAAAAAATGCTTGACTAGGGATGGAAAAAGCGCGGGGAGGGGGGAGGGCCACGATTACCTGGCATCCTTTTTACCCAAAGCGGCGTGTGAGAGGAGGTCACAAGGGGGGCCCGGACGCACCAAATACCCCTGGAACTTGTCAAGCCACCACCACGTTTTTTCTGTCTCTGTCTCTCTGCTGCTGTGTGGGAGGGTGGCGCTGCATAATGAGACAAGGCGCATGAGTACCCCCTGGTAATCCAGTCAGTTGGCAGCTATTTTTTTGAGGCGTTTTAAGAAAATTATACGTGTTGTGTAGTAGAGAGTGGGTGGGTGGGCTTGGCAGTGTTCCCTTTGGCGCATCTTGACGCTTGGTCTGTGCCGGAAGCTGAGTCCCGGCAGCAAGGGGGTGTGATGCTGTGATGTGATGAGATGTGAATAATGGTTTTTGATGGCGGATTTACTTGATTCAATTGGGTTGTGGTGTTTTGACAACAGGATGAGGCGGCTCGCTTTTTGGGCATGGCTCGTATTTTTGTTTTGTCTTCTCCTTTGGGTGCATTGAGCTTCAAGTCAAACATGGGCTCTTCGCATCATCCGCAGCATCAGCAGCAGCAGCATCCATCAGCGGCAGGGATTTTGGGTTTGGGCTTGGGGGCGTCGTGGGGAGGCTGGCACAGCACATGCATCACGATGCCGGCGGCACGGCCCTGGGAATGGGGGTCTGTCTTCCTTCTTCCTCTGTTGTATCCGTAATTTCTCCCTATTTACCTTCATTCCCGAGTACAGTTAGCATCATGCTCAGAACGTGAGGGCGATGTAACACAAAAGGTGAACGGGACCCCATCCGCCGTGGCTGTCGCTGAAAGTTTCTCTGGCTATCGGCTATTGATGTCATCCAACGCCCATTCATTCTCTTTGTCACTCCAACATCTCGAATCCCCCCACGCGAGCCGCATCAAATTCTGCCCCCATCAACTAGGACAGCATACATGTACAGTAAACAGTGGAACAGCTGAGCTTTTTTTTTTTTTTTTTTTTTACAAGTAATATCTTTCACTAGGTAATACTCCGTCCAGCTCCGAGCCAAGAGTTTTATCAGAAATCCAACAAAAATCAGGATTTCTTAGATATGCTGTAATAAACAAAGATAACAATACAATCCCATTGTATTACAGGATCCCCAGTTTTTTTCCCCTCTTCCTTCCCGTCTAGATCCCACGTTTTTTTTGTATCTCACCCGTCAGCGGCCCGCAGAGTGGCATGATTACAAGGCATGCATCCACAAATAAAACAAAAACTCCGTCTTCTTCCTTTCGGATCTGACGTTTGCAGATCCTTCATTTTTTTTTTTTGGCCCACAAACAGGTAAAGCCCGTTCCGGATGACCCACTCATGGCATTTATAGACCGTATTAGAGGCCAAATACATGTACTGCTCGTGAGCAATATAGGAATCACCGCTAGCCTTATGTGAGTGTCATGTTTCTGACATATGGTTCCTTCCCGTGTTAATCCTGGGAGATGCTAGACGCTGAATCACCACCCACCACTACACACTCAGAGTACAACAAAGATTTAACACGTGTGTACCTAGGTATGTATGTGTGAGTCCTACATGTAGTAACCCGGATTGTGCAGGCATTGTAAATCACGGGTTTTCAGACCCCGACATGCATGCATCTCCAAAATCTCGCCAAAATCCCTTCGGGCGCTCCTTGATCCAGGGATGGGCTCGTACTCTATTGCCCATTCCTTTCTGTAGACATACATGTTGGTGATAAGGCTATTCCCCCAGCAAATGATGCCCATGGTTGTATCTGATCACCCACCCACCTACCTACCTACCTCTACTCCATGCCATGTATCCCGCCCTTTTTGGACGACAATCACCATGTATGTCGCCGTTTTCGTTCCCTCCAGCGTAGTACTTTGGCCCTGAATATCGCCCTGCCGGTAGTTCCCCAAGGCTGGGCGTTGACGTCGTATTGGCAATCAACAGGGGACATGAGAATACAGTAGAGTAGAGAAGGAGGGCGGCGGCGGCGCAATACCACGCAATCTTGGCATTGTCTTTTTTCATGATCAAAGTTGGCCGGCTCGGCTGTCGATGGGCAAGCTGATTGGGTGCATCGTTTACTTTTCCTGTTGTCAAAATCATGGCGTTTTCCGGCGAAGGTGGGTGGTTAGGCCATGCTGCACCGATCATTGGAGGGAGGGACATCCTGTTCCCCTGCGTGATACTGACTAGACAGGTACGGGCTCCTTTGTGCGCCAGCATCGTCATGCTTGTTCATTCTTGGTAGTTGCTCGTGGGTGTGTAGATAAGGCATTACCTGCCAATTCTACAAGCTGGTAGGATGGGTAAAGAATGATTATTTGTCCAGCTCAAGCTCCAGCTCATGCATCACCAGAAATCCGGGGATGATTGGTGCATGCATGCATTCTCCTCCTCGTGGCGTGGCGTCCCTAGGCGCATCCATCACAGCTTCTAGTCTTTTTCTTCTCCAATCCTAAATGCCTTCCTTAATACTTTAACCCCCAATACTTCAAGACAAAGCCATACAGCCTACAGCATTGTTGTTTTTACACGACTCACCACAAGGGGAAGCGTCCTTTCTCCCACCCCGGCGCAGGCCACGAGGACGGGCCGCTAAACCGGCGCCTCCGATTGAAGAACGAACGCCATCCTTCTTCCATTCTCCACTCCCCTCCCCGCGCACCCGCTGCTCCCGTCACTAAGTGTATGTACTCTTTTTTTTTTTAAGCAATTTATTACTCTTGAATTTACTAGTATTATTCAAGTTATTCAAGAGTGTTTCTAGGCTGACTCTTCATATGGACACCCATGTGTGAGCAATGACGACTCGTGAGCCTGCTGCGCACCGGCGGCCCCACGGCTTCCCAAAGGGGGGGGGTGAGATCGCCCGAAGCACCCGCATCTTTCGGTGACGGACCGAGCCTTGCCTTGGGTGTCCATCTTACTTTTCACTTTCCTTCTGACACGAACGTTTTTACGAGCCCGCTGCTATCCCGCAAAGGGACTTGTTTCCCAACACATGGAGTTCGTGGTGTTGATCTTCTCTCTTCCCTTTGGTGGGGCGATGCGACGGGATAGGAACGACAGATGCACATGATCCACTCACTTTTGCTTGCTTCTCTCTCCCTTGCCCTACGTGTAGGTGTACCAGTAGTACAATGATTAGCGCGGGTAGAAAAACGTGGCGACGGTGGTGGTTATGAATGTGGAGAGAGAGCAGACCAGTCATCATGGTAGCATTTCCCATTTCCACAGGCACATGCACCTTGTTCAGGGCCGTCTTCTGGCTTGTGCGCAGAGCTGTTCCTGGCGCTGGGTAATCTGGGGAGAACGGCCAAACCTGCAGATTGTGGGTATTGACTGTTGATTATGGTTAACTTCATCGTCGGGTTCTTGCACCTATCTGGGATCCATTCTGCAGTACGAGTGTAGGGTATGTACGGGTGTAGGGTTCGGCCTCTCCATGTATGCATACTGTGATGTTGTGTGACAGGATCAACAGCAAGCAATAAAACATGGTGCAATGATTGACCCGAGCTGGCTTTGTCGAGAACCATGAATATTGCACATAATCACGGCGTGAGATACAAACATGGCAAATAGCCGTGGATGGCGAAATAATGACCAAAACAGGAAATATCAAGGAGTGGGGGGATGATTGTTTACTGCAATGCAGCCACTTGATCCGTATGTAGATACTTTGTCTGGATATCCAGCTCACTGCATCAGTATTCAGATCATGCTGAACCATTTATTTTGCCACCTTCGTGGGGGCAGTAAACCCCGAGGCAGGCATTTCTCGGGGATGAATTGGGGACTTTTCACATCGTAATTGGAAACTCTTGCATTTGACATTTGGGGGCCTTGTACATTTCTCCGGTTCTCTGGGGGCGTGGAACTGCGTCGGCGATATGTCCACTCCTAGTGCTCTATCACAGGGTTTACAGATGACTTTTTTTTTCCCATTCTTTGTTCAGAATATTCCATATATTATTAAATATTTTAAAAAACAAATATTATTTTAACAAACATCCAAAGCGTCGCATCCGTCGCACAGTATTCGTGGCTGTCGGAGTCGTCGGGTCCATGTGCCGTACCCTCATTCAACGCCCCAATCCAGCCACCACAATCCCATCAATCATACTTATTACAGTTTGTGACTTTGCCGAGCTGAAGATTATTAGCTGCCGGACTGTTCCCTCGTTTTAGCCTGTTTCACATTTGTTGTCGTGTGTCACGGTGTGTGTGTGTTTTGGGTCTTGACTCGCTCCCCCGAACGATGTTCTAGAAGGAAAATGATTCGATTGGCTTTGGGGTGTGATGGATGGATGGGCGTTCGATGGTTGAACTTGGTAAATGGGACGCCGTCGCGGGACTAAGGATGCATGATGAAGTAGCGGTGCCAGCCGAGAGAGAAAGAGATTCGGTAGTATTTGATTAATTGCTGGAATGGACAGTTTGGGTGGCATCATGTGTTCCGTTTTATTTAGCCTTCAGGCTGTAAGGGATGGACGGGATGTGTCTACGGCTGTGCGCGCCGCCCAGGTTCTTCGAGACATGGCCGGATGGCCTGACGTTGCATTCATGGCTTGAAAGGATATGATATGATGTATTCTGAGTATTAAATTCTTATTAGTGTTTTATTTGTTAAAATAAAATAAAAATAAAATATTAACGGTAACGTTAACGGCAATACCATGATGCTCTTATTATCCGTGCTCCGTTTCCAGCCCTTTAAAATCCACCCCCTAACCCATAGGTGACGACACACTGTACCTGCTCGGAATACGTCCGACGGTTGGACTGGCGTGTTTCAAGGCAGTCCAAGCCCCCCAGGTGCCACAACATGCCACTGTAGACACTGCAGACACTGGATGCCTCCAGGGTCGTCTTTCAGGGGACTACGGATACAGATTGCGGGGAAGTCCCCAGCCAAAACGTGTGCAGCGGCCACCCCCGTGGGAAAGTCATGTCATGGACACGACGAGCGGGCGCAACCCTCCATGGGGTGTCATACTGTTGAGATGTTTATTTATTAAATAGAAATTAAATTAATAAATGTCTTATAAACGTTGGATAAACGGAGCAGGCCTTAGTGTCCACCATTCCCGGTTTACACCCCCATCACTCACCTCGACTTATCAGATCCCCATGTTTGCAATCGCAATGGCTATGCGTGTTTTGACGTTGACGTTTCATGCTCAACGTTCATGTATAGAATGGAAAATGTAACCCCGTTAGTCCACGTGGACAATTGATTCAGGTATGAGTTTGTTACGAGAGAAACATTGAGCAAGAGTTCCAAGCGCATCTCTTCAGGGTCGTTGGATCGTATATGCAAACAGTCAGAACGAGAACTGAATCAAAGAAATACAGTACTTAAATACATGTAATGAAAGATAGTTTCCACTGGCTATTTTAAAGTGTAGTGACAGAGAAGGACACCGATGCGCAACTAAGTTATCGTGACGTGCGCTCGTCCCTTCTTCATGACTGTCCCCCATTGACACCCTTGTTGGCTATATTTATCTCGCATATTAGGCTTCTCGACTGGTACCCGGCCGGTGATACAGTACGTCTGACTCTCATACTCACCGCTGCTAAGTATTCTCATTTTGAACATCTAGATTCTTGCCTTGTATGTGTGATGGATGCCCTGTTTTCGAACTGTTCCTGGCATTTTGTACCACGAAGGCTCACGAAATATCTAGAGATAGAATGGAATCCTTATTGCCATGCTCTGTTTTTGTTTATTTCGTCAATACGTAGATTAAGTTACATAGTTTAGTACCTATGCTTCTAATTACTCCTTCACTTTAATGCTACATTAACTCTGGTCATCACACTTGCGAGCAATCACCCATATGAAATCGCCCGACGGGTCGGCATGTATCGCCGTCTTCTCCACCTTCAAACCCACCTCTTCCAGAGTCCCCAGCACCCTCTCTGCCCCAAAACTGCTCACACATTTCCACCCTTGCTCTTCGCCGAGCCACTGGTCCGTGACTTTACCCTTCTTCTCCTCGGCGCCAAAGTTAGCAAGCAGACATCCTCCAGATACTAGCCAGCGCGCTATCCTGCGCAGCATTTCGAGCTGCTCCCCCCATGGGAGGTGGATGAGCGAGTAGAGCCCCACCACGGCAGTGAGCGATTCCGTCTTACACTTGACGTCTAGCATATCCCCTAATACAAACGAAACGCGGTCGATACTGCTTATGTGTGCAGTGAGATTGCTCCGGGCGAGGGCGATTTGGCCGTCGGAAATGTCGTTGGCGATGACCCCGAGTGAAGGGTTGTGTGAGAGGAGGTTCTCAAGAACCGGGAGGCCGGCGCCGCAGCCAAGCTCAAGAACGGTCGGCGCCGCGTGCCGGTCCGCAAGCTGGGGGCAGTGGGTGTATAGCTCGCGCAAGTACTTGAGCCGGCGATAGTCATGGTCGACTGTCCAAGCGTTGTACTTGGCCACAATGGCGTTGTAGGAGTCGCGGTGTCGCTGTTTCAGATCCGCGGGGGGTTCCGAAACGGCCGTCTTGACGACGCTGAGCGGGCCGTTGATAGTGGGCCCGGCCATTGATGTCCCGGGCACTAGCAGCAGCACTAATAACACGATCGAGGGTGGGTGGGTCAATTTATTTGGCGGTTGATTTCAGCCGTAACGTAGAATATCGTTCAGAGTAGATGACTCTTTAAATACACGTTTTGAGAGCCTTGGGCTTTTGGTAACCGCCATTCCATTGAGCATACCTTGCATACCCTCGGTATGAAGAATAGTGTTGCTGGTTGGCCGATGGATGCATTTCTGCATGACACATTCCGATTAGCATTCGTTGGATACTGGTTACGTTGGCAGTCAAAAAGTCCAGCGGGTAATCACAACAAGTATCCAAACTTGAAAGATACATGAGACTTATCGGCATATTAGAACGGTTGGTAGTCTTGTGGCCTTTGATACACCGCCTAGATGTCAAGCTTTTTTCAGAGACTTTGCACAAATGTGTATCTTGGCTGAAGCTTTGGGTTGGGGGAGGGGGGCTGGTAGGCTGTACAGCCCGATATACTCATGGCCATCTTGAACCTTTTGCTCTTGTATACCGCTGCTGATAGAGTGTTACTTGGTGTAAGTGGTATCGCTCAACATCCTCTTGCGTTTCCTCTCGTCCGGTTCGCCGTCACCCATACGTGGTGAGGAGCTGAGGCCTTTTCTTAAATTGAAAGTCACCAGTCACGCATCATCACGTCCGATATATTCTGAGACAAAAGGACAATGGGGATCCAATGTAAGTGTTATTGGTTCTCTAATTATCATCATCCAAAGAACATGATATCATGAACAAGCCTCTAGGCTTACTATCTTCAGTGCCGATCCCGGTATTGTAAGTGCCGACCTGAGACACTTTCTAGTGATGAATCCGCTTAACATCAACCTTTCTTTTTATGAACAAAGACAAGCCCGGATCCTCATTATCACACTCCCAAGGCTCATATAACATATACAAATTTGGTAAATTTTCACCTTTTTATTAATTATCCCCCCCCCAAGCGCGCGCGTAGTTTTGGCCGACACCGAAGGCGGTATTTTATCAAGCTAACATGACCAGCTATATGATCCATTGCCGATTGCCGATTAAACTTGGGCTATTGGTTGGCTCTCTTAGGGTAGGATGTAAGTGGTAAGTTGATCGGTAAATACACTTCAATTGGTTCTAAACGAAAGACATGTTGATCTTTCTTTTCTTTTTGTGGCCCAACTTGGGACTGGCTGTCTTATGATCTATATCATGGTGGTTTCTCTTTTCTTTCTTTTTTCTTTTCCCTTTTACATAAACCTAGTTGCCTTTTTGTAAAAATGTTCTAGATTTAAATTACATATTACCCAACGTACTGCGCGAGACATGTGAATATGTCAAGTATAAGTAAAAGCCACGCTCTTTCACTGTGCCCAGTCCCCCAGCTAATGTTACTCACAAACTCGCCCCAATTTAATACGAAATAACCAACCCTTTTAGTATCCTCCTCCTCATTCTGAAAACAAACCCCCCGCTACGAAAACGATGCTGCCAAACCTCTTACTTCTTGTCACCCTCTGTGTAACTCCAGCCATTGCCTCGCCAATCAGCGAACGCGATGGCCACTTGAACAGCAACATCGTTCCTAGAGCATATGGGTGCCCATTTTCGCCGCAAAAGTGCCTCGAACATGTAAGCAAAAACAAGATGTCTCTCTATTTCATGAGTGATGGCTGTTTTAAACATTTTTGCAGTGTCAACACACAAGTTTCAAAAGCGGGCGATGTGGAAGTCTTGGTGGCTTGTAAGTGGTTCCAAAAAAAAAAAAAAAAAGAAAGAAAAAGAAAAGAAAAAAGCCTCGCGAAATAATGAAATTTCTAAATTACCGATAGCGGCTGCATTTGTTCTTTGTAGGCGAGGATGAATAGGCAGAGATCATGTAGGAGGGGGGATTGGTGGAATCATTGGCTCATTGGGATCACTACCGAAAGAGCAACTGTGGTTCAGGTTGTATATGTGCACCCTCGATTTTCACCGCTTGCAGTGGTTTTGACTAGTTACCAAAATTATCATGGTATTGAACCTACTATTCACTATCATAATACCTAGTTACAAATCCAAGTATGCCATTGCTAAGATAACATGCATCTTAATCAAAACGCCTCGACTCACCCGCTAAAACCCCAGTTGTTAGATTTATCCTTTGGGGATGTAGTGGAAGCATAATATGCTATAAAACTACTTGTCTTCATATAGCTACCAATTGACCAAGCTGCTCGAGATAATGTTTGAGTTTATAGACGTAGGCTTACTTGATCTCAAGTGTACATCTGTTGATATAGATTCATGTGAATCCAGCGCCGATCTCTCTAAGGCTTCCTCTTCCAAAGAATGCTGATACAACTCGGTAGTATCGGGACCTATTTAAGTAAAATTTGACAGTCTGTTTGTCATCTTACTACTAGGCAGGATTGCCTGATGAGTATGCAATGCCTCCACCATCGTGTTCTCGTTTACTCAGCAATGGGACTCTGTGCTTTGAGGCTTGTATTCCTCGGGAGCAACCCTGCGCAGCGTCACGGGCTGCTCGGCATGATTATCCTCGACCCTTTCTTGACTTGCAGACATCCAACCGATACTTCGACTGGTCGAAGCCTTGCGGGACTGTAGGTCGGGTATGGTGATGTGGGATTAAATGCCACAGGTCGTATGATTCTCAACCTCTGTTCCTGTAATGTCGTCGTTCGTAATATCGCTCCTCTCTCAATGATAGCACTTCTCCAATGACCGAACACTTGCTACCTCTCCTGTCGGACACCTGGGTTCTGCTGCCATGTCACTCATCTCCATCACGTCCACCGCATCAGCCTTCGCGCTGATAGCCCGTTCCAAAGTGCAACCGTGCGCCTGCGCAAACGGCTGCTCGTCCGCGTTGTGAGGTTCCAGGACTGAGTCCACAATCGAGCGGCCGTATCGCGCGTCGCTGCTCCAGGGCGTGTGCGTGTTTCTCGCTCGTCTGCCAATTGTGATTATATCTCCTCCAACGGGGTCGGTCGGGCGGCCGGAACTGTGCGTAGTTCCACTCAAAAGTTGATTCAGGATCGGCTTCAGGGACGGTAGACAAGCTGTGAAATAAATCTCCAGTATCAGTTAAAGGTAATATGTGGTACTGAAGAAAAACTACGCTGTAACCTACCACACACAACAGAGAGGTTTCCTTCGGCAAGGGACCATATTGAGCCAGATGTAAAATTCCATGTGACGTCAGGCGACGTTGCGTTGAGGGCAATGATGAAGGGTAGTCGAATGATGGATATGATGATGATTCTGCAAAGGGAACGCCTGTTAGATTCTACTCAGGAACTATTGACACCAAGTTGGACTACTTTTGAGATAGGGAATGGAAATGGGGAAACATACACGGCCCCAAAAAGAAAGATACCACAGAGGGCAAACTTTTGTGGTCGGGGTAGCCGAAGATCGGCAATATATGGAATAGGAAGCGCAATCAATGCTATATCGGTGCAGATATTGGGGATCGCGTTGCCCCACCAAAACTTATTGTCGTCAATAGTGCAACGAAACTCTGACGCAGGCATAGGATTGACCGGATGGAAGCGGTCCCAAAAGGCGTGTGTTGGCCGGCATTGAAGAATGGTGGTCAAGAACTATACACAGGGTGATGAGTCTATGCCCTTTCAACTTGGAGGTATACAGTGGTTCCGAAGTAAACTTACGACTGCCAGGCCCCAACCGAGGACGATGGAAAATATGATTAATATCGGGGTGCGTACCAGCCTTCTTACGTAGAAGATGCGCCAGTAAAACGCCAGGATAGAGAGCTTAACAGTAGTGAGCACGAGCGTATATGCGACTTCGATGACGAAGAAGCCGACGGCCCATGAGTGCGTGGCGTCTGGTGGGAGAGCCCATATGTGTTTGCCTACACCTTTATGAACCACTAAGGGAGTGAAGAACTTATCAGTTGGTGTTGCCAACTAGGTAGTCTAGAAGCGTGTGTGATATTGGGAGTTTGATGCTTCTTGCAGCGCAGGGAGATGATGGAGATGATGGAAATGACATAAAAAAAACATTGACTGTGTTGGTGGAAGCTTACTGTAACCGGAAAGAGTAAACGTATGAACACTGCACCAGACCTGCTCGATGTATAAGTAAGTGATATATATGGATAGCTTCACAGTCTCTGATCCGGCTTGGGCAGACGAAGTGAGTGCGCAATCAAGCATCCATCTTACCAATGCGCAGATGACGAGCCAGTCGTCCATCCATAGCTGGTTATCCTTGACCTTGCGGCTTACGAGGCGAAGGCCAATCGCGATAACGGCGAGCACCCAGGTCGCCAGAGCTGCAGCCAAAACTTGGGATCCGCGATCTGACGCGAGATCCACGTCCGGAGGTGGAGATGGAAACGACCCGGCGCCTGACATGGCGACAGGATTGACGGAAGGGGTGACGTGGGATTCTTTGAATTCAGACCAGCCCAGGCCCTGCAATGGGTAATAACAACCTCCCCTGTTTGTGTGTTTGTTTGCTCACCAATCAATCATAGCTTTTCCTGAAAGCTGATCATGTCGGATGTCCAGCTGTTTCGCATGACTCTTCCGCACATACGAGGGGGGGGGGGAAACAAGAACGTACAAGTAACTGTAACTCTTTCAAGAAAACGGAAATGGGTCCTATAGGTAGGTAAGGGCAGGTAAATGATGGGTTCGTTTCACACCGAGTGGAGGTTTGCCCCCCCGTCCGCCCGATCCCGCTGTCTCAATCTAACTGATGACCAAGATTTTAGTGCGAGGTTGCTCAGCACTCATGAGATCATCAACCGGGGAAGCTCTACAGGGCGACAAATTGACACCGCCAGGTTATGTACGAACTTCTTCAATGCATTGAGCCTCAAAACTCTTGAAGTACTCAACAAAAATACAAGATATATCTGATAAAAGCAACAAGCCCAATATCTAGTCATTCAAATAACAAATTACGCTTTTAAAACTGTTAATAAAGGTTATCTTGATCAATTACTCTGCAACCTCAACATTAGCAACCGGCCATTGTAAATTGTCACCCCCTCTTTAGCAGAGCTAGCCACCCAAGCCATCGTGAGTTAAGACAAACGCTAAGAGCATCGGCTAGCTGACGCTCCGCTCCAGCTTCGTCCCGAAATACCAAGCTACGGGACAAAAATCTTTAGATGCGATTGGAGAGGAGATTAGCCTGATGGCTAGTTACCCAAAGAACTTTGAAAGAGAACAGTGCCCTTCCTCTGCTCCGGGAGAGCCTTTTAGGCTAATCAACTTGATGTTACCGGAATTACGGTACACCATTCTCTCTCAAGCAGCGCGCAAAAGAACTTCTGTATTTAGTTTCTTTTTTGCCTTTTGGTCTTTTTTAGCCCGTCACAGGCTAAAGTGCTGCTGTTCTGTGACCCGTTTGCCCAACAAGTTGTTTCGTTAGTTCATGTGACTGCAGAGAGGCTTGTAGAGCTTCAAGCCACCGCCAACGTACCAATCTAGTTTCGGCCGGTTTGATATCATACCTTCAAGCCTCCAACACCGTCGATTGGTGGGTGTAAGCCCTGGCTTGTTTTTCTTTTTGCTGAAAAAAAAAAACAACGAAAAAACAGGTTACGACAAACCAACTCTTGCACGTGCTTTTAGTATCAGTGGCTGGTTCGCTTTCTACGCTCTGCTATAACACTTTAACACATTTGCTGGAACTTTAAGCGTTGTTCATAGTCTTGCTATTTGAACTACCGATCTGCTTTTTAGATTGGTCGGTTGGTGGTTGGTGGTTTTGAGGGTTCTATCGAGCTTCCTGTATCCAAAAAGTGGTGCAACCAACCTGTTTGATGACTAGCGAGACAGCAAGAAGGATTGACATTAAGATCACAGAAAAAGTCAGTGTTTAATGCCGAGGCAGACGTCCAACATTTCCATGAGGATATCTACGGCTTTACATCCATCATGATGGAATGTCTTACAAATGGTCACTGCAGCATCTGCGCTTCAATGTCCCAATTCGTAGATACCGCCAGATGAGGCAACCCACCAAATGCAACCAAAAGCATAACAGCAATGCGACGCGTCAAAGGGTGAAAAAGTGAGTTCAAGTACATTTTACAGCCAAGACAATAAAAAGGGGTACCTGTTGGCTCAGGAACATGCCATAACGATGGAGAGTGTTTCTGCAACCCTGGGTAGGATTCCGTCTTTTATCCCGCTCTGGTTGCCGACTTTTGGAGCAAGTACATGCCCCTTGTCTCTCAGTGTGTCGACGCTATGAGGTTCAAGTAGTTTATACTTTGACAAAGGGCAAACTTATGTAATGAAGAATGAAGGGTTATGGTTATGGTGGAAAGGTGTAGCATCACAGACTTGATCGCGGCAAGATGGCATGCAGAATGAGAATGCCAAAGGTCGTTTAGGAAAGGCACAAGAGAACCAGGTGGGAAAAGACTGGGATATATAAAGAGGCATCAATAAGTTTGCTACTTTACTGTCAAAAAGTCATTCAATCACTTTCCTCTTCGCCTTAAAAGACCACCAAAAGTCTCAGACCTCTCCGTCTAACACGCGTCAACCGCCAACATGAAGACCGTCATCGCCCTCATCACTCTCTTCTCTGCCGCCGCCATCGCCGCGCCCAACACTGTCCTCGAAACTCGCACCAAAATCTGCACCCGTGCTAATACCACGCCCAAGTGTTGCTTCGTCAATCCCGATGAAGAAAACGGACTTACATGCCGTATGCGTAAGTAGAAAATGCTACAAATAGGGCCTCTGCTCTTCTTGATTATTCCTAGTTGCTGAATGTTGACATTCTTACGATTGATATTAGTTTTCAATGAGTCTATCAAAAGTGCAAAGGAATTAGTGGCATATTGCACCTCGGAGGGGTTGATTGCGCATTGCTGTGCTCCCTCAACTCGAGAGGTGGAGCGTATTGTTTGCCATAAGCTGTAGTGCAAGAAAGGATGTCGCTGGTGTATATGAGATACGATCTTATGTAGAGCTATAGAGAGTTGCAATCAATTCATTTGATGTTGGAAAAGCTTGGAACTTTTGAAGTCATTTATTTGGGTCTTCAACGACATCGACGGCGGCTTGCCAGATTATGGCAAGACACCGCAACAGAGGGAATACGTCATAGCGTGAGAGCACATGGTGCAGTAAAATATATAAACTAGTTGTCTTGGACCGGCTTTAGGATGAAGTGAATCCGTATAGCGTATTGTTCAGCTGGGACGTGTAGATAAGACAGTTTCAGCCAAGCTATTCCATCCAAAGTCGACAAGACCAACCTTGCTTCTTTCTCTTTTACCCAAATATCAGAGGTCTTATTCCAGCGCTCTCTAAAAATGGAGACTTTGACTCCTTCTTGGACCTCTGTTGACATTCCAAACTCCGTACCCATGTGATGCATTTTTAAAATCAATTGACATGGGGGGACTAAACTGGTGTGCCATGACTTCAGGCCCTCCGTTGACGAATTTAATCTCAGAGTAATATAGTGCCTGCTCACCGAACGTGGCTGTCTCTCTTTTCGCTGCTTTATACCATGTTTGATGATCCATTATTAGACGTCAAGCATCTGATCATTCACAGGGCATGCCAAATTGTCTAACAAAGATTCATTCCGTGGCCAATCCATTCTAATATTGTCTATAAACTGAGCCTTTGCAGTGCAATGATCAAAAAGTGCACCCTCCATCTATCTCCACACAAGATAAAGGACACTTACCCTTGCTACATTTGAGATCGACGAGGTATCTAGGATGGGCACTTTCTTGTAAACTTTAATCTTATTCCCATTTTATTCTTACTTTATTCTTAATATTTTGTGCAAGCTTTCCTCCCAAACCGTTTAAACCTAGGGAAATACACCAATCCCCAGCCGTCCCAACCACCCCACGATGCGGAGAATCTTACGGCCACCAATGACCGAATAAGAAACAAAACACCGTCCAGCAACCCACCCCCTCCCCTCACCAACCCTAAAGCTAAAACAACAGAGCCAAAAAGCAGAAGTCAAGCCAGTCAGCAGAAGTAGCCGAACCGGCCGCTCCATCTCACTCAAGAAAACGGTGTCTCTACCAAATTCCTCCACTTTTGATGAGCGCCACACACACACCCTCCTCTTCCTTTCCTTGTGACTGCCAGCCTGGCTAAAGGCCCACCGCCAGATCGGGCCTTTGACAACTCGGTATCGAAGGAAACGCCCGTTATTGTCAATGGGAAACATTGAATGCGAGCAACCTTTTCTCGTCTAGCCCATGGCTGCTTCACTCCGTTCTCTTCTCCTCTCCTCTCCCTCCCCCCTCCGTTCTCCTTTCGAACGCCACGGTTACCCGTCCCGGTTTCCGATTGATGGGCGGGAACTGAATCGTGTAATTTATTTTATTCTGTTTTTGTGTGTGCCTCTTTTTCTATGTGTGTACTGTATTTTTACTTCCCAAAACTGTAGGTGCACACGAGTCGCGCTGGCTATGTTCGTGACCTCTAATGTCCAATGTCTTTTCATCCCGCTTCGACACCGAGACACTGCCGAAATGGCGTCTCCTTTTGCTCCCCCTTTGGTCCGGATATGGCGCCGTTGACACATATTTTACTATATTTAGGTTACTGTGCCTTGTATGATTCAGGTCCCCTTATATTACACTCTTTTTGCACAACAACATGTAGGTACGGTGCCGTACTACAGACTGCGGGGCGTGCCCAAGTGTTTGGGTCTTGGAGCTAGAACCCTCAAACTGGTTCCCTGGAATCCAATAGTTGCAGTACTGCACTCTCTCCCACACGCCCATGTGACGATTTAAGCTATCTCATTCTTTGCCTCCCCCAAGAGAAGCAAGAGATGTGGTGCAACTTCCGTAAAGGCTACTAGTTGGTGACTTACTATTGCCCGAGAGTCCTCCGGGTGTGAGACTAAGCCGTTGCGCCCATCATCGAAAGTAGGTAATGGTGATAGTTAGTGTTGACTCTGTTGAGTCAATATTGGATGGTGTGGTGAACGGTTTCGGCATCTTGCAGAGACGAGACAAGAGACGAGAGCCGGAGGCGTAAGCAGCCATCCAAGCTAACGGTTTGTGAGTTTACAATGTATTTCTTAAATCATTATATTTTATTTAATTTTATTTTATTCTGCATGGGATAATCATTTAATTCCATGGCCCATTTTTTTTATTGAAAATACCATTTGATCGTTTTAATCATTATACAGTAACACCCCACTGTCAACCTGCTCCGTTCTCGATGGCCATTCACCCCCGTCCGTTTTCGACAAAACGGTCACGCGGTTTGACATATCCAGCCGCCGCACTACCGGAACCAACCATCTACCTCCTGTGATACCAAATATACTGCCTGCCACAGTCTTTTAAACAAATCACAATGATCCATGGCATCTCAGAGTACCATGAGTCAAATCAATCAGTCAAATCAATCAATCACACACAAGCAAACATTCATATGCAAAGACACAAATGCACAGCCTACTACTATGACTTGTGCAGGCATGTTCTGCGAATCATGATGCACTGTGAACCGCTTGATGAAATCATGAGGAGAAAATAGAACCGCCAGACGCCCATGGCAGTGAAAAGAGTGGTGGGAGGTGATGTGATGTGATGGGATGCCGTAGAAAGTCACAAGAGTTCACGTGCACTCTCTGAGGAATCGGAGAGATGCTTGGTGGTCACATTGACGGGTGCCTGACGCGAAACAAGCGCCGGTACATGTAAATGAGCCACAGCCGTGGGCGTCTATGGAGTTGCGGGCGGTAAATTATGGTGTCTTGAGGGTTCAGTTGCATTCTTTCAAGTTTATTTTCCATTTTTCATTTTTCATTTATTAATTCCATTAATATTATTATTATTTATTTGTTTAATCAAATGCCGTTGCCATTCAATAACTGTTCCCACCTCCACGCCCGCCACCGTCATCTTCCTCCCATCTCCAACTCTGAGACAACACCAGGCTCTCACAAACCCGACTTTCTCACTGGCAGCTGAGACATTGACACTAAGATCTCACTCACCCCCTCTCCCTAAAAAAAGCAGCAGCCGACCTAAACCAAACCAAAACCAACCAACCAACTGCCAACGGATAAAACTAAAACCGCTAAGAAACTGGACTTGGTGGGCGTTATATCCCGGAGCGGCCGTTTTGGGCCCCCCTAATCGCTGTTTATGGGTTGCTTTGTTGTCCGTTTGTGTGTTTTTTTGCGGGGGACACCCTTGGATCTTGGATCCGGATATGGTAGGGCGTGTATATCCTGTCATGACTTGGGTTGTCATCACCCTCAGATCTTCTGTGTCATCGCGGCTTCACACTAGCATCGTGTATCTTTACATACGTATGTGCAATGCAACGGACATCATGTGTGATGAATAGTGGCAGAGATTCATGGCAAATCTAGATTCTTAGTTGCAGGACATGGGAGGTTGCGCAGTCCGAGCAACGGCCCGAGGAAGTTGTCAACACTACTCGTAGGCGTTGCCGATGGGAGCACTCAAAGAGCTAAAATGTCATCAACAACGACAACACACACCCAGCCAAATAAATAACTCCTAGCTTGCGGACGGACTATATCGGCCATTTTCAAATGCCGGCACATCATGTGTGCCTCCATCCGGCAAAGTTTGTGTGACTGGGGATTACCAATAGCTTGCACCTTCAAGGGGTGGGATGAGGAGGAAGAAGGGTTCACAATATTGAGTTAGAGATTCGCACGTATGACGACGAAGCCGTCATACTGAGTGATATACAGTGCATCACAAAGATTTGACATGGCGGTGAAAGGTCTCAAGACTGCATGTGTGCAGTTGGAATCGTACATCGCGCAGGGCGCAACGGTGATTGTGGCTTCGTCCAGGCACCGCCATGCATGAGCAGATGTCGGACCGGGATGGCAGTGGTGATTGCCCGTGCCCATGGCGAATGCCGTGGTGGCGGGGAATCAGCTGTCAAAGCTGCCGGTTTTTATTTTATCTTTTTGTCTGACTCCACATCTCTAACAGTAGTTTGTGTTACGTGACTTGATCAAAATCTAACATCAGACAAGAAGAAGCTTGAAGCCGAGCATACCCTACAGAGCAAATTGGAAGACATATCAACATCCAACCTATCATCTAAATCCCAACTATAAAAGAATCTCAAGTATAGATGTTTTTTCTTCGCCAAGTATGGAACAATAATCAAGACTTCTGCCAACCCCAAACCTACATATGAGTCTCTATGAGACACATAGACCCAACAGCCTTGAGCCCAGTTAAACCGTGTCCCCACGCTTCATACATACGCAGTATGCACACATCACCTCCTTAGTCAAGCACCACGGGGCAGGCATGTAAAATCCGGGGCAAGAGTAGAGTTCCCCTCTTCCCCCCCCTCCAACCCGCATAATACAGGGGAAATGCTGTGCTTGCTTGCTCGCCTTGCTTGCGCATTGGCCTGGGATATGCTGTGTTGCTTCCTTTTTTGATCCCGCAGGTCTTGTTGGTTCCCTGAAACAGCACAGGGCGGGTCGTAATGCGGGGTGAGCCGTGTTTCTGTTAATCGATGAGGACAGGTTTATGTGTTTGTGGTTGATGTTACTGTACTGAGTCAAGAGGAACGATATGGGTCAGCACTGGTGAGCTTTCGAGGGCTATACGGGTTTACAGGTGCGGAAGCTCCCTTAGCTAATACTTCATCGTAGAACCAGGGGCTTAATATTTATGAATCACAATGTAATCACTAAGACGGCGATGAAGACTGCGGCAAGTTTATAGCTAGGCTGTGATGGAGTATGAGAAAACATGATGCCATGTGCCGTGAAGAGACAACTTTAGTAGTTTGACATCTTTGACTCAGCTGTTAGACACTCTCCCGTCTCAATCCTTCCCAGCTGCCACCGACGGACCTATTCTCTTATGCTTCCTCTTATCCTTTCGACTCATCAAAACCTGATCCCTCGTTCCCCTACCCCCCTCCCAAAACCCATGGCCCTTCCTACCAATAACGCTCCGGCCACAGAACCCACACGCCTCCACCGCATAGTTCTGCTCCCTGCTGCACATACCGCAAATCATCCTGTTCGCCCACTCATTGATATGGTCCTCAGCCTCGTCATGGCACCGGTCGCACGGATGCACCCGGCTACAGCACGAGAACCGGAACCAGCGGTATGACTTGCGGTAGTGAGAGCACGTACCCCGGCCCGGCAGCGGCTCTCCCGCGTGGAGACCTAGCTTTTCTAGTTTCCGCCGGGGACCCATCGTCGGAGGCGGTAGGGAGCCCGGGGAGATGAAGAGAAATCTGACGTCGGGGATTTTAAAGGTGAATTTTGCGTGGCACTCGCGACAGATGTTGGTGGTGGTTTCGCCTCGGACGGAGACGAGTCCCTGGCTTGCAGTTGAGCATTTGGCACAAGTAGGGATAAACGTGCTGGGAAGCATGTCTACCACTTTGCATCCTGAAAGATCGATGAAACCGGCTCTGGTGGAATGCTCGTGGACCAGCTGAGGGCTGTACTTGGCAGCTAGAGGCGTTGCACACTTCTTACAGCTTGCCGTCTTCTCAACCTCGGGCTTGAGTCCTGTGATGTCGTTGGGAGTTTTGCATCGCTCGCACTTGACGCTGATGCTGAGCACCGACACTTGCAACAGCTCGAGGCCGTGTAGTTCCACAGAAGGAAACGAAATCATGGTGCCGTGTTCAATCGGTTTGCTGGATGGCTTTTGCACCGAACCTGCTCCGTCGTGTAACATGGCACCACCATCATCTGCATCGTCTGAATCCGTATAATCCTCCGAAGATGACTCCTCCCCCTCCGCTCCGCCATGATGGGCTGTCCATTCCGGAGGCCGTGGAATAACTTGTACATGACCTTTCCCTTTCGCCTCGCTCGACAGCTTGGAAGGCTCAGCTGAACCCTCTTCAGTTGCCTGCGTCTCCGTGTCTGGCACTTGCGGTATCTCAGCCTTCAGTGCCAAATCACGCGCCTGTTTAACCAAGTTGTGCAGATTCTGGGCCAGAAAATTCACATGGCTCATCAAAGTCATTTGCTTCTGGGCCGCAGCTTTCTGCACGAATAGTTCCTCAACAGGCTCTGCGTCGCTTGCTTCCGCCTCGTTCAACTGGACGCGTATATCCTGCAATGGATACAAAAGCGGCACAATCAAGTGAAGGCTGCTCACTGAGTGTAGACCAGATGGAAGCTCTGAACGCCGTTTCGGCTCAATGGGCAGCGTGAAGACGACGCCATCGGCGGACCGGCGGAACATGGGCATCCTCCCCATTCTGGACTCAAGTTGGCGAACCTCCTGAGCCCTGCGAGCCTTTGCTTCGGTGATTTCGTCCTTGGAATATGATGGTTCTGGGACATATCGCCTTGGGGCAGGCGCTGGCACTGGCTTCGCCGGCTCAGCTACTCCTACTTCTCGCTTGTTGACTGCATCAAGATGTCGTGTGTCCTTGAACGACACTATCTTGACAGTCTCAACCTTTTGCTCCGACAAGAAACTTTCCAGATTCTTATCCAGAGCATACACCAGGGCTGCCAAAGTCGACTGCTTCCTCTCCTCAGCCAGCCTCTCCCACCCTCTCTCAATGTTGATACTGAACCCCCTCGGGATATCCTTGTTCCTTACAAACAGCACCGGCCTTTCCTCCGGGTACTCCTCAGGAACATGAAGATCACAGACAAGGTGCGCCAGCTCAAACGGAAAGTCAGGATCCGAGGGAGCAAGCTTAAAGACCAATGACGTAGCCCCATTTGAGGTGGTCGATTCCTTGGGTGAGAATCTCTTCCTCAGTTGCTCAATGTGATAGCTACGCGGGTCCTGGGCCAGCGACTCGGGCACCGGCTTGGACACGATTCGCGAGGCTGGGGCATCAGCCACGGCCTGTTCACGGGCCAGTGGCGAGCCGTCACGATGAGTCTGAAGGGCGATCATGGCCGGAGTTTTCTTTGCTGTATGTCCGACGGTAAAAAGTGTTTGTGTTTCTTTCTTTTTTTTTTCTTTTTAGAGGTTTTGTTTTTTTGGGGGGGTTCACTGAAAAGGCTGAACCAAAACGGCCGAGGCTTGTGAAACAAAAACCCAACGCCGATAACAGAGAACAAAAAGAAGAAAAGTTACAGCTTGCTATGATGTTACAACACAAGGCCAGCAAGAAGCTGCTTTATATCCGTATATCTCGACGAACATTGCTTGCTGGTGGCAACTTGAGGGGTTTCGGCGGGGTTCAGATTCATAGGTGTTGAGGCTGGTGACTCACGATCTGGAATCGCGGGATAGCCGTAGTCTGTAATGCACTAGCAACAATGCTGTGTGACTTGCAACGATTACTGTTAGAGCGCTACCTGAGCTGGCTGACCACGCCTGGCAACGAGCCATGCTTATCACCTCCGCCACCTTAACAAAACGCTCTCGTAGAGCTCGTGTTGACTCTTTTCCTCCCAATGCAGCAATATTTGCTAAAGTTGACTCATATACAGTGTCAATTGACTTGACTCCTCTCCTGCCAAGGACTTGTCATCATTATCCCGCCATGACTGCCATGGCAGGTCCTTGGCAGGAGAGGAATCAAGTCAATTGAAGGGAGAGGCCGTCGCTTTGCACTGCACCCTCGGTAAATATTGCGAAATTGGATCGCATACCAGACACCCTCTTCGACTTCTCCCCCCAAGCAAACGGATCTCCTGAAAGCCGTGGCCACAGACGTAGGTGTCCCTTCCGAATTATGTTCCTTTTCCCTTCCCATTGGGTGGCGGGGAGAAATACCCCTGACCAACCTGGATCGATCATCGCCCAACCCCAGCCTAACCTGAGCTGATCATGGAGGATTATGTGGCTGACAGGGGCGGTCGACCATATCAGTCGAGGTCTACGGGTCGTCGCATGTGTGTGTGTGTGTGTGTGTGTGTGTGTGTGTGTGTGTGTGTGTGCCTTTTAGGAGAAAACATTCGTATTATTGTTGAGTTCTGATCAATGATGCTCCCTCGACTCGATTTGTATCCCGGCTGGCAAACCAAACAAAAAATGAAAAATGAAAAAAGAGAGAAGAACAAAAGAAAGTCAAGTCTGTTCGCATCCTCCCAATCTCCCCCAAGTGGCCCAGACTGGTCGTCGCCAAGACCCAAGAAAGGACCCGAAAGGCTGAACAGAAAAAGCAACATTTTGCTGTCGGCCATCGTCCAGCAGGAGGTGACATCGCCGTGTGTTGTTTCTCTCTCACCCAGCCCTACCAGTGCAACATCAGCCAATTCCTCCTCCATACAATTATTTCACTCGCCTCTTTTTTTTTACCCTACCAAATCTCAATCATCTTGTAACACCTATTCTAACAGCGTAACTTTCATCATTTACAAACCCCATAATTCCATGCAGAGATAGGGAGAAGGAACACGTCCCAAACTCTGAGTTGGCCATCAGCAACAAAACTCTTCCGGACCAGCAGCTTTTTTTCGCTGTCGTGGCACCGTTGGCTGAGTTGTTTCTTTTTCGTCGGGGCGTCGGGGGGGCGCGCCTTGCGGGTTCCGCTTTTGAACAATGGGCGCCTCTCCTTCCTGCCGTCCATGCTTTTTACGGCGTTCTTGTAAGATCGTTTGGATGCATGTCTTAGGCCAGCTTCGCCACTTGCTGGCCTTGGAAATGTCCAAGCAACAAACCACAGTGCTCTGTTACTGCTGTAGTGTTGATGTTGTTGAGAAGCCATCTGGTTAGCCTCCTGGGAGGTTGCATGATGGAGGCCATTTTTTACCCCTGGTCGGTTGTCACCGCTTTGCTTCCTTGTTGTGCTGTTACGAAGCTACGTGAATGTTTGTATCCCTTGGATTTTGGGTATAAATGGAGGCATCTGCCTCCCCTCAGAAACCAATATCTTATCTTCATCAGTCCCATCTCATCATTCCATCTTCAATACTCTTCTACAAACACCCTTTCCAATAACCAATCTTCTCTTCAACACCACATCATTCAAAATGAAGTTCTTCGCTACCCTCGCCCTCGTCGCTGGAGCCATCGCCGCCCCCGCCACCTTGGAGGACCGAACCGGCGGCGGATCCAGCGGATCAGTCTGCAACCCCGGCCTCTACAGCAACCCCATCTGCTGTGCCACCGATGTCCTCGGTGTCATCTGCCTTGATGGCGATGTCCGTAAGTTTTCCCCAAAGCGACATATACTCCAGTTAGCTGGTTCATATACTGATATACTCTCTCCAGCCAACCAACGACCCACAAGTGCCAGGAACTTCCGCGACATCTGCGCCGCGAAGGGCCAGCAGGCTCGTTGCTGTGTCCTGCCTGTGGTAAGTAACAACAAAAGATGAATCTATGGAGGCTTTACAAGCTAACTTGATTGACTACAGATTGGCCAGGGTGTTCTCTGCATTGCCGCTGTCGGCGCCAACTAAACGAAAAGAGAAGCATGCTCTGGGTCTTGGTATATATAAGCTCGCTCAAAGTCAAGGATATATGAGTGTGCTGTGGCCAGAGTGATTCTTGCGAATGTCTAATGATACAATGGTATGGGAATGGGAATCGGTTTATGATGAGTGTCTAGTACTTTCACATTAATACAAGATTATATTTGACAAGTCTTTCTGGATTCTTTATACTTTTGTTTCTTTATCAACGTAGTCTGTAACAAATGAATATCTTCGTGGTGATTCATGTGATTTGATCGGTTGTATATCACAAAAAATATATTTTGGACGACATCTATCTACAATATATAATCTAGATAGGTAATTGACGATGAGGTCATGCGCAACGAGAATACGGGTTAATAGTTGGATAATGCTGCAGTAGGCGATCGTGATGAATTGGTACCTCTTGATCATTACGCACTCAATTAGATAAAGGAACGTGCAAATCTGGATACTTTAAAAGGCAGATACATGTAATTGACTGCCAGCAGACGATGCTTTTGAAGAGGCCACCAGCATCCTCTTGGATCTATTGAAGCGCATGCGACATGACTATAGGATCACGGTTATTAACACATTTTACGCATGCTATTATACGTATAGAGATAATGCAATCTCAATGTCATGTTCTGACAGTCTATCCACAAATGCATGTGCTGGAGCGATTCATGGATTGGTTGGTACTGGAAATCATTGAGCACGAACGACAGGAGTATAATTACTAAAATCCCATTTTGCAGAATCTCTGATCGTTTTCTGATCTTTCTTATTTAAATATAATTGATGTTATCTTGTACAGAAGTTTAAAATTGGGACGTTGGACCCTGCAGACACGGCCCGCGAAACACGGCAGGCTGCCGAGTTGCGGATGTAAGCTCAAGGTCTCGGCTCAGCTGGGATCGGCCCCCACAGTCAAATCATGTTGAAGATATTGTCTCAAGTGGTAGCTGTCTAATCCATAATTACGCTGAAGTAATGGTTCTAGAATCTGGGTGCTATTGGAGGTGCGTTGATGCGCAGGGAGCAGATCATGTCCAACGGGGGAGCAACTCCACTCTCCTACCCACTGGGCTACGTTGGAAATGTCAGCACCTTCCTTTGCGATACATGCCAGTTGTTTGTACTTATATGGATTATATGGAGTATTCTTGAATTCTACAAGTAGGCGTTCCCGCACGTTTATCTAGCATTGAGTAACACAAAATCCTCATTTTACCAATCAAAGCCACTCTGTAGACTGTCCTTTTGACTGATCCGAGGTCTCTCCCAAGTGCTTTATGGAGAACTAATTCCACAATTTAATGTTCTTGTACCTTAGCAAATATGAAGAGCCGACAACCGTGCACAAGGTTTCGAGACGGAGTGCTCTGTGAGTAAAATAGACTGGCAAAATTTAGCGCTTTAGAATGTAAACTATGTGATGTACATTCCAAGTCCAATCTCGGGGGCAAGTCATTTATTGACTTTGAGATATTCCATTCATGACACTATTCTGGACTAAATATGCTGAAAAACTATCCTGACTAATAGATAGCTTAAAGAGAAGCAAAACTGCTGGAGACTTGGGTGACCTTAATGTCTCGGGCATGACGACAGGAAGGTAGGCACCATGTAATCAGCAATGACGCACTCTATTCTAAGTCAATCTTTTTCGTCACGTTGCGTCTTGTTGACATTTCTCAACTCAGCGACATGCATGACACCGTATCAGCACACTCCCGTCTCAAACAGCGCCCTGCCAAGACCTCTCTCATTCCTTTCTTCTCATTTTTTCTTTTACCAATTACCAAATTCAGAACTGTGCAGTACCTCATCGACGATCTGCTGAGACAGAATGACACTTGCATTATGTTTAAAGAAGAAGAAAAAACAAAAAATCGACAACAAATGTTCCTATACATGGTCACGTTTATGAACAACGCATTCTTGCAGCAAGCGGTGAGGCTTTGGGGTCGAAGGCTTTAACACCCCCAGATCCCAGCGATTGGCTCATTCTGGGAGGGGGGCCATTCCTGGACGAAAACAAACAACGCCCTTTATTAATAATTAGTGTTCAATACAGAAATTGTCGACTATGTTGTGGAACATCCGGGGAAGTTCGGATCGTGAGCCTGCAGCGCCGGTCTGGGGGAACACGGCGTCGTCGGGAGTCCTCGAACCCGGGTCCGATGTGGAGAAGGTGGGTGGGGTATAATAATACGTACCCGAAGAATTCTGATTCCATTATGTATCCGCAAATGCCGGAGCGCCTACCCTACGTATTACTATGGGGAGACAAGAGATTGATCTGTTTTCAGTGTAGTCATTTATTGCAGACCGACAGATGGTTTATTGGAAATGAGTAGGAAAAACCTTGAACTGCATGATATTTTAGGCAAGTGGGAGAAAAAAGCAAACAATATGCAGTGTGCGTGCTGGATCGGGGGAATGTAACACATGCCACACGGCGCGATGCGGGAGAGCACTTGCATCATGACGGAAATTAGACACTTTCTTTTTCCACTCGGCCTTTTTCTCCAAGTTTGTACAAGTTTGTTACAACAAGTTGGAAAGGGAAAGATGAGATGGCCTGTATGTCATGACTTATAAATGTAATCCGTGTAGTTTACTCACCCTATTCGAGGGTTGAGTAGTTATACACTGTGATAGAAGGCTTGTGTAAATATGTGATTTAACGGTCCGGCTGACCCGGTACCGAAGCGGCTGCCGATTTCTGAGTTGCACGACATTGGAGCGAAGAAAGAGGCTTGTCGAAGATGCATCTGGGGATGCGCCTCTTGCTAGCTCGGAGGTTAGGTCTCGTAGCTCTGAGACGTGAATAATAATACTATTATAGTTATAATAAAAAAAAAACGATTATTTATTTTATTTTAATTATTATTTTGGCTGTAAAGTGAATCAGTGACTTCGTGATGGTGCAGAAAAAGCTGTGCCTGTGTCTTTCCTTGTTGGCCTCGGGCAGGCGGTGGATGGATGCCACCCTCGGATAGGTAGAGAGTGATGCCCAACGGTGTTGTCGCCTAGCCGCCTATGTATGTATGTGTGTGACTTGTTATTATTTGCCTGTCAATAAGTAGAGAAATAAACAAAAATTATTATTATTATTAATCCCGTCACAGCCCAAACATTTCTTAATATTCAAACAACACCCTTAATTTTGCCACGAGCAGCGAGCACGAGCGGCCAGCTTGAGCGGCCACCTTGATGTGTCAACTGAGCTGGGCAAGCGGACCACGCCACATCCGTTTTTGGCGTTGTTGGTGTCTTTCAGGGAGAGGGTTCAGTTTTGTCGGTGTGCAAATGCTGCTGCTGCAAGACATTCACGCTGTTGTGTGCCACCGTTTGCTGTCTTTTTTTAGCTCTTTGTAGGGGGGGCTTTGGGACCTGACAGAATGAAATGGGGTGATGGATGATGTAGGTAGCTCTACAGACGGATCGGGCAGCGTACAGGTTGTGTAAATGTCTCGGGGGCCGCAGAAATCTTCATGCTTGTTCCTGTCACAGAGCATCCAGCAACTTACCATCCATAACTTCTGCAGCACCTACAGTATTGAACTGTCCCGCATGGCCTCCACGAAAGGGAAGGGGAGGGGGCGCGTGGGTATCCTGTGTGGCTGATGTACACACCAAAAATGGCTGATGCCGTATGCCAGAAAACGGGCCGCGACGGATTAGGATAGAACGTGTGGGTGTATGGTGTGTGTGCGTGTGTCGCCGTTGGGAATAGGGCTTCGTCATCCAGCGGTTTTTGGTTCCTCGGGGGGATGAAAACATGGAAACCTCAAAGCCCAATTTCTTGTGGATGTGATCGCTCACGAAGGGGGGAGGGAGGCTGCAGCAACGGGCCTTGCCACGTACAGCACGCATACCCGGGGGACGGACAGGATGCATGCGGCCTTGCCCTGGCCAGGGCTTGGAGATGTAAAGGCAAGGTATTCGTATGTAGATGGGTTATTATGATGAATTGCCTGGTATGCTGCGGTCTCCCATCTTGAACCGTTTTGTGATCGCTTCACCGTCTGTGATCACGCACATACACATGTGTTACATGGACGCACATATCGTAGCACCAAGGCACAGGGCGTGTACTTTTTCACTCCCGGCACTGGAACGAGAAGGCTGGGTCTCTTTTAATGTTGTTTTCCAATGCATAATTATTGTAAACCAACAGAAGACCCATCATTACTCTTCATTCTTCATCTTTGTCTAAGAGTCACCGCTTCCATGTTAAAGCGGATCACCAACCCCCAAGGCTGACAACACAAATACCACAAATAGAATCAGACAAAAAAACAAAAAACAAATGCAAATTCAAGACACCTAAAAAGGCGGTGCGCTTCGGGTCTGGCGCGTGCTCAGTCGGGTTTTCTGAATTGAGATAATTTCCATTCGGGAAAAAAACACCAAGAGGAGTGTGGGTAATGAACAACTAATAATACGGGGGATGACGGATCATGGAGGGTTTGCCAACTCAGCAATCGGCGGGCAGATGACCTTTGAAAAGTAACGACGGTACATGTCCTCCGTAAGGCTGCAAGCAAGGGTAAGGTGGTAGGCAGGATTCTTTTTATTCAATCAGAATCGATACGCCCAGTAATAATAATAAAACGGATGCGTGCTTCGGCACACGCCCCATCATCACCCATCCACCCACCCGACCATAAGACACCAGGACACCAGAACACCAGACTCGAACGTGCAGCCAGCCCAGCCCAGCCCAGCCCAGCCAGCCAGCAGACACAGGGGCGGTGAAGAGAAAACGGCGAGCCGGGTATGGGCGTCCTCACAGCCGGTGTAGACGGCGTTGTTTGCGGAGAGGGGGGTGTGCCGCCAGCGCTTAAAGCCAGTGGCCATGCGATCCAAATACACTCCATCGACTAGATTACTGCAGGTGTGTTGTCTGCGTGCACCGTTTCGCTACCACATGTTTAGCCCTTGCAGGAATATTTAAAATAATAATAATCATAATAATCATGGATATTGGTATATAATTTCTGGGTAATATTTTGAACACTGACAGTTTTACTCTGCCGGATCCGTTCAATTTTCCTATTGGCCATCGAGGAAATGTAAAACAAGTTACCTCGGGAGTTGACAGCCACAACATACCCTCATCACATACGACAGTACGGGTACACCTTGGCGGACAGTCAGATCTTGTGCTTGCTATTTAAGAATTCATTACTCTAGAATACTTTGAATATATCAAAGTATACCATCCAGTAACATATGAAGCCATCCAAGCGTACTATCACTGGTGAAGTCCCGCTAGACAACTCACCCAGCAGATTGTATGGGGCGGCGATCTCGGGGGCCGATCGATCACACGGCGCTGGGACCTACTCTTGCCCCGCGTTTTTACCCCGTCTAAAATATCCCGCCCGCAGGGCACGAGAGGCACAACATACCGCACCTACAGGCTATAACAGGCTACAGCGGGTCTACAGCAGGGCTAGCATGTAGAGGTAAGGCGCTGTACATGATTAGCCTCAGTGGTTGGTCCCGCCTATTAGTCTCCATACCAAACGACTTAAAGAGAGATTCTCTGGATCAAGGTCGTCCGAAGAGCTGACCACCAACCTACTTCTCATACACTAATTTAATTACTCTTAACCTGTCTTTGTCATGTAGGACACATACCCCCGATGCAAAATCGGGTATGATTCCCCAGCGTTACTAGCAGTCCAGCAGGATGCAACCCCTCCACAAGGCTGGGTGACTCAGCTCCATGTAAGTGCAGTAGCCAGTCAACCTCCAACTTACTTGGGACTGAGGCGCAGTATGTAAGTGCGGATGCATTTTAGTAGGTAAGAGTGCCTCGGGAGTATTTAGCTGCTAGAAATGACCAATTAAAGGATCGGATGGCTGAACTTGCCGTGTCTTTGTGGCAAAGCAACTTGTCGCTAACAACTCACAGCCACTCATCCTAACAACCAGCTGCACCGCCTCGGAAGGCTGCCTTGCAGTTCCTTTAGTCATTGCTAATGTCTTGTCGTGTGTCTGCTTGGGGAATGTTTTGTAAAAAAAAAACAGCACTACCGAGACAAAATGTAGTCATCGCAAGGTAGTAATTGGTAGATGTCCGTCAGATCGATCATCAGTCATCAGCACCAACATCTTCATCATCATCGCCGTCATTCTCACTACCACCGCTGGTATTCCTCCGGCGCCAGCCTCTTTGCACAGCACAACTGCACACGCCCCAGCAATCGAAACACTACAATGGTACGTGGGTTTCCCAATCCTTCGCTCAACTTCAACGTCCCATAACCCTACAACTGCATGCCAGCCTCTGCAAGGGAACAAAAGGAAAACAGTTTAGAATTTGTTGGCATGCATTGCATATGCCGTATCTATTCGTGAAATAAACAACGTTTTGTCGATCAAACGCCTTTTATGGCCGTGTCACGCTCACATCGCAACGGGCAGCAATATGACGGCATTTTCATTTGGACATTTCCAAGTTTTCTTCTCTTCTTTCCAACGCTCACTCTAAATCAGGCTCAAACAGGCAACAATACTTCTACAGTTCAAAGCTCATCATTGGGATCCTCCATTTCAGCCTTATCCGTTTACTCCCTCTCTGTTGCAACCATTACAGCCGATTAGTACTGACAGCCTTTAAAGAGGACTGGTTTCGACATGTGCTTGTCGACTCCACATTTCTAGAGCGGCCTTACAGTTTCAGTAGATTGGATGCAACCCGATAGTCATCTTTCTTTGGCAGCAGAAGGTCATACATGATAAAGGCTGCTTCATATCGAGCAGCGGATGGGTCGGGGCGATGATAAATTGTACGACGATTCGCGATGCCGCAACACACACACACCCACCACCACGTGGTTGCAGCTATGCAGGTAAGTATTTAGCTTTGGGTTGCTTCTCCTCTCTCAGCCGCAGCTGGCATAACTGCATTCCGCTTGCGCTCCATACAGTATTTGCCCCAACTAAAACTTCTTGGACCCCAAATATATATGAGCCTAGGGCTAGAGCTGGTTGACTACCTAAATAAAAGGGCGTATTTTAGACGCGAGTCAAGTAAATATTCTTGCCATACATCTTGCTGGAAAACATCCAGCCAGTGTCAAGTTATTGTCCACTGTATCACGAGACCGTTTCTCAACTAGAGACAGTGTAAGTTACTGTTTGGTACGCTCGCCAATCTTCATATGTCGGGGTTTAATTGCGAGCTAAACAGCTCCGTCGCACATACTTGGCATGTAAAAGAGCAATAGTTCTCGCAGAGACCCGCTGTTGCCTGTGAGGTGAATGCAATAGTGTAACTGCGATAGGCACTGCAGCTTTGCAAAGCCGGGTTTCACATGCATGCAGACATTGCAGGTAAAGAAACGGGTTGGACGGCCCACCGTCTTTATCGAGCTAATCCGTCCCTGTGAACCCGTGCCTTATCTGTGCATTCACGAGCCAAGATACTTATTTTGCATTATTTTCTGAGAAGATGCTTGATATGCTAGGGTAATTGAGAATACGTGCCCTGCTCATATTCTGTGCCGTACGTGCAGCGTACTAGATAGTGGCTAGCTAGCGGAGGCATGTGATTGATCACCTGGCTGCTCAGTCATCCACCCACTGGCCAAATTAATGAAAGCTGCCTGATTCTGTAGATAGTGGCAAGAAATCACCGTAACAATGCTACAAGGTGTGTATTCAAGATCAGATAGATAAGAGTTCATGTTATCACATGTGAGAAAGAGCTTTATCAACACAGTTGTTGTAGCTTACAGATTCGAGCCTCATTTACATCATCTTCCCAACCCACGAGACCAGTTGCACCTTCCATCTAATGAACCTCGAATCACCTTTCCTACTTGAGGAAAATGATCTCAGGAGAATTGCCCACCTGGTGCATCTTCACAGAAGCAGACTGGGCAGTGCACGGTAAACAAAAAAAAAAGGCTGGAAGTAAGCAACTTGAACCCCTTCAGGCGGCTGTGTCAGCGCCAAACATGGCAATGACCCATTCACAGGGCTGTACTCCGTACTTTAGACGGGTATCCGTGATCCATGTGCTGATTGGCTGGCTTCCATCGCATTGGTCGGATTGGCAACGTCAAACAAGCGACTACCGGACCTAAAAGCTACACAAACCATACCTAAACCGGACAAATCATTGCAAATGATAAGCTGGCAGAGGCGCAATCGAACAACCAGGAACACAAGAACCCTTCGAAACAGATTTCTTTTTCTAGATGTACGGCAGACAACCCAGCCTCGCGCCATGTTGCCTGTCGCTGTTCAGAGGGAAGATTTAGAAAAAAAAAAAAAATTAATGATTGGCTACGCAGCAAAGGATTGTCTGTTTCTGAGCTTTCGATCTTGCGGATCGTATTTTGCGTATACGTATTTTGGCGTAGATGTACCTCACGTATACGCCATCTTGCGTATACGGTCCCTCAAAACTAAACTGCATAGGGGCCAAGGCAAATCTTGTATGAGAATTAGCCGTTTTGGGCCTACGAACATTGTCGCATTGAATCCGAATGTTGACTTATACCAGGGAGGGAGTGACACGTTCCTGATGGAAAGATATAAAGATGGATGTGTATGGCAAATATATTGAACTCATTCTCTGGTTCAAAAGAAATCACACATACACACATTCACCAATTATACCATATATTTCTTTTCTCTACCTTTCTCTTTTTTACTCCCAAATTTCATCAAAATAAACACACCTTTTACCCCCAATCCTAGCCCATCATGGCCGACGATGATATCTGGATGTACGACCCGTCGTTTACACTTGCCATCATTGGCACGGTAGTGTACAGCATCATCTTTGTCGAAATTTTTTACATGACTGTGATGAAATACCGCGCTTGGTATTTCACCGTTGTCGTTGTCGGAGCGGGTGTTGAGGTGGCTGCGTATGCGCTTCGTACCTATTCGGCCAAGAACCAAAATGAACTTGTCAGTGTTTTCGATTTCTTCTTTTTTTTGAACTGTATTTTCAGTAACCTCTGTATTATGAAGGATTATTCCTGCAAATACAGAAAATGACAAGCCATTGCATGAGTATAGCTAACCATGACTGCGAGAAAAAATAGACCCCCTTTATCATGACCCTAACCTTCACCGTCCTCGCGCCCGTCTTCATCGCCGCTGGAAACTATCTTCTCATCAGCCGACTTATCCGCGCCGTGCTACCGCCCTCGAGCCACCGCATCCTTGGCATCCCTGGCCGCCGCTTAACACCAATCTTTGTTGCCTGCGACATCATCGCCTTCCTCGTCCAGGGCAGCGGCTCGGGCATCGCTAGCTCGGATAACTGGACGGGACCGAACGAAAAGCTTGGTCGATATGTCTTGATTGGAGGACTGGTGTTCCAGCTCATTGCCTTTTCGCTGTTCCTTGCTGTCTTTGGGCGCTTTCATTTTCTCGCCAACCGATACGAAGTGGCGGACGCGCCAAAGGGATGGCGGAGGTTGTTGATTGCAGTCTACTGCTCCAGCATTCTCATTATGGTAAGCAAGAAAACTCCATCAATCAAATTCATTTGTCACTACCCATCATTTGCTCCTTTCTCTTCTCTTCCCGAGCACAATCTGTGGGATTTGAGCAACCATCTACAGGTGACTAACATGGGCAATAATAGATCCGCTGCGTCTACCGAGTATGCGAGTTCTCTGAGGGACTGGATGGATACTCATTCCGCACCGAATGGCTGTTCTGGGTGCTCGAGAGTTTGCCAATGGCGGGTGCCATCGGCATCTTTTGCTTCTTTCACCCAAGCAAATACCTCTCGGGCTGCAACTTTGCTCGTTCTGCGTCGAAGGGGAACGATACTATGGAGCTCTCTGATGGGCAACGAGCGAACGACCTCCATGTGTGAAAGGGAACGAAGCAAAGATTTATAGGGGAGACTAGGTTGTAATGATGGGATTAGAGGCAATGGGGAGTTTTGCGGGAAATTGGTGTCCCGGGGATCGTGCAACTGGAAGGTATCAAGCCAGGTTGAAGCTGAACGGTCAATGTCAGACTGAGGAACTTATAGACAAATTATGTATGAACCAGTATGTTTAATACAGCACTTTACACATAAGTATCTGCCTCAAACATCTGGCCTAGACTCAATCAGCGCTAGATTCAGCACACCCTCATCAATCCCACCCAAGGGCACCCAAACCAACCCATCCTCTCTACACGTATACATATAAGTCCTCACAAACTCAAGTCCCCACTCACCGTACCCGACATACTCCTCTGGGAGAGATTCCATAATCTCCTCAATCCATTCCACCGACATTGCCTTGCGTAGGTCGAAGCCCCTATGCAGACCAATATAGTGCGCTACCTTGGACCCGTCACTCGGCAGCCTCCGGCTCATGATGAAGTCTACGACGAGCATGTGCATGATAACCAGCCGACCGGAATGGTTGTTTCGGTCTACAAACGCGCCGAATTGTTTGGCATCGAGCTCTCCAAGCTTGTCGTACATTTTTGTATGTTCGCAGTAGCCTACATGTTTGCGTGATTAGATAAGAAAAACTCCATGAAATTGTTACAATTTCAATTTATATCAGGAGAGACTGAAAGTGATACGCACTGTCGACTGGGTTTGTAACGGCTGACGATACGATTCTTTGCACCATTGCGACGTATTCGATTTCCGCTACACTTCTGCACAAGGGACCGAGAGCCCTGGCGTTGGCGCAAAACTGTTCACATATCATCTGATTGAGGAGACTATCGTCGTTGATGACCATTTCCATAATTTTGTCGACATAGTGTTGCCGCTGAAAGGTCATGAAAAGAGACGACTCATGGTTGGCCATTGCATGAGTGCCGACCAGATAGCCTGTAGAAATGCGTCTTGTAAGCAAGTAGGCTACAAGATAGATTTTTGCCAAGAATAAACACCACCATGTGATAATCAAGCTTAGAAAAAGAAAGCTCCAAGGTCGGATGCACATATAACCGTGGCCAAGCGTTAGACTTACATCCGCGAACCATGGTTAGGTACTCTACCAACCCATCCCGCAAATGCGATGCCTGAAACGTAAGTGCCAGCATTGTGCCAAAGGCAACATCTGCATTCACCTGCGTGAGATGAGCCTCGGACAGAAACTCATTTAAACTCTGGATGGCTGTGATGCGGTGACACAGAGCGGCTTTGGAGAAGGATGCGCTCGAGTCTGGTACCATGAGGGCTAGATGGGAAGCCCCCAAACCTAGCATAGAATGAATCAAAAAGTCAAAATGAAATTGAACGTTGTGAACTGTTAATCAATTGTGTTTTATTTTGTGCGAAAGATAGGGAGAAAAAAAAGAAGATGAGACAACTCACTTTATGGGACATCTGCGAGACGAGCTGCCATACTGGCCACCCATCAATCGGCAACGATGGATACGCCTCACACAAGAAATGCTGAAAGAACCGCATATCATCCATCCCAAACGTCTTCGGATCCGTCCTCAACGTCCTCCCCAATACCACCACCGCCGCCGCCCTCTCATCCTCACGTCCATCACCCTCCTCCCCCATCTTCTCATCACGCGGTCGCGGCACATACACACAGTTCAGCCCCAAACGCCGACACGATCCACACTCCGGCCTCGTCTCATCGCACTTGACTTTCCGTCGCTTACAGCAGACACATCCAGCCCGGGATTTGGTATGGCCTTTGCGAGGGATCGGTCGTCGCCGGACGGGTGGTGTAGACTCCGGATGTGGTGGTTGTTGTCCCTGTGGAGTGATGGATTTGTGTGGTCTGGTGGTTACTGATGGGGAGGTTGAGGATAATGGAGACGTTGTTGATGTGGCTGTTGATTCCCAGTCTGTGAAGCTGTGTATCATGATTTCCTCGTTGGATGGGGAGTGTTCCATTTCCCTGGCCTTGTAGTGGACTTGGCCATCACCGTTGCCTAGACAGTGTGGCATCTCAATAATTCAGCTGCTATGATTAAAATTTAAAAAATGCACAGATGTTTAGCACAAGATTTTCATCCATGTAAAATGCAAGAGTCGACATAGTTCAAGATCAAATCACCAGCTTCCAGCTGACGCACGTCCTTGCATTTAGGAGCGTAAGAAGTCGTGCCAAGCGGAGGGACAATCGGCCGTGGCTCTCTGCTAGGTAATGTTACATTTTCACTGTACCTGTAAGTCCAGCCAGGAACCCACTACCACTGCATTGTAGGTAATTTCTACTTACACATCTAGGAGGAAACAAACCACTACTCAGAGCGCTTGAGCTAACAAGACACTCAATGTCACCTTCACTTGTTGATGCACCATAGTCAGACATAACAAGACAAACACTGGATTCTATTCTACCACACCTGCCTTTTTGGTATAATCCTGTCTATTCTCGTCCCAGTAAACTTTTTGATTTATTTAGAAGTCGTTCTCGTCCACGCCGGCCACAATGACATTGTTGACCTTGAGCACCATCCGGCATAGCTGCGTAGCCAGCTGCAGCTGTTGCTTCTTTCCAATCAATGGATCAATCACAAATGCGCTCTTCATGTCGTTGTCTCCGCGGCCCATGCAGTCAACGCCCAGCTTGCCCTTGCCTTCAGCTCCTGCCTTGACCTGTTGGCTCTTGACCTCTGCAAGAGTGGTAATGGGGTTAAGACCACTGTTCTCCGCCAGTGTCATGGGGACAGTATCCAGAGCTTCGGAAAAGGCTCGCATGGCGTACTGTTCCAGGCCGGGCGTCTTGGTTGCAGCATCCTCCACTGCTAGAGAGCAGGCAATCTCCGCCGCACCACCTCCGTACACAACCCGGTTATCACGCACCAAGTTTCTTACGACACACAGAGCATCGTGTAGAGATCGCTTAGCCTCGTCGATAATCTAATCAATCAGTTAGCTTTTAATTTTTTTAATTCTCCATGACATCACAGTTGATCAACATACCATCTTGTTGCTTCCTCGAACAAACACAGTCACTGCACGGGTGTTTGCGCACTCCTCAATGACTAGCATCTTTTCCCTTGTCGTTCCAAACGTCATTTCTCTTACAACACCAGCTGTACCAAGCTTCTCGGCCTTCAAGTCCTCAAAACGAGGCACTATCCTGCCGTTGGTTGCAATGGCAATCAACTCAATCTCGGGTCCGCCAACCCACCGAACGGCGGGAAGCTTATTCTGCAGTAGCAAGTGGTTTGCCTCGTCGTCGAAGCCCCACTGGCAGATTGCCAGATTTGCACCAGTGTCCTTGATCTGTTGGATCATCTCAATGAACTTGTCCTTCTCGTAACTTTGCAGCTTCTTGAACTCGTCCACTGTTGTAATATCGAGATGGTGCTTAGTCTTGGGCTTCGGGGGTTCGAATGCACAGGTCAAGATGGCAATCTTGGCATCTCGAACCTCGGAGGGCATCTGGGGATGAGAAAAGTCCTTATCAACAATAACTCCCTTGACCAACAGTGTGTCTTCCAATGATCCCCCAACCTTTCCGTCCACCTTTATCAGCTCGAAGTCGACATCTTTTCGCTCCAGGTCGGCGACGGAGAGGACGGCGTCCACGGCGATCTTTGCAAATTGGTCATGTGCTTTGGAAACAATCTTGCTTCCTAAGCTTGTGCGTGCGACCTTGAGAAGGTTGGTAGTCTCCTCCTTTGTGAACTCAATGGTATCCGAGATCCGGTCCAGCTCGGCAACAGCAATGTCACAGGCCTGGTCGTAACCATCTGCAATTCGAATGGGGTGGATGCCTTTGTCAATGAGTTCGGCAGCTTGCTCAAGAAGAGCACCGGCCAAGACCACGACACCGGTAGTGCCATCACCAATCTCATCGTCCTGTGACTTTGACAACTCGACTAGCAGCTTAGCGATGTGATTGCTGATTTCCATCTGTTGCAGAATAGTCGCGCCATCGTTGGTCACGGTGATGTCTCCGTCGGGTGAGATAAGAATTTTGTCGAGACCTCGAGGTCCTAGAGACGTCTTGACAATGTTGGCGACTGTTCGGGCTGCTAGGATGTGGGCCTTGACCGCTTCGTTGCCGAACTGGCGCTTCTTCCTCCCCTGACTGGAGACATGTCAGAATGAACAGCTCGCCAAGCAAACTGTCTGCAACACCAAAAGCATAACTCACTCTCGAACAACAATGAAGGGCCGGCCTTGCTCATCCTTCATCACCGCCGCTGTTGTTGCCTATCGTCAGTCGTGGGTTGCTACCGCTGGCGGGGTTACACTTCGTTACCATTCGACATATCCAGATCTGGCGGTGTTAGCTTGGACTCTGGGGAGGAGGGGGGCCTGCTCTGCAAAACAGTGACGACTCACTCATCGCCATGTTGGCTAACACCCGCCTGTCTGTCGTGCGAGTTTGCCAAAGATTCACAGGTAAAGGGTCGTGGCACCAACAAAAATGCCCCCTGAAATTTAGTAATGGGCTATAGCTACATGTGAAGCTTCCCTCGATTATGTCCCGAATTTTTCGAATATGGGGGGTTGCCTGCACACTCCCACAAGTTGGTGCGGGACACGGGAAAAGTAAACTCCGCTACCCGTTGGCAGACACCCCGCCAAAGCCAAGCTTGTTTGCCCCTCCATGCCAATTTGCCTGCCATTTGCCCCTCCCATGGCGGCCTATGACTGTGCTGTCTAAATTCTTGGTGCCTGCAGCTATATATCCCGACGTGCTTCATTCCAACTCGAGTTTCTTGCAGCCTTTTTCCGTGTGCCTACTCCGAGACGCCGGCGCCTTCCAGTTTAGAAACTCTCTCTCTTTTTAAGCTTTGCAGAAGCTGGGTTTCCGAATCACAATTGAGTTGTATCTGCCTGTCCACAAAAGTACGTCATATACGCTTCTCCGAAACCTACCCTGAGGGGCGCATGACTGGTCAATCTGGGTTACTTGGTGCCTACAACTTTGTATAGCAACAACTTCTCGTTACCAGCTATTTCGTGCAAACCTTTCCCTCTCATATATCAGTCTCTCTAATACTCTCAAGTAAATTCACACTACTTCCCACAATCAACCACTATATCGCACAATGGCCAGTTCCGGCTATGACGACGACGATTTCGTCGATGATTACGACGCACAGGCCACAGGAGAAGAGGAGGAAGAATTGAGTCCCGAGGACAAAATTTGCATGGATCACGGGACAGAAGAAATACGAAAGGCGCTTGGAGACGACGCCAATAAAGTTACATTAAAGCAAATCCAGGACGCCCTGTGGCATTACTACTATGATGTGGAGAAGTCGGTAGCCTATCTCACAAGGACTTTCATCTCACCGACGCCAAAAGCTACACCGAAAGCAACGCCGAAAAAGGCAACAGAGGGTAAGTCTCAAGAGTTCTATTTATATGTCGCGCAAGGACCGTTTGCGAACGCCGCTGGAGCAGACCTCAACCTGTTGAACCATCATCCTTCATTCGATTTCAGGCCACATTTTACTTCTTCTACGGACTCATTTCCAATCTTCAAGAAGCCTCGAATACCTGCAAGCATCTACTTTAGTGACATGCCGTGGATGAACACTCCAAAGGATCGTCAGACTACCTTTGTTGAACCCGCACGGCTACCAGGAGGACTCTTAGGAGGCAGCGAATCTGCGCCAAAAATGTCCAAACTTCAAGCATTGGCTGCGGCCAGGAAGAAAAAGAACGACGAGAAAAAAGTGCAAGAAAAACTCGCGCAAACAGAAAACGGGGTCAAGAATCTCTCATTGTCTGATGACAGACAGAAGGAGAACATTGCGCCTTCTTCAACCCAAAATCTACGAAAAAGAACCCTTGATGGGCAGGTGTTGCAGCCTATTGCTATCGATACTCCAGTCCCTACCCTTGAGGCTAGTCAAACAGAGCAAACGAATGTGCCTCAAGACACTGAAATGAAAATCGATGAGGATGAACCAATGGTCATGGTTCGCAAAAATGCACCTTCGGCATTTGCCGCGACACTCTTTGGGCCTGCTCCAGGAGCAAACCTGGCGCGCAGACAAGATTTTTTTGCAATGCCATATGCCTCTTCTTCTTCCTTTTCGGCCAACGTATTCTCAGAACCCAGTCCGGATGATGTCGTTCTTGCAGCTCAGTCGAAAGGTTCGAATTTTGCGAGGGCAAAATGAAAGGCTAATTCTAATTTCTGGTCCAGCTGGGAAAAAGATTCCAACCGCGACAAAGACTACGAAGAAGGCTCAGAAGACACAGAAGAACGTCGACTCTTCCAAAGAGGCTACCGGCCTGTCAAATCTCAAAATTAGCGACGCTCCACCCCCGAAGAGCAAAGGTCTTGATGTTGTCAAGGAATTTGAACAGAGTTCCAGCAAAAAGAGTTCCAGCTTTGTGGTTGTCGGTATGTTATCCCGTCACATGGAAATTGTTCGATCGCATGCATTTTGATTGACACATGGTGGCGGCTTTTAGGTCATGTTGACGCTGGCAAGAGTACCCTGATGGGGCGTCTTCTTGTGGAACTCAAGTATGTAGAAGAAAGAACAGTTGAGAAGTATCGGAGACAGGCGGAAAAATCAGGAAAGCAGTCATTTGCTTTGGCGTGGGTTATGGATCAGCGGAGTGAGGAACGAGATCGCGGGGTGACAATTGATATCGCTACCAACCATTTTGAGACTGAGACGACCAAGTTTACGATACTTGATGCCCCAGGACACCGAGATTTTGTCCCAAACATGATTGCTGGCGCCAGCCAGGCCGACTTTGCCATTTTGGTCATTGATGCCAATACTGGTGCATATGAGAAAGGTCTCAAAGGCCAAACACGAGAACACGTTTTACTCCTACGAAGTTTAGGTGTTCAGCGATTAATAGTTGCTGTCAACAAGCTTGATATGGTTAGATGGTCCAAGGAACGATTCAACGAGATCTCAGAACAAGTTACAGGGTTTTTAACGGGTCTTGGCTTTCAGGAGAAGAATGTCACATTCATCCCAATCTCAGGACTAAATGGAGACAATATTGCGAAAAGATCACCGGACTCTGCTGCATCCTGGTACACAGGGCTTACACTCATAGATGGACTGGAAGCGTCTGGTCCGGTATCGAGCCGAGCCCTGAAGAAGCCATTCCGTATGGTGATATCCGAGGTTTTCCGTTCCCAACAAGGAACAACAACACTAGCTGGCCGCATTGATTCAGGCACGATTCAGATTGGAGATGTTCTGGTGGTTCAGCCTAGTGGAGAAACCGCGTACATCAAGTCAATCATGGTGGACACAGAGTCCCATGAATGGGCGGTTGCCGGGCAAAATGTCAGCATTGCGTTGACAAACATTGACCCTATTCACATCCGAATCGGTGACATTCTTTGCCACACCACTGATCCCATTAATATTAGCGACACATTTACAATGAAAGCGATGGCGTTTGAGCATTTGATGCCAATGCCCGTCGATCTCCACCGCGGTAGACTGCATGCTGCAGGCCGGATTCAATCAATGTCTGCAACTCTCGACAAAGCTACTGGAGAGGTCATCAAAAAGAAACCAAAGGTTGTTCAGCCTGGAGGAGTGGCACGTGTTCTGATCCAACTGGAATCGAAGGTGCCTCTGGAGCCTGGGCAACGTGTAGTCATTAGAAGTGGAGGCGAAACAATTGCAGCTGGGCTTGTTGAATAATGAATTACATAGATGAGTAAATATGATCAAAAACTATGTTAAAATGAGGCTTGCACAAACCCTCCTGCGTCTTATGCGGCTTGTTGTAACGTTCTGGCGAGAGCACTTAGAAGTTTGAAAATATTTGATGACGCATGTGATACATTTAGACAAACATTGAAGCCACAGAAATGTTAACGGACAGATTAAGCAGGTGGCAACGGCCACGGCAACGTTGAAGGTTCTCCAAATCTTAAACCCCCACGCCTCTGGAAGTTTATTTGGTGATTAAGCTGCAAGCTGCATGTTGAATCCATCAAAGGCGCATGTTTAGAAAACAGATTGCGCCCGATAGTCAATTGTATCGTTGGCTGCGTCTTACGAGAGAGAGAGTTGCCTGATGCCGTGAGTCATTACCAATTTCAATAGAACTGAATCGAATTTACCCCGTCAGCAATTGGCCCCGTTTCGTGAGTGTCGGAGAATCGTGGCCTCTTTTTTTTTTTGGAGGGGCAAAAAAAGGTTGATCATGATTCGACTTGGCGCTGATTTTAGGCGCTGTGACCGGCAATGCGGCGGGGGGGAGGGCTGCCAGCCTTGTGCAGACACTGGCAACACGCACTGTTGCCAAAGGGCGGTAAAGCAGCGCTGCAACACAGTGCTGGCTTGCCGATCAGCGGCTCTAAACAGACCCCTGTCACGTGGGGCACCGCAGTTGTGTGTCTCTCCATCTGGGGCGTCTGTGGCGTGCGCAGGGACCGGCGGGCGGTACCTTACCTGAAATCTGGCCTTTTTGTTGCCATCTGGACACCTGTGCCTTTTTCCGGAGCACCTTCATAAGCGGTCGCCATCGTCGCTTCTTTTCCTCCAACCCACTTCTTCTTCCTCTCATCACCACAGATACCCTTTCTTTTTCGGTGTATACGCGAGCTTGAGGACCGGGTGAGCCTCGCTGCGTTGGATTGTCTTTTGCGACTTATATCCTCTCTCTACCACAAGATCCATCCTCTCTCGACACTATCGGTGCGACAGGACCACACATCTCCCACAATGGCTCGATCACGGAGCTCGCTGGCCTTAGGCCTGGGCCTGCTTTGTTGGATTACCCTCCTCTTTGCGCCCTTGGCCTTTGTCAAGACTGCCCACGCACAGTCTGACGATATTGAGGATTACGGAACTGTTATTGGAATTGTAAGAACATTGTGCCCCTCCAATAAAAGTACCCCTCACCAATTGCGCCGCTGCTAACCTAAATGTCTCTCATAGGATCTGGGTACAACCTACAGCTGCGTCGGTGTGATGCAAAAGGGCAAAGTCGAAATTCTCGTCAACGATCAGGGTAACCGAATCACACCTTCCTACGTGGCCTTTACCGATGAGGAGCGTCTGGTTGGTGACTCCGCCAAGAACCAGGCCGCCGCTAACCCTACAAACACTATCTACGATGTCAAGTAAGTTCTATTCGTACAATCTCAATAACTCACACTTGATTGCTAACCCCTTCTCCACAGGCGATTCATTGGTCGCAAGTTCAAGGACAGCGATGTCCAGGCTGATCTCAAGCACTTCCCCTTCAAGGTTGCCAGCAAGGATGGCAAGCCTGTTGTTCAGGTGCAGGTTGATGGCAAGGACAAGAAGTTCACCCCTGAGGAGATCTCCGCCATGATTCTCGGAAAGATGAAGGAGGTCGCCGAGTCCTACTTGGGCAAGAAGGTCACCCACGCTGTCGTCACTGTCCCCGCCTACTTCAACGTAAGCTTGCTATTTCCTTTTACGTCTTTTTGGTGACTTTTTTACTAATCATCTCGCAGGATAACCAGAGACAGGCCACCAAGGATGCCGGAATCATCGCCGGTTTGAACGTTCTCCGTATCGTCAATGAGCCTACCGCCGCCGCTATTGCCTACGGTCTTGACAAGACTGAGGGTGAGCGCCAGATCATTGTCTATGATCTCGGTGGTGGTACCTTCGATGTTTCCCTCCTCTCCATTGACAACGGAGTTTTCGAGGTCCTGGCTACCGCTGGTGACACCCATCTTGGTGGTGAGGATTTCGATCAGCGAGTCATCAACTACTTCGCCAAGGCCTACAACAAGAAGAACAACGTTGATGTCACCAAGGATCTCAAGGCTATGGGCAAGTTGAAGCGTGAGGCTGAAAAGGCCAAGCGAACCCTCTCTTCGCAGATGAGCACTCGTATTGAGATTGAGGCTTTCTTCGAGGGCAATGACTTCTCCGAGACCTTGACCCGAGCCAAGTTTGAGGAGCTTAACATGGATCTGTTCAAGCGCACCATCAAGCCCGTGGAGCAGGTCCTCAAGGATGCCAAGGTTGCCAAGAACGAAGTTGATGACATTGTTTTGGTCGGTGGTTCCACTCGTATTCCAAAGGTTCAGTCCATGATTGAGACCTACTTTAACAAGAAGGCCTCCAAGGGTATCAACCCCGATGAGGCTGTCGCTTTCGGCGCCGCTGTTCAGGCCGGTGTCCTTTCTGGTCAGGAAGGTACTGAGGAGATCGTCCTTATGGACGTCAACCCTTTGACTCTCGGTATTGAGACCACTGGTGGAGTCATGACCAAGCTCATTGCCCGCAACACTCCTATTCCCACCCGCAAGAGCCAGATCTTCTCCACCGCTGCCGATAACCAGCCCGTCGTTCTCATTCAGGTGTTTGAGGGTGAACGTTCTTTGACCAAGGATAACAACAACCTCGGAAAGTTCGAACTGACCGGCATCCCCCCCGCTCCCCGCGGTGCTCCTCAGATCGAGGTCTCTTTCGAGCTCGATGCCAATGGTATTCTCAAGGTATCTGCTCACGACAAGGGCACTGGCAAGTCTGAGTCCATCACCATCACCAACGACAAGGGCCGTCTTACCCAGGAAGAGATTGACCGCATGGTTGCCGAGGCTGAGAAGTTCGCCGATGAGGACAAGGCTACCCGTGAGCGTATCGAGGGCCGAAATGGTCTTGAGAACTATGCCTTCAACCTGAAGAACCAGGTCAACGATGCTGAGGGTCTTGGTGGCAAGATCAGCGAGGAGGAGAAGGAGACCGTAAGTTGAATCCCTATACCATCAACTCAAATACTGTGATGTGACTAACCCGAACCAGATTCTCGACGCTGTCAAGGAGACTACTGAGTGGCTCGAGGAGAACGCTGCCGAGGCTACCGCTGAGGACTTCGAGGAGCAGAAGGAGAAGCTGTCCAACGTCGCCTACCCCATCACTTCCAAGATGTACAAGGATGCTGGTGCTGGAGCCGAGGAGGATAGCGGCGATTTCCACGACGAATTGTAAATGCCAAATACGTAAAATTGTTTAAAGAAAGGATCCTAAACGGATTCCTTGGGAGTTATGTGGTCATTGCGCTATACGCGCCTTATTTTGAATCTACATACAACTCACCACTGTACAGTAGATACATAGACTGAACTCTTGATCCAAATTATCAATACCCGTTGCTATCATCTTCGTGTGTGGCTCTCAGTTGACCCCAAAATCCCTGGAACGCTCAAAGGTTTGGAACAGTAACCTCCAGCGAAGGTGATTAGGCTTCATACTGTAAACTATACATGCCTTAATCTAAATATCAATACGTATTTCTTGACAATTCAGCATTAACAACCATACAAATATATATACAAAAGACCACATAAGGTATGGACATGGGTTATGTAAGGCTTAGGTATACTACAGTCAACCCATGTCTGGTCTTTCTGGGAGATGTAAACTCTTCATCCTGCAAGTTATAAGTTGTATGCAAGATAAGACTTGTTAAACGAAGCTTAAAATCGTGCCTCCGTTAGTCTGCAGCATGGTAGGCGGCGCACATTACATTTACACGTAACTCATGGGCAACACAAACAGAAGCATTTGACGTTGTTGACCCACAGTGCCAACTATGATAATCATCATATCATGACTTTTGCTCAACATCTTGGGCAAGTGCATCATTGGGATTAGAAGTAATAAAGTAGGGTCTTATATAGGAGCAAGCCCCGAAGAGTGATAGAATCATCTAGCTCCTTGTTGGTTCAGTATGTAATGAGGTGGGTGTTGGGTGGCATGCCAGCACTGAGCAACTGCTGCCACCTCCGTGGATCCACTTCCAGGTCAGTGGCGCTAGTATCAGCACCTTCCTGGGGGATATATCACAATCAACGAAGATGTAGCGGCTCTGCATGAAGGACCTTTGTGAGATACCTCTCCCTTGTTAACCTCCCGTGGTTTTTCTAAGCTGAGCAAGTGAATGGGTTGTCAACAGATCAATAAACGACTGCCAATAGATGGACTTTTAGCACACTGGTCGACATTCACTATCGACTGCGCATGACATCGCTATGGGACGCAGACCAACATCCGCAGGGGAAGATTTCATTCAATCACTACGAGATCTTTTTGAAGAAACTGCAGAGAAAGGATTCACGCGCGAGGAGGAGTTTGTGATTGTCAAGGGTGAAGTTCTTGTGCTTTTGCTGCGTTCGGGGACCACGACAGCTGCCAAAGCAAGGGCGAGCTGCCCAGTCAACCTACCTGATGGCTCAGAGCCTGATACATTTATCCAACTGCCTCCGAGTACACTGCGGATAGCAGAACCTCTCCAGCAACAGCTACATGAGACGAGGTCTGGTGATCGATTCATCAAACTCCTGGAAGAGACCATCGAGGAGCAGAGGTTTTCTTCGGCAAAGATGAGAACAAACAACTCGCACAGAAAAAGGAGATATCAAGCGAAAGGGAAAGCGGAGAGCACAGTTACACCGCTAAGCAAAACCACGGAAGAGCACACTGATGAGTTACCGGTGAAGCGTGTGTGCGTTGCAGGTGTTGGCGGCCGGCAGTCTGAATCGGGAGCCTGCTTGCAGCGACTTGTCTCGCCTCCTGCAACCCAAGTTCATTCACAACAAGAAACGGATAAGATGAAGCCCCTATCCGAAATCTTGACTGCAAACACGAGTTGCTCTTCACCTGCAGAAGCACCGCAGTCTGTTGCTTCCACACCGATGAGGGTTGAGCAAGGGTTAGAGCTGCAAATGCCTTGCCCTGTGCTCAAACAAAACACCGAAAACCAGTATCCTTCGGAGCAAACGGGCGAAATGCCACTCACCCAAAAAGCAGAGTTCCTGTCAGTTGCTACCGAAGCTGCAAACCACAAGCAAGACCAAGTATCACCAAATCCGAAGCACGAACAAACCTGTGAGCCAACACCGCCTTCTGATGCTGCTGCCAACAGCTCTGGAAATAGTACAGTAGCCACGAAGCAAAGCCAAATGCAAAGCCCACTGGATATGGAGAACGAACGCGCCAGAAAGTCTATCTCGCCTTCCTTGTTTGTTGAAGACACCATAGTTGTGTGTGAAAGACCGGCATGCTATGGCTTGAAGAATGTTGGAGTTGTGCTGGGTGAGGAAGTCTTGTGTCCCCTACAGCGCAAAACCCGACCCGAGTTTCGGGATCTCAGTCTTGAGCAGAAACAGTGGGATGATGAGGTGCTGGAAATCACACCAGTGTCGTCGGAGACGCATAAGCCAGACTTGCCTGCGTTGCCTCACGACTCTATTATGCTGGATGAGGAAGTCTCAAGCCCTCGCCAGTGCATCACCCAACCCGAGCCTCAGGATCTCGGTCTTAGTCTTGAGCAAAAACAGTGGATCGAGGAGGTGCTGGAAACCAAGTCAGGGTCGTCGGAGACGTACAAGCCGGACTTGCATCTCGACGCTGAACCCAGGGCTCCCCTGGTACCACAAATTGCTGGAAACCGCACCAACCAACTTTGTGCCATTTTGGAATATCTCAAAAAAGATCTCAGCATGATACCGACATCGGCTTGGGAGACGTACAAAAAGAAACTCTTCAAATTCAGTGCCTCGGAACAGATCGTGACGCTTGATTTCGAGCAGCGGCTCGGGAAAGTCATGAACATTTTGTACCTGCCAGAAGAGCTCGAATCGGTGGCCACGGGTGAGTGGGACAGGTTGTATGCCGTCGCAAGAGTGTGCGCCGTCATCACCGAAGCAATTGGGGCAGAGTATGAGGTGGCACCTGAGATGGCGGACAAATGGCTGGGTTCCAAGACACGGGATATCACATGGCTGAAGAAGACTTTGGGGGCAAAGGAGAGATTCTTGTCAATTGGAGTTGAAGTCAAGGAGGGTAGAGATACGGAACAAGAGTCTGAGAATGCGATGGATGAGACTTAGAAGTCTTGAGAGATGACGAATATTGCTTTGACATCGTTGGATTGGAAGTTAAAATTGGGAAAAGATGCTGGGAATGTGGCAACAGGAGGCATGAAGCCTAATAGCGACAATCACAGATTTCTGGAATGAGCGAAAGAATTTGAAGAGATTTTTTTAAGATGCATTTTATCCTATAGCATCTTATCTTAAAGAAAAAAAGCATTCAAGACAATGTCATGCTGTATTCAGAAATTCTGACCCCCAATGTCAAGTGACGTGCTTCTGGTAGCGAAACTAACGCACGTGATAGCGCGAAGCATCCGCGTCTAGGCGCGCGGGCGCAATCAGGGTCGGGCCGATGACGTTATGCACCACGCTATAGCTCGGGAGATCCCCTTTTGCGGTTCAGCATCTCTCCCATCGGACGGATCCCAAACCACAGGAACTATAACGGGAAAAAAAGAAGGAAGAACCAAGAGTTTAAAGTTCAAAATGCCAGCCCAGAAACGATCTGCGCCGGGGGCGGAACCCAATGGCTCGCGGCGGCGCTCCGGTCGCATTTCCAACACACCGCAGAAAAGCAAATACTTTGAAGATCGAGACAGCGAAGACGAGGAGGAGGAGGAACTACCACCTAAGAAAAGGCGCGGACGACCAGCGAAGAAATCTTCTGTTACTCTTGCGAAAGAGGAATCGGACGATGAGGAGCAATACAAGGACGAGACTGGAGCGGACGATGATGACGACGAAGACGACGATGTGGTAGAAGAGGAGGAGGAGGACGAAGATGAGGATGAGTCGACTCCACCGCCTCCTCCTTCATCGAGCAAGAAACGCGGTCGACCTGCAAAGAAGCAAAAGATTGGGCCAGTGAAGCATCATAATACAAAGAAGATTAATGGAAAGTTTGCGGCGAAAGTTGACGACAAGAACGAAGACGAGGATGAGGACGATGAGGATGCGCCGATGAAAGTTGAGATTATCCCGCTTGAGAAGATGAGGGATACGGGTGGAGTAGAGTATGCGGATGAAAAGGTGCATAACAATACGTTGTTGTTTTTGAAGGATCTCAAGGCCAACAACCAGAGGCCCTGGCTAAAATGTAAGTGTGATGTTTGCATCAACATATCTACTTCCATACCAGATGATTGGGTGGGATACATCAGAGAGAAGAGAACGCTTACTTCTTGTGCTATCTTGTACTAACCGGACATGAATAGCGCATGACGGAGAATATCGAAGATCACTCAAGGACTGGCAATCCTTTGTGGAAGAGACGACGCAGACTATTATTGGGATTGACGAGACTGTCCCGGAGCTTCCTGCAAAGGACGTAATATTCCGCATTCATCGAGATGTCCGCTTCAGCAAGAATCCTACCCCTTATAAGGTACGCGCACTCACTATCTACTTTCCTCTTTACCATATCTAGGTTGAGAATATTAAGTAAATGCTAACTGCTTTACTTCCGTTACAGCCTCATTTCTCAGCTGCATGGTCGCGAACGGGTCGCAAAGGACCCTACGCCGTGTACTATATCCACTGCGAGCCAAAAGCATCCTTTATTGGTGGCGGGCTGTGGTGTCCTGAAGCTGGGCACGTGGCCAAAATCCGGAACAGCATCAACGACCATCCTCGACGCTGGCGACGAGCGCTGAACGAGCCGCTGCTGAAGGCGGCATTTTTCCCAGACGTGAAGAATAAAGATGAGCCGGAGGCAGCGGTGAAGGCGTTTGTGGCGAAGAATCAAGAGTATGCGTTGAAGAAGAGGCCAATGGTATGTTGACCCTATACACTCGTTGAAAATACAGAGTTGGAGACGTCATTGGTTGTTTTGCTGACAATGTGTGTTTGGTGGAATACAGGGCTACGAAGTAACACATCGGGACATTGAGCTTCTAAAATTGAAGAGCTACACTGTCGGCGCAAAAATTGACGACAAAATCTTTTGCGGTGACGATGCGCAAGCGAAGATTGCAAATATGATAAGGGGACTCTTTGGATATGTATGATCTTCAATACCTTATTGATCATTTGTTGCCTTGGAACTCTGATGATGCTAACATGTGCTTGTGACACGCCTAGATTACGTTTCTGAATGGGATCGTCATGCCAGATCCGAATGCTGCTGATGATGATAGCGAGACTGAGAGCGAGGACGAGGAAGAAGAACAAAAGGATGAGGAGGAGGAGGAGGAGGAGGATGAAGAGTGAATGGTTGAAAACTAACACGCTTGTTTGGGTAAGAGGTTATGTTCTGGGATCTGTGTGTACGATGTGTTTTGGATATATTGTGGGGAGTATACAGCGTTGACAAGCGAAACCTCATTTTGGGGTACAATATGGGAGTTGGACGGACTAGTCATTATTTGTCGAAGAGGGATGTCAAGAAAATAGCAATGTGATATTATGGTCTCTACCTAGAAACGCAAAGGCGCGATCACCTCGATGTCTCAGTATGAAGCGAGAACCTATCAATACCGTTTGACTACTGATACACCATATATCTCTTCACATGTACGTAACGTGGCAGCAGTCTGTACTTAGCATTGCACGCCAACTACCCAAGTCTGTTTTTGTTTGTCTACATACAATGTACACCTTCTTGCTATCATTGCTTCGTCTCCGGCGCTGTGCAGGTCCTCGGTTGAGGAACTTTGTCAAATTTCTTGACGGGTATTTTCGTAGAATATATGCCGTAGGCTATCAGCAACCTTCTCATCACTTCTTGATCGAAACCTTGCCGGATAAGATCTCTTTGTGTCACTGAGCCGTTAACTCTCGATCGATCTGTTGTGCCTTTCCTCTTTTGACAGCACCTTGGTACAGCCAATATCTTTTTCCCTATATATTCTGCCGGGTCAACCGTGAAGGGCAAATATGTATTCGCGTATTCTCCCTCGTCCTCATCCAGCTCGCAAATGTTAATCTGCAAAACTTCGGGAAAGTAATCATCGGCAGGAACAAGATGATCAAACGTGACGCCGTAATAGTCAATTTCACTAGTTCCCCGAAACACGATTCGTCAACTAATTGAATTTAGTAGATGTACAAGGGTATTCTTACTTCTTCTGATCCACCCAACCCAGATACTCGTCACGCATAATCATATCATTATCGACAAAGGGACGGACATCGTGTCCATATAGGGTCCGGTATGTTAGCTCGGCGAGTTTTGCGCCAGCTCGCTGGAATTTCTTTTCACAGACATCAACGTGCCACGGCACCTCCGGAAGCAGTTTTTGAATAGAGACCAGTGGCCCTTCAATCTGTATTCTCACTGGCCTGTCTAGCGGTGGTGGGTGGAAGTCATGAGCAGGATTTTGAATGCATTTTGGGATATGAAGGGGCAGAGCCATTTGTCGTTGGTGGAACAGTGTCGCCAGGGTTGATTTACTGTAGTTGTTTTGATAAGTAAAGGATTCGAATCAGTAGAAGTGAGTGCTAAACATGGGCAGTCTTCTTTGTGTTTTCGTCTTCTTTAATTATTAGGCTCGATGTTTGGGTGTTTGGGGGGGGGGAGGCGGGCGTTGCTAGGTTGATCTAATCGTGGGACAGCTGGGGTGAGTTTGCTGTGACCAAAGTGACGTGACGCGTAGAAGCGTTTGCTGTGGCTACGTACTCCGTAGTGCTATATTATATGCATCTAAGGCAGCACTAACTAACTATTCTAGTTACATATCGTAGTAGTGATGTGTGGCGCTACACTAACTGCCTATGTGATCTGGCAAAATGCCTGAATAAACCATTCTTCATTCCATCCCAGTATTAACAGTATGAGGCATTACAAGACAACACAGCGATTTGGGATTTATTCTTCCCATTCTCCACTTTGTCAATACCACCGTTGTGGATCATCTCATGCAGAAGTATATTGGTGGACCCAATCCTAGCTTTAGCGCCGCGCCTGTTATCACACATTCTGCATCCTATCCAGTCGTTAATTTAATCTGGTTAATCGCACTTTCCCTCCCCCCCCCCATTTTCCGGTCGCGGCCCGCCCCCAGCAGGACCTTTAGCCGCCCGCGCATATTTTGAGAGTGCCTAGTCACCAAACCCTAACGCCTTGTTTCTCTTCCTGTTCCTTACCAGCCAATCGCTTCCTTTCAACTACCAAGTTCAAACTGGCTTGGTTTGAGATAGCCGCGCTGCAATTACAACGTAAGCCTTGTCTGATTGGAAGCATTCCAGCTCACTTGCTGCGCCCGGTTTCATATAACGCGCGGCTAAGATGTTGAGCGACTTGGAGGATGTACAGTCATGGGAGTCTCCAAATGGATATTGGACAAGAGATCTTGAAGCACGCACTCCAGAAACTTATAAAGCCGCCGTCCGCTTTTAGCTCAACTGCCATCCATATCTAAACCAAGATACACCCTCCTCTCCAATTCTTACTCTGATTCCTCTCCAAATTTCCAACAGAGTACTTCACAGGCCATCATCAACCAGCAACACATTCCACCTTGAGACTCGATCTACAAGAGATCTTCATAGCACCGTAAGTCCAGAACTAATTGCATACCAATGATGCTTCATGATAAAGGCCGCCTCTCACCTCTACTAGGAAAATGTGTATCACCTACACGGACTACTACAGCTGTGGCCACAGAATAGAGGCAACCAGAACTCAAAGTTGTGCAAACCCTAACTCGTGTGTTACGACATATCGGGAGGGCATGACAGTCAATCGTCACTGTGGAGACATGCGATGCAACACTCCACCATCCTCAGACTAGGAGGCTGAAACAACGGCTCGAGAGATGTCAAAGTTCCGGTGCTTTCCGTTTTTTGGAGGCAGCTCCGCGGACTTGCTAGTTCGGCGATTCATAATCTAGAACTGGGAATTCGCTGCCGCTAGTGCTAGGTATTACTGTATAGCACTATGAATGCAGCATAGGTACTTGGCAGGTGGTTCTTCGAAAACATGTACTTTTAGCATCACTTGCACTATGTTGCTGTTTTTCACATCATCAAGGACTGTAAACTATTCTTGTCTGGTTGAACCGAATTCAAATTAAGTTCAACGATTATTCAACTATTTCAACTGTTTAAGTAATGCCTCGTTTTGTTCCCTGTTAAAAAGTTGGTTGTAATACAGTGGTAATTACATAGCTTTCGCTGCTAGACTGGGCGATAAGAAAAGAAGAAAAAGAAAACTCAGAATTCCACTACCTAGCCAAATCTAACATCACTTTACGTGCCAAGGTTCAAATCTACAAACTAACGACGGCATAGTTTCAAAATAGCTCGACAAAGTGGTGAAGTGGTGGCATTGAATCAGAGTACAATTCACATGTTGGCATCAGTGCTTGTTTGTGTTGTGTATATAGAGCTGCACATGGCTGCATGTTTGACTTTCCAGTTTTGCTTAAGTTGTGGCTTAGGCAGTGATAAACGGGCGTTTAAACACGGCACAGGCTCAGCTGGTTGATAGTAGCGTTGATGCAAATGGATCTTTGATGGTAACTAGAATCTCCGTGTTGGGGGATGTAAAAGGGGATCGTGAAATTTTGATGGATGATGGTAAGTGTAAATGTCTCCACTGGTGATTGGATGCTGTGTTTACATGATTGATGGTTCCTGAGTAGTTGAACATATAATAGAAGCGTATGCCGCCTCATGTCAGGTCCCTCTCTCTAAATCCAACAACACTCACAATCACTCCTTACTACCCTCAAACTCCTTCAAGATGCATCCCCCTACCAATCTCCTCCCACTCTGTCTCGCCATCACAGGTGTCCTCGCCTCCCCCATGCCAGGATCTCCCGGCCCCGTCTCCATCCCGGGCGTACCCGGCCTCTTCGTGCAACTCTTCGAACCCGGCGAAATGATAGTCGACACCAGCACCTCCATCGGAGACGACCGATTATCATCCCCCCATAATGCTATCGAGAAGCGCATCCACAGAGGCTGCTTCAAGCACAACCTCAATGGCCGCAACCTAGCCGCCTACATTGACGACTGCAATACTCTCATCAGAAGACTCGGCCGCTCCCCAAAGGACGTATACTTGGCTCCGCAAAAGGAGGCCACGTTCATCACGGAGTAGCATCGCTGCAAGATTGTGGTGCGTAACCAGGACCGGTGCCATAAGATTCAGTTTTACGAAACGAATATGGCGATTTCTGGACAGCAGTCGATGAGTGCGTGTTCGCGTGGCAACGAGCATACGGGTTGGGGGTATATTGGTAGCGAGTCCAAGGCGCTTCCATTTATCGTTGTCAAACTTTGAATCATCAAAGTTCTTTCTGGCAGCTTTCATCGTCGTGCTCTGCGTTTTGTTGCAGATCGTCCTGCCGAAAATAGTGTACAACACAACGAGTTTTGCCTCGATGCATGCTTCCAAGTGTTTATCCTTCCTTTCCAGTTTTTTGATCAACAGCTTGTAGTCGTCTTTCATGTTCTTGAGTAGACGATGTGAGGTAATCAGTTGCGTCGATTTCTGAATCCACATGCAGTCTCCCAACTCGTTTATTTGGTCGCGTACATCTTTTTCAAAGCCTCCAACTTCTGTGAGCTTCTTTGGCTTGTGTATATCATTATGCCGAATGATGTCCCGCCGCCTCCGTATTCTCCTTCCTGTGGCGAATTGTAAATAGCTTCCGCTGGGCTTGAGAAGTTTGCTAGTGCTATTGAAGAGGATATTTCATCCTTTTCCCAAAACTAGAGCAGCTGTTAGATCATTATACCCTTCCATTTTCGACTGACTAGTCCTGCTCATCGTGTTAAAACAACTTCATCCGATTCAAAAGAAAAAGCCACCTTCACTGTCAAATGTCAAACCTCTATAAGTGGAACCTCCGAATCGAATCTGCATCGCTCCAGATGGGAACAATAGCCAACTTCCATGGCACATCCAAAACGCCCAATTCTTGCAGCCGCTCCAAATCCCAAAACACAAATCCCCATCGCCGATACTCCCAGTTTGCGTAGTCATACAAAGCCGGCCACGACTCTGCGAGTGCCAGGCGCCAAATCATTTCAGGTCCATCATCTTCATCCTGTAAGCGTGGTTTACTGTTAATAAGCTGGTCCGAAATCTTGCCATCGCAATCTTCTTCGTACACGTGGTCAACGAAAAAGTTGGTCCAGAAGCTGGTGCTACAACTGAGGGGCATTTTGTCCACTCTTAGTGCGCGGTACAAATCTTCGTAGGATGAGAGTTTGAGTAAGTCTTCTATCCACGCGAGGCCGAGAGTCATGAGAAACTGGATTTCGCCTTCCGTGAGGTCCATGTTGGTTCTTACACCGTATTCGTTCCTCCACTAGTCGTCTTCCTTGGCAATTCTGTTCATCGCTGTGGTATTTTGTTAGGTTGTGTTCTGCCCCTTGCCAGTATTCCGTAACTGATGTGAAAACCTGGACATGTCTTACCTGGGGCAAGCTGACGGCCAAGAAAGTCGACAATGCAACCTGTCTGTTCATTTTCCCAAGGGGCGAATTTGAGGGAAAATGGCAGCTGATATAATAGCGCAGCATCAAGGTTCATCTGTATAGCACTATAAAGCCTTCTGAAAAGCTCGAAACGATAAAATGCCAACAATATCCTTTGTCGTTCTGATATGCTTGGCGGCATCTGTTTGAGACTCTCTGAAATATTCCAGTGTGGTGTGTTGGAACAATAGACCATGAATCTGTCAGCAAGAGCGCAGACCACATTGGTATGGAAATCACACATCTCGGATGCCTCTCGCAGTGTCCAAATGGTAGAAGAGACAACTGGCAAATCATTGGACACGTAAGAAACAGCGAATTCGCCAACTAATGCTAATTCATCTCCTTTTAGGTTTGGAAAGTAGTCGACACAAGTGGCTAGATGTGGAGGATCACAGCGAAAAGCCAGGGTTGCTTCTGGAAGCACATCAAATCCGACACAATTGGCTAAACATGACCTGACAAGCTGTGTCTGATTGAGCTTGTAGAGCTCGTGCCATTTCCTGCATGCGCGTGAAGCTATCTTTAGGGCTGTGATATCAGGCAAGTGCTCTAAAATGCGCAAGATAATCTCGGCAGGTCGAATACCGATTGGCGTTGCTTCCTTTAAGGTCTGGTTTGTCAAGGAAAATGACTGATTCATTCCGGTGTTCCGGATTCCGTCTCGGGGAAATGGATACAACGAGGGGAGTGTTTTACCAGAGAGAAATTTGTTGAAGCGATATGAAGATTGGAAAGAATGATGATAGAGAATAATGGAGTTGGCAATGTTTAAGTTGTATATAGAAGTATGTTGTAAGTTGTGCTGGTATCAAATAAGCGCTGAGTGAGGTGTTGTGGTTTGGTGGGGCTGACTGAGGGGTGTACAAATCACAAGTAGGGACTTGCAAGCTGTAAGTTGCAACCAACCAACAAACAACCATCGCTGGAGCCTTGTGTACACATCAATTTGACTGTTGGTCGCAATCTGTATCAATAGCATAATCAGTAGGATACTGTGTTGGTTCAACTTACAAAGTGGACTAACATCGTCGTCGTATGAGGCACTATGCCATGCTGTGCCTCAACGACGACAGCTAGATTTCGAATGAAAAAGATGAAAGGCCCTTATCTGCCTCAGACGGTTAAGTGACTGAGAGTAAATGAAGACACATGACATTGACCAAAGTCAACCAACATCCCACGTTAGTTGGATATAAAAGTATGACTGCCTTCCGGGATATTACAATCCAGCCCAGAGCAACTCGGTTCTTGCAATCTCCGTCACTAGATTCTCTATTGTGCTTGATCACCCTATTTGCAAATCATCCTTTATCTTTCATATTTTTTTTGGGGTCACTTTTTCTTTTTGAGAAACTACATTATTCCACTTCAGCAGCATGTCCCGCCAAGATGACGAGCAGTTCCGTTCCAGCGTGCGACGATCAGCTCCAATGGACTATTGGTCACAGAGTGCCGAAGACGAACGCATTTCTAGAAGAGAAAAGTACGAAAAGTCCTATGAAAAGCAGTGTATCGTATCCCCGAGCAGTATTTTGGCGATAATCGCCGCGACAACAGCTGGGCCAGCGATATCCCCGGTGGCCCGCTTCAACGAGACCCGTTTCGAGACTCCATGAGGGGAGTCTGTTCAAGCTGGAAGGGAGTTTGGACCCCCCGGAAGCCCATTCTACAATGACAATGTCAAATACCACGAGTTGAAGAGTGAAGCGGAGCGCATCAAGGAGGAGATGAGAAGTGTTAAGCGTGCACCTGAACAGCGCGAAAAATGGGGAGAACTTTCTCGGGCTTACGATGAAGAGATTACTTCTCGCCAGTCGTGTGCGCAACGACTGGGTGGGATATAATGAGTATCAGAGCTACAAGGGTCACGGTAGACGAATTGGAGTCGTGGGTTCTTGGAAGCAGGAGGCTGATAGAAAATCACGGTCTCCTCCCCCACAAGAGAGGACGAGGAGGCGATGAAAGGCATTGTGAAAACATACTGTTCTTTGGATCTGTGGAGCAGGTGGATAGTTTGCTGTGAGAATTACCTTAATATTGTGCTTGCAGAGTATAATGTATTTAAATTTTTGATATTATTTGTGGAATGGCTTTTCCTGTGATGTAGTCCTAGTTGAGCATGTCAAGGATAGTGTCGAGTTGACATGACTTTGGGCCGTTGATAAGGATAATTAGGTGAGGTGATTAGATCAAAATTGAAATTGGCAACGACGCCTATGTCAGATGATGAATGGGATTGGCTACCTTGAGTTGATGCATTGCGTTAAAAGAGGGTCTGGAAGTGTGTAACATCAACACATGGCGATGAATTTACTACCCGATAGACCGCAAAGCCATCTAATTCGAGACTATTTCTACCATAGAAATCTCTTTTTTTCCTCACCATTGCGTATCAAACTACCTTTCCAAGTCTTCATCATTTTTTTGGGGGTCTATTTTTTAGCCTTAGGAGAGTAGGCAGAACATAGGCCGAAGCGTGGACAGAGACAGACACACATAAAAATAAAGTAGCGGAGGAAACTGATAAGTTGACAATCAGTCATCCACAGAGCAGAACGCGAACCAACATGCACCGCAATATTGAAATACCAAGCATTCTTTAAGATCGTTTATATCCATTATCCAATTATCATCATCCGCTAAACATAAAATATACACATGTAGAAACGGCCTATATCATCGCCTCATCCCTTCATAACCCAATAATCCCCCCCCAAAAAAAAGACACAACACTTTACACAGTACACCTGCACATGTTGAACCTCGCAACACTAGGATCATGGTCACTAACCTGATCCGCAAACGTCTGCCACGAGTTGATATGCAAATGCTCGTACAGCGCGCCGCGTCCTAGGCCCGGAGTGACAAACATGTGGTCGAGCGCCTGGGCGGTCTGTTCAAAGGAGTAAGTGTAGCGCTCGTTGGGGTCCACTTTCGCGGCCTCGTCGAGGTCGACCATGCCAGTCTTGGAGGCGAAGTTGGTAATGGGCGCGACCTGAGCGAATTCGTTCCAGTCACCAGCGGTGATGACGTTGGCCTTGGGGTCAAGAGCGAGGATCTGGCTGATGAAGTTCTGCAAGGGGTAAAAATATGTTAGATAATTGCGTTAAGAAAAGTTAGGTAGAAAGGGAAAAGGGGGTTGTGCTTACGGCGGTGATTTCAGCTTGTTCTTGGCGCTTCTCGACACCCTTGTTCACAGGTGGGCGGAGATCTCCAGTGAGAGGAGAAGAGCCGCCCTTGCTGCCAAAGTGGACGTTGACAGTGAAGAACCTCTTGGCTGGGCCCTTGGTGAGTTTCCACATGGCGATGAGAGGCTTACGGCTGTCGGCAAAAGAAGGGTTGGCAGGGTCAATACGGCCAGGGTTGAACTTGAGCTCCGGACCGGCAAGGACCTCGTTGGCATCGGTAGCTCCGCCCTGCTTGGGCTTGTACAGCTCCATAACATCCGGGCGGTACAGGTAAGCGTTGCGGATATTGCCACCGGGCTCACCACCATCCTTGCCGTTAACGGGATCCACGACAGCAAAGTCGTAGACAACTCCCGATGCCTTTTCAATACCAGCGGCGAGGGCGCCGAGAGTAGCGTTGGAGGAGACGACGCCATCATTGACAGCGCCATTGTCGTCCTGAACCTCCTGGAGGAAGATCAAGTCAGGAGTGCGCATCTTGGAGACGATGTGGTCAATAATGAGGGGCAAGTGAGCGTCCTTGGGGTCCAGGTTCTCGACGTTGTAGTCGCCGACAGTGATGCCGCTGCAGTTGCCGCGGCTGGTGAAGCTGACGGCCGGGTGGTCGACAGGAGCGCTCTTGACGGCGGCGATGCGCGTCAGCGGCAGGACTCGGTAGGTTCCGAAGTCGTTGTAGACAACGCCGGTAACGTCGCCGATGAAGTCACCCATCTTGGTGTCAGCCTGGTTCTTGGTGCCGTCAAGCGGCGAGCCGATGACGATGGTCTCAGGGTTGGCATCTGTTAAAGGTGGTTAATACAATTTGAAGCTTTACAAGGGAAGACATTGAGATGTGCATAAATTAACACAATCAGCTTCAATGGATCTGAAAAACTCACCTCCAGTAAGCATAGTCACGCCGCCATGCTTATTCACTCCGGTGGTCTTCCAGTCACCACGAACCCAAGTATCGCCAAACTTGTTGGGCCGGCCGACGCCGTAGGCGCCCTTTACCGTGACCAGCTCACCCACCAGGCTCTCCCAGAAATCAAGGCCGTACTTGGTAGGGTCGAGCTTGGGGTTTGCGCCGGAGATGGTGGCCACGTTGTTGGGTACGCCAAAGACGCCGCCAGCGTCGAGGCTGGAGTACTCCTCGGTGGGCGGCAAGGAGGTGTCGACGCCGATGACCAGGGGTGTCACCTTGTTGCCGGAGGAGATGACGGTGACCTTGGTGGGGGTGGTGAGCTGGGTCAAGTAGATGAAGTTTGTATTTGACCTAGAGCACGTTTTGTCAGTTTCCTTTTTCCCATTTCTTAGTTCCATCGCTGCGAATTGTCGCTGCAGAACCCCATTATTTCCATCTTACCTGTACTCTGTAACCTTGCCATCCAGCGTAATCACATCTCCCACCTTGACCTGCTTGCCCACCGCCTTGTTGAACACATACAAGCCCTCCGACGTGGCCGGGTTGCTATCCGGCTCCGTCGACCGCAAGTAAATGCCATTGGCGCTTACTGCCGTGACCAGGCCCTTGACGCCCGTCACGTCCTTGTCCTTGAAAGGCGACAGGAAGCGGTCGCCATTGATCTCGGCGATGGAGACGGCGGCGGCAGAGCTCGCAGCCGCGAGGACGGAGGCGGCAACAGCTGAGACCTTCATGATGTTCGAAAAGAGAGAACAAAGAATTACTTGGAGAAGAGGTTGAGAGTGAAAGGAAGAGAGAGAGAGAGAGAGGTGTGGTTCACTGCTCAAGCTTCGTTCCGGATCCCACGTCGCGTCCCCGTCGGGCCTATTTGTACTTTCGGCCTCGGCTGCATTGCATTCATTCACCTCACGAGCAGGCCAGTTGACCAGACTCGGTCGGTCGTCCCCGGACGCCATCTATCCCTGTCACTCCACGCAACTCCGGAGCGGGACCGTTCCAAAAAGGGCCATTGTCGATGGAACCAATGTCTGTGTGTCCTTTGCCTAGACCACCCTCGCGGTGACAACCTATCTTTCTCAAAAGAACCCCCTTGCCTCTTTTGTGTGGCCCAATGGGAGCAGTCAGCGTTCCCTTGTTGGGGTCAGCATTGACATGCTCGGCAGCTGATAAGCGCAAGCGTTTGATGCGTTGCTATGTGGAGAGAGAACGCGAGTGAGTGGGAAGAGAGAGAAAAAAAAAAAAGGTTCCTCTAGCTAACGCTGGATTTGGAGTCTTCTCCCTGCGCCGCGCTCCCCACATGTACTCCACATCCACTGTCCCCTGCAATCTGTCGGGTACCTAAATTTGAAAGCTATTATCCTGCAGGTCACTGGAGAAGCTCGCTGGAGGCCCGCTGGAGGCTGAGAGCTGGCGGGCGGTGCGAGCCTGTGAGATGGCTGCATGGCCACCACATTCTACTGACACTGCTGACATGTGCGTCCAAGACATGGAACCATGATTTATCATGGAACATCTTCAACTGTATTACACGATATATAACTTTGATATAGTTTCACTGATGCTTATTTCATATTCCATTGTACTCCAGCCCGTCACAGAACAATCATCATACACTACCTGCACTCTATATAGGTACATACAGCTGAGCTGCACATTACTGTACCAGCACCAAAATGCACCCCCAAAAAACGCCCCCGAGAGCCGCCCCGGCAAACCAGTCCCTATTCTGCAGGTCCCAACCCAAGATTTCCAATAGAACACAGATTTTGCCCGCCAAGGCCACATTAAAAGCGCGGTTTTACCTCCATCCGGCCTAAAGCCACCACCTTGACCTTTTGCTCATTCATTCACCACCACACCTTGACCCAGTCAGTCCCTTCCAAATTGTTCTCTTCTCGCCCTTCCGCGCCGCCCGGAATGGGGCTTATCGAGAGTCTTTGCTGCAAGCCAGCCAGCCAGCCAACCATCCGGCAACCCTTCTTTCAGCTGGCCCTCCCTCTCCCCTTTTTCACTCAAACGAACGAATATTCTAGCGACCTTTATGGTAAACAGGCTGCCTCCTCCGAAAGTGGCGTTTCTCATCCCGCAAGTGTAGATGAAAGCCAAGATCCCTTCACATCGATCTATCCCAACAGTATCATTCATTCATCACTATTTACGAGCATCCCCTTGCGAGCTAGGACAAATCAATATTGCCCGGTCCTGGCATCATAAGATTCCCCGTGCATCCCCAGTAATCTACTACGTGGGTATACAACCGCCGTCCGTCAACCGTCCCGTAGGAGATGCCGTTGTGTCAGTTGAGACCCCCAACCCACTCATCCATGTTGTACAGGTATCGTATCGTAGGTATCACCGTCTATTCTATAACAGCCTACTCACCCCCCCCCCCCCCCCCCCCCATCTTGAGCTTCCCGTCTTAGCAGCTGTCATTAATTGATGTTTAATGCTACCAATAGCCCTCCGGAATCGACTAAATTGCCCCTGCTCATCTACACACCCGCTGAATCGCCTACCTTTTCATACAGCGATGATCCGGAGGCAGCCGTACACAAAGAGAAAGCCACCAGACCATGAAAACACATCATCTAGCACCCCGGATTGGTCAGCGACGGAGCCGCCCGTAGAAATATAACAGTCACAGCCCCCATACATTTCCCTTTGTGAATCCATGGGGTCGCACAGGAAGTTTAATCTTGTTTTATCCAATGATGCATCCATCTCCAATATCTTAAATATTCATAATCGGCAAGAACGCCACACGTTGCTATCTCCCCCCCTATCGCATTCGCATCGTGAAATTTGTCCTCTTTATTTTAGACGACGCTACTATACGACTCCCAGAAACAGCTGCTTGGCAACGCCATGACTTTGTGTTCCATGTATGTAAAATGCAAAATTGGAAAAAATGTTTACAGTCGAGAAAATGGTATATCAGAAGACCAAAACATATCCCAGTCACCAGCATCAGCTACGTTATTTACAATCGCTGATTGGTTCCATCGTCTATTCCCCATCACCAATATCCATCTACAGCCCGTGTCCGAGCATCAATATCGCCTGTCATCAGGTTTGCCCAACCCAGCCCTGTTCTATACAGCAAAAACCCCGTATCCACCATCATTCTACTCCCCTTTACCCCAAAGTAACGCCTCCGAACAAACCCAGGAAATACAATCCTATCCCGCTCCATCTCTACTTCATCAAAGCAATCTGTTCTTCCCTCCTCCTCCCAATCTCACTTCTACTCAACCGCTCAGGCAGAATTCCTACACCATCTGAAACACTCAAACTCTTCTTCTTCACATAGATCCATGAACCACCTATCTTCAGTCTCACACACGGAAACACCGAATTCACCAACGTCTTATCCATAAACGGCTCGAAACCATCTTGCAGCATCGCCCCTGCAGCCAAAAGCTGTTTAAATATCCATGAATTCCCAGCTTTCGCTGCGCATAGAAGTGCGGTGGATCCATACTTGCCCACCTTGTCTACAAGTGTATCAGGGTGTTCCAAGAGGAGGCGTGTAGTATCTGAATCTCCAACTGTCGCTGCCGCCATTAGGGGTGTGTGTCCTGATGTATCTTCAAGGTTGGGGTCTATGTTTTCACTGAGCAGAAGTAGCTCAACGGCTTCTTTGGACTTTCCCCGTACCGCATAGTGCAGTGGCGAGCAGCCCTCGGCATCAGCTAGATTCACATCGCTGATAAAGCACAGGCGTCGGACTACTAGCTTGTGCCCCTTTGCCGCGCCAACCGAGAGACCCGTCCGCCCGGCGTCATCCTGCGCAGCTATATTCGCTCCATGCCGAATCAATTCTGCAATGATCAACTCTCTATTCTCTTCCGCCGCTTGCATGAGTGCCGTGCGGCCCTTGGGACCCCTAAACTCAATAACAGATCCATGTTGGAGCAAGGTTCTAATACTGAGCACGGTGCCGGTTCTCGTTGAGTTCAATAGAACTGTCTGGCCTTTAACTGTGTGACTTGTTGAGGCTCCGCTCTGGAGCAGCAACTCTGTAGCTTCTTTGTGACATGCTGTGTAGCAGGAAGCGTAGATCAGAGCCTCGCTTCTGGACTCAATGTCCTGGACTCTCTCAAGCAGAATCCTCACCATATTCATCTGCCCTCTTGCAGCTGCATGGGCAAGTGCCGATGCGCCCTCGTCGTCCTTGATTCTAATGTCTGCCCCATTGTCAATCAAATATCCTGCAACATCTTCCTTGCCTGTCTTGATGGCATTCATCAGCGCCGTCGAACCATGCTTGTCTTGAAAATTGATGTTTGCCCGGCCCCGGAGAAGCAGCTGGACCACCTCTAAATGGCCTTTGCCGGCGGCAACCATAAAAGCCGATTCCTCGGTATAGTGTGTCGCCTTGTCTACCTGCACGTTCTGCCCGAGAATTATCGTGACAAGTTTGGCATGTCCCTGTAACGCAGCTTTCACGAGCGCCGTTTCGCTCTGCGTGTCAATCTCATCTGCCAAGGCTCCATGGTCAATTAACAGTCGAGCTATTGTCTCGCTCCCGTGGTAGCATGCAAACATCAAAGGCGTTCTGTCCCAGGAGTCTTTCATATTTGCATCAGCTCCGAGGTTAAGGAATAGTCGCACTATGCCTTCATGTCCTCCTGCCACAGCAAAGGCAAGTGCTGCTCCTTCGGATGGCATATACCCGCTCCGAGATATTCCAAAAAGGTTTAGGTCCAGGCCTCTGGAGCCGCCAAGTTGACTTGTCACGTCGACTTTCAGCCCTCTTTGGAGAAGAAGTCGAACCGTACTCTCATGACCGTGAGCAGCAGCAATATGTAGTGCGACATCTGCTACAGAAATGCTTGCACCAGCCTGAAGTAGAATCTCTATGATGGCCTCGTTCCCAAACCTTGAAGCATACACCAGAGGAGTAAAGCCGTCGCTATCCTTCACATCGACTAGTTTCTTCTGCGCGAGTAGCGCTCTCGTCGTCTTCTCAAGGCCAAACCAAGCTGCTGCGTGTAAACCAGTGACGCCTTGTTTTTGTTCACTAGGTGTGAAGTTATCCCGTGAGCGCGGAAAGTCTATGGCTTGCATCGCGCCCCGGACTCGGCTATCACTGGCTAGGAAGCGCAGCATCATATCCTGGCACTGCTGCTCTGCCAAGCGAGCGTGATGACCCCAGTTCTGTCCAGCGTACTTGAAGAGAGATTGGTGCCAAGAACGCGTTTCCAATTCATTCCGTCTTTTGCAAGGGCCTTCATCCAAGAAACCGAACATGAGATATGTCAAACAGCATGTCGTCATGTACGTATCTGCATCCGCAAACCAGACTCCTTGCGTGCGTTCCAGGTATTCATGTGTTGTAAAATGCACCAGCTTCACTGAAATCGTGCCCATTCTATCCTTTTCCATCGTAATCAGTCCCGCGCAAATCGAGCTAAGCACGTCGACGCTAGGAATGAAATCCGTGTCCAGCTTCCGAGTCCCTGTCTTGACAGCCAACGCATGTTGCAGCTCCTCGGTGGAAAGGACTCGCTTCGCACGGACAAGCCAGTACAAGACTCTTTTAGCCATTTCGTCGGCCTCTTTACCTTGGCTTCCGATCCGTTCCATTGTCCGTTTGTACGTCTCATCCATTCCTTCTGGTAAATTCTGCAGAGCCAATTTAACATCACCGGGGGTGAGCTGGTTGGCCAGCGCATCCATATGCAGCTGGGCGAGAAGGAACCTATGTGACACAATTAGCAATTACCTCCCGGGAAGCATTTTGATTGGAAGGCTATATGACATGCATTCCTTTTACGACCCTCGGTATTGTCGTTAAAATCTCCTCTCGTAGCTCAGGCTTACTTTTCAAAACCGATCGTAGAGCATCCAAATTTGCCGCCACAAAATTCTTGACATCATCCGAGGTGGCATAGATTTCCCAAGGCGTGCAGTCTTTGAATCGATCTATAATATCCTGGTCTCTCCGTGAGGTTGCCAGCAGATTAGCTCCGGTGTCTTCTTGGATCTTCAACACAGCATCCAGCAGTCTCGAACGATACAGCGGGGACCTCTGACACTCATCAAGCGCATCCATAATGATAAAGGCCCTGTCAAACTTGGAAACCACAGACTTCAGTGTGGCCAGCATGTCATCCAGACTTGGCCGAGTCTTCTTGGTTTGACAAACGTCATATAAATCGACAATTTCAGACGGAATACTAGGCAACAATTGAGCTAGCTGCTTCAACAGACAGGCCACCACAGTGCCAACGTCTTGCTCCGATTGCCGCTTAAAGTCAAAATAAACGTATGCGATGCCAACATTACTAGACCGCTGACGAAATGTCTGAAACAAATGATCCACCACAATGGAAGAAAGAACAGTCTTGCCTGCTCCTGGGATGCCCACGCAGAACAGTGTTTGCTTAGGTTCATCACACCAACTTTGAAAGCGCTCTGATCCAATGAACCACTCCCCTGTTCCTGGCTGTCTCTTGCTGATGTGTGCTTTCTGCCGCGACTCTTCATCAACAGATGTCAGCCAGTTTAGGAGTTTAGCATCTCCCTGGGATTTAAACCCAGAAGAGAGCACGGCAATATCGTTGGCCACTGTGACAAAAGTTAGAACTAGAAAATATTGGGGCTACGTTTGTTGCAGAATTCTAACAGTTTTGAAGAAGTTGGCTCATTCTTTCGCTCTTTTCCACCTGCAAGGGTGTAATTTGCATCAGCAAATCTCTTGCATAGGCAGCCGCTGTCATGGCTGCATATCCCTGCCACTGCTTGTGCTTGTGGGAGTCTGAGTAGTCACAGATACCTCGAATTACGAGACAGGGGAAATGGTTCATCAACCCAGCAGCTTCCATTTCGAAACAGAGGACGCCGTTTTCCTTGGCGAGGCGGTCTCGAACCACTGCGTCTTTCATCACTTGGTTTGCCGATGCTATTAGCCCGTAGTGAACTGCTGGGTTGTCCTCATACTCTGATCTCTCTCGTCGATGTATCAGTGCTGAGCCATCAACGCTACAAGCCTCTGCACAGTCTACTCCTGGTTGCTGGTGGATGTAATCGCTAACATATAGTTGGTCGCTGGCAGGATCAGGTTTTTTAAATTTAGCCTGTAGTCTGGGCCTCTTCTTCAAAACCTTCTCAATCATGCTGTCAAAACTGTTGCCTTCCTCATCATATACAGTCTTTAGGCCCTGGACCGTGGATTGCAATAGAGGTGGCGGTAAGTTCAAGTACCCGGTAGGCTTGAATCGTTCACCTTGCATTGTTTTCCCAAAGTCGTACTGGAGAACACTGGCATTTCCGTCGCGGGAGGCACTAACCACGACGTCTCCAAGCCGAATATCATGGTCTTTGCTAGGCGCACCGCCACCTATGCCGACCATGAGACCTACCCTAACATTAGGGAAACTGGACAACATGTCTCTGGCGGCATTGGCTGCAGAGCTGGTTCCATACTCGGGCAAAACAGTAATGACAACATTGTGTTTGCCTATCTCGCCTAATGTGTATGTGTTTTGGGTGTGAGCGGGGAGGTTGTCTGGTGGGTCATGTTGCTTGTCGAGGAACTGCCGGGCGGCTGTGTATTCTGTTGATATTGCGCATATCCAACCCACTGTATAAACGTCTGGATCCGACATGGCGGCGGATTATGAGTTGCAATCATACAGATATCACCAATGCCTACCTGGCAGAACGTTAAATGTAACTTGCAAGAGTTGGCATATAATTCCGAACATGGCCTGGGCAAGCCTCGTGCGGCTGGAGTGAACTTGGCCTCCAAGCCAATCGTGGCTGTAGCCCTGGAAATATTGGTTGGCAACAGGGTAAAAGAACACCGCTGATTTGATCCAATAAACCAGCTCAGCCCCAGCTTTGACAGCCAACACCCGCCCTGTGTCCAGGCTGCGCATCTGTAGTAACAGGTTCACGAATTAGCACATCCTCGGAGCGGATGTCGATTGATCATTGTTGAATTGGCAACCATTGTCAATAAAACATGGACACGACCATGCGCAAGAGTGGAATTGTAGATCATAGCGCCTTTTGTCAAAATCAGCTTCAGAATTTAACCTCCCGAGCACATTGAAGTGATGAGAGGAAACCCAAGGTATCGAGGTTTAATGGACACGCGTCTAGGTGCCTCGCTTGCGCCCCGCTAGAAGCTGGACAGAGGTTCCTTCATCCAAAGTGCTGCGATGAACTTGAACATATCCTCAAACAGGTTGTAAAGACATGTTTCTCGAGTTTCACCCATTAGATAGAGATGCATGCATCATATTAACCCCAATCTTTTACCAACAGCATCAACCAGCCACGAGACGAACAAATTGCGATAAATATTATTTAAACTCCCATCATCAAATCAATACCCAAAATCCTCCCAAACTACATCTTCACCCTCCAACCACCCCGTCAACATTTTCAACAACCCCGGCCCCGTACACAAATAAAACCGCCGCAAACCTCCATCTTTACTCTCTCCGTTCAAACTCTCCACATCCTGCACCCCCAAACGTCTCTCTTCCACTTTAGCACCTCGTTCCTTGATATCCTCCAACAATTGTGTCTGTTGCTGCTTTCCAGAACTGCCACCAGTCGTCACAAACAGTGTCGTCACAGCAGCCAATTTCGGCACTTTATCAAACACGTGAATCGCTAATGCAAGATCTTCGCTACGCAGCGTCCACAGCAATTGGAGCGGCACGCCGCCGTCGAGTACCCCCTGTGCTTGTGCGAGGATGGGCGTGATGCCAACGCCGCCTGCGATGAAGACGGGCTTAGGTGGTAGCGAGGAACCAGTTGTTGTCGTGGGTAGATGGAACGAAGATTGACCCCCGAAACCCATAACTCCGAGCTCCAGCGGCACTCTTAGATTGTGCTTCCAGAGAAGCCCTGTCGCTGGGCCATGCAACCTCGCCGTGATCTGTAGTTCTCGACTGTTGCTGCTGTTGCTGCTGCTGTTGCCATCACCTTCAACAGGCGGCAAGCTCGACACCGTAAACGTCCTCACAAAATCATCATTCAAACTCTGCGGATCATCATCCCGCATATGCGAATACCCCGTACTCAGCTCCAACTCAAAATTCAGCGTCACATGCTGTCCAGCCAGCCATCTCGGCACCTCACCACCCCGCCCCGCCTCCAGCTTAAACGTAAACACATTGATAGTAGGCGTAATGACATCCCGACGGACCAGAGTCGCCGTGACTTCCGGGGCAGCTCCGACTCCATCACCGGCGGCAATGTGAGGGTCACGTTCGGAAAGAAGATGGCGTACGGGCGGGTTGTAAGGTGAGTATTCCTGTGGTGCGCCGCGGAAAGGTAGGCTTGACTTGACGAAGCGGGAGGATGTGACTGTGATTTTGACGGCTAGGTTGCTGCGGGGGAGGAGGGATGATGCTTCTTGGCCCATGAGGATTGAGGCTGAGCCCGTCAAGTATAGAGCATCTGAGGTTTCGTAGTCGGGGATGACAATACCCACCAGGGGGTTGACACGAAGGTTGCCCAGCGTCTGGTACAACCGGTTTCCCGAATCTACTCACTTGTTAGTACAGTGACTCCTTTTCTTCTCTGTAAATGATAGTAGCATCATATTTGCTGCAGCCCACCCCAAGAAATGAAGACAACTTACACTCCGGATACACCAACTCCACTCCATCCTCGCCATTCTTCGCCACCCTCATAAACCCAGACGGCCCGCCCCGATGATTCGTATCCATCGTCTCCCCACTCGTGCTCGACAGGAAAAACATGTCCGCTTTGCCAATCAACTCTACCGCCTCTGGTGGAAGCACCAGCCCGTCCGAGACCAACTCCGGCCGCGGTTGGTGCGGCACAATATCTTTCTTGTTGATATACTTGGGACAGTTTCCCATACTCTCCTTGACATGCATCGCAATCTGCACACCACCGCCAGGCACTTCTGCACCAGCAATCATCAAGCCCGCGAGCTTAACCCTATCCCTCGTCTCTAGATCAATAGCCAGCGCCGACATCATCTTCCCCGGCTGCCCACCATCTTCACCACCATGCTGCACAACCTCCCCATCTCCTCCCGCACCCTTCCAAAACGCTTCCACGACCGGATCATACCTTCTATCCACCGCACCACTAAACCCCAACACATCCGCTGCCACAGGCTGCGCAAACCCACGCTCCCCTCCCCACACCGTCGTCCACGGCCTGCCCCGGTCATCCAACGTACCCAGCGCAACGAGGGGTGAAATCGCAACACGCTGGGCGTAGGGCACGGCTAAACCTAAGAAAGTAGGGTTATTCGACGACGGCACCTTGAGGTCCCGGCGCATGGCCACCTCGCCCTCGTGAAACTCAAGTCGAGCGGGCATTGTTCCTAAAGTGTGTTGAGTGAGCAGTGACTGGCCTGGGAAGAAAAGGTCGACGATGAAAACGAGCTGCGGGTGTAGGAGCATCGGCTAGTTATATATATAAGGTATGCTAAAAGTGAACAGCCAGTCACGTAGTAACCTTCAAGGAAACAAGCTCAAAAAGAGCATTCCAGTTGGGTTGCTTTATTCGGCTGAAAGCCCTCTTTCGCACGGCGCTTGCTGACTGACCAAAAAGGGATGCTAAGAATGTGACATCACCATGCAAAGTGATATCAATTCAGTTCTAGAGCCCCATCCACTCTCATAAATATCTAGAACCACATCGTAACTCCAACGTATTACCTGCTACGCCCTTCACATGCGCTCGCTTACTATATACCTGACAAATCAAAACACTCTTCATAATTAAACAACCCGACCACTCACAGGTTAGCTGGCATCCTTCGGTACCTTCGATAGCTTGCTTTGTGTGTAGTGTTTAGTGGAGGCTTCCTTGGGCATCCTTCATCATAAGACCCCGCACTTGCTGCATCTTTTGTCGATTGGACAAAACATGCACATCTCTGGGTAATGATACCGCATTTGGACCAAGCTCGACCAAGTGTAGAGTACCGATCGCATCAGAGGGAAATCATTGGCTGCCACTAGCCTCAATCGGTATCAAACTGTGCTGGGAATGTGCGAGTAGGGCTGAAATCGAGGGTCGTCTTACCTCCATAATTATCTGGGAAGCATTATTGTTCGCTAGTCGCTTCACATGTTACATATACCAAATGAAAAATAAAATGTATGTTTCTTTTTTCAAGGTACATTTCAAGGTTTGTAAATTGAGGTGGCTTAAATATAGAAGCCAGTCTTTACCATCTCCAACATTTGCTATCCTAGTTGTCATGTGTGGGAAAAAGAAAATATTTGAATACAAATAGGTAAATCGGCAAAAATAGCGATTGTCTGCAGCCCATCGCTCGCTGCCTTTCATATCATATAAAAAAAAAAGGTATCATCAGAAAGTAACGCCTTCATCCTATCCGAACCAGTCGGGCAACAACACTCATGAGTTTCCGCTTAATATCTGCCATATGGTTGTGCTTCCATGTCATACCCATGAGGTGGTGCGCCGCCCCGGCTACTCTGAGGCGTCCCTGATCGGTCGAAATAGTCGCCGGCGGGTCCACGAGGCGGTATTGGCCCGGTAAGGTTCCTATGTAGAGGGCGTGGGTGGTGTGAAGGGCCGCCTGGTGGGAATTGTCCAGTTGCGCTCCTTGTCATTGGAGGTGGTCGAAATCCTGAAGCGGAGGGAGCTGGGCTCGATTGTTGGTTTCGGTTGAAAGAGTCGTATTGTCGTGAAGGCGGCCCTTGTTGATTGAAGTTGTCATAGTGAGCGGATTGCCCGTAGTTATCTGTGGACTGGGACGTGGGCGGTGGACCCATTGGCGGCCCATATGATCGCATGGAGCCCATCTCTGTAGGAGCTGGGCTTTGTGTCATGTGTTGGCGGAAAATACCATTCGAGTTCGAGTTCAAATGACCCATTCCAGGGCGAGAAGCAAGGCTCCTCTGTGAGTTTGCCGTACCAGGCCTCGGCAGTGGTGCCTTGAGATCGATATCAGGCAAAGATGGCGCAGGTGATCCTGTTCTTCCGTAGCCAAAGTCTGCCGCCGCTCCAACAAGCGGTGCTCGCGATGAGTAGCTTGAAACCGAGGCCCCTGTGTTAGTTCGAGATTGGAGTGGCCGAATTCGATCCAAGGCGTTCATTTCAATCGTTGCAGGTGTGCCTGGGCGCGAGGAATAGGGCGGCAAGGGTGCCGTTTCACTGCGACTCAACATCGGCATCGGAGGAAGAGCATCTCCATGTGTCGAAACCGGCCCCAAATTGGGAAGAGTGGGCAAAGAAGCATCAGGATGTTGATATTCCTTCTCCCCATTCATAGCTGCTTTCCATCTATCCGTTTGTCCCTTGGCGAGTGCTTTGTTAACCTTTTGGGTCACAATCTTGAGCAGAGCCTTGTTGACCTTGCGCACACAATACCCGCTCAAACCACCATCGGCGCTGGGGAGCCAGTGGAATAGGAAAAACACGTAAAACAGAGCAGCTGAAATCAGGTACAAGGCCGAGAAGACCCAGACAATCAAGGTGAAGCACATGCCTGATAAAATGAGAGTTTGTCGATAGTCCTCCTCAGTAAGTGTCTTGAGCTTTTCGAAAAATCCCTGAAAGGACGCGCCAACATTGTCTGATTCTACCGCGAGTTTGGCGAGGTAGACTGACTTGAGCGTAAGTGCATTAACAACTTGACGGGGGCCCATGCAGATGATAACACGAATGCACGCTATAGGCGGGTTAGCAACAGGACTTGAGAAGATCTAATTCGAGAGCATTTGTGTCCTTGACGTACATTTGAACCGGAAGTAAGTAAATAGTGCAATATACTCGCCACCTTTCTTGCCCTTTGTAAGTTCGGCAAAGACCAGAAATCTTCTCCAGCCGTGACCAGATCCAAGTCGGATACACTCCCATCGAGCGGCGAGACTATCCATATAACACTCGGCAACATTGCCCCGTTTCATGATTCGATAGGCACGTATGCCTTCAAACGCAAGGTTGACAAAGGAGAGAAGAATGCAGACGGAGAAGATCCATTTCGATACCTCAAAGGGAATGGCGGGCTTAATCTGGGAGGACCATCGGTCGAAAACGAGTAGATTGACAGCAGTGAAGGTGTCGACGCCGTAGACGGCTATGGATATAATCAAGGAAAACCAGAGGAAGCCATACGCCCAACCCGGACCACAGCCGTTAGATTTGAAGTCGGTAAGGTTGATGTAGTCCCATTTTTGGTCAACAAACGCATCGGTCTGCTTCTTGCGATGGCTGAGACAACCCATGGTAGCGGCGGTGCTGAAATAAATCGAAGAGATGGTTTCAAAATGACGAGTTTACAAAAGTATCGATGATGTTCAACAAGAAGAAGAAAGAAGGCGTATGTTCTGAAAACGTCGGATCAAAAAATGAGTGTGGGCGGTTGCGGACCTGCCGTTCGCACACGTCGTCCTTCGCCTGCGAAGTTCGACGGTGCTGCTATCGCGAAAGGTTGACGTGAATGTTGGCGTCGGCGCCGCGGTGGCAGCGAGATGATGGAAAAACGTCGAGATGTTGAGGAGAAAGGAATCAAGCCAAGATGTTCGTTACCAAACAGTTGCAAAAGGCACCGTGTGGGCCCCCGCGTGCGTATGTGGTGTGTGGATAGGATAGGCTGCGCCAAAACAGATTATGGCATCAACGTGGTCGACCAGCGAACCAAAGCCCTGCGGGTCGTTGAACGGATGTAAAAGTTTGCGGTTTTAATCGCATGCACGGTTGCGATTTTCTGGGCCCTCGATGTTACAGGACCCTGTTCGTGTGTAACAGGATGCTGAATGCGGTCGAAGAGGGGGTGGGAGACGGAAGAACAGTCGCGCGCGTGCACAGAGGAAGAGGGCGCCTGTTCAAAGAGGACAGCTCAATGGAAATAGCTGAATGAATGACTGTTGATACTATAATAAACGACAGGTATGGCGATGGATTGATGCGGAGCACAATGAGCGACTGTCCGCATCCGGCGACTTGGATTGGATTTCGAATGGGGAGGTTGGAAAGTTGGGAGGTTTGAGGGAGGGAAACAATGAGAAAGAGGGCTGCCCCCCCCCCCCTAGCATGTTTGGCGAAGTTGCTCATCTGAACCGTAATTGAACAAAGAGCCACGCCAGCGCCCAACGCTCTGACGCTTTTTTTGCCCCGGACTTCCGCATTCTTTTTTGGGAGACCCCATTGCTGGGATTGATTGCTATCTGGAACCCATGGATCCATGGAGGGAAGTGTGGGGATCCAAGCGGCCCCTGGAAAACGCCCCTGCAGCAAGTCTGCCGACCTCCCTAGCGCCCTCACTGGTCAGCTCTCTATACCTACAGGGGGCTTGAAGGGGACCTGATCGACACCAAAATGCCCAAGAGTGTGCCAGAAGCAAGGCACCCCAGCACCCTGATTGGCTATAGGTCTCTTCGCAGTGCGAACAAGTGCGAACAACTCGAGGGGTAGGCCACCAAAAACCACACCCCCAAACAGAAGATGCAATTTCACCAATTTCACTGGGGTGAGCGCGCGCCATTCCGAATACACAAACCCGCAATTTGTGTGTGTTTTGTGCCCCCCGATGTGAGACCCGACCTTAGCGATGGCCTATTGCGATTGCAGGTATGAGGGTTATGGTTATCTACAGAACGATCAACATTCGAAATGCGTGCACTGCAATTACTTGGTGTTAAGCGCCCAAGCGCAGCGGTTACCCATCATGCTTCTCACGTTGGTGGCTTACCGACCAATCTATAGGTAAACAAGTGCCTACTAACCTAAGATCATCTCGCTATTATTGGGAACCACTGGCAACAAAGAAAATAGCCTGATCAGCCCATTTCATACCACATCAAGGAGTACTCGGCCGCACTCAGTATGATACATGATGGTCTACCTTGATTCCTGTGTAGTATAGCACAGCACCCTAGTACTACCTAGTGGTGGGATGGGTGAAGCACCATTGTGAAACACGCCACTACGCAACCCCCACATTGATGACATCGGTGCAGTCGACGGCCTTGAAAACAAAGCGCCACCAGGGATGCGCAAATGTGATGAGCAATCAAAAAATGTTTCTCGCATTTTTGGCCTAAAAATAAGATGCATAGCAAAGTGATGGAATCAACTATTATGCGTTCGGGTAAAGCCTTTGACGCATAGGAACGTAACCTCGGGCCTTCTCTTCACAGGTACCTATCCTAACTGAAATGCTCACCTGTGTGTCCCAGTTACAACAACCGACTGCATCAGTCTTCTGTACATGCTGCTGTCGATGTTCTTTTCTTTTGATGGAGTAAGAAAACCATCATGACATGCATCATTCAGCATGATTTATTTTACTGATGCACGTCATAAACTCACAGACCATTTACTGCTTGTCAGCTGAAACAAATAAATCATTGAACAAAGGGGAGAGAGAGAAACTGCAGAGCACGGCTTGGAAACATGCCGGTGACTCGTCTTTGTCTTTCATTTTAGCAAACATACACCTTCAAACGCGCATCCAAAAGAGAAGCAATGTGAAATCACAAACAAAAATGGACGGACAACATTTCTTTACCATCTCTCGCTGCCCCAACTTTCACAAGCAGATTGCTGGCGTTGAAACCTCCCCAGGCTCACATGTTGTAATGCCCTGAAATTGCCCCGAGGCTGAGCCAGCAAAATAATGCCAACCATGTCGTCAACACCCAAGCCAGCATCTAAGCCGTCGTTTGAGCTCTTTCGGCAAGTCGAAGATGGCCTCTGGATCGCCACCAAGCGAGGGGGAGACTACCGAGGCGGCCAATTCCTCGCCGTCGAGATGGCCGACTTCACCAGCGGTGTTGACGATGCCACAAAGGAAGGTTTCCTAGAGCTGATGCACAACGCCAACCAAGTGCACGCCATCTCTCAGATCCTCAACCATGAGAACATCGTCTCCCTCGTGGGCCACATCCAAACGCACCCTTTTATCGGAGACCCTATCCTCCAGCGAGCTGAGCCTCTGCGGAACTACCTCGTCTGGGATTACTGTGATGCTGCCAACCTCAGCTGCCTGTTTATGGGTCTGCCCTGCAACGATAGCCAGCACTATCTTCCGGAGTCGTTATGCTGGCACGTCCTGGTGTCGCTCATGCGCGCCATCACGTTTCTCCACGATGGGAAGCGCCTCGTTGTAGACTACAATGCTGAGCCCAACAAGGCCCGGCAGTGGATGGGCATGGACCAAGATTGGTATCCGATATTACATCGCAACATCACGCCAGGGAACGTCTACTTCCAGCACCCTCGTGGTATCGAAACATATGGCGCCTGTAAGCTGGGCAACTTTCAGGATGCGGCCGTAACGGCGCACATGATTAGTCCTGGCGATGGGCCGGACGTCCAAGATAAGGATGTGTCTTTCAGTATAGCGTTGGCCTCCGGTAAAGGCTGGGAGCCACTGGCCGAGACTGGAAAGAAGATGAAGGAAAATACAAATCAGTTACCCCAGGTGAGTCCACGGGTGTTCCCTTCCCCTTATCATTTGCAAACGGGCCCCCTCAGTCAGTGAATTTCAACATCTCGCCTAACCATTGGTGGTCTCCTACCAGGACAAACGACCATACACACTCAAAGACGAGCTTTTTGCCATCGGCGGCATCGTCTTCACCATGATGACCGGCAAATCCCTCCCCCTCTCATGCCCATACTGCAGCCGTTCCCATATCTACCTATGCGCCCAAGGCGGCTGCCTTCAAGCCACCGCCGTCAAACGCGGCTGCAACTGCGCCGACGGCGGATGCGAGCACATCCCCAAAGAAAGCTGCACGCACGGCTACCCACAACGGGCCAGCGGCGGCGAGAGAAGCCTCCTTTCGCAATGCACCCTGCTGTCCGTCAACATCGACGGATTCCTGATGCGCGCGCGCTACTCGTGGCGTCTGCGGCGGATGGTAAAGGGGCTGCTCGACTACCACCCGCCAACGAAAGTGGAGGGCTGTGTGACGAAAGTTTTGCCGCTGATGTTGCTCGTTGAAGACCATTATCGAGAGTGGAAGGATGAGATGGAGAGGGGGGATGAGTATGGGTATCGCGATATAGAGGATGACATGTCGGCGAGGATGGAGGCTACCATGGGGCCTGCGCCGACGATGATGTCCAACTTGGGCTAGTAATTATGTCATGGGGATAGTGCATGGCATGTGGTGTGTGTAGATTTTGTTAGAGGAAAATGCAGCAATAGAGACGGAATGCAACGTGATGGAATGGCCCGAAAGGTTAAATCGAAGTTGGTATGAAGTAGCTCGACGATGTAATATGTGGAATCATAGTTCCGTCGTTTTTAATGCAAGCTAATTAATTACCTGTCATAGATCACCCAACCATCACCAGGCTACTGATCAAGTTTAGTGCCAAAGCTGGCCTAAATACCACCCAACACCCGCTGCAAATCTGCAACTAACCGCCCACTGTCCCACCAATCCCCATCAGCGCCAACTAATACAATCTCGCGCTCTCCTCTTTCCCACGTTTGTTCCTTGGAAGCTCCGGACTGCACAACACATTACAAGCTCTCGCCCTCCCCGCTCAAAACCCTCCATTATATACCCAGCGGAACCATAATACCCCAACATTACCATCTTCAAAAGCTTACAACATCCACCACCAACCCCCGACCTTCTAGATTTACAAAACAAACCCACTCACAGTTGCCATTGTTGTTCTTGTCTCCCCAACTCTCCTTCTGTGCGACAAAGCTACATCTCTAGCTCCGCAACCGGCGCTCCGCGTGATTTTTGTGTCCGTCTGCCTGCCGCGTTAGCTAAATACCTACCTACCTACCTAGAAGCAAGGTAGCAGCAGGTGATTTCATCATCTGGCCTCACCTTGTCGATCCGCCGCCAACAACCACAGCTCTCCAAACACAGCACCACCAGAAAAAAGAAAAAAAACGGGCATACATCATAGCCATCGCCCATCAATCAAACAGCGACACAGAAACGATTTCCACAACCTATCCTGTCCATTTCGAGCACTCCCCCCCCCTCAACACAATTCAACAACACCCGCACACACACACATCAAAAGCTCAACATGTCCGGACAAAGCAACAGCAGCGCAACGCCGCCTCTCCTCCTCACCAAACGACTCAACGGCTTCCTCCACGCCAACCAGACCCCCCAGCTGCCCACGCTGCTGCTCACCACTAGCCACGGCAAGCTGCTCGCCCACGCCAGCCCGCACCCCGTCTCCGTCTTGCGCACCCACGCCACCGTTGCCGCCTCTCTATTCGCCATCCATACCTCCTCGTCGCTTGCCTTGCCGTCGGCTCTGCCCGGCGCAGAAACCCCCGGCTACCTCTCCGGCGGCTCGCCGACCACCGATGATGGTCGTGATGATGAGGATGATGCCATTCATCACGAAGATGACAACGATAGCGATCACCACAGCGGTGTCCGAGGACGAAGAGGGCGAGGTGGTAGAGGCATCAGCGGCTCCTCCGACGATGCTGCTGCTGCCACTGCTGATGGAGTCGCTACGCGCAGGAAACCGAGGAACCCCATCAAGCCAGTCAACATCACCGTTCAACTCAGCGGAGGCACCGTCGTAATCCGCCGCCTCAAATGCGGCCTTCTCTTCGTCTGCGTCGGTCCCTCGGCCCAAGACCAAGCCGAAATGCACCCACACTCCCAATCCCACTCTCACCACCATCATCACCACTCACAACACCACGAAAACGGCGACAACACCGGCAGCCCCAGCGAAGTCGAAAGCCTCATCAGCGCAGGCGGCCAAACAACCTCTAGCCTCGAAAGCGCCACTGCCGCCTCCGTCGTCGCTATGAGACGGCACGCCGCAGACCTAGCCCGATGGCTTGACGGCAAGCTCGGTACACTCAAGGTTCCTGAAGACAGCATCATCGCAGAGTAGGAAATATGCCATTAGTGGGTGGGTGGGTAGGTGGATGGACGAGACAAGTGCATAAGATACGCATAGGGACAGACTTTCGCTGTTCTCGACTCTGCAACAGCGATACAGAAACAGCATTTTGGACGGCGTTGGGAGTGAATGGCTCTAACTTTCGTTTTTATTTTTATTTTTATTTTTATTTTTATTTTCAACTTTTTGCTAGGCTTTTTCACTGTAACAGGACTTTACGATTGTAGAATAGAAGGGGGTTGCTGGTATGGCTTCAAGGCGTTCATTTCAGGATTGATACCAGGGATGAAGATAATGAAGACACATGAATATCAAATATCCATGAACCAAATTCCATACCCTTTCATACATAGGAACGCTTACTTCTCGACCTATATAAAGATCATAGTAACAAAGACGCCACACTGTTTATCATGTTGACAACTGGTAAAGGCCGCTGTTAAAAGCTTTTAATACAATATACAAGTGCTCGCGACGCTTCTCCTCCTGCGAAGCTGGCATTCCAAGCCTATTCAGCTTCCTCCATTCCAGACAAGACCCCTCATCAGAGGGTATAGTAAGGTACTTCATTATACTCAATCCCCTGCTGTTTTCCCCAGCAAAGCAAGTTATACACACAACAAACCATCAACGCCGCCGTATGCAATACGCAGTCAAAGAAAGAAAAAAAAAGGGAACGCAGTCTCGCTTCTGCACTGCGACAACAGTTCTTCCAAAGCAAATCAGCCAACATCTGGCCTCCCTTACTCGATACTCATACGCATGATACCATCGTTAGTATCTACCATACCTTGAAAGCCTATCCTCGTCTTGCCAGCAATAACCCGCCCTGTCGAGCCTGAAGGTGGATTTGCCGGCGTCCCGCCCAAGCTGCCAGAATCACTAGGCGCACTGCTTCCACCTTTATTATCACCGCCCCCGGTACTACCAGGTCTTGACCCCCAAGCCGAATCGCGCTGCATGGGGCTCTGCATCATAGGCGAGTTATGACCGCTCATGCTGGGACTGACTGCTCGCCGTTTAAAGCTCGTCGGGTCAAAGTCGTCGTCTCTACGGCGCTTGTTGTTAATGCGACGTGTGATCTCCGCAGCGGTGGGTGGCTGTGGTCCACTAAACTGAGAAGCCTGTGTCTTGTTAGCTTCACATGATCCGTGTCATAATCTTGACGTGGTGGTCTTACCGGAAAGCCAGGTTGACCAGCCAGCGAAGGTGAAACCATCCCGGCATCCTCGCTCATGCCTGATGACGAGCCACGTGGGAGGAAAGATGGCGGCGGGGGTGGCGTTCTAGCACCACCCATGCTGCTCGACTCGGAAAAGGTATCCCAAAAGGATTTGCCCTTGGAGTTTTTTATGGCTTGATGTTTGAAGCTGCTGGACAAGCCCATGGCCAAGTCTCCCATTATTTCATCTCCCGGTATATCATCAAGTGGTTCTTGATTGTTCAGATTAGGCGAGGATTGGGCAGTAAGAGATACATTTGGCTCCAATCCAATAGGTGGAAAGCGTGATTCGAGGTCCATGTCGCTCTCGCGGACTTGTTTAACGACTTCTGCTTCTCGTAGGCATTCCGACTCGGCTGGAGCGCCTTCCTCGGCAAGAGCCGCTTGTATACGGGCAAACGTTTTCGTCTTGGGCTGTGGTGAGCTGTTAGCTAAATGACCAGAAAATGCTTCACAGCTTTATTCGTCAATATCTAGAATTCAGGACTCACCAGAAGGTTCCCTCGTCGGGTTACAGCTCGTTTCACAACGCCCCTCTGCCCATCACCACTTATTCCATCAATATCGCTAGATGGACGTCTGGCCTCGTCTGCTTCGCCGGAAGATATTCGTAGCTGGTTTGCTTGCCAACTTATGCTCTCCCGTCTTGCATTGGCAGAGGAGTTACTGGGTGGAGACTTGGACAGTGCTGCTGCTGCGAGATTGAACCCTAGGCCCAGCGGCCCTCGCAGTTTCTTCTTTTGTTTGCGAGGGCGCTGACGCTGCTGAAAGCTCATCAGGCTGCTCATAGCAGGCGAGCCAAACGTGCCGCCCGGTCCCGCTACTCCCATTGACCGACTGGTCTTGGATATTTGAGGGGTTGTCACGTAAGCCTCTTCCATATCTTCATCCATGAAGTCGTCATCGTCGGAAGAGCTAGACATGTCGGAAGCAATGGCATTATTAGTGCTCCCTAGAGAGCTGCTGACGTGCATCTTTTCTTGGTTGCCCATCATCGACCAAAGTGATGTCGAGGTATACTCCGGCCCCCCATACTCCGCCTTTCGACCTGGGATGTTTACTCCCCAGTTGCCGATGGTCGGAGACGAGTCTGGAGATGGGTTTTCGGCCAGGATCGAATGATGCAGGCTTGTGGCCGCCCGGGAGAAGTCAAGGCCGCGAGACCGGCGCGGGAGAAGGCTGGTGGGAGAGGCGTAAATCTGAGAATGGTCGAGCTTTGGAGACAGCGGTAAGGGTTTTACGTAGGCGTTTGACGCGGCTGGTGGTGGGGGGCTGAATTGCCGAGGAGGCATCTGCACCGATAGGCCCCTCATATTGGTACGTCGCGGTGTGACGGGCTGCTGCATGACGCTGAGGTTGCTGTCGTCCTTGGACATCCTTCTCGAGTCATCAACAATATGCGGCGACGGCGATAGCTTCGACGGCGTGCCACCTCCGTCAGACAACGACCGCGTCCTTGCTGGCATGGGTGATCTGGAGAGCGCCGACGCGGTATCGATGCTGGCCTGCCTTTGTCCACCTCCAACGTTGTCGCTTATGTCCATGACAACAGCCTCGCCAAAGGAAGCTCCGACCACGTCGCTAGGCGGCTCCATTTCCATGCTGCTGTGCTTATCTGGGTGCTAAGGCTTATCGTCCAGGTCAATGCGCGTCTAGCGATGATATCTCGAGCCACGTCACGAAGTTGAAGTGGCGATCCGTCGCGGGCTCTGCCCATTCACAACACGACGAATGTTGTTGTCGCTATGCGAGAAAGCGGGGAGGGCAACCTGCTATTGCCGTGTTTCTCGCGGGATGCAGAGGAGGAAGGAAAGCATTCTCTCGGGAGTCGCAGCATAAAGCGGATGGGCGATGATGATGTGACGCAAGGGAGAGGCGAGGAGCAGAGGGAAAGAGGAACAGAAGAAGTTGGCCTGGCGGTTGTGAGGTTCAGCGGCTGATGGCGGCTCTGCGATGCTGCTCGGATGGCATTATTGCACGCACTGCAGTCGCAGTTGCAAACGCGCAGAAGGGCGACCCACTGTTGATGGGCGGCTTGTTACTGTCATCAGTGGGTTGTGCCCCGCCTCTCAGCCCTTTCAAGTTTCCACCCACTCCGTCTAAACTTAGTGTCCGCATCTGCATCGCCGCCATACGGTATTACAGGCACTGGCGGCGCATGGCGATCGTCTTAATGTTTGACGAATCACTGAAGAGCACCACCTTTGCGGATGAATGCGGCCGCCACACATCGTTAATGTGCCGCCACAACCGATGAATGTGGCTTTTTTCCATCCAATCTCGACAAACTTCAATGATGCCGTCTAGTTTGTGTGCTAGTAAGGAAATGCTCGTAAATTAGGCACATGGGTATGTTGCAGTCATATGAACGTCAATTCATCAAGCTACATACACCCACTATACAGTAACCATTTGGTTACGGGCCTAATTTATGGCAGTTGGGCCTAGCCATTTGAACCAGGTAACCAAGTCATAGTGAATAACTTCACACCTTACTCTCAGTAACACAGTCTTAATACGCCAAACAGGATGGATAGCAGACTGTTATTTGGTTAGTCCCTTTGCGGTAATGCAGCCGCTAGCCTATGTATATGCTCTCAATTCCGAATTTAACTGGTGTGCTGTCAATTCTGTCAGCATCGAAATGAGAATCAACAACCAACAACCCAAGTAATTTTACTATCGTGGTCCCAGTGCAGAAGAATACCACCTCAGTCATGGCTCATTCCCAATTAAAAACTACTTTCTCGCCTCTCTGCTTTGCCTGCCAAGGTGTTGCCATAGCCAATTGTTTGTCAATACCACTTCACCTCAACCACCCCCAAAAACGCAGCCAATATGAAAACCACAATATCAGCAATTCTGTTACTTCAGGCCACTGCCGTCATTGCAGCTGTTCCTGAAACTGAGCTGCGGCTACTGATGCCCACTGAGCAACCGACCGCTACTGGCGACGACCCGTTTGAGTGCACTGTAGCGAAGCTTCCGCAGTATTTTGATGTACCAATGCCGACTGGAAGTCTATCGAAGGCTCTTCAATCATACAACCTAGAACTAGTAGGCGATTGTGAGCCCACTGGAACCAACGTGTATGGGATTCCGGCATGCACCTTTCCTGCGCCATCACGCTGGTGTGCCTTTACTACCGCTGCCCCGTCGACACTGCTGCCAGACTTCTCCTCCTATGCCAGCCAAGCTTCGTCTTGGTGGTCAGCTCGAAGCTCCAAGGCCCTTGACTATGCTGAGATTTGTCCAAGTCGATGGTTCAAGGCTATGATTGAGACACCGGGCGGCGCGCAATGGCTCAACCAGACACTCATATTGGGAGAGTGCTATGCCGAAGCGAACCCCACGGATGATTCTATGGTGATGATAACGGCACCGACTGCAACAGCCGGGTCTGGGGCAACAGAAAGTGCCCCACAAGTAACGGCTACGACTACTTCAAACGGAGTTCTTGGCCGTGCAGACGGTGCCGAGATGTGGATCGTTGCAGGTGCTGGGTTGGTTGCCATGGCCGTGAATTCGATGCTGTAAAGAGTTCATGTGGATGGTGCAGATGGATTGAAACACTCAGCTTCTCTGTGACTTAACAGCAAACACTACGTTTGTGTCAAGATTGTCCGTCGTGAAGAGTATGTCAACCCAGCTGGTTAACCAACAACGAGTATCGATGTTCTATCCCAGCAGACACGAACAGCCCATTCATTTGATATACATCATTTTCCTGTCAATACCGGCACGTATTTCAAAGCATAGCGTAAACCAAATTGGAGGAAATATAAAAACGTGGTAATATGGCGGTAAATAATGGCTGCTACGGTTGTGGGGGGACACAGCACTGTATTCGGGTGTGACTTATGGTGCTTCCCAGATCTGTTTAGTGTAATTGTCTATCTCAAAGATTCGGTGCCCTAATCGTTAGGACTAGAACAATTATCAGCAATCGCCCTCATCTATGCGTGTATTCATCTAGCAACTGACCTAGATGTCGGGTTGTCCTCACGTTAGTCGTCGGCAGCTAGTACATGCTACCTACGTAACAATGGGCCGGTGGAGCAATGTGGTCTCCCACGAACGCCGACTCTCAGCCAACAACCAACAACCAAATATCACAACGAGTTAGGATAATTATAAAGACGGTTGAAATTTGCACATCTAGATGCCTAGATGTGGATCCGAAAGTCAGCATGCGGGCGGCTCCTCGCTGGCTTTTAACCCAATCCCCCCCCCCCTCTTCCCGTTTTCATGGTCACTCTTTTATCATTGTCATCACCGCCATCACCACATTCTTCACTACATCCGCCATGGTCAATATTCGCAGACGTCGTACCGTGGCTTACACACCAGAGGAGCTTGCAAAGATTTTTCTAGACTTTTACACATTCCTCACGACACTGCACTACGATCAGGCAGACCTGCAAATCCCACCGCCTGAAGGATGGCCATCCATAACAGTGGCAGCTGGCGCGGGCTTAAAATTCGACACTACCATTAATGTCCTTCGCCATCTGCCTTATTTCAACGGCAGAGCGGCTATACATTACAAGTCCAGGCTGATAGACTATACGTCTGCGGACCTTGAGAAAATTCTGAAGCAGACAGCAGAGCGAGCAGAGGACATGGAGTTTTGGTCCAATGAACGAAGAGAGAATCCAAAATACTTTGTCTACATCGCCTGTGGCCATGAGAGCGGTGGCCGTGATCTAATTCTCAATGTAAAGGATGGCGAGATCACTGAGGACATTGAAAGCGTCGATACGCTTTCTCCACGTGATATTAAAGAATACTTTCAGGAATTAAAGGAAGCATATCGCAGCCTTCGTCTTATCCCATGTGTGGGCAGAGTAACCATCGAAGCAGACAACGTGGAAGAACGAGCCAGCCACATCGACGAAGAAGAAGTTCTTGCCAAAAATGAGGAATGGGGGACCAATTTGGATAAGCAGTACATCCGGCAGGTCTATCGACAACATGGATGGCCGGATGCTTTCCGCAGGGAGGACGCGGAGAAGGCGGTTGAGGAGCTGATGGAGTTAGTACGGGAGCGCCGCAATGATTGGGAGTGGGAGGTAGAAGGCGAAGAGTGGTTGGAGGATGATTGGGCATCGCAAAATGAATTGGGGAGTGGATCAGACGATGAATCAGAAGATCAGTCAGAGGAAGAAGCAGAGCGCTCTGGGTCGGAATAGCCGAATATCACTTACACGCCACGCTACACTGTCAGGTAAAACCGCTAAAAACTAGACATTGCTGAATTTTGCTGGGGATTGCTAGATATCTATCTTTAGAGTATATACCTATATATAAACAATATTAACTCCAGCTAGACATACCGTTCAACTTTCACCTCCTTACCTTTCACTCACGTTTATTTCTCTCAGCCTATTTGAGGCAATTTTCACATATATACACACATACCTCTCCAATCTCTCAAGAGAACACTGTTCGTCAATTCAGTACTGTCAACCAACTCCTCATTTGCTGAGCGTATGGAGGCTCTTCGTAGGGTAGACCCCAAGTAGTTGAAGTTGGCAGAGACCGGTCGCGCGGATCATTTGGCGCTATTTACAAGTCAATGTGGCTAGCGATTATGGTGGCTTTACGGTCTTGAACATCTCAAAGGAAAGCAAATTTGGAAGCTACGTTCCGTGGAAGTTTGACTGATGAAATTCCTAGAACAGAATGGTGCTTAAAAAAGATACCGAGGTCTCCCACAGCTCTCTGGATGGAGTTCACAAACAGTCAAATAATTCATGACGATTTCAATGGCACGGCATGACTGATAATGAAAGTACCGAGAGATGGTTCAAGAACAATAGCCATCAATTTCCTGTTGAGAATGGTGGCCAGAAAGCAGACCTTGTAACAGTGTGAAAAAAAAACATCGCTGATATAATAGTACCTTCCTAGATAGATACCTACTGGAGTGGGTACTTGTTTGACTGGTATTTCTGTATTTTCTAGATATTGCCAGAAATTTCTGGATATTGCTAAAGATTTCTAGATATCGGTAACTTGATTTATTGACGGACGTCTCCTAGGGATTCCCCATCTGTGCTTTTTTGCACCCTGTTGCCCTGTTATCTGCTTGGTGAGAACTATGCCTTTGCCTCTTATTATTGATGAGTTTTTGACGCGACATTACTTCAAGATTGATAAGCAAGAAGCAGCTCTTCTTGCTGATATCCCAAACAAAGCTTGCATTTGTCAAGTCTATCTTGGCTGCACATCGGCGGATATACAGGAACGAGAGCTCGAAACAAAATTTCCCACTACACCTTGATCAGCAAAAGGAACTTGACATGAATGGATGGATCCCTTTACGATCGCTCGAGAAAGTAAAAATATCATCCATACTTTAAAAAAGTTACAAAAAGAACAAAAAAAGGAAGCCGCCGTGATATCTCAATCTGGCGTTGTATAGGAAAAGCCCAATGCGGGGGTCGAACCCGCAACCTTGAGATATCGCCACTTCAGAATCGTGACACTTAAGAGTCTCACGCTCTACCGATTGAGCTAACCGGGCTTGATACCGATTGAGCTCCACGGCGGCTGCTCTGGTTGATGGAAGGGTCTGAGTTATTTTTTATTATATAGTGTTGGCGCGGCGGGGGCATTAGGTGAGTGGAGGGGAGGGGCGGAAAATTTGCAAACTTTGGCTTGCCCCACCATAGTCGCAAGACCCCACACTTTGTGGCGCCTTGGTGACGGCCCACGAAGTGCATCATTTAATTTTTTGAACTTTGAAGACGTCATTCTGACCCGTGGGTTAAATGTCTCGGTCATTGGGGTTTTTGAGATGGTCATTTTACTTGTAGATATCGTGTCAGTAGTGTGATGAATCAAGTAATCCCTTACTTGTTCAGTTGCCACCGCGGGGAATTTTATTAAACAGTCTTGACGAAGAAATACCCTACAAAGCCACCAACACTGTAACCATGGATACAACAGCCATGGAATATCTGTACATGATATCGCGAGATACGCAGTAAGCAGTTACCATAATAGAGGAGGTCTTTCTCCTCCTTATTATGTAAGGCGGGGTCATCATACATCAGAATGAGGGGCGTCATCGGCTGTAACATGCTGGCATACATAAATCCGATTTCCCATTCGATGAACCCATTGAGAACAGCGCAGACAATTTCCTTCCTCTGCAAGACTTTGAAACCAGGTCCTAGAAGAAACCCCCTTTGGATATCCAGTACGTTTCATAATCACCTTTTGCGAGAGGTTTGCCCTTGCGCTGCGATAGTTGGAGAGACAAGAGAACTCACCCTAGAGGGGCAAAATAGGAACTTGGCGAGTACAGTTTGCTACAATGGCGGCCACTACGGATACGAAGACCTACAAGTTCAACCACTCGATGTGAGATGTCATAGCTTGTTTTTGTCAATGGGAACTCTGCTAAAAGAATTCAGGATTCGAGTCAAGGACCCAAAGGAGTCAGGTACTGAAGCTAATCCGCAGCTGTGAACCAAGCCAAATGGGTTCCCTCAGTTGGCGAATGAAAGAGCAAGCGCTGACACTCACCTGTAGTAAAATTCTACGAGTTCATTGGCATGAAAGTGATTAGAAAGCTCGAGTTCCCCGAGAACAAGTTTGATCTCTACTTCCTGGGCTATGACAGCCCCAAGGCTGTGTCTCATGGCAAGACCCACACTGATAGGGAGGGACTTATTGAACTGACGCACAACTACGGCACGGAGAATGATGCCACCTACACGGTCAACAACGGCAACAAGGAGCCCCACCGAGGATTTGGACATACCTGTATCTCTGTTGACCATATCCAGGCAGCCTGCCAGCGGATTGAGGATGCTGGGTATAAGTTCCAGAAGAAGCTCACCGATGGCCGGATGAACCACATCGCTTTTGTCCTGGATCCAGATGGATACTGGGTTGAGATTATCGGGCAGAAGCCTGTGGAGGAGACTGCTGATATCAAGGAGACTAACCTGGATACGTACCGCATGGTTAGTTCCGCACACTCAACATTGAATACTCAAGTTCACAGATGCTTACACGTACTAGAACCACACTATGCTTCGTGTCAAGGACGCTGAGAAGTCTCTCAAATTCTATCAAGATGTCATTGGCATGAAACTTCTCAGAACACACGAGGCCACCAGCGCCGGATTCAACTTGTACTTCCTCGGCTTCGAAGGCGAGTATGGCCCAACAGAGGACGACAAGACCAGCCACCGCGAGGGAATCCTCGAGCTCACTTGGAACTATGGCACCGAGAAAGATGCGTCCTTCAAGTACCACAGCGGAAATGAGGAGCCCCAGGGCTTTGGCCATATTTGTATGTGGTTCTCATTTTACTTTCCGAATATCTCCTTTTGTCTTGATTTTGCCAATGGTCTGCTGTTTTACTGACAATGGTGACTTGTAGGCATCTCTGTGGATAACATTGAGGCGGCGTGTGCTCGGTTTGAGGACATGAATTGCAGCTGGAAGAAGAAGCTCACGGATGGAAGAATGAGAAACATTGCCTTTGTTCTGGATCCTGATGGATATTGGGTTGAGGTAGTGGAGAATGACAACAGTGCGGCCAAACTGTAAATTACGAAGCGACTTGTACCCAACATGGACTGTTTATATTAGGATATAACCTATATTCCGATTGATGGGTCATATGAATATACACCGCTGTTGTGTTGTCAATTGATGGTCACTGTGACCGATGATAGAAGTAAATCTTTGCTTGTGGTATATGTAAACATTGGTCAGTGCGAACCTATACTCTTTAGTAGTGCCACTTTCTGCCCAATTCAATCCACATCACTACATATCGAGCCTTACGCCCTGCCATCAAGGTGTTGATCATCCTTCGAATGCCTCGCTAGGCTTGCAGCACTACAGCTAAGCGAGGTGATTAAATCGAGAGCTCCCCGTCCCCACTTCCCCAACTCTGGGGTTTCCCCCCCCCCTTCAATCGCGCTCCCTCCCGTGCCGTAGTCCGCGATCCCCCATCGAACTAGTGATTGGCACTTCATGTTCTCCGATCAGCTATATGCATGTGGCGCCATACACCTATGCCAGCCAGCCAACCACACTAACCTTTCCCCCCCTCCTGCAAAAATGATGCGTCGTACACAGTATTCTCCGTTCCCCAGCTGGTTATCTCAATAACACAGTCCCTACTGTATGTCACCCGCCCCAATGAGCACGAGCGGGCTAGGTAGTAGATTGTGCGCGTCCATGCAGGTCGAAAGCGTGGGGGAAAGGACAAAAAGATAAAAACCAAATCGCATTACATGAGAAAAAGTTGTCGTTTCTTTCCCCATCCTGCGACAAAAGATTGACTTTCATGTGCTCGTGGGATTTGGCCTAGCGGGCAGCTGGCCCGATAGAGATGGGCAAATAGAAGTTTGAGGAACAATCAATTGCTCACAGACACACACACACAAACATACATGGGCGGCATGTGCGGCCGCCATTCATTGGACGCCTGCGAATTTTCATTTGTTGTGAGTATGACGGAACACAAATACATCTTGTGGCACTTGTCTTGGACTCATTGTCTACGCCACGGGAGGGGGAATACGCTTGCTGCCCGTCACAGGAACGTCATCTAGGGGTCTTGCGAGTTCCCCTCCTACTCCTTCTTGGCTAACAGTCTTTTCTGTCCTTTTCTGGACTTCAGTCTCTTTTGTTTACCCAACTACGAAAAGCTTAGGTGCTATCTTCCTAGCAGCATTACAAGCTTCCAGCTTCGATTTAAAGGCAACTTGGGCTGTGTTAGTGACAATCATACATTTCTGCAAAAGTAGTTTCCAGCAAGAATCCGATCATGGCACCCGCAGCTCTTGGCGAACAAGACTCTCCCAATCACTCGACCCGCCCACGTATTCTCGTCCCTGAAAAGGTCTCCGAAGATGGTCTGGCACTCCTGACGCCCGACTTTGACGTCGACGTCCGCGCGGATGTGTCTCCAGAGGAGCTCATCTCCCTCATACCTAGCTACCACGGGCTCATCATCCGATCCGAGACAAAGGTGACCCCTGAGGTCTTCCAAGCCGGAAAGAAGCTCAGGGTTGTTGCACGAGCTGGCGTCGGTGTCGACAACATCAATGTCCCGGCCGCGACGGCTCAGGGTGTCATTGTCGTCAATTCACCGTCTGGGAACATCCTGGCTGCGGCCGAGCATACCATAGCGCTGCTTCTTGCTACAGCGAGAAACATTGGGAGAGCGGATGGGGGTGTTAAACAGGGCGCATGGGAGAGGAGCAAACTTGTAGGCGTCGAGGTAGGACGCAAGGTCCTGGGCATTGTTGGTCTGGGTAAGGTTGGTATGAATGTGGCTCGGATGGCCAAGGGTTTGGGAATGCAAGTGATTGCAGTCGACCCATATGCAAGTGCCGACATGGCCCGCCATGCTGGCGTCGAGCTGGCTGCTGGATTGAAAGACATCCTGCCCGTTGTTGACTTTCTCACAATCCACACCCCCTTGCTGGCAACGACGCTGGATCTCATCGGCGAGGCAGAGTTCAAGTCAATGAAACCGACAGCTCGAGTCCTTAATGTGGCCAGAGGCGGCGTATATAACGAGGCCGCTTTGCTGAAGGCATTGGACGAGGGGTGGATTGCTGGAGCCGGCCTCGATGTTTTCACATCAGAGCCACCAACAGCAGACTCCTCTGCCGCACAGCTCACTAAGCACCCCAAGGTCGTTGCAACGCCGCATCTCGGAGCATCGACAGTCGAAGCTCAGGAGAATGTCTCGATGGACGTATGCACGCAGGTGCTCCAGATTCTGCGAGGGGGCCTACCGACCAGCGCCGTCAACGCGCCGATCATCTTGCCCGAGGAGTATCGCAAGCTGCAGCCTTCGGTGCGGCTAGTTGAGAAGATGGGTCGCCTCTACACACAACACTTTGGCCGGAGTAAAGGCGGCATGGTGGGTGGCCGCAACTTTGAACTGATCTATCATGGTGATATAGCGGGCATGGCCAACACCAAGCCTCTGTATGCGGCCTTGGTCAAAGGCCTGGTTGCGTCTTTCAGCGATTCGCACGTCAACATCGTCAACGCGGACCTCATTGCCAAGGAAAAAGGTATCCTGATCAGTGAGACACACTCGCGACACTCTGCAGACCTGACGTTTGCCAACCTCGTGACGTTGAGAGCGCGCGCTGAGGGCAGCGAGCAGGTCATTGAGGGATACACGTCAGACCAGAGGGTGTACATCTCCAAGCTGGACCGCTTCAACGCAACGTTTAGCCCAGAGGGCACTCTCATCATCTTGCACAACTACGACGAGCCGGGGAAGATCGGAGGCGTCGGGACAGTGCTGGGGTCGCACGGCATCAACATCAAGTTCATGCAGGTTGCGAGTCTGGCCAGCGGGGCGGCGCAGGGGGCAGCAGGATCAGGAGCATCGTCGGGGACGCAGGGCGGCGATGATGCTCTATCGGCGGAGAAGGGCAACGAGGCACTGATGATTCTGGGGGTTGACGGTACAGTGAAGGAAGAGGTGATGGAGGGCCTTCGGAAGGCAGAGGGAGTGCTGAATGTTGGATTGGTGCAGCTTTGAAGATGCATGGATGCAGGTCGTGGTATGTAGTTGGTAGGTAAGCAGGCAGCTGGTGGATGTTAAAGTTGGTGGAGACGCCAAGAGCAACATTTGAGAGTTGGTTCCACAGGGAGGGAGATCCATTCATTGTGGCACGGCTGTTACAACACATTTCCCAAGTAGAATAGCTTGGTTAGATATCCCAACTCCAACGATAAATATTGAAGCTACACAAGCCTTTTGGTGTTTTTCTCCCAATTGAAGCAACCCGGAGCAAACAATGCCCAGGCGTGCGTGAGGCGGTCATTGTCTTGAGTGTCTGGGACGCAAGGAGACACCCGGATGGGTCATCATTACACCACACTGCTGCCCCCCCCACCAAACGAACCGGTTTGCGCTGTGACTCGCTGCAGCTCAGTGTGTGGCCTTGGCAGCCGGACGGTGGCCGACTTTGCCAGTGGAGCATTGTTGCATCTCCAGCGGATGGTCGCCCCCAAGACCCCCCTGCCCAGACGGCCAAGCGTGGCGCAGAACTCCGGACTGGCGGCTTGGGATTTGTCGTCATCGTCCAGGGCAGCTGCAGCGTCCCCACTCTGTGCCCTGTAGGTGGACTGCAGGCTGTAGCTTGCACCATTTGCAGCCAATAGGCACGTTTGGTACGTTTGGTACGGCTGCTAATGTATGACCTACTAGGCCCGTTGTACCTGTAATCGTCGTTGAAGCTCCGAAATTCCAACTCACCATCTGCTCGCACCGCCAATCCCTCTTCTTCTGTTGTCCCTTGACAACCTCACTTTTCAACCTCCGAGGTTGCACAGGGCTTCGAACCCACGGCGCTCGACTCTGACAGCGAACAGCGACAGCGACGCCAAGGCCGATACCGACACCAACATCGACGCGACTGCTTCTTCCTTGTCCTTCCCAGCTTTCACGTTTGGGCGCCTGCGGGACAAATCACACACCTGACTGTGACTGCATTGGCGGGCTGCCTCCTTTGAAGCCGCTTTGGAGTCACTTTTTGCAGGGACCTGCAAAAACCGCTTCCCTCCCGCTTTTTGCCGTCATCAGAAAATTCTAAACGGCTGGAAAAAAAAAAAAAAAGGTTTCAGCCCACAGGGTAAAGAGGTCGCGCACAATCGAAACCCGACAAGCCTTTTTCTTTTCCTTTTCTTTTCAACAACAACTACAACAGTGAAGAAAACACAGCCTCATCTAGCATCCCCGATATGCCGCAGAGAGGTGCAAGTGGAGGAGGGCTCGCTAACTTCCGACCAGCCATTCTTGGCTTGGGACGAATTCTGGGTCTTGGCTTGTCTGCTGTTTCGGCGGCACCACTGACAGCTCGTGGACATGGAGGCCATGGTGGACCTGAGGAGAGCGAGGGCCCTGTATGGGTGCTCGCTGTCGCATCAATTACTCTTGTGTTGCTAGGAGGTGCTTTTGCTGGATTGACAATTGCGTAAGTCATGAATTGATGGGCTGGTTGGGCGTGCGTTCGAGACTAACAGTCGCGTAGGTTGATGGGCCAGGATAGCATTTATCTGCAGGTCCTGTCGGGCGACCCTACGGAGCCGCAGCAGAAGAACGCCAAGAGGGTTCTGCAGCTACTGAAAAAAGGAAAGCATTGGGTACTCGTCACACTTCTATTAGCAAATGTCATTGTCAACGAGTCGTTGCCTGTCGTTCTGGATCGCTTTCTTGGTGGAGGTGTCAGGGCCGTCGTCGGCAGTACCGTTCTAATTGGTAAGGAAGCTCTCTTTCTATCAATGCGATTTATTCTCGCTGCTTGAACACGTAGCTAACCAACACTTTCATAGTCATTTTTGGCGAAGTCGTACCTCAATCCGTCTGTGTTCGATATGGTCTTCAAATCGGCGGGTACATGTCGAAACCCGTGTTGATGCTCATGTACCTGTTTGGCCCGGTCGCATGGCCCACTGCGAAGCTCCTCGATTGGATTCTCGGCGAAGATCACGGCACAGTTTATAAAAAGAGTGGTCTCAAGACTCTTGTCACTTTGCACCGCACGCTGGGCGACGCTTCCGAGAGATTGAACCAGGATGAGGTCACCATTATTACAGCTGTGTTGGACTTGAAGGATAAGCCAGTCTCTGAAGTCATGACGCCTATGGACGACGTCTTTACGCTTGCAGAGGACCACATCTTGGATGAAAAGACAATGGACATGATTCTTTCCTCTGGATACTCCCGAATCCCCATCTATCGCGCCGCCAACCCGACCGATTTTGTCGGAATGCTCCTGGTCAAGACTCTTATCACTTACGATCCGGAGGATCGCATTCCAGTTAGGGACGTTCAGCTCGGAGCCGTTGTGGAAACCCGACCGGAGACGAGCTGTCTGGACATTATCAACTTCTTCCAGGAAGGCAAGTCCCATATGGTGATGGTATCAGAATCCCCTGGGTCGGATCACGGCGCCTTGGGCGTTGTCACTTTGGAGGATGTCATTGAAGAACTTATTGGAGAGTAAGTGATGGCGCGATACATTTTGCTCAGATAATGGGTTACTAACGGAAAACAGAGAAATTGTCGACGAATCAGACGTTTACGTTGATGTACACAAGGCGATACGACGTCTCACGCCTGCTCCTAGAGCCCGCCGTGTTCATGTTGAGACCACCACCATTTCAACAAAGAGGCCGCTTGAAGGAGAACATCTGGCGGATATTGCAGAACATGCCGCCAATGTGGGCATGACAATTGGCTCGTACAAGAGCGATGATGGCCATGAACGGCCTCCCAAGATGGCCGTGTTTATGAAGCGTAGGAGCTCTGCCGGACCTGATGGGCGGTTGGACACCAACACGGTGCCCATAAAGGCATCACTCGAAGAAATGAGAAGGCAAATACGACTTGGTCCCGCCAACCGGGCGGCCAACCCACGCAGCAATACACGAGGAAGCGTCTTTAAGATCAAGCAGGGTCTGGGACCGCATGCTGATGGTGCAAAGATTTCGAGCGAGCAGCCAACCCCGACTATTGAGATTACTGAGGGTGAACATGAAACAACACCTTTACTAGGACCTGCACAGAATGGGGCACATGCGGAAGAGGATTATGGCACGGATGCGTCAAAACAAGACAAACTTAGTAAGAAGAAATAATGGACTGGAAAACGAAGGTGGGAGCGAATAGTTGCAATTTTGTCATGCAACGGCCATGTATAAACTTGGAATATCTTGAGGAATGATGTAGTATGTGGTCCGAGGCCTTTTCAGGTCAGCTTGACTAACATGTAACTTTATGTGGTTAGAAATTTGTAGCAAGTTTGATAATTACACAGGTTTCTTATTTCATGATTACTTGTTTCTTTATCGTTTTGGACTAGAATAAAGTCGGCACGGCCTGGGCTTTTGTCCTAGTCATACCAGATGGCGTTCATACCAAATCCAGGCTCAGGAACTCTGACTCTAGCCACCCTGGCAAGAAATTCATCTTGCCAGCGATATATCTCAAGCCACCCTTCCTGATCATCTGTGATGGCGACCCACTCATCGCTCCAGTCACACGGCGAGACCGCATTACTGTGCCCTCCACTCGTAGGCGTGGGGTTAAGGCAGATCTGGCGGTCAATGGAGCCGTCCTCGGCGAGCTTAAAGGCAGCGATGTAGCCAGTGAGGTCGAAGCTGTTGGCGCGAGACGAGGCGAAGAGATACCGGCCGGAGTGGGAGAGGGCGCAGATGTCGGCGCGGTATTGGGTCCAGCGGTTGGGGATGCCCGGGGGGATGAGGGGGAAGTGGCGGTTGGTGTAGATGGGGAGATGGGAGGTTGGGTCGATGCGGTATTCGCAAAGGCGGTTGCCTTTTTCCATGAGGACGTAGAGGTAATGGCCGGAAGGGTGGATGGCAAGCCAGCGGGGGTGGTCGCGGTGGTCGGGGCAAGTGACGGATCCGATGAGTTCGAGGTCGGGTGCGAAGCTTGACTCGGGGCCGGGGAGACCGGATTCGGATTCGGGGTGCTGAAGAGAAGAGGGGCGGCTCCGGCGATGGACCCAAATCTTATTGGCCTTCAGGTCCGCAGAGTACAGAAACTGCTCTTCTTTCGGGTCAAACACCATACCATGGATACCCGAGTCCGGCTGGTATGCGTAATTTTGCACATTTTCCGCGAGAGCACCCGTATCCGGGTCGGTAGTGAAGACGGAGCCGTGGCCGGCGTGGTGGTAAAAGGGGTTGCAGTAGACGGCGTAGGGGGGTTTGTGGGCGGCGAGGAGGAAGATGGCGCGGGTGTTTGTGTCGAGGGATGCGGCGGCGGCTGTTTTTATATAAATATGTACTCTTATGTACACGAGAAGGGATTAAAAAAAAAAGGAGATTGGGGAAAACAGAGACGCTTACGGTCATGGAGCATGGGATGAGAGATCTGGTGGACGATGGAAGTTGGAGATTCAACGCGGTAGCTGGACCATTTCTTCATGGCAGCGCCGTATATGACTTTTTTCTGATGCTGTACATGTTGCATAAATGGAATGAATCGCAGACATTAGCGTAGATACTTGGCATGGTGTTTTGAAGCATTCATAGTGAACATGTCTAGAAGATGCATTGTATATTTAGAGAGTGTAACACCTACATCAAACGTCATCCATGAGATGGGCTCATCATGGGGAATCTCGGTACGCGCCACCAATGTAAGAGTGAGAGCCTCATCGTCAAACGCAAATGTGAAGATGGCACCTGGTGGCGTCCATGTGCCGACCATGAGGTGGTGGATGGGCATTGCAAATAATGTGTGTATATCAACGGGATAGTAAGCCGAACACAAGATGTCTAGATCATCTCAGAAAATTGCATCATATCGCAACAACAACATAATATTTTGGTAAAGGACTTCCACCCACGACTTGCCGAGATACGATCCCGGGCGAATGCCCCCCACTCGATGATCCATGCCCAGGCTAGACCCAACCATGCTTTGCCATGCGGGAAGGTTTGTGGAGACTGGGGAGGGGGGAGAGCGGAGATCCGACCGGGTGTTCGGATGTGACACTGGTAATTGAGGCGGTCACACGCGTATTGTGTGTGCTGCTCGGTGGCATGCTTTCATGATTTGCGTATACTAGAGACTGCGCAAGAGAGATATGGAGAATAAAAATGGTGTAAATTATGCTGGAGCTGACAGGAAAAGCGGGACATGGCTCATGATGATCAGCCAGAGCGGAGGTAGAGCGCTAGCACACAGGAGTTTGATGACAATAACAGGACTGGATTGATAATACGGGAGCTTTGTTGTCGGCTCGCCCACTGATGGGTAATCTCGTTGCGGGCTATTCATTTCTTCATTGGGGCAATGCCATCGTTCAATCACGGACCAGTAAGCATAAACTTGGGGTGAGAGGCAAAAATAATTACACGGGAAACCCCGATTAATTATTAGATACACTGACTGGCCAGTCAGCTTCGGGAAGAAACAAATCAACTAACACGTATAAAGACATATTTAGACTTTCTGTCTCAAGGGTTGGGGTATTGTGTCTCACCATCTTCCCGGGAGGCTGGGGGGGATTCCCGATGGATGGATGGGGGATTTTACATCATTTCAAAGCAAGAGTGGGAGTTACTGATTCTGTAGATAGAAAATATATCCCACGGGAAAGGAAGAAAAAACAGTTTATAATATCGCCGTTTCTAGATCAGCGGAGGGTAGATCGTTTATTATCCCACATTCCTTCTAGGGCTACATATCCCCGATGGGGTTACTTACCTATTTGGACTGTACTCCGTACATCTCCTAGTATTCGTTTGAGATGAAATTCCTCACAGGCCGAATATCCGTACAGCGGTAGGTATGCATTTGACGAGATGCCAGTCTTGAATGTTTTTGATTGATTGGTAAACAGTGGTATAACCAGGGGTTTTACATATTAATGACCAGGGAGGAAAGGCCGTGGGCCGTGGATACAAGGGGCTGTTGTGCCGAATCAGCAAAGCAAAAAAGCTTCTCCATTCTTTAATTTTTTTGCCGTTGAGCAACGAAACTCCCGAGAATTGCTCCCGAACCTTTTTGTCTGCGGGGTTTGCGACACACAAAAAGCCACCCATCCTATCCACCCACCCCTTGGCATGCTGTACGAAGGTAGTTATTCAGATATCGGGCTTATTATTGGCTGCTTCATTGATGACGAACGCGACAAGATGGATGACTGAACAGTGTGTAACTCTCGTATAGCGTCTGTTCATGGTTCCGCCCCCCCCCCCTTCTCCTCAGAACATGGACCACCTTGAAAGAGGAAAGTTTTGACCAGTAGTGACTTGAATACCACCAATCACCAAATACGTACATACAACTCCCACCCCGCCCGCGTAACCGACGGTAATCCGCACACCCCCTCCCCGGACTCCACGGACGCTGACACGGGCCCGAGCTTTGACACGTTGAGAAACGGAGCTATGGCTGGCGTATTGAGTCATGTTCTTGAGGAAGCTTTCGTCACTTACTCATGTGTGTGTGAAAGTATGGATCCTAGTGGTCTAATCTATATCTATATCTATATATATGGATGATATAACTCCTCGCGGGATGTCCCCTCTTTTGTGGCAACTTCTTCCCAAGTGCTGATGCTGATGCTGTTATATACATGACACTCCTCCCTTGTGCTTGCTTTCTTTTCATCTTTACATCTCTATAAGCTTACTTGCTTGGTGTTTCCAATAATTGGGGATTTTGTACAGCGCGCATTAGCATTACCATTGTGTGCAACCATTGAAGGACCCAATACAAATCTGCTTTCTCCCAGGACCCCTAAAGCAGGACAACGACGCCAACCTACAACATTCCAACCATAACAATACACAATTCTTCTATCGAAAGCGATCTAAATCATGAACACAACCGCCAATGGCGCTGCCGCGGCGGCCAATGTCTCTAGAGATAAGCCATCATCGTCACCATCATCATCACCCGCTGCCGCCCCCCAGCAACAGCAGAACACCCGTTTCGATCCAACCTTTACGCGGCGCGTTGTGGAAAACATGGGCCCAAAGACATCACCACGGAATCGTCAGATTTTAGGAAGCTTGATCCGGCATCTACACGACTTTGCGCGGGAGGTGGAGTTGACGCCTGAGGAGTGGATGACGGGCGTGCACTATATCAACTCTGTGGGCCAGATCTCGACCAAGACGAGGAACGAGGCACATCGAGTGTCTGATGTGCTGGGTCTTGAATCGTATGTTATTTTACAGTTCACGTACACTGATTTCCAGCGCATTTAACCTATATCTGCCTCATGTCTTTTTGTCCATATTCTCATCCTTACCTCATCAGCGGTATAAGTCAAACCTTCTAACCAAGACACTCACAACCAGCCTCGTCGACGAAATCGCAAACAAAATCGTCACCGACGGCACCATCGATCCCACATCCTCCTCGATTCTAGGCCCCTTTTGGTCTGCCGCCGCACCCTTCCGCACCAACGGCGCCTCCATCATCCAAAACCCGACATCCGCCGGCCGCGTCGTCCTCATGCACGGCACCATCTCCGACATGATCACGCAGCGGCCCATCCCGGGCGCCGTCTTTGACATCTGGCAGGCCAGCGCCAACGGAAAATACGATTTCCAGGACCCGGAGAACCAGACGCCTAATAACCTGAGGGGCAAGTTTCGCGCCGATGAGAGTGGGAGGTATTGGCTGTATTGCTATCATCCGACGGCGTATTCGCTGCCGACGGATGGGCCGTCGTATGAGTTGCTACAAGTGATGGATCGGCATCCAATGAGGCCGGCGCATATTCACATCATGGTAGGTTTTAATAACATTCGCTGCTGTTTCCCTTTGGAGTTTCAGTTAGGAAAAAGGGAGAGAAGGGGGATAACCGATGACTACTGGGGAATGTTGAAGAGGTCACTAAAAAGGGAGAAGAAGGGCATCAACACATCAGGGTTACTAACATCTCGGGTCTTACCCCAAACTAGGTCACACATCCCCAATACAAAGGTTGCACCACCCAGCTCTACCCCAGCGACGACCCTTGGCTGTTGACAGACACCGTCTTCGCCGTCAAAGACGATCTAGTCGTCGACTTTAAGCCCTTGCACGGCGACAGCAAAGCCACCCTAGAGCTCGAGTACAACATTATCCTCGCGCCGGGCGGATACAAGAGCAAGCTGTGAGGCGGTATGGAAATAAGCATAGATGTACTCCTTTGAGTTGAGAGCATGGAACATGGAGGAAATCAAGGCGTTTAAGCATTACTTTTCCTACCAATAGGTTTGAGAAGAGATTTTTTTTCTTTTTCTTTTTGTATACGACATTGTTGGCGTCAAGGGCATTGGAGTTGGAAGGTTTCAATTTGATGTGGTATCAAGGTCGAGTAACAAAGGGTGTTTGAGTGAGTGTGTCTTTCTTCCAAATAACACACTCTAGTTACACTTGTGAGACAGAATTTGCATTGGATAGGCTTATTCGAAAAGGGAAAAAAAACATAGCATGAATGAGCTTGCAATTTACTGCAAACTAATATATATATGAATCCTACACAGGACCATCTTTTTATTTGGCCTTTGATAAAGTGTGGTTTAAGCTGTTGTGAGTTATTGTAGGGAAATTACTTCCAGATTGAGGCAGGAAATAGGTTGATTATGCGTCTGGGAAAGTTCTCCGTGGGTTTGAAACATCTTGCACCCGTAATTGATGAATCCAAATTCGCGACAATCCAGACAGCCACTTGACATTTCCCAAAATCTCTAGGTTTTTATCTCCTTGACACAAATGCACCTACACCTCGATTCATCTCAAAATACAGGAACTTTTGTTTCTCACTCATACATACAGATTCACAGCTTGACATCCGTATCCGTATGACTAACACGGAAAACAATAGCCAACACACACACATATACACACCTACACACAGACACATGCACTCGGGCTATTGTTTACCATGTACTGTTATTACTTTTGTTTCCTCGGTTTTTGTGTGCACAGACGGTAGTTTCGATCGGATGGGACGGAATGGATGGCTGGATGGATGGATGAAAGGCGGCCCATTGAAAGTGGGCTATGCTCCAAAGTCGTGGTGCATGCATGCATGAACAGCAGCCGATCGAGGTTGGATAAAGACTCGAAAGCACGGAAGGGGATCATGTGGCTTATCATTGCGTGTGTGTATCTTCTACTATATACAACTAATCAATATACTTCTCTGTAATATTCAATTGCTCTTGATCAAACTTCTTTCTACGAAACGAATAGCCATCACTCTCACTGCTCCTTCAGGCCTCGTTCCCCAATCGACCAGCCTCAACAAATCCAAACAATCAACAATCACAGTGAGTAACAAGCAAAAAGAAAAAACGCACAAATACACTGCTTGGGCATAAATGCATCATCAGCCGGGCCCTTTGCAAATTGGCCCTCATGCAAGCCTCGTCGCCACACATGCAACTAGTTGCTGCGTCGTGCGTGTCCGTTGTCTTGTCCCAGGTAGAGTAACGTGTCGTAGCACTCGCACCGTATTTACACCTTACATCGGTGTTGTTCATTTTCTGCCCCACGTCCGCTGCGTGCGTCACACACACACCACATCCTTCCCGATAAGATAAAGTCGGTCTGTTGTCACAACAACCACGCGAATAACCCCACATAAACAACAAACCCGTCACCCCAAGTTACAACCCCAAACCACATATTACCCGCTAATATTAGCTCTCCCCGTTAACCGACCCTGGCCCCAAAAACCCCATCACCGCCCGTTGTTACTAACGAACTAGGGGAGAGCGAATGCAGCAGCTGCTCGATAATTGGAAGTGTTCCACTCGCAGGAAGAACCTCAGGAACCAGAAGAAGAGGTGTGCATCCTGGCTTTCTCGACCAACGTTGCCCTCTCCCTTCTTCATTCTCGTATTCAACTCTTCTCTTTTTCTTCTTCTTCATCATCATCATCTTCTTCTTCGTTGCCGTGTGTCATATCGATGCGTGTAGCATATGGGCGTACAAGCATAGTTCATCCAAGCATCTTCTCTTGCATTGACTTTCCACTTCCTGCATTCGCCTCCCGCCCGCTTCCCGCCTCGACTTCAGTCCAACTCCAAATCTTGTTTCTCCAATCGTATATCTACTAGTCCGACAACGCCGACTCGTTTAACTGTGGGAAAGGTTGAGCTGTTGGCAAAACAACCAAGGCATACTACAAGAACGACAAAGAGGAAATGGCACCAGCTGGTGAAGCTTCTCAGTACAACCCGCCAGGCCATCAAAGAACGAAATCTTCGGGCTTGAGGTCCCTCATCCAACGTCGACAGCTCTCCAAAGGGGAAAATATTCTACCAGTTACGTCACCATTAGAAACCACCTCATCATATCACCCCATTTACGAAACGATGGCTATCGGCAACTTTGCCAAAAATAATCCCGGTGCCCTGGGGGAGCTCCAACACAATCAACAAGAGTCGGCGCCCCGATCCCCCCAAAAGCCTCGCGACGATCGCAGAGATGAAACCGCCGCTGCAGCCTGCTCGAGATCCCCGACTAAGACTTCGTTTCTCAGCATGGGCAAGTCGCGTGAGACATCTCCAAAAAAGCCCAAAAAGACGAAATCCGGAACAAACCTGGCTGGCCTGCTGTCCCGACCCAAGTCTCTGAAAAACCTCCGCAAACTGGCAATTGATGATGATGCTCGATCTACAAAGGACAAGGAAAACAGAACACCCGATGGTCCTCTGGATTCGCCGCCACCAATATATGCACAATTTACAAGCGATGTAATGGCCAATGCCGACCGACTTGCCGGCTCCGGTAGCAGCATCCACAGAAAAGCTAGCGATCAGGAAGCCTACGTGAAGCCTCTCCCACTGGGCAAAGAAAGACCCAAATCCGTCATGCTTCCCACAAGGGCTCAGCAAGATTGGACCGCGCCATCATTTCCCAAAAGGACAAATAGCGGGCCAAAAGACGACTACTCTGTAGGAAAACAAACTGCCCAGACGCAGCGGTCAAAAATCTTTGGTGCTTTCGCCGGCTCAGGTCACCGGCGGGCCAAATCTGCAGTATCAAGTCCCAAAGCAGGCTCTGTGGAGGAGACCTTTGACCTCAAGGACATTGACAAGCAGCTAGAGGCGTTGTTGGATCGTCGCAATATCCCAGAAAATCAGCGGTATAAAATGCGTAACCTCACCGACACGATCAAAACGGAATTCATTCGACAGGATTGGGCAGAGATGCAAGCTGCCAGAGTGGATCGTCAAGGGACAAAAACAAGCATCGACAGCAGCAATGACGGCCGCACTCAAACTGCTGCAAGCTCGGATGATGAAGACGATAGACCAAAGCAGAGCCGTGGCAGGAGCTTTACGTTTTCGCGGGGCAAAAAGGACAACAACAATTCTGCCACGAAAAAATCAAAGGGAGAAGGGACTCTCGGTCGCCATTTCAGAAGCAAGTCAACCGATAGTATCGTCAATGATAGGCCCATCTCAGCCTGCTCGTCTTCCGGCGGCACCAGTCTGCTCGCCAAGATGAAGTTTAAGCAGGGACCTGGTGACTATGTCGCGTATCTAAGAAAGGTGCAGCAACCAGAACTCGTCGAAGTTGGAAAAATACAGAAGCTTCGGCAGCTCCTACGCAATGAAACTGTTGCCTGGATTGAGGACTTCATCCAACAAGGAGGAATGAAGGAGGTAGTCGGCTTGTTGAACCGCATAATGGAAGTTGAGTGGAGGTAAGCTGCTGACATGTGCCTTATCGGGCTGCTACACACTGGTGAGCGACAAGATACTAACAACACGGATGACACTAGGGAGGAACATGAAGACGCCTTACTTCACGAAAATTTACTGTGCCTCAAGGCACTCTCCACCACTGCCCGTGCAATGGAGTTTCTTCATTCGGTTCAGGGGGAGCTCTTCCCAAAGCTGCTACACATGCTGTTTGATCCGGAAAAGAAAGGCCCAAGCGAATTTACAACGAGAAATATAATTACCTCTGTTCTTCTCATGTATATCGAGTCGGCTGCGCCAGCCGAGAGAGTCTTACGCGCAAAGAGTGTTTTGGGCCATCTCAGGGACAAAGAGCCAGAAGAAGCCACCAGAGCACTCCCCTTTGTTCTCGAGATGCGGCAAGAAAGGCCTTATCGCGTTTGGTGCAAAGAGGCAGTCAATGTGACCAAGGAAGTCTTCTGGATCTTTCTTCACAATCTAAATGTGATAGCTCTTCCGTCGGAATCAACTAGACCTGACTCCGCCGAATCTGCAGCATCACGGAAAGTCTCCGACAGCAAACAATATCGATATATGGTTCGACATTTTCCACAAGAGCGGCCACCCGTCCCAGCTGCGCCATACGTGGGAGGTGTGGAGTGGGATGCCACCAATTACCTCGCATCGCATTTAGACCTCATGAATGCTATTCTGGCTTGCACCCCGACAGCTGCCGAGCGTAACTTGCTTCGTGCTGAGCTGCGAATATCAGGCTGGGAAAGGTGTCTGGGAGGTACCCTTCGACTTTGCAAGGAGAAATTCTACGGCAGTGTGCACACTGCACTAAGGACATGGGTCGCAGCGGCAGCCGAGGATATGTGGGACGTCAAGGATATCAGATACGGGCCTCCTCCCGAATCCAGATCCCCAATCAAGAAAACAGGTGGTGGGCAGCGGAAAAAGGTTGAGGAGGCACCTAAGATTGATATACCCAAACTCGACTTGGGGTTGGAGCAGACACAAAACATGAAAGATGCGTGGCTGTCCTGAAACATGGAAGTCCAAGCACAAACAAACAAAAACGTCTTTGTTATGCAGTCTCTCTTAGTGGTCACTTGGACAGGGACTGCAATGGCAAAGCAGGTTAGTGGCGCGCGGGTCATTGATAACGATTGGGTATATTGTTGATGAACAAGATACCAAGGGGCTATTTAATGTGCCGCCTATGGGTTAGCATCCTGATCACAGTCGCAGCATATCCTCTCTGACCATGTATCGGTCCAGATTTCAATGGAGGGCGGCAGTAGAGTGGGAGCTCTGATTTTTGTCTTTCCTTTTTTTGTGTGTCTCTCCGTTCTTCTTTGGGATTGGTTATTATGAGGGCGTTGGTTCTTCTGTATGATTGCATGTTTCATGAAATAATGACATAACGGAGCTGCGAGCCCGTCCAATCTCTATTGAGCAATCCTGGTCAGACGCCCTGCTTGGTGACACATATTGTCAGATCATTACTGTTTTATTAACGATTTGCGATATCTGCATGTCCAAGTCATCAGATCAACGATGGGTGCCAGGCAATTGAGCTGGTCACATCTCTCATCGATGCAATTTGAAGGCGTCATAGACACTCATGCCTTTGAGAACATCCCCTTTCACTCTGTCGTCGGCAGAAATTAAGCTTGGCAGAAGATCCAGGACCTGCTTCACTTTGTTTCGCGGGATAATAACCACGCCATTCGTCGGGTCGTGAAAGGCTATGTCGCCAGGGTTGACAATTACACCATTGATGTCGACAGGTATCTGAGTAGCCCAGGGAACACTTCCTGCACCGCTTCCCACGGTTGAGGTTCCATAGGCCCAGATCTGCAAAGCTTAGACTTGTGACGAAAGAAAAGAGGGTTTGCCGATGGAGTAAGATATGTTTGCTTGGACCCTCCCCATCGGTTTAGCGGGATGAGAGTTCTAGGCATTTTACACTTACCGGTAGTCCAGTGCTTCTCAATTCATCCAAGTCCCTAACACGACCAGCTACAACAACTCCTCTTACCTGACGTACCTTCATGCGAAGCGCCATGATGCCGCCACATACCGCATTTGTTTGCCCAGGCGGCTGCTTTAGCACCACAAACGTTCCCTGTACCGTCAGATCTGACCAGTGCACATCCTGAGGGATATTCGGGGCGGGCCAGTTGGCAGCGGATCCATCATCACGGACCGCTTCCCCTTTTGGCACAAATAAGACCGTAGATACCGGGGCAATGGTGACGAGGGGGCTGAAAGCTTGGTTTCCTGGAAGTGGACTATAGGGGATCAGGTCAGCGATGAATCCCGCACCTGGAGCCTTGAGTTTCAGCAACGCGTCAGAGATGTCGCAAGCCGAGTATTTCTGAAGCTCGGCGATGGTATCGCTGGTCAGCGGCTCAACGTTGTCCATTGCGGGCCCGGCTGCTGGATGCAGGCTGCCTCGGTTACTCGTGGCGTGGGTTGTGTTGGGATTTTGGGGCGGCAAACGACGTGCTTGTGAGTCCTGCAAGTATCGATGTCTATGTTGCTACTGTAGCAACAACTACCGGACAACAGATCGCCCATACAGTTGGGACGATGATGCACGGGTGGCGTTTATAGAAGCCGCGCCGTCTGGGCTAGCAAATCAGTCGGTGAGCGCGGGCAGCGTTATAAGGTTTTGCCAACGTTGAATGTACTCGGACGAAACGTCGGCGATTGAGGCAAGCATGTGGTGTGAGTTGTTGGTGGAAAAAGAAATGGCTTCTGACAGCGTCGCCACTGCCGGGTTATTACCAGGGGTTCAGGTGGGTTAGGGTGTGGTATTCGTGTTGAACGTTCAAGCATGTACGGATAGGTACAGGTAGCTAATGTATATTCTGCAGTGCTTGTGTACAGTAACTCGATGGCATCTGGCTTCGGGGTCAACTCTGGTCAGATTACTGAGGATTACAAACAACGGAAGTTTTCAAGCCTGGTTCAAATCAACAGCAGACCCTTCATTCTTGACCCTTGCCGCAGTGGAAGCGTGTCTACACGACACCCAGTACTATGAGGTAGGTGCCTGTGTCATTGGCTCCCAAGAGGCAAGTACGTGGGTGCTGGTGGTCTGAGTAGACACAATGCAAGAGCAACCCAAGTTCAGAAGAATACTAGTGGTACCTAGGTACTACCAGGTAACAGGCAGGCCGCACCCAATGTACAGGCAATTTACCCGTAACTGCTGGAATTACAGGTGTCGGCTGAACAGGGAAGGCAGCATGAACTAGCACAGACGCCGCACCTACAAGGCTACAACGGAACAGCTTGACATATGGAGCCACGGCGGGGTCTTATGATGGGACCGGAGCCACAACGGGAGCCGCCGCAGGGCGGGTCCGCCAATCAGCGGCGGGCCCAGATCCGTGCTATCACTGACTCACGGGGGTTTTACAGTAGACTAGAAGAGAAGGAAGGGCCCGAGAGAGAGCTTGCAAAAACGAAGCAGTCAAACAGTGGTGCTATTGCGTCGTCAGCATGGCAGAGCCCGGTGGAAGAAGGGGCTATTATAGGCTCGATCCCAGTGTCATGGTTCAACAGTGGACCAAAGAGTCGCCGAACGCAACCTGCCTGGCCACACTGATGATTGGCTCCTGCGATGACTCCAACCTTGGCGGCTCCTGCCAAGGGCAATCAATGCAGCGTGTCTACATGCAGTACTTTTTTCTATTTGATGGGCTGGATGAAATTATCTGCGCATGGGAAAGCAATGCCTCCCATTAACGGGTTGGTGATGGTGTTCATCGAACATACGCAAACCCCTAACCCTTAGCTGCCTGTGCCTCCACCCAGCCAACAGCAGCAGAGAGCACGCGATACACCGTACAGAGCCCAACTGGCTCCTGAAACTGTTCAGAACCCACCACTTCTCACACCTGCTGGGGTTGATGCTATTCTCTCAGTATAGACACTGTGTAGTAGGTAATCTACAGTTACATTCTACAGTTCTAACTGCTGGGGGCGAAACAGGGAAGGAGGCCAGTTTGCTTTGCGGCTCGGATGACTATCATGACCATTCAGGGCTCAAAGCAGAAATTCACATCCATGTTATACCTACATGCCAATACCAGGATGCCTACGCACAGGTTCTGCACAATGCATGTGCAGTTAGGTGTATATTTCGCGAGGAAAGAGTCAACAAGAGTCTTCTTCTTTACCCTTCCCCGCCAGCAGATTGCTGCAGTTGGCAACGGTCTTGCTGTGCCCAGGCAGGAAAGCCAAAGTAAAGACTCTTCCGTGCGTTCGCATATTGCCAACGCAGGAAGTCGTAGGTCTTTGCTCATTCGCGCCTCCACCATATGTTCAAGGCATTGCACTCGCATACCTCAAAACATGCGACAACCGCGGCACACACTGTTGGCGGTCAGGTCGATGTGGGTTTATCATGTATGTCTCTTCATTCATCAACCCGGCCACGGACTCGGCGCTTACCCCGGCAGGCGGCGGACGGCACAGATGTGCAAGCGGCCGAGGCCTAGCTATTCAGGGCTTTTGGGTCGTGGGATACTGACGGAGGATCTAATTGTGCGACGGGCAAAAACAGCCCTGAAGGTTTCAGCAAGGACTGGTGTGGTCGATTTGCCAAATCAAAACTGGTCATTTCGAGATGGTACTGGAAATCCGCATCCATACCCATGTGTCAGGGTTTACTTCCAGCCAAGCTGAGGGTCAAACAAGGAGGGCCGGAGCCCTGGAGTCGCATCGCAGGATTTACAACCCAGTTCCCGTCGATGCTTCCCGTGCTCCTCTATAGTGGGGACCAGTCGGCAATCCTCCGGCAAACGGGATGCGTGAAACACTACCGGCAACAACCACACAGTCGGAAAACTCAGAATCAAACGGGAAAAGATGTGCCCATCTGGAAAATCCTTTGTGTTGGGTGCCCAGTTGGTTACCCTTGTAAGGTACCCACGCAGAAGTCCTGTCAGCATCATAACACTCGCCAACCAACCTGCTCAAGGCATGTTGACATAGAAGTGACGATACTTTACCCAGCTACCATCCTTACCAGACCATAAAGAAACGTATTGCAGCTACGCGAGATCTCCGTAACCCTTTCCAGTCTGGTGCGCCTAACATGCAGGTACGTAGCTTCGGGTTATGTCCTATAGGAGAGCTAAAATCCTGATCTGCTGCATCATGGCTCTTGGCGTATGGTGTTGATGGGGTGTGATTATATCTAGATTTCAGCAACCACTTCGATTTCTATCAGTAATCGTCGACCACACCATCATGTCAGTCGAAGCCGATGCGTACGTCCCTTGTCAACTTTTGGGAGGTTAGCCACCCAACTACAGACATTTGTCTAGCCCAACTTGTTTTTCCTCGTTGTGCTCCCAAATGGAGACTTGCAGTTACAGTGCAAGTTGCAATCATAGATTTACTGCTGCAGATTGCGCATGAACCTAATAGAACGCTCACGGGCATGCAGCCATTGCAATGTAGGCTAAGTATGGCCATTTAGCCTACACTTGGCTGCTACGATTTGCAGCATGGGACATGTTTAACAAACTTCTCAGCGTACAATTTCGCCAGAGAAAGGCAAGCTAAAGCAAAACATACAACGGCAAAGCATAGCAAAAGTTATCAGTCATTCGTCCTCGTCGTCTCTTTTCTCACCGATGAATTTCGGTACGGTGTGAGCGTCGTTCGAGAGCCTTATTTACTCACTACTCAAGAACATGCATAGTTGGGTTAATCTCCACTGTGGCTGGAATTCCGGGGTATTATTTCCTGCAGGATAAATAGACTCCCTGACCCAGTCATGAGCATTAATAGGCTGAACACACAAATCGCATTCGTATTGTGATACTGAGCCGCGTCGCTGGCTGTGGTTAGTTATCACATCTATCAAAACCTATATACTTTTCCACCATACGTCTTTTGCTATTATGGATTGGCGGGAGTGGCTTCGTGTAGCTGAATACTGACGCGGTTTGCTGATAAGCTACCAGGTGTAATTATTTCTACAATTTGGCTAACATGTGCTATACAATCACTTCTCTAGGAGCCACCACGCCAGCATTGTTCGCTATTTGGAGTTGGAAATAACCTCTTTCAGTAGCCGCTCAGCCATTGGGGATTGAATTGGCCAAATTTCATCAGAGCAGTCAGCAAAGTACAACTTGGGGGCACGACTAGGATTGCTAATTGTCTACTACCTACCGTACTAGTTCGCAACTGCAACTAACTACTTCTTAGTTCCCGTGCGGAGCTCAAGTCCTGCTTGGCATTCTCAACACTCATGTCAGTGGCCAGTCTATTTGCCTATGCCTATCAGGGCTTCGGGCTTGGTCATTTGGGCTTCTGCTCCCACGTTGAGGAGTGCTTTGCCCGTTTGGGGCAGGCTGGGCGGAGGGTGTTCGTGGGTGATATGTGTCGTATGACGGAAGGCTCACGTCAATCAAGGAGCCGTTTTGCTGCATGTGGCTTGTCTGTACTGGTTGAGTGATCAGCATGACTGATTCAGTACAATAACAAGCAAGCAATGACCAAAAAATGTGCGAATAGCAACCTCTTAATTGTGTATGGGGTATTCAGTACGAGGCCTTGGTCCATTCAACCCATGGTTAGTCCTCGGCGTGGGTGGGCACCTTGGGTTGCAGTTGGTGACCTAGGGTATGCACAGAGGTGCTCCGGTGCAAGCGCAGCGCAAGCGTTACGGTATGGCGGTATATGGCGGCAGCCCAGACAGGGCACCCAGGGTATATCCAGTTGCTATGCCATCTCGCCAGGCACTCATTTCCCTACCAATTCATCCACTGGAAGAAACCCTCCTTTTGGGTGTCCAAAGCAGTTCCCATTACGGCAACATATGTAATTGTAACTTGGCGGTTTCCTGCTAATGGTTAGGAGTGCTGTGAGAGCTAGTACTGTGTACAGGCACAGGCATAGCACTAATGTACTAATAGCAACTAATACCACGAGTAGTCGCAGGTCCAAGCCACCCAAACAGTGGCCACCGCCACTGCCCACCAACAGTGTGCATGACGAGCGTTATCATGGCTCCCAGTGTTACCTCATTAGTGGCACCCTGCAAGCCATTGCCCTGACTCTTCTGGTCTTGGTGGCGACAACTAAGCCTGGGCCCGGTACCTACCTAAGTGATGAAGCATGGCGTTTTACGACTATGTCAACTGAGGAGCCGAGGAGATGGCTTGTTTCTCTGTTTGTTTGCCTGCTGCCATACTCGTTGTCCCATCTGGGTACCGGAGGCAAATACCGTGGGTATTATATACAGTGACGTCCTTCGATGTTCGCACAGAATTGAAGATTGGGATACAGAACAGGTTAACGTCTCTGGCTGGTACATGACAGGACCCCTCATTTGTTAGCCCCCATCTTACCCCACTTGCCAGGACCGGAACACATCCGTTCGTCACGCCCATCATCGGCCCAGCATGATAGCTCACCTCATCAGCCTCGCCAGCGACAAGCCTTCATCAAACCATCTCCGTACGAGCTGCTCGACTGCATCACTCGCACACCCAAACCTACGGACACACGAGCACACACATAGATCACGCATCACACATCACACACATATCACACACCAGGCCCGCTGGGCTTTCCCTCTTGCTCAACCTACGGCCGAGTACAGCAAGGTACCTGTCTACTGTGCTGGCTGTACTTGCATACATACATGCCTTGATACACAGCCGTACAGATACGGTACGCACGAATACGTATGCTCGCCACAGTTGCCTACCTATTCCCCCACACCCTCCTCGCGTCGCTTCTCACTCCTCACACTCGACGAACCACTTGCTATTGCTGGTGCTCCTGCGTATTTGCAGTTTCCCGTCACCCCATCCGATGTTTGCAGTCTTTTGCGGTTCCCTTTGTTGCCGCTGCCGCGCCTCTGCTTCTGCTGCTGCTTCTGCTTCTGCTTCTGCACGCCCCTCCCCATCTCCATCCCCTTCTTCCATCTAAGCTCTCCGCTTTCTCTTCCAGCCACCTCTTCTGGGGACTGACTGACTTGACGGCCTTCTCCTTCTTCCTCATCCTTGATTGACCCGCGCCTTTTTTCGACGCCAGTGACGGCCCCACCACACCCACCACACCTCCACGCTCGCCAGCAGCCCCGCGAAAAAGGCCAGCATTCGCAGCAGAGGGTCTCACTGCTCAAACGCTCGCCTGCGATCTCCCATCGACTGGCAGACTGGCACCAGCAGCAGACTTTGACTGCACGGCCTGGCCCATACTGGCCCATAACCAGCCTGCGGACTCGGTCCTCTCGCCCAGAGATCCGGAATCAGAGCTAGGGTTTGCCGGAACCCTTGCCTAGGACCATGTCAATAAAGTAAGCCTCCTGCGCGCAACCCGCCGCCCGCTTCCCTTTCTTTCTCTCTTCCCTCCTTCAATTTTCCTCGCCCGGGGCACTGCTCATATTACTTTTTCCCCCAATACTTCCCCATACCTGCCGCGAGTTGCCGTCTTTATCTATATCCGCATTCCGACGTTTCTAGTTTCCAATCCTTTTCCTATTTCCCTTCCAGCTGTCTCTCGCTTGGTTCCGTCTCATCCTTGCTTTTGGAAACTGCGGCGTTGTTGGGTCATCTCCTCGGCCGCGAATCGACTCGCCAAAGTTGTCTTTTTTTCTCTTCCCTTCCTGCTTGCAGGTCTCACCCTCACATCTTCGACCCCGCCATTGATTTCCCCAACTCTCATGGAGCTTCGGCCTTGTGCCCCGCCCCACGATGGACAATCCTCATGACTACCTCATCTCGAGCCCAACCCGCGCGCGGCCAGTCGATCCTGACAATGTCAATAGCTGGGTAATGCTGAACCAGGGCGGATTCGTCAAATTGGGAAACGAACGCATCCTCCTGAAGCTCGACTCACGGATATCATGCGACCTGTCGGTGCCCCAGGAGCTGAGAGCTCGCTGTTCTCCGTTTCAGCGCAAGAGTGACAAGGGCACCCTCTTCCTGACCAACAAGAGGGTCGGTTGAATCGCAAACATCCCCCTTTGCTGCTCTGTTCGTTGACTTGGTCGCCAGATTGTCTACCTCCCCGCCAAGCCGACCCTAGAACCTAAATTCGAGTCCTTCAGCGCCCCCATACTCAAGTTCCAGGACTCCAGCACATCCTCATCCATGTGGTGGGGTTGGGTCTGGAAATCTGACTGCATACCTGTGTCTGGCGGCGGCATTCCACCGGACCTCCCACGAGTCGAGGTCAAATTTACCTTCTCCGATGGCGGTATGATGGATTTCAACGAGACTTATATTCGTTTACGAGAGCGTTTGTTCCAATACCAAGAAATGCGCAGGGAAATGGGACCCGGCGCAGACGTCCCAGACGAACCATTGCCAGCATACGAGGAAGAAGGTGGTAGCCAGGCTGCGCCACCAGCAGCTCCGAGCTTGCTATCTGTGCCTCCGCCCAACCGATCAGACAGCTCTTCAAGTCGCAGGGCGCCCGACGAGCCTCCACCAAACTACGACGAGGCACAAGCTCAACAACTCAGCAATCGATTGGAGGATCATATTCGCGGGGAGGTGGACCGTGATACACACGCTGGATGAAGAACACCGGGTCCAGACGCTGGGAGCAGGCTGGAGCGAAATTAACTTGGACCAATTGAATAGTTTTCTTTTTTCGGCATCATCAGCTGAGGCTGGTATTTCTACAATGATTTCATGAATCAGATCCGTACTCATGTCACGGTTTTCAAGGGCGCAGGACAATTCTTTCTCAACAACTGGTTTTAGGTGGGCATTCTACTATTAGACACTGCTTGATACAAGGCAGGAGACAAAATAAAAGAGGACGTTAGGAATGGTCGATAAAAATGACCAGTACTTATTCAGGGTATCATCGTGCCATGCAAGCTGGCACACTTGACTTGATGGTGGTGAAATGGTAATAATATTACCAGAAAAGACCGAGTGGCGCACTTCAATTAATTTCTTTGCATCTACGTTGTTATGACGGCGGCAGCAGCGGAACTGAGAAATGCACGTGATAGTGATGTGGGGGTGTGACTTCAAAGGTCGAATTTTGCTTACCTCATCATCAGTTTTTGAGCTCATCATGTGACCATAATCGTGACAGGATCGGGTCTGTATAGCCAATCAAAATGCCTCAATTCCAAAGATCAAGATTTCGCTTTCGCGATTTTGACCGAGAGCTTCCGGACTCCCCCTACGCTCACGCCTCGATCACGACACCGCAATACACGAGTTAACACAATAATAATAACGGGCGACTTCCGACATATCTCGCTCAACCTCCTTCAAAATGGGCATCTGGGACGCATTCACCGAGGTCGTTGAGGCAGTGACGCCATGGAGCGTTGTGGAGGCTGAGGCTCGGGCCGAAGAATCCAAGGTAAGAGGCAGAGACGTTGACAAATTGGGGGACTCGCTTTGTTTCATTTCTTCAGTCATATCTGGTTAAATTCCGGCAAGCCATGTTTACTGGCGTCATCTCCATATTCTGCCAGAGCAATGAGGGACAAAATTCGGGAGTCTCGATTCCAGCTATGGGGGAATAATCGCGCGAGCTCTTTTTGTACTGCCATTTCGGTTTGGGAAGGGGGGAAACGAACAATGACAGAGAGAAAGGGGAGATGTAATCAAGACGGCATCTGCTAACACGCGCGAAACCTACAGGAGGATAAGGCCAGCGAGAGTAAGAAGGACTCTGACGATGATGAGGAAGAGGAGGAGGAGGAGGAAGATGAGGAAGAGACTGTTGATCCCAAGGCGGTTCTTGAAGAAGGTACGTCGTCATAATTCCCCTTTCCTCCCCCAGATTTGGACGTTCTCTCCAGCATATTTGATTGTCTTGATAAATGACTCTCCGCGCTTGAAAGTGGGATGGTTATATCAAACGGACAGACATGACAAATTGGAGTAGAAAGCTATAGGCACACCACACTGCGAAACTGGTTGCTAACATGGTCTTTCTTTTTTCCCTCGTTTTTAGAATGCAAGAACTCTGCGCAGTGCGCCCCCGCTAAGCACCACTTTGATGAGTGTGTGGAGCGTGTTCACCAGCAGGAGGCTGATGGCGAGGCCAACGAGGACTGTGTCGAAGAATGTACGTCTCTATACCAAAGGGTCCTTTGCCCAACATGCCCTATATTCTCCCAGTCATCTTTACTATTGCCACCTCTGGCAGCTCAGAGTCACTTGAGCGTGCAAACCCCATGCCCCGCCATGATTGCACAGAAGAATTTCCCCATGCTGTTGCTCTATTGCTGACAAGTTTGTCCTACTGCTATAGTTTTCCATCTCGCCCACTGCGCTACCGCATGCGCTGCTCCCGCTTTGTGGTCCAAGCTGCGATAAACGATTTCTCTCCATATATCTGTCTCTCATCCTCTCTACAGCGACCCTATGGACTATTACGCCCGGATATGAACTGGTTTGGGGGATTGAGCGAGTGATTAGGAGCGACACAGGGCTCATTTATGGAAGAAAAAGAAGAAAAAGGAAGAATCATCGAAACACAAAAACAGAACAGTCATCAGTCCTCACACCAAAAGGCAAACGGCTACCCCTTGTTTTCCCGACCTATGAAAGGGGAGAAGGAGGGGGCATGTATGTCATTGTATCAAATCTACCGGCTTTGTGATGGCCGAGGGTCCTCCCCCCATTCTCCAGGAAAGCGCCGGTCCTGGATTTCATGTCCTCGGCTGTCTTTTACCTGTATCATACGCTGCAACGCCTTGAAATAGATTTCTCTCTCTCTCACTTTTGACGTTATCGTGTGCCAGCTATGCTCTTTTTTTCACTTCTGCCGCACCGTTCTTCCCATGGAAGACGTTTGTGACTTGACGCTTGAATGCTGTTCTCCGTACTGACGACGTATCATGGCTATAGTATATGGAGACGCTAAACATGTGATTTCTCTAGTTGGTCTCTCATCAGGAACATGATTTGACTTGATTAACAAATATTAAGGCGAGTATAATATAACCAGCCTAAATCCTAGCTTAAACACACAACTCTCAAATTACGCAAGGCTGCCAATGCAAAACCAGCATGGCCTCACCATTTTGGTATAATTTTGAATAACATGATAGCTTGCTTATTCGACAGAAAAGACCAGAAAAACAACAACAAATGATACGCTAGTGCTACATCGCGATAGCTTGTTCACAATGATAATTCCACTCGCGGCCCTTGGTAATGTTTCCGCGCGTATGCGAACCAGTTGATGGCTGTGAAAACGGCAATTACTGCCAGCACAACAACCGCATAATCTAGAACAATGGTCAGTTAGGCTCATCACACATCTACACTAGATTAGAGACAGGTGAAGGCTTTTGAAGAGAAAACAACCATTACGGAAACAGACAAACTTACTCATACTCGCTCCTGTTACAGGAAGTGAGCCGGGAAACGTAAAGAAGACCGTCTCCACAATCGCCGCCAAGACGGTGCCAAAATTGCAAATCCATCCCATCACCTCTGGAACACGAAAGGCTCTTTTTCGAGGCAGAAGCACCGGATCACGCCGTCTGTAAATCAGCAGCACTGCGGGAAATGCAAAAGTGATCATTTGCATGAGGAGAGCAGAGCCAAGGAGCGCCTCAAACGCAGCCGTGGAAGCCAGGCTTAGACATCCGCATAGGAAGAGCAGACCCGAGGTGAGAATGAGAGCATTGGCGGGGATCTCGAGGAGGCTGGGGGATAAAGTGGCGAGCTGTGGTGCGTAAAAGGTACCGCGGTCGCGAGCGAACGCCCAGATGAGGCGAGAGGTGGTTTGGAAGATTGCGATGATGATGAATATGCCAATGATGATGACGCCGAGGAGGAAGATGGTGCCTGCGGTGTTGGATTTTGTAGCCATGCGCCAGAGCTTATAGATGGGCATACTTTGAGGTGTTAGTACACACTGTCAGATGAAGTTGTAGAAATTGCAAGATTTCTGTATAAGAAGAAAGGGAAAAAGAAAGATGGAAGAAAACTGACGGATCATCCATAAGAGGCGCAATGTCTGTGATGCAATAACACATAGCGACAGAAAAGAAAAACGTAGAGACGAATCCAATCACTACAGTCGACACCAGGGCTCTCGGAACCGCGACCGAAGCATTGAGTGTTTCCTCGGCCAAATGGATCGCAGCATCAATGCCTCCGTACATGTAGGCCGGAGTTATGAGGCCAGTTAGGAACGAGACGGCCGGCGTCCAGCCCGTGTTGGCTTCAAAGTTGGTCCAAACCCAGGCGGAGTCTCGTTTTTCGCTGAGAGCAAGACAAGTAATCGACGTGGTACATAGTAAAGAAAGACTCAAAATGACTGTATTACACCAAAAGTTAGCGAGTTGTTGTTGTTGTCGTCATCCAGCACATCGGAAAACACCATGATAATACTTACGAACCAAATCATGAATCCAATTCGTCCGTTTTAGCAAAAACAGATTATACGCCAACCCCAAGAAATTAAACCCCTGAAACAACAGAAAATACTGCCACGGCTTCGGCTCAAACCCATTATAAAACTGCGGAAACGCCATCGTCATCTCCGCACACAGACTAATCACACTCGACCCCAACACCACCCACGCCACTGTCGAGATAATCCCACACGTATACGACAGTCCCCTATTCACACTCTTTGGCGACAGTATACTCGTGAAATGGTACTGCCCTCCCGCCGTGGGATATACGCTCGCCAGCTCAGCGAGCGTGATGGCCGCGCAGCCATACAGGACAAAGGAGACGATGGTGCCGTATATGATGCTGACGGTGCCTCCTGCGGAGATGGCGATGGATAAGCTGACGGCGATGCCTAGCCAGCTGTTGTTGATGTTGAAGCCGACGGCGATGCTGCGGAGGGGGCCGATGTCCCGGCGGACGACTTGCGGGTCGAGCTGGACGAGCTCGATGTGGCTTAATTCTACATGTTCGTTGGAGTCGGAGTCTGGAACGGTTTTGCTATCGTTGGAAGCGATGCCCTTTTCTGACTGATCCATAATTGATGTCTCTGTATGAATGAAAACAAAATGATTGAATGGGGACCCCTTATGATAAAATGCGAGGAAGTGAAACCGCCAATACAATATAGTCAGGGAAGACAATGTAAGGGATACCGTCGGGAGTCCACACCTTAAACCATGACAAGCAGTCCAATGCAGAGCTGCATATGTTTATATATGTATTGTATTTATAGGCATACTACCCACGAGTCAAGGAAGCATATGCAAGACAATATGTTCCATGAACGGCCCGCCTCCCAGCTTCTCGAGAAACCTATTCAATAACTACCCAGTAGGGCTTAGTTTTCCCAGTATAGTTAATGTATCAAATCGAACCACCTCAGCTATGGCCACACGGTCCACACCCCATCCCATGCATGTCCGTAACTGAACCACCAATACAATTCATCCCACACCATATGCATTGCAACTGTATTTTCTGGTTCACATCAAACTATTATAAACATTATTAAAGATATGTCATTGTATATAATCTAGAAAGGAACTTACAAGTACTATACAATCTCTAATAGAAAATAATCGATCAATATTTAGCTGGGACAACATTGTCTTGGCCTGCTCTCCCACATCAGCCGCATCGGCATAGTAGCTAACCCGATAGTGGGTTATGTCGAAATATGTACAGAATAGGATACAAAAATCGCCTCAACAGTTGACGGCTCACTATGTAGCCCAACCAAGTCCGTTTGCGTTTGGCAAGATTCCGCGAGGTTTTAAATGGTGTGGTTCTGATAGGCTTTCCGCTTGGTAGTGGCGCGGGTACAGGGACCGCGACGAGGGTCATGGGAGTCGTGCTCGCTAGCTGCTGAGCTTGACAAAATGAGGGGGCCGATAACTATCCCTGAAGTGACCTTGAGACATCATTCATGCATGAAGTGTACAGTATGTAGGCGATCTGTACATCCAGCACAGCAATTGTAAAGACACAAGTGTTCTGTCTTATGCCCTGCGATGTGCTTTGGCCCAACAACGCAGAGTAATTGGTGGTGTAGTGGCGTATCTTTTCATTGGAGGCTCGTTAACAGGCATTGTAGCTTGTTGAACAGCGGGGAATTGAGGAAAACGAAGCTGGAGAGTTTGCACACGTCGAAGATGGGTTCTCCACAGCTACCCATGCTGTCTTAGACAGTACGGCAGGGGCACAAATGGCTTGCGGGTTCCAGCCAATCCCGAGGGAGAGGCGTAACTAGCTCCTTAGTGCCGGCCCCCATCAATGGAATGAATACGGTACACGGCTCGGGCTGCCAAGACCTAAGCTGGAGCTTTCAACGGGATTCCTTCTAGGGCTGGTTGGTGAAACCCGACGTTATCAGCAATTTGCCTTTATCCAAATGCCCCGTACGGAGTAACGCCTTGTATGAAGGAAAAAGAAGACGTACAGCAGGCATGTGATTGGAATCTAGGAGCACTTCTCAGGGGCTTATTGCCGTTATGGTACTACGAAGCACCAACCAGTCAGTGTCACATAGACCGTAGGGATGTTAGAAGGCGTTTGGTGTGTCACAGACCTAACAAGTTTCCCTCCAGCAATGCCATTCAAGACAACAGTTCTTGGCCATTGTTACATGGCGCTGAAGCAAGGCGATCAATATCCAAGTTCTGCAAGATAAATGCATATAGGATCCATTGGCAGCCCAACTCTGTGCGGGGGAAGGGGTATGGGGGGTGGGGTAACATGATGAAGGCATGGGCAGATAGCAGCCATCTTGCTATTCGCTTAAAAACAGCCTGCATTACCGCGACGGATGCTAACAGGCGTCTTCAACCCTCTCAGGAGGTCCTATAGTCATAATGGTGTTAATAGGTGCCGCATGAAGCATGTCCATAAGTTAATGTTGGTGACACCAGTAGCAACGAAAAGAAGAAGCTGTAGATTCTTTGCCGCACCCGCTTGGGCCCTCGGCACTTGGGACAGCTCTTTTTGGTCATCCTACCGACAATCGGCCCACCGTACAAAGGACAATCCGAGAAGGGACCAGACCAGAGCAGTCTAGGTGGACAAGACGTCGGGGCAATGGGACGACAGAGCGGGGGTTTCGCTGCTGTTGCAGTTCGATCTCGTGTGGGGAAGCTGGGATGTTTTCTTTAGCGGCCGGGGCCGGGGCTCGATTAGTGTGTTGGTGTGCATTATCGCCGTCGAACCAGGACCGAATAGTTCATCTGGAGCTTATCTGTCGTTGGCTCCATCAGCTCTGTTCCTGTTGGGTTCATCCAACACTCCATAACAAAAAGTGCATACTAGTTGATAAAGATGCATGCGTCTCTGGATGGTGGCCTTGATGCCGGTCTTACATTCTCGAACAGTGGCACATTATTGTGTGCCAGACGCAGCAAGTCTACCTGTTCGTTCTTTCCGCCCTGCATGTGGCAAAATCCGTCGCCCAAGTGGCAGGCGCCACCATTAAACGGGCGACATGCAGAAATATAACAATGGTGAAGCTTTTCTTCTATTGAGTTTTCTCATATCCATCAATTGACACTCTATTAGCATATGCATCTGTAGAACATTTGTCTCTATATTTCAGTATGCAAATGGCTTTTTCCAGTTGTTGATTCCGTTCTGTCTCATCCAAACTCCCGAGATACGATAAACTGATGTTAGTCCAAACGTTGCTTGAGATGACACACTACCTAAATGACCTAGCCTTTTGCGGAATGAATTGCTGTAGCAATTGGCAGCTTGATTCCGGCTAAGTTACTGAGATGATGCTACTTCATAGAGGAAACGGCATAGGAAGTAAAAGTAAGAAAGCGAAAGAGTACAAAGGTAGAATGAAACAACGAAAGGCCACAACCAGGAAGAGAATGGACGTAACGAACGAGATGAAAGTGACGCATACATCCTGCTATGTAGTAGCTAAAGCAAATTACATAGGTGAAATACACTGAATGAAGTCTCTGCAGTTTTTAAAGGCCTACTGTAAGTGGCTGATTCTATAACAGATATGAATACATCAACTTGCGTCTTATTCAAGTTCATCAGCAATGAAGACCAACCACGCATCCTTTGCAGCTTTTAAAGGCAGAGCATTCCAAACTATTGGATTATTCGCATCTTTCATAATCTAATCCACAAGACGAATAACAAAATCCACCCCCCATGTCCAGCAATCCTTGAGAGCTTTGGAGAGATCTTCCGCGCCTTCAACACCACGTGTAGCCGTAATATTTCTTGGCCCTGTTTCGATCATTGCATTGAGTATTTCTCGCAAGTCACCTGATGTGACGCCATCTTGAGTTTTACGTGTTGTGTAACTCCTCCTTGCACTCGAGGGGGGAGGGACACTTCTAGTGATGGTATCTCTGTGGAGAATGTTGAGGTTCTGCCGCGTCGTTGTCGACTACTAGACACCGCAAAATCTGCATCATCACTGGCACTGATTATAGACCAGCCTGGTGGAGGTTCTCTAGTAAAGATCTCGCGCCAGGTTTCAACCGTGATACCGTCGCCAACCAGGAGGCCGTTTTGAATAACTCTGCAGCTACATTTTGAGTGTTTTTTAGTGATTAAAACTTCATGTTGCTTACTCATTGACAGCTTTCTATGGACAGAATGCGTTGTCCTTGACAGTGCCTCGGCCTCAAGAAAGATGCGCCAGTAAGTTCTTAGCTTGTTGTAACGATGTTCGACGACTCTCAAGCTCCACTTCCGCTGCGGGAATTTTGCGGCCAAATTGCGTGCAAAAAAAAGTTGAAACCAAACCTCCATGAAGCAGGTATTGATGAATTCAACTGGCCCTCACATTCAGCTTCGAACGAAAGTTTCAGTAAAAATCCTGACTGCTCCAAAGTCCAGCGCCACCGTAGTATCACTGACGGTCTTCGGTTAGACCCTCGAGTAGATGGGGAAGACGAGTTTTGGAAACCATCTGGCCAATCTTGTGATGCCTGGCTCATTGTGACTATTTGAAAAGGTGAAGCAATAAAGATTCTAAGGTGTACAAATCAAGGTATTCGTTCTTTCTACGTCACTCTGGGAGCTCTCACGTCCCGTCCAAAGGTTGTGAAAAGTGGGCTATCATGAGTGTAGCTTTGACCAATGAGCTGTTACAATTAATTATATCTCAGCAGCGAGAGATGCCCATCAATTCCATCAAAGCAAACTCTCTTAACACAGTCGGTTTCCACAAAAAAGAATAAATTGGGAATCGACCAAAAAAGATATCTGTCCTCGGTGAGGCTCGAACTCACGACCTTCAGATAGCCCAAACTACTGTTTGGATCATAATGTAGAATATCTAATTGATGATGTTTAGTATGATGTGCAAACTCAATGGCTGAGCTGGATTGAGGGGAACTCACGAGACTGACGCGCTAACCAACTGGGCCACGAAGACTGGTGATGTGAATCTGGCCGAGTAGTTTGTGGTTACATAGGTTTGCTTTTTCTAGGGCAGAATGACAGCCAATTGGGGATTCCGTTGACACGGCCAATTACCACTTCAGAACATTAGCAGCTGGATGAATTTATGCAGCTCACATTCTGTAATATATTTGAATCAAAGGCGAAAGAAGGTGCAGCTTATTCTGGGATTTGTTTGGATGATCATCCATGTCGTTGGAAATGAAGGCTGGCCAGCTAGTGCGCCTGAGAGAAGTAGGGTGCTGTGCTTGGATGACAGTACTCCTCATTCCGGGCCATCACGCGAGTCTACATACAGTTTTAGTTGCGTAAACACGGACCGAGATGTGAAATCTTTCAATGTCCCATGTTTATTTTTTTACTTCTCCGTCTGTAAATACAAAAGAACCATCGGTAAAGCACCAAGGCTGAGTCGGTACATTCTACTTTGTGCTAGAGATGTGGAAGCGAAACCCACAGACCTGAGACTAGGGGTGACAAGTTCCAAGCTCCAACGGTGATCTGCCACGGCGTTTTCTTTCTCTCTTTTTAGCGTGTACAGTACGGTATAAGAGCCGGCGACGCACGTGGAGACAGTTTCGGTTAGAAAAGAGGACGATCTAGGTCGGCTAGATAAATTAGCTGATGAATCGGGATAGACAGTTTCGAGAAAATATACGGGGGAAGCAGGAAAATAGTCAAGGGATGGTAGTAGTAGCTTCTGCCCGTAAACGATATTTAGCCAAATAGGCGGCGTGAGGCGGCTTAGTCGGAAATTGATGCTGAAAGAACCGAGACGCCTTTGAGGCTGGGATAAAGCTTGTGGCGGTTGATTCCGTTAGATGTGTAAAAAGAACTATAAAAAAAAACGTTGATGCTGTAATGACTTGGTCATAGGGCTGGGAGCTGTAGCTTACAGAGAACCTATCAATATGTCGGCTTAGAGATCATGGACGGGACCTATTTTGGTGTGCTTCGCAACCTTCCCTCGCCAGCTGACTGAAGCAGTTGCTGTAATTAGATTTGGAAGCTTGTAAGCACCCACCTGAACCCTCTCCAAAGCCACCCTAGGGCTGTTTACAGGGGGGGTAGCATGTGAAATCTTAGCTGGAGGTCTCCAGTCATGGTGCGTGCATGTCGACCAAATCGGCGCGAGCCCCGATTCGGGTCTGCAGGCCCGTGGACACCCTTCTCCTTGCTGGGACAGGTCGCAGGCTGGGGCAACGACCCGCTGAGCCAGTCGGAACTCAGCACCCGCATCAGTGATGGAGGCCCTTTGTCTTGGTGGTTTTTTTAGGTCCGAGACATGACTAGAGACGGGCAGTCCGGGCCAGATGCAACGTGCTGGGCTGGTTCGCACATGGCAGGCAGGGCAAGTTTCTACCCGATGAGAATAGGTGCTTCATCAGGTTGAGTAAAGTCGAAAACGTCAAAGGGCAAGGTATTTATTACCTTCGATATGGAACACCACGATATTGGCTGGTAGCCCAGGTGATTAAACGTTATGAACAAGGATCTTATGGCGCTCCACCGCCCTGAACGCCAATGCGCCGCCCACTGTCACTCCCACCGCTACCCACTATTATTGCTCTTCTGTCAAGTTCCCCCCCGCCTGCATCGCATCCGCCTCCATCCCATCCCGTCTCTCGCTAAACCCTCCAGGGCATGTGAGCTGGTGTAGTAGGCTCTCAGCTGCAGCTTAGAACGTTGCCCTCGACCTAACTCCCTGCGGGTACCTGGTGTTCAACGGGCTGTCGTCTCCTCCACCAGCCCGAACTTCTCCCTCCTCATGCTTTGCATTCTTCCTTTTCCGATTCCCTATTTATTGATCTATTGAAACCTCTCCCCTCTTCCCTCTCGCGCGTGCGCGCTTCTTCTTTTCGCCTTCGCTTTTGGACCCTATAGCTTTCTCGGTGCTTTCTTGCTCAGCTATTATTTTCTTTTTTTCTTGGTGTCCCCCATGTTGTTCCTCAGCTCTTGTCGCATCCACCAGCATAATCCCTGACATTCGCAACTTGAGAGGTTCATCCGAGGCTACGACTGGACGACAACAGAGCCCGAAGGGTTGCGGGAAAAACGACGAGAGGGCAGGAATTTTGGTCAACGAGCTTGGACAGCTGAAGAATTCTTGCTTATTTGGACCGACCATAACGTTTCCACACACCGTTCGGTCATCAAGCTACGCCGAGATTCATTACGCTCCACCTGCGAGTCAGTTCTGTCATCTAACGCGCTCTCTGGATCTGGGATCCTGCTCTGATTCCGACTCCTTTTTAAATCAAAGCTCAGCCCAGCTGGTACATGAATAAACTCAACAAGCGACTTACCAATATTCATCAAGGATATTCCTTATTCTCGACTATCTATCTTAACTGTCGCAAGTGTCGCATGAAGGACCGGCATCAACAGCAACAGCTATAGGACAGTCGACTGCCAAGATGGGTGGCCGCTTCTGGCGCGGTCAGAAACTCGGGTCCCAGGACTTTGGCCTCCATGAACGCAGCGAGGTAGATTCACGGGCCGAAGGTGATGGCGAGCATGGCGGGGGAGCGGCGGTTGTCGAGTATCGCACCTACAAGCGCCGCTGGTTGGGGCTCGCGCAGCTGATGCTCATGAATATTGTCGTCTCATGGGATGTAAGTTGGAACAAACACCCCTCCTCGCACAATTATCCTGCCAAGTCTTTGTCCCCCGTGTCGTAGTACAGCTTGAGACAGAAATGGAGATTTGTTGACAACTGACACCTGCTGTTACACAGTGGCTCACATACGCCCCCGTCGCCACCGACGCCGCCGTGTACTACAATGTCTCCAAATCGGCCATCAACTGGATCAGCACAGCCTTCTTCCTCGCATTCGTCGCCATCTTCCCCCTCACCATTGCCGTGCTACACCGGGGGCCCAAGCCGGCCTTTATGTGCGCCGCTGTGCTACTCCTTGTCGGCAACTGGATCCGCTACGCCGGTTCGTACAGCCGTTCCGGGGGCCGCTACGGCCTCGCCATGGCCGGAGAGATCCTCATCGGCTTCGCTCAACCGTTTGTGCTCGCCGCGCCGACGCGATATTCCGATATGTGGTTTACCAACCGCGGGCGAGTTACGGCCACGGCGCTGGCGAGTCTGGCGAATCCGCTGGGTGCTGCGCTGGGGCAGCTCATCAACCCTCTGTGGGTCAAGGAGCCAGGTGATGTCTCCAAGATGGTGCTCTATGTTTCTATCATTGTACGTTTGCCCTTTTTCATTTCTGCCATTCCCTTCTGCTTTTGTCAACTATGCGTTTCTTCAGAGCGAGGAGGCAAGCTTGTTTCAACCAGCTAATATAAACCCCAGTCTACCGTCGGTTCCCTCCCGTCCTTTTTCGTGCCGAGCAAACCCCCAACGCCAGTAGCACCCTCATGCGAAACCCCCAAGCTGCACATCAGAGAGTCCATCAAAATCGCCGCCAAATCGCTTGAGCTCTGGCTCGTTCTCATCCCCTTTTTCATCTTTGTCGGCTTCTTCAACTCCCTCTCTACGCTACTCAACCAGATGATGACCCCCTACGGCTTCACCGACGACGAAGCCGGCATCGGCGGCGCCATCCTCATCGTCGTCGGCCTCATCTTCGCCGCCATCACCTCACCCATCCTCGACCGCACAAAGGCATTCCTCCTCGCCCTCAAGCTTCTCATCCCCATCATCGCCATCTGCTACCTCATCTTCATCTGGATGCCCGAGACCGGCAGCATCGTCGGTCCTTATGTTGTGCTCGCTGGAATCGGCGCCGGTAGTTTCTCTCTCTTACCCATCGCCGTCGAATACCTCGTCGAGCTCAGCCACCCCATGAGCCCCGAAGTTACATCCACCACTGCCTGGGCCGGCGGCCAACTCTTTGGAGCCATTTTCGTCATCGTCAGCGACGCCCTGACGGCCGGCGAGGGCGCTGACCCGCCACGGAACATGAAACGAGCTCTCATCTTCCAGGCAGTCTTGACACTGGTCGTGGCTCCGATGGTTCTAGTGCTGGGCTTGTTTGGCCGCAAGGACAAGGTGGTGTTGAGAAGGGTTCGTTCCGATGAGCATGGTCACGAGCGGAGTGTAACAACAGCTATGTGAAAAAATGAAAATGAAACATTGCTAACCACATGATATTTTACATTGGTACATGATTATGAGCAGATACATAAGCTGCATTTTGTATTTACATGAAGCAAACGTTTTTCTGTTTTTTTTTTCCTTTGGATTTCGAGACTTGATGACTGGATAGGGGCGAGATATCAGCAACGTTTACCTTTTTTTTTTGCCAAGGTTTCAGTATGAGAAGAATGCAGATGGCAGAGTATGGCAAAGGCGCTATGGAAATGATATTATTGATTAGTATCATGAGATTTGCATATTAGCTGCGAAATGAATATACCCTGGTTTAGCTTCGCTGATGCTTTTGTAAGGTAGAAAATCAATGGAAACTATCCCCCGCTTCAGCCAAATGCGTGTCCCCCTCTTGTGTTCATTTCCGTAGTATCACGGATTATATGTGATGATTGAATGGCATCGCCGTACTCCTAACAGTTGAGGTTGCCAATGCTTATTAACTCCTCTTCGCATCATTTCTCATTTTTCCTTTTTGCCATCCTGGTCCAGAATCTCAGCCCACTGGTGCCGCAGACGCTCCATTTCCTGCCAGCACTTTGCACCGAGTTCCTCAAACGCAGCCACATCCTCCTCGCTAGCATTCTTCGTCCCCAACTTACGTCCCACAGACTTATGCAGAATACCCTCAGAGGTGTCAGCAGCAATGGTCTCATCGGTCTCTGGTTTGCCCTCCCAGCCCCAGCCTTCAACTTCGGACTTCTTGACGTAAGTGCGTAAATCACTGCCGCAGCTGCTACCCCACTTGATGCGATCAGCAGCCTGGGCATCGAGAGTAGCTTGGTCTTGGAGGACAATCCAGGCGGGGGCGTTGGCGCCACGGTAGCCGTCGACGTTGTGCCATGGAGAGCCGAAGTAGCGGCAGAGAACGAGAACGAGTTTGTAGGCCCAGTGGAAGAACCAAGGTAGTGGGAAGAGGTTGCTGAATACAACGCCAGGGTGAGAAAGGTACATCTTTGGCGGGATGGGCTTGTCTTTGGTGTTGCCGCCGCTTTCGGAGTCGAGCTGGAGGAATGGCTTGGAGAATGGTAGGGCGGCCGGGAGAGAATGTGTAAGGGAGATGACGTCGGTGAGGCGCTTGGCGGATTCATAGGCAATGGGGCGGAGGAAGCACTGCATGTCGTCTGGGTCCAGGACTTCGTGAATGGCTTCGATGCTACTGGTCCAGATAATACGGCCGGGAGCGAGGTTGTCTCCAGAGCGGCGGCTCAGAAGGGGTAGCAGCTGGTGTGCGAGAATGTAGTGGCCAAAGACGCAGGCGGCGAAGACTTCTCCTAAGAGGGGTTTGTCGGGCTATTGATATAACACAAGCAGTGTCCTCGGTTAGAAAACTCTTCGAGGGGGGGGAGCAGGAGATTGACGCTCAATTCCCGAAAAAGATAACTTACATAGTTGTAAACCGACCGCACATTCAGAATGCACGTCGGCAGGGCATTCTTGAAACTCGGCCACGTCGCAATCTGTATCAAACCCTGTGTGAAGAAGGACCAAATAGCCAACGGGTAGTTACACCCCGTCCACCCACCATACGCCGCATTAAACACCACAGAATCCAACCTCGGTATCCTCACATCGCGCAGATATTCCCCCTCCAACCCCTCCGGATTGCTCACAGGCTCCGTGCAGAGCTTCTCAGCAAAGGCATACACCCCGCGCAGGTCACACAGGTCGAGCGACAGACTCAGCACATGGATGCGCGCAACGGTGTCCTGCCAGCGATAGTCGGCGTCGCTGCCGCCGCCAGCGGCACGGGACAGCAGGGATTTGGACGTCTGGGCCGCAGTGGTTGCGTATTCGCGTAGGGCTTGGATGGCGAGGAGCGATTTGGAGCTGGAGCGCGTAGTGGGGATGAGGATGAGGTGGGCGGAGAGGGAGCGGGTTGCGAGGAACTCGTCGATGAGGCGCTGTCCGATGCCGAGGCCAATGCCACTGTGGAATAGGTGTTAGCTTGTCAGAGAACGGATGGCTATATAGATCTAGAAGAGGAGAAGAACAAACCTGTTGGCGCCCGTGATGAGCACAAAGAGCTGCTCCTCGGGCGGCACCGAGTCCCACGGGGCAGCCACCATTTTTGTCTGCGTGCCTCTGTCTGTTCCTGTTTGCTCTGATTTTTGTTCTTTTTGTACTGTGAATGCTCTTTCTTGATTTCGTCGGTGCTTTCTGGTGTTCTTTTCAACAGGAAATCCCCGTAATAGACTCTCTCTAGTCGGGGGACGTTGTCGAGCAGCAGCGTAGCTTTCTTAAAATGCGAGCGAACTTTGGGTATTACCAAAAAGGACAGGGGGGGCTGTCAAGAGCTCTGGGAGAAGATGACAACAACCCCCACCACGTCGCTACCCACTCTGGAACGTGCCTTGCCGAGCACGAACCAATGGCATGATTTGATACTTCAATATCGCATGTTCGGTAAGCACTCAATTTAAATGCCGAGAAATCCAGTCAGCATGGCTGAGCGTTTCCAATGGGATTAAAGCTTCCCCCAATCTCAATGCCCTAAATTGCTTGAAGTCAGCAATTGAAATCTGCATCTTCCTGTGCCTCATATGCCTACTCTCTACTATATCTACGGCATACGGGGCGGCCCGTTGCGATACACACATGTGCCCAGTAGATTACCTAGTGGACTGACTTGACTTTTCAAGTCTGTGTGAAATGGCATGGTTGCTAGAGGGCCATCACTTGGCAGTCATTCCTCGACATAGGTTGGCCGCTGGGCTTTGCCTGTGGCAGGATTCAAAGCATTATAAAGATGATCCAAATCTTGCGCAGCTAGGGAAAAGCACTTGCCAAGCGTCTCAACTTGACAGCAGCCGTACTCCAAAGGGTTCACATAATGTCGCAGGAATGGCTTTATACGTTAAATCATCATAGTATTTTTTCTCATCATCATATATAGTCATCTAGCGTATACATTGTGCCTGCCCAAAACCTGTCGCAGTAGTTAAAATTAAAGTCTCCTTGACGTTGAAATGACAAGCTGTCAAAGCTCAACTTTATCCCCGTGTACCCGATCAGTCGAAAAGCAAGATTCATCACTATGCGTGCCAGATACTTGTCCTGCCAAAAACGCGGTGATTACTCTCGTGGCTTGGAAATGCCCTCCCGCACAGCTGCCAGGATGAGCTCCTTTGCCATCTCCACACCCTCCTCAGTTCCAACAATCTCAATTGCCTCATCCTTGGCCTGGTCGCGGGGCACTTGAATCCTGCAGTTGCTCTGGTGTCTGATGGCATTGACCTTGGATCCGTTGGCTCCAATGACATGGCGGTAGGTCTTGGGGTCCGGGAGAATGAGGTAGCCTGTGGCATCCTGCTTCTTGGCCTGTTCCAAAGCCTTGAAGATCGTCTCCTTGGCCTTGGCAACGCTCTCTGCCGGCCCTCGCAGGACCCAAGGAATGTCTCCCTCTTCTCCTGAAGCTGTCTTGACCACCTTCCAAGAGTGGGCGTCCGCGGTTGCGTCGGCATCATCCGTGATCAATGGCAAGGACCCCTCGTTGGCTCGCGCTGTCGAGTCGGGCTTTGCGGGGATGGCCTGGCCAGCATGATCAACTGTGACCTGGTGATTGTTGCGGAGCTGGCGGAAGAGCTGCCCATTGTTGGACACGGCATGATGGGCATTGCGAGGAATTTGAATCGTCTCACCCTGCTGTTGCTTGGTAAGCTCCTCAATATGCTCCTTGATCTTGGCCACATTTTCGGGTCGGCCAGTCAACTTGACGCCAGTCTTGCCATCTCCTTGACGAGGAACATCAATGGACACAGTGAACTTGGTCTCCAGCTGACGTTTGGCTTCACCTCCACGACCAATCAAGTTGCGATGCTGGTCAACTGGAACATCTACGACATCAGTCACCTGGTTCTCACGTTCGACCACGATCTCCTCAATGCGCTTGATGATCTTTTGAACAAGTTCAGTGCGACCCTCCACCTTGATGGTATTTCCATCTGCCTCCTGCTTTGGGAACTGAATAGTTCGAGCAAGCGCGCGGCGGTCATCCGATCCACCAGCGCTGACCACAATGTCGCGGAGATTAGATCCTAAAAAGTCAAGGTCAGAGAAACATCTACAAGCCAAGGGAACCCAGGGATACATACCGCTAGCTCCAATCAGAGCTTTATGGTGTTTCTTGTCAACTTCAATGGTCTCTACAACTGTGTCATCAAATTCGGTGCGCTTCTCTTCAATAATCTTTCGAGCCTTGGCAACCTGAGAAGCGGTGCCCTTGATAAGAATATCCACAGTAGGAGTATCTCGATCAGCGGGCACATCAATTCTGGCACCAGACGTTTGGCGCAAGTCATCGAGAGCAGCACCCCCCTGGCCAATCAGAGATCCGACCTGCTTCTGCTGCACAGAGACAGTAGCAGTCACGGAATGCTCCTCCAAGTATTTGTGCAGGGAGAAGATTTCGTCACGTGCCTCGTCGGCACCCTTCTTGGGACCGCGGATCATGACTTCATCGGGTCCCTGCTGTCGGCGAGGTTTGCCTGTCTCGCCGGCCGCTTCGGCGTTTCCTTCATCATCTACCTTGGCCGAGCGAGGGAAAAAGATCAGAACCTTGTAACGAGTTTGGAGGCGATTGATCTGGCTGCCTTGAGCTCCAATGAGTTCCCTGTGATACTTGGGATCGATCTTCAGCACATGTGTCGTCTCATCAGCGAGGGCCTTGCCCAGGTTGAGAATGTGAGATCTCGCAGATTCAGCCTTTGCCTTGGGTCCCTTCAGCTCCACTTTGCCATCTTGGACCTGGATCTCAACATCGAAGCGGTCCCGCAGCTCCTTGATGTTGCTTCCACCTTTACCAATGAGATGGTTTGCATATTTCTGGGGAAAGTCGAAGGTCAAAGTAAATCCTCGTTCCTTTTCATCAATCTTCTCCTGCTCAACAAATGCAATAGCCTTGGCCGCAAATGACTCAACAGAAGACTTCGGACCGCGAAGAGTAATGGTGGTTCCTATCTTAGTCACCCTGATGGGGAACTGGGCTGATGAACGACTCGCCTGCTCCTGCTTAATGAAACGACGCAGTCTGTCATGGAATTTGAGAGGAACGTCCAAAGAAGCACTGGCCAGTGCCTCTTGTTTGTTGATGAGCTCAAGAATGTGCTTCTCGGCATCGATCAAGCCCTGTCTAAAGGCTCGAATCTCGGCCTCAGTTGGCTTGACTCGAGGGGGCTGGTACTGGCCTTCAGTAGGTTCCTTGCCCTCAAACACCAACAGAACCGGGGACTTGGCCTCAGACGGCTCCGGCACTACAACGTGTACGCCAAAGTTCTCCTTCACCTTGGGAGTGATTTCCTTCTGCAGGTGCTGGTGGAAAAATGGGTCAACAGCAATGCACTGCATACGTGATGGGGGATGTCCGTTGAGAATTGCGGTGATCTCCGACTGCGCACGAATGGCGTTCTTGCCTTCGCGAGAGTACAACTCCCAAGGAAGGGCACCATCTTGAGAGAATGGTGTGTTGATATGGGTGTTGTAGAGCTTCTCCAGGCGGTCGATTTCTTTTCGTTGCCGAAGATAACGTGTGATGTTGGCGGCGTGGGCAGCAGCGCCACCAGGAGCATTGCGGTGGGCTCTTGAAATGTCAAGATTTGACATTTGCATTCCCATAGCTAGGTCCATGGCTCGTTCAAGACCAGCCTGGACTTGGCCGGCATGACCGACGATGGTGATGGTATCATCGTCCTCTTCGGAAGGCAACAAGATAGCGCAGCCGGTCTCAGCAAAGAAGTCCTCTGTCGGGACACCTCGTTGGCCGATGATGAACTGATGTCTGCCATTTTGGATAGACAGCTGCTCGGATACCAGCTGTTCATGCAATTCCGCAACACGGCGCTCAATCTCAGCACGAACCTTCTGAACAATTGGTCGGTCACCAACGAGCTGGATGTGCTCCTCGTCAGCGCCGGCAGGGGTGAAGGTAGGTCGTTGTCCTGGGCCAGAAGCAACGGGGGGTGGGACCGCTGAGTGTGCCTGGAACCTAGGTACGCGGACATCAATGCCATGAGCATCCGCCATAGCCTTTGCAAGGGAGTTTTGAGGCCCGGCGATGAACGGATAAAAGGCAGCAGGAATACCGCGGACCTTGGTCTGAACATTGGCAGATCTCTCATTCGCAATCTTCAAGATCTCGTTGCGAGCAGACGCAGCAGAGAGCGCATTGCCCTCCACAACAACATCAATTAAAACATCATCGTCATCATCAATGACTTGAGAATCATCAACCTTGGGCAGTTGGATTTTGGCACCTGTCTTCTCCTGGAGGGTTTTGATCATGGAACCGCCCTTGCCAATGATGTGAGCACGAGTGGAATGCGGGATAGAAACCTTGATAGAGGTCTATAGATTGTTAGCTTGATTGTGGCGAAATGATGAAAAGAACCACATACTCGAGTGCCAATTTGCTGGACCAAGTCCTTGAGCGCCTGTTGAGCAACATCTTGAGGACCAGTGGCATCAAATCTGAGACGACCATTGGACGAGGTACCGACGGTAATATTGGCCCGAGACTTGCGATTGATGTCCTTGATGATGTCTGCAATGGGCCTCTTCAATTGATTGCGTGGGAGGATAAACTGAGGCTCAAGCGTGACGGACTCGACGTTACGTCCAGGAATGAACATGGATGGTGCAGCGCCTTGAGAGGGGGTAGCAGCCCCTGAGACAGGGTTCGAAGTAGGGGGAGAAGCACCGTTGGAAGCACCACCATTGGCACTGCTCTTGGCGCCCCAGATAGGAGCAACATTAGAGCTCTTGCCTTTGGAAGCGCCAAGCTCAGGGAACAGGTCGTGCGATTGAGTATCGAGAGCCTTCTTGGGTTTATTGGCAGCCTTGTTCACTTCGGCAGTGGGATGGGGGAGATCTTCGTCAGACACATCTTCGACAACAACATGATGTTCCTGAAGTCTCTGAGCAACAGATGACTCTCCAGCAGTATCAGCAGCAGAAGCCATGGCAAAAATGTAGGTCGAGACCGGTTACAAGGTGGGAAAGGGACAAGAAGTAGCGGTGGACAGAAGAGCTAGTAAACATATGACATCAGCAAAGGAATTTTGTAGGTTGATCAAAAGTTGTAATTGGAGGGCTTTGCAGTGGCATGCAATTGCCAATTGGGTTTTTCGCAATACATACTGCTCTTCGAATGTGTTTAAAAGCTTTCCTGTCGGGAAGAGCTTGGACAAAAGGCTATTTGGAGGGGGGGCGGATGGCGACAAAGTAACTTCTTGTGAACGTAGAAATGTCTGTGGTGTCTAGAGCATTATGCAAACAGCCGACAGAGAACGAATACCAGAGACCGGGAGGTACAACCAGGAGAGGCGCCGAGAACCAGAGAAATTGAGGTGAAGCCGAAGCAGAACTGAGATGGGGGATACGAGAGAGTTGATAAAGGGTGAGGTGGAAGTTTCGCCAGCTCTCCCCAGGAAAGTCGATGTTGGCCTCTGGGCCCAGCCTGGCCAACCGGGTTACAGTGTCCAGCCTACAGGGATCCATAGCACCATTCTCGAACCCGCCGCCAGTGGGGCCAGTGGGGCCAGCGTTGCCACACAGGCCGAACGCCTACAGAACAGCTTTGTAAGGCCCCTTGTTGCCTCATGAGGCTACCAGGTTGCGCAGCATTCTCTGGAGAGCCTACCCTGGAGGAGTGGGGCGGTATCGTTCCTCAAGCAAGGGGAGGCCGCAAAGAACTCAAGTGCTCTATTGATTGGTTGATTGAATGGTTTTAGACTTTGGTTCCCCTGATTGTTGCAGCAATAGTCGTGTCTTGAAGTTTTTTTTAACAATGCAACACTTGCGGCTGACACTTTGGGGCAAAAGGAGTTGATTGCAGAATTCAGCAGTGGACAAACCGGTGATGCCCGTATCATGCATGCTGTTGAAAGAGACATGTAAACGCAAAGTCCCAAGGTTGACTAAGGTATTGTGTTTGCAACGATTCATTGATGAAATAACCCAGGGACTACAACCATTCGATTCTCAACATTAATGGCGATGGCCAACCAAGGCTTTTTGGTGCATTCACATAGCAAAAGACCCCGATTGATGCTGAACAGACGAACCATTATGTAGTGTTCACTAGTTGGATCTGAACTCAATCCAGCGTTCTCAGTCCTCAAAAGTATCATCATGATAAAGCATCGGCAGTTGAAGGCTTGTTGAAGCGTTTGAAGTCGAGTTTTTCACACTATCTGCCGCGTGGCGCCCCAACAAGGCCCCGAGTGCTGCTCTTGTCAGGCAAACGGCTGTCTGAGGAGGGTACAACGAGATGTGTACTTGTACAGCACAATTGTCTGGACCACTCACACCCCCTGGCACCCTTATCGCTTATCAGGGTCCAACTCCGTCCCATCCTTGCCGTTTGTTGCGCGACGATTTGCTTCGGGTTCAAATTGTACTTTGGATAATTCAACTTGAGTTTCCGTTTGAAAGCAGTATTGTAATCGCCTTTTTGGGCATTTCTCCCGTTATATTTAGGCCTTGCCATCGCCCTGGGCAACCAAGACAGCGGCGAAACGAACTGTTTGTGCAAGCCGCTGACAGCAGTTGTAACCCCGCGCTACCCCCAGCACTTCAAAAGATTTTCTGGTGGGCACAGCAGGATCGGGTTTTCGAGAATCTGCATAACCTAAACAAAGCAACTTCTGAGAAGCACGATGGCTGACTTCCCGCCCAACGCGGGTGCCCCTGGAGGGACGGATACTGATTTCTATGGTGAGTTGTCTTCGCCGGGCACAAACTTGTTGGAGCCTGTGACAAAGTCTAGAGAGGGCTTAGTCTAATACATTTTTTTCTTTCTACAGAGGTGCTTGGCGTTGAGAAAGACGCATCGTCCGACCAGATCAAGAAAGCCTACCGCAAGGTTCGAGCCGCTGCACATATTTCTAATTGTGGGCTCATCGGCTGACTTTAAACTAGGCAGCTTTGAAGTTTCATCCAGACAAGGTTCCCGAGGAGCAACGGGAGGAGTCCGAGATCAAGTTCAAGGAGGCCAGCCGAGCATACGAAATCCTCAGCGATGATGAGAAGCGCCATCTATACGATACCCATGGCATGGCTGCCTTCGACGGCTCCAGGGGTGCCGGCGGCCCGGAAGTCGACCTGAACGATATTCTCTCACAAATGTTTGGTTTCAACATGGGCGGCGGTCCTGGAATGGGAGGAGGACCCGGAGGCATGCACAGGCCTCGGAAAGGTCCCGATGAGGAGCAAGAGTACAAAGTCACCCTCGAAGAACTCTATAAGGGAAAAACTGTCAAATTCTCCGCAAATAAGCAAGTCATCTGCGGCCAGTGTAAAGGATCTGGCGGCAAAGAAAAGGCGAAACCGACCACATGCGAGCGCTGCAAGGGCAACGGCCTGGTCGAAGCCATCCGACAAGTTGGTCCCGGCATGATGAGACGCGAGACAGTCCTGTGCGATCACTGTCAGGGGTCTGGCAACGTCTACAAGGAAAAAGATCGGTGCAAGAAGTGCAAGGGCAAGCGAACAACACAAGAGAAGAAGGTGCTGGAAATTTACATCCCAAGGGGCTCGATGCAAGGCGAACGCATTGTGTTGGATGGCGAGGCAGACCAGTTCCCAGACCAAATACCGGGAGATATTGTGTTCACATTAGTAGAGGACAATCACGATACCTTCTCTCGACTCGGTAACGACTTATCTGCAGAACTAACAGTCTCATTGGCCGAGTCTCTGACGGGATTCAATCGAGTTGTTCTGAAGCACCTCGACGGCCGAGGCATCTCTATTGAGAGACCCAGGGGCCAGATTTTGCGGCCAGGAGACTGCTTGAAGGTTCCTGGAGAGGGTATGCCTTCCAAGAAGGGCGACTCCAAGGGTGACCTGTACCTGCTTGTCAGAGTTGAGTTCCCCGAGGATGACTGGTTGAAGGATGACGCAGCATATGAAGCCCTGGCGAAGATGCTGCCAGGACCCCCGCCAGCAATTGTGGCAGAGGAGTTTGATGAGGTTGATTACGAGGACGACGCCGATATTGAAGAGGTAAGCTGGCATCTACTTTTACATGAAAACAGGACCGAAAAACTAACAAACAATCGTAACAGATGGGCGAGAACTCGGGTGATCCTAGATTCCAGGCCGGCGAGTGGGAGGAAGAAGACATGGAGGACGGCCAGCCGCAATGCCAGACGCAGTAAAGAGAGAGAGTGGAAAACGGCAACAAAATGGGCTTCGAGGCCTCATGAATTAGATATAGACACGACATGAGAAATCCGAGGAGGAGTTGGCAGACTCGTACAGAGGACCTTTTCCAGTTTGATGATGACTGTTATGATGATTGGCGAGGAAATAGAGGCACATAGGGAGACTGCGTAGTGACGTTGGTAGCCTGATGGATATCTCTCCTCTATGAGTTTGATCGTTTGCTAGGCGCCGGGTGCTCGAATTTGGACTCGAAATTTGAACCACGCCTTTGTTCATGCACTTGTGCACAATATCCTGATAATCCGTGCTAGTTATTGACCTATGTCGGCCAAGCGTTGCTTATCCCAGGCGCGACTTTTATGATGGGGGTTGTAATCCTTCAATGATAAGTTACTACTGCTCATTTCAAGCAGATGGGGCACGTATGATAATGAGGTAGCTTGCTGTCTAATAATATTCCCCAAATGTACAATGAAGAACCCAACTTCCGTTACGCTTTCAATAATTCCCAAGGGATATACTTCCACGACTCGCCCGAGAAACAAGCAGCATCATTTACATGAGCACACTGCATGACAACCCTCTCAAGCTCGATGAGATTCTCAAGCAGACTCGTGGTTTCCGTGATTTTCTTCTCCAGTGTAGAGATCTTGTAAATAGCAATAGGATATCCTGCCCACTGGAACAGGGGGACTATGTTAACCAACAGTCGCAGGCCGAGAGACTGACGTCCGCTTGCGTTTATGCGAAGCCGCCAGAAACGGAGCATGGGCATTATGAGAGCGGACGTTAGACGAGTCATTAAGGCATGGCTTATCAAGGCTCTTGTTTCTCGTGAGTTAGTTGAGTAAATTATACTCAAGTCACACTTGAGTTGTGGGGAGAAAAAGGATACATACAGTGAAGTGTGGATGGGCCATACGATGCGTCGCTTGGCTAGGAGTTTGCGTTCCAGCTGTGAGATTATGCGCGAGAGTTGTTGGATGTCATCAACCAAGGCGCCTTGCACCATTGCACGCTGGATAATGAGATGTCTGGTTGACTGCGATGTTGAGGCATCTACCAAAGTTAGCACCCACGAGTGTAGACAGAGTTGTAAGATCAGGGCATTCTGGTCACAAACCACCGAGAGAGTTTCCATCAGGGATATCGCCAGCGGCTTGCAGTTCGTTGTAGTGGCCGATTCCTGATAAAATGGAGATGCGCAGCGCAGCGACATCTAGAGATGGAGGGGCTTCCAGATACTCCGTCTTGTCAACGGCCTCTGGTGGAGTATCCATCGTCATAAACTGTGTGATGGGATGGGATGATTGGCGAAACGTTATAGATGCGCTGCTTCGTAATAGTCAACTTGATTGGCGGTACGGTTGATGTAGAAGCCAACCTCTCATCCTTGCAGCCTAGATTCTTTGTCGTCGCATACATACTGAATGAAGCCCAGGTTAGACGAGAGTGTTATTAAACACTGGGGAGTTTCAAGGCATGTTGCAGCCCCACACATCAACAATGCACCCTGCAAGCTGAAGTTGTGACTCTTTTGGCCAGACACGCTGTGAGTATGAAACATCTCCCATACGCACAGACAGATACATCAGCTGACGCGAGGTGGTGTCTCGTCGCATCTGTTGTCCATAGAGACTCTGCAATAAAATGATTTTATTGTATGATGAAAGATGTAAAATGAATAGGCTTGAAGTATAGTATGATGTAACCAGAAAATGTAGATGAATTGGCTTAGCTAAATTGTCCCTTATTTACATACTGATATTGAACTTATTTAGTGTTCATTTGTTTGTCCATATCAACTTTTATGGAACATCAACATTGAAAAAGCTAAGCCATAAATCTGGGTGCTTCCTACGCCTGAGAAGGTGCCGTATAATCCCGTCTTAGTTGTACGAGTATGTAGAAATCATCGTGTACATCTGCCCATTGGCTTGCCATGTGCCACTCATTTGGCCTTTATCCTTAACGCACTGATTGATGATTTGCCTACTATTGTTAGTTTTGAAGAAAAAGAAGAAGAAGAAGAAGAAGAAGAAGAGAAATTTCCATCATGTTATATAACTCACTCTGTGGCATCCTAAATCATCGACAAACGATTAGCTTACTCCATCATAATACATATGTAAGAAAAAAAGCAAAGGGGACTTGTAGGAGATGTTGCACTCTACACATACCCAGCAGTTTGAGAAACCGTTTCCTCCAGCCTTGTTTCGTCTCAACAAAACATTGACTGACTTTGGGCCGAGGCCTCCAATGACGGTCACTTTCCCGTGTGTTGTGCAATCCTGTTGCGGCTTGCACTCGGTATTCGCACACATTTTGCTACGAGCATCCCAGTAGGCCTGAGCATATTGCTTAAACAGGATGCCTCCCTGTCCCGGGCCAGAGCAATCTGCTGCAGAAACAGTAGCAGCGAAGATGCTTAGCATAGAAACCGCAAGGAACTTCATTTTCGAGATTGGTCGATGTAGAATGTTGTTGGTGCTGTCGTTGTTGTTGGAATGATTAAACTGGACAGTTGGCTTGAATTGAATCGCTCAGAAACCAACGTCCTGTCAGGCCCTTATATACTTGTTTCACAGATAGGAGAAGTTACTCTTTTTCAGAAAAAAGAATTGCCAGTCAGCATTAGACTACCAGACAAACATGGACCAATACGAAGCATGGAATCAAGTCTGGATCATACATGACACATTTACACCTTGGGATGCCCGTGAGAAAAGAACCCAACTATTCTGACCAAGACATTTGAGTGTTGTTCCCTTACAGCGCCGCATCGGGCAGCTTGATGAGCAACCCATTACAAAACAGCTTCAAAAGCATGTTCTATGCGCTCGGGGAGGAGAGCGGGATGCTACGCCAAAGCATGTCTTGGCCAGAAATAGTCGAGTATTTGCGGTATTTGTGCTTGGTGTATCCCACTTAATACTTTACCAATGTTTATGTCTTGTATTACTGAGACGTTCTATTGACAAGTCTTGACATAGGAATGCTCTTTATGAGGTTGTACTTACATCTAATTATATAGTTTGATACAAACTGCACAGTCCTTCTTGTGTCTAGTCATTTGTGGTTGTGATTTGGCTTTACGTGCTGGTAGGCGTATAGGTCTTTAATGTTGGAGCTGTAGAAATTGATAGGTTTGAGCAGTTGGATATCCAGACAGGCTATGGAACACGGAAAGTTAGATGCTCTTTATAGAGCTGATGGTTGAGGACGAGCATGACAACTTCACAAAGGCTATATTCAGCCACTGGCCCACCGACGCTGACATGCTTTAGTCCTCGCGCTGTGGGCGAAGCCGTTGGTATGATTGCTATCGTAGGAGATCATTCTAAATGACATCGACATGGACTGTCGCTAGGATGTAGCGGTTTTGGAGGCATCATGCAATGTCATGTGGAAATTAAATGGGCAATGTAAATCCATTTAGATGGAATCGATCTGCCGGCACATCGCAAGCCTCAAATCAAGAAATCCCCCTTCTTGCCTCGCCTCAAAATCCAAGCCGGGCAGGGCATTCCAACTCTCCCCAAAATGCAAGACAAAAACATTGAGGCGGTCTCTTACTACTCAATTACCAATCAATGACACTTAAAGTGGCGTTGGCGTTTGTTGAAGTTTTAGTGGCCAGTGGAGGTCAGAGCGGCGGCCTTTTTTCAGGAGAATTATCCGAAGTAGAGGTTAGTTGGTCATGCAGCGTCGTTGGGCACCGTGATTTTGCCTACTGTACTTATATGAGTCGAGGGAAAGGAATGCTTTGGCGTCTTGCTGCAATAAAAACATTTTAGTGAGGAACGAGCTTCCAGCGTAGAAGCTTAAGAGGTTAGATGTTGTTGACCTGGGCTTTTTGACTGAGTCTAGAGCTGTGCCTCGCCTGAAGAGCTTGATAAATGCTGACATATAAGTACAGCATTTCCTTGCAATCCATGGCCTTTTTTTTAATATGAAGCAGTCAAAGACCTCTTTTTACTCTACAAATGTGGAAAATTCGTGGCACGACGAGGACAGAAACAGAGGCAAACAAGGAGGAAGTTAACTTCAAGAATACACAACACTGTGATGGGCAAAGTTCGGAAATGACCCAATGGCTGATCGAATAGAGAGTCATGTGTCCGCAGATGTTCGAGACTAACTGAATTTGGGCGAATACCTCATCGAGGTGTGAGTGCGAGGCGCAGCTGGCCAAGGTTTTGCGGCTTGCCTTTGACTTCGAAAACTCCACTTACTAGTTATCTAACATCCTGTGTATTATTTGTCAAGGCATTATTCACATCTATCCCATTTCGAGATACATTGGGCGACTGTCTCCAAAGAAGACATCATTTCCAACGACCCTTTACGGTTGAAGACCCTTAGACGTGTACCGTACTTGGTGTCCCCGTCGGTCCACTGATCATGCGCCCAAGTCACTTTCCAACTTCGAATTATACCTTCGTGTCCTCTCACTGACCGGTCAGTATTAACATGGCGAACGACACAAGAGTTTTCGACGGTGTGAGAGACGAGCTTCGCGGTTCGCACTAGAACAAGCCTCAAAGCTAGAAATTGGTTCCATCCTAAATGAGTTTTAGCATCATTAATGGCAAGGTCATAGCCAGAATTTTCTCTCCAGGCTTGCCTACTATCTTTGACAGGTGTTTTTCAACCACTCAACACTTACAATAATGCTTCCATTCAAACTAGCTATTACGGTAGCTAGATTAAATCGTAGGAAAGGGTGCGCCCGTGCCATTATTTTAATGTTACCCTTTGGAGCCAATTTTCTTCTCATCACAGTTCTACGACCCACTTTCTCATCCTAGGTAGTATGCCCTTGTCTAATTTTATAATCACTTTCATTTCCACGCAGTCAGCAACAAACCCCCGTCTATATCTACTACTAAAGGACTTTTATCCTCTTCAGCAACCCCATATTTAGATTTCTCCGATGCTAGCACATCCTAGCGCTTTGGTATCATCTTTATTTCAGTATGAAACTAAAATGTATTTGTTTCTATATGCTATCATTACTCAAGTATATCATATAACAAACCCCTGCACTTCTTGCTTAACCCCTATTACCTCTCCATACAACAACTTCTCGTCTATTTCTTTCAATCCCCATCTAGCCCCCTTAACCCGAACGAACTCATGCTATTCAGTTGTAGGGCATTATATATTATAGAAGTCACTCGCCGGAATGTGGTCGCTTTCAGTTACTCCAGGTGGAAGACAGCGTGTAAACCTGACCGCCGTACACCCATGTACCGCCCATTTGGCCGTTGCCGTAAACGCACTGGTTGATGATTTGCCTGCTCTCGTTAGAATTGATCCCTTAAAACGTTCCTCTTAACTATTTTGTTTTGGTCACACTGGTGGTACAACATACTCTGTGGCAGCCTATTATCATTATCAACCGGGTTAGCTCCTCGCACTCTTATCGAGAGGTTTAGCAATGGAGGGATATTTGCACATACCCAGCAGTCTTTGAATCCGTTTCCATTGAGCTTTTGTCGTTTGAGGCTAACATTGGCTGTCAATTTGATGCCCCATCCCTGGACCGTCTTTTTCGCATATGTTGTGCAGTCCTTTTGATATTCGCAATTGGTGTTTGAACACATCTGTGCACGAGCATCCCAGTAGGCATCTCCATAGGTTTTGCCCAGGTTGCTCTGAGGCTGGCCGAAGCAATCCGCTGCAGAAGCAGTGGCGGCGAAAAGGCTGAGAACGGAAGCACTGAGGAACTTCATTTTGGCAGATGTTGTTGTAGCGGTGGTAGACTGGATGGTTGGTGTGAAGGAAGGCGGTTGTTTTGGTAGATGGGAGTTTTTGAATCAAACGTCTTCTCATGCTTTATATATATATTTCTCTTTACAGCAGCGCCCCCTGGATTAATAAGGTTGCTGTTTCTGTTCTACATTCTGTCTCCAGGAGGATCACCCATCGTTCAGCGGTCAGCATCGAGTGTCAGACAAACGTGGATCAGTAGCCTAATGGTGCACACTTCAAACCTTGTGGGCCCACTAACGCTGATGACATTCCCAGGATAGTCAGCGTAGATGCCGATGTTCCGACCGCGGAAAGACACTCCACAGTGTTGCTCTTGGATTCCAGTGTATCCACCAACTTTCCCAATAGTCTGATGCCGGTATGTACCGTAATACCCTTGCGCTACATCAGGCATTCGTTCACATTCGTACTACAAGCCTTAATATTACCTGGCAAATGAGCGCCATAGGTCTAGCGCACTGGGGAGTTGGTGTCTCACAATATGGGGATATCCTACGGAGATATCATACGGAGTACCCCGTAAATACCCATATCCCTACCAAAAGCTTTCATCAGTTTCGGCTACCCAATATTGACATGGCCAATCTAAACTGCGCGGCCCTTTGCGTAATTCTCTAGGCAATTTGTAGCTATGACCACGCTCTAGTTGCTGACAGACAGGTTGATAGTGAAATGGAACAATTGAATATCGGGGCATCTACTCCGTAGGTGTATCTACCTTTTAGTGTGTTGTCTCGCCGTGGCAAAAAAAGAAAACACAACCGATGTGGAGTAACTAATGTTTTTTGTTTGTCTGTACAACTAATGCAGCATTGATTTCGAATCGCAACCTCTTCTCGGTAGCTGACTGCATGAGGCTTAGAAACGTACTAGGATGGTGAGACTCGTTAATGAGTTATAGAATTCAGCTTTATGTACAGTAACTAGTTGAGCGTTGTTGGTAGGGCTGACGGTAATTGTTTGCAACTACCTTTCCTAGGGAGTGAACATGCTTACATGACTAGGCAGGTTGTGGTGGCTGAACGACGCTAACATGTTGATTCGGTGATGCCCTAGCGTACGCTTGGACAGAGGATGAAGGCGCCCAATCTCATTCTGTCTCGGGAAAACTCCCAGCTCCAGTCCTCTACTCCCAGAAGTGTAAGACAAGATCCATTGGGAGAGGCCGACTAGGGAGTTACTGGGTATTACGAATCATGGTCATCTCCACCGGCGCTACAGCAATACTGATTTGCTACTGGTCTCTATGGATTGATATTTTAAGACATGGAAATATTCCCCGAAGCTCGCATACCTTAGTCACCCATGCGGCAGCGTTAGCCAACGTGCATCTCGCCTAGCGTGAACTTGCCATCTCCCCCATCGCATTGGTATCCCACCGTTTCAGACTGCCAAATGTTTTGGCAAAAATATCAACTAAAAAAAAACATACAACAGCCGGTGTTCGCTGGTCGTCACCGACCCAACTACTAATCTGCCGGTTAGTGGTTTGTCTATGGGAGAGCGGACGGGATCCCGAATTTTCCACTACCTGTGGTCGTATGTGATGATCCAAGGATCTCAACCGCATTATATAAGGTCAACAAGTCAATGACTCTGAATGTAAATAAAAATTGCCAGAAGCCATGCAAAAACCGGTGTTCGTTGGTCGTCACCGACCCAACGAATAATCTGTCGGTTAGAGGGTTATTGATGACGAAAGATGGCGATATTCCCCCCTACTTAAGAGGCAGCATCTCTATAGGACTCAAAGACAGTTGCCTCAGAGGTGCCGAATGAGAGAAGCGGTTGATGTAAATCTTCTCCCATCACGATGCATACATGCATTGCTTAATTAGCAGGATGATTTCATAACAGCAAATGGTAGGGTTTTACGAATTTAACTTGGCCGGTCGGTATGCGAGGTCTAGTCAAGTGCCATCAACTTCTTTTCTTTGCTTATCCTTTTGCAAAAACACCTTTATTCATCATGATAAGCCGGAACGAAATCATTCTCAGGATGCACACTATAGGGTGGGGAGCGGAGCGTCAGTACTGGGGCAAAATTGGTTATTACAAACTCCGGTTAAGTAGTGGACATGAAATGTATGAAATGCTGTTAGTTTTGTCGTGTTTGTTCAATTCCAACGGAGCCGGGACACGTGATACTAGGCGTTCTGTCAAGTGGCACGGATATGATGGAGAGAGTGAGGCGGCAGCAATGCAATGCCGTATGAGTATCCATATTATATGGGTTCAATGGGTGTAAAGCAAACGGTTCCGTCGCTTTAGGAATCCATAGTTATTGATGGCATCTGCAAACACGCCGCACAGGCACACCCACCAAAGCAAATCCACCAAAGCACCCGACCCCTTGCTATCTCTTGTCATGTGCTTACATGACAGTACACACCCGTACAGCCGGTACGCCAGTGAAGCCAACCAAAGACCGCCCCCCCCCGACGCATCCAATGCTGCTGTGCGACTGTATCGTCAGGGAGGCTCGAGGGCGTTGCTACTAGATCATGAGGGCTGTGGCTTTTGCGGACGGGGTGCTGGTGGATTGCGTGGTTCCTGTAGAGTTGGGACAGATAGCCTGTTGGCTGTGTCAGTCGGTGGGCCAGGAGCAAAACCGGAACATTGGAAGTGAAGCACGTACGCAGATTTCATATTGACATTGCGCTGTCGTCAGGCCCGCGAATTTTTTGTCTTTGCACCCGAACTCAGCAGCCTGTGCATAGCATTGCTTGCATCGCTGCTCGTTGGTAAAACAATACTTGTCCTATGCCATGAATCAACAAACATTGCTCGGTTTGATGAAGCGTCTTCTGGTTATTAGTACGCACGCATTCACCTGTTTCACAGGACTCTCCGCCAAGCTCCCTTGCTTTGCATGATAGAGCATTAAGGTCTAGGCAATGTTGGCATTGTTCCTTTATTGACACACATTGTGATTTCTGCGCATTGATTAGTTATGTGTCTTCTTTGGGGGGCACCGAGGAGGAATATCTCATAGCACGTACGCATATCTTTTGTATGGCCGCGCTGTGTCTTTCTTCCGATAGATGGAACGCTTGTTGGGCAAACCGCCTACATGGCTCACAGCTGGCGCTTGGTGTAAAGCAGTCCACTCCCTACAGAACCCATATGTAAGCATCACTTCATGATGAGAATAGAGGCTCCGTTATAACCACAGCAGAGTACGTACGCAATAATCCGTGGCACATCTCTCGATCTCAGCTGGAGTAAAGCTGCACTTTTCCTCGACACATTCGCTACAATCCTGAACTGGTTCGTGAGCTTGCTGCACAGCAGATCGTTCGTTAGACTACGATCTGATCAGCAAATGGCATTCTCCTTGGCACATGCAGGAGCCTGGAGGATGTATCTATACGCATTCTCTTATCGAGCATTTCTCAAGATTTTTCAAATCTTCCATACTGCTAATCGAGCAATGGTCAGCCTCACAGCTTTTCTGCTGTCTTTGGGCCTTTTCCCATTTCTCGACAGCGCCGGCAGAACACCTTGTACTCTAATCGTCTAGTCAGTATTCCCTTCGCATTGGCAACTTTCTTTCTTGCCTGTTCTCGAATATACATACACAAACCCCCTTTTCGCATTTCGAAATACGCCAACTTATGCACTGTTCTGGCATCACAGCCGTGCAGTGCGCGCAAGTGGGACCCTTCGAGGGCGGGCATTCCCTTGCCTGTCATCTGCATTAGCATTTAATTTATACCCATGTCACATTGAGTTTCCTCCCAGCAGAGGCATCGGAAGCCCATACGCATTCTTGTCGTTCGTATTTGAGAAAGGCCATGTATGTGCGCGGATGGAATGCTCGGATCACCGATTTCTGACATTGTTGACATCGTTGCTCCTGACTTGGGCAATGTCCCTGATATTTGCCAGGGGGAAGAGCATCATCGGCCCCGGTAACATCCTCGAGACAGCCTCCTGGCCCAGCACCACAAGGTCCGCTTACGACGCAGAGGGGAGATCGATAGACAGTCTCGCCACAAGTAGTCTTCCAATGTCAGCACCTCGTCCTCGATTCTGAGTCCGCCCGTGGATAGGTAATAGTACATACCCCTTTGCGGTCAAGGCAGCCGTACTGCGACATTCTGCAAATATTCCCCGGCTTACCCCCCTTATGACTTGGCTGAATGATTTGGGTTTCCATTAACTGGCTGCTTTTTTCATATAGGTTCATCAATTGTAGAGTATCTTACGCAAGTGTCCTATAATATTTGCCACTCGTATTAGTATCATTTCCAAGAGTAAGCTTGTATAAGGTTCATACTAACAATAGGAACACGATTTTGCTGAATTCCTGCAGTATTAGCAGGTCCTTGGACAGATGCAGTTACATTTCAGATGGAGTGATATACGCATGTAAGAGTACAGTTGGCGCCCTTTTCTCGTTTCATCACATTAGCTTGAGCTGCTACAGCGCAATCCGGCACCTTATTGGCCGCAAACCTTGTTCTATATGCGTGTTAACTCGGGTGTCCTTTGCATTTCCATTTCGGCCAGGTATTCTAGTTTACTGGTATAAATGACCAGGCTAGCTTTGTAGCCAGGGCCAGCGTGAGGGTCGTAATGAGTCTCACGTGCATTATGCCTGTATCGCAAATGAGAATAGAATAAAATAAAAAAAGTATAAGGGCTCAAGAGAAAACCGGCCAGTTGTACATCAGTGGTGGGGGTGGGGGGATGTGTGCTTGCAGTCATTGAAGGGAGTCCACTCGCTTTATGTAGATGGAACTCATTGCAAATAGACCAGCGATCATGTGCCGGACTTGTCGCGAGCCGCCGTGAATCTCAGGCGAGGCAAGTTTGTCTTACACAATCTTGCTTTTCTGGGATATTATTCTTATGTAAACTCTGGCACCAGAACGACCAATCAACCTCGGAAGCATCATGATGTCTCAGCTGGCGACTGTTTCATTGCTATCAGGGAGAACTGCGCAGTGCTTCGTATTTCGGCCGCATTTGGAGCGCAAGGATTGCACATCTCACGCAGACGGAGTCTGGTTCTCTTTATGATTCCTAATCAGCGTTGGGTTTACATAATGTCTGCTATTGACGTTGTCTAGATTGACTCATGTCTAATGCAGCAGAAATGGGAGCCCCCCACCCCCCATGATGATAACCAACAGAAATACCTACCGTTGGAGACTGACGGTTGAGAATACGATCAAGAATGAGTGACTTGTCCCGAAAGAAAAAGAAAAAAAAACAGCAAAGACAAGGGAGGAAAGAAAAAAGACGACTGGAAAGAAAAGCTTGTTGCCAGGGTTGTACATCCAAGGGCTTCGCGCGGTGAGTCAACACCCAGAGCTAGTGACACTTGTCGCGCGTTTTCGGTATGGTTATGTTTTGCTTGGTTACGGGACGGCCTGACCAAGTTTCACTGTTCCACCAACCAGTGTCGCCTCCATTTCCGCAAGCTGTCATGACAGAGTACTCTCTCCAGGGTTGATGCAATCATCAGCAATACGGCCCATTGTATGATATTCAGGGCTCAGCTAGGCCACAACTGTAGCCAAGTCATCTGGGGCGTTGTGGGGCTTTGGTACATAACCGGTGCCAAACACGTAGGCCGTTTTATAGGTTTATGAGTTTTCTTGTATCGTGATTTCTGCAATTTCTGGTAGTAGTTTGTCAACGTACCACACCTAAAAAGCTGGCGGGCGGGTTGACCCTTACGGATACGGCAAAGTATTGCTACTTCGCGATTCCAATCGTCGGACAATTGTTAGATGATGCTAATGTGGAAAATTACGCAACACAATGAAAGCTCGTTCTCGCAGTATCCCATAAACAGCCTGGACAGAGCCTATAATGTTCTCCCCAGAAATTGCAAAGCCCTTGCTCATGCCACCTCATCTATCTTGCAATGTCTCCCCTTTGATCAAGGATATGTAAATGTACCTCCATTCCCTATCTTCGGTCCAGCCAAAGATCTCAGGGATGCGTACTTGGCTATACAGTTGCGAGCGCACCATCATTTGGGTGTGAGCCTCGGCAACGGTTATATCGGCGCCAATTTGACGAGCAAGCCCAGCGATGGGATCATGACGGGAGACGGGCGATTGAAGCTCGTGGCACGGGTATTGCCCGACTCATTGATGGCTCTGACATCGGCTGGGGTGGGAAGCGCCAGTGCTCGTTCTCCTGGAAGAAGCTGGATACAGCCAAGATGTTCATTGTGTTGCAATGGGGGGGAGTTATCTCGGCCGATGCCTAGTTTGAGTTATCCGCGGTCGGCGTCAAATGCAGAGGGAAGCGCAAGCATGGCAGTGAATACGTTGACTCTCAAGCAAAAGCGCAAAGTGTTTTTGGAGAGAGCGGGATCCTCAATTTTCTACTGCCTGTTGGTTGGATGTGACGGTTTGGGGATCTCAATCGCCTTATAAGCCAACAAACTCATAACTCTGGATTCGAACGCAAATTGCCACCCCCCCCCCCCCCCCCCCCCCAAAAAAAAAAGACCCATAACGGCCGGTGTTCGCTGGTCATCACTGAGCCAGCTACTAATCTGCTGGTTAGAGGGTTGTCTATGAGAGAGTGATGGGATCCTGAATATTCCACTACTTATGGTCGTCGTATATGATGTTTAGAGGGCCATAGCCACCTTATTAGCTAGTGGTAGAGGATGTCGATATTGAACAAAAAGGCAAAAACATATAACAGCCGGTGTTCGCTGGTCATCACGGACCTAACCACTAATCTGCTAATTAATAGTTTGTCTATGGGAGAGCGGGCGGGGGCTGCTTTTATAAGGTTAGGGGCAATCCTGTACAGGTCTGGTCTGGTATAGGTATAGTACTAGGCAATTAGTCATGATCGTGCCCTCATCTTAGAATATGTAATCTGTATAAAATTATTACTATATATAAATAATCTTCCTACTTTAAGATATAACAACTATATTTATAACACTTAGATAAGTTAAAAGATAAAAATAGAGTTTTTTTTAAAGGATATAAATTATAATAATTATTGTAATTTGTAGTATATGGTTATAACTAAAGTTAGTAGTAATAGCAGTGGAAAAAAGATAGCGAATAGTTATCTAGAGTAAATTCTAAAGAAAAGAAGAAAGAAGTGATTGTATTATTGATATAGAAAAGAAAGCAGAATTTAACTAGGAATTTAGCTATCTTATATATCTAAAAAATACTAAGATTATTTAGAATTATTTAAGTATTCTAAATAATATTTATTTAGAATTTTTAGGTATTCTAAATATAAAGAAAGGGGGGGGTATAAGGGATAAGCCCTTATTTTATTAGTCTAGCCTTATATAGTAGGTTAGGCTGCTTAAGCATCTTAGGTCTTATAGTAGGTCTGGCTTTTAGGGGATAATAGGTTAGGTTGTTATATAAAAACCCACTTATGATATTTGGTAAATTCCTAAGGGATAAACCTAATAAAAGGGGTTTATATTAATAGATAAGTCAGGGCATTCTAAGCAATAGGTCTGTCATATTAGTGATAGATATAAAGTATTATAACTAAAGATTAAGTATTAATATAATAAGTAATAGTAAGTAATATAATAAAGTTAAAAGTATATTAATAACTATCTAAGTTATATCTAAAAGAGTGAAAATTAAGGGTATATATATATATCTTGGATTATGATTTAAGCTATAATCCTTATTATTAGATCATACTTAGAATCATAAGCTATCTCATTAAATCATGGTTTCAAGAATAATCCTAAGCCTAGAATCACCTTTAAAATCATAATCTAATTCTATACAGTTTCAAGCCTCTAATATATACCTAATAATATTATAAATTATATAATTAAGGCCTATTATATAACCTTAATTATTAGGTTATAATATAATATCTCCCTCTTAAAAGATCTTATCCTTAAGGCCTATAAGCATACCTTTTCCTCCTTCCTTAATATTTTATAAGTTATAGGACTTATATTATATTAAATTATTTCTTATAATATCAGGTTATATTAAGAAACCTTAATATTCTTTAAAGAAGACTATTAAATATTTTATACTAGCTAAGGGTATAGATTTTAATAATAAATCAATAGATATATCATATTCTTATTATTTTAAACAAAAACAATCTTACTATATAGCAGAAAACAATAGCTATTATATAGCCTGTATAAAGCAGGGTTATTCCTATAATAATATTTTGGTAATATCCTTATATATATATTCTTATTTATATTAAAGCATCCAATTCTTATTGATTTTATTAATAATAAAACTTTTAGAATAATACTATTATTTAAACTCTAAAGAAGAAAAGACTAAAGAGAATATCTCAGATATCCAGGATTAATTATCTAAGTTATAATCTCAGCTCTCCTTAGCTCTAAACCACTTATCTTATATTCACAAGCTCAAAAAGAAAACTAAAAAGTAAAGCTTTAAATTGGTTTATTAAGGTTTAGAAGAGCTGGATACTAAAGATAGGATTAATCTGGTTCCTGTTTTAAAGGTATATAAGCATTATATAATATTAGATTTATAATTCCTAGGTACTCCGAATAAGATAGATTAGTCTTCCTTAGATTTAGGTAATAAGTTTATTAATTTAGGGTTTTTAGCTAAGCTAACTGGTTCTAAAGGAACTATTATAGCATCAGATAGTAATAGTTTAAATAATTAATAGGCTCCTATATATTATCTTTTGTTAAAATAGGCGGGTTTTATATAACAGCCTGACCTGTTACAAGATTAGTAGCTAGACCTATTATAGCTTAGCAGCTAAACCTGCTATAGCCCTAGCAGCCAGACCTGCTATAAGGTAGCAGCCTGACCTGCTATAAGACCTAAAAAGCCCGTGCAGCCTGACCTGCTATATCAGGCTAGACTAGTAAAATAAGGGCTTATCCCTTATACCCCTCCCTTTCTTATTATTTGGAATGCTTAGAAATCTAAAGAAATATTATTTGGAATTCTTAAATAATTCCAAATAATCCTAGTATTATTTAGATATATAAGATAGCTGGATTCCTAGCTGAATCCTGCTTTCTTTCTCTATCGGCAATTCAATCACTTCTTTCTTCTTTTCTACAGACTTTACTCTGGATAACTATTCGCTGCCTTTCTTCCACTGCTATCGCTACTAGCTTTAGTTATAACTTTATACTGCAAATTGCAATATCTTTAAATCTAAAACCCTTCTATTTAATAAGATACTTGTTTTATTTATTCTCCTATCTAGTATCTAATATAGTTTCTACTTCCTATTCTCTTTCAACTGCTTTAATTTATATTATTATATATTCTTTTATATTATTAGATGCTTTACTTAATATAGAAATATAGAATACAGGGTATAATTATATATTCTTTAATAATAAAAGTTTATAATTAGTATTGGAAATAGTTTTTTTAACTTTAAAAGGTCTAAGTTTTTTAAAATCTAATTTATTGCTTGATTATATTATAGTAATATTTAAAGAAGTTTTACCTAATATATAATACAAAAGGTATACTATATCTCCCTCTTTAAAGATTAATCCCTTTAATCTTTATTAATCTATATAATATTTTATTTTATTATAGATGATTTAGAGTTATATATAGAGTTCTTTATATAATTATTATATTTATATAATATTTAATATAGCTTTTTCTGATTTTAATCCTTCTTATTATAATAGGTGGAATGCTTTTGATATAAATCTATAATTAATATATATTAGTATAGTTTAAATTGATTCGGAAACGGATATATTATAGGCTAGTTATATAATTAATAAATACTTTACTTAATTATCCTAGTAGTAATTAATATAAGTGTATAAATATCCTTTAATAATTTAATTAATTTATTCTATTTATCTATTAGTTTATAAATAATAGGCAGTATTAAATTTATATCTGATCTTAAGATATCCTATTAATCCTTATTAAAACTTAAAGATAAAGGTTATTCCTTTATTAAAGATGATTTCTTCTAATAAGCTATATAAGCTTATAACCACTCTATTAAAGCTATAGGTAAGATCTTCTATTAAGCTTGCTTTAAGGTATAATATAAAATAAGAGAACTTTATTAATCTTTCTATAATAACCTATATCGAGTTATAGGCTACTCCTATAAAGGGTTCTACTGATAAGGGTAGTTTAATAATAAAGTCAAATAATATTAATTCTTAGGGTTATATAGATACTAATAGTGGTTATAACTCTCTATATAGTTTATATCTTATTAGCTTGGTTTATTTATAAATAATATAATTATTTATAATCTTCTAGACTATTTATTATAATCCTTTAAATCCATAATATCTTTATACTTATTCTATAGTCTTTATAATTCCTTAATAACTATAAACAGGGGATTTATATAATTCTTATATAATAGTCTCTTAGAGTTCTTTAGATATCTAGAGTTTCTTATTATATTTATAGTGTTTATCTTTCTATTTTATACCTTTAGGTACTCTTACTATATCTTTTAAGGAGTATACTTATTTAACTTGTTTTAAGATAGGATTAGCTGATATAACTTGGTATATAATGTTTAGTTTTATTTATAGTATACCTGATTTAGTTATTTAAAAGATTTATCCTTTATAATAAGGCTTTCTATTATTATAATCGCTTTATTAGCTTAGAGTGTCTGCTCTACTGTTTTCGGATCCTTTATAATAAATAATTTTATAATTATAATCTATAAGGGTTTCTATATAATAAGTTTATTATATATTTAACTTTTATATTATAGTAAAGTAAAAGATATTCTTATAATTAATAAAAACCTTTATCTTATAATTACTTCCTTATAGATAATATAAGAATTTATTAAAAGCTTTAATAATAATTATAAATTCTTTATTATAGATTAGATAATTAAGTTCTGCTTTATATAGTTTTTTAAAGTAGAAGATAATAGGTTATAGTCTATCTTTATTATCTTATTATCTAATTTATACTTTAATAGTATAGTTTAATGCATTAGTTTCGAGTTCTATAGGTTTATCCAGATTATATATTACTAATACAGGTTCTTCATAGATTTACTTCTTAAATTCTTTAAATACAGTATTTATATCAGGTTTCTATAAGAATTTATAATCTTTCTTAATATATTTAATAAATAGTATAGCTATTTTATTATAATTATAAATAAACTTTTAGTAGTAGTTAATAAAGCTTAAAAACTCTTATATATTTATAATATTTTATAATATTAGCTAGTTATATACTACAGTGATTTTTACTGATTCTATTCGAATTTTATCTAATAAAAAGATATATCCTAAAAAGATAATCGTTTATTTATAAAATTTATATTTTTCTGATTTAATAAGAAGATTATTATCTTAAAGTAGTTATAATACTTTATAGATATATTCTCTATATTCTTATTTTATTTAAAAGAAGATCAGGATATTATTTAGATATACTACTATAAAGATATTTAAATATTCTTAAAGAATATTATTAATTATATACTGGAATGTTATAGGGGTATTGATTAGGCCGAAAGGTATTACCAGGTATTCGAAAAGTCTAAACTTAATTCTAAAAGTGGTTTTCTATTTATTACCTTTCTTTATTCGAATCAAGTTATACACTCTTTTAAGGTTTAGGGTAGTAAACCAGTTTATTCTATATAATCAATTATATAATTTATTAATTAATAATAAAGAGGTCTAATCCTTAATTATAACTATATTCAATAATCAGTAATCTATAACCAGTTATAGTTTATTATTCTTTTTTAATATAAATATAATAGGGTATCCTACTTTAGATATAAATAATTAAATATATCCTTTTTTAAGTATTTTATTAAGATACTCTCTTAATATCTTAAGTTCCTTAGTATTTAATATATAAATCTTAGTAAAAGTAGGCTTCTTTCTATTTATAATCTGAATTTCATAGTCCTATTAATTATATAAGGGGAGCTTTATTTTAAATTCTTTATAAAACAGTTTAATATACTTATAATATTCTTTTAGTATAGATATAAGTTATTTTTCTATATCTAAGAGTGGTTTATTTTTAAAGTATTCTTATAATTACTTTATTATTATCCTAAAAGCAGTAATAACCTATCAAGTTTATTATTATCAACCATTATATTGTTTTTTAGTATAATTTCCTAATAAGAGGCCCTTTTTAATAGCTATAAAGTATACTTTCTTCGCTTTACCTATTATTATTAAATCTTTATAATCTTTTAAAGATAATATAATATCACTCTATTATATCTAGCTTATCTTTTAATTAATCTATAGATTACTATTAAATAACCAGAGATAACCTAGTATAAATTTATATTCTTTAGTATTTATTATATTAAATATAATACTATCTTAATATCCTTAAACTTTAAATTAAAGATAATTAATCTCTTTATTGATCTATTCTTTATTATAAATAAAGATATTCTCTTTTAGGTTATATAAGAGATATAATTCTTTCTTATTATACTATAATAATTATATATAATTCATAGCTTTTAATAATATATAATTACCTATTACTCCACTATCCATTAAAGCATAAAAATAATATCCTATAATCTATATTTCTATTATTAATTTAAGCCTATTAATACCTATTATATAAAGGGTCTTTTATAGGGGATTGTATTATAACTCTCTTATAGATAACTTTACTTGTTTTTTAAGTTTCCAGGATTGTATTCTTTATATAATCTATTATAATTTATCCTATCCAAGCCTTAAATAATTATATAATACAGAGTTTAATCGGATTAACTTCCTTTATAGATTTAAAAGTTAAATTCTTATTTATAGAGGTTCTTTATTTCCTTGTATATATATTTGTTTTCTTCTATATATTATCTATATTAGGGTTTATTATAGTTAATCGCTATTATAGCTTTATACTAAGTCCTCCCTAAGATACTATCTTCCAATAATCATCTTTTATATTATTATACTAGCTTCTATTATAAGTATATATTATACTTAAGGTTAATATAATTATATAAATCCTCTTTTCTATAATCTATAAATTATAATCTATTATATCCTAATTCGAGTTTTTCCTATTTATAGATCTTATAATAGATAAACTTATAATCTTTATTTTTAGCTCCTTATCTATATTCTTCTAGGGTTTTAAAGTATAATTCAAACATATTAATTCCAAAAGATATAAAATACTTAGCCTTATATTAATTAATAAATTAATCTCTTATAAGAACATTCTTAATTCCTTATACTTCTATATAATATAGAAAGAATTTATTCTGGATTTTTATTTTCTAGTATTAAAAACAGAAGAAATCGATATATAATATCCAGCTGATTTCATTATAAAAGATATAATTAAAGTCTAAGAGTATATAATCATCTTTATATTTACTATAATTAATCTTTAATATAAAGGCTCTCCTAAGGTAATTTCCTGGAATAGGAATACCTAGGCCTTCTTTTAATATCTATTTATAAATATATTTTATAATTATAAGTTAAAGATTAACTCTGTTTATATAGCTTAATACTTATATAAGTTTAATTATTACTTCCCTAAGGTATTTATAAGCAGCGCTCTTAGATAATAAATATAATATAGTATAATACTATATTATCCTAAGAGGTTTATTACTCTCAGATTTTAAAGAGCTAGAGTCCAAGCTATTATTTATTATTTTATCCTTAACCAGGGTATTTTTATTATTTATAGCAGGGATTACTTATCGATCCAGGATCTCCTTAAAATACTCTTCTTTATCTATATCTATATTCAGTTATTAATCCTATTATATAGTACTAGATTAGGTTAGTATAGTCTATAATATTAATAATTATTAAGGTATAGGGTATCTATAATTTCCAGGTTATTCTTATCCCTATCCTCTTTATCCTATTATAGCCAGAGTTTATCTATTTATAGCTATAATATATACACTTTATTATATATTCAGTACTGGTTTCCAAGGTTTCTTACTTTTCTTAAGTTATTCATAGTATTATAATATATATCTATACTTATTACAGTTATAATATTAGACTTTAGATATATTATATTTCTGGGTTATATTAAGTTCTATTCTTCCAGGATTTTAAGTATATATATAGGCAATAGGTTCTTCTCTATATCTACCTTAATTAAACTGGTATTATATATTTCTTTATCCAAAATCGCTCTATCTTAATCCTTTATTCTTTCTTTATTTATATTATATAAACTATCTATTATCAATCTTAATAGCTATTCCAATATACTTAACTAGGTTTTTAAATCTGTCTTCCCTAAAGAGTTTATCTTTAATTTCTTCTTTAAGCCTATTATAGAAGTATTCCATTAATATATCATCTTCCTAGGTAATTTATAAGGTAATTTATCTAAATTCCAAGGTATAGTTTAAAGCTGATCCGTATTAATATAGTAGTTTAAGTTTCTTGATTATAGCTCTCTCTTTATCTACTTATCTAAAAACTTCTTTAATTACTTTTTCAAAGTTAAAGTACTTCTTAAAGATTTATTTAGTTTCCTTATCCTAGTCTTTCTCTTTCTTATTTATATAATCCTTTATAATAAATTCGAACCATTTAAGAGCAGCTCCTTCTATATATCCTATAGTATAAAGGATTTTCATAGACTCTTCCTATAATTAATAAAGATAGAATTAATAATATTAAAATAAGTGGGTTTTTATATAACAGCCTGACCTGTTATAAGACTAGTAGCTAAACCTACTACAGCTTAGCAGCTAGACCTGCTATAAGACCTAAAAAGCCTGTGCAGCCTGACCTGCTATATCGGGCTAGACTAGTAAAATAAGGGCTTATCCCTTATACCCCTCCCTTTCTTATTATTTGGAATACTTAGAAATCTAAAGAAATATTATTTGGAATTCTTAAATAATTCCAAATAATCCTAGTATTATTTAGATATATAAGATAGCTAGATTCCTAGTTAAATCCTGTTTTCTTTTCTATATCGGCAATACAATTACTTCTTTCTTCTTTTCTTCAGAATTCACTCCGGATAACTATTCGCTGCCTTTCTTCCACTGCTATAGCTACTAGCTTTAGTTATGACCTTATACTGCAAATTGCAATAAATAATAAGCCTTAAATTGGATTAGGAATATCTAAAATAATCCTAAGTATTCAATAAAGGGTCCTAGCTTATAAGGTTTAATAATTTTATTAAGATCCTTCTATTAATTCTACAACTTAGCTTTAAGTTCTATATTCTTCTTATATAAAGCCTAAAGCTTAAAGGTAAGCAAGGTAAGAGTTAATTAAATAGTATCTATAATAATTAATAAGGCAGTTTATAATATTATTTAGGGTTATACAATAACCTACTAAATAAGAGTTATTAATATATAACATTTAATAAATTCTTAAGGGATAAACCTAATAAAAGGGGTTTATATTAACAGATAAATTAAAGCATTCTAAGCAATAGGTCTATTATATTAATAATAGATATAAAATATTATAATCAAGGATTAAATATCAGTATAATAAATAATAATAAATAATATAATAAAATTAAAAATATATTAATAACTATCTAAATTATATCTAAGAGAGTGAAAATTAAAGGTATATATATATATTTTAGATTATAATTTAAGCTATAATCTTTATTACTGGATTATACTTAGAATTATAAGCTATCCTGTTAGATCACGGTTTTAAGAGTAATCCTAAGCCTAGAATCACCTTTAAAATTATAATCCAATTCCATATAGTTTCAAGCCTCCGGTATATATCTAGTGATATTATAAGTTATATAACCAAGGCCCACTATATAACCTTAGCTGTTAGGTTATAACACTACTTATTTTAATAAATAATATAATTAATTCTATCCTCTTTTTTATAGACTTTAATTTAAATAATTATTATATCTTTCTTTTATTATTTTAATTATTAGCTTTAATTAATCTTTATAAAATTATAATATTAATTAATTATTAAATTACTTTTAAGCTATTATTAATATAAATAATATAATATTTTAAATATTTTAAATATTAATTAATTTAAATTTTTTTATTTAATTAAGAAATAGCTATATATATAATAATTCTACTTATTCTTATATACTCTTTCTTTTAATATATAATAATAATTACTTATCCTTTATTATATCTTTAAGGGTATCTTTATAATACCTAAACATCTCTTTAATAGAGTATCAGAGAATTTCCCTAATACCAGGGAGTTATAATATATTTATATATGGAATAGAGCAAGGTCCTTTATTACAGGGCTATTTATATACATACATACCTAGTAATACTCCTTTAATTAATAGCGACGTACTAAGCGTACTACCTTAAATATTTATGTAAAGTAGCAAGCCTGAACACCGTCTTATATACAACTCGGTTCTACCTACCAGCAGAGGTTTAACTTGACAAGGCCTTCCTCCATCGCATGTATTTGTTCCTTAGTATAATACCACACCTGTTTGTCAGGTAATTTAATTCTATAATAATGCTCTCTATATAGGCCTCTAAATATCTGCAATTGCCTCGTCTTTTAGAGGATCTGTAATATAATAGATACCCCGACCACCCCGAGAACTTGGATGGTAGTCTAAGGAAGTTGTGTCGTCCTTTCTGTTTCCATCAGGCTGGCCGGTGTAATCACTGCCGACTATTGACCACCCTGCCTTATCAAATCTTGACGCCCAACTGGCCGAAGAGTGTCAACTAATAACGATTTAGTGGAGAAACAAGTCTATTTCCCCCTTTCCCTATCTATAGACGTCTACTCACAGGGTTATTATTCAGTATCAGCACCTGCGACCGGATAAGTCGCGAAATAGCATGCTGGTAGTAGACATCGAGGGGGTTTCGCCAATGTGTATTTCAAAGTATTTCGCGTCGTAATCCGCGATATAGTCGGCGTGGAAAACGTATCCATTTTAGTTCTGGTACTATCTATTGGCCGTTGGTCAGGAAATAGCGACCATTATCAGGCAGGCTAGCGAACGAGTATTTTGAAAAGGCGAGGGAGATCCAGAAAGCAGGCAGATAACGTGCCGAAGTATTTGTAAATACCCGCTCAGAAGACACAATCCCGCGCGTTTCATTCGTCACTCTGGTTGTGCACAAAGAGTCTTGCTTGAAGATACACATTGCAGATACAAAAAGACTGCTGGTCGTAACCATGCTTAGTCGCAACGTTATGCATGAGACAATAGCAAGATCATTGGTTCTAATATTCTTTATTGACAGTGAACATTACATCCATCAACAGCAACTCGTCAATTTGGCCCAAGACTGGAATGTGTTCGTCACCCTCGATACCAAGCCCAACTTTCTGAGCCACCAGAATCATCATCTAGGCCGACTCGAGAATAGCTCATTACGCCCGTGGCGCTGTGCGCTTATGGTCCCTTTACAACCCTGGTAGTACATCCTGACGTAGAGCGTTAGTTAGTGGAGATATAAAGTGTACAAAGACAAACCTGGCGTGGTTCCTAAGAGGGCGTCGACGATTCCATACGGTCCGAAGTTGGTTGAGCCGCTAATATGATGCTCTTCATGTGCTTCGTCGCCGTATATCAGTTTAACCTGCTCCCCAACCGCAGAAATAAACGCAAACAGCCCCACAGTGAGAATGTTCATCTCCAGGAACCTGGCAATCAACACGACTGGCCCTCCGTACAGAAGATTAAAGTCGATCATGGACATGTAGCTTACAGTCCATACATGATGCTGTCCTGGCTTCAGAATCTCATGGTGCTTCGCGTGTACTAGTTTGTATACCCCGGGAAGATGCCAAATTCGATGAATCAGGTAGGACACAGCGTCTCGAAGGATCAAGGCGACAACCATGTCGCTGACCATCTCTCTCCAGGAAGGTAGGCTGTATGGCTGAGCCCAAGTTCGTGTCAGTACCGGGTTGCCCCTGGTATACCACACGTAACAAATATGAGTCAAGGCACCTGTGGCGTGGTTTCGTAGACTTTGCCTCATCATCCTCTTCGAAGTCTTACTATCATAGGGCGGGCGTATTAACTCCACAATGATGCCGAAAGCGAGGTAGGACAACTGAATTAAAATGTCCGCATATACCTCGAGCCAGCCAGCAGAGTATCGATCGATCCACAGATCAACACACTGTTCCAACCGTGCTAAACTAGAGGAGGAGATCATGGTCTGCTTTTGTCGTACACGCGAGGATAAAAGTTGCCTAGTGAGCGATGATTTGTATATGATGATTTGGGGCTGGTAGTTTGATTGAAAGGGTTCAATCATCTTACCTTAAGCGGGGAATGTCCTTATTTATACTTCTTAGAGCCCCTAGTCAAGGTAGTAACATGCCCATCTAGGCAATGGTCCCAATTCATTCAAGCAGCAACTGCTAAAATGGCCACCAATGCAAGTGTATACTGTCTTGTAAACATGTGTATACACACCCATTAGAGGGGCCATACCTTAGGCAGCTTTTGGTCTCAAACAGTATCAATACAAAATTGAGGCTTATGCTCAGGAGACTTAGCTTCGCCAAGTCGCCTGCAGTGAGCCCACCTTTAAAATTAACCTTGTATTGATAGCATCCGGCGTAACAATGTTCGTATAGACGCCGACATGTGACGACCACCGCCGCGCTAATCGTTGACTCATTATTAGCATACGACGTCGACTGGATAAGACATAGGTAATGCACAATCATAGGCTTAGATACGGTGTTGATTGCTAATGTAGATGGATACGGCTAGTGATGCGGTTGTTTGAGTTGTATCGAATACGTAATGGTTTAGGATACGTCCGATGACCTGTAATCAAATCGGCCAACGGAGGGTTTATTCTAGCGTAGCTGGTATACAGTCGACTATCTTGTGCTGTCCGACCACCTGTAAGCTATTAGAGCTCCACTCTATCATAGAGAGGCGATATATTAGTTATACAGTAGCTGCTTATTGGTGCCTATACCTCTCCTCTATTATATATATGGAGATTGCATGAGCGGAGATATCAACCGTATATATGTCCCTGCTTCACCGCTAGTTGTATAAGCCGAGTTTTTTGTGATAGGCGTCGACTTGAATTGGAATAAGTGGCCCTTTGCTTGGGAATAGCGATGTGGATGAGTATTATATGGATTAGCTATATGCGTATAATGATTCGAATGCTTTATATTATAGTATAAGAGGAAAAAATCTCGTCCTGGAGTATCACAGAATGATTGTTTAACTAATAATACTGAAGAATTCAACCCCCCTATTACTGTCTAACGGGATAGGATCTTGAGTTCATAACCTTGCTGTGGTGAGCGAGCGTTAGAGAACCTTGGCTCTTGACAGTTATTAGCTAGCGAGTCAGGACGCCCTATTCTAGTGCCTGTACTAGTAACCTCAAGACGGGTTAGCGTTTCGGCTAGCTATTCGTTACACTATCCTGACTAAAGTGGAACTGAGAATAAGGCACTAGGGGTCTCTTGGTATGGTACCCGAAAGATTTATGGCACCCGGGACTTATTCTGGTACCGGGGGGCCTCTTATGAAACTAGAGCACTAGGTGATTGAGATCCCCGAGTGCCATGAGGAGCCCGAGTGCTAGTGATGGAGATCCCCGAGTGCTATGAAAACCCTGAGAGCTAGTGAGAAGGATCTTTTAGTGCCATGAAAAACCTGAGTACTATGAAACCCAAGCACTAGGTAATAAAGAGCCTGAGTGCTATGAAGAACCCGCCAAGGCGCTTACTGCACTATTATGATGGGTAATACTAATGCTAACAATAATGTTAGTACCTTAAACACCAACGCTTTATAGCCCTGGAAGTTATTATTGTCAGCTTGGTTCGGATTCAGGTAATATTACAACTGCTCGGGTGGAACTTTCCAAAACCCTCAGTATTGCTGAAAAGAACATATCCCTATGAAAGAATTTCCCAATAACGGAAATTATATTAGTGAAGAGGCCCATAATTATATTAAAAGAACCCTTATTCCGAATTTCAACACCAGAATCACGCTTCAGGGTACCATGGCAAAGGTGTAGACCTATGACGCTCTGAGGGTCCCGTATCAATTTGTTGCCAGCCTCTTGTTTGACCGCTTCCTAAACAAGGTCAAAGATAGGTAAACGTTAGCCAGGACCGAACTTCTGGACCATATGAGAGAAGGGTTGTGATTCCTTTGGGTTTGTCCCTTAAGAATTTATCAAACATCATGCTGATATATAAGCCCTGGTTATGCCTCTTATCTACCAGGAAACCCAGTCATTATATACATAACAGGTTATATAAACTACTCTATGCCATCGGCCAATTCCCTTGGTTCTATGGCCCTGTCCCATTATACTTAATGCCTTCTTCCTTCCAACGCCCTCATTGGTTCGTTTGTCTGTAACACATGGCTATCTAAAGATTTTGGGTAATGGTGAAGGATGGCCGTTTGAAGTCTTATGAGGCCACGGGTTAAAAGCCACCCCCAAGGTGGCTTTGGGGACAGGACCGCTTCTATAGCATATGGTATTGCAGGATGGGCCTCACTCATATCCGGTCAGCCCTCACACTGCAATAATTCTAACACGAAACCATATGGCCGAACCCCCAAGGACACCCGTTAACGATTTAACTTTTTATAATGCAGTTCATTCAATTTATATTGTTATATGCTATCTGTTCAATGTTTTGTTTTGTGTGACAATTTGGAACAAGATCGCGCTTTATCCTCCATCGCCAGTTGTGTTATTATGACACAAGAGTCAGTAGTCCAGTCTCAACATTATAAGTAAGTCCCTGTACATTTGCCTTCAACTCCTTTCTGAGGAACGGCGAACTACGTAGAAGCTGGACGTCGTATTTCACAGCCTGTTCAATCTCTGTGCTAGTTACTTACTCAGCCTACATCAATGTTGTTATATCTGGGGAGTACGTACTCGGTATAATTCGGAAGACGAAGGGAATTCACATCTGCCAGCGACGAGCTCGATCCGAGATGGTTACGGATTACATCCTCTGACACGTAAGTAACACCACAATCCGTATGGTTGATGACCAACACCGTTGTGAACTTGAAGAGGCTGTCCAAAGACACGAGGTCTGAGATGTTGCCTCCGACACGGCCGCCTACGTTTCGGAGGGTGACGTATTCTGGCAAGGTTTGGGTCAGGTAACCCTACTCTCTCAAGATGATGAGGCAAACGTACCACCAGGGGAAGTAGTCTGGAAGAACTGATCAGGGTTACAGCGGGAGTCCATACAAGTGACTAGAAGCTTATTTTAGTTCTTGTCTAAATCGTCCGAGGATGTGTGAGAACCGTAGGGGGTGACATACATATGAACACCGATGGCGTGTTGTCCAAACCTGCCATCAGTTCGGGCAGCTTCGGAGGCGTTTTATGCATCTGCTCGGCATATTCTCTGTGTCCCATGTTAGATACTCTATTATGCGACCTTGATCAGTGGAGGCTTGGTGTACAGTACTTATTACGTTTAATAAGTTCTGCCACAGTTGGGTGGCCAGATGGCTTGACAACCACGGTATTCTCTGGCATGTTGGTGATGGTGTCTTGCTGTTGCTGGACACTAAACAGTATGAACGCAAGGGTTATTTATGTATATTCCTGCTTTAGAGTTCAACAATTAGGCTAGCCAAAACCTGAAGTTCGATAGAAGACATGAGGGCCCTTAAAAACAGATTCACCGAGTGGTACATTAGCGTGACTTGGAAATTCGCGTTTTATAAAGCTGTGGCCTGATGGACATGCAAGGCCGAAACACCGCCATTAGTGCCACAATCATTCGAATTTATGAGCCAATGTGGGCGTGTTCGGCCGCTGTTGAGTAAAGACCGAGCCCGGCAAGATAATGTACCGAGCTCGGCAAGATAATGTACATATCGAATCGATTGCTTGAATAGGTAATATGGCCCTACAGGACATCAGTAGCAGGAAGGGGCGTGGCCGTATGGAACTACACAAATGCGTGTGAAGGGACGAACAAGACCTAGGGCTGTAGCCTTAACGAGGAGAAAATAGTGTATGAACATAGCTCAAAGGGGTCGGGCCAAATGACGCTAAAAAAACAACGCCGTTTCGAGATCACATTTCTCTTGTCTCGATTCTCATGGCCCATTGTCGGTAGCCAGGTAGCAGCCAGCCGACCCACGATTTCGTGACTAAGTGGGAGCGATCACAAAAACCGAGACACTGGCAGGATGCGTATACTTCCAGCCGACTCCACCTTATTGGCATGCCGGCAAGTAGAGTGTCTGATATATGAATATGAAAGGAACCGTGTCCCCACAGCGTTTATTTGCCTGCCCCGTATCTACCTGTTGGTTAACGTCCTTGTGTAAGGTATATTTAGATAATTAAGGCGTACATTTCTTAGTTGGCTCTAAAATACCTAGAATATATAGAAATTCAGGATATTAAAAAGCTTTAATAATATACTAATAAAGAAAATATATTTATTTTAAATAATCTTTAATTTATATTAAATATTAGTTTTTAAAAATATCTTAAATACTAAGATTTTATTATTTTTTAAATATTTTTTATAATATTCTAAAAAAGGATAAGTAATAATATAAATATTAATAGATTTTAAAATAAAGGAAATATCCTAGATTTTTTATATTTTAGATATCTTAAGTTTAGTTAAAAGTTTTACACTTAATTAATTACTTAAAGGCTCTTTATAAAGACCACACTAATAAATAAGCATAATTCTTTCTCTTTTTAAAAATGGTAAATAACTATATCTATACGCTGCTAATATATAGTTTAGCGGCTACCTAAAAAGGAATATACCCTTGTAACAGAGTACTGTAGTAAGTTTGTCGCGATCGGACACTAGTCAGGTGGAACTCAGCTGTGACACTGTTAAGCCCTAAAAACGTTGATCTGCAGGGCCTTGTGATAAGTGTGGAAGATTACTAGCATTGTGCCCATCAGCTAGCTGCAAAGGTGAAGCGGCAAATCTATAAGATTTCCTGCTAAACTGGGAGATGACTCCCTAGGTGTACATTCACCTCTAGTCCAAGCTAGTTGGTGTTGTAATGCATGCTAGTTAGTTTTATTCTATGCGGTGCCTTCGCCTTCATGTTCAAGACAAACTCCAGCAGCGCCATTGCCTCTCATTCGTCAGTCGCGTCATGAGCACTGTCAGCATAATTGCCTAGCTTCAATACGAGATGCAAGCACTGCCCATGGGAGGGGTGGCCTTATTCTTTGTTTCATTTTCCTCTTGTCTCCCCCCTTTTTACCCCCATTTCTTCTTTTCATTCCAGCACTAATGTAGAGCCCCAGCTACTTGTGCATGCAGCATCGTAAATACACCAATCGCCCCACTGACTGCCTACAGGGAATATTTAGCCTTACAGCTAAGCCCTATATGACTACGAACTACTACACTAGCGCGATATCACGTCCCTCGAAGTACGAGATGGCCTGCCCACGATGCCAAAAGCTCATGAACTGCTTGCAGACTGCCGGGAGGTGTTCAATCCAATGTTCATTTTCCGGAAATCGATAATCCTGGCTGTCGCTTGTGGAAGCTATCAGTTGTCTACAGACTTTGGGCACTGTGATACCGAAGAAGGCGTCCTTGAGGGAGTCCAATAGACCATATAGTGATGAGGTGAGCTTGCGCTGTATCATCGTTGACGCACTATTGCCCTTGGTCTGCGCGCTGCTGTCTCTGGGTGTGAGGCAGTTTATACTGAAGTATTAGGAATTTCACGTTGTTGGTCGTGTGATAGGAGTTTCATCAGGCGGTCGAGCTCGGCAAAGAACACCAGGGGGTTTGAAACTCACCTCAGAGATTCCAATGCGGTGCGCAATGTCTGTCACAAACAGATTGAAGTCCAAGAATGTAGAGATCGACGCCCTGCCTGACTCGGTACTGACTCAATCACGCGGTACGCGTGAAAGGCTGAGCAAGCCAGGCACACCGATCGTACTTGTCCACGCTTTGAAGACGTTCCCACTTTGAGTGTCATCAGGCGACAGAAGGCTTCCCAACTGCTGCCATCGAACATGAGTACCGCGTGGGGTGGTGGCAAGGTAGAACTAACTGTTCAGGCATTAGGTTCCTTCTCGTTAGTCATAATGAGACTGTGTGAGACGTGGGTCGAGAAATGGAGTCAACAAAAATCTCGAAAAGCACATTAAGACTTTGAGCACACATTGGTGGACGATAATTGAGTTAGTTGACTCAAATTTCTTCCAAGCGAATGCAAGAGGTGCGGGGGACCTTACAAAAGCGGATTGGCCTACTATTGCAGCTTAGGTCTAACCTACGGACTGTTTACTCCATGCCGAGAGCTACATTAGACCCTTCCATACTCTGTAGATGAACTAATTACCAATACATACAATCGGACGGTGTGCTCAAAGGCCAACTTGATGAGTGTTTACCCCATGCCGAGAGCTACATTAGATCCTTCCGTACTCTGTAGTTGAACTAATTACCGATACATACAGTCGGACGGTGTGCTCAAGGGCCAACTTGGTGACTATATACCCCACACCGAGAGCTACGTCGGACCTTCTCTAGTTCGTGCTCTTTCGACCGGGCTTGTATTGTAGAGCGGTTGATGATTTCTATTTTATTATTTTCAGATTTTATTAGTTGATTCAAGCCAATTCCCTGGCCGGCGTTAAATGCTAGTTATCACAATCTATAAGAAGAGGATAAAATGTCTCTCTGCTCAAAGTTCTGACATAGAAGAGACTCAATATCATCATACTTTATCGTTATATCATCATTGTGTCTAAACTCAAAATTATGTTTCCGGCATCTACAGCAATGGAGCAACATCATTACGTATTGATTGCTCTATTTATTGCCTTTTGCTACTGCACCTGGAAGTTTTCGACCAAGATTATCACGTACTTCACCATTTCAAGCGAGTCGAGTAAGCAACTGAACGAAAATGTGCTAAAGGAAATAACGAATTTGGCTGGCAAACACGAAGCGGCCGCGGTGCTTGCTTCACTAGTTCACGAGGATGGCGCAGGCAATTGGCCGCCCAAAACGAATCATGATCATACAACATGGCCCAAAGCACTCCGCCCGTACAAAGAAATCTATCTACAGTTGGCACCTTTGCTGCCTGTATCGACTCCTTCATTAGATGACGACTATAACAGAAACCTGATCACAAAGTTCCGCGGGCAGTTTGAGGTTTTGTTGAAACAAAACATCGAGCTGGCGGATGTCATTTCCTTGCTCGAGGATGCGGCAGCCGGCAACTGGAGCATCATGACAAGGGAGATCTACAACGCCTTTTACGCATGTTTGGCCTGGTCTCGTCATGCCTATCGGTAAGTATACCAATGGCTCATGAGTGGTAAATGCACCAACCCCCTAACATGATGGGATGTTTGTAGATGGGGCACTATTCCAGTTGTCAAAGTCGCTCAATTTGAGGAAGTAGTAGACCTTCCCAAGGAGCTTGTTACACCCTGGACGTACTTACAGCAGCGGTTCGGATGCAATTCTGAAGCTGGAAATATTATGAGTAGCCTGGTGCTCAATTTCGATGAGCAAGATCAATATGTGTTTAGAGCCAACGCCGGTCTACGCAAAGAGGTTGTACTCGCTGAAGAAGAATTCGGGCGAATAATTCACGACGTTGAGGCCCATGTAAGTTTCCAAATGTGGCTAAATTAAGTCGTTTTGCAACCCAGAAGTGGTTAGAGCTGATAAAACTAGGCCCTTCCCGTTTACCGCGACATCCTTTTAGCAATACTGAGCTTTTCAAACGGTGACAAAAAAGCCTGCGCTAGGCATCTAACCCATATCGCAGGCCAACTGCGACCTGCATTCAACGTGTACTTTAGTCGGCTTCACAACACTGGTGTTCCACGTTCAGTCTGGCTGTCACATGTTCAAGGTTTCTTCGCTTGGAATGCTGGCTACAAAGACGAGGCGACAGGCGAAATGATACGGTTTGACGGGCTGAGCGGCAATCAAGTGTTGCTATTCCAAGCCTTGGATGCCTTCCTAGGTCTTGAGGAATATCTTACCCAAGAGATGCTTGACCAAACAGTACCATCTCGCCAGCGGGACTTCTGCGACGTACTTAGAAAATACTCATTCCGCCACATACTGAAGGAGGCCGACAATGATGAAGGCATGGCCAAAATAGCTGAAGAATTCAACCAAATACTGCAGCGCTTGAGGGTATTTCATATCAGTGCTCTCTGATATTTTCTTTTCTTTTGCTAGCATAGTGTAGTTATTCCGATCGGCGCATAGAACTCGATCATTGGCCTATTTGTCCCAACCCGCCCCGGAACGAGTACCCATGACAGCAGGAAAGTCTACAATAAGTCCAAGTTTTGACGCGAGCCTGGCGGTGTGGGACGGGTTTATGGTAAAGAGATTGCGGCAGACTTACTAAAGACCAGGTTGAGCCTACTGTATATAGTGTTGCTTATACGAGCGACACTATTCCTTTGGCATCGCGAGTTGATCTTCCAGGGTTGACGGTCTAAAAAATAAAGGGAAATACTTCAAGTCAAATGCTGAGGGACATTGACTCAGAAGGCTGTGATGTTACAATTCCGATGTAGATTAGATGCGATTACGATACTGGGGCCAAACTCGTTTTGTGGGTGATAATTATAATAGGATATTTTGCCAACTCATTGATTTATTGCCTATGCTGCTCTGGATCCAGACAAATTATAAACTATTTGCAACGACCTGCGGCAACTGACGACTTTGGTGGTGATGGGCGTGTGATTGGCGCCTTCTTGTAGAGTAGCACCTAGCGCTCGATTATGCCTCAGATCTCTAGTCACCAAATGGTGATGATGCGTCAGAGCAGTGAGTCTCTAGCTGCTATGCTGGTATGCATCTTGGGCATGTGGCTTACTAAGCCGCGTCAGGGATATATAGCGCTCCAGTCATGGCGAAAATTGACGCCCATATAGCTCGGAACCCCTCAATAACATCTCGCCAATGTGTTGTGGGTCAGGATACAGCTGCGGGCTTGCGTTGTGAAGCAGGTCATGAAGCACCTCCAGCTGGCTCTTGACCGTCTACGGTATAATTAGGTAGTCAGCAAGGTCGATCACCTCGCAGACCAATTTCAACGGGTAACCCCTGTCCACGTGAGGGATCCCCCCCCACACAAGAGCAACGTCACACTATTGCGGCTGGTACATCGAAACAACTTCATAATTCAAAAAGTCCTTCGATGGGGAGTATGCCGTAGGGGGTTTGGCCCTTGGAACCGTGTGTGCTTAGCCTCAGACCCTGTATGTATTTACTTGGCACCTCGTTCCTAGAGACTCCAGGGGCGCCTTGAAACTATCCCATTGAAATGCCGAAAAATCCTCTATGCAGGTGATTTGGAACAGTAAGTATCCCCTTTGGTGACTATGCACCATCGAAGCATGGCTTGGTAGTACTGGGTGGATCGGTAGTCGTGGCAGCCTGTAGCCGTGGACGCGGCATGCCACGTTTCTAGTAAGCAGTAAAACATATTCAGACAGACGTACGCTTGTATTGTGTTGTATTGTACTTGAGCCAGTTCTACCCAAATGCTCTATCCTTGTATAGGTTAGCAGATGCAAGCTGTAGGGTTGCGTTGATGGTTGGATGAGTAGACGACTTACAGAGCAAATGCATACGCCCACAGAGACCCACTGCTAAAGCCGGCGATTCGGGTGTGCATATCTTTTAAACAGTGGGTCCATTTCTCTGGCTGTATACACCTAGTGGCTTGCCACTGTACTCAGGTAATTCTACTGGGTATAAGAATCTGTAAGCATTAGTGCAGTACTACTATGGCTATATATTACTTGCTGGCAATGGCCCCGCTCGATGCTCCACACATGAACAGATCGGTCTACGATAATAAACACGAAAGTGTTGCCCACAACCCATAATTTGCAGCGCCTAGACATCGCTCTGTTGATAATCGAGTGAGTGTCTTGCGAAGATTCCTGTCTTCGTGTCGTAGATCTGGACTAGAGTGTTGCCATATTGGTGATGGGCTGGTAAAAGTATGGCTAGGATTAGTGGGCCTGTAGACGGCTTGACTTCCGGGTGGCGGCACATTATCTAAGATACTCCGCCGACGCCATCGTACCCGATAAATTAGACAGTAGATGAAATAGTGATAGACACGGTGTTCCTTCCATGGATTGTGTCTTTTTGTGGCAGTTTCCCGAGAAAGTGGCGGGGAAGGGAGGGGTCAGGGGCAGGGGGGAGGGGGGAGGGGGGAAAGCATTACCTTACATATGTGTGTGTAACGAGCCTAAACAAAAGCTAATTAATAAGCAGGGAGGTTACAACTTGCAGCGGGGGCGAAAGCCGGAGATGCCAACACCGGGGGCCGGTTCTCATATGCAGTTAGGTGTGCTTAGTCTGCGACCAGTGTATACCGTATTACCTCACCAAATCTAGCTGAGACACTTTAGTGTATTTTGCTTTTTGCCCACCTCTCTGCAGTTTGCAGCCAATCGATTTTCTGGGGAAAATATATAGTACGAACTCCTTTTGCTTGTGTTGCAGTGCGATGCTAAAATGTCTCAGCTAGATTTGGTGAGGTAATACAGTAGTTTACTGTAAAAGTGGATAATTTTAAAAATCAATTATAAATCCAGATTAAATAAGAAACTTAGAATAATTTAATTAAACTAAAAATTAATTTTTTTTAAAATATATATATATATATATATTCTTTATAATCTTTAAATAATTAATAAATTTAATTTATTATATTTTTATTTATTTTAATTATAATATTATAAAGAAATATATAATATTATTAGATTTAAATTTATAATAATTATATTTCAATAAAATATATAATATATTTTTAATTTTAAATTTTAAATATTAATTAAAAAAGAAATTATAATATTTAAGTATTAAATCTATAAAATATATTTTTATTTACTTTTAAATATAATATTCCTTAAGTTATTAATAACCCTATACTAAGCAAAATTACGATTCAGGGTAGGGCGCTAGTATCTAATTATAGATTAATAATATATAACTGTATCTTCTTCAAAGACCCTGGCTGCTGCTGCTTGCATCTGTCCTATGTATATTATTATACTACAATATAGATAGGTAGTAGGTAGGTATGAATGGAGCTGATGAAAGCGGCAGTTAACAGAACTCAATCGTTAATGAGACTTTCAAGGGCTCTTTGTCTCAGGAGCCTCGACACCTCGAGTCATGCAGTTTCCCGTACTCCTTATTCCCCAGCACAGGGAGGGTGTCCCTCTTCCGCCAATATTTTGGCATGCCGCTTTTACTATAGTAAGTTAGCGTGTGGACCACAGGCGTAGTTAAAGTACAACCGCCTGAGTCCACGAATACTACGTAGCTCCTTCGGCACACCTTTGATAGTGTCGTTGGCGGAAAATGCAACGCGTTGGGTCAGTCAAACTAGGATCCCGTTCCTTTTCATGTTGCTACTTCAGGTTAGCGTGAGAGACCTGAAGCCTTACCAGGCGGCATGGATGTTTAACGAACCTTCGGTCGCGGCCCAACGTTGACTGCATTGCCGGCCCGGCATGCTCTTAACCCAGGGACATTTTGGGAACTGAGGATTCTCTGCAAGCTTCGCGAATCATATTTACATAGCTAGCTCGCTCTTCGCGATGTCTCGGTCCGACTATGCGGATGAACCGACCGCGGCGCCACGGGGGTCCCAGAGTTTACACCGGACTGGAGCATTAGGACCTCCAAGATACAACAAACGCATCAGCTGCTTACTGGCTTAATTGCTTATATATCCTTTAAGCGAGTCCTATATAAACAGCAAGCTGGACACTCAAGCCGAAAGAGCCGAGTATTATAATATGTATAGGACTAGCCTGTATAAAGAAGTATAAGACTTTGTATTAGCACAAGCCAGCCCTCTTATAAAAAGATTGAAATTATAATATTTAGCTCTTAAGAATACAGTGTAATTACTTTAAAAGATCAGAGATTTAAGTATACTAATAGTAGCAGCATCTAGATATAGCATGCCGAGTACTCCAATCTCTATAATATAATGTTATAAATCCTATATTAAGCTAGATCTGTAGGGATCGCTCAGGCCAGCATGGAAGCCAGCACCCTAGGCTGTCTTGACCAGCAGCAAGGGATGCCAAGCAAAAAAGCAAAGCTGGCCTAGACCAGCAGAAACAACACACAACCTTCGGATCTAGAAGAAGCCGGCCGCCAAGACCTTTAATATATGGTTTTAAGACAAAGGCCAACCAGCAAGCTAGCCAGAAGAAGATTAAAAAAGTGATCAATCGGCCCAGATAGATTATAAAGCTGCAGCAAGCTACAAGGGATAAAATTAAGGCTGGATCATACAGGATGCTTGTTTTGGAAGAGGCTTAAAAAAGCGATAGAAGCTGAAGAAGGAAAATAAGCAAAAAGTTACTACAGCAAGCTTATTTGTATAGCTCTTAGAACAAGATATCCGCCTAAGCAATATATTAGTCACCTTAATATGAGGTCATAATCCATTGAGAAACTCCTCTTTAATGCTAAATGAATTCTGCTACCTATCCAGTCTGCCTACTAAAGTTTCTGCTATACGCGACAGGAGAGCTCGAAAGTGCCACAGTGTTTAATCATGATGCTAGTTAGTCCTTGTATAGGTACTAACGAAAACTCTCTTTACAGACTACAAAACTAAGTAGTGTCTTCCTGACGGATTATGAGGGGCTAGAAGAGTTAAACACGATTGGGCCCAGAAAGAGATTCGAATAGCATGAACCTAAAACGTATAGACTTAAGTGGAAGGGCAGATCTTTCCAAAGAACACCTGTGACCTTGCCAGCTAAGTAAAGACTTCCTACTGATAAGCTGACGGTCATGGATAAAAAAAGGCTACCTTGCTAGAGATAAGAAAGCGATTTTCCCGTAATAGAATATATATGCAGGTGATTCGTGCAATACATATATACTGGTCGTCCGCACGACATTGTGGTCGGTTGAAGGCGTGCCTCAACTCCTTAAATACCCACTTTCATACCCTTGTTCCAGATTTCATATCTGATCATTAAATTGCCAAAGATTTTCCATTGAAACCTCCAAGGCAGTGTGGCCGGTGGATCCGTCGGCTGAGTTATGTCGCGGGGAAAGGTGTTCAGTTTTATTCGCCTCTGAAAGTTGTGGCGAGGTTACTTTACTGATGGCAATCAAAAATAGTTTGTGGATAAATGTTGCTGGTGCATGAACATCCTCAAGATATTTCATAACCATCATAAATAGGTTGAGCTTATTTAGACTCGAATGCCGAATAAGAGGGTCGGTTGACTTGGATTCAAAGAGATGGCTATGCATGGCTGGCAAAAGTAAAGGTATCCTAGAAGGAATTAAATAAAAGGGTTCATACTCAGCACGAAGAGAGTCCAGCTTCAAAAAAATTACTGGTTTTGCACGTACGTCATGGGGCTCATATAGTCGATTAGTCGATCACTAATGATCTTGTGCAACACAGTATTCATATTCGTCGCAGCTGTCCGGATCTTCTGGTGCACAAGATCAAACCACGTATCTTTGCTATCTGAGGCGGCATCTGGGCCCAATCTGCGCGTACGGGGTCTCCATAGTGCAATCGTTGCGGCACATTCACAGAGAACTGTCAGTTCCATGCTTTGCATAAGTACGAGGGGGAGCCTTACTCGAAGTGAAGTCGCAGATGACATGAGGAGAAAGACAGAATCGGGCTGGCTTGTGCATGATATTCGCCGACGAGCGTGATGCAGCACTTGAGCTCTTTTTCAGTCGCTTCAATCCAAGTGCGAAACGATAGGGGGTCCGTGAGGCTGTAGTTCTTTGATAAGATTTCACCAAGTGCTTTGCTGAGGTGTAAGAGAGCCACCCAGTGGTTAGCGAGCTGCCGAAAGTCGGGCGATATATACTTGACCCGGATCGGGACGTGCAACTCGGTAAAATCGTTTGTCAAGTCCTCGACTGATGGCATTGGGGTGTCGCAGTTGCGGGCGTTGATGCGCACGGGGCGGCTCATGGCGAGACTGAGCCAGCGATCGCGGAAAAAGCAGCCTAGACAAGTAACAGTTGTTAGATGAACCTGAGATCGTTTTGAAGCGCATCTTTAATGGATCTGCATTAATAGAAGCTTACTCCACCATATACGTCTCCACAACTGGCGTTGCCGATCTGAGAGGCGCATATTGTATTGTCCACGATCGGGATCACGATGTAGACCCAGGGTCTGAGAGAGGCCAATAGCGATACCCATCCAGTGCCATGACTCTGTACATTCACTTGAATTGGAGGACCAGAAAGCCAGGAGGCTGACGGATTGAATGATGGTAATGCAGTCTCTTTCGCTTCCACTGTCGTAAACGCACTATATATAATAACACTTGTGAGTCAGGCAAAACTAGGAGACCGGCAAAGGAAAGCGGCTTGCCTTTGCACGAGTGAACATCGAATTTTTCATCTCCTTGCGGGATTGATAGCCAGCTTGGCGTACCATCTCCTTATCAATGTGCTATATATCTGTTTCAGCATTTAAAGAGCAAGGACATGTACCCAAAGGAAACATGCTGTCACGGGAGAATCCAACTCACGTTTGCTGCTACAGAGAACATACTCCACAGAAGCAGTAGATTGACCGCAGAAGCACCACTATTCCAGAAGGCTGTGAGCACTACTGCTGCATCAACTACAGGCAGTATCGGGTGGATGTGGTGGAAGTAAGCTATCAGTAGTGCTTCGCAAACTGTTTTACTAGGGACCGAGAAGACAGCTTCAGATCCAAGATATGCCATATTCTGGGGCATCAAGTCGTGTGGTACGGTAGTATATGGCAGCCTATAATGTTGTGCAATTACGTTTTGGCCACCCTCAATGTCAAGAATGTAACCAATATCTTGTTGTTCCCCTGATCATAGAAAGTATTAGCCGATATGTTAGAAGACAAAACTGGAGGTATTTATGATGATATGCAAGACAAATATCAATAACACCCGCAGAGTCACACAACGTGGTTGATTCAGGAGCTAGGTATAGCGCAGGTGATTCGGTGCTCCAAAATGAATCAAGGAGCTCTGGAGCCACAGATTTTCGCTCAGAAAGGTCGCTTTCGAGTCCGAAAGGTTCGAGTAACTAGTTACCTCAAGGGCTTTCGCTTCCTTCCCTCTTTGGTAGGAGATATTATCTACCAAGGGCAATGGACGCGGCAGTTGAAGTCAGGGTTCAAAGGGTTCAATCTCAAATTCTTTTGCTTACCGACGTTGGAAATCCCTGTCCTTGATTCAACTGTATCGTCTGAGTTAGACAAAACCAAGCACTCAATTGCAGACTCGTCTCGACCACACCCGCGCACAGCGCTGTCACAATCCATAGAAGTACTGGCATCAGCTTCAATGACAGTCTCAAAACCCACTTCATATCGCATGTCGCTTGGAGGAGCAAAGATTGCAGTGGCACAAGATGCCAGGGAAACTGATGTCGGGGTCAAGTTCGCTCGCTGGGATCCCGCGCTAGATGAACGAGGAGGGTTGCCACGTAAACTGGTTGAAGGGATGCCAGTACCGTCTCGACCGATGGCCATTCCATCACGTTGCGTTTGTTGACGGCTGCGTTTTTATCATTGTTAGCATTCAGCATGATAGATCGTGAGCGAAAACGAACTTAATCGCTGTAATCGACTCCACTCGTGAGGCGGCACTCAAGTTACTTACCTCGAGGAACTCTGCCTCTCGTATATCTGACAATAATGGCCATGACGAGCACAGTTCAGACATGGGATACCGACTGTAGTGACATTGCACTTCACTTTTCGTTGCCGACAGATTTGACAAGCTGTTGGAGCGCGGCCCCGAACATGAGATACGCTGACAGAGGCGGAAGAGGTAGGACCTCTGGACCTCCAGATTGGGAGGCTTTCATCGTTGTCCTGTGCCATAAGTGCCATACGAATCGCTATCTCTGGGCAAATACGACGGAGTTTTTCAGAGAGTCGGAGAGTCGGCAAGTACTCTTCTATCGGGGTATAAGAGGGCATACTTCTGTCGCTGAAACTTACGAAAGATATAGAACATCAGTCCTGACCAATCGGGGTGTGTGTCTCTATTGCTTGTCGGTCTACAGAGTACAGAGGCATATTAAAACATCCATTATTAAAGCGGCATGCCAAGTGCTGAAGAGCTAATCAAACACTGGTCTAGCCTACGCCCAATGACCTATTTAGTGACATGGCCCGCGTTCCGGCTGTCTGCGAGCAGGGGCCAGCCGGCGATGACCGGTGGTGGAGAAAAAGCATGGCTATAGAAATTCTTGCTCTCTGGCTGGACCTGTCCCGGGGCTGCGCTGTAGTTCTGCCGCAGTTCTACTATTATACCGTGTTCCTTATAGAATATATTAACTTAAGATTTAAAATAGAACTCCTCTTAATTAAGGAAGTATTAAAAATAAGGAATATAAAAATACTTTATCTATTTAAAAAGAATATTCTTTTTATACTTTAAATTACCTTTAATATAATATATTTTTATAAAATAATAAGGCTATTTTTATTATAATGATATTAAATAAGAAATATAAAATAAGATTAATATAGATATTTTAATAACTGGGTTGAACACACCCCCTTGCTAGTTGACTAAGCTGTAGTTGTATAAGCTGCACTTAAGGGGATTGAGCTGTATAAGTAGATAGGCCATACCCGGGCCATTTGAACGGGCAGACATCATCGAATTCAAGTTTGTTTTCTCCCCTTCTACCCAAGAATTTTCCAGTGCATTCAAAAGACTAGCTATTAAAAAGCTGTCTTCTTTATTTAATAAATTATAGGATGATCAATTGATCTCTCAAGTTCATTTTATCATATCGCCGCTTCATGGCTTTTCTTGCCCATTCAATCCTTGCGGACTACGCTGGCTACGCAACTACCCTAAAATCACCCTGCAGTTCTGTGGGTGGTGTTGGTGTTGTTGTGTGTGTTGTTTTCCCCCTATCAAAACACCAAGCTATCCTACTTTATGTAACTCTATCTAGCACTGGATTATAGCCTATAAGAACTGCAGTCTGTTTAAAGAGATAATAAACGCTGGATTTTCTAAAGACAAGACCATTAATAATATGACTGCTATATTATTAGCTGGCACCGAGATCATATCATACTCACTGCGCTGATATATATACCACTTAGATGCTATAGTGCAGCAGGAATTGCATAAAACGCTATCTTATGTTATAAACTATATCATAAACATCATATTCGAGAACCCTGTGAGACATCTAGGAGGACATGACGTCAATTACATGTCTACGCCATTCTGTACAGTCTACTTAGTGTTGCATCATGTAGGTAAAATACGCTCGGTGTGACAGGTTCAATTGAAAGTAGTTATGATATACGTATGACAACCACTCTCTAGCACCTAGCTACATATTTCCTGTACTCACTGTTTGCATAATTAACCGCCTCTGCCATGTTTATTGTGTAGAACTATAATAGACAGCCTTGAAGTTCACATAGAGCCAAGCACGAGATATTGAGGTGCAAGAAAATCTCTTTCCGCTAGAGCTAACTAACTATACGTCATACACTGTAACAAGTACGTCGGGATTCGGAAGCTTGTAGGTATTTTCTGGCCCCAGCTTAGGGTCATTGGGATCTATACAGTATATTGCCCACGACTGGATATAAGCTTGATATGGGTACGACCTTTGAGTATTGAGTGTAGCAAGTCCAAGTAAGAAACTCAGATCCTTCACAGTATCGATATCAACCCACCCTTTGGCAGCACGGGGGAGTAAGCGAAGACGCAATACAGTCTCACCGTTGTCATTGAGGACTTGATGAAATGCGTTGAAACGAAGGTTGGTCAACATTATAGTTCCGGGACCGTCATATTTCGGCATCAGAAGATTTGGGATCCGCCCCGAAGGTCCAAATGTGATCTGAATGTCCAATTCCGTAAGGAGATACTTGCTGGCCTTGTCATGCTCTACCTTGATTGAGAAAATGAGGTCTTGCGCCAAGTTGTGCTCTCCCAAAATAACTGTATCCCAGTCTATGCCATTGTTGCTGCTAACAACAGTTTTGTATCTCGGCGGTTCCGCTGCTATGGTGTTATCTTGCCCCGTATTGGGTGGAGAGAACACTGTGGTTGGAGTAGAAAGGTCATTTGAAGAAAGAAGTCTCGTAGCACGCACATGAGGGCCCAGGTTTGTTGAGAGAGCAATTGAAGATGGAACATAGTTGGGATGGCGCGTGAATGTCGCATTGTCATTGGCATTGCCGATGCTGGACTCATCACCTGGTTGTGTTGACGGAGCGGTGTCGCTTTGGCTCTCTTGGCTATCAGCAAATGGAGCATTTACGCGAGCCGGTGTCAGCCGTTTCAGGGTTCTGACCTCGGGGCCTGTATTGCTCAAAGGGCCAAGCCTAGCGAGAGTTGATTCTGGAGGATGGGGCCTCAGATCAATGGTGAGATTGTAAATGGGGTCATTCATTTGCATCGAGAACAACGCTGACGTAGCTGTGTCATCTTGGAAAAAGCGCTTTTTCTGCCCACCGTCGTCATATGTCCCCATATACTCGTTCAGGATCTCGAGTTGCAGATTAGCAAACTGGGGCAGTCGCAAGATGCGCAGATCATTCAGCATTGTGCCGGGCTGAGAATTCCATATGAAGATGTTGTCAGTGGATTTATCGCCAGAAGGGGTATAAATGATATCCGATTTAAGGGCGAGGTGTCTATCATCATCCTTCATACGTGTAGTCTGGTCCACTGTGTACTGTCGTCTCATGTCCACTTTAATCTGCCCAGAACCAAGTCCCCTTGCAACAGCAAACCGCTGTTGGTGTGCCGGCTGCGTAAACACGAGACTGCCAAAGTCTGCTGATCCGGGAACTCGATCCATGAAGCCCATCATCACGCCGTCTGTTACAATCTCGTGACGTAGCAACGGAGCGCCGGCAGGAAGATCTTGGCCAGTGTCTTGCAATGCTTTGCCATCTGGTAGTACCTCAACGCGTAGATCTGGAAACATAGTAACCAAATCAGAGCGCAGATAAAACCCATAACTAGGAATCTGTATTGGGTGTGGAAGTCCTTCCGGCGTATGACTGATATAGTCATTGAGTGCCTGTTTGATAATGACTCGATCGTTGTCTATTATGGAATGATTGCCCAGCGATAGTGCGCCGTCGATCAGAGCATCGACCCAATAGTTATCAATTCGGAAAAATCGCAGACTCTCTGTTTCCAGATAGGTAGGATCAGGTATCAAGCAGTGAGCCGGTACCCCCACAAGGAACATGCGATCAACTAGCCACAAGAGTACAATCATCCAGTCTGTGGACTCCGGATCATTCGTCTCGTTATACAAGCCGCCTGATTTGCTACGAGCGAGCTTTCGGACCTCCTTTAGGGCTGCGTCCGGATACCTGGCCTGAATGGATGGTGATGTAAAAGACAAATTGGGTTGTTCAGCGCGGCCAAGTAGGCGACGATGCCATCGTTTCTTCGCCCCTCCTGGATTGAAGGATGGCTGGCCTGGCGCTGGCGCTCTGACATTGTTCTTATCTTCAATGTGAATCGCTGCAAGACCTTTGACCATGTTGGAGAGGTCGCTGAGCAGCTCTGTCCTGGTCCGAATGGAGTGGTCGTTGATGTCTTTAACCATCTGCAATTTAACTGCACCAACAGCAGGTTTATGGATAGAAGTCCTTAGACGACCCAGCGCAGCAGTATACGCTTCATCGCCTAGTGCCATAGTACGGCCAATCTGCCATGCTACAGAATAGGTGATATCCATAATACCGAGGTCTTTATCGAGAATCTGTAGGTCAATTCCTGTATTGGAACACTGGGTTAAATTATCCAACCCCGATACGAAAGTGGGAGTGAATGGGCCCCGGTAGAAAGCAACAGTTGGCTCGCCTGTTTGTGTGAGATACTTGACCAGGGTAAACCCATCATCAAGACGCTTGGCGATATGCTGTTCCATCTTGTCGCTGGATTTGCGCAGTGGGTCAATGATGCTATCAGGAGCACGCAACACCTGAAGTGTTCTGCCAAGGTGTTGAAATGCATCGGGGACATTGAGGGTGTTTGGCGGTAGGACTGTGTAATTCCAGCTATAAAGTGAACACATCGCCACGTATCTTTGGCTGTCTGAGGGGAAGTCCATGTCTTCAACACCCTCGATACTGACGAGGTGCGCACACATCGTCGTTGGCGCGACAATATCTAAAGGGCCGGATCTGTTGCCTAATACGATACTGAAAACAGCAGTATCCTCAACCCCTGCAAGGGCCATACCCGATCCATTGATGTTGCGAACATGTGCTAGGTACGCGTATTGACTAGTATCTGGCTTACTGGGTTTGACTCTCCTGTTTTGGCTGTCGTATGTTGAGAAGAGACTTGTGAATAAATCTGATGGAACGAAGATGAAATCACCACGGCTATCTTTCATGTCGGGTGGGCCCATCGGAGATTTCACAGGTGTCGTGACGACGCCAGCCAGTTTCCACAAGTCTTCAATGCTCGTATTTACAGCCATCGTGGGCGACTGCTTGACGGGCTTGATGACGCCAGCACTGGTGTTTGCAAAGATGCTAACCAAATCACCAGGAGACAATCTCAGTTCGTCCTGAGAGAAAGAAAACATGACGAGCCAGGGCACGCGATTGCGAACTGGCGCGTCACTAGATCCTGCAGCCATAAGTCTCACTTTCTCTCTCAACTGAGCATTGGATCCTGCTCGAGGGCTTCCTAAGCGTTCCCATGGGAGGTGCGGATCCGTGAGGACAATATGCGGCAAGATGCGGTGGTCATCGCTGTAGCCAGCAGGCGGATACGTCGAATGAACACTTCCATCTGGTAACGAGAACTGGGGGGCATCGACAAAAAAGTCCTGCTCTGCTTCCAATGCCAATTGCTGGTTGTCTGGGGCTTTGATGCTTTGTGATACAGTAACACGATGCTTCTGGCCAGCGTCCAGTCCGGGTGCCCAGTAAGACTTGAGCTCTTGCTGGCCAGGAAGCGGCTGAGCAAGGTCGTCGTCCTCGCTATCCTCTTCATTTGAAGCAGTGGACCTTCGAAGAGCACGTCGAGCCTCTCGCTGAGTCGCCGCTACAACACGTCGAGCGTGACGTATAGTAAGATGTCTAGGGGAGTTGACGCGAGTGCTTTTGCTGCCAGGAAAGATAGCCATATTGTGGAAGCCTGTTTAGAGGCAGTCTAGGTCTTCTGGATTGCTTAGTGCTTTGGTACAGTCCTGCCTCTCTCAGGTCGTAAACAATTCGACTGGGAGGTTGTTACAAAATCGACTACGTAAAGGATTTGGTAGTCCAAAGCTGTTCTTGCTATCTATACACAGCTAGTAGCGATACATGAGGTAGTTCAGTAAGCAGACGGATGCATAAAAAAGAAGAAAAGATGAACAATTAAAATAAAAAGATATTTGAGAATAAAAGCTTCCTCTTCGAGTCAAACATAGCTCTTTTTCTTGTTGATCATAAATTTTTAATAAAATCCAATTTTGATTATCACAAAATACATCTTTTGATTTGACTTTCCTTTCTCCTCACTGACGTTACATGGCAGCACCAGCAAGGACTTTAGCAAACGGCTGCACACACCCACCTGTTTTATCCACACCCTTCTCAACCATCATTTTCTACTAACGCGGAACTCAATGCATATGCAGGCGCAATGATGATACATCTGGTCCAGAAACATACATGTCGTAAAGGCGGGCCAAAATGCGACCAGACGGGTCGGCTTGTCTACTGTGCCCCGCGATGGTGGTTTAGGCACCCAAAGAACGAGCCTACGGCCTCCGCTCATTGACGCTGCCTCGTAATGTAACTCCATTGTCAACGTGTTTTGCAAGCCAATACGAAAAGGTAATCCCTTTGATGCTGTCAGGTCCCTGGGTCACTCACTTGTTCCTCGCCAAATCCCAGTTGCAACATGGAATAGCGTCGTTTCTAGTTCTTCTTCTCCCCCGCCCTTATTAATATCATCCAAGCTCCCCTGAACTATAAACATCTTCACCTTTGTCTGAATTTCTACAATTCGACCTATTCCAACCCCTAATCATCTTGACAGAATCTTCGCTTGTCGTTACCAACTGAAAACAATAGTATCATTTCATCTTACAACAAACCTCGCCAACATGACCGCCTTCGCAGCTGTTTACAGTCCTAATCAACCCGCGGAAACCGGGATCAATGTGTACTTTAATACTGCCAATGCTCAACTTGCTGTTACTTTGAAGAGTAGCGTCGATGATAATGATCCAAGCGGAAAGGAATTCGCGGCCTCGGAAAATGACTATGAGGGTTACATCATGAACCCGTCCGAGCTTGCTGTAGGCTCCTTCCGCGGTTTCGATATCGTGGTCGCTGTTACGAAGCCAAAATCCGAAGGCCGACCGGTGAATAACCAGATCTCCGTCGTCTCCCCCGTATACATGGGTATTGGAAAGAACACACTGCAACATCTCAAAGTTGCGGTTGCTGCTTCCGCTGCAAATGCCTGGGTCTACTTCCTAGAGTAAGCTCTGCATCCATCCACAAGATGAGTTGGAATGTCATTAACACATTCATTACCACAACAGCGGTCCAGATCGTGAGGTCAGGTTGAAGGAGTTCAATTACACGACTTCAGGCACCACATCCTACAGGGAGGCAGAAGACATCATGGTGAATAGCTCGCTCGCAGCATGGCACAATGAAGAGACCAACCATCGCTATGTCATCTACCAAGATTACAACCAAAAGCGCCTCAAAGAATTCAACTTGTCAACCAAGGATAGTAGGTTCTCCTGTCACTAGCTTAATCCGTGACCAGTAATAACTGACCTTGTGTAGCTAATGGCATCGTTTCCACGGATGAGGCGAAGGAGGGTACGTCCATAGCCATTTCTTTCGTTCAGGGCAAAGTCTACTTGTACTACGCTGATAAGTTGGACAACCTGCAACGAGTGATAAAAACCGGCTCGACCTGGAGCGCATCAAGGAGTGTGGAAAACAGCCCGCCAGTTGGCACCAGCCAGATCGCTATTGCGACCGCCAATAAGTACAACCACATCTTTTATATTCAACGCGACGACTCTCGCAAGGCGGCTACAGGTTTCACCCATGTTATCGATCCTCTTCAGTAATGTGGGCTTTGCTTAGTCTATGGGTGAATATGGGCTGGCAGTTTGTTTGCTCCCCCTGGTCACTGGGCATAGCTTAGATCAAAATGATACACACAGCACATGATGTGACTGTCATTATTTATCCACTTGTCTTTGATCCTGTTTCAGTTTTCTCTGCTCAAAACACGGTGAAATAACAGTAAATATGAAATCATCCTAGACTTTTGGTTTATCTCTGGAATTTAGTTACTCTACTTGACGGAATGTCGTTGGTGTTAGGTCGACACAAGTGTTGTGGATTTTTAGTTGAACGACAATCCAGCACACACCAAGTTCACTCGAACCGATGACTATTATTTACTCAAGCTCAGGACAAAACAGTCACCACCCCACAGCATCACATGTAAAATCCAACATGACTTGAAGAGTTTACTGTCCCATGAGTATACCGACACGGTCCATGGCACGTACATGCATTTCGGCCGTGAAAAACTGCAACTCTGGCAATCAATCATATCAAGCCAACCGAAGACGCCCGGTTGCTTGCGTTCGCGGGGTTTGACCAAAGGCAAATATGATCAGCTGCCTGCCTATTCACGCAATATTCTAATTCGACCACGTCATTGCAACCCGCTGATCGGATTACATGTTTCCCGCGTCACTTCTACCAGGTTCATACCTAGCATCTGCGCGTATCGTGTAACGCGAGGCGGTTGCATGGAGTTGCATTTTATGGCGGGGAAACATGAATGTTGCAACTTGCAAGCCTGTGCCTTCGTTCCGGCATGCCAGCAGAGCCCAACTTGACCCACGATCATGCGTTATGCAGTGCTCCAGCCTCCAGCTACCATAACAGGTGCATGCAAGAAACTCGGTCCGAGTAGTACTGAGGTCCAAAGCAAATCCCAAGACTTTGGAAATGGACCTCCACAGAATTGAAATGGATTCTCCACCATCTCCCGAAAATGGGCAATGTGGACAAAGTTATGCAAGGCCAAGGTGTAAGACGAGGTACATACAGTAGGTCTGCAATGGCAACTCTCGTCTGATTCTACTAATGTATTGTCGTCAACGGGGTCATAGGCTATGATTGGTCCCCAGATGCATGGATAGTGGTTCCATTTCTCGGACTACTGCATCTTGCCGCCCGGCCCGCGAAGGGCGCTAACCAGCCGTCAAATGTGGGCCTGCTAATCGGTTTGCGTGGTACATCCGTAGGTCGTAGCATGCACATGTACTGTTTATATGCAACTCCGGACAAAACAGGGTTGTTGGTGTGGCATTGATAAACAAACGTCATTCAAGACAGAGGCTGTGCATTCGTTTGCGGTTATGCATATCTATCAACCTTGTGTGCAGCAGCTACCCCGCGTGTGCTACTGACTTTTATACTAAAGCTTGGATATTAATATAATTAATATAGTTTATAATATTGATTAAAAGCAGTAAGTTTTAACTTGTTTAATTATATAAATATAAGAGCAGATTTAATAATATTCTTTTTCTCTTATTATAATATATATATATATTAGATCTAAAGAAATTATAAGAAAAAAAAGGTCTTTTATTCATCTTAAAAGTGATGTTTTATATAATAAAGTATAATTTAATTAATTATATTATATTATTTTCAAAAAGATAAAACAACTAGTTCTAATTATTAAAAATAAAAGAATTTCTTTATTAAAATTCAAGTATAAACTAAGTATTAAACGGAATAATAAAAAAATAACATCCTAATAAATATATTATATAAATAATAGTATTTTAAAGCCAGACTAGTTTAAATATACTATATTAACAAATATAGCTGGAGAAATAAGTTTATAATTTTCATACCTGAAAAGGTTAAAAATAGACGTTTCTACTATTCAAGCTTTGGAAATACTTTCGACTGTTCGTCCATCAACCCAATCGTCCCTATCAAATCTCAGCCATGCAACAACATTGATCAACTAGCTGCGCTGGCATGTACACGTCCTCCCATCAAGATGCGCTGCGGCTCATCAATTCCACCGTCACCGTAGCTTTGCCAGGTGGCTTCTTCAGTTCCGCCACCACACTGTCAAAGTCCGTCGGCTTAGTATAGCGATACAGCTCATTTGATATCATGTTCCAGGCGTAGCAACCGGTTCCATACGTAAACATGTACAGTTCTCCACCTCCTTCCGGGGTCTTGATCATCCGAGGCGTAAGCTGATTTCGGTCTTTTAAGCCGTAGGCTGCAGCGTTGAGAGTACCACGGCCTTGTGGCCCCCAATTGACATCAGTCTCCATCTCATCGGGGTCGGTAGTCCAAAATTCAGGAGGACTGAAATCTGCGTTGGTCTACATGTACATGCAGGTTAGCGTAGGGCCGGGATGCATTCGCATGGTATGCGGAGGGGAAAGAGATAAGAACAAAGTCATGGAGATGCAAATATGACCTCAGTAGAGGTATCTTACCATGATTGCTCTGCGAGTCAGGTAAAAGGTATGGAGAGGGGTGTGAAAATGGGGCCACTTGTCCGTCACTTGTTGAATGCAAGATTGGAATGAAGGAGCAAAGTCTAGTGACGTGCTTATACGTACATCTATATGCCTTCACACGTGATTCATATTGTCGTTTTGGAGGTTTGCCAGACAATGTCCACGTATGTATTTGTACAAAAGTGCTTGGTCCAGAGACATGCGAATCATCTGCGGAGATGGATCCTCAGGTATGTAGCACCCACCCACCGCATTCAAGCAATATCCTGTATCCCGAGGTATCGCCCAGCACCGATATCTTGTCCTTGAGTCATTACCATCACTGACTGATCACGCACACTTGCCCTCCCACAGAATCTCTTGAAGCCCACAGAAGTTAACCCATTTCAAATTCACTCAACCGGAAAATGGCAGCGCCGGCGGCTCTCCTCTGCCCATTTGGCACTACGGCAGCGGACGACTGGTTTAATAAATCAATGGCATACGAGCAGAGCGAAGTGAGTTGCAGTCCCTAGCGCTTTCTTATATCCGAATATGCCTATAAACCTACACATGCTCGCCAGACAATGTGACTCAACAAACAAACGAATAGATTTTTGCGTGGCTTGACAGCGCCATGAACGGAAGGGCTGGTGGCGATGCAACTAAAGATGAAACTGTCCAGAAAGAACTGAAAGCAATTTACAATAAGATGAAGAGCCTCTCGTAAGAATTCATTGCTTTACCATGGTAAAAAAAAAGTAAAGGATATCGTATCGCTAACCCAAAAAAAAAAAAAAGTCTCCCAAACGGCGCTGATTATTTACAGCCTGAGCCGTTGAGTCATATCCTACGCGAAAACACCAAAACCCCGGAAGGGGCTGATGCATTGAAGGTGGTTCTGTGGCCGCCCGGGTATAGATATGCGGGCAGCACACGAACTACGCAATATTTTACCCCATACGATTTATTAGGACTTTTTCTCAGCTTGCTTGGCCCTGCGCCGGCGGGAGCTAACCTGCAGAACTATTTCATGCCCATGACCATTGTCTATGCCAAATGGTGCTCATACTTGGGAGGCGCCTACAAAATGTTCGACAAGCCCAACCCTGGTCAGGGCGCTGGGTATTGGCCCTACATGTTTCAATGTACCTGGCGTCCAGTGGACAAGGAAAGCGGCAAGATGTGGTTCTTCCTCGGGGCCTCATCAGCCGGAGATTCTTTTACTCAAGCCGGCTGGCAGGACAAGTTTCAAAGAGCCCGGTATGCTGAGCTGAGCAAAGCTCAGTCTATAGCCAGCCCAAAGTACTTTGATCAGCTGAAGGGACTGGTTGAGACAGCGACCAATCCACTTGGGAACTGTGGCGAAACGTATCCCTTAACACATTTATTGACGAGGTATGTGGATGAAAACGCCCCATTTCATGTCCTGACTCCTGACCCTATTTGAATTTTGTAGTGGCAACCCTGCAGAGAGCAAGAAAGTATTCGGATTAGCTGTCAACAACCGCTTTATAGACGACAAGGGCGGCCCGAAATCCTACACTTCGATACCAAAGAGGAGGCTGAAGCCGGCGGGCCCTTGTGCAACTTGCTCGTTCCTAATCAAACTGGCTCGGGGAAACCGTGGTAATTTTGCAGGAGCCAAGTAAAAAGGAATAGGAAGGTTTTTGCTTCGTCTAGATTATGGATGGCTAGAGTAGCTGGTATTGCTATATTATAAGTTCTTCAAAAAAGTACATGTGTGACCCATCATCATCATCATCAAGTTCCAGGTAATTAATGCTTGTGCACGGGCGGGTAAAATGGTGATGGATAATCAAGGTTAAATATATCATGTCAACTACCTACAGGATGTCGTGGGTGGGAAAGAAAAAAAGTCGCTACTTTGTCATCAACGGAGCCGCCACATACATATTCATGAATCCGCTCTTCAACCTTTCCGGAATGCCTGCAATACTCTTCAGAGATTCAGGCTCGGCCCACTTCATCTTCTGCGCCAATTTCTCTACGAATCCGCCTTGACCATCCTGGCCAGTTCCCCAACCCGGAGCAACCCACGTGTCGAGGACTGCTTTATACTGCTCGGCACCTCCGGTTGGTATGTCAGGGGCCCATGTAGGGTCCACTGGTGCTATGGTAGGGAATGCTCTCTCTGAAGGCAGAGTCTGGAGGCTTGCATCGGCAACATCAAAGGCAGGGAAGGGGTCTGGTGCTATTTGAGCTATGGGGGCAGTCATTTGCACACCCATCAACAAAGAAAGGGTGGTGTCATCGCTATTGAGCAGGTCTTTGATATTATTGCGGCCTCCTTTTGGATCGCCATCAGATGTATCTAGAGAGGAGTGAGTGAGTTTGAATGGTATTAGTTGAGTGAGCAGTAATTAGCAAACGGAATAAAAGGCGGGAAACTTACATTGCCCCCATAGAGCCTTGGGCACGCTCTTCCGGTATTCCTCGTACCGCCACCCGTCATCTGGATCTGGCACACCATCCTGCTGTACTGTGACGACAAGAGTTGAATCTACCGGAGATGTGAGCTGCATTGGCTTGCTATACACGTCATCACCAGTCAAGATAGCCGGTCCGTCTACAGCATTCTTGAATGATGTAATGGCCATTTTGCAGCCAACAACAAAAGAAAATGTGCCCGCCCGCACAATCCACGGCTCATTTGGTTGTTTGTTTGGCTTGTCGCCTGGGTTCAGCAAACCAGACTGCGCAAGGAAATTGTGCCCTTCATTCTTTGCTGGCGAAGCCGCCAAGGCCTCCTCTGCTGTCTCGTCGCCTTCCGCCGACATGGTGAGCAGAGCCCTACTCGCAGACGATGCATTCGGGGATGCCTGCAGCACAAGCTGATAGAATTCAGCTAGAGTGACAGCTGGGACACGGGCCTCGGATTGGCCAAAGTTGATATCAAAACCCATGATCCAGAAGTCGACGTGCACGCGACCAGCCAAGGGAGGGCCCCAGAGGTATAGCTGAGCACCAATCTCGGCCGAGATACGTATATGGATGAACCAAACTTTCATCTTGAACGCAATACCAACGGCGAGGCCTGCTTGTGCGTTAAAATAAAATGGCTTATAATTAATCAGGAAATCAGCAAAGGCGTCAAACCAAGCCTCAAGTGGACCGGCGCTGAAGGAAGCATGGAGTCGACCACCTGCCATACAAGCCTTTGGTGTGATGGCAAAGTATGCCTGACCTGAGATACTGAGATTGTTACCGAGACTCCAGCTAATACCTAGCCGTGGAGGATTAGGATAGCCAGTAGGAACAGCAAACGCCTGATGATAGCCTCCCAGAGTATAGACAAAATCACCAATAATAGACTTATCAGCCTCAGGGGCATCAAACCAGTAATAGAGACCAGCACCGCCTGTTAGGTGGCAGGACTCATGAAGGATGAATGATCTTGGTGACAATTGTGCCTCGATCTTAAGTGTACCATATTGGAAATCAGCAACAGCAGAGATACCAAGCTCAACATGTGCTAGTTTAACAGGCGATGCAGCCGTTGGGATGTCGGCGATTACCAACGCAAACAGGCCCAACTTAATAGCTTCACCAAACTGCACTACAACAACGGCATTAAAGCTTAGCATCTTGAATGCATCCACCTTCATACCCACAGCAGCCCAGTATGTCTTATCCAGAGGCTTGAACCAACCGGTCGGCCCTGGGTCAGTCAGCTTTTGCAAAGCCTCCATCGCATTTGTGGCATTGCTGAGGCTTGCGCTGGCAATGAATGGGAACTCGGATATCTGGTCCACGGTAGGTACACGAACACTACTGTTATAGCCAAAGCCGCCGCAAACACCGGAGATTTCTGCGAATTCTAGCGTGACCAGGGGACCATCTAGCTTTGCAAACACGAAAACAGACTTGAACGGACCGCTGCCGCCTTGGGGCGTCACTACGCCATAGAAGGCGGCGGCTTGGAACTGGTAAACAGTCCAGCCGACAATCAGACCGCCGGCGTAGTAGTCAATCCCCCCAGTGTTGCCATGGCGGATAATGCCTGCGATGACCAAGGGCGGCTTTTCAAATGCCGCTGACAGGCCATCGATATTAGCCGTGAACGTGGGTAGCTCATCTAGCGTTTTGAATTGGGCTTGTAGACTGAATCCAATCAAAGTGAAGCCAATAGGGCCCATCTCAAATTTGGCATCAAACATAAAAGCAAGCATCTTATCCTTGTACTTCAAACCAACATTGCTGATGGATAATGGACCGGCAGTTTTCTTGTATGGTTCCTGAGCGCTTGGCCCACCATCATCATTATCCGCGTCTTTAGCCACCCTTGCGACCTGGCCGCCCGGAGGAGGAGGAGAAGCTTTGATCTTGGGCCTCATGAAACCGTAGTCCAGCAAGCATGACTTCTCACCGGTAGGGCTAATAATGACAACGGCAAAGTGGCAGCCTGCTTCCACTAGCATGTCCGTGTCGCCAGGCTGCTTAAATTTGTCCTTGACCAGAATTTTCTCCTCAAAGCTGCTATTGATCTGTTGAAGGTCTTTGCGTGTGAAGCCCGTGACCTCTCCTGGCTTGGGAGTCTGTGACACTGGCATCGGAGCCTGCACCCAGAGAAAATACAATTCATCCAGCGGCTGTTGGAGCGTGCCAATTAATGGAACCTCGATTGTGATGTTGGGGAAGCCATCGATGGCTGCTTGAATCAGTCGCTTGGACGGTTGTTCGGGCTTCCAATCGACCCCATGCAGCTGAGCAAAGGCAAGACGTAGTTTGCCAATGTTCATCTCGGCCACGAGTTGGAAAGACGTATCCTTCTTTGTAACATTAAATGAGAGAGCATTTTTATCATTGCCAACTAGGACCATATCAGACACAAAATCAGGCAACTCAATCTCGTCATCAGGTCCAACAAGACCCAGCAGTACGTCGCCAATCTTTGCATTTTTGTCTTTGGGATTGAGCGCTGCCGAGAACTGGAAGCCGCCATTTTTGTGAATAAATGTGAGACTGAGCTTGAGAGAGGCAACAAGCATGTCGCCCTCAATCGTAAACTCGCTGCTCTTGGCTGTGCTGGTATCGCCAACGCGTGTATACTTGTACCCAACATGCAGCGAATCGATGGCAATGGAATCAATCAGGGGTCCAACATGATCCTTAGCATCGTCATCAAAGAATTCCACCAGTGTCGAGGCATAGAGCCCGCTGAGCGTAGCCTGAAGGTCCCAGTTGCCATTGGATGAGTCATAATCCAGCGATCCAGTGAGAAGTGCAGGTTCCGGATGTTTCGAAGTCGCACTGGGTTCGATGCCAGCACTAATAGACGCCTTTAAAGTGAAAGACGTACTCTGACCCCAGGAAAATGAGGCATCGACAACCACATCCCCGAGATAGGGTTGTGGGGCAGAGCCAGGAGTCAGTGGCCTAGCAGAAACAGTGCCCCCAACAGCGAAAGAGTCGGCCGAGAATGCGACATAGGCCCGCGTAATCTCTGAAGGTAGCGTATCTGGTATACTAGTTATGGTTTGCCCCGGAACCAGAGAAACGATTTGGATTGAAGGCGCTGGAGATTTTGTCACGGGTTCTAGGATGGTCCAAACCTCTTCGTATGGCAAGAGGTCTGAATCCTTGGAGTTGGTAAAGTCTGCGTATTTTGTTAACAATCACTTTCTCCAATCATATTTTATTCCAATCATTTTTTTAGTCTCAAAGGGCAAGGGGTGGCGGTATCTTACTATTCCAAAGCTGCCCCGTCAAGGTGCCAAATCCGCCCAGCATGGCGTCCCAATTGTATGAGATGAGGAAGACGACTGGATCATTAGCACCAGTGCCAGTGCGGCCAAAATTAGCCGATATTTCAATATCAAAAGCCACTTCTGATAGTTTTGATGTCTGTGGGTCACTAGTGTCAAGACCAATAGTCATTCTCCTCAGCGTAGAAGCCGAAATCAGACTTGTGCTGCCTTCTTTCTTGTTCAAGATGGTGGTGACAAACGACTCCAATTCAATGTCATCCAATAGCGAGGCTAGCCATTTGAGCAGGCCCTTCAGAGGATCGGCAGACAGGAACATAAAGGTTAGTGTCATTTGTGAGGGTTGGAATTCAATACCAGCAGTCATCGAAACTGCCGCGCCGTCGGTTGCTTTCACCGAGCACTCAATAGCAAAGGCAACACTACCCTGGTCAATGGGGACATTGCCAGCCGTGGTCTCTGCAAGCACAGCTTTCTTCTTGCAGATTGCATCCGCGCTCGTGAGCGTGAAGCCTTTCAAGGTGGCGCTGAGAATATCTTGTAGTAACTCGGTGTTGGATAGTTGAAACTGCAAGCGAATTGTGCTTTGCATGTCGTATTTGGGTGCAAACCATAGAGCGTTCCGTTTGGGAGATTTGGCCGCCTCTGACTTGGTGAGTGCCACTCCCACAGCCGCCAGACCGCTGGGTAGCAAAGGCACCATATCAGCCAATCCGGCGTAGTTAAACAATTCTCCAACGGTTGCATTGCTAATATCACTCGTCTCTGAAAAATGAAGACCACAGGCAAGCATGTATCCCTCTTTATTGATGCCAGGTGGATCGATTCTAGCTCCTGTATCGCCACCGATCAGATCAGAGGCAGTGCCAAAAGTGAAGAGGAGCACATCGCTGGCTGAGCTGAAGGTCAAGGGCCATTTGTCAGACAAGGTGATTTCGAAGCTTTCAATGTTTTTCTGGGTGGTATTGTCGAGCGTCAGAGACCCGCTTGCACCAGAGTCAAGTTTCCGAAGCCATTGCTTAGTCGGGTCGGAGTCATCTAAACTGGCAGTTGGTGCTGGAGTAGCAGCCAGAATAATGACTTGCTCAGTGTTTAGAGAGGAAACAAACTGATCTGTCGGGCTGCCTGCTGCAAGTACTTTGATGAATTCATCCTCCTTCTTGCCTGAAGTGCTCGCATAGATGCGGTAGGTGCCGTCAGCTTGGACACCTCGAGACGAAGCTCCATGAGTGTTCACGAGGGCGGCTGATTTTGGTGATACACCCATGGTGTGACGTTGACAAATTCCCAAGGCTGAGAAGGAGCCCTTCAGGTGAGTTTTGATTTTGGATACTCGAACAATTGCTACCGAGTCGATTCTCGGCTTCTGCTTTCTTATTTATTCTTCTTCTTGACTTCAATGTCGCCTCCAAGGTGTGTATTGAACCAGACCAACGGCCTACTCCTTTCGACAGAGGGCTCAACACTGGCTCAGTCAAAGGACTGAAAAGGGGTAAGCTTCAATGACAGCGCTATTATTGCTTGCCCAAATCGGGCTACTCGGTGCAAGGAAATGCATAAGTCATAGATCCCCCATTCAGTAAAGCAGTCAAGAAGGGTACATTCATTTTCTCCTTATTTGTTCATGTACATCCGATACTTGTACACTTATCAGACGCTCTCTCCCATTTCCCCGCTCTGTTGTTGTGGCTGAGGGTGTGATCATCTCAGTCATGGTTTGTTTTAAGCTCCTATAACCCAGCTCGTTGATGGATACTGCATCAAATTGTGATGCAATGACGGCAGCAGCAAAGACACGCACATCGTATACTGCATGTCTCGAAACAGATGCCAAGCGTAATCAATCCTACGGCGGAGTTGATACATAATACATGCAGCCGGCAATCTGCACAGCGCCATGATGTAGGTGTGCCCGACATTGGCTGACTCTAGGCCGTGCATGTCCAAGGTCTCGCATATTTGGGGGGCGTATCACAGCATTCCTCTATCCTGCATCATGCATCGTAACACCAGAAGCTTCATAGGTTCTCGATTACGCCATCGGGCCGTAGTTGCATACATGATATCTGCATGCAAATGCCTGTGTCGTATATGAGACATTTCAAATGGATCCAGCGGGGTTGGGATTGAGAGATGAATGAATACCTATAATGCCAGTACCCAAAAGGTGTATGTTTGTTATATACATAATTATAGTTTTTAAAGTAATTATATAATCTGGGTCCTTATAAAGCCTTGAAGCCTTGATATAAATAAGAAAAAAAATGTATCTCTTTTAAATCTTAATTTTATTATAATATAATAATAATCTAAAAAGGATTTTTAATAAGATTTTCTTTATATCTTTCTTATTTCTTATCTTAAATAGTTATTTAAACTCTTTATTAAATACATTGAATTTTGATTTTAATATTTGTTTTATAAAGTACTAAATAAGCTATTTAAATATAATTACCTTATATTTCACAATTATTAAATAAAGCCATTATATATTTTCAAACTCTTGTATTACACAGAGCACCCTTGTTGGTGATCAGCACTAGCTTTGCAGGATCTGAGTGCTAAAATGCGGGGTGTATGTAGCACGATCCCGCGATGCACAGCAGCGTCTGGCGTACAACTAAATGAGTGGCTGATGCCACTGCCGATCCATGAGGGAACGGGCAGAAATAACATTCTGCTTGATTATATCGATTATATCCCTTTTTGGCTAGTTTCAGAGTCATAGTTATTACAGTCCATGTAGCAAGAGCTAAACGCTTTTCTCATTGTAGATACTACCCCTAACGGATCCTTGTTTGATCACCGGTTGACCTGAGAGCAGTGAAAGCATCCCTCCCGTATATGTTCATCTACACCACGTTTTCACTCTTTATCGTTCGTCACATTTTCAAGAGAAAAGCCATAGCCCCCATTGAAATTCCCATCAGGCTGACATTCGGAAAAATGGCCTCTCCCACACCCGACTTTGACGCCGTTTTGGTGCCTATGCAGCTGGAAGCTTTTGTACTGAACCCAGCCGTCTGCGGTACAGGAGCCGAAGGTGATACCACAGCGCGCATCTCGCCCATCACCCAGCCCAACTATACATTTTTGCGCCTGGATAAATTCATGCTGCAGAGCGATTTGCAGCATCACACCGACTTGCACAACACTGCTCCAGCTGGTGTAAACCCACGCTTGACGAACCTGGGTCCTCGTCCGCCTCAACCTCTTCGCCACCGCCATGGCGTCTATATTCACTGGATCCTGCCTCGCTTCTACCGCGCGGGAGTATCATCTGGAGAGACTGTACCTAAGCAACGCCGGCGAGAGGAGAGACTAAAGCGTGGACTCAAGGTGGCGCCTGGTGGAAGCGATGGTGATGGTGATAATGATGGCATCTACGACTCACCAGAATTTGTTCAGCCGCCAACACGGTGGATTATTATTCGCAAGTTAGACCTTGACAGCATTCAGCCTGAGACAGCAAAAGCTGCATTTGCAGACCGCGAGTATGAAGCTTGGGTAGTGGAGAGTGATCATCTATGGTTGCTCGACGACATTCCGACAGACGTCGATTTGCAGACAGAAGTAGCGCCGTTTGTCGTGGGAGCCTCTGAGGAGCACGCAGAGGACGTGAACATCAGCAAGCAGGCTGAGGTCTTCATTGGACGCAAGACACCATTGGCAGAGTGGTCTGGGATAGAGAACAACAACGCAGATCCACCAAACATCAGCCTCTTGCAGAGCGGTAACCAGCTTTTTGCTGATTTTCAGATGCATAATGCCAATGTCTTTAGTGTGCTAGACAACTTTGAGTATGGCACCAAGGATGCGCCGCAATATCTTGACTTTGCAAAGGCCAGCTACTATGTGCTAGGCTGGCACTGGAAAGACGATGTCGATCCGCTCTGGAGCTCGGGCAAATCGGTCGAACATAGGACTAGCCTGGATACATTGCTCATGACCCTTGGTGCGAAGATCCCAAGCTCTGATCCCTGGTTTGAGAAGATGAGCCAGATGCGTATCCTCTGCCACGGAGCCATGTATGATGTGACTTGGGATCATGAGAACAAACCCAAAGATGTTCCGGCAGATAAATACAATGCGCGCATGACTGACAAGGATCTCGCGGCCACATCAGTTGGCACTACGCCTATGGATGCCATCATTTCCTACTGCGCTGCTCGCAAGGATCACCCAGGAGGTCCAGAAGACGTTGCAAAGCTAGAGGAGGATATCTTGGCGCTTGAGTCACTGCTCTATGCTCGTGATGACGGTGTCGAGGAGCAGCGCCAGGCCAAGGATACAATCTACAACTGGTCTTTTCAGAGATCCCGAGGCGGATCGCGCTATTATTTCTCTGGAAATGATGGCAAAGCTCAGAATGATGATATTCAGCCCGTTGAACCTGAGAGGGAGGCCATCCTCCAATTGCGCGAGTTGAACCAGGCGCAGGCGCTTCTCGACTCATGCACCACTGCTATGCAAGGATACCGCTGGGATATGTTCTCGCTTTGGTGGAAATATATTAGCGATTCCGGAAACAGTGGTGACAATGCTGGGAATAAAGAGTATCTTGATAAAGCAAATGACCTTGCTGAACACATCAAGGCGCTGCAGGGCCGCATGCAACTGTTGCAGACCAAGATTGATCAGCTTCTACACCCTGCGCTTGCCAACGGACAAGAGAACCTACTGGAGACTGCAAAGCCTGCAAGTAGGCCGGTTTTCTACCGTGCAAATGATCCAACTGTTCTTATCGGTGGTATTGAGTCTGGCTGGCCATTGGACTACTTGGAGAAAGTGTCTGTCCGTGCCCCATTTCATACCATTACCCCCAAAGAGGGATCTTCAGATATGCCTGATGCGTTAAAGAGTATCATGAGCCAGTTTAATAAGCTACCGGCTGTTTTATCAGAGCCTGCCACGGCTCTTGCTACTGAGTTCTATGCCATTCGTCCTGGTGGTGGTGATTCTGGTACACCAGAGGTTGGGAAATCTTACCCACAGTTCCACGACAATTTGACCAAAGACAAGCGTTGGCGCGATCAGTGGGGGGACCGACAGCCGTGGTTTCCGCTCTTCGCGGAATGGGAAATTGAATACCATCACATCCCCATGGAATACTGGACTCTGGATGAGCATACTGCCCGCTTGTCCGCGCTCAAGCTTGCCCGCTATGGCATTACAGTGCCTTCAAAGGAGGGGGAAGAACCTGTCCCCCTTTGGCAAGCCTTAAAGGATGAACAGGGAGACAATGGTCCAGACGTGCGTATCCTTTCTGGCCGTGTGCTCATACTGCCACAACCAAGCTTCTCGCTCGCGGCCAAGGTCACACAACTTTTCCAGAATACGCCGCCTGATATTTTAGAAGAGTACCTCCCCGAAGCGGGCCGCACAGAACTGCTGGAAAACATCAATAAACTGTCATACCTATCGTTGCCGCTTGCAGGCCTAACGGAAGGAATATTGACTCTGGCACAGGGTAGCCACATCAAACCAGAGAATAACGTTTTGGGCCCTGATGGTGAAACCAGCACAGTCATTGGAGAAGCCGTCGTTAGGGCTGCAGGACTGACAGAAGAGAACCTTGGATTGGTCCAAGGACAATCTGCGTTGACGCCGTACGCGACACTTGCCAACTTCGAGACCGAAAAGTACAGCCCATTCAAGCCTGTGACACATGGGCAGTTTAGGTATATCTATCTATCTATCCTACATTAACTCTATGATCTATGAACTAACCTCATTCCCCCCCAAAGATTTCGTAAACTCAACATCATTGACAAGTTTGGGCAAGCCTTGATGGCCATCGACCAGAAGCCACAAGTACAGGGTCTGCCACCCATCTACCCCTGCATCAGCGACTTTTACGAGCCACAGACCATCGAGTTTGAGCGCGAAATGTACGCAAACGTGGTGATCCAAGATCGAAAGGAGCAGTGCGAATTTATGCAACTGCCGCCGCAGATCAACCAGAATACACGACTAAACATGGATTTCGTGAAGAGAATCGCCGACGACCCCGAAGACATGAGACACGGGGATGGGGGTTCGGCCAAATGGCGCCCAGCGACGGAATGGGAGAACCCAATCTGGGGCTGGCTCATCACTAACTACGCTGATTATGGTATCCAGCTATTCTTGCCGGACGGCACATTCTATCGCGAAGTACGCTTTGGGGGGCCTCTTGGCGCATTGCAATCACCAGCATGGTTGCCCTTTGCACCAAGCAAAGACGAATCAACACCTGAGACAAGACAGCTAAATGAACTAGCAATGAAGCTTGCGGAGCCAGCATACTTGGATGGATTTTGGCACATGGTGGTAACTGCACAGCAAAACCTCGCGGCAGCTCCGACGTCATATGCTCAATTTCTCAACTCTATTGTCGGGAAGCCACTGGCGCTCGTCAACATGGGCCTCTCTCTGGAGTTGGACGGCCCTCCTCTGGTAAACCAGAGCACTCTGAGTGCTGTGAAAGAGCCCGAACGTCAGCTACTGAAACCGCCTGTATCTGAAGAAGAAGAAGAAGATATGAAGCCATACTATCAATTCCAAGTGCGACTGGGTAATGCCGAGGCCGAATATGATGGCCTGGTGGGTTACTTTGATACAACGGCACCAGGAACGGATGTGCTTAATCTCGACACGGTCAAGACTTTCTTTGCGCCAGCGGATGCTGATGCTGTAAAAGTACCTCTTGAACCGCTTAGTACGGAGAACTATCCATTATTTACCGCTTTCTGGGAGCCGCCTTTCCCAACAACACCGCCATATGATGATAACAACAACAACAAGGTCACTATTGAACCGGATGCTTTTGATGATAGGCGCAACTCGCATCTATCTGTTTTCGGTGCTATCCTTGATCCATTCACCCCCTTACAAGCATACTCTTCCTTCCTTCCACCTGTGTCGTTATCGCTACCACCATGGAGTTGGCAAAAGGCCATGAATACAATGACTGCCTTCTTTCACGCAGGCCCATTGACAATGCCAGTCAATGACATTCCAAAGTATGATCCTCAACAACTTCTGACAACTGAAAATGCTCGGGATATGCCTCAACGTGACCTTGCTTTGCCTTCTCTAGGACCTGGTGATTGGAGTTGGTTTCAGCCATATGCTGTGCAAGGTGATGGTGCTACAGGAACTGGGGGTGGTGGAGGAGATGAACTGGCTTCCGCAAAGTTCAATCCTTTTGGGATTGAGAAGCGTGGTAATCTCCTGAAGCCTGGTTTTCAGAAGGGCCCCTATACGGCGATTGAGGGTTTCTTGCAGCTGCGAAATCCAATAATGACGCCCGCAGCCAAGTAATTAAAGACATAGATAGCTATATTTAGGTATCAATCATACCATTTCTTTATCAGGTAATAAATTACACAAGTTGCACGGGGTATCCACTGTTGCAATCCTACACTTGCTAGGTATCACGTCTAGTCTTGTCAATCATGTGCCACACCGGGTCGATTAGAAGCTAAATGACGGAAACTCGGCACTGTAGTTGCCAATAGATTGATTTTCTATCCTTGCACATATTATCCATGAATGATATCATAACTGTTAGGCTACATGTGCAAGTTGTCAAAAAAAAAAAAAAAAGTAATGACTCGCACGGGACACTGTTTCTCGAATGAAAGCAAAGCCTAAAAGCAACTTGCTATAAATAATAAGACTTATTATGATGGCGCCGCTTGATGTTATAATTTGTTAATGACATATTAAATGGTACTGTGAAGCAAATGCAACGCAAGATGAACCCCGCCGGCGGCCCGAGGTGGATCGTGATGCTGGCTGACCGAAACGCTGTGACCCACCCGGAAACGCTCTGTTGACGATGACATCTGCCGCCGTGAACCAACCCCTGGTAGGTATTCGAGTTCCCCCATGACCTGCATCCCCGGCACGAACACAAAGATTGTTGATACGGGGGATCGCGCTATTGTCGCCCTGGTTCAGGACCGTGATAGCCACAATACGACAGACAGACAGACGGCTGGCGGTATGCCGACGGCTCCAGTGACCCAATCCTCGTCATATCTATTCTTACTCTTTTGAAAACATTCGGACTGCCCATTTGATTATCAGTAGTAGCCAAACTTGGTAGATATCTAGTCTCTAGAATGGTGCGCTTAACAGTAGTGAGTTGTCGGTTGAGGAAGGTCTAGAATATATCGCGCCAGTCAAGGCTAACCCGCTTTCAACGATGTCTCATACGGAGGATTCGTCACGGAACAAGGGTGGTGATTATTTAGATTATGTGTATGTGTTGTTGATTCAACGAAATGGGAACACTTTTACCAAGTCTGGTAACTCTGTCCGGGTTGTGGACAACAAAAGTCCCCCAGTCCCTTGTTGAGCAGGGATCTTTCCTGCATCATGATACCAAATGGAGAAATCACCTTTTCTTCATGATACCGTTAGCACCTTTGCGGAGACTGGAATAGCACCGACAGGCTGGATGCTATTCTTCTCTTCTTTGTCTTGCGGCATCACGTAATATAACGATGCCATGATGCACCAACTTACACATGTCATGCGAATGGTGTCACTTACAAAAGGGACAGGTTCACCCAGTTCCTGCTCGGCAAAGGAAATCAACTTGGCCCCCCTGTGTTGGAGCCAGGACGTAAAGGAATCACCATGTGTATGCTTGCCACCAAGCACTACAAGTCTTTGATGGATGCAGTAATACTGACTGATACACAGCGAACGGCATCTCGGACGAGGAGCGTGATATCGCCGCCTCTGCAGAAAAGCAGAATCTCACCGTGTATGAAGACAGTCAACCCGTGTCAGACCAGCATCATCTTCATACTGCCGCCATTCTCAACACCGAATACGAGGGAAAACCAACAGAGGAGGAACTCAAAACGCTGCGTCGTGTCCCCGGCAAGCTACCCACCATCGCCTACCTGCTCTGTGCTGTTGAGTTTTGCGAGCGCGCATCTTACTATGGTTAGACAAACCAGACAAACACCCAAAGGCCTTTCACCTCGATGCTGATCGACTGACTATTACATTACAGGTTGCGCCTTAATCTGGACCAATTACATCAACCGTCCCCTCCCCAAGGGAGGAAACGGCTATGGTTCGCCCCCTGCTGGCAGCCAGCAGACTCAGGGTGCCCTTGGCCTTGGCGAGCAGATAGCCGTAAGTTTTGAATTCGCATCCCGACTATATATAACGCTCAGGTTCTGACAAGACCCCAGAATGCCACCTCACAGTCCTTCTCGTTATTAGCCTACTGCCTTCCCATGCTGTTCGGATACCTCGCTGATAGCCGATTTGGACGTTACCCCTTGATCTTCTGGGGTGTCATTCTGTGCGGTATTGGGCATGTCTTGATTGTTGCCGGTGGTGCCAAGAGCTTGATTGACAGTGATACAGCCAAGATCCCCTTCTTCATCGGTGTCTATATCCTCGCTATTGGCGCTGCCATGTTTAAACCGAACGTGACTCCGCTCATATTGGATCAGCTGAAGTCACATGTGCCCAAGGTCATTACCCTCGAGTCAGGAGAGCGCGTTATCGAGGACCCTGAGCATACTACTGAGCGTGTCATGTTGTGGTTCTATTTGCTCATCAACATTGGCAGCTTCATGTCCACTGCTACCTCTTACTCGGCCAGGTATGTGGGTTGGTGGCTGGCTTTTCTACTTCCTCTCCTCCTTTATCTCCCTCTGCCCCTGCTCCTTATCTGGCTCAAGCCCCGTCTTGTTCTATGCCGGCCCGGTGGTTCTGACCTACCCAACGCCTTTCGTGTTATACGTCACTGCATGGCCAATGGCGGCTTCTTACGCATCGGCCGAAAGGGATGGTGGGACGCTGCTCTACCCTCCACCATTTCCGCCAAGGGTGGCTCCGAGACCCGCTACAACGACGCTTTCGTCGAAGATGTCAAGCGAACTATGCAGGCTACTGGCATGTTCTGCTTCTTCCCTGTTCAGTCCTGGAATGACAATGGCATTGGGAGTTCAGCGAATTTCCTGGGCACTATGCTTCGTGGCAACGGTGTTCCCAATGACGTTATTGGAAATTTCAATTCCCTATCCATCATCTTACTCGGCCCCGTTCTCAACTATGCCCTCTATCCTGCCTTGCGTAAGGCCAGAATCCATTACGGCCCCATCTCCCGTATAACAACCGGCTTCGGCATCAGTACCCTCGGCGGCGTCGGTTACGCCATTCTCTGCTGGAAGGCATATCAGACCAACCCATGCGGTTACTATGGCAGTACCGACCCATACTGCGTGGAGAACGGTCTGGTCTCACCCATCTCTCTCTGGTGGGAGGCCATACCCTACGCCTTGGGTGGTTTCTCTGAACTCTTCATCAACGTCCCCGCCCTCGGTATTGCATACTCGCGTGCACCCTCCAACATGAGGGGTCTGGTGTCCGCCATAAACCTGCTCAGCTCTGGCTTCTCCTACATTGTCAATTTGGCGGCCAGTGCGGCCATTGTTGACCCTTATCTCGTATGGTGCTTTGCCGGGCCTGCCATCGTCGGCGCCGTCGTTACCGTCTTCTTCTATTGGTGTTTCCGCCACATCGACAAGGAAGAGTTTGTTCTGTCCACCCAGCAGATCAAAGAGGCCTCGTAAAAAACCCACGCTCGGGTCTAATTTACGAACAACGACCTCAATGACACAGACAACCACAAGTAGACGAATTTTCCCAGAATAGAGTACTAGTTGAGTGGGTATGAAGCTGTTAGGCAGAAATCTCCCAAGAGGCATCACAAAGATCAGCATAGAGACAATACAGAGCTTTTGATCAATCAACTGATTACTACATTTAATTACTATAATTCCCCTCCATGTCTCGCAGACCCAACGCAAGAGAAACACAACAAGTTATAGGGGTTATGTATTATAGTTATAATACAGAATGCCGGTTTATATGATGTATAAATATACAAAGTTTGATCTACTATAAGCTCTAGAGGGGTATAAAAAATATAATGATAAGCCTTGATTTATATAGAGCAAAGAGGCTATAAGAGCTAATTACCTATATAAAGCAGATCTAAAGATAAATCTGCTTATATAAGTATTTTGAAGTTGTGATGCGGAAAGTGGGTCACATGATATACGAGCATACGAAGATTCACTGTGAGCTTGGAGAAGTATAAGAGATGTGACTAAAGCCTTGATTCGTACAAAAGAGAGATGTTGAAGAAGCCAACTATATAATTAAGAAGAGCCTGAAAGTGGCTCTGCTTATATGAGCACGGCATAGCCGAACGTAAACGAATGCGAGCCCACGCCAAAAGAAGCCTAGCTATGTATGTAACTCAACTAGTACCTAGGTAATTAAACAGCCCGGCCCCTACATCATACGCGACCCATCAATGAAAGAGGCCGTGATTGGAGAGGCCACGACTGGAGAGGCCGCAGTGCACACGAGTAAAGTGAAGTTATACTCGAATGCATACCCCCCTCCCGGTTGAAAATATCTCCCTTCATCCCGATGACTTGGTGAATAGAAGCTGAGTCGCGCCTATGAATGGAACTCTACAACGTACGTAGTCACGAGAGCGAGGCTTGTCCAATTGCCGTTGAGCTTATGGCAAGGCTGTCTGTCGGGCTCGATAGTCAAGCAAAGCTTTGTGAATGGTGCCCTTGCCGTAGGAGCGCTGAGCATACATTAGCAATTTCCAGCAATAACTTTTAAAGTATCACTCACTCACAACTCCCAATAATTAACTAACGGGGTCTTGAAGCTCTTCGTGCCCCCCCCCCTCCCCCCCCCCCCCTACCCCCAAGATGGGCTTCCTCACCAAAATAATCCAGTCTTCAAAGTCAAACAAGGTTGATGATTCGTTGTCAGATGTGAATTCGCCTTCCAAGGCGAACCCCTCCCCCAATGCCACGGCGCTGGGGCCCAATGTCGTGGCAAATGTTGAGAACCCCAAAGTAGAGTGAGTATTAGATGTGGCATTAACGTACAGTATGGTGAATTTAATGCAATCTGACGCATATTTTAGCATAGTTTTCCTACATGGCCTCACCGGCCATAGGGAAAAGACCTGGACCGCTGCAGGGGAAACTGAGCCTTGGCCCAAATCACTCCTTCCAGAGGACTTACCGACAGCTAGAATCATAACGTATGGCTACGACGCTGACGTGCTCCATCTGACCCGTGTTGCCGGCCAGAGCACAATCAGGGAACACTCAAAGACACTAGTCAATGATCTCGGAGCACTCCGAATGGATGCCGTTGGACGGCCGATAATCTTCGTCGTACACAGCCTGGGGGGTCTCGTAATACAGGATGCTCTTCTCATCTGCAGCAACCCAAACGACGAAGCCCAAACAGACATTCTTTCGTCCACATGCGGGATTGCCTTTCTCGGAACTCCCCATGCAGGGGCCGACTTGGAAAAGTTCGCAACGGCGGTGGCCAACGTTGTTAGTCTCGTTAAAAAGCCAAACAAGAGACTCTTACAAGTTCTCAACAAAAACTCCGAGGTTCTGGCAAATACCAAGGATGGATTCCATACCATGGTCTTGAGGCGTAATAAAGACGTCCAGGGCGGTCTAAAGCCCATTCAGCTCCATGTATTCATAGAAGAACAACCCGTGGATTTTCTAAAATGCGTAAGGTCTCCTTCATCTTCGCACGAAAGACAAACAACAATATGCTGACAAAATAGGCAGCGTGTCGTGGAACCAGATTCAGCAAAAATACCAGGCTATAACTTTGACACCATTCCGGCAAATCACATGGACATGACAAAATTTGGCAAGGCGTCTGACCTGGGTTATAACAGAATATTGAACAGGCTCAGGCGTTGGATTGGTGATGACATTATTGATGGTACTGTATCTCACTAACCCCTGTAGTTATATTCTGTAACGATTTTCTAATGGAAGGTAGCCAAATAGATGATTCACTTGGCTTACAAACGGCGGCGCACTTGTGCTCTATTCTTAGAAACTTGCGCGTAGAGAGATCAAAATCGGAACCTCCAGACTTGGCGCAACAGATCTGTAAATTACCCGATATTGACAGGTCTTTGGAATGGTTCCTGTCTAGCCCTGAATATAAAGTATGGAGGCAAACAAGCATTTCAAAACTCTTGGTTTCTGGAGACCATGGAGACGGGAAGACTGTCTTATTGTCTTATATTCTCAAAGGTTTCGCCCTGGAACATCTGCACAGAGCCGATGTGGAGACTGTGTCTATCTTTTGCTCATCCACAGACACTGAGATGGGTTTAGCAGCATGTCTTGCCTACCAATTCCTTCAGAAAAGCAAAATTCGAGTCGAGGCTGCGCGGATGGAGGTTGCCGAGTTTCGGCGCCTTGCTGTGTCCTCCATTGCCACATATCTTCTATGGGACTTGCTGAATTCCTTAATCATTGCTGGGGGTGGTATTGAAACTGTTTTCATCATTGATGGAATTGACAAGCTCGACGAACACGTTAGAATAGCTTTTTTGGATCATCTTTCCCATATTATCAAAGATGTTAGCGTAACATCCAGACCTATACGGGTGTTAATATCTTCACAAACCTACGAGAATATGGGGAGGGAACTGACCAATTATTTGATGATAGACAGAGACAAGAAAAGAAGAGGTAGGCGATTAGTCGAGTTTATTAACTTTGCACTCTCTAACTATTTTCTCAAGGTTTCCTAAAGACAGTGGCATTCCAAGAATGGAATGCAAGAGAAATTCGTGTAGACAAGGTTGAAGATGGCGGCAAGTGGCTTTCCTCCCACATCGAATATACACAGTGGATTGAGAGTACCACTTCATCGGCTCTGTGGCTAGAAGGGAAACCTGGAAGCGGGAAATCGACTCTAGCAAAGCGCATTGTAAGCAAATTAGAAGACAGGGAAAACGAACCCAGAAGCGCCATACTCGGCAGCCCATCGATAGGAGAACAAGGTTGGACCTTCAACAACCCTAGAGACAAAAGCACCATCATTGCCAGATTCTACTACAGTTTCCGTGGGGGCCACACCGAGACCTGCCACGAACTCATGCTCCGATCAATTGTGTACCAAATATGGAAAAATAACAGCCGGCTACATAAGTTCATTTGCGCTCTTTACCGACAGTCGCGGAAAGTCAATAATACCCACACCAGGGAAGAGATAGATTCGATCTGGGACTATGAAGGTCTCAAATTGATTTTGAGCTCCCTGCACAAGATTGACTTTCCCTTGAACGTCGTGATTGTGGTCGACGGAATGGATGAGTCTGACAACGACCGGAGGGCCGATGTGCTCCAATTTTTACTTGGTCTCGCGGCTCAGAACAGTAATTGCATTGTCAAGGTGTTGATTGCCAGTCGACCGGAGAGCGACATTAATTCCCGATTAGGAAAAGCATGCTCGGGTCATATCATACTTCAGAAGGAGAACAAACAAGACATCGAATTGGTTGTGGACAAATGGATTGAACGAATGATATCCGAGCGCAACTGTAAAAGGGACACATTTCAATCTATCAAGGACTACATAATTACAGAGTCTTTAGGGGTGTTCCTGTGGGTGACACTAGTCTTGAGAGACGTGGAACAGTGCGTCGTCAGAGGCGGCTACAGCAAAGCCGACCTTGACGAGAGAGTCCGTGGCCTCCCCAAGGAGCTTGGGGGAGAGAATGGCTTTTACAAACAGATGATACTCTCGTTGGTTGCTAACTGCCAAGAAGATAAAAAACAAGAGGAAAGAGGGCACAGGATATTTCAATGGGTGACCTTTGCGAAGCAACCTCTTTTAGTCGAAGAACTTCAGGATGTCTTGGCAACGCCTCATCGGTCACAGAAAGTGAGATTGTCCGGCTACGATCTTGAACAACACAAGCCACTTGAGTTGGATCATGGAATACTATCAGTTTGCGGAGGCCTTGTTGAGGTTAGTTATTATTTCTTTTTAAACTCCTTATATCATATGTGCTAAAGCTGTTTCTCGTTTCTTGCAGATACGAGACGTACCAAACTCTCGTAGAGTTGTTCAACTGATACATCAAACTGCCCGAGAATTTCTGCTCCATGGAAACCAGCTGGCTCAGCCATACCATGTCGACCAAATCCAAGGAGATACAGAGATTGCAATCACTTGTTGCCGCTTTATCCGGATCGTTTTCACAACAGCCGTTTTCCAGACGGAAGCTGACTCTGACTTTTCACTCGCTGAAAAGGTGGCAGAGCAGCTGTCAAACCAAGCAATGCTCATGTACGCCCTCACGAACTTTGGTAAACACCAAAATCACCTGGATGCCAATGGTGGTAACGACGAAGTTCACCTTGAGCTGGAAGATTTCGTTACAGAGCTTTCCAAAAAGCGCAAATCTTATGCTTTTCTGTTACTTTGGCAGTGGATTGAGACACTGATAAACTGGCCCAAGGAATTGGTCGTGGATGCAAACGAGACGGCAGCGGAAGGTTGTATAAATGCTGTGCTATCATATTGCCCCAGTGACGACGATGAACATCGCCTGGCTCATATCATGTCTGCTCTTCGAACAGACCTTCTTCACATACAAGCTGCAAGCGGACACTTGTCATTAAAAAGACGAGTTGTGCTTGAGATTGACGCAGACGTTAACGCGAAAAACCACCATGGTCTTACGCCGCTCCTGCTGGCTGCGGCAAATGGACACACCGATTCAGCCTTTGTGCTATTTCAATACAACGCTGACTCCTCTACAATGAATGGCGACCGTCAGACGCCGTTGTCGGTAGCAGCTGCAGAGGGACACGAGGACCTCGTCCGGCTGCTTTTCGATCATGGTGCTGATATCAACACAAAGGACAAGTATAGCCAGACCCTACTATCGCGGGCCGCCGCCGCAGGGCATGAGAAGACCGTACGGCTGCTTCTCAAGTTTGGTGTTGACATCGAAACAAAGGACAAGTGTGGTCAAACCCCGCTGTCGAGAGCTGCCGCAAACGGGCATGAGATGGTGGTCACAATGTTGGGAAGATAGGACTCTTGGTAAAACCTGAGTAGGATGGGTTGTAACAAATATATTAGAGACAATAAAGCCAACCAGTAGCCGCGAGGTAACATTGACAGTTCTATAATGGATTACCAGCAGGTTGTTGTTCACTTGATCGAGCCAATCTCTTGCATGCCACATTGAACGACTTGTTGTTAAAACAGTGGGCCGATTGGTCACTTGTTTCGGAGTGGAAGATTAATGGCAGCAGCTCGGGCTTCATAGAAGTTGCACACGTGGATTTCGGTGTCTGCGTCCAGCCCATGTTCACATACCGGAGCTGTCCAGACACCACTAGCAAGTCAAACATAAGATTGCACCTGACATATATTCCTATCGAGAGTAGCAGTTATTATAATAGCAATCCAGTTGTATATTAGACTAGCATAGCTTAAGTACTTTCTTTGACCTTATTCAAGCAATATAACTAAAGGGGCGAGGTGTATTACATATTAGAGCAGCGGTGAGACGCGATAGTCTTGTCTCACCGGATATGGTTTGATCCTCATCTCTTGCTAATCCTCCTCCCCTCCCACGCTGAATTCAAGGTATACAGCTGGTTGTTGACTGTCACAACACCATTCATTTGGTTGTTGTTTACAACGCATGAATTGATGATATCCCTGCTCTCTTGTTAGATTTGCCAAACTCAAAAAATCAATCTCGTCAATATTATAATACTCACTCTGTGGCAGCCTATAGTTCCATTGAATTCACCGGTTAGCGCACACTCTGGTATAACTTTGTGGTGTATATGGCAAGGGGGGGGGGATATTGCTCATGCGAACATACCCAGCAGTCCTTGAATCCCTTTCCTGCGAACTTGTGTCGTTTTAAGCTAATCTTGGCCGTCCAGGTAATTCCGCCTCCTGGAAACACTTTTTCGACGTTTACTGTGCAATCCTGTTGATAGGGACAATGGCTATTTGAACACATTCGATTGCGAGCATCTCGGTAGGCGTCGCCGACGTATCTGTTCAGTTCTGACGATTTTTCGCCAAAACAGTCCACTGCCGAGGCAGTAGCAACGAAAAGGCTTAGAATAGGGGCACTAAGGAACTTCATTTTGAGGATGTATAAGAGGAGTAGTCGTTGTGATTTCTGAATTGTTTTGTGTGAAATGCGGCGGTTGGCTTGGGATTCGGAGACTCTGATCCAACGTCCTGCTCATGCTTTATACACCATTTTCAAGAGCCCCTTGGATACAGAAGGTACTGTTTGAACTTCATTCCATTTCTAGTAATATTATTCATTCTTAAGTGATCGGCATTGATTTCTAGATAAACAGATTCTGGGTCCTCGTCCCAGCCGCGGAAAGGCTGCGATGACATTGAACAGCTTTCTAAGTATAGGTATAGACGGACAGCACTACAACCCAAAGTGGTATCATGATGCTGGAGGCTCAGTGCGCTACGGTATCGTGTCTCACTTTGTTCAAAGAAGTGGTAACTACTATATCTATCTAGTAGCGGATAAAAAGAAAAACACGGCAGAAGTGGATGAATGAAGCTACGCTGGTGAGATTCTGAGACTTCAGCTTCAGGCGGGCGCTCTGGTGGCTGGCGTGGTGGTCGCAAGCCACCACCCCACAGATGCTCGATTCCCCATGGGTGAAGCCCAATGGCGATCATTGCTATCGCATCAGGAGATTGATGTATAAACAAATGAACATATCGCCTGGACTGCATCAGCCCTATTAGTGGCCCAGCCAACGAAACTAGAGAATTCACAGACCGTCAGCCCCCAAAATGTAAGACAAATTACCCGCCAATGAGATCTACAGTGGCGCTACAGTGACACTGACTTGTTAATAGCCTGATGGGAAGTAGGGGGCCGGAGGTTCTCTATGGGGAAGCATTATTCGAAGCTGACATGTAGTCGGTTGCGTTAGGCGTCGTAATTTCGCCTGTTGTTCGCTCCCATGTAGTTCTGAGTTTGTCAAACGGTGCTCTACCATCCAATTGAAGTGTTAGGCGACATAGGCCCTTGAAAGTACGATAATAAATATGACGAGCAGGCCAAAAAGATTACTTGATCCTTGATGCTGACATGGTAGGGAGCAAAGCTGAAGAGCTTGGACTGGTGGCTCTAGAATCTATCATGTAAACCTAACCATTGTATGTCAACTATTAGACCCAGACAGGGCACTTAAGGAACCCGGGTCAAAACGTTTATACCGTAGTAGGACAGTATTAGAGGGGATCTCTTTTATTACTACTGGCATCCATCCATATAGGATGCCAGCATTTTACCCACGTTATGCCATAGACATGTCAAAGAGCAATAAATATTGCATTTAATGAGCTCCACAGTCGTATTGACTGGTCTGTTCATAGTGAATGAAAATTGGATGGGCTAGTTTTGGGAAATATAGCATGCAACTCCACGTTCTCTCTCACTGTTCCCCGCCAACCTCACCCACCGCTCATACCGCCAAACCTGGCAAAAATACTGACAAAGAAGAACAAAAAACATACAACAGCCGGTGTTCGCTGGTCGTCACCGACCCAACTACTAATCTGCCGGTTAGAGGTTTGTCTATGGGAGAGCGGACGGGATCCCGAATTTTCCGCTACCTGTGGTCGTATGTGGTGGTTGAGGTTTTAGATGGCTTTATAAAGCCCTCGAGGCCAAACCACAGAATCGAGAAGACCAGATATAACCAAAAACAGAAACACACACAACAGCCGGCATTCGCTAGTCGTCATTCACACAACTACTAATCTAGAAGTATGTTATCAATAGTACTTTTAGTCGCTCATAAACTTCATCCAAGGATGCTGTTAATAGTGCAGAGAATTGGGCGACGATGAACCAAATCCAAATGTCTGTTGCAAGTTGCAAGTTGCAAGGCACATAGTCTTGAAAGCCACCCAACCGTCATGCCTTATATTGAAGCTAACGCACGTCGGATTACTAACCGGAGCTATCCAGACAACCACACCAAGCCACCATTGAACCCCTCCACTAATACCCCAACTCCAACATCAACTGATCACACCATCCGAGATCGGGTTTCCACGATATTCAAATGCCAGAGTCTCTGTCTTTTTAGGTCCTCAGCTCCGCCGCCTTTTGGACATGTAATCTCCTGTACAATCACTCAACCTCTTCTCCACCATGTCCCGCAAGGGCGTCGGCATCGGCGCCTTCGACCGGTCACGCATCACATCCGCCCAGTTCGCCTCCCACGGCTCCTCCCTCCGAGCAACCAACGCACAAGCTCTAGAAACCCAGCTCTCCGTCTTCCGCTCCGTCCTCCAGCAATTTGCGCAGACCCACGCCAAAGATATCCGCTCGAACCCGTCGTTCCGCGCCCAGTTTGCGCGCATGTGCAGCGCCATCGGCGTCGACCCCCTAGCCAGCAGCAACAGCAACAACAGCGGCAGCGGAGGAGGTGCAGGCGGTGGTTCTATATGGGCGCAGCTGTTAGGCAAGACCGTCAACGACTTTTACTTTGAACTCGCCGTCCGCGTTGTCGAAGTCTGCGGCGCCACACGCGGCGAGAACGGCGGCCTCATCGGCCTCAAGGAAGTACGGGAGCGGGTATCCCGCGGCCGTATGGAAGGCGCCAGCGAAATCACAGACGACGACGTCCGGCGCGCCGTGGAGACGCTGCGCCCGCTGGGGGGAAGCTACGGCGTCGTGACAGTCGGGCGTAAGGAATACGTGCGCAGCGTGCCGCGCGAGCTGAGCAACGACCAGGCCAGCGTCGTCGAAGCCGCGCAGGTGCTTGGGTTTGTGAGCGTGGGCATGCTGCGGGATAATCTGGGCTGGGAGCATGCGCGGTGTCGGACTGTGATTGATGATCTTGTGGCGGGGGGTATGTTGTGGGTGGATAAGCAGACGCGCGGGGAGTGGGAGTATTGGAGTCCTGGGTTTATGGTTGATACTGGAGGTGATGCGAATAGAAGTGAGTGAGGAAGTAAGTCAGTTAGTGGATGATGGTAAGGCAAACAAAAGAATCATCTCGTGGGATGAAGACGAGACGGGAAGATATCTCTGATATGGTCGATACCTCATTGTCAGGATGCTCTACCAAGGCTTTGAATCACACTGGGAATGGGAAGCCCGCCAGGAACGACGATGTAATTGGATAACCACGACTGAGTTACATGCATCAGTGTCACCTTCGAGATCAGCAACATATTCGACCTCTGTGGCTTGCCTTGGGTATACATATACCAGGAAGGAAGAGAGGGAAAGCCACGATATAACCTCACTGACACTTACAAGCATCCCCCAAACCACGTCACCTTGGGTGGCCTGGATGGGATGTAAGTCAAAACTCATCGCACAACGCTGGACACACGTTTCAGAAACCATTGTCTACTCCCATTTCAGTTGTTGACCTGGGTAGCGGCGAAAGAGAACAATTAAATGTCTACATGACGGATCTGTTATCACTTGGAGAATATATCGACTTCCCAATATATGTCAATCTAACTCGACGACATGAGACTTCCTATAAAGCAGGTTTTTCACAAGCACATTTAGAACCTCCCAGACAAAGAGTGTTCAACTACTTGTTCCGAGAGCAGAGTTATTAGTACATCAAAGTTCATAGATAGCTTCAGCCTCAATGGGCTCTATCTACTTTACTACCTTGACACAATACACACCACATGTTTCAAAAAAAGAAAAAAAAAAGGACCACAAATTTCGCAACCAAAGTTCAAACCTTTATACAGAGAGCATCTAAACCAGTCGAGAATAGTCATTAACTAACGCACCAACACGCGCCGCCTGTTTCCACTTCGTTCTCCCATCCTTCTCTTGTGTACAGGACAAACACCTAAGCAGTCGCCGAGGACCTCCGCACTGGTGTAAAACATTTGATGCGTACAAGACCTCCCAGAAGGGGTGGAGAATATGCCAGGAACAATTGCAGTCCAATTCATCCCATTTCGGACGGGATGGACGTATATGCAGATTCCCGCAAACTTGTCTCCTCAAATGTCGCCACTCAGAACGGCCATCACAGCTCCATCTTTTTCAAAATCCTTCAACCACATTTCATTCACATAACCTTTCTTTACAGCCAACAGTACAGATACACCTTCCCAAAGTGGTGAAATCGTTTAGTAGTTGGGGTTAGGACCGCCCATTGGTCCCGGCGGAGGGTAGTCTTCGGGACGGTTCATGGTGTTCATGTTGTTGTTGTTAATGTTGTTGCCACGGTAGTCGCGGGGGTCTCGGTTATCTCGGCTCTCGCCAAAGTGCTTCTTGCGCAGGGCCGTGAGACGCTTCTTCTTGGTGACGGTGTTGATGTATGTCCCGATCACGAATGAGACCAAGTTAAAGAACGGAACCCACAGCTGGTCGGGGAGGAATTGCTGGGCAAAGGCCAGGCAAAGAGGCGACGTGAGCCAAGAAATCTTCATGACTCTCCAGAAGCCAACCTTGACTGTGGCGCGAACCTGGTGGAATGTTCGAGCGCCAGCGATCAGCGCCATGGCAACCAGATAGATGCTGTTCTGGATAGGAGCGATCTGGTGAAGCTGTCAGTATTGCATTCTGGCGGCGACTCGACTGTGAAGATACGCGAAGCTAGATGGAATGGCGTCATAGAATAGGGGAATACATCCAAAAACTTACCAGCAGGTTGCTGACGATGATCTGCAAAATCTTGGCACGAAGGCTGATGCGGCCGCGGAAAATCTTCTGAAGGAGCCAGATGAGGAAGTGGCCCAGCGGCGCGCTGACCAGAGAGCCATAGGCAGCCATCTTAGGTACACGCGAGGTGAAGTAGTTGCCGTTCTTGTTTCGGTCCTTGGCGAGCCACGAAGCAATGAGCTCCTGGGCACCGGCAAGTGTACCAGCGGTAAGCATCTTGGTACGCAGCGGGTTCGACTCGAGTTGCTTGATGTAAACCTATATTCTCAAAACACATTGCCCCCGTCATCAGCCAACGTTGGTCTGGATGGTAAAGGAGCCATTCATCCATCGAAAAAAACGTACCGCCAAGTAGCCCTTGCTGCCGGCCATTTCCTTCCCGCCGGTCAGAGCCGTGCCAATGGCTTCGGCAATTGGATGCTTGCCACTGGTGCCAGGGAGAATACCCGTCCTCTCGGTGAAGGTTTGGCCAACCTTTTCGGCAGCATGCTCAGCAGCCTTTCCGGCAGCCATGCCGGCAACACCAGAGCCCACCGTAGAGCCTACAGTGGCGCCGACACTTTCCGTCGTTTGGCGGATCGTGTCCTGCACAAACTTGACCGACGACATCGTTGCGGTTGCGACGTCGGGCGTTGCGAAGGGGGTTATTGTTTTGTCGCTGCGGGTTGTCAGGTGCACGGCGGTGGAGGCGGGTTCAGGAACCTCGTCACGATTCGGCGGAGGGGAGTCTGGGGATCGAGCAACGCGACAGCAGGATGATTAGCAGATGCAAACGGGTCGGGCTGCAGAGGGCTTTGGGTGCAATTGAGGCTGTCGAGGTGCCTGGCTTGGGCCAATGGATTTGTTTACACGACGAGACACTGGGCAAACCAGAGCTTGTTGCGCAGTGTGGGCCTCTCGCAGGCGCAGTTTCCCCCAGCACTTTTCGACTGCCTCGGCAAAGGAGAATCTCTGCTCCGACGCGCCAATGGACTGTGATGCGTGCGTGCTGCGAATAGCTCCTTTTCTGGCAATGGCAAATGCGAGAGATAGGGGGGGGCGTAGGTTTCTGCGTGAAAGAATAACTCACCGAATCCAAACGTCGATATCCTCCGTGGTGGTGAACGTGGCGTGTCGGTGTTAGATGCAGATGGCTGGAGGGGGGAGGGAGGTTGGGCGAGCTGGCGGCTGACACGGATGGGATGGAATGGGTTGGGGGGAGGCACGGGTACTTGGAAGCTCTCGCTGCGGATGGCAATGTTTGGACGCGTTGTTCTCCGTAGTGCTGTCAATGACGGCTGTTGTGGCCGTGACCCAGGTACGAACACCCACTGTCCTCTCACTGTACAGAGGTTCCGCGCGCTACTGTAGGTGCCTGCAGGTGTGCCTTGGTAGCTACAAATGTCTGAATGTACCTGCAAGTGTTCCCACGCGCCTCGTCGTGCGCAAAGACACACACGCCATCATTATACCATAGTACCTATTTCTACAGAGGGCACCGCCCCATATCAATTGCACCAGGCATCGTCCAGTACCTGCAAACGAGGACGCAGGGCACGCAAACAAGGGCCAGAAGTCCGTAATTGCAGCTCGAGGGCGGCCGCGGTGGCGCTGTATAGTGGATGTGTGGATGGGCGTCCAAGCTCCCTTTTTTGTTTGGGTGCAAAGTAGCAGCGAGACGGAGAACTTGGGCCGAGCGAGGAGGCGAAACGACGGCGTGAGAGCTCAATGGCGTCTGTGATTGGCTGGACTTGGTCGCATTCCCCAGAATTGCCTTTTCCACAGCAACGGCGGTACTTCGAATTAGTACCGAATACAAAGATGGAGCAGCTTCCAGGCTATCACCGAACTCGTATAGGATGAATACAATGTGCAACTTGGTTGTCTTTGGGGAAACTCGCGTCTCTCTATTCATGCGTGAAAGAAGTATATAATTCGTCCATCATTGATAATAACACGAATCTTCACGGTCTTATCATGTTGTGACCAAGGGAGCACATCCATCCAATAAGAGTGACGTGCCTGGTGGGCTAATCAACCGCACTGGCATGTACCTTACTCAAAGTATCCGTACCTGCTACCGCATCCAGCCCGTCCAATGTAAACAAAACAAAACAATCGTCGCCCAACCCAACGCATTTGTTCACTGTATTGCGAACCATAATTTACCGTTAATTATCCACTTCACTCTTCCTATCCTACCGCCACACCAACCAACTGCTCGGTTTCACTAATACTGCTCGTATACTAAGTCAAAGCACCCTATGTGCAACCACACCCCACGTGCAACCACGAAAAAATGCCTCACAACACCACAACGCTCTGTGCAAAGGTGCAAAAAAACACACAACAACAACGCCAATATAGCTATTTCTGGTGTTTTCTAGCTAGGCCAGTGACCACTCATTACAAAGCTCCTCAAATTCATAAGCTGCAGTCGTTTCTGATACTCTAGAAGCTTCTAGTTGCACAGCAAGCCGTTCTCTTGTCTCTATAACCTGCCCTATCCAAATAAACCGACTATTCAAATTCTCTATCACTTTTTGCCGCTTTCTTAGCTGTAGCCGGTTAATTTGATGCTCTAATTTCATTATTTTAGCTTGTGCAGCTGCTAAATTCATGTTCTGCCTATCTAGACCCCTGCTAATCTTATAAAAAAGAAGGTGTGCTGTTGGGTTATTGATTTTAATGCTTTTATAAATACTATGAATTTCTTATGAGCGTTATAGAGTGTGGAAAAGGATAAGCGAAGATTCCTTTTTATCTGGAACTAGTATTATTGGTGTTTAAAGGTATTGTTATTCTTCTTCGGGTCCTTGGAGGATAAGGCAGCTTATTAAGGGCTTTATGATATTTATAGGCTAAAGCCCTAAGCCTAGCTAACCAGCTTTAATATTCCTGCTTATTAAGGCTTCTTTTCTAGCTATATAATAGTATTTGAGAAAGCTAATCTTATTAAAAGGCGAGGAATTGAAGCTGTTAAGCAGATCATTTATATAGTATTAATAAGCTACTTTAATAGGTAAAAAAACCAATATATCTAGTGATTAAAGGATATAAGAGGAATATAAAGGAAGGAATAATAGATGAATATTATTTTAATAATATTCGAATATAAAATCTTCTATTATATGATTTCTATGGCTGTTAATAATAAGAAATCTCTTTTGTTTTGTTTATAGCTTTATCTTAGGGATAAAGATATCTTTAAGCTATTATAATATAATTTCATTAGAAGTCTAACCCTTTAAAGATATATAAAAATGCTATTTAATAAGGAATTCTAAGTTATTAGGAAACTATTATTATTAAATACTCTATCCCTTAAAAATAATAAGTAGGCTTAATATCTTACTTTAATAAGGGGAAAACAACACACACAACAACACCAACACCACCCACAGAACTGCAGGGTGATTTTAGGGTAGTTGCGTAGCCAGCGTAGTCCGCAAGGATTGAATGGGCAAGAAAAGCCACGAAGCGGCGATATGATGAATTGAACTTAAGGGATCAATTGATCATCCCATAACTGATCAGATAAAGAAGACAGCTTTTTAATAGCTAGTCTTTTAAATGCACTGGAAAATTCTTGGGTAGAAGGGGGGGAAGAAAACTTGAATTCGATGATGTCTGCCCATTCAAATGGCCCGGGTATGGTCTATCTACTTATACAGTTCAATCCCCCTAAGTGCAGCTTATACAGCTACAGCTTAGTCAACTAGCAAGGGGGTGTGTTCAACCCAGCCATCAAATTACCTATGGCTGAGATATACTTAATTATTATAGTCTAATAATGCGTTCCTGATTGTTTTTTTAAAGCTAGCTTTTTCTATGAGTTTCTAAGTATAAGACTATTACTTCCAAGTCCTTTAAGGATGCCTGTTTTATCTATATTTATTATAATTTGCAGTATAAAGTTATAACTAAAGCTAGTAGCGATAGCAGTGGAAGAAAGGCAGCGAATAGTTATCCGGAGTGAAGTCTGTAGAAAAGAAGAAAGAAGTGATTGAATTGCCGATAGAGAAAGAAAAGCAGGATTCAACTAGGAATCCAGCTATCTTATATATCTAAATAATACTAGGATTATTTGGAATTATTTAAGAATTCCAAATAATATTTCTTTAGATTTCTAAGCATTTTAAATAATAAGAAAGGGAGGGGTATAAGGGATAAGCCCTTATTTTACTAGTCTAGCCTGATATAGCAGGTCAGGCTGCATGGGCTTTTTAGGTCTTATAGCAGGTCAGGCTGCTACCTTATAGCAGGTCTGGCTGCTAGGGCTATAGCAGGTTTAGCTGCTAAGCTATAGTAGGTCTAGCTACTAATCTTATAATAGGTCAGGCTGTTATATAAAACCCGCCTATTTTAATAATATTGAATCATAGATATGGAGGGATATTATAGATAGTAGGAATATTGAGAAGATTAAAGAAATCCTTGATTCTTTTAATTAAAGCTCTATTTATACATTGATAATCTAATCCCTTACCTTTAATAGTCTTGATTTCTAGATTATAGTATAAAAAACCCTATATCCAGTGTTTTCTAAGGGATTAAAAATCATTATTATTAATAAGGATTTTTTTGATAAAGCTTTTGAGCTATTTATATATTGGAGGAAGCCCTAGGGCTTCTTATATAAGGATCTAACTATAGAGATGCTTTTCCTAATCCTTAAAAAGGTATTGCTTTAGCTCTTTAGCAATATTTATAGGTTATAAGCCATTGAGCTGATAGTGAAGTGTTCTATAAGGGATTCCCCAGCATTATAAAGCAATTCGCTGAGAAACACCTGGATTCATATCTTTTATCGCAAATACAATATCGTTTTCAGTATAATTAGGTATGACGATTCCAAAAATATAACTATTATTTTAATGTGATAAAAGCTGCATGAGAAAACGCGGTTTTAATGTATTAGGTTTGAGAGTGTAAAGGTAAAAGTGTGTGGTTGCATGTGGGGTGTGGTTGCACATAGGGTGCTTTGACTTATATACTATTGATTAATGCATCTAATAACACGTGCGTAGTTAATGGTTCGCCTGGTCATAGTTGAACTTTGCTTTTTTCCCTTCCCCGATGGCCCATTCCGCCCTTTTTTTTTTTTGACATTTCCGTTTCCAGCGTATCAGACAACGTTCGTCCCTGTACTGTGGAGCCCACTCACTACCCCATGCATCGTGAGCTGTGCCCAACGACAAACGCATCGTGACATGTTCCCGTCTTAAAGAACCGCCGACAGCAGGCTTCACCTGCCATCTTTCTTCTTTCGGGGAAATCTAAATTGGACAATCCGATGAAAGAAATCCGGGGGGGAGCCTAAAGGATCTTCAACTGCCGGCTATTGGCTTTGTTAAATGGCTGGACTCCATTTTATTTGGCATGGAGTTGCGGCCGCTCCTCATCGTACAGCTGGCAGGAGGGTTCGCAGCCAGCTGGCTGCCCAATAGTTGGCACCTCAAAGACGGTCACGCGCTGTGACCAGACTTCGTCACTGAGGTGTCCGACTTTTGTGAATTCTTTCCTTTCTCGCTGCTGCCAAGTGCTAAAAAGATAAAATTGTCATCCTCTTGGAATTACCTTCTGCTGCTCCTTGAACTCGTCTCCTTGAACTACATCTCCTTGACCGTCCACAGGCGCCCAAGTATTCTTTCAGACACATCGCTAGCACTCCTCGATTTTCCTCTACATTGATCAATGTAGGAAGTCAAAACCACTCTTTTTCCCTCCTCGGCCTTGATGTCGACTTCCTGTTGGCACGAAACTTGCCACCAAGATCCTGTCTCTACTCCCAGGCCACGGCCACACTAAGCTACACCGCCAACAAGATGCCTCTTCGCAGCCCCCCTGGCCTACACGGACGTCCAGTATTCCAGCCGCAGTGTACTCATCTTACCATGACTAGACTATACAGTCCCGATATTCTCTGTGGCACCTGTCACTGTCCAGGACCCCTCGGATGGCTGTATCAGTGTACCCAAGATAGGGATGAGGTCATCGAACAAGCAGTGTGCCGAGGAGAATTGGTATGAAACCAACCCCAGGGCTAAATCATTTGACCTTGAAACACTCGCAATTGTCAGTGTTGCTAAACCTTTGCAGGTCAACATGGATGAGCTTGGTTGCCATCTTTCCTCGAAGTTAGACATTCGATTGGGTAGTCCTGCGGCTCGTGAGGATAGGTTCAGCTTCTTCAACGAGATTACCCAGAAGCAAATGGCCAACTATCGGCCAGACCAGATTGTCACCATACTAAAACAACGAGAAAATGCAAGTCTCATATCCATCTCTTCCACCAGGCAAGTCCTCAGCCCTAACGAGCATTAGGTTCAATTTGTCATTCAGCGTGACAAGATTCGCAAGAATAGTGCTGCGATCCTAGAGCGCCTCACCCAGCCCAATGGAATTGAACCTGTATCAAACCCATATGAGTTTCAAAAGCCGTGGGTATGTGCCCCTCACGAGGAGTGCCAGTACCTAGTCTGCCCCCGATGTCGACCTGGATCCTCAGATCGTGCGTTTCTGAGCCTGAATGCGGTTGCAAATGGGGAGACCTCTCCGACAGCGGCTGTAGGATATGGCTTCCATGCAATGGGCGAGAGGCCCGTTGTGGATGTCGAGCTCTTCAGAAACATTGGTTGCCGGGCGGTTCCTGTGGTAAGAAACCATCTTCATCTTGAAAGAAAAGACGTATTTGCTAATGGAGCCTCGTAATTTTAGCCCTGCTTAACCCCCAGCTCCGATAATGACACACGCTCCTCCTTTGAGAGTGTCATGGAGCTGCTTGAAGCTCAAATCGCTCGTGGGCGCGTACTGTTGGATAAAAGCAGAAAGAACACGCCGGCGGATGGTTTGCTTAGTGAAGTGACGTGGCCGTTGAATTCTAATGCACAGAAAAGTCATGCAGGTCAGTTAAAGCATTCACCACGTTGCGATAATCTCGGAGCATTCTCTGCCGCCTCGGACCCCTTGATTTGGACACCCCCTCCTTCCCCTGGATTCTACGAAAAGAATGCTGCAGCAGTTCATGATAGTACAAAGCCGGGGCTAGAGTATGAGGACAGACTGTTATCTACTCATCGGGGAAGCGGGGGAGAACAGGGAAACAAATTTGGCCCGTCCCCATTGAAGGTTGGCCACGGCGTGGCAATGCTGGAGGAAAGCGTTGAGTTGGGGGTGCCTGATGTCATCACCCAGATCTGAACAAGCTTTCTACGGCTAGCCCCTGTTGGCGACTAACAAAAGCAATGGGGCTTTTAGGGCAATGAAGATGGAGCACTGAGGGCTGTGCCAGCGTCCTCGATTAATAGCCCAAAGCGTTTGGAATGGCTGCATGATACCCCCTGTTGGAGTTGTTGTATATAGAATCTAGGACTGATGAAAACAAAAATCAGAGTCTCGAGTAAATGTCGATTTTGCTAGGTTGTGTTTAACATGTCCCATTAGCCAAACGTAACAATTAGCACCGGAAACCTCGCCCCATCTCTCTACTCTACCAATCCCCCAAACGCCAAAGTCTTGTACCCGTTCATATCTCACTCGCCTTCATGCTCTCCACCACCTTCTTCATCATCTGGTCCCCAACAATCTTCGCCTCTGCAAACCGAGGCTCAAAGAACTGCTGCGTGCTAACAAACCGCTTCTCCCACGTCTCAAAGTGCCCCAGCGAGACACACTCAGCCCAACCTCGTGCCGCAAACGTAAACTCCAAATCGTCGCTACGATACGTCTTGTCCTCGACGGCCGTGCGGATCGCCTCGTCCAGCATGTCCGGGTGACGAAACAAGTGTTCGGTGACACCTAGGCGCAGGCGGAACAGCGGCGTGCTGCAGAGCATGTGGTCGTAGGGCACGATGCCGAGCGCGGCCCAGCAGTCGACCATGGCGAGCAGCGAGAGGTGGTTGTTGGGACGAGGGGGTTCGTCGGGGGCGGGTGTGCCGAGGGAGAAGGAAGATAGGATGGAGGGCTCGAGGAGCGGGCGGGCGGCCCAGGTCGTGGATGGGCCGAAGACTTTGTCACGAGCGCGGTGGAGACGCTCGCGTAGGCCGGTGAGGTCGCCTTCGAGCATGAGTTTGTACAGCTCCGTCACGCTTCGAGCGTACTGGGCGACCTGCTCTCGCGCCTCGGGGTTCAGAATCGCCAGCCCAGCGTAGACATGCCACTTCTGCCCATAGATACGCAGAGTAATATTCGTTTTTACATTCTCAATACCACCGACGTAACGGCTCAGTTCCCAGGGGTATTGGCGGTTCGCATGCCAGGCTTTTCCCATAGACAAGAACGCTGCGTGTGTGACCGCCTGTGTATCTGCTGTGATACGGTCATGTTCGCGTGCCGTAAGGTGGACGTACTTGGAGCCTAGGCAAGAGAGCACGGCTTCGACCTTGCGCAGAGCTTCGTCTGGCGCGCGGTGCTGGATGAGGACCAGTGGTTGGTTGTGAGGGTCGACACCGGGCCCGTGGAGGGAGTGGCATGATATGATGTGTACGTCGGCGGGTAGGTGAGCTTCGAAAGCGCGGATCTCTGGGTCCTTGCATGAGGTCTGCCCTCCGACGATAGCGCCGATTTTGGTTGCTAAAGATTGGGAAAAAGAGGCAGGCTTACGTTAGTGATCATAGGGAAACGGCATTGAGGGGTTTCAAGGTGGGAGCAAGTGGATGCCTACAAGGACCATATTGGGCAATCACTTTATCAACAAAGGCAGCCTCGACGCTGTATATGATGAAATCGCTTGCACGGGATACGAGGTGGCCATTGCGACAAATCTCAATGTTCTTCTGTAACGAGAAAGCTTCAGCAATCTGCACAGGCACATAGGACAAGAGACACAGCAAGGGAAAAAGTGGAATAAGACAAAGGTGGCTAGTAAAAACAGTACGAGGCGTACTTTTCCATTGTATTTTTCTTTCAAACTATCGTATTTATCTTCTCTATCACAGGCCAGTATTCTACTCCTGTGGTTAGTTACACAGTCGCATCCGGTATGGTTGGTCCATCGCCACGAATCATCATCATTGGGTACAAGTATTGTTGGACCTGCTTCAGAGCTTGTTAGCGATGTGTGTGCAAGACGCAACGAAACGTGACAAGCTTTGTGGTGATTGGGGATTCATTCAGACATTAGTTTGTTAAGGTAGCTAGCTTGTTCATCACTGAAAGCACAGCGCCATTGTCTGTACACCATAACGGTGGCCAGACGACCCTGCACGATACTCGAGCCAAATGCGCTCTTGTCATCATAATGAAGGAGGTAGAGGGGGTGATGAGGTAGTGTTGGGATAAAAATTTCAGAAAGCTTACCATGACTGAAGATGCTGGAGGCGATAGCATACCATGAGGGATGCAGACTCACCTCCAGCCGGCTTCGGAAAGCCTGTCGGCATACATCCTGCCCATATCGCCCATGCCAATCAACCCGACGACAAAGTTTTCCATCCCCGCGGGGATAGCACCTGAAGGCGGAGTTGAGGCCATTTTGTCTACTGCTAAAGATTGAGATTAAGCAGTGACCATAGATCACATTCTCACTTGAGAACTGGTGATCAGTATGTGTTATCCGTCCAAGCAGTGTGCTTGGAAGAAGAGTGTGAGGGAAAGGTGCAGAAGATGTTGAGAGGAGAGAAGAAAAGCTTTTGTAGGAAAAAAAAGTTCGCGACGTCCAAGTCCACTTGGGGCCGGGGAAATTTCTGATTACCTAAGGTGGGGACAGCTGCGAAAATGCATGTGCCATGGGGATAATTGCATGTTCACAACTGACCCACAAGAGGTGAGAGATATGATGAGCTGGGTCAGTGGGAATGAGGAACCATTGTGAGCGGAATATCGATTCAGCAGTAAAGAATCTTCCGAAATGGAAGCCATATTTGCCATCGGCTCCAACGGGTCTGGCCAGCTCGGAATCACTCACAAGGAAGACGTTTCAGTGCCCAAGCCCGCTGTCTTTCACCCCAACCCACCAGAATTTCCCATCATCAAGATTGCCGCTGGCGGCAACCATACTCTTCTACTCAGCCAGTCTGGTAAGCTCTACTGGAGCGGAGACTCTACCAGTGGAGCCTGCGGCCTCGCAGCGGTACCTAGTGTGCCAGTCTTCCAAGAAGCTCGGCTTACCAAGGGCGACGGGGACGGCGAAGAGATTGGGCAGATTGCACTTATTGCGGCTACATGGGAGTCTTCCATCATCGTTGCCAGAGATGGTGACGGGAAGAAAATCAAAGTGTTTAGCTTTGGGGTGGGAATGAAGGGTGAATTGGGTCTGGGGGAGCTCATTGTGCGGACCCCTTCGGCAACACAGATTAAGAACTTTCCTCCACCAGAAACAGAAGTTGTGGACCTGGCTGCCTGTATGGGACATGTTATTGCAGTGCTGAGCAATGGCGATGCTTACGGCTGGGGTAATTGCCGAAAGTCACAAGCTGGGAATCCCGGTGCGGTTATCAACGTGCCGAGGAAGATTGAAGGAGTTGGTTTCAAGGTAGTCAGAGCAGTGTGTGCTAAGGAATCTACATGTCTCTTCGGCGAGTCTGGCAGTGGGAATATACGTGTGGTGGGGTCAGACAAATGGGGGTTGATATCCAAGGCTCCCGCAACTGCTTCTCCCTGGATAGATGTTGGAGCTGGCTGGGGTAATTTCTACATATTGAAGCGTGATGGTACTCTAGAAGCCTGGGGTCGAGACGATCACGGTCAACTACCTCCACCCAACCTCCTGCCACTCAAGAAAATATCGGTTGGGAGCGAACACGTTGTGGCACTATCAGAGAGCGGCGACGTACTGTCGTGGGGGTGGGGAGAGCATGGGAACTGCGGGCCTCGAGTAGAGGACAACAATGTCAAAGGCAGGTGGAATGTCATTGCATCGTCAAAGTTTATACCTCCAGACAGTCAGATAGATAGTATAGGGGCTGGTTGCGCCACCAGTTGGATATGTATAACATCTGGATGAGTTGCCTCTCTTTTAGTATGAATAAGTAAAATTAAGGCGACTTCGCTCTGAAAGGGCATTAGTCTGGGAAAAGGGCCAAACCTCGGACTTCTGAGAGTTTCTGTGTTGGCTCGACGTAGGTTGATGGGGCAGCCATCTCATCATCATCCTGTGTATCTGCCGACTGGTCCAACATGCTTTGCGAGCGGCTCGTACGCACGCCCGAGGGATTCTATTCGAATCAGCGTTCCGAACGAAATCAAATAGAAGAAAGGAGAAATGCAGGCTTACAGGATCAGCGCTATGATTCCATTCCAGCCTGGCGTCCTCCTCTCCATCCTCATCCTCATCTCTAACAGGCTCCCACCCCTCGTCCTCAACGAAAAGACTCTCGGAGCGTAGTGTTGGCGGTGGAGGCATCTGGGAAGGCCTCAGGTCAAAGGCACCTATCCTTGACGCACTGGCTCTAGCAGCGCTGAGTCTTGGTGTTGGCTTTGGAGGCAGTCGTACCGACGCTGGTGTCGGCAGTGGTGGCGGGTTTGACTGTTGTGGGAGCTCGGGCTTTGGTTGCGCCAGCGCCTGTGCCTGCGATCCTTCAGATGGCACCACGCTTGTCCTACGCGAGATCGCTTCCAGGCGCGGGGAGTTGTTTTGTGACGCATTCTTGCGGCCTTTTCGGGTTTTCTGTGTCGGGTTGGTGCCTCTCTCACCGACGGTCATGATGAGGAACTCGCAGGAAATGGCATCACTCGAGTACGAGAGCTGAATGGGACGCGAAGGGAGAGAATACCGGGCTGAGAGCGTGTTGCCTGTAATTCCGGCATGCTGTATGATGGCTCGGAAATCCTTGACGGAAATGACGATATGGAGCTTGTCCTCGACATCGATATCATCAAATTCGTCTGCCTCGACCGCAATCGAGGTTTGGAGTGGTTTCTTGAGAACCGCTAGATTGTAATGTGAGCTAGTGCACATGCAGGGAACATCAACTGCACATACCGTCCTCGCTCACTGTCTTCTCGCTAAAACACGTGAAATTGACATGGTCGCCATCTGTGTTAATGTCTAGATACTCTATTCCCGGGCCAAAATGGTCCATCAATTGACGTAGGGTCCTTGAAGATATGCTCCAATGATGCGGGGCATCTGACCGATTGAACTTGGCATGAACGGGAACCTTGACCTCGAAAGGGAGCCGGTGTGTAGAAGTCAGGCCATTTCTGAACACAAGGCGGGTAATAAAGCGACTTTGCTTGATCTCATCGCCATCTTCAATGGCAACATCACATCGCTCTATGAGGGTCTGCTTCTCGATGTCTCTCTGTGTGTCAACTCCGGATCTGCCTCGAAACAGAGAAATGAGTGCCTAACGTAAATACCAAGTCAGTACTACAAAGGCACATGTTTCTAGATGCTGGAAATCAACATACTCTTATGTACAGAGTACAGTAGAATCTCTCGCGGAACTGTCCGCTAGCTTGATACTGGTACTTTGAAAAGAATCGGTTGGATGCAAACTTGAAGCTTGCGTAGCCAGACTTGGAGGAATTGATTGTGGTGAGGATGAACTAGGGCACGCACGGTCAGTGGGTTCTGGACTATCCAGTATCATAATTGATTTGATAGACTAACAGAGTCCTTGCGTGCTTCGAGAGACACGTCTTCGCTGAATTTGTTCAGACAGATGAGAGCATCACGAAAAGCGGAAACCCCTTCTTCACTGAGAGTAAAGGTTAAGATGGCCATGATGCTCGGGTGGTAACAAATCAAGCAAATGGTCCATGTCAATCACACATCGTAAAAGAGATCTCAATTGAGAGGGATATCAATTATCTGCCATTATACGTCGTGGTGGTTGAATCTAGCTGTGTTAGCATGAAGTGGAAGGTGCTGGTGGATGGTGAATACATGGGTAACGTGCTAACATGATTTATCCCGATAAGTGCATAAATCATAAATTGGCGACGAAATGCAGTAATGCTGTGATGGCTAATGAAGAGGTATCACGCTCAAAATCAAGCCTCAACGTTTGGCAAGTGTGGAATGTATGTCATATATTCATCAACTTAAACGCTACTGGCTGTCTAATTGAGGAACAAATAAATTCAAGTCGAAGTCGAGTTCATGGCGCGTCAACGTCCTTCCATCTGTGTCCCAAGTGAAATCCATTATGGAGCGGTGATTTCAACCATCCCTTCCTACTCTTCTCTCCCCAAACACGCGTCAATTCATTTGCTCAACATGGGCAAATTTTTCTTTGCTGGCCCACAATCAAGACCTGAAGCAGCTGAATTTCCCCAGAGAAAATCTCCATGGCCCACGGCGCACACCGTGACGGTCAACATGGACGCTGGTGCCAAAGTGGCGACCGCCGAATCCTTTGGACCAGAAGAGACCCATTGTTTGTTTATGCTGGTTGGAGCTTTGGATTTAAGGTTTTGGGTGCTGTAGACTTGGCACAGCGGGTTAGCCTTCCATAAGCTGGGCTGGAGCTTCTGTAATAGGTAGCGAGTGCAACTCACCTTTAAACAGACCAGACTCTGTGAGTGATTCGAGACTGTTGTGTGCAGTTGCGTAGTTGTGTAGTTGATAGATAATGAGATGATTATTGCTGTGCTAGGGAAATTGGGAGACGGGCGGTGACGGGGTCTTTTAATGATTCTCAGAGATTGCCAGCTCTGAGCGGCTGGCCAAGGCAGGGAGCGCAGTAGTTTGAATGACGTATCCGCTACCGCAGCGAGGAGGGACAGACGAGCGACACACGTCCTTCTGTGGCGTTGCCCTGATGATCACGTAGCAGCCCCTCATCAACAGCAGCTGGGGCATCGAGTTTCTCAACAAACTTGGATTGACAAGGTTGCCACGACGCTCTGAGCCTCTGCGGTCTGCAGTCTGCACCAGTAGCACACACACACACATCTGTCTAGCCGCCCATTGAGGCCGCCTATTGCTAGTTGGATGGCTAAGCTTTTCATTTATGCTTGTTTTTTTCACAGTACCTCCAGATCGGTTTGCGCCTATCTGAATCAAGACTCCCACAGTGCTGGACCAAGGCCATGCAAGGCACCGTCAAGTATTAGGCTTTGCCCCCCCCCCCCCCCTGCGCCAGGTTATGTAAGGGCTCGTCATTGGTCCAGTTTGATAGATGATGAATTCGACGATCCAGACCACTCTCCACATAACGTAGAATGCCTCATGTCGAGGCATTTCGTGATTCGACTGGCATGGACATCATTGACAGCATCAACTGCCGTCCGTCCACTTCAGAAATTGTCGCCAACGCCCCTGCAGGCTGCAGTGCCACACAGGCTAAAACAGGGCTTATGAATGGTTCAGCTAGGCAGGCTCATGCGCTGTCCGCACCTGAGGGCCTGGAACGTCGTTAGTGTCGGCATATGATGGGCAGTGCCATAATAAGAACTTGCACAGACTTGTAATTAGTTGATGATGGGAAGTTTTGCAATTCCGTTATGGATGGCATACAATCTCCCGAACGGCATCCAGCCCACTTGAATTGATGAAAAGTCCTAGATATTCATTACACCTTGCCTAGGTACTCATCATTCCTAGCTAAAGGCTGCAGCAAGCCCGCTGTAGCCTGCGGCCACCAAGCTCTGCTCGCCCTCTCTGTCCCCCGTGCCCGTCCAGTAGAACAAACCTCCCAGCCCCATCATGTTCGCATACCGAGCCTTCATCTGCACCGTGCCTGGCACGTCAAATGACGCGAAGCCCTTCTCGCCGCCCGGGTCGACAAACGAGGCGGCCGCAACAGCCTGGTCGACGCAGGCACCGACCACCCACGGCTCCGGCAGGTCGCAATAGTCCATCTCGCCCGCCTTGGAGAACGGGTGGCCTGCGGCTCTTGCGCCGGGAAAGTAGCGCGCGTATACGGGGATGCCCAGCAGGATTTTGTTGCTGGGGAACTGGCGCGATAGCATGTACTCGACTGCTTTTGACGAGGACGTGCGGAGGGTTGGATAGACGGCTTGGATGTTGCCGGGCGGAGGGAGGAGCTGCGCCTGGTGGCCGGAAACGTCTGTCCAGGAACCTGTGAAATCATACGCCATCAGGTTGACGAAGTTGACAATATTGGACACGGCGCAGAGGTCGATGTGTTTGAGGCAGTATTCTCCCACCGGCAGCGCCGTGCTCACGAGATACTGCGGTGCTGGGAGAGCTTGTCTCGCCGCCTCGAGAAGCCTCACATAGTCCCGTCCCTGCTCGGGGTTCTTGGGATGCTCCCAGTCAACTTGACAACACCAAGTCAGCCCTGAACACAGCCCCAGGATACTTGCTTTCAAAAACAAAAGTATATGATATAGGAGAAGGGGGAAGGAGGCAACACGAACGGTCTATCCCATCAAAGCCATGGCGGTCGCAAAATTCGCGGGCTTGTCTAGCAAACGTCTGCCTGGCACCGCTATTCGCCGCGAGTGCTGGAAACTCTTTGCTCCCTGTGCCGCCACCGATGGACACAATAATGGAGATGTGAGGGTTCTGCTGTTTAAGCTTGCACATGGCTGCTAGGCAACCTTTTACGCCGTCGACTTCTTTCTGGTTGTCTGCCCAGTCATCGAATGCCTAGATATTGGCACATGACAGCATTAGCTCCAGTCCTGATAACTAACGCAGAGGTACGCATCGTCTTCCACATAGTAGAGGTTGCAAGTATATGTCATTTCTTTAGCCCTTTCATGACTTACACGCAGTGTGCCATCTTCGTTTACTCTGCCGAGTCGATGTCAGTTTGGTTCTGCCTGTTTTTTTCCTCGGCGCCAACAACACCAGCTTTTGGCTCTCTTCCCCAAAACTCACCCGACAAAAGCATAAAAAACGTGAGTAATGACCTCGAGCTTGAGGGTTGACGGTGGCTTGTTCTTATAGACCATCCATGACGGATAGTATACTGCGTTTGCGAAGTGCCGTGACATTGTTGCTACTCTCCCGCTATCGCTCCGCTATTCGTGTATGTATGGATTTACTCAGGACAAGAGCACGTTCAAGAAGCAAAACGAAAGAAAAAAGAGCCCATCAAATGTAAAGGGAAATAGAAAACAAGAAAAAATTATTTGAAGGAGGAAACATCAAGAGCTAAGCAACAGTAAACCGCCAACACAGCACAGCCGGCAGTCTAGATGTCAGGAGCGGTGGGCTGAGGGTGGTCGTCATCACCACAGAAAGGCTGCCGATATTTTTCTGCCGTCATACGGGATAACAACTGCTTTTTTTCTTGACCCCGCAACACTCTCATCAGGTCTTACCCGCTAATGCACAGTCGTGAGCCGCCCCCCTCTCAAATGTTGTATGAGAATGCGATGATGTATATATATGATCAGTTGTGTGTGCTGCGCCACATACTCCTGCTGATAAGCGGAAATGTCTTGAGATTGGTTCCTTCTGCTATTTCCCTCAAACAAGGTCACTGATAGTACCTCGTGAGATTTGGAGGTGAACTTATGGTGTATCTTTGAAGATAACTCAGATGTTAGAACTGAAAAAAAAAATCTTTCAATAGAGCGACGCTATTCTAGAACTACACGACCAGGTGTGTTGATATATGCTCCAAAAGCTGATTCCTTCACATTCATCATACAACATATCTAGGGGAGTTTGTAAATGTTCGTTCAATGTCATGCATGACTGGCATGTCGTCTAATGTTGATCCTGCAACTTATATCCAATTACGCAAATGTCTCAATGCCTGACGCCAACCAGGCGTCTGCCTCCGTCTTGAGCGTTTCGTTTCCTTCCATCATCTCCAACGCCCACTCATTATTCGACCAGTCATCGGCCGTTGATGTCTGCAGACCTCGACGGACAAGGTCATATTCCCCCTTTAGCCAGTGACACATGACATACCAACCTGTCGCAGTAGCCGGTGAAAAGTCGTCCTTATATTCGTTTAGAACCCTCAACACTTTGGATTTGTACATTGGGTCGTCATTTGCGGCCCACGCAGGCACCAAACACATTGGCACGAAGCTAGCTCCAAGAGGTCTGTATATCGCAGCACCCTCTGCGACCTTGACAACCTCATCGCACAGCATCTTTGCGTCTTCGACCATGTCGATATCGTCGGATTCGACAGCTCTTATGAGTCCGTTTAAAAGCAACGACGATGCCAACACTAGGCTGAGAGACACCTGATAGTAGAGATGTGTCTTTGCTAATCCATTCCGCTGGATGTCAATTCCGGGTATCACACCGACTCCACCATCTTCGAATCGGCTAAGCTGTTGCTGAAAAACTGGCCTTTGAGCTTCCATCTTCTCATACATCTCTTTCATTTCTGAGATATGTGAGAATGGATCACGAGAGTATTCTGAGAATCTGATCATGATGGCCAATCCCAAGCCCAAATGCGCATTTTTGGCGCCACCCAGAGGTGGCTGTGGCCCATATGCCTTGGAACTCATCTTTTGAAACCAGGCGCTATGGCGAATTTTTGGGTTGAATATGCTTTCTAGGATCTTTGAACCATCAATGTGAGTAATAGAAAGTTGTGATAATGTCAAAGAGTTGAGTGTGTTGAACAGCCACTACAGTCGTAATGGAGCTGGAATTAAACTTACCACTGGTATCATTAAAGTATCGCGAACCTTGCGATCAAATTCATCCATGTTGGGTCGAGAGTTTGCAGCGTTGAGCAAATGTGCCATGCCCTCGCCATGGCTCATCTTTTGATCCTCATCTCTACCCGTCCAGCCCTATGCGAACATATTAGAGCTTACTCATTCTTAACCGCGACATAGGTGCAGTATTAACGTCCATAGTATGGCAACAAGACCTACCTGAAATATCATGAGCACGTAGACAGCACATAAAGTTTCTGATTGATTTGCAGTGACTGGATTGTTGAGACAGTTCCTGAGAGCCTGCAGCGCGTGCCCATATTTGATCATTGATGCTTTGGGTTGCTCCATTTTGTGGACACAGGGCCACGTGTGTGTAAGAGCATCGACAGCAGCATCTAATGCTTCATTACGACCGAACCGCCTTGGGAGATCCTTGAACCAGGGTCCGTAACACGATAAGTCATATTTGGGGTCTGTCACCTCGCAGAGATGTACAAAGGCCCTAGAGAGTGATGTTGCTTGGTTTCTAGGTAGAAATAACGGTGTTCCTGCATAGCCGTTGCTATCATTACGCCTTCGGGTTAGTTGGTTCGGAGTCGAGCTGGCCGGCTTTCCATCCACGATGACCTGCTCTTTAAACTTGTAACGCAGCTTGCCACACCCCACACATTCAAGGTCTAGGCGTGTGCAGCGTGAGCAGGAAGGCGATTTCTGGTCACACTAGGGATCCGACGCATCAGCAAGCTAGTAGCCGTTGAAGACTGGGGTGTGCTTATGGAAGCCATTGAGTTCAATGCCGCATCGGGAGAAGAAAGATCACGAGCGGCAGTTCCCGTTGCTGGTCCATCAAACTAACCTTCTTCTTCTGCTTGCGACAGGCATCACAGCCCCGGTACGTCGGCACACCGGGCATATTTCGTGGGGGAGGTAAATAGGATTGCTTGTGGAAAGACAGTTTCCCTCTGGAGTTCGCGAGCGCTGCGTTTTGCCTAAAGCGGGCGGAAGATGGTAGATTCAAGGAAACTTTAACCGCGGAATAATAGCGATGTGTCGGTGAATTGGGGAAGGGCCCAGCTTAGTTCCAGTAGTGTTCGGGTTGCAGTAGGTATATACTCTTTTAGACACCCCAAGAAGATTACAAAAAACAATGCCCGTTGCCATTATGAATGGCCGAGAGTCGATGTTGTCTGTCCATCTCCAAGGCTGAAGAAAGCCTGATGATGTCGATGGATTTCATAGTGGGGGTCGTCTAAGCAACTACTTTCGGATTAGCGCTCCATGGCTGGGCAGAATAGAGGGGCAGTGCACTGTAACACAGGGGATGTGGAAGACGTCACCCACTGTAACTGCAATGGCGAGCTGCCGATTGGTCTGTAGGTCAACGGTCGCGTCAGTGGCAACGCCAGCAGCGGCACATCGAGCCCGATATGGAAAGGCCCGTATCGCCTCCATCGCAACACCCATACATTAAGGCAGGAGATACCCTGGAACGGGGATATTTCAAGTTCAAAATTGGTAGCCAAAGCAATTAGCTGAATTCCAACAACATCGGATCCTTCATGCCAAGCTCGCCTTGACTGTCGCTTTAATTCTTACATGCATGCATTCAGTCTTCTGATTGAAGGACTCGGCTTTCGTCTAATTAAGCTTATCATGTTTCTGGAGTCCTCGCCATCAGGCTGATTACCATGGATCTTCAAGCATCCCTACGCCAAGCCTTCGAGTCGGGTCAATGGAGCTTACAAACAGCCGAGTTGTCGATCAGTCCTCGGAAGGATCACATAGAGGATTTGACTTCTGGCCTTTCCAAATGACCTCCCGAGGCTTGCCGGGATGCAACAAATCTTAGGCAGTTCATCTGCAAGTTATTTCTGTATGGCCACCCCTCGAGGGCTGCGATCAAATGCTCGCTTGCAATATTGCTACTTTCTTACACGCTATTGCAGCATAATTGATATCGAAAATTACCATGAATCAACCTTGAGATCACCCAACATTTATAATTGTATCGCTCTGGATACACCAGTGATTCCGAACACCCCCACAGAGCGTGACCAAGCGATGTGGACGACTTCACTGACATCTCGAGCCATTGCTTCGAAGAACTAATCCGAATAGGCGAGAGAAGATAAGGGCGAATCGTACAAGAGGATATCGAATGGCTAAATAAATGTATCATCGAAATCACTACCAACCAACGACTTTTCAGGCTCGGGAACAGCACAGGCGTCTCGCTGCGGTCCAGCTTGACAATCAAAACCAGTTATAGCAACCTGTCGGACTAGTTGACAGCTGGAATTTCCACATGGGCCGAGACTGAAAGTGGATATCATGCAGTGGGTGTATAACGGCGGTATTCTGTTGTCAAAAATTGTCCACGAACCGTTTCTCCTAGGGCTCGACTGGTCTTTCATGCAGCAGGTTTTATGAGTCAGAATCTGGTGTTGAAAATTACAGTGGAGGGATGCCATGCATATTCCAAGGGCAGGCTCCTCGCTGAGCTGCTTGATCACAGTTCTGGCTGCTCTCGAAAGGGAAGATGGAACAACTTCACTGTGAAACGAGGGAGGCTTGCCTCAGTAGGCATTACCGTGCCATCATTGCCCTTGTTGCATCGACCTTTTTCTTAAGCACCTTGATTCAACTATGTCTGGCTGGTGGTAGTGATAAGCAGAGACATTTGGCAAGTCGATGACCATTTTTTTTTGTCATGGGACGAGTGTAGCTGATGGTGCTCCTAATCTTTGCAAGCAAAACCATTTTCCAATTGCTAGTTTCGCTGATCTGGATACAGAATAATCTGGATGATGATGGCAAAGAGTAAGCTGGGATTCTGCTAATGATGACTTCGACATCCTCCAGTCCAATAATTTTCGTGGCGACGCGAGATTGAAGGAGGGTATCGACAACAAACCTTGACTTCGGAGAACACCCCGACATCCAATCCGCTTTCATCATTCCATGCTTGTTTAGTTGTTCATGGCTTGAACATCTCAAGGTGTCTCATGCATGAAAAAAAAACCAATCCTCGCATACCACGCCACCTTTTTCTTTAGTTTCACATCCCGTCCAGCCATCCAAGACAACCATCCCTGTTGACTTACGGAGGGGTTTTGCACATTTTCAGGCACAAGCAGACAAAGAGGCAGATGTCGCGAAATGCTTCCCAGTGCTTTGTTGTAGTGGAGCTAGTGCTCGTGTCGAAAAAGGAGGGCTCGACACGTACCTAATGAGCGTGACAGAGAGTAGCTTGTCTTGCTACGTGTCGTACCTACCTTGCTTGCGCATGAAATAGTACCGAAAAAATCCATCTTGACGTGTTTATACGCCCCCTTGAAAGAATGCAGCCCTGCAAAACGGCAAATTCGCACATGGGCAAAAAGGCATGCTGCACCCAAGACAAGTCATTTCTGCAGCAAGCGGTGAAAGACTAACGGGGGTGTTTATAGGAAAAGAAAAAGGAATTTTTCTCAAGTAGAGCGCTGCAAGTCTCTGGTTTGATGGTTTGTGGTCTGTCCCTATTGCCCGGTCAAGTCAATGAACACTGAGCGGCCAATGGTTCATCGCGAGGCGACGAATCACGCTGGCGGTTTCAGAAATGACTGTTTTCTGGGCTGGCCATTAGCTCAGGCACGTGGAGGAGCGTCCAACAGTGACCAGATTCTGTTGCATGTGCCTGATGTGGGTATTGCGAACACGTCAGGAATGCTGAGAAGAGTTCTCCCACGGAAATCCGTGCAGTGGTAGGTAGGTACTAAGGTAGGTATCTTCCCTCAAGGTTCTCACCTGCCTAGAGCATATTTATACCACCAACAGGCAGTGGTAGTCATTGTCGCAACACAACACTAGATCCGGCCTCGTTCTAGCGTCTATTGGGATCAGAGCAACGGGTATCCTGATTGTTTACATGGAGCCTCCTCTAGATGGCCTCCAATACTAATTTGTCAAACCGGAAGACCTTCACCTGTGCAGTCAGTCTATCACGCTTGCAGATCCCGTCATCTTCAAAACAAGCACCACTAAAGAGCTCTGTTTGCGTACAAAAATGCCCAGCCTGCTCTCTAGCCCCGCGCTTAGTTCAACAACTATGCTCGAAACGTCGAGCCAGTCTCACATTGTATCAAGCATGACAGATACTAATAACGTGAACCTGTTTTCATGTTCGGCAAGCCCACACCTACAGCCAGCCCCCCTTCTCCCCCTCTCCCAAAATGCACGTAGTTTTCGGTGAAAGGAAAGTCTTATCAGTTGCCTGTCTGTCAGCTATCCCACGACAGAATGACCAAGGGAGGAAAAGGGCTAGTTGGGCATGGTCCAATAACTGATGATCCCTAGATTGGCCTGGAACATGTTAAAAGGCCGAGGTTACAAGTATGCAGAACCCGCTATTTATGTGGCAAACAGTACGGTAACATTCCAATGGATAAATTGATCCGGAGACTGGAGCCAAATGAAGGGAGGCGTTTGTTTGGGTTAAGTCTTGTGAGAAATGCTACCCAAAAACCTGGAAATGCCGTGTTCGTCCCGGTCAAGGACTTGCCACAGTGGGAGATATGCCATGGAACGTCTGCCACCAACGCTTGGCCTACAGCAAAGCAAAGCCCTAACCACAGTAGATGAGATCTATTGGCTGGGCAACCACCCGGTTGTTCAGACACACGGTATACCATGTGAACAAGGTAGTTCAAGGGGCTCAAGCAGCGTATTGACAGCTACTGGGAACATGTAGAATGTGCGGCAAAATAGTCTCGAAGGAAGTCGAGGTGTATGGCATATGCAGTCAATATTCCCTAGTGCTACACGCCGTCCAGCGTGAACTCATGTGTCGAGTCCATTTATATCCGTCCTCCCAAATCCCTCGCGCCTCTTGGTGCAGCGTAGCAACAATCTTAACATAAACCCAGAAGGAAAAAACCAAACCGAAAAAGAAAAACAAATTCCAACCTATGTGAGCCGTCCGGAACGCCATCATCAACCTCCCAAAATATGCCGCCCTGAAAAGGAAAACCTTACATCCTGCGAAAGCCACCACTCCCGGCGGTGGGACAACCCTTTTTGTCCACGGCGGCCCCCGACCTTGTTGATTTTTTTGTAGTCTCTCCCCCCTCCTTCCTCCCCGGACGTCGTAAATAACAAAAAGGACGTCAAGAACAGTAGCTAACCCCTGCTGTATAATGGACTGGTGACCATCATCTTCAATGAAGCAAGTAGAGAAAAGAACAGACAAGAAGAGTAAGAAAGGGAAAGCGTGGATGTGACTGCGTGGATAGCGTCTGCTGCAACTTTGGGTCGGTGGTGCCCCCCTGTGCCATCGTGTATCTAGAGTACTAAAAGGATTGGCTTGCAACTGATGATGATGCAAGGTCCAGGTCATCACCCTACATGACTGAAGATGCTAGCAGCCGCGACTCCACGTCATCCATGCCTATGCCGTCCATCCGCGGACCTTCCATTCCTTGGAGCCGCTGCTCGATGGCTTGGAAGCGAGGTTCGTAGCCGCTTGCACGGGCCTCGTAGTTGTCGATGCGCTTCTCAATGTTATCGAGACGTTGCTCAATACGCATGAGGCCTTGCGCCATATCGTGGCTCAAGCGATCGAGCTTGTTGGTGAAGGAACGGATAGAAGTTGCCAGGGGCGCGTTCTCCTGACCGGGTGTGCCGGAGGGGATGCGCGGCTCGTGATTGTGTCGAGGCTCCTGCAAGGCAAATCGCCATTGGTTTCCGAGTTGGACTTCGCAGACGGCTTTTGCGCGGAAGGGACAATCGATTTTGCGTGTCGAGGGGTTGCGCTTCTTGGCGGTGCTGTTGTACTTGACACCACCTCGGTCGCAGACAAGATCGTAACGAGTAGGCTTGCCATCGCGGTAGTTGGAGGCGCGGAGTTTGACGATGCCATAGCCCTGATCCTTCGCGACGCGCTGCACCGAGGCCATCAGGTCCTCAAAGGACCGGAATATGCCTTCCGGCGGCGGCAGCAGCGCCGGAGGTGGTGTATTCGGCATCGCGTTGAAGTCAGCCACGGTGGCGAGACGCGAAAGGCGCGGCCTTTGCGAACGGAACTTGGGGAAATGGGCGAGGTATTGAGTGAGGGCGAGGGGCAGAGAGAGAATCGGTTTCTCTCCTCTGGTTGTAGAAGCAATTCGGAAAGGCGGCAACAGCTGGGAAATTGATGAACTGAACGACACTTCCGATGAAGCAGCGCTGGCTCGTGGTCTTGTAGCCGGAAGTAGAGAGGGCTGGGCTGTGAGGATTTTTCCAATCCGCACTGTTGACAAAGCTTAAAGGTGTGGTGTTGATCCGGTCCGGGTGACGCGGTCCATTCACAGGGCGGGAGCAGCACTAGGGAGGACGGGTACTTGAGGGGGGCAACTAGAAAAGGGACGAGTCTAGTGGCAGTGCAGTGTGCAGTGCAGTGCAGTGCTGTGTAGTGCTGTTGGAGGTTGGCAGAGAGAGAGAGAGAGACCAGCGAGCCTTGTTATCGGCAGAGATGTTTTTTTCTTAGAGCCCTGGCGGTAGATGTTCCTGATTTTGACAGACTTGTCTGACTGAATTGAGCGATTGGTTGATTCAGTGCCTGAGCGAGGGGAGGGGGCGAGGGCGGATGGGAGAGAAGCGAGAGAGTGAGTGAGTCGAAGATGCAAAGTGAGGTACGAGAGTACAGTTGCTTGCCTGCTTGCTGGCACACGCCTCAGAGAGGGGGGTTGGTGGCTTGGAGGAGCTCCCAAACGCTGGAGTTTCATATGCGGATGGCGTGTGCAGGCAGGCTACGTAACCACCTCACTAATTACTTGGGGGGGTACCCTGTGCCAGAAGTGGGTGCCAGAGTGGAGGCGAGGGCGCAATATTCCCCGTTTTCTCATCGTTGCATTCACCGGGCCAAGGATTCCATTAAACAGCTCATAGAATAGCCTCTGTCATAACAAAGAGAGTATTTGCGAGCGTCCCCTCTTTGGCCCCCCCTTTTTCCTCTTCTGCATTGTACTGTACAGAGTCACGAAACTAAGGTACTTTGCTGGGTGCGTACAATGTATGCTCATGGTGTGTGTGTGTGCGGATGTATGTGCGTGTGTTTTTGTTATGTATGTTGTTTGTTTGTTTGCCTGCTCGTTCGCGCCCGGCCGCTCGGCTTTAGCCCTTTGGGTGAGTGTCCCAGTGGCTAGTCAGGCCATTTGGGGCCCGGTGAAGATCTCACCTTGATCCAGCCTAGCAACGGACGCGGAAGTCTCGTATCAGCGTGCGATTAGATCACCTCGTCGTCTTCCCTCTTTCCATGTGCGAGGAGGAGGAAGAGGAGGAGCTAGTCAGTGTGCCCACCTTGTATTGCGCAGTTTCGAATAGCCTCGGACTGGGGCATCTGTTAATATGTGTTTGTTCATGAAGACTAGAAGATAATATATTATCCGTGACAATCCAATGCGGCATGCGAACTCTGATCAATGATCATGCACTTAGCCCTCCATGTTTGTTGCCCTCGAGCCATAGACAAGAGCCAAGCTGTGATTACATGTGATGGTTCGCACACCCACTCGAACGGCCCCCGATTCGCCGAGGACGATAACGGTCGACCGGCTGCAGCCCTGATATGAGGTGCATAGCAGGTTCTAGATTCTCTTTTGCATTCGTGATTAACGGGGTGGGAAACTCTATTATCATTGTCATCAATTAGTCCTCTTCTCGACCAAGCAACCATGGAAATACTTGCCTGTCCTCACAAGTTCCATCCATCCATAGCAGAACAGGCTGAGGTGTGCTGTGGCCAGGGCACTGATATCTTGCTGCACTGACACCAAGACGCTAAAGACAACTCACCGAACCACTGTACCTATCACCTGTGCTGCAGGCGTCCAGTACCTGAGGATCAGTGGAGGTTGCACTACGGCGTTAACCGGCCTCCCTGCACTCTGCACAGGCGCCCCACGTCGCGCCAGTCACTGCCCATGTCTCCGAATTTCGGGAACCCTTCACTCGTTCGGCTCTCCCTCCCGCGTGTGGGGGGCGATTCATAGCATATTGGTCTTGGGAGGTTGAAACAGAAGGCCTATCATCCTAATCACCGGTTTCGATTCACCGGACAAGGCTGCCACTCCTCGAAAGCTCCCTGTTGCTTTTCGTTCGCCATGGACAAGAAGAAGACGCAGCAGCCCCCAACCATGGCCGTGACCGTGGAGGCAAAAACCGACGACCAGATAGCCATGGAGGAAGAACACCTCAAGGAATCGATGAAGCAACTCAAGCTGCTGCACATCAAGGTACGCTGGGCTATTCTTATTATGCCTGTGTGTCCCAAGTGCATCATACTGACTCAACTATTGTCGTGTAGGTGCGCCTGTTGCGGGATACCATTCCCAAAATGCTTGAGCCATTGGTCCAGAAACAAGCCTCACGTCCGTATCTCCTGCAACCCCCCTTTTTCCTTGGCTTGTTGTACCTTTGGCCCGCCTTTAATATGGAGAAAGAGAGAGAGAAAGAGAGAGTCTACATGCTAAAACGTCGTCATAAATAGCAGATGCCATGTTCGCTGCCTTCATGAAAGCAGTTGGTGATGCGCAGGCAGACGTCAGTGACTTTACAGAGTTGATGAGAAATGAGACTAGTAAGGGCGTGTTTGCCCAGGTCGACAAGAGTGTTCAAGAGAACCCGATGGGGATCAAGCCGTGGAGGCATAAGGACTACCCTAATTGGTTCAATCTGGATAAGGACGACTGAAGATGTAATCCATAGCTGTAATTATAGATATTTTCCACCTTCATGCTACATAATACTCATGAGGAGGGATGAAGTAAAAAAAACATTGACCACTGATTTCAGAGTTGGCAAAAGTACTTGCGGTAGAATGCAATCACGCCAAAGTAATTTGAATGATTAGTTTCTAGAGGATGAGTTCAACACTCTTTGAATAAAATTTAGGGCGATTCGAGTAATAAAGCTTTACTTATGGATCACTGGTATTCATCCCGATGATCGCTAGCAGGGTAATGCTGATTGATGCATTTCCAGCTGATCGAGGTTGAGAAGCGGGCAGACGAGTCACGTGAAAAAGAGTGGTCCCACGCAGCACTCTCCGCCGCGCTGATTCGCCGGCTTAGCGGGCACAATTCGACTTTCCACCCACACAAAATTTCCCCAAATCTCGAAATTCCTCGTTCTTGGTGAGATACTCATCGCAACCACCGAGCATCACCAGCAACAATGGCGCACCAACGAGTCACCTACCGCCGCCGCAACGGGTGAGTTCCATTCCCCGGAGGATATAACAAAATATAACGGATCTGCTCTCGAAATCGAGAAGCGACTGGGCAGAAAATGATTGAATTTCCCTTTGCGACTGGAAGACTGACACGATGTTTTTTTGTCATACAGCTACAACACTCGCTCCAACCGGACCCGAGTCATCAAGACTCCCGGTGGTGACCTCCGACTGCTGCACATCAAGAAGCGCGGCACTGTCCCCAAGTGCGGTGACTGCGGCTCCAAGCTCTCTGGTGTAAGTAGACTTCGACGAATGTTTTGGAAAAGAGACGAGGCATCTGTGGGATGGGTTGGGATGGCGGGCAGCATGACAGACGGGAATGTTTCACCAAGCGGCATCACTGTGACCTCCCTGAAATGGGGTTCTCAAAGAAAACAGTCAATGTGGCAGCCGTGAACGTCTCTGTCTGGGCTGCGCTGACCCTACCTGTCCCCCCCCCCGGATACCGAACCGCTTCCAGAGTTTCGGTGGCTAATTTCTCTATTCATTTTTTTTAGATCCCCGCTCTCCGACCTCGCGAGTACTCCCAGATCTCCAAGCCCCAGAAGACTGTCCAGCGAGCCTATGGCGGATCCCGATGCGGTAACTGCGTGCGGGACCGGATCGTCCGTGCCTTCTTGATCGAGGAGCAGAAGATTGTCAAGAAGGTGCTCAAGGAGCAGGAGCAGGGCCAGAAGAAGAAATAAATTTAGAAACCCTACCCAAATTTCATGAAAAATTTTCAAACTGAATGGATTTTGGCCATCGTTTTTTTTCCTCTCGTGTGCGGGATGGGGGGGCAATGGAACTCTTCTGGAAGTGGAAATTAAAGGTTCATTTGCTATGGGTGTTTCATATTAAAGGGCAAAAAGGGACTGCTGCATTGATACATCTAGGGCCGAGTCTGGACAAACTGGGGGGACCGGTCTTCTGCTGTCTTTAGGACTGCTATCTCCTCCTCTTGGTGATCTTAAATGAGAATGAGCATCAAGCTGGCGTGGATTTTCTTTTTATGCTTCCCCTTTTTTTCTCCATCCGCCGGTCCTGTTCTGATGAATGCTGTGGTGTGTGAAGAGGTGAGGGGGGGGGAAAGGAGTATATGATGCGGGCAGTTTGGATTGGTTCCATGAATCACCATAGCTGCAGTCTAGATGAATTATGAACGACTTCGTGGAAACTTACTGGTAAACCAATGTGCGCTACTTTGTCAAGACTGTCAAAAATTGGTATTTGGCCTTCAAATCGTTAAGCGTGCTCTCTCGTGGTAATCGACCACTCACTCTACAACACCATTATGACGTTGTAGGACCCCGTCCATTTTTCACCCCATGTGGCCCCGCGGCGGTAAAACTTCGTCCATCTAAATGCGATTCGACTCAACCCACCTCTTTCCTTTTTCCATGCCTACCAACAATGAGTAGCCAGCTCTAATTGCAACCTTCAATGACAGCCATGCGCAGCGTCATCCACCCAACCCAGAGCCTGCGCGTCCTTCGCACAGCTTTGCGCACCGATTTTGCAAGATCCTCCCAAGCGAAGCCAATCGCCTTTGCAACGCATCACCAGATAACAGCCTCACACTCAGCGAGCTACGTACCGAGCCCCTACCGCAGGTCAATACACACAATCTCCAGTCGTCGAGCCAAACAAGAAACGCCCGCCAAAACGTCTCGAACGGACTTCAATGAGCTCAATGTGCTAGGGGACGCACCCGTGCCTTCGACATCTGTCGACACGTGCTTTGAGGATGGGTTTGCGCTCAACAGTGGAGTCAGAATAGCGGATGGGAATGGTGCGCTGCTGGCTCATGGAGAGGCGTTTGCATGGCGGCCGTGGGAGGCGGTCGGAAAGATGGAGGTTGTAAACAAGAAGGGCCAGTTTGAGCTTCCAAAAGAAGCGTTTGGTCTCTTTGACTTGATATGGCCACGACCAGGTATGGAATTTTGGGCGTTTTTATAGCATGGATTCCTAGTGGCCTAGGGCTTGATGGCCTTCAGAAAATCCACACTTCCCTGAGAGAGTGTGTGGGAATTGGTTTAGGTACAAAAAGGCTAATGTGATATTTCTACAGACTTGCTGGTTATAGGCGTTGGAAAATATAACCTACCTCTCAGCCCGCTAACACGACGACACCTTGCAGAGCTAGGGATGAGAGTCGAGGTACTAGACACGAGGAACGCGGCGGCGCAGTTCAATCTACTGGCGACGGAGCGAGGCGTTGACGACGTTGCGGCTGCGATGATACCCATGGGCTGGGAGGAAGGCAAAGGCGCTGTCTCGGAATGACACAAAAAATAAAGGTCGACGACTGTATGACTTTGTTTGGAAGCTGTGATGTTCAATTTGGTTTGTAAGTTTATTGTCGAGGTACACGGTGGAGTGTTCTGTAACATTTTGATGCGGGAACATGATGATGGCCATAGCCCCTTGTGGTAGATTTGGCGGGCTTTGTATTATATGTGGGAAGTAGCTGCTCTTGATCCGGATAGGTTTGCGACAATTGTTGGAGATTTTGGTGTGAAGGAAGGCAAAGTAGTTGCGAAAGCAGTGATTACTTCACGGCAACAAACATGACGTGGTGTTTCGGTCCAACGTTACCATGGCACATGATAAATTGACATAAGCGCTTGCATTGGCTTGCTATCTTGCTAAAATCCTATTGAATCCATTGTACAAAGTTGTTTGAGTCACCAGATTGCTTAATTTACTATTAGGGCTTTATAGACTAAGATTCTAGGTCTCGTCAATACCCTCTGCAAGACGGGCTTGAACTAGCCTAAAGACCTGGAAGTTACCCGGTTGGTTCTCGACTCCTTGATGGCTGGCAGTTAATGCTCTATGGGAAAGCACGTGGGTTCACCGGGGTTTCGGAAAACCTTGGGTACGTCATTGTCACACAAATCACACTGAGTCGCGAACACATTTTTAGCCAAGCCACGTTCGTTTGCCATAACCAGTTCACCCATTTCCTCTACCAAACAAACTTGTTTAATTTGCCAAAATCAGAGAAATAATGCTCATACTCCATGAAACCAATTATCAGGAAAAAAATGAGCCCCTAAACGCAACAATGACGTTGTGACCCCAATTTGCGCCCCAGGGGCTGTGCTGTTTCCAGGGTAGGCTTGTGTGTTGTTGTGAATGAGATTTCCCCTGGTCGCACCGCCCGATAATTAACTCCTCCCATGTCAGATTCCTGTATCGCGCAAAAATACAGGTACGTAGTACGGAGTACTAGAGCAATAATATGGGCAGGCTGCCTCCGGCGACTTCCTAAGCAGACAGGCAAGTTGCCGATTGACACAACACAACACCCCGTCTCGCTCCAGCACCGCTTCTCATCATTTCCTCATCATCAGTCAAACACCATCATCTTGTCTGACCCCTCGACTGTCCAGAATCTATATATATATATTTCTTTCTCTTTTCGAGTTTCTTGTGTGGTGGCTTGTTTTCGCGCTCTGTTTTGTTTTCCTGTTCACTGATTGGCTAGTGTTGTATTCTTATTACGAACGCAACCAGGCTACTCAAACAGCCCATCCATTCATTCCCGCAGATCTTCAAGGGCGGCAGAGACAACATTAACCGCAAGCCTCTTTTGTTATTCGCCCCATCTTCAGCAAAAGAAGGAAAAAAAAAGAAAACAAACAAGAACTGCATACTCGCATTCCTAACATATAAAGGCCCGCATTTTTCTTCGCTCTTTTGATTCGACTCTTGGAACTGGAGTCTTCATCTCGTCATTGTGACTGAAGCGCCGCAATACCCAACCTTATCTACCTACAACTTAACCACTTACCTTATCTACGTCTCTATCTACAGAGTGTACGTACTGAGAACACAGTTTGACTCATCTGGCGATTTCGGCGATACAGTCGTCTCTTTCAAGGTTGAAACACCTTGGACAGCTGGTACTTATTTCATTTACCATATTACGGACAGCGGCCCAAGATCCAAACCAAGTACTTTGGCCAACCAGGATATAGCTGACAAGTGGAACTTGGACCCTCTGGACGCAATTTCTGTGACGGAAATCGCACGTGTAGTTTTGCGAGCAACATCAAAACGTCCACACAATAACCCAGAAAAGGCCTAGAAAGGCTGCGCCTAACCCGCAACTCACACGGGCATGGCCGGGGTAGTTCCCGACCAGTTCCCGGCCCATCCGCCGGCGGACGCGCACTCCACTGACCCTCACGCCACAGACCCGGACCTTCTCAGAGAGCACTCCGAGTTCAAGACGTACAAGACCAGCCGCTTCGAGTACCGTAATATCCGGGTCTTCTTCCGCCAGCATGTCAAGGCCCATGAGCTGCCCCGGACGCCGGCCCCGCTGCCGTTGCTGGTCTGCATCCCCGGGCTTGGCGGATCGGCGGCGCAGTTCCACCCGCTGCTGAAGAGTCTGGTTGACTTGGCGCCGTGTCTGGCCTTGGACTGGCCAGGCGGCGGGCGTTCTGAGTACACGCAGACTTCTTGGGAGGCGTACTCGTCGCAGGCGCTGCTGGAGTTGCTGGAGGTTGTGATCGAGGACCGCCGGGACAAAGAGGTTGGCCAAGGCGTGGTTTTGATAGGACACAGCATGGGGACCGTTCTGGCAGCGGCGCTGGCTAACAAGAAGGCCAAGTATGAGGCTTCCTCACTGGCTGAGCATGTTGTTGGACTCATCGCCATCTGCCCTGCCTCTGGGGACATGGCAGAAGCTACAGCGAACTTCCTGGCGAAGTTGTTGTGGGTGCCAGGTTGGCTGTTTTCGCTGTGGCGTGCCTGGGACGGCAGAGGAGGAACAGAAAGCGCGAGCGTCTCCCGATTTGTCGGGGACAGCGCAGAGCCGGAGCTCAAGATGCTGCAGTACCGCTTCAACTCGCAGAGCCGGACTTCTGTATGGCGGCGCATGGCCGGCGGGGCACTCCCAGCGTTTCGGGACGGGAAGCGCGTTGCTGGGATTCCCGGGCCGGATGTCTGGGCTGGCCTGGATATTCCAGTATATCTCATCGCAGGGGAGAGTGATCATGTCACATCGCCAAAGGAGGTGGATAAGATACTCAAGGCTATGGGAGAGGATGGCAGACCATCCTCCTCGTTGAGAACAGACGTCGGCGGAGAGCAGCAGACTGGGGAGGCAGATACTGATGCTATTGCTGCTCCGATGATCTTGTCTCCAAAACTGGAGGACCACATCCCACATATCCACGACGGCTCTGTAAACGAAGACATCAAGGAGAGTATCAACTCCTCCCATCACGCAGATAACACCACAGATACCGATACCAACACGCCAACAACTCCTGTAGACAGCCGACCCGAACTGCCCCCTCAACCACAACACCCACACAAGATCGTCAAATCCATCATCCTCCACTCACCAGCCAACCACACTCTCCTATACACACCGCGCTCCGTTCGCGCCCTGGCCGGTCTAGTCTCCGACTTCCTCGCCACCCACGTCACACAACGGCTCTCGCTCGCCTGGCAGCTACAGCACCTCTCGCGCGCAGGCAAATGGGACGTCAAGAACCTCGCCAAATGGCAGTCCGTGACGCCTGTATCCGGCCCCATCGGACCCGAAGACGGACCCGCCGTCTTCCGGGTCACCAAGACGCTGCGCGAGGCTGATGACGAGCATAGCCCGCGTGCGCTTGTGGCTCGCTGGGGTGGTGTTATCAAGGATCTTATCGACCTGACTAAGGACCAGCCTGTCTACGACCCGAGGGGTCTTGAGCGCAGTGGTATTCACTACCATAAGTTCCCGACTGTGTCTAAGATGCCGCCCGAAGGGGCACAGGTTGATGGGTTTATCCGCCTTGTCGACTCGTTGCGAGAGGCGCAGCGTGCGCGGGCTGCTGCTGAAGGCTGGAAGAACCCGGAACAGTGTGTTGTTGGTGTGCACTGTCACTATGGGTATAACCGGTCCGGATATTTCGTTGTCTGCTATCTTGTCGAGCGATGCGGGTTTGCACTGCCGGATGCTATTGAGACGTTTCGCAAGGCGAAGCCTAATGGGATTCGACATTCGCACTTTTTAGATAAGTTGTATATGCGGTACAACCTGGAACAGGCTTCGGAGTAAGAACGGCGACGGACGACGGATGATGAAGGATGACGGATATGGAGGTATGATCTAATTTCCGTGCTTGGAGAGATGACGATGAGGATGTGTAGAGATGATCTGGACTTGAGATCTGATCATCACAAGGATAAAGGATTGAATTGGTATTTTTGCGTGCTTTTGTTTGCCATGTATTGAGGGAGAATGTTTTGTTACTTGATTCATGATCAGGCATGGCGTTGTGTGGTCATTTAGAGATAGAAGGGTCGCGATTGCGTCACAGTTTAGTGATTGGAAGAAAACAGAAACTCAAGCGAGAATATTTTCATAAATCATGTTGATCGACTTGAATGTATTTGCATGCACGCATTGCTATGTGATGCTACAATATGATCCACGAGACCTAACTACACCAAAATTCCCAAATGCTTGCGATGTCTACCTCAAAATGACGGACCTTGTCGAAATCAAAAGAAAAGGCGAAATACAAATGCTAAAAACTGGGAGCAGGAATTTACAAACTCTCTGCAGCGTGGATGCCCGTGCTAGACTTGACCCAGCCCGATGCTAAGCTCTCTGCGTCCATAGATGCCATCTTGGCATTACGGTGCTTGGCAGCCTTCAGCTCCTCAGAGATCTTATCAACGTCGACATCTAGGTAGCGGCTGAGATATTGGCCAACCTCTGTGTTCTCGACATTGCCGCGGATGCTCTCAGCGCCTGGTCCGCCCGAGCTGTAAATGTTGACGTCCACAGCGGTATGGCCGTGAGTGCTCCAGCCAACGTGCGCACGTAGGGAGATCATGGCTGTGAAAACATTGATCGAAGTCTCAGGGCTGGCAGCGAGGGCCGAAAGCTCCTCATCCGAAGCATTCTTGATGCCCAAGCCGGGGATGACGAGCTCTTTGTTGATCCAGGCCTTGAGCTCAGGCTTGGAAGTGCTGGAGAGAGAGGAGACATGAGCCTGCAACTTTCGGGAAAGCAGCTCGCACGAGGCACTGGCCTGCTGAAGCGCTTTGGGGTGCCAGTTATACACGGGAAGATGGCCGGGTTCCTGGAGAGCAGTGGCCAGGCCGCCGGTCTCGTGGTCACTGGTGGCAACCAGCACTGTCTCTGTGTCGCTCTTTTTGATGAAGTCAACAACAGCCTTGAAAGCATTGTCGTATTCGAGAACTTCATGAACCTGGGCGGCGGGGTCATTGTAGTGGCCCGCATGGTCAATACGGCTACCTTCGATCATGAGGAAGAACCCCTTGTCCGAATTCTTTGTGGCCTTCTCCAGTGCTCTGAGTGCGGTACGAGCCATCTCGCTAAGGCTGGGGTAGGTATCATTCATGTTGCGTCTATCAATCTCAAAGGGAATATCATACGGCGCGAAGAGGCCGAGGAACGGAAGAGTCACCTTCTCACCACGCTTGAGAGCATTGAACCCCTTGCGGTTGTCCGTATAAGTCCAGCCGTACTTGTCTTGTGCTAGGCGTACTACATCCAGGTTGTCCTTTCGGCAACTGCCCTGAGTGCCGTTGGATAGGAAGTTACATCTGCCTCCACCGAGCATAAGATCAACGGTGCGGCCAAGAACTCCGTGTCCAACCTCTTGCTCGGCAATCGAGTCCTGCATGTCACGCATTCTGACGTGGCTGGCGAAGCATGCCGGCGTAGCGTCCGTGATGGATGTGGTAACAACCAAGCCGGTGGTGTATCCGGCCCTCTTGGCTGCCTCTAGGACCGACCCGCACGGCTCGTCACCCGGCAGCATTGAGATGGCACCATTATAGCTCTTCTTGCCACAGGAGAAGGCAGTCGCACCGGCAGCACTGTCGGTGACAAGGGAGTTGGTTGATCGAGTACGGCTGGAGCCCCAGAAGTGCTGGTCTAGTGTCAGGGTATCGTGGATGGGCAGGTCGTGAATGTACTGTCGGTAGCTGCGGGTCAGGGAGAGGGTGGCAGGTCCCATGCCGTCGGAGACCATGAAGACCAAGTTGCGCTTGGCCGCGGGAGTGTCATCCCTGCGGGTAGTCTGGTTTGTATGCTGGACCCAGACTGCGAGGACTATGAAAGCTGAGGTGGACAAAAGAGCCCAAACAAAGAAGCCGAGCTCACGTAGACGTGCGCAGCGGGTGCGTTTGTGAGACTCGACATTATCGGTCTGGCCCTCGTTGGATAAGAGAGGAGAGTTTTCGGACGCCTGGTGAATGTTCATGTTAGTATGTTCTGCAATCTCGTTTGTGTCTCCTGTAGTTGCTCAAATTGGAGCCCTGAAGGACATGAAGTGCATACCATATTTGCCCAGCTAGAGAACCCGCGTTGAAGCTGGTGTGAACTGGGTGTGACGAAGAAGCAGGATAACAGGCAAGCCCTGGCTGGGAAGCTGGGGAAGATAAAGGCGACATCGGGGGGGAGGTCGGGGTGTTGCTAATTGACGGCTGGGCTGGCAGCCTTGCAGGACCGTTGGCTCCCATTGGCTCAATGACTGCCAGAGGGCGATTGTAGCCTGCGGCCACTGTACTCTGTCAACCACATTACAGGTCTGTACGTACTGTGCACACCACTACAGTCCCTGTAGCGCCCTACATGGAGACTCCCGCGGTGGGGCTAAGCTGCCTGATCCGCCTCAATCTGTGGTGTGAGACATCACCAGGTGCCCTCGTGACACCGCCTTTGGGCGGGGAGAATCTCTCAGCATACAACAGGTGACCGTGGCAGGCTGACTACCTGCTTCATGTACCTCGGAGATGTTATGCCTTGCACGGTAGCATCCGCACACATCCATTTTGATGGACTCTGTGTTGTATGGAGAGCCAAAGAATGAAGAAGAAGTGCCGACGAGCTTTCGCATTCAGAGACAATGGATGGCGCTGACCGGGACATTCGATATTGCACAGAGCCGACCTTGATTTGGTGGCGTTGAGGTTGTTTAGGGTCTCTCGTCGAACCTAGTGCTATCCATGATAGTTTCCATGTTCACCGCACTTCTTTATGTGCGATCATTGGGATATTCCATGAGGGTGTCCTATCTAAGTTTGAAAGACGGCAGGGCATGTCATTTCCAGCTTGCCAAACAAGCACATTGAACGGCCCGATGGAGGGTGTCCCGGAAATGTTGTTCTACAGTTTCCCCACAGTCCCGTTGAGCTGTCTGACGTCCATGTACAACATCTAGACGCGTCGACTTGAATGTCCGGTTTGGATGTCCGGTTGCTGAGAGCCAAAAGATCCACTGCTTGAACATCTCCCGCGATTGTATTAATCAGGACGAAATCTTTTGAGCTCCAACTCGCACCGTTAAGTACCAGTAGTTTTGGGGATGCTATATTGAATCTAGAGCAGATCACAGCGGAGCAACTCCGTTTCTCAAATCGTTGGGATATTTGCACTTCCAAGTGGAATTGTCGCTGATTCGTTGTCACCCAGGAGTTGACATGCTGCATGCACAATCAACGATAAATACACACACACACACACACACACACATACTGGGATAGTTGCAAACAACGCCACAGTTGTGTCGCACCTGGTTCAAGTTGATGCAAGTCTGTGAATGGCTATTCTCCTGTACATATGTGTCTTGAGAGCATACTCCATTACACACATGTACATGCATAGCTCATAGCCGGTTTGGCAGCAGGAACCAGCCTTTACTCTATACGAAATGTCAACGGGAACACTGCATGGCAAACGCATGCCTCTATCTGTCATGCTAGCTTTACGAGACACACAGAAGCTGGTTACTAATCCTGACGCTTAGGTAGGTACGCACCAATTTGCTCGAACACAATTGCGTGCGACGCCAGCGGCCTCTCCCTGAGTCTCCGCGGTGTCAGTGCTGCAGAGGAAGAGTCAAAAGAAAGGCAAACATGGCACATCAAAAGAAACAACCCGAGCAGGCAATGAAACCCTGTGTGTCCTCAGAGCACCAAAGAAAGAGCGCTTTCAAGTCTGTCACGCAGTGCCACCGATTGTCTCGTGGACGGAGGCTTAACTTGATCTCCCGACAAATGGCTGTGCCAGAGAGATGGACGAACTGATTCCTTCTCCTGCGTCTATCGACGGTGAAGGCGGCTATCATCTTGGAATATATTCTATGGCCGGCTAGAAGTAATGTCCATTTTAACGCGGCCTCTCCATTTCAGAATATTACAGTTAGAACTGGACACCAGCCTAGCCTTTCCCGTTGTGGACGACGGTAGGAAAAGCGGGCGACTTTAGGAAGTCAAAACCATTGCTCTATAATCTGGCAGTATCTTGAGTCACTAGCTTCACATTTCATGGAACGCGAGATTTCGCAGGTAAGTTGCTTTCCCTGTTGAAGGAGATAGCATCCATCAGACTCATACCTGCATCACGAAGCAGAGTTGTAGCCGACAATTTCTACATCTTTTTGAGAAGTACCTTCAACTGTTGTATACGGAGACAAACCTTACCCTCGCTGCCTGCAGGGCATTGTCGACCCTCTTCGGTATGTGTGGGTACATTCTTGCCAAATACGAATGCGGCTGCTACGGAATGCTGGTTTGCGATACCAACTGCTATCGTATCCTCGTCGAGATGAATCGCATCAACATGCGTGAAGCATGGCAAGGCAGTGCGCTGACCCAACTGCCGTTCGAATTGCCAGACCAATGCCTTCCGGGTTGGCACAATACACGGGTCAGACATGAGAGGGCGTTTTGTAATGCTTTCTGGCAGAATCAGTGTCCATCAGTGCAAAGCCAGTCGCAAGATACCCAAGTAGAGACGCCACGAGGGTGATGACCATGATGATGAAGGGGCCAAGTGGGGTTGGGGGTTCCCCCCGGAGACAGAGTGGTATGAGCTTTGCTTTATGAGAAATGCTCGCATGGGAGGGGATTTGAGAGATTTCACAATGGTCATTTCGTCAAGGCTGAAATATGCTTTTGATGTTGGAATCGGGAATAGCCTTGTGTGGAGATGAAGAACGAAGGACGAACGTGTCAGGGCAAAGGCTATCCCGAGTCTGCTATGACATTTCTTGTATTTTTTGAAGCACTGAACTGAGCTGTCATAGATGATAGTTTGAATCTTTTATTACATGGATGGTTTGCCAAGTATATAGCGAACGAGGTGGATATGAACGCGAGGCCCCCAAGGCCCACAGACCCAGCATTGGCACTCAATTAATCTGCCGTCTCTGAGTTGACGTATGTGTGTAGGTAGAAGTTTACTGAGACCTACTTCTTTTGAACTAAGTCAAAATGAGCATGGCTTTCACCGAACATAACGGTGAACGGACTCTGCGCGAGTTTCGACTTTGTTGGGTGTGCTTGAGATGGGAATACTACGTAAAAGACCACCCTGCAACTCCCATGCCGACTTCCACACCACCATCGCAACTCGGAGAATACAAAATATCGGTTAAGCACGTAGCAACACCGCAACATATTCTATGCTGCCGGAGTTTATTTAATAAAGATTCCAAACCGCCCCAGGGCGGTGTTCGGTGAAAGGATTCTGATGCCTGGCTAGCCATCGTCACATTTCCAAGCGAGACTCTCGATGGTAAGGCTCTCTGTTTTGGCCTCCTTAGCTAGGTAGCCACGAGGGGACGTCTTTGTGTGTGATTCAGTTCAACTGAGAAAAAAAAAGTGCTTTTCCTCGCCTGACGTAAAGTATGGCCTTCCTTATACGGCCTACTTATGAAACCTGGAAACATGTTCGATGTCGAATTTGGGGGGGCGCTCTCGTTTCAACTTCCGCCCCGTGAAGGATTCGCTTATGTGCAGGTGAGCTCGCTGATAGGCCGGAGTCCATTGAAAGCCTAAATCAATCCGATCAACCGCTGCAAACACGTGCTGCAACCACTGTAAACGCCGCCTGAAAGCCGCTAAGGTCAGGAACCAAGATGTGAACCCCCAACGCTAAATCGATAGCGGGCCGCCACTCTTTACAGTGGGCTACAGTGGCCGATGCTGGTAAAGTGGACCCCACCTTGTCAGTGCGCAGACCCTTTTCAGGAACCGCTACTGGTCTGCAAGACTGCAACCCCCTCCCCTTTCTCCGTCTCATGTTTGTCCCGCGATAGTCATTATGATCCACGCTCTGAAACGGTAGACGTCTGGGAGATGGGCTCGCGAAAGAAAGACTTAATGGAAAAAAGACAGAAATCCCCCCCTCAACTGAACCGGTCCAATGGAGGGAAAGCCTACCAGAAGAAGCCTCACCACACCCACTAGACGACACCCCCCAGTCAGATCGAGTTTCAAAACATAGGGCGAAGAGGGCTGGCCATTCCATTCTCGTTGTGCCCTTTGTTGCAGCGCCTGCAACGCTTGCGGAGAGATAGACGAGATGAAAGGATGCAAACAAGACGCTTCTGGCAAGGTCTGATCTAGTAACACGAGCATGTGCCAAGCGCCCAGCAGATAGTCCAGCCTTAGGACCTGGCACGGAGTCGTTCGTACAGATCGGGCAATCTGCCTTGAGTTTAAGTTGCTATATGGCTGGGATGGGATATAGGTTGGCCAGTGCCAGCCCTCTCGCGTGCTCCATTGTTCTCAACGGCCTCAGCTTTCCCTTTCTCTCTTTATTTCTCTTTTGCCAGTTGCCGTGTGTATTCGTGCCTTTTCCATTCCTTTCTTTTCGTTTAGTACCTTTTGGTGAGGCTTCTGCTGTGCAGAGTTCCATTCTTTTTCTTTCTTGTGACAGCCTTTTTTCCACTCTCGAGACTCTCTTTGCTTGGGAAAGCACACTTGTCGTTCTCGTCTTTTTTGATTCTTCACCACCATGTTTTGCAGAGCGTCACTTCTTGCGCTCTTGGCATCCACCCTGGCGACGGCCACTCCGGTTGCTCGTAGGGCTGTAGACCAGCTCAATGAGGAATCATTCAACGAGGCCCAGCAGCGTGACGACACTGCCACGCGGGCACTGTCCAATGTTCAGATCAAGACGGCCGACGGCAAATGTCTGTCGGTGGACAAGCTGTCCGGCGACTTCCGGGCGAACCTGACCCCTATCCAGATTACGGACTGCGGGAGCACAGAGGGCCAGGGCTGGGATGTTATAACTGCAGGCAAGCACAACGATCAGCAGGGTCAGATGCTCATCGTGAGCACGCTCACTCAAGCTTGCTTCAACTTTGACCCAAGACGGCCGGCTGGCAACCAGGTACTCCTGTTCTCCTGCGGTGGACGTGCTGATGGGGGTGGCGATGTAACGACTTCTCAGTTGTTTGCTTTTGATGGAAAGTCCACTTCGCTCAGTTTGAAGCCACAAAATGGCCCCGAGAAATGCTTGGTTGGAAAGGCTGGAGTTGTTGATGTTGCAGATTGCAGCACCGCTGCTCAGGACCAAATCTTCACCTTTGGTAAGGATGGCAAGAAAGGCGGCAAATCCAAGACCAAGTCTAAGCCGTTAGGCGCCAAACCCTCGGAGATCGCAATTGGAGGATCAAAAGGGACCAAGTGTACACGCCGTGTGGTTACCGTTACAAACACCAACACAGTCACCATGATGCCGCCGGGCATGATAGGTCAACCAACCAGGTTCACCACTCTCCCCGCTGAGCCAGAAGCCACATCCAAGCCTGAGGAAACACCACCAACTACAGCTGTGGAAACCCCAGTTGAGACGACCGCAGCAGGAACCACTGAAACAGCACCGAGCTCGCGTCCTGATGCTACGACTCCTGCTGTCGAGCAAACCACAACTACAGCAGGAATGGGTGATATCAACACAACCACTACTCAAGGCGCAGGCACTACGACGATTCGGTATGCCAATACGACAACGTCTTTAGAATCAGTCACGACTACTTTTCAAGAGGTCGGCACCACTGTTTCTCAAGAAGTCACTGTTTCTTCTAACGTTGGAACGACAACCACCACCAACGCCGCGAATACCGCAACTGCTACTGAAAGCGTCAGTGCGACGACAACAGCAGATCAAATTACCACCACCGCGCCATCTGTAACGACGACTGCATCTGCCACCGCATCAGGTGTGCCGGTATCCCGAGCCGGTGGTACTCTGGACCCAAAGGCAGTTGAGGAGTCGCATCAATTTGACAGCACGGCAAAGAGAGATGTGGAGAGCGTCAATATCCGAGCAGCAGATGGGAGATGCCTCTCCATTGACCGCACAGCCGGAGACTTCCGCGAGAACCTGATCCCTGTTCAACTGGCTGAGTGCAGCGAGGAGGCAAGTCAAAAGTTTGACATTGTGACTAAGGGCAAGCATAACGATGGCAAAGCCGGCAGGGCGTTGCTGGTCAGCGTCCTCACCAACGGGTGCCTGAGTTTTGATGGTAGACGAGAGAAGGGTGATACAGTAACAGTTTTCTCATGCGGAGGACGAGCTGACGGCAGTAAGTTAATCTATGTTCTGAAAATTATCAACGAAACCTTGCTAATCTGGGGGTGAATAATAGGCGGAAAAACCGACGCAGCACAGCTGTTCCCATTTGATGCCAAGTTGGAGACTATGGTGCTTCAGCCAGCTTCGGGTAAAGACAAGGTCTGCATGGCGGCAGGAGATGGGAGACTCGATTCGACACAATGTAACAAGGGCAAAGAGCAGGTCTTTGAGATTGTGGATGTTCTATGATGGATATAGGGGGGATACCCTCGGAGATGTGAGAGATGACACAAATATTTGACTTTACTGGTATATAATTCTTCTCGTTGGTTTTTGGCAGTCTATGAGTTACATGATCTATCTGCAAAGACCTTTGTGAACCTTCTCTAAATCGATGAGCAGCGATCACAGCAATGTGAACCCTAACCCTCGAGTTGCATGATCCCCTTCAAACCTGCCGCAATTGGCCCGTGTGCGATGATCAGTGAGCAATACACGTCATATGCCTAATCTCTTTGTCCCGTATAGAGAAGAGATTATCTTCGGCGCAGTATTTAACATGGAGACGTTGCCATCTTGGCACTGAATCGTCAAGGCGCATTCTCTGCTAATCTAACGAGGAGCGACTCGCAGCCCCCACCACTGAGGCCATCGTTAGTGGCGTCATCTTGGCTGCGAGACGGCACTGCTTGCCAATTTGCGCACGCTGACTCCTGGCTCACCAGCACTGTTTCGGATATATTCAGTTTCTCGCACATGCAACGATAAAGGGGCCATCTTCAGCTGTCATCGCGTTGGCGCGCAGAGTACATCTCTCGCATTGACAGCGTCGACGGATACATTCTTATGATTATTATCCTAGGCTGGCAAATATGGTTGTCGGCCAGGCTCGCCAAAAGCGGGCGGTCGCATCGCGGACTGCAAGCAGCACAAGCGAGAGCAACATGGCTCCTCCAGACAACGGCGCGGAGCTCAGCCCACGCAGCACTCTTGACCCGGGCATTTACCCTCAGCCAATTGAGATTCCCAGTCCACGCGTTCACTACGACCTGACCGTCGACACGCAGAACCTCCCTACTCCACGCGCCGAGCCGCGGCAGGCTTCTCGTTCCGAAGGCGACATCTTCCGCGAGACCTTTTCGCCGCTGCGTCGACGCAGCACCCGGACAGCCACGTTCAAGACATTTGAAGATGGCGACGAGTTTGACGCTTCGTATAGCGAGCGGCCGGGATGGCAGCCTGGTTCAGAGCCCGGGTACGACCCGAACTTGCCTGACGGAGGACATGCGTCCATGCCGACGCTGAGTGCGCCGTGCGAGATTACAGTGGTGGACTTTTCGCTGGATGGGATGGTGAAGCAGCACTATGATAATGAGGGGTTTATCGCCTTTCTAGAACATCCCAAGGAGTCGTGGGCCAAGTGTCGGTGGATCAACATCAATGGCCTGAGTTGGGATGTTATCCAGGCTGTTGGATCGAAGAAAGGATTGCACAAGCTCGCGCTGGAGGATGTCATGAATATCAGAAACAGAACCAAGGCTGATTGGTGAGTCTAATCCTTTAATTAACATGGATATAAGAGTATCCGCCAATGCCTTCATATAAGTCCAATGCTTACTAGTTGGAATTCCACAGGTACCCCAATCATGCCTTCATCATCATGACACTCCAGAAACTCGTTCATCTAGTGGACGACGACGACAAATCTTCTGATTCAAGCAGCACGACTTCGCGAAAATCCATAAACACATTGAAAAACATGTTTTGGGGTATGAATAAGAAGAAGGGAGCAACCGTGGACTTGGAAAAGCCCCTGGATCTTCCAGACATGCGGGATTTGCCTAGAAGGCTCAACCTCAACGAAACATCCATGATGCGAACACTACAAAGATACCACGCTTCTGGGAATGAAGTACGGACGTCGTTTATGGAGGCCCACTCATCGCTGGCCCCGTATAACATGGCAGTGTCTGCAGAGCAGGTGTCCATATTCCTCACGTCAGACAATACAGTTATCTCCTTCTTCGAGGTCTCTGCCGCGGACGTGGAGCGGCCGATTGTCACTCGTCTCAGCAACCCTGGCACAAGTCTGCGCGAGTCGTGTGACGCCTCAATGCTTGTTCAGGCCATCATCGATGCCATCATTGATCTGGCAATTCCCCTGACTGCAGTGTACACTGACATCTTGGGTGACTTGGAGCTGGACGTGCTCACATCGCCAAGCATGAAACAGAGCCGGGCGCTTTACATATGTATCAGCGAGATCAATAAGATGTTGCGGTTCCTGAATCCAATCGACAACCTGGTCAACGTGCTGCGCGACCACCGGTCAACCCTCACACAAGAGCAGGCAACGCGGGACCTGGAGGATCCATCTACGGGCGTGGTAGTGACGCCAATGACGCATACATACCTGGGCGACGTGCTGGATCACTGCATCATCATCACTGAGGCGCTGCAGCAGCTAAAGCAGTCGTCGGAAAATCTGATCAACCTCATTTTTAACACGATATCCGCGAACCAGAACGAGTCGATGAAGCAGTTGACGATTGTAACAATCATCTTCTTGCCATTGACGTTTATCACTGGTTTCTTTGGGCAGAACTTTGCGGAGGAGACTTTCCCTGAGATCCACCATGGCATCTGGTACTTGTAAGTCAAATGCTTTCCTAAAGGTGCCTTTGTACGGATGAGAATGGTTGACTAATTTTTTATAGCTGGGCATGTGCGGTGCCAACAGCGTTTGCCACCGTCCTTATTGTCATGAGAGAGATGATTTACAACTGGATCGTCCGTGTTTTGCAGAGAAGAAACGTCTTGTCTCTCCGCAAAAAGAAGAAGCGGAAGCGTACCATTGTGATGTAGGTTTGGTCTAGGCTTGGATTCAAAACAGAAAAGCGCAATCTGTCTGGGTGGGCTTTTCGATGGTGTTTTAGAAAGCAAATAAATGATACCCCCTTTTTGGTCGTTGGAATGTGAGATTTGGCTTTGTTTATGTTTTATTATGACGGTTATGATTATCGAGACTTGGTATGTGTTAAAAGGCGAGTGAGGTGTAGTATTGAGTTTGAGTATGGATAAATGGAAACGATTATACAGGTTTGTTTTGGTTTAATGGGTGCACTTTTTGGGAGTGATGTCTTTTGAAGTTGCTAACTTATCTAACTTTTGTGATCTATGCTAATGAATATAGAACCTGTCTACTGGGTGTCTATTTCTATGCTATAACCGCATCTGTGGACTGAGAATTTGCTTGCAATACCTTGCGGAATACTCACTTGAGCTTAGTGAAACCGGCAACACCCCTGAGTTACAGACAATTCAAAGTTAAAGAAAGAGACAGCGAAAACGTCGCAAGTTCTGCTGCGAACACCGCTAATACATCTGGAGCTCGCTCATTTGACCAAGCAGTCGCTGCATATCAAGATTGGATATGGTAAGCCGATGGCCCGGTCGGTAAGCTTTTACGATGTTCTCAAACGTGGAAACCCAGCCGGACATACCCACCATGCGCATGAGGGAGCTCCACAGCTGATCCTTGTTGTCAGATCCCTCCATCTCCTGGATAGTCTGGTCGATAAACTGGATGGACTCCTTGAAGTCGGCGGCGCTATCCTGGGATACTTGGAGGAGGCTGACGGCGAGCCGGATCCAGCTGTTGGAAGCGTCGACCTGGTGGTATGGGTGCCAGAGGGCGTAGCGGAACTCAGCGGCGGGAGGATCCCTGGGTGATGGCCGGTTCAGGGCGGCGTCGTTGTAGATGTGGAGAGCGAAAGCTGCGGGCTGGCCGGTTGGGCATTGCAGGCACTTGGACAGGTCTCCGAGAGTGGTGGTAGCCCACACAGCCTGGAGCTTCTCCCGGAGTTGGCTGTCGTGAAGTTTGGGCAAGTACTGGTTCATGATGCCGCCTCTGAGGGGGTCTTTAGGCTGTGTCTCTTCCGCACTTTGGATTGTGGATACGCGAGCGTGTGTGCTGAGCGGCTTGACGTAAGAAAGAAGTTTACCCTCGTGGTTTGGGCAAATGGATAGGAGCAGATGCTTTTCTAAAATCCAGACAACAGTCACAAGCTTCTTGGCCATGAGCAGCGACATGGGTTCAGAAGCTGGCTGGACGAGGACGTTGAATCTGCAGGTGGAGTTTACGTGCAGCATGATGCCCATGCGCAGGGCAGCGAAAACCCATTTCACGTTGGAGTCCCGGTTCTCAAGCTCCGTGTGTGGGAAGAGCCGGCTGCGGAGTTTGACGCCAAACCATTCATACTCGGTGGGACTGGAGGGACGAGCGACGGCGGTTGAGCAGGGCTCTAGATGCCAGTGGCTAAAACGATCAGATTCGCCGGCCGCGGCTCCAGAGTTGTATTGCTGGATTTTAGGATTGTTTTCGTTGTTCTCGTCTCCGTTGCTGTCTGGGTTGTGGCAAATGGATACAGGCTCGTTATTTTGGACAAGAATGCGTTTTAGCTCAAGCAGAATCGAGTGGTAAGGGTCTTCTTCGTCAGCAGGGCAGGTCCAGCATCTTTGGTTGATGGAATCGTCAGAGTCAGAGTCAGAATGGTCGGGGTAGTAGGTTTCGGGGAGCTGTTTGGCGACCATGAATTCGACTTCGAAGGCGTAGTCTACGGGGATATCGTTGCTGGAGGCGTAGGAGCCAGAGCTAGAGGTGCTGTTACTGCGGGACATGATGGGGGGTGTTGTATAGATGTAGTCAATATGCGGTATAGATGCGGTGGGTTAATGATCTTGGTTGTCTTGTTGGGAGGTGAGTAGCTAGTGGATAGAGTTGGGGATGCCGATAGAGACAGACCGGGATATTTGGAGCTACGGAGAAGGATATATATATATTTGTGGGTGTTGTATGGATAGAGATTTTTGAGGTGCTAGATCTGAAGTATTTCGTGGTGCTCTTCATCAATGCAATAGAGCAGAATTGCTGGTGAACATGATCCGGCGGGGGTCCGTGAACAACGTGAGGGTAGACACTGAGCTATTTGACTGCTGTGTAGAATTACAAGTCAAGATGATCGAATTGAGGAGATCCATGCTAACATAGGAAACAGCTCACTATACTATGTAGTGCTAATCAACAAAGGCAGTGTTTTTAAAAGGACCATCACGAAAGACAGCGCAGAATATGCAAAGCCTATCTTAGATGGATAGATGGATGGGAAAGTCATGGGTGGCTGAGTTGTGGTAACACAGTGAGTATCACAACCTTGAATCGTCGGCAACGCCGCACCCTTGTGATTCACTGTTGCACAAGATACAACAACTATAACAATTAGTTTCTGGTGTGAAGACCCTCCTTCTCGGCTGTCTTGGTGTCGAGATTTTGGACGTCTCCAAAAAGGATCGTATGGGTGTGTTGTTCTTAATCCCGGGTATTTTCCAGAAGAACAGGTTGCTGCGTGTGATTAATATCCTTGAATGTAGAAATATACACCATAAGAATCACCTTGCGTGCGGAGGAGCCTTTAAAGACAGTTGTATGAAAAGGTGTCAAACACGCTGCTTCCGGCTCTGGTGTAAGTGAGCGCAAGGAAGCCTACTTAAAGACTTCATGATGTTGAATTAGGGGAAATAGCCTGCTTGTGAGGGTTTAATTGATGAATTGTATGGAATGGGCGTGGAAATCATCATAAAGGTTTGTGCTGGCGACATTGTGATCAGGGGTGGTTGATCCATTTCTTAACTATGTCTTATTTAATAAGTTGGAGACGCCACCATAGATCCTGATAATGAATCTATACTCTAATTGTCTTCTGTGTAATTGACCCAATCAGCTATGTTTAGCGAAGATCAAACCTGAGAAAAGTGATTGAAAAGAGCATTGCGTACTCATCTTCTCGGTAAGTAGCCCCCTTGCAATGAGGCCCCTTGACGCCGAAATAAGTATACACACATGGCAAACTGAGCAGTTAAGAGATGCGCGTGTTAATGGCAACAAGTAATAAATCCTAATCTATATATTTGCCTTGATAAAGTTCAAGTTGCTGTCTACAAGCGCCGTTTCAATATTAGGAAAATTCTGTTTCGAGCAAAAGGTGGTGTCCGATATAATGCCAACAACTTGACCATTTGCTATGACTGGCCCGCCTTCATCACCCTTACAGGTACCCTTTGCCCCCTGGGGAACGCCATCGCAGAACTGATCAGAGCTGACATAAACTATACCATACGCGTCATCACAAGCTTGCCGACTGACTACCTGAACGACAACGGAACGGAGAACAGAAGACGAGGTGCCGGCTGCATCAGTCTGGCCAAAGCCATACAGCCCAACATTGGCGCCGGCTGGAGGAGCAGTCCCCCTTGAACTGAGCGGGACCGATACTATAGCTTGATCGAATGTACCTGCTATCTTGAGTAAAGCGACATTCTTTACAGTCGGCAAGGTGGCGTCATAGGATGGGTGGACTAGTTTCGTCGCAACTTGGATAACTTGGCCGCCCGAATTTTTAAGATCCGAGCCAACTCTGATGGTGAGATCTGCTGCAGGTCTGCCGCGGACGCAAGCGGCAGCTGTGAGGATGGTGTTGCGACTGATGACGGTGCCGCCACACACATAATTGCCTGCGAACCGGACGCTGGCTATGAAGGGGGCGTTGGCGATCTGGATAGCCTGTCCACCGACAATGGCATGGGCTGGAGAGACGAGATAGCTAGCCGCCAAGAGGACGGGAGCAATCGAGTATGTGGTGTGCATGATATCGGTAGGTTGGCGAGAATAGGCAATAGGAGGAGAGGGTGAGGGTGAAGGTGTTGAGCTGTGAGTTGTTGGTGTGAATCTGTGTAATTATGTGCAGGTGTCTCGTTATTTATATCCATAGAGCTGTCTTCAGCTCCACACAGCACTCTACTCTCCTCAGCCGCATCTAGATTTCGGTGTGAGTGATAATAACCCCAGTCGTGCTGGGGGTGTCCCGCCTTTTCTAAGACATTTCCATGTCCCTAAGCGCTGTGGCTTTCCCCCCATCACAGAGAGGCCGTTGCTGAAGACATCAATAGTCCCCGAGAATCCAAAAGAGCCATAGATAGTACTATAGGCGCGATAGCCATGGCAAGTGCAAGTACAATGCTCCACGGGGGTCCGAAATCCTCATCGGCGCCATTCTCCGGGAGCCAATACCACCAAGAGATGCGACGTGTTACAAGGCCGAGGATCAGTGTTGGCAATACATGCGTGGCAATCACGGAGCCGAGAAAAACGAAAAAAATAGGGCCGCCATAGAAGATTAAGTCGCGGAGAAGATAGAGCAGTCCATCACTCTCAGAGAGCTTTGGATCTGGTCTCATGTTCTGTTCGCGTATCCAGCCACTGATGTAAGCCAACTTTATATTTTCGGCCATGTTGCGAAAGTCCTTGCGGGTTAGTACACCTTTGGTTGGTTGGAAGAAAAGTCCGTAGAAGCCGCAATACAGTGAGAGTATGAGCAAGACCAGCTGCCAATTCGCTCCCTCTATTTCTGGTCTTCCGGAATCTTTCTCTAGCATTGGCATCAACATGAGGACCATGATAAGGACTATATTAGGCCAGATGAGGAAGAGGTGGCATGGAACTCCTGATCGGGCGACCGAGGGTAGGAAGGGGTAAGTAATGATGGGCAAAACAGTCGTGAGCCCCATCAAGGTTTGATCATGGAATAGGTGCGGCGTGGACCAGTTGGGGGAAACGTCGAAACTGTTGACGTCAGACATTGTTGGAAGAATCTCTCTCTATTGTTTGACAATGGATTGTTAGCTTGGTGAAAAGTGATTGTGGATAGAGAGGTGGTACCTTGGGTAGTAGATTGGGATAAATGGGGTGATATTGACTTGCGGAATTCTCAGATGTCACGAATAGCGATATGATAATGTTAGGGAAGACGACACAGAGATAAGCTAATTCATGGATGGTGGGCATATTGATCGCTTTTATATGTAGGTAGGCATTTTAAATTCCGACATACATGGTGGCTGTGGGGCTGAGTGGTGGTTGTTGCTATACTTTTGAAAAATGCGTGTGAAGCGAAGCTTTAATAAGATTCTGATGATGTAACACGTTGTATGGAAGAATCAGGTTGAAAACTATCCTTCTTTAAGGTGTTGAGAATCCAGATATGAAGTGGGATTGGCTAGGATAAGTGGGTGCAGTTCAGAGGTATTGTCATGTTCTTGTAAGTCATAATCTGCCATCCGGCCTGTGAGACCGCTGCGGAGGAGCCTCGGGAAAGTTCGTGTTGGAGGCGGTGAAATGTTGAAAAGAGACGGGTAGTCGGCTTCCAAGTCCTGACGTTTCTGGAACCGGTTGAGTCATTCGTGGAGAACTTGAAGTCGGCGTATCAACTCACCAGGGTTCCGAGGTTGGCTGCTCCTGCTAGCCCAAACATTGTTACGCCCATATATATAGGCTCAAAATTATCTATAAGTGGCTTGTCGCTTACAAAAGTATTGGATGCGTATCTTTTTGTAGACAAGCAGGCAACTGGATGAAATAAAAACAGTCGGGAATGCCCACCCAATAATCCATGGACATATATCTAGAAATATCCAGCAATTTCTAGCAATATCCAGTAATATTCAGCAATCTCCAGCAATCTCTAGCAATATCTACCTATAAGAATAAAGAATCTCAATTAAATCAAGTATTCAGGCTATATAATTCCTTCAATAAAGATGGTCCAGGGCCATAATCCTATTTACCAGCATCTCTTAAATAGGGATTTCTAATCTCAAAGTATTTTCCTAGTCCTCCTCGTCGTTGACTACTTGGCCAAAGTTTACTGGGGAGCTTTGTCTTCTTCGAGCGAGCCGATCCCCCGATCGGTATGTACATCTAATCGCACAAGGCTTACCCTTTGGATGAGTTCGCGAACCTTCATAGCAGCCATCAAGGTCATTACTAGCTTGACCACCTCTCGTTTCAGTTCGATTGGCTCTGGAGAGCAGTTGAAAGACGGTCGTGAAGAACATATCGATGTAAGTCTGAGCCTAACCTCATAGCGTGAGGTGAATTAGAGCCAACTGACTAATTAACAATAAACGGTACGATACAGCCTACCATCTTTGGTCTCAGTTTGATCGGGTTATAAAGAAGATATGGAGGTAAGACTAAGCCTGTCTACGCAGCTTCGGCTTTGTTTAGGCTAAGCGACCAATAGACAATGAGAGGTTTGACGAAGCCCATCCACCATCTTTGGTCTCAGTTTGGACTGGACTCTTGTTGTGAAGAACATTTGAAGGTAAGTCTAAGCCCAATCCTCGCAGCTTCAGTTCTGTTCGGGTCAACCGACTAATCTATGAACAGTTCGATACAGCCCACCACCTTTAGTCTCAGGGTTTGGTCCGTAGCGAGCCTACATAAGCACCGAACAATGTTAGGTCTATTGTCAGCAAAGGTTTCTTTAGGGGGACGGTCAACCGGCAAAGCTACTACAATCACTACCTCTGGCTTATAGGTCTGGTAGGGCTGAGACAGGCATTGAACATTGCTAAGCCTATTGTCAGCGACAGTTTGACACAGAGGCAGCCCCAGCTTTCCAAGTCTTTCACTTGAGTTTGTCCCTTCAACACCACCCTCAAACTTTTGGGAAGCAGCCCTTTACTTCAATCCGTTTTATGGCAATTCAATACCGTGAAGATGAAGTGGACAATCTGTTGCGTTGGCCCCGAAGAGCTAGAACCTTGGAGACCCCAAAGGCATACGATCTGAGTTGGATGGTCCAAGCAGCAGCCTCATGAAAAGCATGGTTGTGGCCCCACACAAGTACACAAGTGCCCATGCCTGTCGTTTGACAATTTGATCTCATTCATCAGACACATATCCGATCAAGCTCACCCCCAGCCTTCACAGATTTGCCGCAGTTTGGGCCAATGAACTAGTCACAGTCCTAGAGAATTCGATGCGATACAATACCTTCGGTCCCAGAGCGCTGTTCTATTGCGAGCCTGCAAAAATACTGAATGAAGCCACTGAGTCGGTACGGCTTCTGATCGACGACCGTATTGTAATTCTTTGCTATAATTCGATTGAGGTCTTTTCAAGAGTTCGTCTTCACTGTCATTAATTCTCGCGACAGTAGGCTTGCTGATTGCAACTGGGCAGATCTCAAACCAATTAACCCTGACGCAGGTTGCTGTAGTCACGGAAAATGGGTTGAAGCCAATGAACTGGTATCGTCACGTGCTGGGTGCCATTCTAGGCACCAAGAACTATAGGCTGCAGCCACGGGCGTCCATTGTGGCACTATCACAGGCAGCCCTGCGCTAGAAGCTTCAGTGCATTCAATTGATGTTAAAAGACACTCCATCACCAGCCAACACTCTCAATCTTTCACATCACTGCTAATGTTCCCTTCTATCTCGAAAGCGAAATATACTTTGACCAAGATTCAGATTTTGTCGACTAGTCTAATGGCATGAAGGAATTCTCATATTTACAATTTTCGAGTTGACAAAACTTGCTTGTCTGCTACAGTTGCGATGAGCTTTCGAAAGGCGCCGCAAGACCAACCTCAAAACGAGGACGCGCGGAGAGAGGAGGACTTGCAGTACGGCATTGGCCAGTCCCTGGAACAACTGGATGAACAGTGCGTTGTTCTTGTGTGTTTATCAATGATGCTGGCTGCTAACAGTAGCCAAGATACCCTGGCCGCCCAAAGAATCATTCCAAGACATTGGCATTCGGCGACCTTTTCACAGATTTGTTTAATCCTTTGAATGAAAATAAGAAGCAGCCGACAGGTGGAGTGGCGCGAAAAAGAGGACCACACGGCGCCACCAATCTATCACCACAGGAACAGCGGCGGCATATCATTGAGAGGTTTCTCACAAGATGGCGCAAAGAGGTTGGCAATGATTTCTATCCCGCCCTAAGGTTGATCTTACCCGACAAAGATCGCGACCGCGGAGTATACGGCCTAAAGGAGAACGCCATAGGAAAGCTAATCGTCAAGCTACTAAAAATCGACAAAAACTCTGAAGATGGCTACAATCTGCTACACTGGAAGCTGCCTGGACAAACTGCGGCTTCACGACTGGCTGGTGACTTTGCAGGGCGGTGTTTTGAAGTCATTTCCAAGCGTCCGATGCGGACAACCGTGGGAAACATGACTGTTGCTGAGGTGAACCAACAATTGGACATGTTGGCCGATTCTTCAGGTGAAGCAGAGAATTTGCGCGTCTTCGAAACTTTTTACAATCGCATGAACGCGGAGGAGATGATGTGGTTGATTCGCATTATTCTCAAGCAGATGAAAATTGGCGCTACGGAGAGGACGTTTCTTTACCTGTGGCATCCAGACGCTGAGGCTCTGTTCAGCGTGTCTTCGAGTCTCAGGCGAGTTTGTTGGGAGCTCTACAATCCCGACCTGAGGCTGGAACAGGAAGAAGCCGGACTCACGCTGATGCAATGCTTCCAGCCCCAGTTGGCTCAGTTCCAAATGCCCAAATCGTTCCAAAAGATGATAGAGCTTCTAAGACCGACGGAAGAGGACCCTGAGTTTTGGATTGAAGAAAAACTGGACGGAGAGCGCATGCAAATGCACATGATTGAGGACCCAGACCATCCTGGTGGTCGGAGAATCGGGTTCTGGTCAAGAAAAGCCAAGGACTACACTTACCTCTATGGCAATGGGTTCCTGGATGACAACTCTAGTTTGACGAGGCATTTGAAGAATGCGTTTGCGCCTGGCGTACGCAACCTGATTTTAGATGGCGAGATGATTACCTGGGATATGGGTGTCGACAAGATAGTGCCATTTGGCACACTGAAAACAGCAGCTCTCGCCGAGCAACAAAACAAATCGACCTCGGATGCCGCTGGCCACCGTCCGCTGTTCCGAGTTTTTGACATTTTATACCTCAATGGCAAGCAACTGACGCCGTACACCCTGCGGGATCGCTACAATGCCCTCGAGAAAGCCATCAAGCCAGTACGTCGACGGCTTGAGATTCACGAGCATACCGGCGCAACAACGGCCGATGCAATTGAGCCTCTGCTGAGAGAAGTGGTTGCGAATGCGTCAGAAGGTCTTGTCCTCAAGAATCCGCGGTCCATGTACCGTCTAAACAGCCGAAACGACGACTGGCTCAAAGTGAAGCCTGAATACATGTCCGAGTTTGGCGAGTCGCTGGATTGTGTCATCATCGGGGGCTACTACGGCTCTGGCAAACGTGGCGGTATGCTCTCTAGCTTTCTTTGCGGCTTACGGGTGACGCAAAACCACATTCGAGCGGGCGCAAACCCAGAGAAATGCTTCAGCTTCTTCAAAGTTGGTGGCGGGTTTCGGTCAGAGGACTATGCTGCAATCCGGCACCACACCGATGGCAAATGGATCGAGTGGGACAAGAATCGTCCACCGTCAGAGTACATTGAGCTCGGGGGTGGCGAGAGCAGGCAGTATGAGCGACCAGACATGTGGATCCGGCCCAAAGACTCTGTTGTTGTTTCGGTAAAAGCAGCAAGTGTAGGTCCTTCAGATCAGTTTGCTAGAGGATTCACACTGCGTTTTCCCCGGTTTCGAAGACTACGTGAAGACCGCAGCTGGGACTCCGGACTGTCACTTGAGGAGTTTGAGCTGCTAAAGCAAAGAGCAGACGAAGAATCAAAAGAGAAAGCCATGACGGTGGAGGACCGGAGTCGACGGAACCCAAAACGCGTCAAGAAAGAGCTCATCATTGCCGGTGATGATGCGGCGCCAGCAGAATTCGCAGGGGCACAGTCCAAAGTGTTTGAAGGCCATGAGTTCTGCGTGCTCTCTGAATCACTCAAACCATTCAAGAAAACCAAGACACAGCTAGAAAGCCTGATTAAAGAGAACGGCGGGACTCTCTCGCAGCGGGCCCTCACAGGAACAAACATGATTCTCATCGCCGACAAAAAGGTTGTCAAAGTTGCCAGCTTGATCAAAGCTAGTGGTGATGATGACATTGAGATTATCCGCCCCAAGTGGATCAAAGACTGTCTCGAGCAACCCCACGGTGGGTATCTTCTACCGTACGAAGAGAGCCATTTATTCTACGCAACAGACGCCCTGAAGCACGCAGTGGAGCACAATACCGACCAATTCGGCGACAGCTACGCGCGGGACGTCGCCTCCATCGAGGAGCTACGCGCGCTGTTGGCTGACATGCCTAAATTTGAAAGCGCCGAGACGTTTGACAAAACAGGATTTCTGGAGCAGCTTGAAGGGCATGGAAAGGATGTGCTGAACCTGCGAAGATTCATGTTTCAGCGTTGCGTAGTTGGATTTCGCGCAGTTGCTGGCACGGATGAGAATACTGTGCACAAACTTCAGCGATATGTCAAGTACGCGGGCGGTTCTTGTCGCGAGAGTGGTCTGGTGGATGACGCGTCGCTTACACATGTGGTGGTTATTGGTGAGGATGTAATGGAGATTGGGGAAGTGGGTGATGAGCTGCGCAAGGAATTGAGCTCAAGGCGGAAGATGCCTAGGGTTGTGACGGGGAAATGGGTGGAAGAATGTTGGAAAGAAAAGACCTTGTTGGATGAGGAGCAATATGTGATTTGATGGGGCATTAGATAGGGCATCCAAGAGATGTCTATGATTGTATGAGTTGAGAATGTAATTGTCTCATGATAAATTTTATGACTTGTCTATACATGCTTCTCTGAATTTGACCTTTCACGATTACGCAATTTATAGTGCGCTTCAGTAGTCAACGACCAAATCAATTAATTTAGGTATTTATTTCTATTTGCCCATGGTCAGGAACAGACGGTCACCAATATCACCCAGCCCAGGCTTCAACATGCCGTCCGTCGTAAGCTCCTGATCGACTCCAGCAACCCAAATCTCTGTGCCTTCAGGCCACTCCTTGGACGCAACCTGAAGACCCTGTTCGGCACCAATTACGGACAGGACGAGAATCTTCTTGGCCCCCCACTGGCGGAGAGTCGAGATGGCGGCGGCGCAGGTGCCTCCTGTGGCAATGACGGGATCGACAATGATGGCGAGATTGCTGGGCTCGCTGGAGGTGTGGTGGGGGAGGTTGTTGTAGTACTCGACGGGGGAGAGAGTTGTGCCTTCGCGATACATGCCGAGGTGGTGGACGGCTACTGGAGTGGGTAGCATTGTCTGCACAGCTATAGGTGAAAATCTTTGTTAGTTTGATGGAAACGAAACATTGGAGAAACCCGTGTAGAACATACCGTCGACCATGGCGAGACCGGATCGCAGGATAGGGACAATGGACACAGTCTTTGGCTCATGGATGGTGGTTGTGTATTCAAATCCCAGTGGTGTTTCGCCCTATCAGACAGTGTTTAGTAAATCTTTCTTTTCTAGATGTTAGGCTCACACGCCCAGAAAAGCAACCGCTCACCTTGGGCCCATCGACAGCTGTGATGTTTTTGCTCAGCGCCTCGCAGGCGACAATGAGCGCAATATCATGGATCAGCGACTTGACTTCCTTGTTCTCGGCCGACCTGGACCGCAGCTGGCTGAGCTTGGCCTGAAGACTTGGGTGCTGGGAAACGTGGACATTGGGGAGGGACGCCATCGTGAAACTAGAGTAGTCGGTGGTGAGGGAGAGTCGTTCGACGACTGATTCTATTGGTCTAAGATGAAAGCAATGAGACACCAAGTGATGTCGGGACGAGGCCAAAGAGAGAGAAAGGAAGAGAGAGGAAATGAAGAGAGAGAGAGCGAGGAAGAGGGAGAGATAAGAAGACGAAAGGAATCAGCGGAAGGGGAAGCGGAGTTGGGCGGCAGTGACACATCTACTACTATGGACGACTAATAATTTGGTGCCTAGGTGCTACTCAAGCGAACTCACAGCTCGGGATCCCCTCTAGAGTCCACTACGGATTGCCATGTCACAGCCCAGCCACAGGGGTCGCGGGAGCGGGGGAGGGGTTCCAGATCGGCAACTGGGGCGCGCTCAAGGTGCTTGCAGTAATAATTACAGCCAGCCACAGTCAGTAACAGCACCCACTTCACCTATCGCAGCGGGGGCGTAAGCGGGAGCTTCAGGCGGCCATCGGAGAGCCCCGCGCTGGCCCCACCGACTTTGTTGACAGGCAAGTGAGCACGGATGCATGCTGTCGACTCTTGGCGTTGGAGACGGACAAGACCCAAGATTTTTTGTGTTCCTGAATCAATTGTCCCCTCATTCCAGACCCAGTCAGTCCCATGAGATTGGCTCAGTGATGGGGGGGGGGATTTCGTTGGGAATGGTTCAAGACAAAGTGTTTCGGTCGCATGTTGGAGACGGCTTTTTGATGCCAGGTACCACCAGCATACGTCACCCCTCCAACGGTTCCCTTCGGCACTTACCGCTTGGGATTGTAACGGTTGAATCTCGGCAGGCGACCGATGTGATTTTGACGTCAGTCTTTCAACAATTTGCCATGCGCGTTTGGTGATGATTTATCGGCATCCATTGGAGTGCGCTGGAAATGATCATTTTATGCTGCGTAGACACGATGGCGAGCTGATGTTTCATCGTTCTCACAAAGTGGACACAGTTGGATCCAGGTCTAGGCGGTGCTCTGGGCGATAAGCTAAAATTATGTCTACGGCAAGACTCTTGGCAACTTCGTCGACAACCTGTGTATGATGAACCACGTCAATTACTCATAGCCGCACTCGCTTAGCTACAAGTGCTGTGAATATGGGTACCATGACACCGGCAGCGATGGCTAGCTCACCAACAAGGGCTGAACCTGGCGAAACGGGAGCCAATGTAGCCATGTACGATGCTCCAGCTGATTGTATTGGGCTTGACGACATCCAGAATGGCACATCAGTAGCAAATGATCACTCGGAAGAAGCGGACACCACGGAGAAGCAAGGGACTGCATACGATGCTCCGACTGATTATGCCGAGTTTGACGATGTTCGAGATGATCCCATCATAACAGAGGGCGAGTTGATCGAAGTAGACACATCACGGAAGCAAGACGCCGCAAAACCTCCTCCAGAGCAGACGGAGCACCCAAACCCCGGCACCACGGAAAAGCCTGTGTCAAAGGGCGCAGCACAGTTCATCACCCTCTCATACCTCATTTTCTTCTCACTGCTCGGCACTCTTGCCCGTGTTGGTTTGACAGCATTAACTATATATCCCGGTGCCCCAGTTATCTTCAGCACCCTCTGGGCTAATGTAGGGGGAAGCATCATCATTGGGTTTCTTTCTGAGGATCGCAAGCTGTTCCGCCATGAACTGGGAGTATCTACAATCGACCAAAAGCTTGCTCAAGCCAAGAAGAAGGATGATGAAGAGGGTGGTCTTGGCCTTGAGGAGGAGGTGGTGGATATGGTGGAAGCAAAGAAAGCTCATATGGCAATGAAGAAGACGATACCTTTATACATTGGTCTTGCGACAGGCTTTTGCGGCAGTTTTACGAGCTTTTCTAGTTTCATACGAGATGGTTTTTTGGCAATGTCCAATAATATGGTAGTGCCTGGGGAAGGCCTCCCAAGGAGTCGGAATGGCGGGTACTCATTCATGGCTCTACTGGCGGTTCTTATTGCGACAATATCTCTGTCATTGTCAGGGTTGATCTTCGGAACTCACCTCGCTGAAGCATGCGAAAGGTTCACTCCGTCTATATCCTCAAAATTTATGCGGAAAGTTCTAGATCCCCTTGCGGTCTTGCTGGGCTGGGGTTGCTGGATCGGTGCCGTATTGATGGCCATTTTCCCACCACACAAGGTCTGGCGCGGACAGGTGGTGTTCTCTCTTGTCTTCGCTCCCCTGGGATGCATCACCCGCTTCTATCTCGCACTTCATCTCAATGGAAAATTGCCAAAATTCCCATTCGGTACTTTTACTGCCAATGTACTGGGGACTGCTGTACTAGGCATGGGCTGGGATATCGCCCATGTTCCTCTTGGTGGAGTTATTGGATGTCAGGTGTTGCAAGGGATTGAAGATGGGTTTTGTGGATGTTTGACGACAGTGTCGACGTGGGTTGCTGAGCTGAGCAGCCTAAGAAAACGGAATGCGTACATATATGGCGCTGCTAGTGTTGTTGTGTCTCTTGCGGTGATGATTGCCATTATGGGAGGGTTGGCGTGGAGTGATGGGTTTGGAGTCTTGGCCTGTCTACCATAGATTTGTCTAGTTTGATGAAATAGGCAGTCATCGTTTATTATAGAACCTAAATTAAGAGATCTTGCTCGTGTTGTCGAGGCATTCCAGGCGTTGCTGTTCCAGCCGCCTTCATATCGTAACCTGATACGGATAGTCGCCTAGTAGTACGCATCAGTAGGCAGACAGAACCTGCCAGATGCGTGCCAGTGCAAACGGCGTCTGGCAACATAAAATACTCGCTCCTTCTTAACTTTGCCAAACGCCTTCAACTCTGAACAAAAACTGTCTCTCCTTAACTTCGCCATGCCAGATTGTCGCATTGTTAAGCCGCCACTAACTTCGTTAGATACACCATATCTCGGCATCATTCAGTACCTTGAAATCTATGCACACAGCCGAACGGTATCATTGAGCTTTCCGCAGTTGGATTGGCGCTGCAAGCCCGCGACTTTTGAATCATGGCCAACCCTCTCTTCCTGCAACCATCATGCGCTGCGTTCGACGACAACGGGCAAGCTTGCACCAACACTCCGCTGATCCCATGCCACAAGTGTCAACTTGTCTCGGTCAGTTGCCTATAAGACCGCGCAGATTCAACACAAATTTGTGATGCTGACCATATCTACAGTATTGTACCGAATCATGCTTGGAGCGCCATCGAGACAAACACTGGGGCGAGTGTCCAGGCATCCCAACTCACGAACATGTTGCCCAGTCAAACATTCCGGACCAGCCTGTGTTTGAGCCTACAAGCTTTTGGAGTAGTTGTGCTGCAACTGATGTCATCAACTTGGAAAATAATGAGGGCAAGTACTATGACGATGACCTGAACCTTCTCTTCATTGGCGGTATGTACATTTTCCTATCACTCGATGGCTGAGGACTGTTTCCAACAAATATCTAGGGTCAGGATTGCGACATCTCATATACAGCGTTCTCAAACTGCCCACAACATCTGATCCTAGGCTAGACGTAACCATCATTGAGTCCGACGTTTCTCAATACGCCCGAACCCTCTTTGCATTATTACTACTCAGAGACCGTGATCACGATCCTATTCTCAACGCCGAGGCAGTGGTTCACCTCTGGTATTCGGCAAGAATGCCCAAGGCTCTAGCTGAGCACATTAATCTCGTTGTGGGAGGGGCAATGAAGAAAGACTTTGAACACCTAAAACGAGTCTATCAAGATCCTCAAAAACGAGACAGCTTGTTTGCCAGAGTAGGTTGGCATGCGCCAAATCTTACAATCCGAGCCGAGCTGCCTTTTTATGGCTGGCACGCCATGGAAGACTTCCTGTCACCCCCACCAGCTGATTTGGATTCTGAAATTGCTACCACAATCAGACTACTGGATTTACAGAAGCATTCCGAACCACTTGAAAGGTGTCGCGCAAGAATGAGTCGCTGGCGGGCAGCAGGAATGATGAAATGGCGACAGGACGGTCTCCTCTTACCGTATGATCATCCCAGAAAAGATTTTGATGTTTTAAACCCGTGAGTTATATACACAACCCTTTCAATGACAACAGGGTCCTAACCAGGGATAAGCATTTTCTTCCACACAGAGTACCCGCCTGGCGCCTCATCAGAGCCTCTGTCCGAATGGCCGATGGAGATGCTGGACTGCAAGGCCTGCCCATCGCCCAATGACGTCTACGGCAAAATGTTCTATTATGTACGCGACTTGCTTGTTCAGTTTATCCACCGATCCAGGGAGGTTACATTGCTTATCAAAATAAACTATCAAAACGCCTCTATACTCGCAGACTACATATGGACAAATTATGGCACCGAGCAATTTGACAGAATTGAAGTATGTACGCGCGCTATAGCCAATTGCGCTTCTTTCTTAGAGTGTACAATGTTTTGGGTTGCTAATGGAAATAGCTTGGGTCTCTCTGGGATAATGCTCCTCTTAGGACGCTTCTAACGTTTTGCAAGCTTTTGAGACATGAGGACGAGAATTCGTTTGCGACAATGTTGATCGCTACACGTTCCAGTGTTACTAATCCACATTCAACACTTCGGAAAGACTTGGATGCGGAACGACTTCTGCTACACAATCCCTCAAAAACTATCTTGGATGAGTACGCATGTCCTGCAAAAGCTTCAGACACTGAAGGGTTGGATGTGATCTTGCGTCGTCAGCTTGGGCTCTTGCTTTGGCGGAACTGGGACAAATTTTCCGACAAGTGAGCAAGACTTACCCACCCATGTTTCACATAGTTGGCAATTGACAAATTTTTGTCTAGTTATCTACATGCGCCTCGATTCTTTGACTTCCTTTCTCTGGATTACGAGAGGCCACCAGAGGAGAGTCGGAGTGTCTTATTGACAGGACTACTGGGAATAACCATGAAACCCAAAAACACAATCACACGCAAATGGTGCAATAGATTAGTTTACAATAAAAAGGATACTCCTTCCTTGGTGGACTTTGACCGTTGGCTGGGCTGGCCTGATACCAGACCAACAAGGTGGTTGGAATGGAAGCGCAACAATGATTGCACGAAAGACGAGTGGAAAAGGTGGATAGCAATTTCGCATGCAAATAGACACCTTAGACTACCAGTTGTTGAAACGACTACTGATAAGTCAACTGGTAAAGCGGCGAAAACTAGTAAACAAGGCGGCGCAAAGGTTGGAAATGCGTCCTTCAACGGAGACAACGTGGGTGGTGGTAATGATCAGCTCTCGGATGAGGCGGAAAGCAACGATGACAAAGGTAATAAGCTTGAGAAGCCAAAGAAGTCGAAGAAAGGCAAGACGAAGAACAAGGGCAAGAAATAAAGAGTGGCAAGGGATGTTGGCATTGGCTGAGCGATAATTGTATAGCGCCAGATGATGGAAAATTGAATACTTAAACAGCGAGAATCAATAGATGTGTAGGGGGGTGTTGTTTTCTTACTGTTATATAAGAATTCGATGAGTTGTCCTTAACGGCATCCGACTTCTCTCAACAAGTTATGAAATTCGGGGTGCCACTAGATAAGTAACCTAATACTCCTATATGGGAGGGACCTACATCATGTCATGTATAATACCGTGCATCTGTCCAGATCCCTCTACGCCTTACTTCATGTATCTAGCACACCACTTACTTTAACTTGTCATCCTTCTCAGAAGGGTCTAATTACCTCCTAGGCTGATGATACCGATGTGACTCTCGAGTAATTTGGTCCAGTGATTCGGAATGTATCACTCCCTCACTAAGCTGAAGCCCTCGAATGGCAGCCGCATGCGATGTAACAGTTTCTTTGACCAAGCTCTCATGTGGTATCACCACGAGCTCACGTCCAGAATGCAATCCTGCGACTTCCTTCCAAGTATCAAGAACGTCTGGCTTTAATGTTAGATCAAATGTGCCACACCAGCCGAGGGTTATGGTGGTGAAGTATCGTGATTTCGTCGCTACTCGGTATCGAAAAGCGCCTGCGTTCCATCTCATGCCATTTTAGATTTCCAGTGTCTCCAGAGACGGCATTTGGAGGGCAGCAGCACCAGATTCTGCGAGTAGTTAGTTGATTGACTGTCTCGGAACTAGATCGCGGCGTCAACAGCGGGGATGTTAATGTCAAGGACTTCAGATCGTTCCAGATCCAGTATGGCTCGCGGGCTTTGAAGGAATCGAGGGCGTCAACAATGTAAGAGGCTGATAGCTTTTCTAGGCGGGTGCTTCTCCAGGCCAAGGCTGCTACTCCATGAACGAAGAATACAAAAGAGGCCATCAAAAACTTCTTGCACAATATAGTTGTTCACACATCTCCTCAGTAGTTCCTCAGAGCCCTTGCAACTCGGGCAAGCGTATGTCTCAAGCTCAATGCGCAGCCACAGATGTTTTACAAGACCCCTCTGGCGCCGGACAAACTTGTGGAACATGCCGAAGCATGACTGTGTTATTGCCAGGCGGCTGTATAGTTTCGGCTCAAAAAAGGCTTGCCACTCTTTGCAAACGACAGAATATTTGGCAAAGTGGGCTTTTTGGGCCTGTGAAGCGTTGGCGGTTGGTGCATCAATGGTACGCTTGATGTAGTTGGGTTGCTTGTTGTCCGCGACTATAGCCGCAAGAAGCAGCAGTCGTAATTCTGCGGGGAGATGTGGCCACTGAGGTGGTGTAGTGCCTGTGATTTGCATGGCCGGCATATCAGAAGTATAAAAGTGAATAATAGGAAAATGGGGGTGGGGGTAGTAATATAGGATCGCCGAGAAGTTTGAATCTTTTGTTTTGTTTGGTTTGGTTCTGGTGATGAGTTTTCTCTTTTACTTCTCTGTAATAAGCAGATGCATAGTTCAGTCCCCGGCTACTTCCCCTGTTTTACGTAAAGTTCGGGTCCCCGATTTGGATTTGTTGTTGCGTCTGATGCGGATTATTGGGCGTAGCTGTGGCGCCGCTAGATAACATGGGATCATCATCTAGACTTGTGGTCCAGTAGGTGTATTCGGAAATTTACCCAGATGCGTCGTATTTTTCTGACTAGGGCTGTAATCCGAACAGATCGGTTAGGGGCAGACTGCACCAGGGGCTCATTCTTTGCTGAGAGATGCCGGTATGGTACTGGGTATATGCACAATCATCGTAATAAAGTACTTGATGACGACGCCCAGATTCTTTGTCTTGTACGGTGGCAGCGGAGCCTCAGATTGAGCGCAAGATTTAATTTGCTAGATCAGCAACAGATGCCAACTGCTTGGCTTCAGGAACAGAACATTCAAGCGACTAGACACAGTAGAGCGGATCAAGTTTCGATGAGAAACGTCGCGAACCATTGAGAAGCACGAGCGGTGAGACATGTTTGGGCTGGTAGTGATGTATATTCCAGCGCGTTGCCGAGAGAAAAGAGATGACCGATTATTCGACTCGTCAGGCCATGAAGATCTTGGCGAAGGGGAGTCAATAACACTAAACCCCGAGTGAAGGTAGCGTTTCGATCGACCACCAAATGGAGAGGAAGTGGTTGAGTCTCAAAGGACAGAGAGACATGACACGTGGGTTTGTTAAGTTGGCTAGGTATCTCAAGAGACTGGCTGGAAGTGCCTCGAAAAGACAAACAAGTAAGCAGGTGTCATTGGTTGTCAATCACATTTAGATATCCTAGTAAAGCGTAGCGCTCCAGATTTGCTTACCTTGTAGGATGATTCAAGGCTTCAAAGCCACCACAATCACCAACCACAGTGATAATGCTGATTGATAATTAATCAGTCTTACCAAGAGCTTTGCCTATCTCTGGGAGTACCTTGCTGTTTTAAGCGTGTTAACTTGTAGGAAAGGTATCATGATTTCTAGCAATCTCTAGCAATATCCAGATACTAGAGATGGGCAAAAAAAAGCAATGCAACGTTACAATGTCTTCATCAGCCATTTCTTTCGTGACTTGATGTTGGACAGTGTACTTGTCTATGCTGTATGGGGTAATGTAACGGAATAAAGCTACTGTATGCTCTGCTCTATGAGGGCAAACTCAATAAGTGAAACCCCTTTTTTTCCTTCATCGGCTACATCCCACATGCGCTTGCGGGCGCAACATTCCTGCGACTACGTTAGATCAAGGCAAGTCATGCATTGAGGTTCGGAGCGGGAACCAAGATTGCCGGACAGCCGGGGGCATTTAGGTTGGTTACTTGCGCCGTTTTTCCTTCGGGATTGGGATGAATATGTATGTATTTTTTCTTGGGTAAAACTTAAGGAGGAGAGGAGGGTTCCTGGAGCTAGATTGGGATGAATCATATATTTTCTGACCAGACAGGCTTAGGTCACTGACTTAGCTACTTATTATATAGAAGATCAGAGCGCTTGATCGGAATCTCCCACTTCTTTTGTAGATTGGTGCTTAGACGAACCTGGCATGGGACGTTGATTTGCTGCCAATTCTGCATACGACCACAATCATGAGGTATTAAAAGAGGCAGATCCCGCCACGTCTCTCCTTTTTTTCTATCATCAAACAATCATCCTCAATTTCAAAGACTTCATCCGCAAAACATCACCAAAAAAAAAATTGAAGTTCCTCTCTGTGATTCTCGCGCTCGCTGCGGTGGTTGTTGCGCTCCCCGCTGAGGATTTGGAGGCTCGCCAGGGTGGCTGCCAGCAGCAGTGCTATGGCAACGTTCCCAGATGTCCCAGAGGCCTTGTGAGAATAACCCACCTCTTCCTCTTCTTTTTGGGCGAAATGATTATAATGCGCATATATATATATACTGACTTTTGTTGCAGGTGCCTAGACAAGTGGTACGAAAATCTCATGAGTTGTAGCAGGTAGTTTATGTGGTGAGATTGAAGATGTGCTGACGTGAACGCTACAGTTCCAGGGTTGCTACCGCTGCTGCCCATAGAGGGTTTGTGAGGCATACGAGGTTGGTGCGTCTGAGCTTTGTTAGTGGTGGCAATGAGATGTGTTATGACTTGCATTGTTTATACGAGTCATGTAGAAGTGTCATTGTTAAATGAGATTGTGAAATAATACTAGTCTCTACGCTTGGGGAGTCATTGCGCTCAAGAAATGTCTATGTAATGCTGACGTCAGAAGCCGAACTCAATGGCGATTGAGAAGTGCCATTATTGTAGACTTTGTAGTGCCGAGCGGACCCTTCCTTGTTTGACTTGTTTCTTGAGTTGGTCATATAACCCAACTCATCGTAGCCACCGTTGTCATGCATTATAGGTTGGGAACATGCCGTTTTTCATGGGTAAATATAACCCAGGTGCAAGGATTCACTAGAGATGATTGTAAGTGGTCAGATATCACTTTCACAGATTGAAATATATATATTTTATGTATTGGTTAATAATATATACAGTGGCCAAGGCCCTACTCCCCGTCCAACTCGGGGTAGTGCCGCCAAATACCCTCGGAATACGGACTCCGCCGCTCGCTGCTCAGATAGCTCTTGATATTTGGTCGTTGCTTGACGGCGTCGTAAAGTTTAAAGACGGCGTCATATGTGCCGGATTCCCTGAGCTTAGCCACAGTCTTGGGGAATGCATATTGCGTGCCATCCAGACACTGAGAAAGATGAGTTAGCAAACAAGCGGAGACTGATAGAATAAGGACCACGGCTACTAACCTGAAACAGTACTAGGTCGGCATAGGTGAGGTTGTCACCATACAGCCATGGGCCGCTGCCACTCGTCTTGGCAGTGAGCACACGCTGCAGATAGGTGAGAAACTTGGGAAGTCGCTCGTCTCTAAAGGTCTTGGACCGTCGTTTAGCCTCTGGTTTCTGGTCATCATAGAAAAGAGAGGTGCCGATGGGATGATGCGTTTCATGCGGTTCAACCAGTAGACCGTCCAGGATGGTAAGGACAATGCCGTTCAAATGGAAGAAGGCGTCGCCTGATGCCGGAGCGAGGCTCAACTTGGGCGCCAGGTAAAGAAGAATGTTGGGGGTCTGGGCGAGAGTCAGGTCGCCGTGTCGGAGAACCGGAGGAGCGAACACAGGCGGGCTGTCATCGTCGCCGAGGTTTTCGGGAGACATGTAACCCATAACAGCGGGGATAGCAACGTCGGGGGTCTTTGCGATGTCGTTGTAAGCGACGCCGGCTTCTTCGAATAGCAGACGGATGAGCTCGCCACGGCCAGGGATGCCAGGCCAGTAGATGAGCTCGAACTGGGCGTCGTCCTGGTTGGGAGCGGACGGAGACATGGTGGATGTATTTGGGTGTGTGAGACAGGAAGATTTGCAGTACTGAAAGAGGTGAGGGTATCACGATGGTTGTAGATGCGAAAAGATCAGGTCGCTGGCAGGCTTTAAAAATTAGATGCTCTGAGGGAAGTGATGATGAGTTAGATAGGTGTGTTGGAGAGAAGTGGCGAGGCGGTAGTTATAATACATATTTTGTGGGGGTACGTGGCCATTACCCACAATACCCGGCATGTCGTTCTGTACATGACGGGACATAATCTCCATATCGATTCCATCTGTTGCATGTAATTTGATGATATCGCCAAGGACTGTCATTGACTCATGGAAGCCTAAATATGGTAAGGACTTAATATCGAAACAAGGCTCGGCGCTACTTTGCCATGCCGCTTTGAGCACTAGTCGGCCGTGGCATAATTCCTCTTTTGGCAGACTGATTTGTCGTCTATGGCTCTGCTTGGTCAACTATTGAGTGTTTCAAGGCCGCTTGGGGGTGGGATTGTGGGATTTTTCGGTGTGGAAACAAACGTTTCAAAGGGAATAGGCGGGAGACGGTAGATGACCTAAACTAGCTCAATCGGCTATTATGTGGCGGTGGGTTAGATATTGTAAGCTATTTTGATGCCGCTAGACAAACTGCGTCATTGTAACATGAGCATCGGGAGTAAGTTGAACTGTAAGTATCTAAGATTGTGCTACAGATGTTGATGTCAATATTGGTTTGTACACTGACAGAAATTGCCTCTGCTGATCTGTCGGGCCGAGTAAATACCAGCTGTCATTACATCTACTCTGCAGTGCAACTGTGTCTTTACCTATGATTACACGTCCTCTTCTTCATAGCTCGAAGGCACTTTTGACACGCATTGTTAATAACTCTCCAGTCTCGGTAGTCCACGATGCCGGGTTGTAAGTGGACCGCATGTTCCAGCTGCCCCGTGCATGGTTTGCATCTCCTCACGATTTCATCAAGGATCATCCAGGGGTCCCTCCCTCCGAATACCGGCTATCCCACAAGTTGGCCGTCAGACAGCTCGGCGATCCCACCTTGAATTAATAATGGGAGAGAAAATTCGAGGAAAATATCCACCTCGTTCTGCTGTTTAGAGCGCTGATTAGCAATTGAAGATGTGGGTTTACATCATGTTTGCTGGTCGAGGCGGTCTCGGCCATTCATTTAACTGGACAAGTCATGGACTCACTCATAAGCATCAGGGTCAAGATGCTCAGTGGTCTGTAGGTACACAGTACAGTGCATCTAGCGCCTCCGTTGGTCCCTGAAGCGGGGGCGGGTCAAGGAACCCGGAACAGCACAGTACCTAATCCATGGACATGTCACCTATCAAAGTCATGAATTCTTCATCCACCAGATATGGATAATGACTGCCATGAGAGGTGCAAACACTGCACTGGGAATAGCATCATTTGTTTCAATGAGCAAAACATGGATTGAAACAGTTGATATGGATTGTAGCGTGTTTGCACGTCGGCACCTGCCAGATTTGGACAAGACGTTTTGCGGACGCGCAAGTGGACCGCCAGATTACATCACCAACAACTCCGCCCAGCCACCCATACAGCTGTGACTGTAGGCTCAATACTCCTCCTCTTCTTGGACCGGGCTGTTTAGCTTTCCCTTTCACCAAAGGTAAGGGTAACGCCAACATAAGCATCAATGCCTTCAATCATGGATGAAAAGGCCAGTCTTCCGCCTTACAGCGCCCTCGAGCTGCCGCCACCAACAGGCTCGGGGAGTTTCCGCTTCCGCACCCGTCGGGCTGGTGTTCGGCGCTCGCGAGCCCTCAAGTTTGTCGCGCTCGCGTGTTTGGCCCTGATTGCTCTGGGCCAGTGGAAGCAGGTCTGGCGGACGAGCAGCAGAGACCCGAAGCTGTCGCTGGAGAAGCTCAGCGACGACTTGCAGACGTGCCGCAAGCTTCGCCACAAGCCGCAGGATCCAATTGGCCTTGGGCGAGAGAAAAATGCTAGGTACATTGATGGCAGCAAGGCTACGCTCATCAAGAATGCGACCATCTGGGTGGGTGAGCCTGTGAAAGGTACGAGTGAGGAGGATGCGAGGGCGGGCAAAGGGTGGGAGTGGACTAGAGGCGATGTGCTGCTTGAACATGGCCTCATTAAAAGAGTTGAAGCTCAAATCCCGTCGCGCTCTCTGCCCAAGGGCACCAAGGTCTACGATGCTGCTGGCCGCCTGCTCACCGCTGGCATCATCGATATGCACAGCCACGCGGGTGTCATGTCGCTGCCAATGCTCGAGGGCTACGAGGACACGAACGAAATGTCCGACAATGTCACGCCTTGGGCCCGTTCCATTGACTCCATTTACCCCTTTGACCCTCAGTTCCAAGTCATCAAATCCGGCGGAGTAACCACTTCCCTGATTCTGCCTGGCTCCGGAAACAACTTGGGCGGCGAGGCCTACTTGATCAAGCATGCAATTGGCAAGCGAGATGGACGCAAGGAGATCAGCGCTGAGGACATGCTGGCGGACCCGGAACGCACGTGGCGCTACATGAAGATGGCATGCGGCGAGAACGCCAAGCGATCGCACGGAGCCATTGGCAAGAGGCCCTTTAGCCGCATGGGTGAGAGCTATGATTTCAGACACTCGTTTGAGCAGGCTCACGCGCTGGTGCAGAAGCAGAATGACTGGTGTGACAAGGCCGAGGTGGCTGGTATTGAAAGTATGGACAGTTATCTGCCTCAGGAGATCTTTTGGGAGTCTCTCGGTGCGGCTATGCGTGGCCAGGTCCACATCAACACACATTGCTACACGGTGCCAGACTTGGAGGCCATGGTGGACCACACCAATGAGTTCAAGTTCCCTATCCGAGCATTTCACCATGCTCACCAGACCTTCCTTGTGCCTGAGGTGAGCTTCCCTTCTCTGATTTTCTGAGAGGTTTACTTTACCTGATGTGTAAAGACTAACCGTTGATATTAGATTCTTAAACGTACCTGGGGTGGCAGAGCTCCTGCGTCTGCTCTCTTCGCGGACAACATGTACTACAAAACGGAGGCATACGTTGGGTCCGAATTTGCGGGCAAGTATCTCTACGATGCTAATCTTACAACGGTTTACGTCAGTGATAACCCTGTGATCAACGCCCAGCATGTGCTTTTTGAAGCCGCCAAGGGCTACCATTACGGACTACCTTATCATGCGGCTCTGGCTAGTGTGACGTCAGCACCAGCTGAGCTGCTGGGTATGGGCAACCGCATGGGCAAGATTAAGCCCGGTTTCGATGCCGATGTTGCCGTCTGGGACAGTGATCCATTGAGTGTTGGCGCAGCACCGGTTCAGGTATGGATCGATGGCACCGCGCAGTTTGAGGACCCCGTGGAGTTGTCAAAGCCACACAAGGGCCCTCTTAAACCTGATGAGAGCCTGGCCAATATTGTGGAAGAGCCTACTGAATTCCAAGATGTCATGTTCCGCGGAATCTCCAAAGTTCTCCTTGACGATGACAAGACATACGGCCTGGATGGAAGCAAGACACTAGACGTCTTTGTATCCAAGGGTAAAATCGCATGCATCGGCCCCTGCGGACCCGAGTTTGCAACCGCAGCCAAAAGCTCCAAAGTCCAGCACGTAGAGCTCAAGAACGGCCACCTCACCAACTCCTTCACCGGAGTGGCAGGCACGCTCGGTATCAACGAAATCGACGCCGAGTCCATGACGGATAACGGAGAAAACCCAAAGACATTCTCACGGGGTGTGGATGGCCTCCACTTGGACGGCAAGAAGCTGCACGTAGCGGCAAAGTACGGCGTTACCAGGGCTATTTCGGCACCCAAATTTACGGATATGAAGACACATCACGGCACCAGCTTTGGGTTCCTGACGTCGGCCAAGACTAGTCTAGAGGAAGGGGCTGTCTTTGCGGCAGACTTGGCGGTGCATTATACGCTAAGCCTTAATGTGAGGAAGGAGTCGAGCTATTCTGCTGCGTTTGGTGCTCTGCGGACAAAGCTGTTGAAAGCTGGGAGGTCTGACAAGCCTATTGAGGATCCGTTTTCGGAAGATGCGTACCTGAAGAAGGTTATGGATGGGGAGATGGTGCTGGCACTTACCATCAACAGCGCCGATGGCATTGCCACAGCGCTGAAGATTAAGTCTGAAGTCGAGTCGACACTGAAGAAGGATGCATCTTCTTCGTCTTCTTCTTCTTCTCCGAAAATCAAGCTAGCCATCATTGGCGGCGCCGAGTCGCATCTCGTCGCACACGAACTGGCCGCTGCCTCCGTCGGCGTCATCCTTCTGCCCCTCCAAGCCGCAGCCGCCACGTGGGACCAGCGCCGCTCGCTATCCGGCGCGCCATTGACCAACGGCACAACCATCGACTGGCTACTGGACGCAGGAGTAACGGCGGCGATTGGGCTGCCGGAGGACTGGTACATCCGCGACTTGGGCTTCGAGGCGGGCTTTGCGTACCATAATGGTAATGGGCGGCTGAGTGAGAAGGCGGCGCTGGATTTGGTGAGTGGGAATATTTATAAGATTTTGGGTGTTGGTGGGAAGGATGTGTTTTCGAAGGAGGCGGCCAAGGGGCATTTTATTGTGAGTGAGGGGAGTCCGTTGGATATAGGGTCGAGGATCAAGGCCGTTGGAGGGGGGAGGGGGAAGGTTGCAGTTTTTGTGTAGGTTGTTGATACATTGAGAGAATAGTATTCTGTTGAACTAGTATATTGATAAACATTACAAGCAGAGTGTGTAGTAACGCTTCTTTCTACTTTGTAATCACAAACTTTATAGTCAAGTTCAATTACGTACAGGTCTGTATGCCTCCACTTTGTCGAGATTCCCAATAGTAGACAACATCACACACTGGAGTAGTTCCTCCAAAGTCATGTCAGTTGGGAACTTGAAGGAGACTCCACCAGAACGGGTAATGGACCTTTTGCGTATGCAGATGACAAATGGCGACATCTTTGAGCTGAAGGAGGTTAAACCCATAAAGGACGACGCGCGCGGCTGTGACCAATGGAGCGGGAATTACGGCAGCATTTGTTATCAGATGGATCAAAAAAGGATGGATAAGTTTCCGGGGGGGTTGTTACAGGGGGACGTTGAAGCGGGGGCGGGGTAATGTTGCCGCATTTGATGCTTCGGTATAGTTTTGATAGAGGACCTTTGTGCCTGAATTATGCTATGCCATGGAGGGTAAATACGAGTCGCTTACCCAGAAGGAGGTATTTAATTCACTCAGCCGAAATATGATTGATAAAACCAAGGGGAGGGAGGGGGGATATGCGGCGATTGCCGTGATCCGAGTTACCCTGAGTTTTAATTGAGTGATTCGTCAGCGAGCGAGCAAGTGTGTGTGGCTGGCTGGCTGGCTGACAGGATAACCGTTGGAAAGCGACGTTCCTGACAGCTTGAGACTTTAAAAAGAGTGAGGGTGGACGCTTCGATTAATAGGGTTGTCTCATCTCAACTCAATCAAACCTTCACATTCTATCATCATCACCGGATGAGAAGTGCCCCGTTGGCTACTGCTGTTTGCTACGCAACCTGCCTGCTTGAGAACAACTATAATAACAACAACTGCGACAAACCCTTGCAGCCTCTAGATCTTATACATCGAGTCGTGGATACAGCAGCAAACATGACTGTCGCACCTGTGATTGCGCTCTCTCACGGAGGAGGTAAGCTGTCCTGATGCATTCAAAATACCATGGAAACCTTGTGCTCACTCACCCACCAGGCCCTATGCCTCTCCTCGGCGACCCTGGCCACAAGGACATCGTCTACTCGCTCAAGAACCGCATCCCCAAGATCCTCGGCCTCGGCACCCCCTCCCAACCACGGGCCATTGTCCTCGTCACGGCGCATTGGACAACAGACAACCCCCGAATCTCATCAGCACCTTCACACGAGCTCCTCTACGACTACTACAACTTCCCCGCAGAGGCATACACGCTCAAATACCCTGCCGCGGGCCACCCCGACATAGCACGCGAAGTCGAGGCCGCCTTTCAAAACCACAATCTGCAGCCTGCGCTCGACGACCAGCGCGGCTGGGACCACGGCGTCTTTGTGCCCATGCTGCTTGTCAATCCAGCCGCAGATGTGCCCATCATCCAGGTCTCCGTGCTGCTGAGCGAAGACTCAGACGCGCACTTGCGCATGGGCGATGCGCTACGCGGCCTGCGAGCCTCCAACATTGCCATTGTCGGGTCGGGGTTCGCGTCGTTTCATAATTTCAGAGAGAGCCGTCGGCTGCGTGACCAAGGGCCCGCGGGCGAGGCGGAGTTTAAGAAGCGCTCGGAGGAGTGGAGCGCAGCGCTGACGGAGGCGGTGGCGACGCCGGGCCGGGACGAGCGGTGGAAAAAGGTCGGCGCGTGGAGGGAGCTGCCGCATGCGTATACGATGCATCCGGATGGTGGAGGTGAGCATTTCATGCCGTTGGTGGTGTGTGCTGGTGCGGCCGAGGATGGAGAGGTGGCGAGCCAGTATGTGGATGACTACAACGGAGTGGACATTTATACGTATTACTGGGGTGCCGAGACGGTTGCTTAGGGTGGTGTCTCGAAATGAGAATTTGCAGTTTCAAAGTTCCGAACAAATTGGCAGTTGTTGTGTTAAAGTGCAGGTGCAAGTTCAGGACATTTGCTTCATTGACCTTTTAGAAACATCATCATCGTAAGAAATACCATCATCATAAGTCGTAATAAGAATAATCCTATACCAAACGCTTGCAAATCATCCCATCATCCCATCAACCGCTCCAGGTAAAATGCAGTTAGTTACAAAATAAGAACCCGTGTGTTCCACCACAAAAAATAGATTCATCAACGCGCCCCTTAACAAACTTTCTTGTTCCGGAAACCAATGCCTGGCACCTTCAGCCTCAAGCTCAGGCTGCTCAGAACCACACTGATGCTCGACAGCGCCATCGCCAATGCTGCCCACACAGGGTCTAGCTTGACGTGGGCACCACTCGGTGTTTTGATGGCGTATAGGCAGCCAGCAGCGACTGGTATTGCCAGTACGTTGTAAACGATGGCCCAGCCAAAATTAACCCGGATGCGTTGGAACACGGTGCGGCTGAGGTCGAGCAGTGTCAGTACAGATTCGAGGTTCGAGGTGGCCAGAACAAAATCAGCACTAGAAATGGCCACGTCGCTGCCAGATCCGATGGCAATGCCTACATCTGCAGTCGTCAGAGCCGGCGAGTCGTTGATGCCGTCGCCGACCATCGCAACCATGGCCCGGCGACTACCATGTCCATGGTGGATTGTGGCTTGGAGGTAGCTGATTTTCGCCGCCTTTTCCGAAGGCAAGACCTCAGCAAGCACATTCGATGCTGGGATACCCACGAGCTGAGCGACAGCTTGGGCTGTGACGATGTTGTCACCTGAAAGCATCCAGACTTGCGTGCCTCGCTGCTGCAACGCCTTGATCACAGGGCTAGCTTCCTGCCGGAGGGCGTCAGATATGGAGAGAGCGGCAACAACAGCCCAAGCAGAATCCTTGCGAGCCTTTATTGCGACAAGAGCAACTGATTTAGCCTCGGTCTTCCAAGTCTCCAAAAGGGCGCCTACATGCGCAGAAAGGGGGGCAGAAATGTCACGCATCAGGCTCTCATTGCCCACAGCCATGTCCAATTCATGATGCCTGTAGGCTGCCATCATCCCTTTTCCGGGCAGCTCCTCGATCTGATCAATTTCTGCTGATTCAGTGCTGGCGCCGCAAAAGCCCACGATCGCTTTAGCAATGGGGTGACTGCTATTCTCCTCCAACGCTTGGAGACCTGACAGGACCATCTGCTGGTCAAGGCCGCTGATACCACCATCGGGAAAGACCACGGAATCAGTGATCTGCGGTGCTCCACCCACTGTGAGCGTGCCCGTTTTATCAAACACGATGCATTCAATCTTGCTGGCCTTTTCAAAAGCCTCGCCACCGCCCTTGGCCAACACCCCGTGCTTGGCTGCAATTCCACCACCGACAAAAATGGCGGTGGGAGCTGCAAGGCCCAGTCCACAAGGACAAGCGACAACAAAGACGGCAATGGCAAATTGAAAGGCAAAAGCAGCTTGACCCCCGGATGTTTCCAGCTCACCGCCAGAGATTCTGTGAGAGAAGGCTAGAGCCATCCAAACTATCCAGGTCAGAATTGCAATGAGCGTCACAACAGGGACGAAATACGAGGTCAGGAGATCGGCAATCTGTTCAATCGGAGCTCGTTTCGTTTGCCCTTCGCGTACGACCTCAACAATTTGATCGAGCATTGATTTTCCAGATGTACCCGTGACACGGATAGTCACCGCAGAAGTTTTGTTGACGGTTCCAGCAAATACTTCATCTCCGTCCCTCTTTTTGATGAGACGAGACTCGCCTGTAAGGCTAGACTCATCGAAGCTCGTCTCGCCAGCTGTGATAATACCATCAACAGGGGGCGATGCTCCATAGGGCACTCTGATTAGGTCGTTATATTCCAACTGGTCAATATCAATCGTAGTCGTAATCTGGCCTTGAAGCTTGTCTTGTTCAATCAACAGAGCTGTCGTAGGACGAAGCTTGGCTAGTGCTTCTACCGCATTACCAGCTTTGGATTTGCTGTATGCTTCAATTAACCTTCCGGCTAAAAGAAACAGGGTAAGGAAAACCACCGAGTCAAAGTAGAATCGATCATCTGGAACGTCTGCTTCACCATTGACTCCAGCAGCAATCATTTGAGCAATGGACGAGAAATACGCGATAGTGGTGCCCAGCGACATCAACATATTCATGCTACCAAACTTGTAGAATCTCTGAAGGAATGGTGTTCGGCTACCTGGCCGCCACAGCGCTTTGAGTTCCTTGATGGCTCGTCGGTGAAAAACGTCTGCACCAAAAAAGTATACAGGCGTGGCAAGTGCGAAGAGTATGATTTCAAGGCGACTCAATCCAGAAACCCACGGCATCATCAGGTAATGATTCGTTGAGTTGGACTCGGGTACCAGGTTCATGTAGACGATTCCGAAAACAAAGGTGGGAATTGCTATGACGGCGGTGAGAATCTGTCGATACAGAAGTTCATTGGTGTGCTTTGCTCGGATGGCTCTTGATCTCTCCTCCAGAGTTGGTGGATGATGAATTTTGGCATGGAGAGATGGGTCAGTTGCCTCAATTCCCCGTAATATATGACGGATGGTGAAACGCGGTGCGTTGGAAGTATAGCGCAACTTGAGGAACGGGTTATTGAGGGATGGTTGTTGAATGATTTGCACTCCGTCTGTGTGGAAACTACCAAGCGTCCGACAAATCCGTTCCGGGCAACGATGGCAGAATATTCCATCAATCCTGATTTCCACCTCGCGTTGATTGACAGTGCACTTTTCTTCTTCGTTAAGATCAACAACACTGTCAATTGCAGCATCATATCCAAGATCTTCAATAGCCTCAACAATGTTCTGGGTGCGCTCCTTGTCGGCAAAGTCGATAGTTGCACTGTTGGTGACGAGATTCACCACGATTCTTGATACCCAGGGTAGTTTCTTCATCTCATCAGCAATAATGTTGACACATGATGAGCATGTCATGCCGCCAACAGAAACTGTTGCTCTCCATGAGGGCGGCGGGGTGCCGTCATCAGTGATAATACCATCAAGAGGACTTATCTCCCCAAATGGTAATTTTAAATTTGTAGAAGAGTGAGACACCTTTGGAATCTCATGAATGTCGGTTTTGGCCTTTCCATTATGTGGCAGTGAGGTCTTGCAGGCTTCACAATTCTCCAGGTGAGCGGCCCTGGCAGCTTCCGGAGACGAAGCTGTATTCCTCTGTTGCCACAGACTCGGCCGTCCACCGAAAGCGCCACCAGTATGGGACATGGCCCGGTTGCCTTGGCCGTCGATGAGTTCTTGGTTGTTGGATTCAAGCTCCTCAGGAATGCTGGCGGTTGTCTCAACGCCGTATACTTCAAAGCCGATATCCTCAAGAGATTTTCCCATATCTCGCACAAAATCGGCCGAGCCATCCTGATGTTCAACTGTCACAATGGATGTGACCACATTTGGTGAGACCCAAAGAACTTTCGCGCCATATGTCTCTTGTAAGAGGGTTTTAATAACGGCAACGCATGATGGGCAGTGGAGGTTACCCAGGAGGTAAGATGTTGAAAATGTGTTGGACGGCGCCATGATGTGCTACTTTCAAGAAGCAACAAACAAGAGCCCAAAGGTCCTACAAGAACCAAAAAAAGAAACAAAAAATTGTTTGGTGAAGAATGTTTAGGCTGGTTGGAGATGGGAGCTTGATAGTGGCAAGGGTTGTTTAAAGAGGTACAAAGGCAGAGTTTCGCTTGCTGAGTATACGCATGAAAAAAACACGGTTTTTTTTGGGGACTTGACAATGGATTCAGTGAGACTGGAATGAGACAGAAGAGTTGAGGGAAAGACTCATGGAGAAAGATGGTTCTTGAAGGTTCCTACCTGGCTTTATCATGGGCGGGCAAACATGGCAATGACCAAGTACCAGCTGGGATTTGACGCTAAAATCCGCACAAATCTCGCATTTTGCAGGGGTTTTGGAGGGTGCCGTCGACGCTTCCGGCAACTGAGTGGGCGCCGGCCTACCTTCATGAGTCGGCATCCTTTACGTACGGATAACCTGGCGTTAGCTCCCGTTCATTGGGCCACATCGATGCTGGTCGGTCCTCGTGGCATGCATGCCATCCTGCTTTGTCCCCGGCCCAGGCAATGAAGTCGTTGTCCACCGAACAGCGACAGTGGACAGCCCATGATCGCTGAGCGCATTTTGAGCAAAACAGAACACTTGTCATCCATGGTATGCTTCGTGCTCCTCAATCCAGGCGTCTTAACCGTCTGGCTATGTCTTGTTCTGTCTCGCATCTTCCGATCTGGAACAGTTAGAAACATAACGGGCAGTAGTTGCTGAATGCAACCCTGGACCGGACTTTGGGGGCTAGGAAGCGCCACCGCAGGTTCTTCACGGCAGGCGGCACGTGACTAGACCGGTGGGCCTTTATTTTCTACCAACCACCACCAATCTAATGCTGTGGGGGGCGAGAGAGGGGGCTCCAAAACTGATTGTGCAACCAACCAGCAACGCATCTGAGTGGTTTGTGCCGTTGTGGCCATACCTAGATGTCTTGACACCCCAATGCTGAAGAAGCAAAGGCTAACTGATGACACACAAAAACGGAACATGACAGGGGGGGCTCATGAAAGCAGCGCCAAAGTCAACGAGTCACAGCAATCACGGACGTCATAAGGCTGGCCAGTGTCAGAGTTTGTCATCCCAGCAACGGACACGAGTCCACCGAACCCTGCGACGGGCTCTACCGGTATTCGCCACAGATGAATGCAGAGAGAGACATCGCGTCCTGACAAACGCCTCCAAAATTAGAGTGTGCGGTTAAGTCTCGGGTGCTTCTCTTTCCTTGGTGCCAAGTGGGCTAAGTTCGCCAAGCGCTGTACTACGTAGTAGGCTTTGAACAGTTTATTTAACTAAAGCATTAGGTTGAACGGATACCCTTTCTATATCTCAACTCGGTGCAACGTCAAGTGAACCTAACAGGCTACTACTCTGTCCTCAAACTGGAAAATCCGAACGATCACCGCAACGTGGCCGGCCACGTTTCACTATAGCCTTGTGTTTGTTTGCTTGATGGAAATGGAGAAGACTGCGTGCGCGTACAAATACCACCGGTTCATTGTCTCCAGAAATCCCATAAAATTCTCAGCTTGCAATAATTAACAACATACGTCACAGTTGTCGTGGCACAGCTACTAAGAATTCTTCACCCTTTCAGTCCCTAGTGAAGATCGCAGTAACCCGACACTTTGAGAGAACGTTCTTTCGGTCCCAAATGCTGCAGACACATTTATCTGTGTCTGCGTTACTTCGCCTGGGATGGGATGAAGCTAACACATCCAGCCACACAATGCAACTGTCGGGCATGGCATCTTGGCGCCACGGGAATGGGGTATGTTTCTCTCTTGAGCAATCTCAATGTCGATGAAGACAGAACACTCCCTTACCAGAAAGGCCTTGGCAGTTCGCCTTGGAACTATGGGGCAAGTGCTCCTTCACCCCCATACCTTGATTCTATAGGCGAGACAACAATTGCTGTCTTGGCTGCCAAGAACCATACAGGCTTGGCCTACCGTGCCTTCACTCGGCTGATGTCAATCCTCCGTGGCTCAATGAAATTTGAAGCGCATAATCTCAGTTGTAACACATCCAACAGCTCCAAGGCTAAGATTCCAGATGGCATCAGAGCAACATATTGCTCCGTTGGGAGACCCCGAAATATTATTATCCACCACGACATATGTTTCTCTTTGCGATGTATATCAATAATGTATCAAACTGTCCCTTGGAAAAATCTGGTTGCATATACTATTTCTTTGCCTACTTCACTCGTAATACTAACAACCTTGGCGACTTGGCTACTTATCTTGGCCGTTTCCTGCCTTCCTTTGCGGGATACACATCCTACATACCAAGACCCTAGAAGATGGGTTTGAGATATTGTGACTTGATGTTCCATGGTCCGGTGCCACATTCTACCTAGTCAGCTGAAAAGATCCCTATGGGATTGCCAAGATCGAGGTCTTTATATGATGGACGGCTTCCTCGAAACTCTTCCGTCCAGATCATCTCTTCTCTAGAGCTCATCAGTCAGGTAATTCCTAGACATACAAATATGGATTCAGAAATGAAAAAAGCACCCTCGACACCCGAACACCTCGAGCCAATTGATTCCAGTCAAAGCAATAATGTTGTCGAACCAATCAAGAAACCATGGTGGCATCCCATCAAAGAGCCAGGCTCCGCTGCCCAGATTGTCATTGCGGCCGTACTTGCCATCGCTATCGGGTTAATTGTTACAACACAGGTGGACGACGTCCCAGAATCAGCTCGGGTTCTCTTATCCATTCCAGGTGATCTTTGGTTGAGATCTCTTAAAGCGGTTGGTAGGTTCTAATATTTCGAAAGAAAGAGCAAATGAAACATTCAGTTGTGTTAAAAGTACCTACTAACAAGCTGGCTAGTCTTGCCGTTAATCATCTGTTCCATGATCTTGGCTGTCCAAAAGTTACGGGAAATTTCTAGTGGGGGTGCTTTGCTGGCAAAATGGACGGTCGGCTACTATGTTCTAACTACCATCATCGCCATCATACTGAGCTGTCTCATGGTGGGTCTTGTATGGGGACCCATGTTCAGGGAAGTCAGCGAGGAAGCTTTGGCAGTCTCTGCAGATGACGAGTATCCTGACCAGAGAGACAATCCCATCCACAACGTGGTTCTGCAGATGTTTCAATCTCTGATACCTGAGAACGTTGTCAAGTCTCTTGCATCGAACGATCTGTTGGCTATTCTAGTGACGTCGGTCATTGTTGGATACCTAATCAAGGGCGCCGACTCCTCACTTCTTCGCGCCGTCATCGAGGTTGAGCGCATCACCAGCGTCATCATCACTGCACTCATCAAGCTTGCTCCGATTGGTGTCTTCTTTCTTATTCTTCCAAACCTCATGAAGCTCAAACTCGCCGATATAGGCCTGAATTTGGGGATCTTGATTGCCGGCACGTTATCAACAATGGGGATTCACCTCTTCATAATTTTATCTGGCATCTTTTTTGCTTTTACCCGAATGAACCCTTATACTTACTGGTTCAAGAATGCATCTGCATGGGTGACTGCGTGGGGCTCCGCCTCATCAGCTGCTACGCTGCCAGTTACTCTTCGATGTGCTCGGGCGATGGGTATCCCTGTCACCGTCTATAAGTTTGCTGTCCCACTAGGCTGTCTTATCAACATGGATGGGTAAGTAGCAGGACATCAAGGATGATGTAGTATGTATTTTCAGCACAGTACAGCACTAATGAGATAACAGCACCGCTATTTATTTCCCCATTGCCGTTGTATTCTTGGCAGCAACGAATGGCATTACTCTGAACGTGGTTGACTACATTGTCATTACTCTTCTTGCGACACTATCGTCTATTGGAACGACTCCTATTCCGTCGTCATCGCTTGTCTTAACCGTCATGATTGCCGGCTCTGTTAACGTTCCTGTCACTGGCATGTATGCCGTGATTGTTGCCATTGATTGGTTTCTCGATCGCTTCCGAACAGCACTAAATGTGTCTAGCGATCTCTTCGGAGCCATGGTTGTGTACAAGATAACCAAGATTGAGGACCCTGAGGACATGGTAGATGAGGATGCACCGACAATGCCTCGGGAGGTAGAGGCTCGTGTATGAATGACACTTGTGGGGCTTGGCTTCCGCTTCTCGTTGAAGGGTCGAAAGTTGTTCACTTTATTTCTAGCGTCTTCTACTATGTCTTGGGAGGACTCATGTGACTATCCAAACCCTCCTCTATTCATATTCGACTCTTCCATAATACATATACGCATCACTCCCAGTGACATGCCGACAGATCGACTTGACCCAGGTCGTCGGAACTCGGTGCTGCCGTCCCAAAACACCTGTGCGACAGTCCGGGCCAATTATATGCTCGGGACGGTCTAAAAAGCGGGCTCTTCCGGCTTCTCGGGGTGGGTCCGGCGGTGGCATCATAAACGCTAAACTCCATATGGATTAACTCAATTGCGTGATTCTGTCCAAGTATCAACAATTTGAAGATGGCAGGCCAAAATACCCCAGATAATGGCAAGTAACTGCAGATTCACAGGTAAAGATGGACCCTTACAAATCTTCCCTCGGTCAATGGCCGTTTCCGGGTCGTTTTGGTTTCCTCCTGCATTCTCCTCCTTGCGCTCCTATTTCTTCCCCAACCTAATACTCCCACTGGGGACCTTTTTACTTCAACGTCCCGGGCAGTCGTTATCTTGACTCTGTTTCTCGAAGGCCATAGGCACTTTCATTGAGACGATAGTCATTCTCTCGTTGCACTGTTTGGCCTCTCATAACCAGCCCCGCCACCCAAAAAAGAAAGCACATCAAAATGGCTACTCAGACAACGGAATCGACGGCGGTGGCCGCTGATGTCCAGTCTTCTACGACCTCTCCGTCCATCAAATCCTCCAGCTTACCCTTCGGCAAGCCTGTTCCTCTTTCATCCATTTCTGGACCAACATACGTAACGGCACAACTTCTTGTGCAACAAATCGCTTACAAGCTTTCGGACAAGATCTACTCCTACTCACCCCCAACCTTCGACCTCGATGTCGCAGCCCAGGGATGGGCCGCCAACGAAGAGAAGAACATCCACGGCTATTCACCTGCTGTTTTATCTCTTCAAACAAGAATCGGAGCAGGTACCCTTGCCCTAGGCTACATATTCTCTCCGGATTTCGACGTCAGCAAGCGACATATCCCGCAAACCCTCCTTGCGCCATCAGGCAGTCTGCAGCAACTGCGAGGAACGCTAGATCAACTATCACTTCTCTACAGCGTTTCCAGCCCGTTTGTCGCCCATATAGCAGCCGCAGACTACTCTGCTACTCATGGCCTTGTTCCTACATATGATGCTGCTCTGAGAATTGCAGAGGATCTTGGTTTGGGTTTAGTTGCCAGCTCGTCGGCCTATGAGGCCCAGCACATGTCGTTATTCTCAACCCTCCTTGCCTCTCTACTTCCCACACTTCACATATACGATGGTGTCCGAGTAGCCAGAGAAACACTGAGAGTTGTCGATGCTCTAAGTGAGTCTGGGGTTGCTGAATTATTTAGCAAGCTTGCTTTGGAGGTGGGCAAGTTGAACCAGCGCCTTGACATTGCCGGCAAAGTCTTGGAACTATTCAAGCTCTTCAATGATGAGCTCGGCACACTATACAGCCCCTTTGAGTATTTTGGACACGAAAGCCCTGATGTGGTTCTGGTCGCTTTTGGAAGCGTCGAGTCCCAGGTGGCAAAGCAAGTATTGACAAACCTAGCCGGACAGGGTGCCAAGGTTGGCGTTGTCAACGTTCGCGTTTATCGTCCATTCATTGAGGAAGCTTTCCTCAATGTACTTCCAGCCTCAACCCGTACTATTGCCGTTCTCGGGCAAGTAAGCGATGATACCAGTCTAGCAGACGAGGCCATTCAATCGGCCCTTTATGCTGACGTGCTTACTGCCGTCACCTTTTCTGGTAGATTTGAGCAGCAACCTCATGTTTTGGACATCAAGTACACGCCATCACAGACATTGACTCCCCAGGGCATCGCAAATACCTTGCATAAACTTTTCGGCAATGAAGGCGAAGCTCAGACACTGCCTTCTCTGATTCAAGCCCTGCAGTACACATTCTGGGATTTAGATGACTCTGCTGAGCTCAACTCCCCTGCTGCCATTGGCAGCCTTTTGTCCAACGAATCTACAACCAATGTGTATCTGCACGAGACATTCGACAACCTTACCCAAGGAGGAATTGTGCGAACAGACCTTCGAGCTTCCAAGAAGGCAATCGAGGCTCCTTATGTTGTTAGTGAAGCTGATGTTGTTGTCATTGGAAATGAGAAGATTCTGAAGAATATCAACGTATTGGCGGGTGTTGTTGATGGTGGCAAAGTTATTTTTCAACTCCCCAACTTTAAAGAGGATGAAGTCGACAAACGACTTCCAGTTGAGTTCAGAAGGGAGGTTCGGGAGAGAGACCTTGGTCTCTTTGTCTTGGATATTGCTTCATCGCCTGCAATCCAAAAGAACCCTGCGTTAACCAAATTGCTTCTCGAGCTTTCCTTCTTAAAGGTAGCCCAACCAAGCCTCCCCAGGGAACGTCTCAGTGAAATCGTTGAGGGTGCATCCACCACTCTTCAGGAGTGTATCGAAGTTTTGGATCAAGTCTTCAAGAAGGTTGAAGCTCCAACAACCTGGGCGGAGGTAGAGGCCGGATTCGTGGCCCCTCAGCTTTCTACTTCTATCCAACCTAACAGCTTCGTCCCCTTCGAGAAGGAAGAGATCGAAGAGCCACTGGGTGTTCTTGATTGGCAAGCTGCTGCCAAGGGGCTTGTTTTCAAGGAGGCATATGAGACTCAGACAAGCCTGCGGCCAGACCTTCCCGTCAAGACAGCCACCGTCCGAGTCAAGGAGAACCGCCGCCTTACGCCGTCAGATTATGACCGTAATATTTTCCATATCGAGTTTGACCTTGGCGACTCCGGGCTAACTTACAAGATTGGAGAGGCGCTTGGAATTCACGCTGAGAATGACGAGGAACAAATTAACCAGTTCATTGAGTTTTACGGCATCAACCCTGCGGAGCTAGTTCAAGTGCCAGCTCGCGAGGATCCTGAGGCTCTAGAGATCCGCACCGTGTACCAGGCACTGGTACAGAACATTGACATTCTGGGCAAACCTGCCAAGAGGTTCTACGAATCCTTGGCCGAGTTCGCCACGGATGAAACTGAAAAGTCCAAGTTGGAAAACCTGGCCAGCCCTGCAGGTGCCGAGGAGTTTAAGCGCCGCTCTGAGGTTGATACCGCCACTTATTTCGACATCTTGGAGGAGTTCAAATCGGCTCGACCCAGCTTCAATGACTTGATCAAGATTGTCTCTCCGCTCAAGCGCCGTGAGTACTCGATTGCCTCTGCGCAGGCCGTGACTCCCACATCAGTCGCCCTCATGATTGTCGTCGTCGACTGGGTCGATAACAAGGGTCGTACTCGCTACGGACAGGCCACTCGATACCTTAGCCGCCTCCAACCAGGAGCATTGGTCACTGCCTCTGTGAAGCCATCAGTGATGAAACTCCCCACCAAGGATACCGCACCACTCATCATGGCCGGTCTCGGCACTGGCCTTGCGCCGTTCCGCGCTTTTGTGCAGTACCGCGCCATGCAGAAAGCTCAAGGCAAAGAGATTGGCGCCATCCTGCTCTATCTCGGCTCACGACACCAGCGGGAGGAGTATCTCTATGGCGAGGAGTGGGAGGCCTACTTTGCGGCTGGTGTTGTCACACTTATCGGTAGCGCTTTCTCGCGTGACCAGCCGCAGAAAATCTATATCCAAGATAGGATGCGGCAGACTCTGGACAGCATCATCAAGGCGTACGTCAAGGATGAAGGAAGCTTCTATCTGTGCGGGCCAACGTGGCCTGTGCCGGATGTGACAGAGGTGCTGCAGGAGGCGATAGCTGCGGAAGCCAAGGCGACAGGCAGGCGGGTAGATCCTATCAAGGAGATTGAGAAGCTTAAGGAGGAGGGTCGATATGTCCTGGAAGTCTACTAAGCTTTCTTGAGCATTCCTAAAAAAGAATAATGAGACTGCTATGCTATGAACTATAGATAGATATTTGAATGCTCAGCATCATGTTTGGTAATACTACCACAACATATCGTCAATTTCAACAAAATCTAGAATGCCATATATGAGACCACCACATGAGATTCCATGCTTCATACAGTAAAATGACTTGGAAATTGATGGATTGTATTAACTACGTCTGCACAGCAAGACTTCATCCCCCTGCTACAAGCCCCAAAATAGGTAACATGAGTGTCATTATGCCTCCTTCTTAGGAAACCCTCCCCCCTTTCTTTTTTCTTGGATTTTTCATATTCATTTTTTACAATTTATATCCCCACGCAGGGATCCCACTCAGCCCTGCAGTGAGTATCCAACATCACCACTCTCGCTTCCCATCTTGACCAATCTCTCCCTCATCGCCTCAGCCCGCTGCCTCTCGCCGTCCTTGAGCCTCGAGAAGTCCACCTTGTCAACCCACTTGCCGATGCCGTGCTGCAACACGTTGCGTGCACGTAGGTTGCTGCCGCCCGAGTGGCCGACCGACCCGTGGAGTGTCATGCGATCCTTGGTCGAGCTGTACACACCTCGGTGCAAGATGTTGTTGTTGTAAAAGGCGATGTCGCCGGGCCCGAGCTGCACCACCAGCTGGTCGGGCATCTCCTTCTCAAAGGGCCCTGCGCTGCGTTCGGCGTCGGTGCGAGCTCGTTGGTGAGACCCAGGTACGAGCACCAGGGAGTCATCCTCCCAGAGCGCAAAGTTGTACTGGGCGTGGAAGCCAGGTCGGCCCAGGCGCTCCATCTCCTCCTCTGGGCTGGCCTCGGCGGGGATGTCGTCGCGGTGCCAGCGTAGCTCAAAGTCGCTATCAGGTCGCACCAGCATGTTGAACAGCTCCATGACGAGCTGGTCGTCGGAGCACTGCAGAAGCTCACGCACGATGCTCAACACCTCCTCCGAGAAGTACAGGTCCGTGTAGATGTCATTGCCGGGCATGTCAGGGTTCATCAGGTGCTGCACGCCCCAGATGCCCTTCTCCGGTGACCACTCCCATGGGGGGAACTGCTTGCCGACGGTGCGGATATGTGGCCATTGGCCGGCGCGTGCGAGCTTCTCGACCTTGAGACTGGCGGTTTGCAGAGCCTTGAGCTTCTCTCCGCTGACAATGGATCGAATGACAACGAATCCGTCTCTCTCCAGGTCGGCGAGGTATGAGTTTGTCTTGGTGGCCGGCATGTTGGCTGATGGTCGTTGAAGATGGATGTGAGTGTGGATGGGTTGGAGTTGATGTTGGCGGCACTGTTGTTGGAGGAAGAATATGCGGGGTTGGATCAAGGGCCTTCTTAGTAGATTTCCTCTCAACGAGCTTGTAATTAACATTAGAGAGAAGAAACAAAAAGCTGAGGCTTCGTGCTGCTCTTTATTTCCGCAGGGCAATCGACACTGGAACCACACCAAGGGCGGAGATGCGCAGGTCAACAGGTAGCTTTTCTATCTATTCCATCCCATCCCGAAACGGCAGTTCACGACTTTGTTCACCAAGCTATGACGGCACCAAGGGGGGGCCTGACATGCACGGCCAACCAACCGAGGGCCGGAAATGCGGACCGGCGTGACGAAATGGGGCTCCGCGTCTCGGTCTAGGACCCGAAAGCCCCCCTCCCATCCATGATCCATCCATCCATCCATCCCAACCCAGACCTATACGATTCAACCAAGGACTTAAGCCGCGCCGTACCGTTAGGTAATTGTCCCATATCCACATCCACGCACCCTTTGTTTCGAGGTAGTTATTTGTCTGAGGGGGGGCAAAACGTAACGTATCATCTCGCCCTTCTCTCCACATCGCAACAACATATGGCACCTTGCCATGGCTCGCTCGCTCTTCCCAGATTTCGCGCGTTTCGTCAAAGCTTTTTTCATGCGCGCCTATCAGGCACTCGCCAACCATCGCACAACGAAGCCCTTGACGGTTTTTTGCACATCCAAATCCCCCGGATCGCCCTCAAAGAGGGGCTTCTCCAACTTCTTCTCCGTCACCTGCTCCACCTCAAGGCCGGCGTTCCGGGCCACGTCGAAAAACGCCATGTCGAGGTCCTGTTTCCAGGGACGGTACGACGTAAAGAAAACGTAGGCGGCGCTGTCGCGTGTAACCTGCATGGTCTCTTTTATCGTCTTGACCAGTGCACCGTGCTCCGAGTGTCGGAACAAGAGGTCTGCCAGAATCAAAACGTCAAAGCGATCTGTTACCGTGGCTTGACTCCCTTTCTCGGGCGAGAGGCGGGTGAGTAATGGCTCCGGATCTCCGCCCCAGACGAAACCAGCCGCATCAATAGTCTTCTCAATATGCCCTACCGGTTCGACAGTGTCGTTACATTCGTCAATGTTCTTTTGCATGTTGGCCACGAGGTCGGTATCGGGAAAATCAGTCATGACGACTTTTTTGGCTCCCAGAATACCAGCTACTAACGAAGGCAGGCCGGAGGCGGCTCCGAGTTCAAGAACCGTCTTGCCTTGCACTCGCGAGGGATCTGCTTCGAAATACTCTGAGATTACTTTGGCTCCATTCCACAGGCGATGCGCCTCTGTTGGGCTTTGGCCGACCAAGTGCAATGTCACGATCTTGCCGTTCCCCATGGTGTAAATCTGCGTCGTTGGTGGTGGCGTTGGCGGGTAGTAGTCCTCCGGATCGTCCATGAGCCCCCCAGTGCCATAATCTTCATCCTTGTCCATAGTTTCCTCGTGTGCCTCCTCCTCAGATCTCATATGAAGCTGTGTGACGTGTGATGAATGATATATGAATATGTTTAGATGAGAAACGTAGCGGATGGTGAGTGATTCGTTGCACACTTTGTGGATTCAAAACCGGGCTGGATCCGATGCAGAAGAGGGCGCCGCTTGTGATATTTGAAATGAGCTGACGATAGCCGCTGCCTTGCCTCGGGGCAGTCAATCTCGATGTTGGAGTCTTCAGCTCGTATGTGCCCTTTATGAGTTTATCCTGGTGAGCAGGCTATGCAGGATTTTGGCGCATGTGGGCCAGCGAGGGCCAAATGGAGTATCGCCCTCACAGTGTGGAAAATCCATGGTTTGGCGCTTGTCAGCAGCTGTCGGCCGATGCCGCGACAACGACAACAATCGCCTGCATCAAATCAAGGCCATACAACACAGCAACGGCTCCAATCTCCGCACATATGCTAACCAAACCTCTGCTTGGCCAACTCTCTCAGCATATTCACTGTTCCTTCTTCCCTTTGCTGCCATGCCCTCCTTTTCTCTTCCATCTCCTCCTGTTTCGCCCTCCACAGCTCTTCCCTGCGTATCTCTCTCTCAGACTTCCGCCTCTGTTCCTTTTCTTTGGCATTCTTGTACTCTGCAATGCTGTCGCCGCCCCCCATGAGATCTTTCTCTGCAACTTCCATACCGGGGCTTTTGTCTCTAAACGCACGCATCTTCTCATTGACCTCTTGGCGCTTCTCGAGCTTGCGCTCACGCGTGCCTGCCTCCGCTCGGGGAACCAGATCATCAAGTCTTTCCTTCTGCTCTGCTCGATCAGCCTTACGGGCAGCTCGTAGAGCGCCTCGATCTTCCTCTCTCGACTCCTCGGCCAGTTCCCTGCGAAGCGACAGATCTTGCAGTGTTGGTATGCTCACGCCCGTCTGACGACTCGTTCCTGTTCCAGGCAAAATCGGGCCGTAATCCTCATCGTCGCTGTTGCCATTGTTATTGCTTGTGTGCATAACTCGATCGGCCATGCTTGATGGACCCGGCTCATCACGAACTTCCGGTGCTGGCTCCCTAGCCAGTATTCGTTCAAACATTTCTGGGTCGTACCAGCCTTCAGCCAGTTCCCCACGATTCCACTTTCCTACGAAGCTCTTCCATCGTCCCCTGGTCTCCCGGTCATTCATATCTGCCAATTCCTTCTGCTTTTGCAGACTCAGATAATCGGCAAATAATGGTTTGAATGCATTCAAGTCAGCCTTATGCAGTGGTCGTGCAGAGTAAGGCAATTCCACATCCGCCTGGGCGGGGGCCTTGGATGGGCGGCCAGGTGATTGTCTGCGCCTGTGAGGAGAGCGGTGCCTCTTGGATGAGTGTCGTTCTCCTGTTCCACCCTGTGTTCTTCTTTGGCGCTCATCAGGGGAATGCCGCCGTGAGCGATGAGGCGAGCGAGACCTTCGCTCGTCCCTAGCGCGTGAACCAGCATCGTGGCGATCCGGTCGATGCCGAGCTCCGTCATCGTCGCGTCTTGAATACCGCGAGTCTCTGGGTGATGTGGGCATGATCTCTGCGCTTATCAAACTTCTGGCTGTAGAACAAATATAAATTCTCAGAATTCGGCCTTCTCTAGCTCTCGAGAAGGTTCATACGCTCATAGACCAGTAGCTTCAGACAATGAAGAAGCGAGTGAGTGTCTTTGGGATGGTTAGTGATTCTAGCAGATGGATGTGGTCCAGCTTTTGCACCAGTCGCGTCAGCACAGTGCGCTCCACTTTTCCTAATCCCCTAGTGAAGGGCTATGAGCTTAAAACCACCTGCAAATATTCCAGAAACGTTAATTCACGTAATACAGCAGCTCTCAATGATAGCGGGATTGGACTTGCATACATGAAACACAGGTCCTTTGTAAGTCAACTAATGGAAGATTATTATCTCAATCACATGTAGTTCTTGACGGGTCGATGGCAAAATATGAGATATTGCACCAAGGCGCAACATGCCCAGACACCATTACAAATTTACAATGAGTTGAATATATGGTCATTGATCAAACAAATGCCTAATGGCAGCCCTAGAACGCCTTTGCTTTTGTCGTCGTATCACCTCTTCATGGGTATTGTTAAGCAAAGATAGGTAACGCCAATGCAGACCACCCCAACCTTTCCATCTAACATTCATATGCCATATTGCATTCCGGGCGATATTCCCCGAATGCTGATCGCTCCCGCATCCAAAATACCTCATGATTCTATGTTGCAGTTTTTATTTCCCCCGCTTTATTTCTTGAGGTAACCCATCCTCCTCTGCTAAAGAGACTCTTGCTCTTCTGTCTGCTCAATGGCAGCGGTATCGTTATTGCCATGTATAACGCATCCAATGCATTGGCAATCGTCGCCACATTGACACGTTGACGTATCCCCTGCACAAGAATCCCCGAATGGATAGCTGACAAAGAAAAAATCGCTAGCTGACAATGCTTGTTCCTCGCTGATTCCAGAGGCAGCATCAGAAGGTGTCTGCGGCGCTGGTGGCGATACGGTTCCGTCTGGGTGATGGTTCGTCATGCCGTTAGATAGCATGCTCGACGGCGCTTCGTGGGTGTCTTTTTGGTCGCCATTGGACATACTTGCCCCATCAGTGGCATGTCTTTGTTGCTTCTGTGCATCCTCGGCCATGGTGTTCCACGCTGATCGAACGTATGTTTGGGTTGCATCATTGTAGGGGTGCGTTGCACAACCGACACACTGACAGGTATCACCACAATTACACTGATGCGATGTCCAAGAGGCCATATTCGAAGCATCGGGAACAGACAAGGGTGTCGGTGCCGGCATTCCATAAGTTGTGGGGATTTGCTGCCCAAAATTCAACGCTGCCATTACTTGCCTCCATTGCTCTGGCTGCAGAGGCTGAAGATAGGAGCCGTACTGTGGTGGATACGAAAAGACGGACGGTTGAGGGAAGTACGGAAACATGCCATTTGGCATCATCATAGGTGTCTGAAATGGTGGTATCATAATGCCATTCGGCTGAGCTTGTACGTTTGGTGGTGGCATGAGATCAGCGAGCAATTTATCTTGGGGGTTATCAGAGGCGGAGGAGCAACAGCTTTTCGACGTAACCTCTTTGATCCCATTCGTTTTTGAGTTGGTTGAGGGTGTTTGTTGAGTAATTGGTTGCACATTAGCGGTTTTCTTGCTCCCGCAACAGCTCCTGGGGGTAGACGTCGGGCTCGTTCTCATGAAGCCGTTGGTCTGGGAGGCCTGATATTCGTTTACCGGTGCTGATAGTACGCGGCCCTTGGTGTCCGGGTGCGGTATAGGATGTTGAAACAACGGCAGCAAGGTCGACTCGGCAGCAAAGGAAGCGCTGGGCTGTACAAAATTGAGCGCTCCATACGCACTTGTGTTAGGTAAGGGGGATGCAATTGCGTCTGGCGTTGGTATTGACTTTGCCCGTACACCTTCAAACTGTGGCAAGACGTTAAACTGACTTGAATCCATCCTCTCCAGACCTGCGGGATCAATAGGTTGCTTCCTGCCATTCACACCTTTCGAAACTGGTTTCTGAATCCGATATGTTGGAGGAGGTGTAGCTTTGGACGGACTGGGCGGCGTGGCTCCGACGCCAGAGTTATTCTTAACCTTATCATCTTCGGGCGCAGATGCTGAAGTCCCGCAACCACATTTCTGCTTTTTCGGGATTGCTGCCGTCACGGCAGCGCAGGAGCAAGGCCGCGACGCCGGGTGTGGACATGAGCTTAACGGTCGTCCTGGCTTTCGAACCGGAACCATAAGTCGTTCAGTAGCATGTGTGCATTTCGTGGAGCGATGGCCGCGAATGCAGGGCTCGCTAAGTATGACAACACATCACATGTTAGTTTCGGGTCACGGAGGAGCTTGGTAAAGGTCTTGGTGAAGGCGGCGCAGGCCAAAAAGACATCACAGCGGGGGGGTTGGTCCAACATACCAGGCCATCTTCTGACCATTGATGAGGGGCATTGTGAAGAACGGTGCACAGCAAATACGATGATGGCTGGAGTAATCGAGTGAAGCCTCATATGCTTCAAATTGTCAAGTTTCTGGCGACGACCAGCTGTGACAAACGGACGGCACCAACTGCGCTGTGCTGCGCTGCAGTTGCGGCAGCTAGAAACCACGAGGCTGTGGTTGCTCCGTGGCTGCGACGAAAGCCCCGAAAATAGGTGTTGGATGGCATCAAAATGGCAAAGAACCAGCCGAAGGGGCGACGGAATGAGGCCAGACCAGCGGCAGACTCCAAGATGGCGACAATAAAACTGTATTTGAATCTAACAACAATAGGAGGTCGAAAACACAATCCGCATGGCGGAAAAGCGAGTGGGCGTGGGGTTCTTTCGAGCCGAGCGGCCAGGCGCCAGTGAGTGAGAGTGAGAGAGGGCTGAGAGAGTCCGAGAAGGCGAGAAACGCCGCGAAAGGGTTTGACGGAAGGCAGCGGCGCGATCAAACTCGACAGACACTGACTCGACCCAGCACACGCAAGGCTGCTGCTGAAGAATGATGAGGCTCTACGAAATGCGCACCAAGCGGAATGTGGTTGAACCTCGAAACGGGAGAAGCATGCACAAGAAAAGAAACCGACGCAACACACACAGTCTCTCTAGCCTGGCCGGCTTAGGGAGCCTACCTACTACCCAGCCAGCCTGCCAGCCCTGAATTGTCGACAAACCTAGGTCGCGCGCCGCCCCACGTGCGGGGGCCCTGAGGGTCGCTTTCTCGGCGACCGTCTAGCCTACCTAGGTCCACTAACACACCTGTAACTGATAGCCTATTGAGCTTGCCCTGCGCTGGAAGCCAAGTTTACCTAACACTTCCCTGGCAGCATGAATGCCCAGGCAGTCTGTGTAGTGGACCGCTAAAGCGGCTGGGTGGTGGAGGGCGGTGCGTGCGCTTAACGGCGTGCGCTTAACGGCGTGCGCCTCGAGGGATCACCTCAGCGGAAAAGACAGCTGAAGCATCGAACCCTCGTGCTCTCAAGAAAGGAGACGAGGCTGCAAGGCGACATGACGGTCAGCTATCACGACAGCCCACAATGCACAAGTTGCGCGCGGGTTGCTTCTGGGATCTTACTTACCCATCCGCAAGTTGAACCTATACAACAACAAACCTGGCTGCAGATCCGCCGCCCGCATTAGAACAGCATTCCAAGAAAACTCGGTGGTCGATGGCACGGAATCGACATCTACATACGGATATAAACCAGCCTGTTTTCTATTTTTTTTATATTTTATTCCGGAAAAGACGCCGTAAACGGTACTCCGAAAAGGAACCGCCCCCTCACGCCGTGCGCCGCCACCATAGGGGGGGGGGGGGAAGAAAAATAGAAGAGAATCACACATTATCATCATAATCATTAAAAAGCGGCATACGGCGAATCTCGGACGCCCGGAGCAGGAGGGGGGTTGTCGGCCTGTGACGTCCAAGCGCCGGTCCGCATGGTTTGCAGCATCAATGGACCCCCCCATGGCGGTGCATATTCGAATCTGTAGAAACCTTCCACGACCGTTCGTCCCAATAAATTACCAGCAAAATGTCTCTCTTCCTCCATCTGTCTGTCTTTCCTCCAGTTTTGAAACACATCCAGGCTAATAATACTCACTTACCTGCATTCATTACTCCGTACACCTTCTTTTTAGAGGGGACGTGCAGCCCATGGCCATCTTTACACCTGCCATACCCATCGCAATCCCCACCAACCGGACGTCTCAAGGAGGCGGGCATCCCGGCCGAGTTTGAGCAAGTTTCTATTGGCCGCGATTCCTCCACGACTTAATATTCCATGGCACACACACACACACGCCCAGCCCAGCCCAGCTTTCTCGTGCTGAACCGCCGTACGATTATGTATGTATGGTACGGTAATGGGACTGAAAAAAATAAAATGTTTCCCACCGTTCCATTCTTGCATGTTTTGCCCACTCAGCTAGCTCGTTCTGGCAAGCCGCCACTATCGAACATCACATATCTCGCTTATGCATCCTAAGCCATGCTGGTGCGATTGTCTCAATGCCCACCTTACCATGGCGCACATTTGGCTCCGGCAGTTTAAAGCACGGTTTAGCTTAATTAATAGTAGGTTTTCATCTTTCAATACTTATTATGTTCCACATGGCCATCTATCGACTGTCATAATCGCTTGGCACAAGAAGAAGAAACTCCCCCGTCAAAAATCTCCCATCTATTTTACACTGCCGTCAGAGTCATCGGAATCAGCAAACATATCGGCGGCCCGCATCCTCCTCCTTGGAGCTACACGTCCCGAGTGCTCGTCAGTTCCTCTGCTGTCATTCATATCAACATCTTCAGGCTCCTTGAGCTCAGCATCGTCCATCGGCTCTCCTTCTACATCATCCTCTTCGATGGGTTCTCCGGCTACGTCGTCTTCCTCTATTGGCTCTCCCTCAACATCGTCTTCCTCAATCGGTTCGCCCTCAATGTCATCCTCACCAACAGGCTCTCCCTCCACGTCGTCGTCCTTGATAGGTTCTCCCTCAATGTCATCAGCCGACCGATGCCCAGCCATGGCCTTGCTTTCAGCCAACGAAGTTGCTTCAACCACCTTCCACTTGCCCTTCTTGGAATTATCATCGGCCTTCTCCTCAGTCTTTAATGACGGCGGGTTCTCAAATGTGCTAGAAAAAAGCGCTTGGCTTTCCGCTGGAAACACGCACCATCCTTCCCATAAGTTCAGCACAAGGTTGACGCTTCGTTTCCACTTCTCAGCTCGCAATCGACCCCAGCCTAGCCTCTCTGCCATCATACCGAGATGTTCAAAGATCTTGCGATCCCGTATCGCCGTCTCAAACAATTGCCGGAATCGCCAGGCGTGTCTTACACCGCTCGTAGATGACGATGACAGGATGTCGCTGACAGCATATAGCCCCACCAGACTAGCTGCGCTCACATCGGGGCCCTCGGCAGAAGTGCTTTCTTCTGTGCCAGCAGCTGCGCCGTGCTGCTCCTTGCCATCTTGCCTTCTCTGGGGGTTGACGCCGGTCAACGAGAAGGGCTTCTCGACATTGGACAGAATCATATCAACCACCTCGTCAACTCCACGGCTGGCGTGCATGATAGCAAATGTCGTGACTCTGGCAATGTCCCCTTTTCGTAATTTCGACAACGTAGTTGGTAGGCGCGCTAATAGATGTGCAAGCTTGGCTTTCTCCAGAGGGTTCAGGAACGTCTTTTCATCCTCACCACCCTTATTCTCGTGGTTTCCATCCCCATCCATATCCTCGTCATCTGAGGAGTTGTAATCCGAATCCGAGATGAACTCGTCTAGTCTCGTAGTGTATTCATATGGCAACCTCTTTTCCGGAGTCTTCCACGCATGGCTGCCGTCAAAAAGGGGCAAGTATTTCCCTTTCTTAAGTCCAGAGTGTGCTCCCGTCACAACACCCCACAGCGTCCACCTATACCAGATGCCGCCTTCGCTTCTTGCATCCCATAGCCATGCCCACTTCTCTTCTCGCTGGACTTCCGGCCGGGACATAAGCAGGGCCTCAAACTCGGGACCATGCTCGAGAACTCCCTCGATGAGTTTATTGATAAGTTGGATCGTCCTGACGTCGTGGGGCGGCTTGACAGGCACGCATAGTAGATTTGATCGGTTTACGCCTGCGAGGCCCTGGGCATAAGAGGGTGGCGGCGCAAATCCACGATTGAAGCCATGATGAGAGGAAGGGCCGCTAGGCCCAGGACCGGCGGGCTGTTCCACGGGTTTCGCACCAAATGGGTGAGAGCTGGACGATAGGGATCCTGGATTCGGCAAGGCCACAGAGCTAGCTACTGCTGAGGACAGGTGACGATGTAGAGACAGATGATAGCCATATCCCATGTATCGACCCTGGAGAGAACTCACTGCCGCGTCCATGTCATTTGCTGGGGTTTCCGGAGACAGTGTGACAATGGCAGTAGTGCACTTCCTCTCGGGGCCACCAGACCCAGAAGAGGGCAATATTTTCACGTTTTCCACCGTCAGGTTGTTGGGAATCAGAGTCTTGACCATGGCGGGAGAAGTTCCCGGCGGCAGGTTCGATAACCGCAATGTCGGTCTAGAAACGGCCTTCTCCTGAGCTCGACCAACAGCATCACCCATTTCCTCATCATCGCTCGCATCAAAGGCCTTGGGCACTGACATTGAGCTGCTGCCACCACCACCTCCTCCCTCACGCTCATCAAACCCCAGTAACGGCCTGTCCTTTGCACTCTTGGAGAAATCCTGAAACGATCTCTTTTTCCCAAAGGGAGTCGGCGGCATCCCCAAGCTTCCCGGTCCGCTCTTCAGCCCAGATGTCCCAAAATGCCTTCTCGACGCGCCAGGAGCCGAGATGGGCGGTTGCGGCGCTCCGCCAAAGCCTGATCGACTTCGCGATGGCGCAAACGAGTTTGGTGGTCGGCTCCCATCGTTGCTATCCTCACGGTCGAAGCTCTTGACAAAATCTTCGTATACGGCCGCCGTCTCGGCGGCTTCGCGCTGCCGTTTCGCTTCGGCCTCGGCCTTTTGCTTCTCAAAGGCAGATTTTCGGTTCGCCTTTTGGAGCTTGGCCTCCACTCCGGGAAACTCGGCCACGTCTTTTCCGGAAGACATCGTAAATTTCGGTTGGGTATTATGGTATCATCACTTCATGGCGCAGATATCGTTGGGGAGTTCCAGCTCGACTGGGGCGCAATTGCTGCTGTCGCATGCGAGTGGAATAAGTTCAAGTTTGGTCCCTGGCACAATACTGTCATCACCCATCAATTAGGAATAACCCCGCTAAAAGCATACATATGCCGCCTACCAAGCAGCATGCAAGCCAAGCTACCCTATTGCAGCTCATCCCAAAACAGGCGATTAATTAACTGTCAACCAGTTATTGAGCCAAGCATGTTTACGTTTACTCTTAAAACACGTAAAGGGTATGATTCATGTGTGTGTTCTTAAGTTCTTCACTACCGACAACTTCGTCCTTTATTTGCTCAGCTCTTCTTGCAACATCATGCCTGGGGAACCTCCTCTGCTTCCATCGTCCGTGGTTAGCGCGGTAAACTTTCCATCAACCTCCCTCCCAACACCATCATCCTCTATATGCTTCCACTTCCACTTATCCCCCAGATTGCCGCCCTGACCCACCAAACAGTCTACTATCTTCTCTCCCAGTACAGGAAGGAATTTGTAACCGTGCCCACTGTCACCTGTAGCAAGAAAGAGTCCCTTCCACCCCGGGTGCCAATCCACCAACCAGTCGCCGTCTCTTGTGTCCGAGTACCAGCAAAGTCGCGTCCCCCGCCAAGGCCGCTCCTCGAGCCCCTTGACTGGTGACAGATCCTTTAGTGCGCGGCGCAGGTCTTCGTCCGCTCGACGAGGTAAGTGTGTGCCTTTGCCATCGCGATGTGTCAAAGGCCTGGACACGACGATGGGCTTGCGTTCAGCTGACGGGGTTGGAGGGAGCGCGGTGGTCACAGTTTCCGGATTGATGTATCCGAAACTGTGGTGCGCGATCTTGAGCACGCGGTCTTGGGGCGGAATGATGAACAGGCCAGAGGTCAGATTGAGTACCACAGGCTGTTTCGAAAGGACTTGAAACTCTTCCTCTGTGATATCAATGTAACCAAGCGCTTGTCCTGTTGCCTCTATGCGGCCCCTCAGATCAACAAGACTGCCTGTCCACGCACCAGCAGCCACGATGATGATGTCTGCCTTGATCACTGTGCCATTGTCTAGACTGGCACCAATGACTCTGTCGCCTTCGGTAACCAGTTGGTTCACTTTGCTGTCTTTGAAATTTACCCTGTCAGTTGCCTTTACCCGCTCATAGAGCCAGGTCATTCCCTTGCCAGCATCGGCCCATCCAGAGAGCTTGTTCAAGTAGCCCCAATCGCCCGGATGGCCATCTGAGCCCAAGTACTTGCGCAGCGCGTCTGCATCTTTCAACACGCAAACCTTGTCTGCTGGGTAACCACTCTTCTCCGCAATACTGACTGCATTCCTCCAGCTGTCTTTGGTATATTCCATGCCCGACTTCTTCCCCACCTTGACATGTGTAGGTTCATCCGCTGTTAAAACGAATCCTGTCTCAGTGTATCGTCCCTGACCCCCAAGTTCATCGTCTCCTTGCTTTCGCCATTCCTCTTGGGCCAGCGCTGCTAGCGTTGCATAGTCCGGGTCAGAGTAGTCGGGTCTTATGATTCTCGATGAGTCTACGCTCGCGGCGTCAGGTGGAGGAAACTGGCCGCGAGCATCATCAACAACTGTGATGGTCGTGTTCACGAACTCTGGTCTTTTGGTGAGAGCCCATGCTGTGCTGAGACCAAATACACCTGAGCCAACGATGAGAACAGATGCCGGCACAGATTCCATTTTGTCATGGAAAGTTCTCGGGGGTGAAAGGGTATCTTGAAATGCAAGGACACGAGAGAAGCTGGGGGTGTATAAAAGAGACCTGGAATGTCTAGACTTAAAGACGATCTAAACACATATAAAAGACTCGAGGCGGGGAATCCTACAAGCCCAAGCTTTAGAAGACACTGGAAGTATGGTGCAACCGCCGATGGTCGGGAGCTGTCTCTACAAGCACAACAAAACACTACCACCCCCCACAATTGTTTACGATGCCAAGAGGAGCCCGAGCGACATATGTGTACAATGACATGGTAAATATCACGTAAGAGCCATGATGAGACCGTCAAGTGAGGACTTAAAACTAGGCATTGCGGCTAATGCTGACTGTAGTACTAGCTACGCCCTTCTTGTCAAAAAAGCCACAACCTCAACCTAGAGACCTGAAGGCCCCAGGGCGGCGTGGCACATGATCCCCACTTTGCACAGCTGTTAAAGCACAAGCTGTTCTTTTCCACCCACTTCTGGCCCAACATGGCCCTACACCCCTTAATCAACCCCTTTGTTTTTATCAACAACTTTTCCCCTTGAGAGCATTAAGAGGGCTTGCCAGAGCTGGCGTACCAGCTACTTGACAGCCACGAGCAATCTATTTCATGTCGCGGGATGGGTAGTCTTGATGTTTTGCGATGAACCAAATCAATCAAAAGTAAAAAAAAAACTCTTCCCGGCCTTCCCCTGCCAACGCCAATGCAATGCAGCAAATCAAAGTGGTACAAACGGAGTGCAGGTAACAGGACTGATTGTGGCCTATCAGTCACGCCAGTACCTGATGCCCCATCCTATTGTGTAAAGGCAATCGTGGTATCGTGACCAAATGGTCTAGTCATACAAATCGAAGAGAGGATGTAGTAATGTAGGTACTGGTACACGAGGTGAAATACCCCGACCCAAAACCAGTATGCATTTAGATCTTGCGGAAGTCTGTATGTTCCGTTAGTTAAGGGAACATGCGGCGAGACGTAAAAGGGTAAACTTACCTTGCAACACAGGGTATATCATTTCGAAAGCCTGATAAATTTCTTCTCGGACTTTCGCACCTGTCAAAACAATCTTGCCGCTGACAAAGATCAGTAGCACGATCTTGGGCTTGATCATACGGTAAATAAGACCAGGGAATAATTCGGGTTCGTAAGAACTGAAATTATGATGGCGAGATGCAAGACCTTCAAGCCGAATGGGGAACTTGATATCGCAAGAGCCCACAATATTCTGGATCTTAAAGTCCGTAAACTTGGCGTTGAAGCCAAGCTTCTGGATGATACGAGCATACTTCCTGGATGCAAGCTTGGAGTCGTCCTCTGACTTTGCACCAGTAACAACCATTTTACCGGACGCGAAGATTAGAGCAGTAGTCTTGGGCTCACGAATTCGCATAATGACGGCAGCAAAACGCTAATGCAGGGTTAATATCAAGAGCAATACTTTGATTTTGATAATGAGAGTCGTACCTTGGGGTTATACTCAGCATTCCTGGCGTGCAGGGCAATCGTCTTGAGATCCAAACGACAATCGAGATTGACAGTGGCAACGATGTTCCTTAATTTGCGAGATAAGCCTGACGAAGCAAAAGCCACATCACTCAAGAGCATACATACTGCAATGTGGGAGTAATCCCACTGGGTCCCTGAGAAGCCGCAGGCGTCGCAGCAGGTGTGGCGGGAGTCACCCCATTGCCATTTGCGGCCTGTTGCCCGTTGGGAACTGGCCGTTGGCCGTCGACGATGCCAGACGGCGGCGTCAACTCGTTTGACGCGCCAGGGAACGACAATGAGCCGGGTGCAGTAAAGGCTTTCGCCTGTGCCGCGTTGGACGGATGCGTCTGAATGCCCTCCATGATTGCAACAGATGTCACAAAAGGTCGCTTGACTATTGAAGTATAGTACCAAGCAGATCTGTGTCCATCAAGAGGTCAGTAATCTAGATGATGTAACAGGCGGCAGTGCGCCCAGCACACGCCAAAGTGGGATTGTGAAGACGAGTGCATAGGCGTGAATGAGGTGAAGCAGGTGTAAATCAAGGTTGAAGTGCTTTAAGTCGACCCACGCACTGCAAGCGTGAGATGACAGCTGCCACAGCAACAGTGCACTCACGCAGATGCGATGAATGCGTGCAGTGAGGGGCGGTAAATAAAGGAAAAGTGAACCACCTACCAATCGCGGGAGATGAACAAATAAATGTCTCCCCTACAAAGTACTGCTCAGGCAGGTGTAGTACTTGGGAATGCAACGGCCAGGACGGTCGATGGCAACAGCGAGATGGCAGAGCGACGGACGGATCGTGGAGAAGATGGCTCGATGTGGCTCTCCTTTCTTCACTTGAAAGCAGCGTCTTTTTTTATTGGTTGTCTACACAAGCGGCGGGCAGCGACCAAATGATGACAACGAGGTTATCGCGTTCGAAGTCTTGGTGAAGATCAAGGAGATCGAGCTGCACGCGCAATATTTTTTTCAGGCGATGGCTTGAGGAACGTGTTCCAGTTCTTGAGCCTGATCGCACGCAGGATGTCGACACCGTTATGACCTTGAGTAAGGACTCGCTTGTCACCAAACTCCTCGCGCTTCAGCTAGGAGGCCTGTTCGCAGACAGCGGTGCAGATGCGGAAATCGCGCAGGCAACGGCGTCTGAAGATTGAAGAGGAGAGAGAGAGGTCGAAAGCGAGGCCGTCGTCGAGGAAAATGTGGGTCTGACGTCGTTGGGGGTGATTAATGAGTGGCCGAGCGTTTGTAGTGCGTAGGGCCGCCGGTCGGAACTTCCGCGCAAGAATGGCGAAACAGGCGGATGGGGGAGGGCTGGGTACTTATAATTTTGGCAGTCGCAGCCCCAGGCAGGAGTCCCAGGCAACAACACCCATCTGTGGCGCCGCCTCTGGCACGACGGTCTGAGCTTAGCGCAAACGCTAAGGGCGGTGCGCACCAATCAGAGCGCCGGCCTGCTGTGATTTTATCTCCTTTTTCCCACCACAGCCCCCGGAACACCCCTGAAGTATCGCGGTAGCATGCAGCAGGTCGCACTTCCAGCGCTGGACGGCTAGGGTGTCAGGGCACGGACAGGCCTGCGACCACTGCGCTGGTAGGCCTCTTGGACATATCGGGGGCTCCTCTTCTGGCCAGTTCTCCTCCTTTCTTCTCCCACCTCGCAAGCGGAGCCTTCTTCTCACTCAACACGACATTCCCACAACTCTTTTCAACAAACGATGTGCTTTCCCCGCCCTTCTGCCCCCCGAATGCATGCAACAGCAGAGCCAGCAGTAGCGCTGGCCATGAGGGAGCGACCGACTCCTCTTTATCAGCGACATCGACGATACCGACGCAAACGATGAGACGATGCGACATCATACAGTGCTTCACGATTTCGCCAAATCAACGCGATGGGCAGACTCGATATCTGTGGTGACGACAGCGAGGGCTGCCTGGCTGGGTGTTATGGTCGTGCACCTGTGCCGGGACGCGCGCGACGACAATCAGCTGGGATGGGCACTGGAAATTATGAGCCGCGGTTGGCCGTGTTGCTTCCGCGCCCCCGTAATGCACCAGCCACTCCCTGAAATTGCCTCCCTCCTAGGGCAGTGCGTGCCCTCACACAGAGCCCTCGCACAATCGCCCGCCTGAGGCTCCTTTTCTCACCCACACACCACACGGCTCGGACTCCAAAACTCAGCCAGTGAAACAACTTGCGCTCGCCCCCTGAGCTGCCTCCGCCCCAGACGCAATCCGCGACCTTTCATCTTACTTCCATATGCCCCGGCAACAAACAACCCAACCCCCTGTGTGCATGCATGTATCCCGTCATCGCTTCGCCTAAACTACGGAAAGGTGTCGAAGACGTTCAGCTGCCTGCTTACAGCAAGTAGTGGACACGCTTGCTTGGTTGCGAGCGCTGGTCTATGTATGTCGGCCTCGACGTGATGAAAGTTCGTGTTGCACGCATGGCGACATGGAATCAGAGTTCTCTACTGGCGGCTCACAAGGTTGGGGAGGAGGCGAGGGTGACGGACACTGGCGCGTGTGTGAGTCATGGATTCTGGACCAACTGTCCACTGCGAAAAGCATGCACCCAAGGCCTGCGCTGTTTGCGGCCTGTGAGTGGCTGGGCTGACACGTACCGGGTACCCACCGTCTACGTTAGTTTGCTGGCAACCTGGGCCGGTTGGTGGCTCGACAAAGAGGAGCGCGTGTGAACCATTTGCCACAGCAGTCCAACAGCGCTTTCCGACCCAGAGGCACTGCGCCATATCACTGGAAAGGTGAACTGTCACTTCTGATTCACGTTTTCTCAAGTATAGTAGCTTTTAAACCTCGCGCCGACTGCGTCGCATGTGCCTCGGATGTGGCCGAGCGACTGCAGAAGTTTTTCGGTGGCGGATGGCCGCTGCACGCCACCCAAGGCCAAGAAAAATTTGCAGCCTCCGAGATCGCCAGGGAGTGCTACCTTGTCAGCACAAGCCAACCGCTATGTTCCTATTTCGCAAGTACCTCACTAACAATTATCATGTCCTGCAACCCCCACCGTAGTGTCGGGTTTCACCCCTGACGTTGCCCATTGATTGATCTGGCTGGAGGACACTTGGCCAATCCTGTATCGATGCGCCCCCAGCATCACACCCATGCGGCTCTTTGCAAGGAGCACGTTGATGATGTAAATACAACGTCTGAGCAACAAACACTGCCAGGCCCTTTATTGTCATGCAAAAGAAATGATGTCTGCACATGGTCATTGCAGTGCACCCAGAAAACCTTTTTAGAAGATGTGCAGTTTCTTTTGATTCCGGTCCCAATATTGCTACTCAAAGCAATGTACCCAGTTAAATACTATAAGTTTCATCATGTACAATACAAAACAAAAAAAAAAACCCCATTTCAAGTCATGTAATACTTTGGTCCCTCGCCACCTTGGGGGACCTGCCAGTTGATGTCCTGGTGAGGCGCCTTGATGTCGCATGTCTTGCAGTGAATGCAGCTGTTCATCAAATGTTTTGTTAGTTCTCCTCAGGAAAAAAGGTATGGATTTGCACGACGCGTAGGAACTTACTTTTGTGAGTTGATTTGGAATCTCACGCCGTGTGGTTTTGTCTCGTCCTCCACATACTCATAAACACCGGCTGGGCAGAACCGGTTCTCTAGCCCCTTGAATGGTGGGTATGTCTTTTCTGTGTGAGCCTCCCAGTCCTTTACCTGCAGGTGAACAGGCTGGTCCTCTTCGTGGTTGGTACCCGTTCTGGAGACACTGGTGAGGATATCAAAGCTGATCTTGCCGTCAGGCTTTGGGTACTCGATTTTGGGGAACTGATCGGCTGGCTTGGTAGACGCATAATCGGGGGTGCTATGCTTGAACGTCCACGGCACCCGGCCCTTCAGGATAAACGCTTCCAGTCCAGAATAGGCGACGCCTCCGTAAAGGCCCAGCGGGGTGTGGAAAGACGGCCGCATGTTTCGCACTTCTTTCAGCTCTTTCCAGATGGATGACTTGCGCAGTGATTCCTCGTAGTCATACAAGAAGACGGTGCCTTCGCTGGACTCCTTCAAGGCGCCCCAGGCGGCCTCTGCTGCTAGCATGCCCGACTTCATGGCGTTGTGTGTGCCTTTAACTTTGGGAACATTGACAAAGCCTGCTGAATCACCGATGAGAGCGCCGCCAGGGAAAGCGACTTTTGGTATTGATTGGAAGCCGCCTTCTGATAGAGCCCGGGCGCCGTAGGAAATGCACTTGCCACCCTCGAGAACGTTCTTGAATAGGGGGTGCTGCTTGAGTTTCTGGAACTCTTGATAAGGGGAGAGCCAGGGGTTCTGGTAGTCTAATGACACCACAAGACCAAGACTCACGAGGTTTTCGCCAAAATGGTACATGAACGAACCGCCATAGACGTCCTTTGGCAGGGGGTAACCCATAGAGTGTACTATGAGGCCCTTTTCAAACTTGGCTGGGTCGATTTCCCACACCTCCTTGACACCCAGTCCATAAGTTTGATGATCGCTATCTTTGCGCAGGTCGAACTTGTTTATCACCTTCTTGCTCAAGCTGCCGTGGCAGCCCTCGCCGAACATGGTCACCCGTGCGTGAAACTCCATGCCGCGTTCGAACGATTCCTTTGGTTTTCCGTCTCTTGAGATGCCCAGATCGTTCGTGGCAACACCCTTGACCGATCCGTCGGATTCGAATAAAACTTCCGAGGCGGCAAACCCAGGGTAGACCTCGACGCCGACTTCCTCCGCCCGCTCACCGAGCCACTTGACGAATTGGTTAAGGCTGACGATGTAATTGCCGTGGTTGTTCATCTGCGGAGGTGCCGGGAGAGGAATCGCGGAGGACTTGGTGAGGAATCGCATCTTGTCGGCGCCCGCCGGCGTCGCGTGCTCGAAGCGGGATGGGTTGTCTTCGTCGAGCCAGTCGGGGATAAGCTCGTTGATTGAAGTCGGCTGAATAACAGCACCGGATAGAATATGCGCGCCAATGTCTCCAGCTTTTTCTAAAACGAGGACTCGGAAATCCTCATTACCGGCCTCGTTGGCCAACTGCTTCAATCGGATGGCAGCGCTGAGCCCCGCGGGTCCGGCGCCGACGATGCACACATCGACTTGATCGGACTCCCGCTCAATACTGGCGGGATCAAAAGGTTCCTCCTCATCCCCCGGCATGCGAAGCCTCAAGCTGGTGCTGAAGGCTCTTGTGCCGGCCATCTGTATGCGCATGGCCGGCCGGGACAGAAAGGGAGCCCTCGGCAACACGGCAACGGAGCGAAAGCTCCTGGTGGGCCGACATTTCGAGATAGCACGAGTGCTGCGCTGGACGCATCGCGAGACAGGAACAGGGGCCGACATGATGCTGCTGTTGCTGCTGCTGCTGGCCGTGTGCTCTGCCTCTCCAAGTGGGTGAAGAGAAGGAAGAATTGACTCGAATAGGCGTTGTGGTTGTGCGAATTGAAGGAAGGGGAGAAGAGAGTCCTTGGTGTTGGAGCAATACGTCAGGACGGGTTTCTATGTGACCATTATCTTTCTGTCAATTGGCTGGTGGGGAGCTTTGGTGCTGAATTTTGGGGACTGTAATAGCCGACTCAAGCCGGAGGGGCTTGTAGACATGACAGATACAAGCAATAGTGGATAGGATGTTGGGAGTTAGTATGGTGGAGCTCGGCTTTGCAAGTACTACAAAGGTACCGGCTATGTGAAATCACAAGCGAATCCGGTCCATAAACCGCACCCGACCTTGAATACCCGGATGAAAACGGACTGCGTTGCCTTCTATTAAATTGACTAAATTGCTTATTGTCTAGTATTGTTTGCCTCATATTCATGGTATGTAGACTAGCTCCATGGGCTATTCACTGAGTACGTGCCTTGTGGGTTATCATACCTATGTATGTCCTTTCACATCAACATGACCCATGTAACAACACCCAGCAATAACAAGGATTTGAGAAGACGATGAAGCGATAGGGAAATTGACTAAAAAGAAGAAGTACGTGAAATACGATTTATCAAGGTTCAACTTTTCATTCGAGCACACTGTACTCTTGACAAGGTGAGTGACGTAGATTGTTGACCCCCACACTCAGAAGCCGCTGGGACGATCTGGCGCACCCACCATTGAGGGGATCGCCATGATTAGTGCTCTGTATCCGGGTTTGATATGCAATCCCAACCTCCATCCATATCAAACGCCGTTCGTGCAACCTTGAAAAACACTAAAGAACCCCAGTTTCCCCAGCTCACCAACCAACGGGCAATTCAGCAATGAACCCCAGGTGCTGCGGCGATCCCTTCCTTAACTGAGTAGGCTGCATGAAGCGCAGCAAAGTCATGTCAGAGACGTCATGTCTGTTGAATCAAGCGCCAGTGCTCATGCTCATAGCCCGCCCATATAAGGTGGCGCCGAGTAAATAATTGTGGTTGTGTGCCGGGTCTAGAAGCGAATCCTGCGAGTGGATCTCGATTCAATGAGATGCCCAAACCGGCAATCACCTCTAGAACTACATACACTACTTAACCTACACATGACAACACCTCGTACACCCCGACCAACATACAGCGTGATGTTGCCTTGCAATCCTTTGTCGATGTTGCACCCGACCCCGCATCTCAGAACACGATGCTACGGTTCCTAGACTCCCTCCAGACCAGATGGTTTATCATGTTGGGGTTCAAGCAGGTCCCCTTTGCGAGAGGAATGTCTTAAAGCCAGGACCAGCGCCTGCTCCGCCATTTATTTATCGTGCTCTCCCGCATTCTCAAGTTGTGTCGCATAACAAAGAGGAGCGCACACTGCGCCTCAAACAAACAGTGACGTCGCCAAAGAAAATAATACATAAAATAACAATACATTAAAGAAAGCCTCGCGATGCATTTCCCACTTACGCTTGTGCTGGCTACAGCAGCCTCAGCGGCGGCGCAGGCATCTTGTCCCAAGTATACCGATTACGCTGGCCAGAGACATGTCCCTTTCTCCAGCGGCAAGTATCAGTTCCCCTACCAGCGCCCGGCTGAAGAGTGCCGGTCGTATGTGGTCCCTGAGGTGGAGCAGACGATCAAGGACATGAGTAAGACCATCAAAGATCAGGACCTGTATAGGCTCTTTGTGAATACCTGGCCTAACACTGTTGATACGACTGTGCTTTGGAAAGGGTTCGCGGCAGATGACCCCAAGGAAGAGGTAGGCAGGCCAATAACCCCCCCCTATCAAATGAGAGAGAAATCACAAAAAAGACACTATAAATAAATCAAGGAATGCTAAAGATCTCTATTATTAGCTGGCCTTTGTCATTACCGGAGACATCAACGCCATGTGGCTGCGAGACAGCGCCAACCAGCTGCAGTCCTACAAACCCGTTCTCAACGGCTCCTCCAAGAGCGACCACAGCCTCGCCACTCTCTACCGCGGAGTCATCAATCTTCAAGGCCGCTACATCCGACAATTCCCCTACTGCAATTCCTTCCAGCCACCTCCAGAGTCCAAAATCCCCGCTGTCAACCACAAGCGGGCTATGCTGGTGTCGCGGGACACAGTCACGCCCGAGTACGACCCCAAGGTCGTCTTTGAATGCAAGTACGAGCTCGACTCCCTTGCCGCCTTCCTCCAGCTCTCCTGGGACTACTATGAAGCTACGAGGGACGTCAAGTTCTTTGGCAGCTTCAAATGGGCTGCCTCGGTACGCACGATCATCGGTGTTGCCAAGGATATGATGGCTGGCACGTACGCCCCCGACGGCAAGGTGAACAGGTCTCCGTACACTTGGCTACGCGATGCTACTAGCGCTACGGAGACGGTATCGAACAGAGGCACTGGAAATCCCATCAATGGTGGCATTGGTCTTGTCCGTAGTTTCTTCCGGCCGTCGGACGACTCTACTATCTACCAGTACTTTATCCCGGCAAACATGATGTTCTCGCGCTATCTCAAGGCTTGTGCTGAGATCATGAGAACTATCGACAAAAAGACCGCCGATGAGATGGAAGCAATGGCAGCGGGAGTTAACAAAGGCATCAATGACCATGCTGTAATCACACACCCCAAGTTTGGTAAAATGTATGCCTTTGAAGTAGACGGATTCGGGTCTTTCAATTTCATGGTAAGAGACTCACACCTAGTCCCAATTCATTGTTCTCCGCCTATGTGTCCTTTGTTAACAACAGTTTGCTTTTTCTCAAGGATGATGCCAATGTACCATCTCTCCTCAGTATCCCGCATTTGGGCTTCAAGCCTGCCTCCGACACAACTTACCAAAACACCCGCAAGTTTGCACTAAGCCGCACGAACCCCTATTACGCTCATGGCCCTGTCATTAATGCTGTTGGTGGACCACATCTCGGGCCTGGCAATGGATGGCCCATGGGTGTCATAATGCAGATCATGACGTCCAACGATGATCAGGAAATCATCGGCGGCATCAAGCAGCTCATGGGTTCGACGAGCGGTCTTGGGCTTATTCACGAGTCTGTGAATAGCCACTCTGATTCTTCCTGGACCCGACCATGGTGAGTTTACAGATGATTTGACGCCGTAATGAGCCATACACTGACTTATCATTAATTAGGTTTGCATGGGCGAATGGGCTCTTTGGTCAAATGCTTCTGGATCTGTCGCTACGCAAACCGCATCTACTCTCCAGAAGCTACCAGGATAAGTAGTGAAATGGGCGAATTGTTTCAACATCATTTATAACAAATTAACTGGTACCAAAAATTTAACTACGTAGTGGCATGCGTTTTAATGCAGCATTCCTACAACTCCACTGATGCTGTGCATTTGCAATATTGTATGCTTGAAAGACGCCCTTGACCTCCTTCAACTCAAATCAAACCCAGCCCCAGAAGAGATCGCATAAAGCAGCTTTTTTCTCAATGTTGACTCCCGTGTGTACCTTGGCAACTTCAGTAAGTTGACACATGTGCTTGTGCTTGGTAACCGCTCCTCATCCGTACCGCCGTCCCTGATACTAAACTTGGGCCGCAGCTGAGAAAACCCTAGTAGAGGTGCTCTCGGCGTAGAACTCACGTATTTAAGCACATCTCGTCTCTGCGCGTCCGTAAATCCAGCCATAACCCTCCAAAACATCTTGATTGTAGGATGCTCCTGCTGATCATCACCAATCACATATAGCCCACTGTAGACAGTGTTATGGCGAAGATCCTCAATGTCAATCTCAGACGAGTCACCGCCTACCAGTCGTTGCAACTCAGACTGGTTGAACATGGATAACCATGATGGCCGGATAATGTCACGAAGACCACGGAGGAAAGCACCTGTTTGAAGTGCAGGTTGAACAACGAGACGATGTCGCGCAGCGTAGGAGATGTACAACAAGCGATTATCGTTTGTGACTGGTGTCTGGTCACCATTGGATACGAGCTTCCTCGTAACAGTCTCAACAGGTTCCCCGGGCCGGGAGACCTGATCAGTGACAGTAAAATCAAACCCCAACGCTGAGACATCGCCAGAATAGTTTTTTAGCTGGAGGAGCCCGTTATAAAGCTCTTCGTCCATATCCTGCAGGTCGTTTACGCTGCCTTTGTAACTATTTTCATCTTTTGGCCCAGGAGATGGCCACTTGAGCAAAAAGAAGCCAGCAAATGCGAGGTCGACGAGAATACCCTCGTACATGCATTTACCGACGATGCGACCCAGAAATTCGAAACGCTGGACAAGGTTAGTCATCGACTCTCCCCACTCAATATCTGAGTCAGAAAAGCCCTCTCGATGCAACGACTGGCGAAGCGCATCTACCGCTATGGGATTAGGATAGAGAAGACCCTTTTCATTCGATGTGAACATTCCAAATCCACCATCTTCAACCCCAAAAGCCTCGGAGGTGACACTGGTCAAGAACTCTTTGGTGACGCCACCACCATCAATCCCTGCTTCCGGTGTATCAAACTGATCCACAAAGGTAATCTGTATGGAGTCCTTCAAGCCCTCTCCTAGTTTATAAAATTCCTTAAAGGCATCTTCGAATAGCTGACCACGACGTATTCGCGCATGATGCCTTGCAAATGGATGCACGGGAACACCAGTATTACCATCTCTTCGAATGCGATCGAGATGTATAAACTGGCGGAAGATCATCACACGAGTCTCAAACGGAACGACAAAGGGCATGTGTTTCAGAATTTCTAGCTTCGGACCCATCTCTGCGAGTCGACGTTCTCTGATGGCTCGCATTTGGCGAGATTTGAGCCTTTCCAGCCGAGCATGACGGAACACTCGCTGACCAGCAAGAGTTGAATAGAACCCGGTGTCGTCGTGATTGGGATTCTCACCATTGGCCCTGGTTTCTTCGTCGCTCTCTTCAGCCTGCTCTTGGTTCTGTCTTTCTTCCTCAGCTATGACAGCGCCGACAAAGTCCTCTTTGTCAAGCTTCTCTGTCATAAGCCAGTGGTCTTGTGGAAGGAAGCGCTTTCGAGAATCCCTTTCATAAAGCATTTTGAGAGCTGTCGTAATGATAGCTCGGAGGCTTTCCAAGTCAAGTTTGGTCGATGTTTGTAAAAGTGTGGTGGTATCAACTTCTCGAGAGCCGTGGATTCCATGCTGTGTCCGTTCAGATGCTAATAATACTTCCAGACGTGCCTTTGTAGATTCATCGACAGCTTGATGAGATTGTGTGATCTCCTGTACGTTGTAGTGTAGTGCAAACCCTGTATTTTTCAGAAACGTTGTGAGTGATTTGACATCTCCAAGTGATAGGCTGCAAGATCGGATGCGAGAAACAGCGAGGCTGTTCGTGGCAACCAGGGGGTGGATGCCACTGAAAAAGTCTTCGTCATCGCTAAGCCGTAGTATAAAAGTATACAACTCAAGAAATAGTAGAGCAATTCTCCATTCTTGGTCCTCAACTGTTTCCTGAGAGAGAGAAGATATGCCCCTAAGATACCTGCGAAGCACATCTACTGGCCTTGCTGACTTGGTCCTCAGTTTGTTGAAGACAGAAGTCTTCTGCATGATTTGCCAGAGGAATTTAACGATCGGGGTATGCCCTGATGCGGTTGGAATCTGTTCCAAGAATAACCGCATACGTGTGTCATCAGCGTTGGAAGGGAAGCTTTGGAGTAAGGCAAGGATATACCCAGCCAAAAGCCCAGCCCTGTGGAACTCTTGATTTGATGACATTGCTAAGTTCTCTGAGAAGTGCTTCAGCAGCTGAGAGATTCCATTCTGATCGACAAGAGATAACAACTGGCGGTAAATGTAAGGAGCCAATGCTTGCGCCAGAGATTCCTCGGTCACATCATGTATATGACCAACCATAGGTTGAAGGCTTAACCGAGCATTGATTTCTGAGGAAAGGCTTGAAACTTGCGTAAAAAGGGCATCCAAATAGACAGATTGACGGGGCGATTCCACTTGCGCCCGACTTAAGTCAATAAAGTGAGCGAGTAGCCAGAGTCGGTCATCTTTTCCTACCAGCTCTTCCGGTGCGGTACTGTATCCTTCCACGACTCCTATGGCTAGCTTTTCTATGTCCACTACTTGGGATATGATGCTGATATTGTCCTCAAAGAGTTTGATATCTCGCTGAGTCAATAGACTAAAGGCTAGTGCTTTATATGCGCGCAGTTGTGTACGCTCTGTTTGTTTTCGTTAGTTATGCAGTCCCCTTCAAGGCTATCATAGCAATTTTGCTGGATGAGGTAACCGTACCGGTATTTGAGGCTCCAATCAGTGGAGCAGAGAGACACTGAACCAAAAGTTCTGACCACCGCCTTCCCTCTCTTGTTCGACACAACTGGGCCAGCATCGTGTAATAAAGCTTGATCGACGTCGTAATTGTTTCCGGGACTTGAGTTATTATGCGAGTGATGAGTGAAAGTAGTTGCGGCAATTCTGCAGATTCGTTGCTGTCAATTGTAATTAGTAGGATGCTTATAAAATTGTGTTGGCATGCTACAGCAAATGAAGCTGTTAGCCAGGGTAGATGATATATAAACCTACGTTTCAGAAATGAGGACACCTGAAGCCTGCACCAAAATATCCATAAGCTTCTTCAGCCTACCATTAAGGGTACTAGGCTCCTTGAGCTGCTGAGCAAGAATGGTATCGTAGTCGCGAATAAAATGGGACAGACGTTGGAGATCGTCGGCACGGCGAGCCGTGAAAAAGGAAAGGATGGGCTTGAAAGCCAGAGCAACACGATCAGTAGCACTGCTCTCGGTAGAAGATTTATAAATATCGTCGAATTCCGCTCTTTGGAGCTCTTTCAAGGAAGATCTTGTGCGGTAGCCTCGCCATGTCTTTTGGATTTTGGCCGCTGCCTTGAGGCGTTGACGCTCCGCCTGGCGTCTTTCGCGGTCTGCCTGAGCATCGGAAACTGTTTTGGTAGCATTCGAGACGACCGAAGGACTCCAAGATGTGTTGCTGAACGGGTTACTGACTTGGCCACTGAGGTTTACATTCCTCGGCCGCTTGGAGCTGCCCGTGAAGGTGGAAAACATGGCGACGACTTTGACTGTCGTTTACACAGGTGCGGGAGCAGAGAAACCAAGGCGCATGTTCGTTGAGATTTGTGGAAATATGTCGAAGCCGTTGCGTAGCTTCTGGAAGCTTCAGTCCTACAACATCAGTCATCAAACAAGCCGGCGAGTTCGGCCTGGGATGCCATCACCAGTGGTGGGGCTAGGGTCGTCTTGGGGCAAGATGATGAGATCAGGCTTGTCGACGGGTTCTACTATAATACTGCAGGTAGAGAGAGGTACGGTATTAGGTACCCCGGTACTTCCTCCAATTGCCCTGTGGCTGGGGGCTGCCAGGCTGAGCTACACTAGCCACAGGACCATAGTAATAGCGATTTAGGTAATCAAGCCGTGCACAGACCCACCAAATTAGACATGGCAGGTAGCCCGGTGGGGGTGGTGATAAGATAACGCAGACAATGAGTTCACCGCCCAGAGTGATGTGGCGCGCTACGCACGGTGCGAGGTGAGGGGCAACTGCCAGTTGGAGAGTACAAAGAACGCTTCATTTGGCTTTCATTTAGCTTTCTGTGCTTTGCAAGCCACTGGCAAACCGATCACACTAAAGGGCATGAATTGGCCATGGTAACGAATTAATTGCCATTGTCTGTTAACGACCATGCCCGCTACGAACAATGAAACTGCGTAGGCTGCTTTCAATTAAAACCCAAAGCACGAGCGGGGTTGTTGGAGAGCGGAGAACAAAGAGGGTACGCAGCACTCCCCAGCGCCAGACACTGCGATCAGTGCGACAAGGCCACGGTGCAAGTACAAAGGCGGTCAAATGGGGGCCGTGGACAAATACAGTGCCGACACTGTACAACCCTACTTCCAAAATTAACAAACGCAGCAGGTACAACGATGTCTCCGGGCGGCATGGAAAGGTCACTCCACACTGGCCAGCCAGGTTTGCAGGCCTATGAAAAAAAAATATTACCTCGAGGCGAAATCTCTTTTCCCTTCTCCCACACAACCGTCAACCTTATCCCCAAAAAACCCAAACCCATAAAACACAGGTCAGTTCAGAGGTGCGGTCTCGTACTTAATCTCTGTTCTTGCGCTTGTTCTTTCAACCAAGAAAATCAAACAAAAAAAATTGAAAACCCCCCATAAAACCCTACTCGTCTTCTTGTCTCGCGACACCACGACGATCAACAGTCACCAATTTTTGAGTCAGCTCATCACTGTTGCCTTCATCCACCTCATCACCCATCCATTTTCCGAATCGGTGAGTTTTTTTTTGGTGGCTAAAATACTTCTTCTATAACCATGTACTGCAAAGTGTTCAATGCTAACTAGTGTCTGCAGCCTCGTTTGATACCCGCGATCCGATACTATGGCTGCTAACGCTACCTCCGGCGCTGTTGACCAGCTTGCCAACGATCTGAACAACACCTCCATCAATGGCAGTGGTGATGCCAAGGCCCCTGCCATCGATACCAATGTCAGCGCTGGTGCCTCCGACGACGCTGCTGGTCCCACGCCTAGCTCTGCCGCCCCTCACCCCCAGAACTCTGCCTCGCTCTACGTTGGTGAGCTTGACCCCTCCGTCACGGAGGCCATGCTTTTCGAGCTCTTCTCTCAGATTGGAGCCGTTGCTTCCATCCGTGTTTGCCGTGATGCCGTGACTCGTCGCTCGCTCGGCTACGCTTATGTGAACTACAACTCCACTCCTGATGGCGAGAAGGCTCTGGAGGAGCTCAACTACACTCTGATCAAGGGCCGCCCTTGCCGCATTATGTGGTCTCAGCGTGATCCTGCCTTGCGCAAGACTGGCCAGGGCAACGTCTTCATCAAGAACCTGGATGTCGCCATTGATAACAAGGCTCTTCACGACACCTTTGCCGCTTTTGGTAACATCTTGAGCTGCAAAGTTGCCCAGGATGAGAATGGAAACTCCAAGGGTTATGGATTCGTCCATTACGAGACCGACGAGGCTGCTTCACAGGCCATCAAGCATGTTAATGGCATGCTTCTCAATGAGAAGAAGGTCTATGTCGGCCACCACATCCCCAAGAAGGATCGCCAGAGCAAGTTCGAGGAGATGAAGGCAAACTTCACCAATGTCTACGTCAAGAACATCTCTCTTGAAGTTACTGACGATGAATTCCGTGATCTCTTCATTCATTATGGCGATGTGACCTCGTCCTCGTTGGCCCGTGACCAGGAGGGCAAGAGCCGTGGCTTCGGCTTCGTCAACTTCACCACCCATGAATCTGCTGCCAAGGCTGTTGACGAGCTTAATGGCAGGGAGCTCAAGGGCCAGGATATCTATGTTGGTCGCGCCCAGAAGAAGCATGAGCGTGAAGAGGAGTTGCGCAAGTCTTATGAGGCTGCTCGCCTCGAGAAGGCCAACAAGTACCAGGGCGTTAACTTATACATCAAGAATCTTGACGATGATGTTGATGATGAGAAGCTCCGACAAATGTTCTCTGAATTTGGCCCAATCACCTCTGCCAAGGTCATGAGGGACACCCCTGGCGACAGTGATGACGACAAAGAGAAGACCAAGGAGGATGAGGAGAAGGAGCCCAAGAAGGAGGAGGCTAAGGACAGCGAGGAGGAAGAGAGTGCTGAGAAGAAGGCTGAGAAGAAGACGGATAAGAAGCTTGGTAAGAGCAAGGGTTTCGGCTTCGTCTGCTTCAGCAACCCCGATGATGCCACCAAGGCCGTTGCGGAAATGAACCAGCGAATGATTAACAGCAAGCCATTGTACGTTGCGCTCGCCCAACGCAAGGATGTGCGCAAAAGCCAGCTTGAGGCTAGTATCCAGGCTCGCAATCAATTGCGCATGCAGCAAGCCGCAGCCGCAGCTGGCATGCCTCAGCAGTACATGCAACCGCCAGTTTTCTATGCTCCTGGTCAGCAGCCGGGCTTCATGCCCCAGGCCGGTGGCCGCGGCCTTCCTTATCCTCAGCCTGGCATGGCTATGCCGAACGTTCAAGGTGGGCGACCCGGTCAATTCCCCGGATACCCTCAGCAAGGCGGTCGCGGCGGTGTCCCTCAGCAGATGCCTCCCAACATGTATGGTCTTCCCGGCCAGTTCCCCCCTCAGTTCGGTCAGCCCGGAACCCCTCAGTTCATGGCCGCCGTTCAACAGGCACAACAGGCTGCTCTGGCTGGCGGTCGTGGTGGTGTCCCTCAAGGTGGCCGCGGTGCCATGCCTGGTATGCCACCTAACGCTGGCGGCATGCCTGGTTACCCTCCCAACAACCGACAACAGGGCGGCATGGGACGTGGCAACAACGCTGGTCGCAACGGCAACTTCCCTAACCAGGCTGGTCGCGGTGAGGGCAACACCGGCTCCGTTCTTCAGACACAGCTTGCTGGCGCTGCGCCTGCTCAGCAAAAGCAGATTCTTGGTGAAATGATCTTCCCCAAGATTCAGGCCATCAACTCCGAGTTGGCTGGAAAGATTACCGGTATGCTTTTGGAGATGGATAACGCGGAACTCATCAACCTGTAAGTTTCTTTATTTCACTCTCAATTGAGGCCAGTTATGCTAATTTATTACAGTATCGAAGATGAGGCCGCCTTGAAAGCCAAGGTTGATGAGGCTCTCGCAGTCTATGACGAGTACGTCAAGGCTCAGGGCACCACCGAAGGCGGTGAGGCTAAGAAGGAGGAGGAGACTAAGGCTTAAGCTGTAGTCTGAAACGATTCTCCCCCATTATCATAACGAACTTTTCCTTTGTCATTTAAGGCCCCTAACCCTCGATGGGAGCGCGAAATCATCGCATCCACGGGCACAGGCGGGGCGCAATATGATTGCCAGGTTGTGCCCGACTTTATCGGGGAATGCATTATGTACGGATAGACTTCTTCGCTATTCTTCTCGGGACAGGAGAACAAAAAGTTGCGGGGTCTAGGTTGGAGGGTATTTTATTTTATTTTAGGGAGCACGAAGTTGTTGCTTGTCTGGAAGCGTAAGTGGTAGGCTGTTATCGGACTGGACCTACCCGGCTGGCGTTGCAGGTTGCAGGATTTCTGAAAACTGCCTCCGGGCCTATACCCCTGAATGTTCACGATTTTTTACAGGCACAAGAACGGAGGCAGTGGTATGATACGAATAGGAATTCTAATAGATCACATCTTTACGAGTTTTTAAACCATGAGTTCGGACTGAGACCGGAGATTCGCTATGATTTGTTTGTTTGATGTGACGTTATGACACTATTGAAATGTCTGAAGATGTACCGATTTGAAAATTTGAATTGAATTATCTACATAAAGACAAGTTGCGAGACGGCCTGACGGTGTTTCTCTCAACTTCTCAATTGTACTCTTCCATCCACCCCTTTTACAGGAAATAGAACTTCTCGACAAAACACCTTCGTCAGACGATCGTATCCATATGGAACGCCATGTGCGCTACAAGGAACAAATCACTAGCAAGTATAGACAAAGAGCCCACAGCCATGACATAGTACCCAACGCCAATACAAAGAAATCCAAGCCCATGATATATAAACACCGATCCCTTACATCTATGCCGTGCCAATTTTTTTTTTTCAGAACCCTATGCAAGCTACCCAGAGGAATTTTTCTAGACCTTGAGTTACAGCAGTTATTTCATCATTTTGTACGCTGTCTTGGTTGCGAATAAAACGCCTGAAGAAAAGGCTTAATTTGATTCGCTAATAAAGCCGCCGTAGTTGTCATCGAGTAGGTATCTCTGCTTGCTGGGAGCGCTGGCGTAGAGCGTCTCCATGACCTTGTCCTTTTGGCGACGGCGGACCTCGGCAAGGTGAGCCCTGACGCCGGAGAGGCCCTCAATCTGGTCGCCGAGGGTGAGGATGGTGGCGTTGGCACCGCGAACGAGTGGGGATATGAGTCTAGTGCGGAGACCTTCGAGTGATGTCTGGAGGGATAAGAGCTTGCTATGGTGGTTCACGAGTACACCTTTGTTGCGGACAGTCTTCTCACGGACGTCGCGCAGGAGGATGCGGTTCTGCTCAAACTTTCGCAGTTCAGCGGCGCGGGTACCAAGGATGCGCACCCACAGACTGGCAAGCATGTCGCTGTGCATTTCCTCCTGAGCCGAGGACTCGCGCGCGACGGTGCGGGCGAGGTTGAGAAAGTGCTGATCAATGGTGTTGAAGTGGCTGTATAGACTAATGCTGTACTGAAGCTCGTCACGTACACTTTCTTCGAGGATGGAGAGAAACTCGTTGAAAAGCAGCTGCACCATGCGCTGTTCGCGCTGCGGGTTACTGAGGCCGAAGACATATGTAGCCAGTGTACCAAGCGTTGTTGGCGAGCCAGAGGAGTCTTCCAGGATATGGGCCTCAGAGAGGAGGTTGTGGAGGTTATCGTAGGCGGCAGAGATGGTAGATGGCGGAGGTGCACTAGAAAGACGATTCAGATGCATCGTAGCCCAGTCCATGACATTGAGAATTCTGTTAAATCGAGGACTCTTGTGTTAGTCAAGCAAGCATGGAATGATGCATATATTGTGTTCACATAAACTTTCATGCAGACAAGGAGAAAAGGAGACAAAAACTTACCCATCAATATCGCCATCCACAACGGCAAAGAACTTTGTCATTTCAGTGCCCAATGTCTTCATAGCCGTGCTCAGGGCATCCAAATCGGCAACGATATGTTGGGCATCCTGCATCCCGCTGGTTCGCACACTCTCCCCAAGATCCCAAACGGCAACACTCGTTGCCTGCAGATCGTGCACTTGCGTGATAGCATGCTCAGAATAGTATATCAGGGGCTCAAAGGAGCGGGCAATACCGGCAACCTTGACAAGGTCCCCCACCGGCCTAGGCGCTGGCGCCTGCAGCAACATCTTGAGGAGGGAAATGCTAACGAAGGCGACAAACACGCTGCATAGCGTTGATGTCCATGTTGCAGTAAGGGTAGTGTAATGCTTTCGAACGACAGAAATAGCGGTCTCAATTGGCTCTGTACGTTGCTGAACTTCAGCACGGACAGCGAAGCGAATGTCTGTACAGTAAGACTTAAATTAGACAAGCCGGTGATGGATTCACCTAAGGAGTACATCTAGGGGGGGGTGGACTGGGGGCAAGACGACCAAGGAAACAGAAATAGCCGCTGATCACACTCACAGTTATCTGACGGCGGTGACGGTGACTGTAGTTGCGGCTCTATGCCAAAGGCTTCTGGGTTCGGATGTGTCATGTTAAGACGCAGAGTGCTGTCTTCCCTCCTTTGCGGACTCCTGCCCCTCTCCTTGTCAGGGCTCATACTCCCCTTGGGCAGCCTTGTGCGAATGGCCTTTTCTAGAATATCTTCCGCCTCGCTTTCGTCGTCCGAACTCATCAAGCTATCTCCAGTGGGCGGCCGAAGAGACATGGAGCCGCCGAGGACATCATGCGGGCCCCTCCAGAAACCGCTGCTCCGGTCGCCGTTGCCGAGCCTCCGCCATGCCGGCGGGGAGTACCCACCGGCGGAAACGGCGTCCAAGTCCTCCGTCGCCGCCTCGCTGGGTAGTGCGGATGAGTGGCGGAGCGACATTGGACTCGCTGGAGGTTCGAAGTCCTGTAAGGAGGCGTCGAGACCGTCGAGGTGATCGGTCGTTATGCGACGATGGCTGGTCATGGCGGTCCTTTAGATGGTGGTAGTGCTGTTGCTGTTGTTGCTGTAATTTCTGCTGCTGCTGTGGTTGCTCGTAGCGTTGCTGTGCCTGCTGGTCCTTACGAGGACGGCGATCGTGATCCCGTCTGTCCCTGCTTTCCCTCTGGTCCTTGCGATACACCACGAGAGACTGGTCCCGAAGCACTAACTGACGATCTGCCGAAGGCGCTTGAGGAAGTGGCTTTTGCAGCCTCTGGATGGCTGTCACCGGATCCGAGTCGCGCAACCGGGGGGCAATGGAAGTCGGGAATATGCGCGGCAACGATAAGCGTGGGAGGCGAAACGAACTCCACGGGAGGTACAAACTGACGAAGACGAGCAGCAGGGCGATGCAGGCGATAAAGGTACTCGGCGTGACAGTGATGCTGATGAGCGAGACGTTATTGTTGACCGTCAGCAGCGAATTCATTAAGACCACCGAAGCTGGACGGCAAGGTGTCCAGCGGTTTGCGTGGGGTAGATTCTGCGTTCTATCGTCGTCGTCGTTTCCGTTCAGTCCAGTCCAGTCCAGGAAGGGGGGGTGGTGATGGTTGGAAAAGGGGGGGGTCGGTAGGGGTCGCAAAGCGGTCTTCGCTTCGTGCGGATCCCTGGCAGCACAGGACGGGGTGTGTCGTCAATGAAGGCCCTAGTATATGATCGAAGACACAAGGACAGTAACGAGAGAAAGAAGAGTTAGGGGGTGGTAGCGAGAAAAGCAACAGGCTGGTTGTGAAAGAAGCAACTAGGAGTTAATCACTGGGCAGTGGTTGCCGGCTCACTCAACGCAATGAATGGCCCACCGTCGTTCTACCACCCACTACCCACCACCCTGCCCTGCCCTTTTCATCCACCCCGACTCCATTTTGGTGGTGTGTCAGAACTCCAGACTCCAAGAAACGACACCGATACAGGACCCCAGCAGGCCTACTTTGCCGGCCCAAGTGGGTTTTCTGACCCAGAAATCGAGAGGTTGGGAAGCCCTCGTGGCACGGCATCAACTTCACGGATACGGCCAATCAGACGCTCGCGCCCACACATCCCATCAATCGCCAATGGCCTATGGCCCTATGGATGCAGAAGCCAGCCCGGACCAGCATTAAGGATGTAAACAGCAAGCAACAGTGTGTATGTTTACGATCCACACCTCTTCGCTTTAGAATGTTAAGGTATCCTAGTCCCCTTCTCTCGCCTAGTCCCCCCTCCATTCGCATCGTATCGTGTTCCTTTTGGCAGGGGCTCATGGGTACTCGTACTGTATGTAGATGGCTCTGCCGTACACCTGGGTTAGGAGAAGATGGAGAGAGCTAGAGGGCTGAAACGCCAACATTGCACGAGCACGTCGCGGGCAGAGCCGTAAAGGTGGTGGGATTTGTGATGGTGGTGGTGGTGGTGGTGGTTGGGGGGTCAAGCGTCTTGTTGTTCTGTTTAGAAAGTTAGAGGCTTAGTTAGAACTTGAGAGCTTACAGTGCTAGCATAGTGGGCAATTAGCCACTAGGATGCTGCCGCTATCTTATCACCCCGCACTGCAACGGCATCTCCACTTTGGCTCACCGCGTCGGCACTTGGTTTGTTTATGTACCTATGTACTAACAAAAAAGCCTTCTAGGCGTAAACATCGAGTGGCCTGCAGTCTTCGAAACGCATGATGTGATGAAATTGACAGTAAACAACAATAAACATTCTGCTCAGCCACCGCGCTGCAAAAAGCACTTTGGATCGAAGTCATGCACGATGAACGCTTACGTACATAATCATTCAACCTGATTTGCATAGAAACACATACATAGGTACAGAGGGAACTCACGCATAAACAAAGGGTGTGCCAGTTTCTTGTCGCTGATTTGCTACCACATATTGCTACGCATGTCATCTCGGTACACGCTGTCATCCCATGAGAATAACGAAAACATATGGAGGGAGACAAAAAAAGGAAAATGATCGGCAAACAAGCAGAAGAATGAATGCAGCGAGCTGAGAATCCTCTTTCTGGCGCCTGTACTCCACCAATATTGATACTCCTCCCAACCAAACTCGTCAAGACCACCGCATACATCAAGCAGCTTGCGCTTGACTCTCTCGGTTCCACCAGCCTAATCCAGTCAAAGACACCACAGGGCACACCCCTGTTGCTGCTGTTGTTGTCTTCCTGGACAGCCCGCTCTGTCCGGGCGCAAAACATACAATCCGACTCCTTCCCCCATTGATAAGATAGACGAAAAATAATAATCCACAGTCGGCGTTGTCCTCGGCTAGTCGATAATAGCATTTGCCAAGCTTCTTGCGGACGGATTGCTCAGATTGTTCACCTGTCGTATCGCCGTTCGTTTGTACTTTGTCTGTTTTCGGAGCCTCTTTCTTGCGACCATGACAGGCACAGAGCTCTTGGTAACGAGATAGTTTGAAAATGAACCCAAAATCACACTAGCGTTCTTGTTAGCATATCCTTATATGGGTTCAATGTGAATGCTGCCGATTGGAAAGTTGCTTACCCCTTTAAAGCACTCCGTCCTCTGCTTCCAATCACAACCAAAGTTGGGTTGACTAGATCAATGACCTCAGTCACCAAATGTCTTGGATTCTTGCAATGCAATACCTCAACAGTCACCCGCACCTGAAGCCTCGTCTTTCTCAAGAGTCGCAAAATCTTGTCTGTAATGAACTGGACAGCGTGATTTCGCTCCTGCACGGCCCTATTCCGTTCGCCACGGCTAGATGGTGCGGGTGAACTGCCTGGTGTGCCAGCCGAGTCGTTTCGCAAATGTAGTGGGGCTGTTCGTTTGAGCTCAGGTACAGGCATCATCTGTGCAGGCTCAACCCTGGAATTTGCCATCGTCTGAATAGCTGCCGCTTGCTCTCTCATTGCCTGCGCATCATCTGGCACGAGAGCACCCTCGCCTTTCACAATGCCGGTTTCCTCATCCACACAATAAATGGCAATCAAGGTGTCACCATCTCGAAGGACTGTCCCGATGGCCCACTCCAAGGCGTGTGTCGATTCATCACTTAGGTCCGTCGCTACGAGATACTTTCTCAGCCTGTGGTGCTCCTCCTCCGCTGCCGTTACAATTTTACTGTACTCTCCGCGGTAGATAATACGAATAGCACGATGAGCCTCGGGCGTGTCGAGAACGTTTGTCATTGAGAATGACAGTCTTTGTGCCTTTGTAATGTCGTTCATGTCAGCCTCCTCGTCAGAGTCTATGACTGAGGGTGCTGCTGAGGTCGGGTTTTGGTCATAACTGGTGGCAGGGTGAACACCACCCTTGGATCCACTCCTTGGCTGTTTTATGAGGTCACCTGAAGTGTTGGTAATCTTGATTTCGGGATCTGGGATCAAGGATCGGTAATGGTGTTGGGTTTGCTGCTGCGATGCCACCTCCGTGCCTGATTGAAAGTCAGCAACTACTACATCGTAACGATAACCATTACCACCATACTAGGAATCGGGGCGATATACTCACGTTCTTGTTCAGCCGCTGCTAGTAAACTGAGCGTTTTCCGACCTGCTTTCCCTCTTGGTTGGTTGTTGGATCCGTTTTCAGCACCACTTTCAGCATTCAGCGACCTCGGAGCCTTCCTTCGGCCGCGGTCCTCATCATCTGATGAAGATGGTTCATCTTCTTCACTAGAGTCAAGATGCTCACCATCTGGGCCCAGATAATCTTTGATTAATCTCCCTTCTCCAACATCCTCGGATCGCTTCCTGATTGGCAGCTGAGACAGACTTCCACCAGAAAATGCAAGGTTGGCATCTGATAATCTGCGATAGGCATTATTCATATCAAGAATTTGACCATCGGCAAGCATGGTTTTATTGGGCGAGAGGAGCGGCGAGAAAGTGGCCGGTGAACGGGATCTACTCGTCCATCTATTTTGCGGAGATTTGGATTTCGTGCCGGATAGACGACTACCAACTTTATCATTCCGTCCCCTGTCTGTGGGAAGCTGAAGACCACTCAAATCTGCATTTTTGAAAGCGTCCATGAGAGATCCACCAGGCTGCTTTGAACCACCAGGTTGTTTCTTGTTGTTCTGGGAGGATGACCACTTTGTCGAATAGGCGCCAGAGTTGCGTGGTATAATTCCGGAGAACTGGTAACCTGCTATGGGATCATTGCGCGAGCCGCTGGAGAGCCGTGGGCCAAATTCTACCGGTTTTAAGCCGGCATCCGATTTGCTGCGTGGATGTGGTGCCATCCTATTCGATTGGTACCTGAATGCAGGATCACCGGTCATGAGAGGCGAGCTGAGTGTTGAACTCCTGCCAGGCAGTCTCGGCATATGACCGGAAGGACCAGCAACATCCAGCATGCTCCGCATAGGTGCTGGTGGAGGCGAAGCTGGTGCGTCAATATCAAGCATACTCCTCACAGGAGCCTGAGTTGTAGGATTGGTGCTTTGACTGCTAATGCTGACAGCGTCTTCCTCGGCAATGTCCAGCATGCTTCGAACTGGCGAGCGCGGCGTGTATGGCGATGCCGACCGTATTCTACCCGGAGGAGACGCAGAAACCTGGCCCTTGCTTTCAAGCAAAGCAAGCACCTCTTGCCGTTCCATATCCAGCATGGCATCGATGCTCATAGGGCGGTTTTTGTTGTTCGACATGATGGCGGTAATGTGTTGTGTAGTCGATTATATTTGAATTGAGTAACCAAGGATGTCGGCGGCGGTGAAAATGCCCTCAAGAAAACCACCAGAGTCTGGAACAAAATGCGTCTCTCCTCTCTAATTCAGCACTCCTCTGCAGCCTCGTAGAAAACGCAAACAGGCACAGAATTGGGAGCTACAAGAAGGCAAACAAGGCTGGGCAGCGGTCGTCGTGTAGTTTCGTGTGGGAGGCCGCTGCAGGCAGTCCTGGTGGGGCGAGGTCTGGTTTGCTGCAGGCCGACGATGCGTCGAATTAAAATCGAGGTCAGCACAGCATTGTGCATCCAGGCTGGAGAATTGGAGATTTGCGTATTTGAAACAGCCCAAGTCTGCGACGAGGGAAGAAGTCGTCGGTTCGATAAAAGATGTCGGGTTTGTGGTAAAAGAAACAGTGAAAGAGAGAAGGTCGGTCGTTTACGGAATGTTGTGCGGAGGCGAGTCGGCGTTCTGCGTTGGGTTGATGCAAGGGCAAGAGTTGCGAGTTCGGGGATGGAGGAGGATGCAGAATGGAGAATGGAGGTGGTGGTGGACGGTGGATGGATGGATGGGTTGGCCAGATGCAATGCAGCGATATCCGTGCTCTCGTTCTGGAGGTCGGCCGCCGCAGACTTGAGTGCTGGCGCGAATACTTTAGGTAGTAATGGCCTGCAATTACAGGACCCGACCGACCTTAAGGATGGGGGGAAGGAACCCGAAGTAGCTTTTGTGGGGGGGCTGTGAAAAAAAAGGTGGAGAGGAGGGGTTCGCACAAGCCAAGCCACCAGCCTAAATTCCCCAGACAGGCTCGACAGTGGCTCTACAGTGGGCGTTACGGAGGAGTTGAAAGCCCTGAACTAATTGATCCCTGGATTGCATAGTACGGATAGTCAATTCTTGGTATTCAACGTCTTGTCCATCTCGATGATGCCTTGGCAGTTAGGTAGTCCCCGAGTAGACGCATAGAACATACCCCAAGGTACAGAGGCATTTAAATACTTCTTTGTTGCTTGTCGTTTGCCACTTGGACGACAAAGGCCCCCAAGGCCAAGAAGCCCCCAACACAGCCTCAGAAAAACCTCGGGGGACCGTCGCTTACGACCGACCGACTTCCTTCGTTTTAACCTTAAAAAGGCTGGGCCTACCAGCACCTCTGGAGGGCAAAGCATAGCGCAGGACTGCCGAACTAGTTTACCTACTTCCATCCCAGGCTATAGCTACTAACCTAGATAGGTGTCACATGCCCATACTACGCAAGGCACTATAGTTATTCGTTTATGGGGGTGATGTGGTGATTCTCATTGGTTGGCTTGGATTCACAAGATATATGGGTATGTAGGTATTTACCAAATCATCGAAGAGCAACTCTATTATGGCCAGTACATTCAACGGTTATATGCTTTTGTATTTTGAATAATGGTTACCGCTTACGTAGCGTTTCTTCACAGCCAGAGAATTTTCGTTCGTTCGTTCGTTGCACATTTCGTTAACCGCTTGTATAACGTACATGACCTCCTTCTAGGTACATCTAACCCATTCGGCTCCTACAGTTCCCCATGTAATAATATACAACCAACAACAAGAACAACAAATGATCTTCCCTCTTGTTCGGGCATCACTTCTTCTTTACCTTGAGCTTCCTTGAATTCACATTAGCTCTGGCCGCTGTGCCCAGCTTGTGCACCAACTTTCTCTTCTCCCACACACTCGACCGACCCTCCACGACGGCAATGATTTCCTCAGCTATCCGATGAGCAAACTGCTTTCGCCCACTGCCCTTGGAAGGCTTCTTGTTGATGACGTCTAGAATCCACTTGAAGGCCATCCTTCGGCGTTGCCTGACACCCAGTGGGACTGGCAGTTCCAGTGCGCGACCACCGCCGCCAGCACCAGCGATGTTTCTCACTTTGAGGAGTGGGGCGACGGAGTCGATTGCGATTGTGATGTAGAGAACCGGGTTTAGAGAGAGATGTGAGGCGGGTGGGGCGCCGGGCAGGAGCGGATACTTGGGGCTGTAGATAGGGGCGGGTGCCGTTCGTAGGGAGTTCATTACCAAGCCCATGTTCTATACCATGACTGTCAGTAAAATGTCCCACCTCTTTTCCGAGTAAAAGATGTAAAAGAACCACTTACCCTTTGAGCGGCGCTAAGCTTGCCATCTCGCATGAGAAGGCGGGTTATTTGCTCCAACACGGGGTGATATCGCTTCTTCAGGTTGAAGCCCTCCGGGTATGGCTTCTTTACCAGACCAAACTTATGGCCCGGGGATTCGAGGTCCCCGCTTTCTGATGATGTCGGCTGCAAATTCTCGGCCGCCTCCGATTTGGCTAATAAAGCCTCTGCCTCGGATGCGGGAGGTATTGTGCCCTCACGATATAGAACCTCCTCCTGCGCTGCAGTCAAGCTCCCATCTCGCTCGCTCGTTGTGGGGCGGCCGCCATACAGAATCTGTTCCAGGGTTGCATCGTCCAGCGTCTCAATGTGTGATTCCGGAGTTGACTCGCCAGCCTGAGCCTTCTCAATTAGCATGCGTCCCGAAGAATTGGGGGGAAACCAAACGCTAAATTCAATATGCTTCTTACCGTCTCAACACCAACACTCTCTGTGGATTTCCCTACGGCATTCCCATCTCCATCTTCGTTGGCTACTATTGAAGAGCCATTGGCCTTGGGAACGTCGGCTGCACTCGCATCTGGGGTAAGCTTCGGTGTCTTCCCGCTCAGGTCGTCTGAGTACAGTCGAATTGTGGATGTGGTATATCGAAACGGTTGGGTTCTAATAGGAGCAGGCCTTGAGCGTACGGCAAGGGATCTGCAGGCACCCCAAATCCCTATTCTTGGAGACATGGCGGTGCTGCGCGTGGCGAACAGCGTCCTGGAATCTGGCTTCGGCGCGATCGAATTGAATGACCTGGTCGGCGACGAAATTTACTGAAGGCACTGGGCAAGCTCCTGGGAGTTGGTCCGGAACAAGGCTGGTCCGCACCGAAGCGCCAATTCAGACATTGTGCGGCTTACATAACCCCGCAACAACGTTCAATAAATGGTTAGAAAGCTATCAACGTCAAGATGAAGATAAGTGAACAACATTTCTGACCTCGTGTCTTGGCACCATTTACAGTAATTTTGGTTCTATCGTTTACATCATCGCAGTTGTTGACTGTCGCCAATGACGTCAATTCACTAATGGAGTTGATCCAATTCATAATGATCCCTTTCAAACTTCCTTGCAAAGCGCAACTGCCAAAAAGCAAAAGAGGAATCGAATTGCTAGCATTGGCACAAAATTACACTAAACGTTGGCTCAAAGGCCGTACTCAAAAACCCAGGTCTTCCATCCATCTTTTGAATCGTCATCACAATCGTCCGCGCTGTAATACCAAATGACTCCAATTCCCGTAGCCAAAACCCGTTGGGAAACATGAATAATGAAATAGAATGAAGAAGAAAGAAAAGAACCCTCACAAAATACCCAAGAATCGTTAAAACAGAAATACAAATGAAACAAATGAAACTTAAAAAAGGCGATGAAGAAGTTGGCCTCGACGAATATGCCGAGGGGGCCAGGAAGGGAATGCCGTCGCTCTTCACTTTTTTGCCGTCTTTCTCCAAGAGGAAAGGACCAAAAATAAGCAGATTTGAGGGTGGGAAGCTCCACCTTCCAAGCATTGCGTTGCAAGTCTTTCAGATCTGACCTTGAGGAAAGAATAAAATTGCGCCCTGTCCCATGGTTGTCCTCTTTTTTCCAGCCTCTGAGGCGATGCTCCTGTCTCGTGCCGAAAAAAAAAAAAGAAAAAAAAAGAACTCCAGAAATGAGTAGTAAGATGTTGATATGAATTACAAGTATGCTCATCAGGCCTCTGCTGGGAGCTTTACTATGTCGTCGTCGTCATGGCGTGGCATATTGGAAAAGTGGGGCTCTACCAGCTACCCCAGGACTGGGTAGGGCTCGAAGTCGTGGTCGATGTGCTCAGCCAGTTGACGGCGCACTCGGCGGCATCCTCTCGGGCATTGTTGAGATTCTTGCCATCATACCAGTAGCGGGCAGTTAAGGTCTTTCCATGAACGGTGACTCTGCTGGACCAGGCTGTGCGTCCACCTTGAAGACACGAATGTGAGAAACATCACAAGAGAGGAGAGGAGAGGAGATGGGGCATGAGAATGTATCTTACCACGACGATCTGATACAATTTGGAAGACAGGAGCACAGAGCTGAGCATCGCGACAGAACTCTAGAACACGGTCAGAATCTTAGTTTACACGGAATACAAGCGGAAGGCGATAAATGGGTGGGTCAATGAAACACAAGAGAATGAGACTTCTATACCTTCGAGACGTTCCTGCCATGGAGAGCTGGCGCTGGTGGTGTAAGTCGACGCTGACGTAGTGGCCATCATGGTGACTGTAGATGATGTGATGTAGATATGAGCGATGGTGAATGACGGATGGAGTAATCAAGATGCTTCTTGACAGAGCAGTGTCTTGTATGTGGTTGTCCAAGGCGTGAACGTTGAGTCGGTATGGCGGGTCTGGTAGTATAGTACAGATGGATGGGTAAGAGATAATATGATTATTGTCCGTGAAGAAGAATTGGTCTGGCTTATGACAGGTGAAGCATTTCCTGGAGAAGATAAAGGATCGTGGAGGACCTGGGGGAGGTGGGCTGGATGTCTTATATCTTTCGGCCTAGCAGCTACCCGACGGAGGGGGCACGGCGCTCAACGACGTTTAGGCCCGGGCAGGATGGCTTGCTGCGTGATGTGGCAGAGAGGCGTGCCTTTGTGCTACTGGGGGTGAGGAAGGGAGATTATTATGCAATTAGGTGTATATATGGTCCTTGTATGGATGGTGAGATGGCAGATGGCAGATGGCAGATGTTTGCGTCTTCTAGTTGCAGGACGGGAGGGAGGGGGAAGAGGAGGAGGAGAGAGGAGAGAGAGGAGATGCAGTAGGAATATGATGAGGAGGAGGAGGAGAAGAAGAAAGAGGAATCGGCAGACTGCATGTCGGAGACGGATGGGCGGCCGGTCAATGGGGGGGGAATTATATGTTGAAACAACGAATACATGTACGAATGCGGAACAATAATAAAGGGGAAAAGAGAGAGAAAGGCTAAATGAATTGTGCAAAACCCTACGTCGGTCTCTTTTTTTTTTTTTTCCTTTCCTTTCTTTCCTTTGGGGGTGTGAGGAGGCAAGCCAGGGGAAAAAGGCTTTTGAGAGAAAAGGGCTTGACAAGGGGGTGTGTGTGTATACGGAGTAAATTGAACTCGATCGTTTAAAAAAAAAAAAAAAACGGCGCCAGAATTTGGGGTCTTCCCGGAAGAAGAAACCATGGGGAGTGCAATTTTAGTGATTTAATTTTTCTGGTTTTGGGATTGCGTGTGCTGTTGAGTGACTGACTGACTGACTGAGTGGGTTGAGTGAGAAAAGGGACCGGTCAGAAAAGGTCATGGAATCGGGTTTCTTGTTGGTGTTGCTTTTTCCTGGCTGCGTTTTCCCCTTGTTTAGTGTGAAGGGATAGGGGGGGGGGTGTAAGGAAAGGGGGAAGGAAAGGGGGGGGGCAGTAAATTCAGTGAGTAGAAATACAGTGGGTGTTAGTGAGTGGACACCCTGTACTATGTAGACCACTGTAGACACCTGTAGGTGTAGGTGATGCAGGGCCTGCTGTGGGTGCTGCAGCACGTCTGGTTGTTGTTTTTACAGCGCAACAACACTGCACTGCACTGCACTGCACTTCATGCGCAGTCCCCAGTGTGCATTGCAGCAGATGATGTCAGACATCAGCATCCAATCCATTCATTACATCTACACCTCTACTTACTTACATATAAATGCAATGGTAGACAAACATCAATAGGGTTCCATTGCACAGCATTACCCCCTGTGCTAATTCCCGGGTGTCAATTCAGACACATCTTGCACTCTTCGCATCATTATGGCCGATAGGGGGGCAGGAACCGTTGAGCTGAAATGCTTCATCAACCATCATTCATCGCTCATCGCTCATTCAACCATCATAGGCGGCAGAGTATCCATGTAAAACCGGCAGCCAGCAGAGCCCAGCAGCAGGGCTACGCATAAACGGCTAGTCGCCTCTTGTATCTGCCTCCTCAACAACGGAGGCAGTAATAATAATTAATTAGATGCCTTTACAGCCCTTCAGGGCCTGGTAACCGGATCGTTTTCCCGCTCCACGCCGGTAAAGGACCGTTGGGTAATAAGATGGGACTTGCATGCGTGCCCGGCACAGGGGATATGGAAGTACATAACAGATAATAATACCACATGGGTATAATGACGCCTTTAATACCTACTGCTTTGCAAGTTGCGACTGTATTTGTACTATGGTCTTCATACTTACACCTACACGTACAGGGGCATACTTGTACATGTCAGCCCAGACAGGGGCAGCCAGGGGCCTTATTTTGGAACGATGAAGCTGCCCAGACAGTCCTTCATTTTTGCGGGTGTTGGGTTCATGGTTAATAGTTAGTTTAGGTGTAATGTTTGATGGCTTGATACGTCATGGGGGATACCAATGCCTGTCAACATGTGCTGGTGTGATGGTTGATGATGCCAGGCTCGTGGTCGCGTTGCACCACAGCCGTTTCGCAGCATGAATGCAGGGATGATAATGCAGGCATATACCTACTCCTACACCTACACCCAAAAGGCATGGATATGGGCTGATGATGTCGATGCTGGTGCATTCATGTTGGTGATGCTTCCGAGCACGGCTGATGACCTCACGCCGTTCGCCTGTGCACAAGCACTCCATCTATCCAACCCGGGGAAATATAATGGGGCCACTTTTAAAAAAGATAGTTACTCTGTGTTACTATCTAGACTCTGGTAAGCTACTTGATGTGCATCAAAAGAGCATGGGCTGGTGGATGTAGGTGTATACATGGTAGAACAACACAGCACAGCACATCACACAGCATCACCCGCCACCATCACAATCGCCTTTGCTGTCAACTTGCTGCCAAGCCGATGTGTAGATGCATGGGCTGGCCAGGCAAAGCCACGTGGAGCTGAGAAGGATGCCCAATATCCCAATGTTCTACACCTAATGGTGAATTATACCTGATGACTTATCCAAACAGAGTTGACAACTGGGTGTCTCATTCCATTCTTTGGAAGCAATCTCTGAGAGCCTCTCATTCAAATATGAAGACCAGCACAGCACAAAAGCACCTTAATCACTAAATGGAACGAAGAGAAAAAGAAGGAGAAAAAGCAATACAAGACCTGCGTGTCTGAGCCCCCCAAGTGCTCACTCACTTCTAAACTATAATAAATGTCTCTGCTTCAAGAAAGGGTATCTGAGACTTGCTGAACGGGCGCATAGCTGCGTCCAAGACGAGTCCAAAGTTTTAGACTTGTTCTGATTTACAACTACAGACTGCTCCAATATTCGTACAAGACGATGTTGTGCAAAATATGAGTACAGCTTTACATGTATGTATGTAGTCAGTGAAGTACAGACATTGTCAGGAGGCGTGCTTGAAGAAGTGAAGCCACCACCTCTGTGTTGGCTCGCTCGTCCTCGTCGACGGGTTCCTCACAGTTCTGAGACCGCAGTTGAGCTGAAGACTTCAGTCCATGGGCCTGGGCCTGGGGGGGGGAGGCGCCGGGTACGTGGCTCCTTGGGGTGACGATTGTGTCTTCCAATGCTGTAGTGTAGGTAATATGTATGTTGTCTGTGTCGTACATGAGATGCCATGCACGAGAACTGAGCGTCAACACACCACTGCTTCTTCATGCTTCGTGCTTCTTTACTTGGCAATATGTACAGCAGGGACACCTCAAAATTACCTACCTTTTGTTTTACTATGGACGGAGTAGGTATGCCGTGCTGTGTGCTGGCACGCTACACCTACAGTACGTACGTGGTATGCGATGCGTGGAGCACCAAAACGCAGTCTGTACCCAGTCGAAGCTCGAGACGCACCGGGGAAGACGGAATGGACGGACGGGAAAAGGGGGCGGGTTGCTCATCGGACACCGGAGCGGGCCCCATTGCAACTTGGGGGCGCGAGTGTCTTGCAGGTCGGTTCCTTGCCCCATGTTGTCCTTATTCATGGGCCGTAAGCTGTCTGTCTACCTGTTGTTACTCAATTACGTAGCTTTAGTCTTCGATATTGGTAGTCGTCTTCCCATGAGATGATGGGGATGTTGATGATGATGAAATCAAGCATCATGTGCAGGGGTGACCTATCAAAAGAACAAAAACAATACCAAGCACTAACACACTGCAGATTGAAGCACCGTGAACAAGACACCGTGATTATGGTGAAAAAGGCGAACAAAAAACGAAAAAAAAAAACGAGAGGGTGTGAGACAGCATCTGGGGGGGGGGGACCAACAGGGAACATACCGCAGAAGGAACAAAAGGGATGGGAGACGGACTCAGACACCAGACATCTGCCGGCCATGGGAAAAAGAAAGCAAGATAAAGCAGGAAGTGAGTGAGAGGGGAAAAAAAGAAAGTATATACGAATAAATGGCACCATAACCCCCCCCTGGTCGACGGCCAAATATGCGGAAAAAGAAAGGAAAATCAACTGGCGCAAGCGTTTGTGGGGGCTGGAACGTCTAATCTTTTGATCTAGCCTAGCAAGAAATACCTTTTCTCCGCTCGGCCTCTCATTCAATGCAATGTAATGTAGTCAATATCCAAGGAAAACAAACACAAAACAATCGATCGAAAAAAAGATGCAAAAAGTAGGCAGGTAGGGATTTCTTCTCAATTACTACGTATGGTAGGCCGCAGAATGTAGGGTAAGTAGATGGCGCGGGATTCTCGTAACCCTAATATTTATGTTTCTTTTTTTGCCTGCTTCATTTTTTGGGGGGTTTCAACGTGAAAAAAATGTGGTGGCAACACAAAAAATAGGACCAGTTCCTGGTATCGACATCATCAATGGGAATAACAGTGACACAAGTATTAGAAGTCGTACTGAAATAGCCCATACGAGGTATGTATATCGGTCTGCGTACAGATCGCGCCAATGAAGTACTCCATTGCGCTCAACACCACAACTATGGTTACAACCACACCCAGTATTGCTAGTTTAAACTACATGACAAATAGCAGTCCTCTTTGTTTTTTGTCCTTTTGTTTCCTGTATATAGATTCATAATCACAGAAATCAAAATTATACAGATTATTCAAGTACCAGACAAATAAACAAAAATAAAAAAAAACAGTCACAAGGCGAAAAGTTCCCCACTGACTCAAGCCACCTCAGATAGCGCCCGTTCTTGCATCTTCCAATTCTCACATAGCATACAGTAAGAGGCTCTTCTTTTCTTTTTCTTCCTTATCTTATTCCCCTTTTTCCTTTTTGACCCCCCGAGCAACTTCCCCACACTTGAGGCCGATAAACATTTCTTTGCTTCTGTTTAACCCTCTAGCCATACACAGGCACCGGAGCAAGCGGCGGCGGCAGCGGCAGTCAACCAATTGAAGCATCGACGGGATATCAAGTTCTTTAGTTTTGCCTTTGTAAGTGTTTACTAGTAGTCTAGATCATACAGTACAGAGTACATACATAGACTAGTTAAGCGCTGTCTTTTGGATGGAGAATAAGTCTAGGGTTAGGTAGTACATCAAGGAGCACGGCGGAAGATACCGATCGAAAGCAAATGATTTGGAAGAAAAAGAAGAAAAAGAAGTAAATTGATAATGGTCAAACTTGTTTGGTTCATCTATCCGGATGGTTGGGAACTTGGTTGCCTTCTGTGCATTGAAGCCATTGACGCAGACCCGCTCCTCTGCCGGATGATCTACGATGACTCACAGCTTGTGATGTTTCTGTAATTGGAAGAGATGCTTTGGTCTTTTACAACATTCGTGTGTGAGTGAGTGCAAGCACCATAATGCACCATTTCGCGCTCGCCGTTCTCTCTTCTCTCTGAGCTTGTTGCTGCTGCTGCTGCTGCTGCTGCTACTACTGCAGAGGACAGAACTAGACTGCCACAATCATTGACAACGTGTCTGTCAACCTACGTTGTACCCGTATAGGCCCATCTCACAAGAAAATCAAGTCGTGGCCGTGGTATTTTCAATATGGCACAGTACTTTAGCTGGCGCCCTGTGACTCTCCGAACCGATGCCGCACTCTGGAAAACAGCATGACATAATCTACATAGTAGAATACCCGTCCGGTATGCGGCAGAGTGAATCAAGTTACTTGCCGTGCAAAGAGCCAGGCTGCGACGATTTGTTTGCTCATTGCCGGATGCAGGTCGGCATTAGGCGATGGAACGGCACCTATCCCGACCACATTGATAGGCGTTTCAGATCAAGTCGCAACAGTGCATATCTCGCGGGGCCCCATTTTGTATATTTTCAGGCAATAGTTAATTGTACTTCTCAAAATAAAATTAAAAATAAAATAAAATCTTTGGCCAGCATCTCCGTTGTCCGGATCACGGGTTGTGGGAGGGTGAAACATGTCTCTGGGCTTCCGGACGCGGACGGGAGGCGGCGGAGCGAATCGCATCAAGTCTAGGAGAGAACAAGACACTCGGAAACAAAAACTAAAACCCAAAAACAGGATATCAGGTTCTTGAGGAAAGACGAGGTGGCGGTCTGGGAATGAGCTTAATCGACAGTGTACATACATTTCTATAGCGTTTGTAACTCAACTTGCTACTAGGCCGACGTCGGCATTAGCTGGTGAGCTTGCTTTGAACCAACGCACATAGTACACAGTTCAAACTATGCGTGAGAGAATTCTCCATTAACTAGCCGTGGTTGATTAGTTTGATTGATTAACCATGCTATCCATTGCGCAAACAGTTTTGCTTCTTTCACAGTCCAGACCAGCCCTAGTGGGAACGGTCAGCAATAGGCAGAAAATTACGGAAAAGTAATTCAAAACAATAACAAACATTCAAAACTAGTAAGAAATAGAAGGAACTTTGACGAGACGCGTGCCATCAAGGCAACCGAGGCATCCAACATCAACAAAGGCCATGGCGTAATGATGACCTTTGATGCATTCAACACGATACATTACATCTACCGCCCCCAACCCCTCGAAATAGCATAGGATGAAAGTAAAGTAAGGTAAACAAAAGGAACGAAATTGCGCTTTACTATGTATTAAGCATAATAGACCCGACACCCCCCTCTGCTGTCTTTTTCTTTTCTGGTGTTTTCCCTTGTTTCCTTTTGCTTCTGGGGTCCGTCTGCCCGCATACGCACACCATACTCCTACATGCAAACACATGCCACACCTGTCTATTAGATATCGGACAGCCGCAGCACCATCGGCGGAACGGGTTGGGCTCGAATGCAGCAGCCAGACAGGCAAGGCAAGGCAAGGCAGCATCTGGCCGGAGACGCGGGAATGCGGGAATGCGGGCGTTTTAATCCTTGTACAGGGAGTCTGTGCGAACGGGTTCCTGTGAGAGATGGAGATGAGTGACAAAGTCTGGCATGTGCAACCCATAGGTAGGTATTACTACCTATAATGAATGAATGGAACACAGGAAGAGTCTGGAATGCAACTATCGTGTATTGCTTTACATCAGGTTGCTTCCATTCTGTAGAGGTTTTATCATTTTTGTAATCACTACCTGTTCGCACACGACTCATGTGTTTCTGCCTTGCATCCAAAAGTGTCTCTGTCGACCCTTTTGTGTTTCTCAGTCTGCCCCGATGGATCATTGATTCCAATGCCCGCCCTGCAGTTTGATGGATTGCGTGCATCAGCGACGACGACGACAAGGGGGGGTGGCCCACACCACACATAGGACACACAACCCTGTCTAAACAGGAAGACCGACCATGTCAAGCTGAGATAGACCCCTTCTTCTGAAGCTTTAGCAAAACACCAAACACCAAACACCTAAGCTTACCGAGTGCGAAGTAAGCCATCATTCAATAAAATACAGGCTACGATGGAAGTGGTAAAGGGCCTCAAATCAACTGGTCATAGAAATAAAAAAGGGGGGATTACTGAGCTTGCCAAATTGAAAAAAGGCTAGGCCTGGACCAAACGCCGCCCATATCATTTCCACAAAAAAAAAAATAGGTGCCCGCTTCAACATTGAAATATCCCGAAAAACAAAAAATGGCGTATTAGAGTACACATAAGAAGACCCCCAAAAAGGGTAATTAATATCTGGGGTTGGAGAGATGATAATATCGGCCGGCCCGCGGTACCGCGTTTAGTGGCCGCCATTTGCCGGCCGAGGGGTTCCCGTCAGACCGTGAAGGAGGCATGTGGGATAGATAGAGTATCTGGGTAATTCGTGATTGTATATCAAACATGGGGTGGGAGGTTGACAAAATAATAAAAGACAATAGAGTGCTATGTAGAGATTCTGATCTTATAAATGAGTTGGGAGAGCTAGGTAGAGGATGAAATGCCCGTGTAAATGGCTTTTACATTTTTCGCTTTTGGAAGCAGATATTCTTGTCACGACGACTCAATCTCTCACCCTACTAATTAATATCTTTCTCTTGTAGGCTGTCAAGCATACTACTGAGTCTGACAAACATTGATAACGTGTCTATAGCCGCCACAAATTTACTATCTCGCCGAGAAATATACAATGCTCCCAGTCACATTCACTGGCCATCTCGTCTTGTGAGATCGAATACAAAGTGTGTAACTTACAGCCTGAATCTGATCTACACAAACGCCCAACTCGATAGCCTAATCATCCTTTTGAAGTGAAGATGCCAATATTGATGTGGTCTTGGAGGCATCCCAAGAACACATCTCAGCCCCATGGGCAATTCCACTCACGCTGGTAAACTACTGAAACCCAACTTTCTAAAAACCTCATTCGAGAAATGCTGCTCTATTACTTGTGACTTTGTGTGTTTCATGAGAGGTGCTGTAGTCATTTGATTTCACACACTACCCTTCTTCATACTTCGTCCTTGCTCCCAACTACAAAATGATGTGAGAGAAAAGACAATAACATTATCAGCTCTAGTACGTCACTCATGTCCCTAAGCTACAGAGCTTCTCATAAACCAAGCCTGGAACAAATGTGAAAAACACCAACGAGCTTGTCATACCAATCATCCTTCCCATAAACGAATGCGCACATCTTAGGCACCGCAGCCTATAAAAAGCCATCACTGGTCGTGGTTGTGCTTCAAGCTGCCTCAATTTTCTGCATGCATCACCATGTAACTTACATTGCCAGACGCCTCATTTCCAACTATCAGCTCCATCTCATTACTTCCTCCACCTCCTTGAGACTACACAGGACAAATCATAGTAAAAGCTGCCTAAACACCCTCCTTCATCCCTCGTGGAACCTTTTCGTTGGCCAGAGACGCAGACTAGTGTCGCACACTCTCTGTCAGGAGACACCTGTTCGTTGTCAGGACCTGACTTGGCACTCAAAACCAATAAACAACAGTTATCGCTGTTCGCTGTCATGGGGTGTTCAACACGGGATGGTCTTTGTTCTAGTCTTGCTCCCATTGCCACTGCTCATCTATCAACTCACGCCCGCCCCCTGCCCACGGCCCTTTTTCACAGCTGGGTGGTCCTTGTATGTTTGAGCTTGTTGAGGTACAGATGAGACAAACACCGTTTTGTTGAGACTAGACACTCTAATCAAGTCATTAAAAAGACTGGCTATGAGTTGCGATGCTCCACATATCATGAACAATTAATCAAAGTACTTCTCCATGGAAATGACTTGAAAAAGGTCAAAATCTCTCTACAATATCAAGGGCGTTGGGAGGGCCACGTAAGACAAATGTCATTCTCATCCATCATTCATCTTCATCTTCATATCCTTGCTATAGACAAGAAAGCGCAGGCATCTACGTACTCCGTACGTAACCCATATTAAGATAAGAAACAAAAAACCAGCAGGGATAAACCATATGTACACCCCTTATTCAACGTCAATAAATCCACGGCTGGTAACTTCCCCTTCGTTTTTCCAGCATTTTAGCCCAGTGTGAAACTGTTGCTTGTGCCGTCAAACGCCTTGATGTCTCCAATCAACGGCTTGGAGTCTCCGTAGTACTTGATGCGATATGTTCCTGCCTCGGCATTACCGGAAGTCTCCCACGTCACATCCACCTCGCTGTGGCCGAGGAACCAGTTTGTACGGCGCCAGCTGTACACGAGGAACCAGTCTGCATCGTCCCGCACCTTGGTCCACTTGTCGCCGTCCTTCTTCTCGATAGCCACAAACGTCTGCTCCTGGCGCAGGTTGTTGCGCGGGTTGGCGCCCTGGAAAGTGGCACTGACGACCTCGCCGAGCTTGTAGCTCGCATTTGGCTGCTTAATGGCTTGGCCAAAAGACTTGCCAGCTGGAGAGCTGTCCTGAACAACGCCGGTAATGAACGAAATCATGTTTCCTCGGTTATCCGGGGCGAGTGTGCCTTGGCTGGGCTGGGTCTTGGAGTCTGGGTGGAGATATCCCATGTTGCTAACAGTGAGGTTGATGTAGGCGCTCAGTTCATGTCGACCATAGAGAGTCGAAGCACCCTCGTAACGCTGGATGTCGTACTCTTCAGGCGTTGATACATAGTGGGAATAGCTATTGGCGGGACCGCCGAGAACGACAATGGGCTTTTGGCTGAGGAAACTTGTTGCTTCCTTGGCGACGGCATCCCTCCAGCGGCGACCGGCCATAGTAGTGGCTTCACTGGGACTGACAATAATGACAAACTGGCCCACACGGAGCATCTGAATGTCCACCAGGTTGGGCGTCCAGGCGTAGGGCACATCAATCTCGCCTACATCAAGAAGTACAGGCTTGGGCTTCTGGCATTTCTCCTGCGCAGGGGTCGGGGCTTTCAGAAGAGCGCCAACAAACTTCCAGAGTGGGTTCTTGGGATTGCCAGATTCACCTTGAGTGAAGTCGAGGAAGCCTGGCCAGTCTGATGTGCCAGCAGCAAAGGAAAATCCCAGCGCAGCAGGGCAAGTCTGTGCATTGGTGCCGTCGGGCAGCTTAAACTCCCAGAATCTCATATCGTGATAGAAGTGGAAGGCCTTGACCGTAGATCCAACAATAGGGGTTCCAGATGAGCCGATAGAAGTCTATAGCAAAAGGGAATTAGCATATGGAGTAGAAGGAAGGAACAAAAGAGGATGTTCAAATATCATCCGTCCATGTAAGATAGCTAAAGGGACCAAACTCACATAAATGCGCTTGGCACCATCATACTGTCGACGTCCAATCTCGAAGCAGCTCTTGACGCCGAGGTCCAGAGCCTGGAAGTCGGGGCCACGGCCGTGGCATTTTTGCGACTTGCCATCGGCACATGTGCTGTTCTCGAAATTGCACTGTTTACCAGAGCCATCATCACACCAGGCACCGAGAACATTGGGGGAAGTATCTCCAACGTTAGCTTGGCTGAAGCCGGCGACGAACCCATCTGCAGCAGTGTTGTCGCTCTGCATATCCCTCTCCAGCAACCATGCGGCAACACCCTTGTTATCACCAGCGGCATGGGTGTTGTTGCCGAGAAGAGAAGTACCGTGAACTGGATACCAGGTGAGAACACCAATGTTTTTCTCATCCGAAGCGCGCTTGAAGCGAAGAAGAGTCATGGTGGTGTCAGTCTGAGACGTATACCTGGCGCGCTCCGACTCGGGGTTGTGAAGATAGGCCCAGACTGAGCGGTTGATGGCACCATCAGCGATCTCAGTCGTGCCAACATCAAGGTATCCCTGAAGAGTAGTACTGTTAGTATGCTTTTGTTTTCGTCTAGGTTTTCTGTAGCTTCCCACTCTTGGATATTAGCTTGACCTACCTCTTGGAGACTTTTGTGAGCACGCTGAATGGAGAGTATAGTACCATCAACGATGGCCTGATAACTCTGCTTGTCGAAGCCGAATGTGGTAAATTGGGGCAGCAGGTAGTTGAACCAAGCACCAGGACCAGCATGGCTGTGAGTGCCTGTCAAAGCAATGTTTTGCTGGTTGTACATGGCGTAGTCGCCGCCCAGTGCCTTCATGCCGTCCAAAACGCCATACCTCAAGGCAGTGTCACCGGACTGGGTATCGAGAACAATGTAAACAAAGCGGTCCTTGGGGTTGTTCTTGTCGGCAACGATGAAGGCTCGGCTGTAAAGACGTTGACGCAGACCGGTGCCCTTTTGGTCCAGGTTTGCATAGCCGGCAAATCCAATCTCGACGACAGGACCGGTGATATCTGCCTTGCCAACGCCGATAAGGTACTTGTCGCGAGCAGCACGGTGCTCGAAGGGGAAATCTCGAGGCAGGCCAGCCGAATAGGCACTCGCAATGAAGAGGAATAGCGAAAGTATGGAAAACATGCTGAAGATGGACCTCGAGGGTCGGCCACAGGCGTTGAGGGTTGCCATGGCTGGAAAAGTTTGGCTCGGCAGCAGCAAGAATCCAAACTCGCCTGATCGCTGCACAGGTCGATCTATCTGAGGCGGGAGCTACCGGCTCTTATAACATGGCCGGAGGTATGATCTGAGACCACCCCCCCTCCCTTGCGAGAAGTGACGTTGGAGGTGGAACATACATCACCTCCAGTGGCCTCTCACCCCACTCTGCTGCCCCCCTCCCGTGACGAGAGGACGGATCTGTCCAGGCCCCGAGGATGGTGGCATCGCCACGGCCAGAAGAGTCAAAGAAGGTGTCCTGGCAGGGCCTGGGTTTAGAGCTAGCAGCGGTCCTGTTACTCACAGAGACATCATCGCTGGCGATCGAGTTGCGCTGCCCGGAGAGTCGCGTCCAATGAACGATGGCCCGGCATGGGGCATTGTCTGCTAGTGAGGAGAACGGATCAAGGGGCGGCCGATGGAAATCTCCTGCAGTCCTGGCTCCCGGCTAGCTTGAGCCAATGGGAAAAGTCCCCAGAGTGACAGGCCTAGAACCCAAGCAAGCGACTAAACTCGAGACGGGCTTCGGTGGATATTGGATGATGGATGAGAGACACTCAGCCGCCCAGTCGCAGGCACAATTCCTCAAGAGAACTAGTTAGAGGAACTTTGTTTGGTACTGTAACATTGGAGAGTGTGGACGGCCTCGGACGCGAGAAGGCATACCGTACACTTGGTGCAAACCATCCGTGAGACCTCGTATGATGCTTCTTCTGGCATCTGGCGGCGGTGCGGACCTACCTTGGTAGTTGTGGTGTTTCCCCGCCATTTTGCCAATCTTCCACATCACCGCCTGCCACTATGCCCACGTATAACCTATGTACAGGTATTCACTTGCGGGCGTGCCTCGGCGCCTAGACTTGCCACAACAATACTGTGACTTCATCAGCATCGTACGCGTATCGACGCAAACAAGAATCATCACACAACCCAGGTAGACGTTAAGTTTACTGTGGGGTTCATGCGCAGACACACCACCCAGGAATTCCACACTTGACATGCCACAGAACGCCTCGCCGGGGTCACCCGCCATCCAAGACAATGTCATAGGGCCTACCAAGCTTCTGTCTCGACAAGAAAGCGGGTCATGAGCAGACCTCTTGTCCTCGTTAAAGAAGCCAATATTCGCCAACATTGGCTAGCAGCTAGCAGCCTCAACCAGAACTATAGAACGACGTATCTGGAAATAACAAGAGACGACAGCATCCCCCCCAGGTACAGCAGCCATCAAGAGGGGGCCAACCCGGCGAAGTACAACTTCCTTGCTCGTCCTCCTGGTTACATGGGCCGGGCTGCTGTGGCGCTCAATCTTTTTCTTCAAGCCATTCAAAGCAACGGTGCGGGTGGACGATTGGTCGCGTGCCTGACGCTTCTGTCCACACCTCCCGTTAGCATCCCACGAATCGGTGGCCTTGTCCGACTTGGGACTGGAGTCGCGGGCGGGGAAGAGGAAAGAGGAAGAAGACATAGTCGACCAGCACCAGGATATAGCATCGATACTTGGTGAAGGCGGGGGGGAGACCTTGTTAGAGAAGCACACACATTACTTTTGAGAGTGGTGTGTCGTGGGATATTGGACCTTCATGCGCCAACTATAGGTAAGGAACACTGATCTTAGCCATGCCGCTCTCTTTTTACTCTATGGATGCTTTGCGCTGCATTTCATTTACATGCAGGCACATTGTCATCTTCGTCACAGTCACACGGTCAAGCTGGAAGAGTGCGAATATTATCCACATGGCAAATCTCTTGGCTGGACTTTTAAATACCGGTACAGACACAGCAAGCCATCAACTCCTTGTGTCGAGTCTCCTAGGCACCTTCATACCTGGTAGTGGTGTGACTACGGCATACCAGACCTGTAGGCTAGCTGTTACAGGGGGGCTCTGCAGTGACACATCAACTGTGGGCCGTTTAGTTGTGGGCTGGCCGATCTCCCGGCGGAGTCCTCGGCGAAATCGACCTGGAAGGGCCCTGTCGCTCTCTCTTCCACAGGTAGCTTATTACCTGCAGACTTTCATCCATCCATATTACCCGCTGCGAAGGAAGGGGACAAAAGGAAAAATCAAAAGGAAGAAAAATACAAGATGCCACTGGTGGAAAAGGAAGTGGAGGTATGCCCAGTTTCTTCGGCCGACAGGTTCCATGCATTTCTCCATGAACGACTCGAGTGGCTGCAATCAATAGATGTTTGCAGTATTGGTTTGGTCTCTCAAGGCAAGGCGCCACGCGACAAAGAACGGACGACGCCCAACGCGGAAGCTTTTCACATGCCTATTTTCTGCATCTCACAGACAACTCACAGACGAGAAACCCGGATTAGATCCCTTTAGCTCTCGCGTGTTTGTCTCATTACCTGATACCTAAAATGGTACGTAGATGCTCAGGATCCAGAGGTATTGTCGCATTGGCGAAAACCCCTCTCCGGACCTACCGCAGGGAGCTCACAGCTCAGACTTTCTGCAACTATACGAATGCCTGCAAGTCGCAAAAGTGGGCCAGAGCCAAAAGATCCCCAAGTTCCTTGAGCAAGTCCCGTCACTCGGTTAAGCCCACTAATGATAATCCACTTCCCCATATTCACCGGGACTTGCTGGATCCGCCCAGCCAACGTGCATGAAGAACGCTCACGGATCTGGTTAGTGGTAGGTAATTGGATGGAGAACGAGTACATACATACAGAGCACATAGAGTGAGGATTTTTATCGTGGTGCTAATTATCTAATGTATGTATTGTCATGCATATTCAGGCACATTGAAAGAATACAGCACATTTTGTCCCCACCCAGCCCTTTTTCCTTTCCCCCTCAATAGTCACTTCCTTTCCTCAGTACACTAATACCAAAGTATACACCATAGCTACTCCTTATTTCCCTCGCCCATGCCCAAGATCTGGGGATAATAGTTGTACACAAGAGCACAGTCGACTGCTACACAAGCGGCAACTCCGTAGATGACGTACTTGCGTGTCTGGGGAGCTAGATTCGAACATCTCCAGGACTTGGGCGCGGACGGAGCCGTGAGGTCGCCGTTGGTGGGTCTGAGCGACCGCGCCGAAGTGGAGAAGGAGCCAGCGCGACAAGCCGCGGCCCGTGTCGCGGACGACGAAAGACGGCCAACGATAGCTGGAGACATGATTGAAAGGGTTTAATGATAATAGAATTGTGTGGGATTTTGTGTGTGGCCAGTTGGGTGACTAGCTATGGCTCAGAAGAGGCCGCGGTATGCGTTTTGTTTTTGTTTTTGAAGTGGTCGTTATACTTGATTGTTTGAGTCGGTGGTCTATTCAATATTCTTCTCGTCATATGGTTTCATCTCATCCTTATATATGATTTTCTTCTCTTGATGCTTATTCTCAAGTTCTCAAGTTTGATGACAACAAAGCGTTATGCTTATTCCTAAGCTCTAGTCTTGTTCTGCCCACCACTGCTAAAAAAAAAATACACTACTGCAAAGCAAAGCCACGACATCATCTGCCATAACCCAGAGCGCTCCAATACAATACGCTAACATAATAACTCGACGACAAAAACTCCCCAACTCATTGCAACACAACGCATCATGAAACCAAAAAAAAAAAAAAGAAGTGACCGCTCAGTTGCGCAAACATCCGAAACATCAATGAAAGACAAGGAACCAGTGCGAGAGAGAGAGAGACGGAATAACTAATAAGCCGTTCATCGAGTTGGCCCGGACGGCCGATTAATCGTCAATGGTTTGAATGGCTTACGCAGCCGATCCATGGATGGTGCCGGTCCCAACCCAACTGGCCGCCGCATGCCTCCCTTGGGATTGGCAGATAGGAATGTCGTTGCGTGGAAACTAGTCGCAGGCCGTGCGAGAGTTGGTGCTGTTGCTGCCTGGCTCTGCTCGTCTGCTGTTGCTGTTGCTGCTGTTGACTTCTCTGGCGCAGACGGCCTTGTGGGGGAACTGGAAAAACAGCTGTATTCCTTCTTGGAGGAGTCATCGTACTTTAATTTGGGTGGGCCCAATGACTTGCCACTCAGGATCTTATGTTGCGCCAGGGTTGGTTCAATAGCCGGCTTCGGCACTTCTTGTGGTACGCTTATTGCAGCTACTGATCTGGCAGCTGAACGTGACGCCGCAGCTTGATACCGCGCCAAGGAGAGGTCCTTTACGCCAGCTTTGCCAGGTGGCATTGCTGGGGTTTTCGTCTCTGGCTTCACAAAGCCAAGCAAACTGCTCTGGTCGGGCTTACGACGGGTTGTCCCACTCTTGATGCCCGGTTTCGTCCGCGTCTTCTTTTCCGCAGCTTCCGCCTGCGCCGCAGCGGCAAGAGTCATTTTGTGGGTAGTTGCGCTCGTAAACCCTGGTAGTGAAGATACGGTAAAGCTAGACGACTGCTCCATGGTTGTGGCATAGTCTTTCTGCCATGGACGTTCCTCCGCTGACCCGTTGAAGTCGTTATAACTCATACGCTGTCGTTTCGGTGCCCTCCCAGCGCGCACATCCAACCCAGGATGGTCTACATCAAACTCTTCCGGATTCTTTGGATCCACTGGCTCGACTGGGAACAGGTCATCCTCAGGCGCAAACATTGGTGGAATCTTGCCAAAGACTTCTTTCTCGCTCGGTATATCTCTGCCGATGATTTTGCCAACACCTTCGAGAATTGCTCTGTCAAAGCTGGGCCCCTTTTGCGCAAACGCCTTAGAGGCAAACGGTGAGACAAATGGCGACAGCTCTACACGGTTTCCCCCTGAAGTCAGAGAGCCGTAGAGGGGACAACTAAGATATAGCAAGGCTTGGGCCCGTGTCATGGCCACATACAGAAGTCGCCTCTCTTCATCCAGATCCTCTGCCCTTGAGTGGGGAATGGAGCCAGAATAGACTGCTGGGACAAAAACTACTGGCCATTCTAGTCCTTTCGCCGCATGAATGGTTGATATTGTCACCAGGGCCGTCTTATCCTCAACCTTGCCATCCTTTTGAGCATCAGAGGCCAACGCTACATTTGCCAAGAATTTGCCAAGCACGTCCTGATCATTTACCTGATCAAGATTCTCAATCTCTGGGAGGGCGTCATCTTCCAGCTTGCCGAGGTCTCGCATGAAATCGCCCGCCAGGTTGATTAATTCCTGCACGTTTGCCCATCTCTGTTCATGATCCTCAACATATTCTGCCTCTAGATATTTTTTGAAGTCAAGTTGAGCTATAAGTTGCTCAATGAGGTCAACCAGAGTAAACGAGCTGCTGTCCGCCATCTTTTGTGCAAAATTCCGAAGATTTGTGATGATGCGCAAAAGCTCGGTATTCAACTTCTGCTCCATCTTGGGAAGGATTTTTGTAGCGGCATTGCGCTTTCCACGACAGTGATTGCATAGCAAAGACCAGAGGCTTATCTTTTCAATTTCCGCCTCCTCTAGAAGTCGTTTCACTGTTGTTTCGCCAATGCCCCGTCGTGGCACATTGATAATGCGTGAGATAGCATCGTTGTTGTCAGGTTGGTGGACAACTCGTAGGTAATCCAGTAAGACTTTGATCTCTTTTCTTTCGTAGAATTTATGTCCACCTATCATGCGATATGCTATGCCTGCTTTGCCGAGAGCGGATTCAATGTGCCGGGAGAGAGATGCTGATCTCAACAGAATAGCTATGTCACCATATTTTATCATGCCACCCAACATCATAACAGCTCGTTTGATCTCCGAGATGATCCAATCGCCTTCAGCAGAGGAACTCTTCAACTTCCGCAAAACCGGTCGCGCACCCTTAGTGTGTACCGGCAGAAGCACTTTCTGATACCTCTTCTTATCTTGCTGAATAACATGCAAAGAAACATCCAGAATTGATTGAGAAGACCGATAGTTTTCCTGCAAAGAGATCTCATCCGTTTCGGGAAAGTCTCGCAATAGCCGGTAGAGATTTCGAATTTCAGCTGATCTCCATCCGTAAATACTCTGATCAGGGTCTCCCACAATCGTTATTCGCTGACGTGCTTGCGCGAACAGTCTCATCAACTCATACTGGATGCCGTTTGTGTCTTGGTATTCGTCGATAAGAACAGACTGGACATTGGCGACACAAGACGGATGCTCTTTCAGGAGCTCAACACATCGTACCAGCAAGTCATCATAGTCCAGCAAATTGGCTCTAGCAAGGTGTTCCTGATACTCCTTGAAGCATACCTTGAGTGCTGGGTTCTCAGGGGGCTGCTTGCCATTTTTAGTCGGGGCAGCAGGCACTTCGCCTTTGGACTTTTTCTTACTGATCCAGGATCTTGCATGTGATGGTTCAATATTAAGGTCCAGCCTCTTGCAGATCCTCTGAATAATGGCTCTTGAGTCTCCATCATCTGCAATTGCAAACTTCGAGTCCAGACCAATGCGTCGTCCGTAGGTGGCCAGGTAACGTCTAGCAATAGAATGAAAAGTACCAAGAACAATCTTCTTTTCACATTCTGAGCCCAGAGTCTTGCCAATGCGCTCTTTCATTTCCCGGGCGGCTTTGACCGTGAACGTCGCGACAATGATGTCAGAGGATTGATAGCCCGTCTGCTGCACCAGCCATACGACGCGAGACGTCAAGGTGTGAGTCTTCCCGCTGCCAGGCCCAGCAAGGATAGCAACAGTAGGCGCATTAGAGGTAACGGCACGGCGCTGAGCTTGGTTGAGAGACTTCAAGATGGCGCTTTCGGACTGTGGTGTCGACATGATGGCGGTTTTGACGGCACTAGAAGCCGGAGACGTTCGTGCCTATGATCCGGGCTGAAATAATTCATTGAAAATTTTGGAAATATGTTAACAAGCTCTACAGGTCAGTAGGCAGGCAATCCAGGATGACAAGGCTGATTTCAGTGCATACTATCACCACAATTGAGGAGCTTGATGGTTGCGCGTCTGTCCAATGTCTTTCAAATACTTCACGCGTCAAAATAACAAGCGTCGGAGGCGCGCAGTCATGTGACCGTCCACGATGATTAAGCAACTACGAGCCAGCTTCATTTACACGTCTTTCCTCACTCACTGCAAAAAGATCTCTACGATATATATAAAGTGGAAGTATTTTGAGTATTGGTAATGATGAAATTTCGGACGATAATAGAATTGAAAGAAAGGGCACAGTGCATGGGCAATTGCGTTAAGACGAAGAGTGATATTTGCCTGTTAACGCTAGCTGCTTGCTGCCTCACCTCACATTGCCCATACTACCTGAGTAATCTGTGTCTCATAGAACCTGGTGGTTCTTTTGTCCATGCGCACTTTGATCTTTAATTAGGTATCTTTAATTAGGTACCTTACCTGTTATTATCATCCCTTCTATAGTACCTCTTTTTAAAATTCTATGCAATTACGTCAACCTCTCTCAACCCGCTCAAGGGAAAAAGCTTATGTGGTGTCTGGACAAAATGCCAGGTGTGCCACAGAGTAACCATAGTGGTGGAGGTGGCTGCAACTAAAAATAGAGCCATGGCTGCCGAAAGTGTGGCTCGCGTAGCATAACCTCAACGGCGTCTGCCATGCCTTGTCACCAACAGACAGACCGTTCCCATGATTGTGACGAGTCTATCCTTGCGCTATTACAGTAACGTTTGGTGATGGGAGCGTCAACGGACATGCTCCCATCACGCCATTGGATGAATGTCGATCGATCAACCGCCCAACAGCTCCCACGAGTGAACGGCAATATTGAAGAGACCCTTTCCGTTATTAATGCACACTGGTCCGTTCATCCACACCCGCTGGGCGATCACTCTTTTAGAGTGATCCAGCAGCACCACCCTCTACAGCACTGAAGCTTGTTCCCCTCTATTTAGCCCCCCAGCAGGGACCTCGGCGGTACTTGATTGATATAGTGCCTTGACTCAAGCCCTCATCCCATCTTTGACTACAGCCTACAGGTGTCTCAAACTGTTCCATCAGTATGCGATGGGGCTCTACTTAGCGAGAACTCGTAAGAAAGCGGATCACCACAGGAGACTCAGACTTTCAACGGATTCTATGGCCATGGGTCGCATGAGATGACCAGAAAGCTGTTGGAAGGTATGATTATTGTAGGTGCTGCTTTTCGAGGGACAGGCTGTATCCTGCAGGTACTGCCACCCTATTCACAGCTGCGGGACAGTGGCATTACCGCTTCTCGGCTCTCCGCCCCTCACTTCTAGCGGTGGAGGTGCTGTGGTGGTAGTGCATTGTCAAACCACCAATCAGGAGCGCGTCGCTGCCCGCCACCCAAGGGTCGGCGCTTAACCACCCTGTCCATCACGAAGATCTGTCCAACCACAAGCCCAGCATGGCATCTTTTCTCCCGTCCCCTCCTGCAGCCTCCCATCCATTGCAATCCAATCCATCCAATCCATCGAGGCCCGTCCTAATCTTGGACGCTATTCAACAGCCATCATGCATGTGCCATCAGAGAGCACCGTGCTAGCTGGGGTTGACGACGCCGCTCATCGAGTTGTCGCCCAGTCCCGTTGCCCAGCGCCAGAGTCGGCGCAGTGCCGAACTTCATCAGCCGCTGCTGGGTGCTATATACCCAACAGATGCCGCATTATCCGCATGCTCCTGCTTCTCCTTCATGTCACATCTCCCTCGGACCATGTTTCGCATTTCAACGTCAGGAGGTTCCATCACATAGCGATCGCCCCATAAAGGGTTCAACTGCTCTCCACCATGCCATCTGGGCTTACGACATCTCTCGCCATCATTCTTCTAGTCCTCTCGTTCTTCTCGCCAGTTGCGCATTGCAAACCAACCTTGTCCCTCATCCAGTGGAGGGAAAGCAATCCTCTAGATATCGACCGGACGTCGGCGCCCTCTCCTGAGAACGGACCGAAATTTTCTGCTCGCGCCTTGAGAGACACGTCCCTTCTGCCTGCTCAAATCGGCGGTATTGTCGGGGCTTACGGTGTTTCTTTGGTGCTGGTCGCCATCACATTACTCTCTCTTGCAAAAAAGCGACGTGAACACCTGGAGGCAAACGAGCAGGTCGAGTTTGTTTTTAACGCCATTGATGATCGTGAGGAAGACCTTGTAATACCGACTTTTCAGGATTATCCGTTTCCCATCCAAACAGACATTCCAAACTTTTCGCTCCCCTCACCGACCAACACCGCATTCAAGAACGGACACGGATCTTACGTCCAACATTCGCCTATATCACCCATCAGTTCGGCTCCCGGAATAGACCCCCTCGTTGATCAGTCCATTGTTGCAGCAGACAAAGCCATGGCCCAACAACAACTCGAGGAGATGTACAAGTATGTGATGGAGCAGGAAGATGCGAAACAGAAGGGCATTGTCCTCGATGCACCTGTCATGCCCGGAGCGACCCAAGCAAGGAATTCGTCGTCTGAAAAGTCAACTACTTCTAAAAAAAGCAAGACGAAGCCGTCCAGCTTAAACCTCAGCGCGACCAAAGAGGACAAGCACCAGTCTTTAACCTCATCGCTCCTTTCAGTTCTTCGATCACCTCGCAAGAAGTCTGTCAGAGGCGTTAGTATCTCATCACCCATCATGACACCGATGTCAGGGACCTTTCCTCGCCATGAATCACAGGAGATGAATTCCATTCCTCCCAGGCACTATGCTCCTCCTCCACCACCTCCGATTCCCGCCAACCAAGTTCCCTATACCGTGGCCAGTGCCAGGTCCAGCGGCGCTCCATTGACTCCCGATATCTCGCCAGAGAGCGTCCAAAGCATCGATGAACGCATTGGTGCGCAGCTTGACTGGGCCAATCAATCCAGACACACGCTACAGCCACCACACGAAACGGATCCAGAATCGGCTACCTCAGAGCACTCACAGGTCCCACTGGTCGGCCTTCCATCGTCTCCCAAACCAGGATCCCGCTTTCCTTCTCTCCCTTCGTCGCCCAAGCCTGGTTCCACGTTCCGCAGATCAAATGCTCCCTCAGCGGTTCGAACCGGTGGTACACTACCTCTACGAGCTTATGAACCAGCTATGGGCTCACCATCTGTGGCAAGCCACGTCACAAAGCAGACAGTGTTCGAGCGCAAAGGACCTCTGTCGCCTTCGGGAGGCAGGACACCCTACACTGCGAGCGCGGTGCCTTACTCGCCATACCAGCCTTTCACTCCGTGCATGCCTGTCACCCCATCACTGGTCACGAAGGAGGACCGAAAGCGGATGAAGAAGATGGTACCAAAGACACCGACGTTTCAAATGGTTCAGAGTTCGGAGGACGCATGGTAAATTCGAGGGTCTGGGAGTTTGGGTTCAATTGGGGTTTTCTTCATTTTCACCAATGCTGGGGTTTTTTGAGGGGGTTGTTTGCTTAGATATCACAAGGGTTAACTCTTCGGAGGAGTCTGCCATGTTGCCGTGGATGCCTTTTATTTTTGGCTACTTCTTATTTTATTTTAGATTTACGATCTAGTACAAGGGTCGTTTGATCAATCAATCACTAGACCAGGGATGCCAGGGCAAACCTATGAGTCAGAAATTTTACCCTGCTCAGTCGGACCGTTTCGAACGAAGCCAGCGTGATATGCCCATCTGTGCAAGGCATTAGTGGAAACATGACCATAGTGACATGTCATATAGCCAGCTCGAGAGGAGGGCTTCCACATCCATGGGTACGGATATTGGTTGTAGAATGGCTGGACACTAATGAACGACTGGGGCCGCAATGATCAATGATTAGGAACTTTGTTCATCTTGATAGGAGGATGGCGCGTTGGTAGTTCCTGATGGAGACTCCATGCCACGTTTATTAGACTTTCCGCAGAACGAACTAGACAAAGTAGAAAAACCAGTGGTGCAAGCCTCAACGGTCGCAGATTCGGTAATTGATTCGCCACCGAGATTAACAATATGTGGTAGTCTCATTTACAAACGATCGATAGATGCCTAGACTATCCAATGACTCTATCATTATCCGGACGTGAAAGTTCTGTTTTCTCTTTTCTTTCCTCTTTTTTTGCACTGTCCCTGTGCCTTTGTGAATGCTCACATTGGGGTTTTCTAGACACTTGGCCAAGTCATGGTGAGAAACAAGGCCGCTTATTTAGTTAACCAGCTAGTTAGCTTACCGCCGTCAGAACTCTACAATGACAATGTGAAAAGCAGTCAGTAGTTGCGAAAAGTAGACCCTTCGGAAATGGGTGCAGGTCCGCTGAAGCGGCCTTCGCTGCAGATGAGAAGGCCGGGGAATACGGCGGGAGGGGCCTCTATTAAAGTAGTAGGGGATTTGGGGGGGGGGGGGGGCTTAGGGGGGCAGGTAACGCAACCATCCATCCATGGTTTTAAGGGCCGCGTTAGTGGACGGTGCTAGCATCACTAGCGAATGGAAGCGAGTGCTGGCAGTAGGCGGCAAAAAGGCAACGGATAGCCGTTCGCCTCCGTTGGCAACCCCTCTGACTGTGGGCTTGTCTCTGTTGGGACTAGCGCCGCCAATATCGCTTCCGAATCGTACGATATCCAGCCGCGTTGCATGACTGCTGGTACTCTCGGTACTCTTGGAAGCAGAATACACTGGCTGAGGCCTGGACTGAGGCCTGGACTGTGGCCATGCCTGGCATCATCAGCCACTGCTTGGACTCGCTTGGCCCTTGACCACCACCACCACCACCACTACCACCAGTCGGCAGCAGCCGGGTTTCTCTCCCCTCGCCCTCGTCGCTGAACACATTTGCCATTTGTCCATTCGTCCATTCGCCATTGGCCATTCGTCATTTGTCGTTGCCATCGCATATTCCATCTTATCCCCAGTCTCCCTCCCGTCTCCATCCATTCCATTCTGGCCAAGTCGCAGGGTCAAGAAGGCTGTCGTCCCCTGAACGAACTGGATTCACACTGCTGCTACTGCGTGGACTGATCTTGTAACACGCGCACATACGCAACCACACAGACAATCAGCCAGATTTTTTCCCTTGTCCCACCATTCTGCTCGGCGACAACACTTCCGTTCGGATCCGCTTCGCATCTGCCACCTCCAGGTTGAGCCCTGTTCCAGGCTTTCTCATCATCGCCAACGATTCTTGTCCGTCATCAACCCCGAGCCCGTTCGCGCAAAGTTACGTCGACCCCCACCATCAGTCGTCATCAGCAATCAGCCATCAACTATCGGCTCCCCTCTTGCCCACCATCGTGTTCACATAGAGGAGCTTCAGGTCTGCCGTTGTTTTCTTCTTGTCGTCCCCGTGTGCATTTCGCCTTTCGCTGCATGAGCGGAGATCGAGGTTCCGGCTCGTCCCATGGCCGATGAGGGCATCTCCGCCGGGCTTGGGTTCGAGGACCCGGGCCTCAGCCTCCTCGGCAATGGCATGGTTACCACCAGCCAAGACATCAACCCTTCAGGTCTTGCCAGCGACAATATGCCCCCTTCTTTCTACGACAGCAGCGCTGCCTGGGATTTGGAGGGCACTACACCGGAAGACTCGTACGACCTAACCGCCGCCGCCGTCTCCTCTGATATGCCTGTGTACATGGGCAACACCTGGCAGCTTCCCGCCTTCGCTCAACAGCTTCCTGTCTCCTCAAACACCAATAGCCACTCAGTATCAGGCATCGGATTTACTTCAGGGCTTAGTTCTGGTCAACAATTGAGCGGTTCAAATTCTGGAGCTTCGATAGTCAACCCCGAATCCCGTTCTGTTACCACTCTGACCCCTGCCCTGCAAGAGAAACTACGAAATATCGCAATGCCAAATCTAAGGAGGTATGGGTCTCCAAAAAGCTTATCCAGTCCTGATTCCAGCAAAAGCCGCATCTCGTCATCGCCGGATGGCTCTGCTTCGTCTCAGAAAAAGGCTAGAAAGCGAAAGATTTCAGATGACGATGATGATGACGATGAGCAAGACGAGCTAGATAAGCCCGTCAAGAAGACCGCTCATAATATGATTGAAAAGAGATATCGAAACAATATCAATGATAAAATTGCGGCCTTGCGCGATAGCGTGCCCAGCCTACGGATCATGTCCAAAAGCGCCAAAGGCGAAGACACAACAGTTGACCGCGAGGAACTGCATGGCCTGACGCCGGCTCATAAGCTAAACAAGGCAACAGTGCGCTAATATACTCTCTCTGAATTCTCACATATCCATTGTCGTTAACATAGGTAATCATAGGTTCTCAGCAAGGCTACTGAATACATACGTCACTTGGAAAAGCGAAACAGTCGGTTAATGGACGAAAACAACACAATGCAGGCTCGAATCGCAGCCTTTGAAAAGCTCTTCCTTGCCGGGGCCATGAATGGTACCATCAGCCCGATGCAATACGGCCAAGAAACTCAGCCAAGCTTGGCACAGTCCCCAATGACGACTTCTCAAGATCAGGGTGGCATCGCCGCCGGTATGATTACTGTCCCAGATGATATGAAGCGAATTATATCAGCCCAAATGGCAGTTGGGCAACCATATCCTGTACCTGCGCAGCCGTTCCGCCAATCGAATCCGACATTGATTCGTCAACAGCAAATCCAACAGCAACAGCAGGCGCAGCAAGGTGGATGGTCCAATATGAATCCATACTTTGGCAAGCTCATGGTTGGATCTCTAGCAGGTCTGATGATGCTGGAAGCAATACGGGAAAACGAAACTAGCAGTGATGAACCCCAGGGTCGCGGGTTGTTTGCCCTCTCCGAACAGATACTTGGATATCTCCCCTCCAAGTTTGAAGTGCATCTCTTGGGATACCACTTCCAAGCGCCCCTCAAGTTGATCTTGATGCTAGGCATTTTCTTTTGGGTTTTCATTCCGTCATTATTTGCTTCTTCACGGCCTGGTGCCAAGCAGCAACACTCAAATACCTTACAAACTGCTCCATCCATGGCTTCGCCGATTCATGTCCGACGTCAGGCTTGGCTTACTGCGATCCAGACTGTCTGGGTGCCCCATCACAACTTCTTCCTTGAAGCAGCCGCACTAATGCTTAAAACTCTAAAGCTCAGCCTCCGAAACATCATCGGTGCTCCTGCTTTTCAAATTGTGACTGGTGTGTCGCCGGAACAGGAGGCAGCTCGAGTGAAGGCTTGGACTATTGCGCTTGACTCACAACTGGCGGGGGGCGACGTGGAGATTTGCAAAAGCCGCCTGGTGCTGACTTTGCTCGCTTCCGGTACACTGCCCGATACTCCCATACGTTTGATGATGAAGGCGCTTCACATTCGCTTGCTTCTCTGGGATCTCGGTCACAACAGGTTTCAACTGGGACTAGTCAACGCCTTGGCCGCCAAGCTTGCAAGTTCGCGATGGAACCAGGCTCGTCGCCTGAACCAGCTCTTTGTATCCCTTCGTCAATCCTCAAGCCTCTCACCTTTGGAACAAAATGAAGATGAGTTGCCAACACACCTAGCTGTACTGCTTGAACGCGACTGTGACGAGGTTCTCAGCGAAGCCGTGCTACAGCGTGCTCACAATTTGGCATTCAATTTGAACACAAGAACCGGCATAGATGGTCCCATCGATGGCATGGATTTAGTTGTTGATGATACTGCTGTTGGATCACCAATGGACGCTGTTGCAGCTTGGTGGTCCACAGAAGTCCTGCACGATGTCTTGACCTCTGCTTTAGATCAGGACGAAGAAGCCCGAGCTTCCCATATGGCTAGCATTGAACTAGCATTTAACGTGGCGCCGATAGGCTCCATCGCTCAGGCGCGAGCCGCAGTGGCTCGAGCAGTGCTAATCAATGAAGCACGGGGTGCTAACATAGCCGCGGCTCATGAAAGCATACAACTTGAGAGTAGTACCAGCCCATTAGCAACCTCCAGGTCCGTCATGAGTGCTGAATCTCAAGCAGCAAATATAGATCTCCGACTTGCTCTGAGATGTGCCATTGCGATAGCACATTTCAACCGTGCCAACGGCCTTCCGGGCGGTCCTGAACAGGGCTGTCGTCTCATCAATACAATCCTGATGCCAGCAGCCGCATCCTCCATGACTCTTCTTGGCTTCACGGCTGTCAAGATGCTCATGAAGAGACTACTAGAGAGCAAAGATACGGCGGACACATTCGCCTCATCCCTGGAAAGATTAGCAGGCAGTTTGCGACTGTGGATTGGGGGGCCTTCTGGAAGCAAGTGTGGCCTTGATACATCGGTCAGACACAAGGTTGTAGATCGTTGTTTGACTATCACGAAGACTCTGGTGGGGATGGAAGTGGATACCGGATATGGTACCTTGAGCGAAGATGACGATGAGGGCCGTTGAAAAACGGCCCATGAAGAAGTACTAAGCTCAGCGAAGGAAAACAAAAAACGATTTGACAATGCCATCTATGTTTAATGGCCTAACCCAGGGAACACCCCACTTTCTTTTTGTATTTTTACTTTACCACCAAACAAGTCCTGTTGGAAGCAGAAGTGTATCACGAATGTATGGCAAAGCTTTAATTATATCAATTGGCGCTAAGGGGCTACAGAACGGTGTAGATATTCAAGGCAGGGTGCACTTTCAAAGGTGTTTTGGGGGTTAAATATCACTGTATAATGTCATTTTAGTGAAGTACGTTGGTTGCCAGTAAAATGAGTTGTGTTTTTGTCAGTGCCATCCGTGTAGATTTTGGTGCGAGTTTCATGATGCCAATTTGGTTTGCAACATATACTTGTCCGAATACAATTACGGAAAGCGTGTCTTACTTTCCTACACCAAATACAGGATTGATAAACAACGAAATTCATAATATTCTATACTTGCCACACTTTAAACATCATCCTGCCATGTAAATCAAGTAGTTTTCCATGCTGGAGCCAGGACCTTCAGGGTAGCATTTAGGGGGGCTTCTTGCGACCAGCACGTGGCTCCACGTGGGGTGCACGTCATCCCCAATTGCGTTGCCCCGCCCCCACTATTCGAGCAACAGCTGCGCTCGAGTTATCTATCACCTCCACCCCCAGCTAGCATCATCCCACCTCTTCTGTTGAGATGAATGCATTCCCTCCAATCTTGGTAAAAAGAACCCCTCTGTCCCTGATTTGTTTACTATAAAATTGTCCGTTCGATAATATAGTAGTTAGGATGACTACTTCAACAGCTGCGACCTCCTCGGCGCCGACAGTAAACAGCAGCACATGGTCGTCATCATCAACACCACCCCCCTCCTCCTCCTCATCACCCAACAACCCGCTCTCTTCATCATCCCAAGCAGCAGCATCAGCAGCAGCAGTAGTCGGCACCGGCGTCTTCAAATTCCCCCGCGAATACTACTTCCCCGCCTTCTTCACACGCCAGACCAACCTCGCCACACACCACGCCCAACTCGCCAAATGGACCGCCCTGGTACTCGCTTACGCCCGGCATAACCGCCTATTCCGCCTCGCGCTCTCGTCCGCCGCCGAATCGGACCTCTTTTATAACCGGAAGCTGGAACGCCGTCTGCTGCCGCCTGATATCCGCGACTTGATTGACTATATGCGTAAGGAAGGTTGCGCTGAGTTTGTAGGAGGCGGCGGCGGCGGCGGCGAGGGGGCAGCAGCAGCAGCGGAGGCGGGCGGCGGTGGGGATGTGGTTTTTCTGTACTGGCGGAAGCCGGAGGAATGGGCTGCGCTTGTGGAGACTTATGTGGAAGAAACAGGGCAAAAAGGCAGCGTGTTGACGGTGTATGAGTTGACCGAGGGCGAGGGCACAAGAGGCAAAGGTACGCCTTCTTCCTATCTCTCCCCTGCTCCCATTTCACTTCTGTGTGTATAAAAGAAAAAAAGCACATGCTGGGAAACGAAATTGGTCTTCACGGTAACAGTTAGGCACTGACGGACAAAACTTTACCATTCTAGAGTTTCACGGCATGGACAGCGAAGTCTTACTCAAAGCATTAAACGTGCTTGTAAAGAGAGGCAAGGCGCAGATATTCGGCCAGGATGATTCCCTCGGCGTAAAGTTCTTCTGATCAAACCTATCGGTCACGAGCAAACACAAATAGCAAAACCACACACACACACACACACACACACACACACATATATATATACACATATAACCCGACAGCGTGGTGAATATCCGGCAGAGCGAAAGACAGCGCACAAGCCATACCGACCAAACCAGTTATTGGCCACTGACTGTAACAGCAAATGTCACCACCACTTAGGAAAGCCAAGCCGTAGCCCGAGAGACTCCTTCGTTTTTACATTCTTCAAACACCAAACTCCGCGCCAGAACTTGGGGCGCTAAAAGAGATATACCTCCACATTTTTTCCTTTGCTGCTCTACTCCAACAAAAACTTCTTGTTAAATCTCACCTGCTGGGCCATTGCGACATCGAGCAGCCAATCTGGCGATACGATTCGCGGTTCCATGTGGCCCTTTTCCGCCATGTCAATGAAGCGGAGCCACATCTGCTTTTCCTCGGGGGTGGTGCCGCTCAGGAGATAAACCGGCTCGGGGGGAGCGTTCCCATCTTCCTCCGCCGTAGTTGGCTTGATGGTTGTCCCGCTACGGGCCCGATAAATCTTAAAGATGGCCCCGTTGGCCACAGCCACGGTACGGAAGCTTTCTGGCCCATTACGGACCTTTTCGGTGCAGTAGATGGGGATACCTTGGAGCAGCCTGCCTCGATTCGCCTTGGCTCTAGCAACTGATCTGTCGAGTCGTATATCGTACTTCTCCTCGGCTGAGGAGTCCTTTAGAATATAATCTTCAACAGGTGGCACAACGCCCGTTTCAAGTGCCTTTTCAACAAAATCTGAGGAGACGACGGTTGGTCCACGGGCAAGAGCACATAAAAATTTGACGGTTCGAACGACATGCGGCGCGGCGAGATAGTCGCAAGGCTGTCCTTCGGGGACAACTAGGATTCCCATGTCGCGCAATTTTCTCTGCAAGCATGTGTTAGTTTACGGTTCCTCCAATAACAAACAAATTCCTTTGATTTCCACCAACAGCAAGACTTACCCGATCTTGATCCTCTTTGTTTTGATTCTCAACCCATCGTGGGAAGCTTGTCAGAACAAAACGCATTTCCACATCAGGCCGTGACATGCGAGGCTTCTTGGATGACCTCTTTGATTCATCAATATTCATCTTGTTGCTAGTGGGACTTGATGCAAGATCCACAGTCTCTTCCATCTCCATGAGATTCGTCGCTCGCTTGCCACCCCATGGGGTACCTGGCTTGCTCCCTCGTTTCTTTTCCTTCTCGTAGAGAGCAATATCTGGTGCGATTTGCTGGAGCATGTCCTTTGCCTTGGCTTTGGCACTGCGCCCACCCGTGGATAGAATAGATGGGGTTTCGTTTTCTTTGCCCAGACGTGCTGAGCGGGATCGAACCGGTGTTTCTAAAGGCTCAGCTTTTCGAACTACCTTTGCCGTCTTTACAGATCGCGGAACATTCTCTTCATCACTCGCTTTGGCATCATCGTCTTCATCCTCCTCGTCTTGTCCAGCCAAAACACCCTCGGCTGGACCGTTTGGATATCTATTGTCTTCTGCTGCCTCAAGAATCCTTCGCTTTCGTTTCGCTCTTGGCGACATGGTTGCCTCACCCCCTGGATAGTACAGCTCCCTTAGCTTGGACTCGTCTAGGAATGTTTGACCAATAATCTCTCCTAAATTAGTCCGCGGTGGGAAGTGGTTGTACTTTTTTGTGTTGACGGGTTGCAGCATACACTTGGCGTAACTCTCTTCCAACCACAAATGGTTCACTGTGGTAATACCCCATTCAGGAGCGGCCTTGCACTTCTCGCCCGAATTCTGCGCGGTGATGAGGTGGGTGTTATCGGCCTTCATCGTTCTTGTGAATTCTGCACCGCAAGCTTTAATCAGATTTTCTAAATAGCTCCGGGCTTCACCGCCGTAGTTGGAGACGGTGATGCGAAATTTGTTGAATCCTTCGATGCCATCTTTGGGTATTGGGTAATGAAGAAGGCGGTGCAACGGAGAGCACCACTCATTGTGCACAATGAGATGGTAGAGCCAGGACAAGTTACCGACCTCCTTGCATGATTGCGAGGCTTTGATATACTCTGGTCCCTCACGATAGTGACAAATTAACATATCGCATTGGTCAACATCCTGTACCAGCTTGCCACCGCCATATACAATAATGTCTTTCATAGCACTCTCGAGGCGGGGCGTAATCTTCAAGTCTGAACCAAGTAGGATGGTGCGGTCTTGAAAAACGGTCACTGGTGGTCGCGCTGCACCGTTTTCAGGCGTCGGCAGGCGGTCAGGGTTAACGGAAAGAGCTCCCGCTAGGTTCGCATTTGCTGGAATAGCAAGAAATTCATCCGGGGACTTCTTGAGGATCTCAGGATCTGGAAAAACGTAAGGGCCCTCGTCAATTCGCTTGCCAAGCTTGAAGCAGTCATCGAACCTAGGAACATCATGTTAACGGTCAAAGCCCGTCGTTTATGGAAGAAAGAAAGTCAGCTGCCTACCAGTGAGGCAGTACTACTTTGCCCTTCCAACCCTTTTGTACAGCGCTGGAGATCTTGGGATGATCCATCGTCAGGGCACAGATGTGGGTTGTGAACCGCGTTGTATCTTTTGATTCCTGTCCTCCAAGTGCCATGGTGGCTCCAATGATGCTCTCCTTGTCCATCTGCGGTAGATCGGCGCAAGTAACGATGACCTCGGCGAATATCATGCGCGGATCCGGCGAAAAGGGGCGCACCTGGGCCTGCTTGTGTCTGCTAATTGACGTCGTGATCCATTGAGTAGTCACAACTGGAATCATCCTAGCCTGTGATTCTGTGTATTGAGGGAAGTCGATAGTGTTGGAGACGATATGCGTCACCTTCTCGATGGGTAACGAGCCATCGCGCCGGGGGTCAAGGACTGTGGCTCCATTGTTTTCGAGGGCCGTCGAGAACTGTGCAGTCAAATGTGTTAGAATGGAACAACAATACCCATACCGCAATGAATATCATTTTTGAAGAGAAAGATAAGGCATCACAAACCCCACTGATTAGTTTTGCAGCTAGCGAGTTGCTTGGAACAAATGCAACGAGGCAGTCGTTGAAGATGCTACTTGAGGCGCCGTCGCCCATGACTGCGGGGGAGAAGCTCTAGTTGTGAGGAAGTAGATATAAGAGCGTCTTGGGATGGTAGAAAAGCCTAACAAAATACAGAAGCAAGCACAGGACGTAGCCCAGCAAGGTCTTAGGCAAAATGCGTTTGAGGTTGTATCAGTATCGTCGGGGTGATGATGGTTTGAGCTTTTGCTGATGCCGTGCAACGACCTAATTAAGTTGTTTGTAGAAGTGGACGCGTTGAGACACCTCTTAACGCGAAGTGGGCAGGCTATCACGTGAGAAAACCCAGCTGTCAAGTTACTTGACTATAGGAGAAGGTACCAGCAAACTCAAAGTCCCCTGTTTCCTTTTTCTAGACGCGACGGTAATTTTTTTTAGCCAAGTTTGACGCGCTGCCTGACGTAGGTAGATCAATAGTAATACCCCACATTGCTTATCTTTACTTCGGGAAGCACAGCAAGTATTGTTTGAAGGTGACTAGAATTGTGTGTACTGGTAGAGATATTCAAAGCTACTCTCCACTTAAGCGTCATGAAACTCATGTATTAATTCAAAAGATTTCAAAATGCTCAAAATAATCAAGGCAATGATGCCCCATATGAGACGGGTCATGCCATCCTGCGCCTCTACTTATGCATCGTCTTCGAACACTCCCAATGCTCCAGACAACAAAACATCATAGGAAATCACATCGTAACAGGTATCATCCACGTTTCTCCCGCTCCAAAAGCACAGCTTTTACGCCTCCCCGTCAATGCACGCCAGCGCTACTGCTGCGCCGATCAATGAGCTCTCCTTGGCAGGGACCAGCTCAATCCTTCTGGGCCCGTCGTACGACTTGCTGTCAACGAGGTCATCAAGATAGCGCTGGCAACTGCTAAGATAGCCAGGATAGTTTTCAATGACACTTCCGTTAAAGGCAACTGTTGTCTTCTCAAGCTTCACGTCGGCTTCAGTCTTCTCTCGCAAGGGTGAGCCTTTAGGAAGGGTGGTAATCAGTTGCTGGTCGCTCTCCAGGCGAAGGTCCCATAGTGTGTAAAGGCAGGTTGCCACAAGTGCACTTGATCGCACGGAGACGAATGAGGCAATGGACTTGATGGTAGCAAGATCATCAGTGGTGGGAATGTGAGATGAGGGATGTCGCTCTGAGAAGAGATTGATGGCTTGTGTAAGTTCAGTTGTGGTGTCACTAATCAGGGAATTTGTTAGCACATATATCATGATAATACGAAGCCTATCTCAGACCAGATATGTCATGTTTTTTACCTTTCGATCATGGAAATAGTTTCTGAGGCCAAGGAGTACAGCTCTTTTAGCGACGGTGGCACGATGCCCCCTAGCAAGCCTGCAGTCTCTATAGCCTCAACAATGACCAATCTAGCAATTTCGCCCAGATACATGCCACTGACCATGTGCTCTAGAGGTTGGAAATATGGTCGAGGATGCTCTTTTAGAAGCTGATGGTCCCACCTTGTCAAAGGCAGAACATCACGGCCGAACATGCCCAGTTCCGTGTTAACAATGACGTGAGAGGCTTCATCAAACCAGCCAGGGGGCCTCTGTCCAAACTTGGACTTTCCCATAGTTAACACTGGTAGATATGCTGCGATATTGACACCAGTGCCAAGGATGAGGCCGAATCTAGTTGAAGAGTGAGAATAAGCCCGTGATAGAAGGCAGGCACTTGAGTCGTTCAGGATGGCGCCGAGCTCGACATGGAGGTCTTGTGTTTTGCATGCGGTCTTGACAATCTGGCCGAGATCCATACCCAACAGACCCTTATCAGCCAGGAAGCCCTTGCCCATACTTTGCAGCTTACCACCGCCAAGGGAAGTTTGTCTGGGAGTTTTGGTGTTAGTATCTCATTCCACACTGGCTTGAGGCACATGATGACAAGAGGGTCATGAGCGAAACGAGGCGACTTACTCGATAGGGAAACTCCAGGCTAGGGCCAATGGTAAGGGTTTCTCAGGGCTGTGCTCTCGGTTGAGGTTGCTTGAGAGAGTCTCCGCTATACGCGCAGCCATCCAGTTGAAAAACTCCATGCCCTCCAGATCCTTGATGTCCTTGCCAATACGGAAGTTGCGCATGCTGACGATTTCGCTGTGGTTCTCTACATCACGACCTCGGAGCTCCACCAGTGCGACTCTTAGTGTCGAGCCGCCAACATCCAGTGCCACGTACTGGCCGCGCTCACTACCCATTGGCAACTGGTGGCTGTAGGAGGGGAGCATGCACTGCACGTCCTTCTCGAGACCCTCTAGCATTTGCTTTCTGAGGCCGCTTGATAAGTCGAGGAGGCCATCGCCACTGACAGGACCCAATAGGGCAGCTTCGGCTTCCTTGAGAAACTCGTGGAGGGCTTTGCGCGGTGTTTTGCTCCTGACGGTTTTGCTTTTGGAGCCATCGCTAGACAAAGGATTGGCCCAGTAGGTCAAGATTGCCTGTATGAGAGACTTGCCTCGCAGCAAGCTCTTGACTATGGCGTTGATGAAGGCTTTCCGGAAGGTCGTCATTGCAGAAACGAGTGGCTGCATAACATGAGGTGTGGGACAAGAGGTGAGAGCAGGACGAGATGGAGGTGGGCAGACGGAGCTAAATAAAATCCAAGGCCAAGGGACAAACAAGCTCGTGATAAACCGATCGAGCGAGGGAACTAATAGCTGTCTGGCGAGATGAGCTGAGAGTGGGATAGTGAGATTCGTAAGAGTAGCAAGAGACTAGGAGACCAAGAAACCAGGAGGGAAAATGAGAAGCGCCGAGAGAGATATGGTTGTATCGTAGAGGATACAAGACGACGTTGATGTCTCAGGCGCTGGGATGCTAGACAAACAAGGTGACAGAGTGAACACGAGGTGGTGGCCTGGGTCGATCGACAGGCACACTGGACAGGCACGCTGGACACGGGGATCTGGTAACTAACTACCTTAGTCGACAGGCACCACGTCCTAAATGAAACCTGCCCTGTCTAGATGCAATCTCGGCCAAAACAACCACAAGAGAAGAAGATGTGGATGCTTGTTTGCGGGTGGACGAAGGCAGAGTGGGAGAGAGGGTTGGTCGTGGACACACAGCACCTCAGCCAAGGCACATGCCTATTGTACAAGCTACCGTATAATTAGACGCTACAGTGGCTGCACCTAGTCGTGCGTGCTACTGTAGGGCCCTGGAGCCAAAGTCCCAATAAATCCGAGGTGCTGTTGGCTGACGACCGAAGATGGGACGACGACCAAGTGCTACAATGAACGGGCCACAGGGGACTGACTGCCCGCCTTGGACCGACCACTGTGGGACTAGTGTGCCTGACATGCCCTGTAGATTCCAGGCTGGTTGGCGGGCAACAAATGGGAAGCCACAGGTAACGATTAATCGAAGGTGCCACTGATCTCTGACGACTGACCACTGAACGGACCAACACTTCCAGGGCTCCCTCCAGCAGCAGCGCGGCTTGGCCGCTGCGCACGGCTAAGGGCTGGCACCACCGGCCAAGTCCAGCGGATGCGCGCTCCCAGCAGTTCACCAATGTAACTATAACAACAGCCTGCAGTGCATCGTCCAGCTCCTGTCAGCAACCTGCCGCAATGGCGCAATGTCGCAGGGTGAGCGTGGAGCCAGCAGAGCGGCAGTGCCATATGCAAACAATAACGGCACCGTCTCCATTCGAAGAAACACAGATGGGGGCAGGGAGAGGCAATCAATTCGATGGGTCACAGATGTAGTTTGATTTCCAAGTCATTGTGCATAGATGTCTGCATGCCTACCTTCAATGCATGGCAGGGCGATCCAAGAGATGATCCAACAAGACAGCAACAAAAGCGAGGGCTAGCAGACCCGGTGTAGCATCCATGTGGTGGTTGCGCTGTGGTCCAGAAGTGGATATCGGATGGCCCCAACAGACAAGACGAGAATAATAAACAGCAATAGACCCAGTGTCTGCCAGGGCTGGAGCCACTTTGCTTAGAGCGGATAGGCGGTCCGGAGGAAGGGCATGACAGCGAAAGTGCGCGCCGTGTGCTCTGATTGATGGGTTGAGACTTTTGGGGTCAGGTCAAGTGGGAGGATGGATCGGCCAGGGTATTGTAACGTTGCGATGGCTGCACGGGGTGACGGGTGGTGGTTTGCGCCTCGGGGGCTTGACAGCACGACCAGGGGCGGGAGCAGCGCGCCAGCCAGCGGGAATTTTGCATCCCTGGATTTTGCACTCATAGTAGGACCTTTTAGTTGACTTTTGCAGGTGGCTTGGTTGGGCTCGTTTGGTGGCAGCGGCCGTTGCCTGCAAGGTGGAGGGAACCGAGAACTCCTAGGGCATCTGGAAGGCTCATGGAACATGTTGGACGCACCCACCATATTTCCTAGCTTGCAACAAGAGGGGAGGGGATGTATATTCGTGTGTATGCAAATCTGCAAGTCGGGATCCTGGCGATGCGTGCGTGTTAACCTGTGCATGCTTTGGTCTGTTTAAGTCTCCACTCGTGTGTTGTAGAAAGCACCATGTATGTGACGACAATGGTGATGAGCATGGTTGAAAGCTTGAGATTGCGCCCCCAATACAACATTCCACGTTGAGGAGGGGACAACTTCCTATATCAAAGTCCCAGCAGTGTGTTCAACTTGTTGCTTCCTTCGAGGACATAGCTATGCCAAGCGAGCCCAGGTCGGGATCTTGGATTTGAACACGCCGCGAGTACCACACCCCAGACACGTCCATAAATTACCAACCCCAATGATGAATGAAGGGGACCTGGATGCCGTTGTGCTGGGCTTTTACAAGTCGTCGTGGGGTAGCCACTGCAACCTCGCAATGGGACGCAAATTCGGCTTGCCCTTCCAGGTTGCCACCCCCGAGATGTCCTCGTGATAAGCAGATAAGCGGCTCAATTTCCAACAACAGCAAGTCATCGGCAAGAAGGACCAGACGTGTATTCCGATTTTAGACAAGAGCACCTCGAGTGGCAGTGTTGTCACCTCGACTGAATAAAAAGTAAGTGTGCACACTTTGATGCACTAGTCTCTTTCCCATGCTAGTCAGGTTTATACATGAGATGGTTCCTCTGGAGCGTGGGGGATATATGCGTGTGATATGTTTTTCTTCACATAAACAAAGACACTTCAACAATCCTGGAGATCTGCGTGTGTCGCGTAGTCGTAAAATCATGGTCCCGTGAGTTCATAAAGTCGGCCAACCCGCTGTTATTTTCGAGAATAAGCGCCAGTTTGCAAATTGGAACACGGCCGCAATTCCCAAAAAGGACTTTTTATTTGTTCACACACTTCAGACCCCAAAATCTGAAGGGGAAAATGACTCGGGTCAACCCTCCCTCTTCGATTCGGCGCTGTTTTCCCAACATCACTCTGATGAGACAAGGCCTCCATCATCATGGCTAGATGAACTGATGCAGAGTGACTCGACGCTGCAACAAAATGCCACAACATAGCAGAAGGCACGGGACAGTTGCTGGTCCATCTAGGGCCTGGTCTCGTGTGATGGAGCAATAACGGAGGCGAAACCTCGGTCATAGATGGCACGACCAATGGCGAGCCGAGAAGCCAATGTTGCTTTGCCGTTGCGTGTTGATTGAAGATGGACGGATCTGAGGTGCCAATATCCGGTTGAAGGACGTTTCGTCCGGAACGGAGGCCAACGCCAGCGTCCACGCGCTCTCATAGGACGCATACAATGCGAGGGTCGATGTTTTCCCTGTGGGCATGTCAGCACAATGACTGTACATCTGGTCCGACCGTGCCTAGCGTTGTCTCAAGCTCTCTACTGTATGCAACGGATGGCAACGTTTTGGCTGGGCTCAGATCCGGTGAGATGGCGATCGAGGCAGGTGAGGAGGTGCTCCGTATGAAATGGTCTGGGGAGCAATCACTAGCGCATGGATGGAAGCCTGGAGGGGCAGGGCAGGCAAGCACGACAGGGGTTCCTCGCCTCGCAAATCTCAAGGTAACCACTTCCAGCCACTAGCCCTCGTCACCAGCCCCCAACGTCGTTCCTCCACCAGCGAGCGTTGGGTGTAGTGACGTTTCATCCGTCCATCCACATCTGTAGAACCTGCAGCATCCACAATCCACAGCACCGGCACTGGACATGGTGGTGCTTGGCACGCAACTTGACGACATTGCTGGTCGCTCGACCCTCCAAGCGGCGTCCCACGTCTCATTTGTGGTCCAAGAGGGCCTTGGGCGAGTTGGCCACATCTTCTCGCACGTTCTCGCATAGCCCAATCACCTCGAGCTACCACATACAACGGCGCCTTCTGTACCCATTGTAGCATGCACGAGACGAGGGAAACGGAACACTTCTGGACATGAGCGAATACTAATTAATTGGCACCTATCCAATGAGGAGGGACCAAGGTGAGTGATGACCGGTGGCCATGACTGTACCTTCAACACCAGTACTAAATGCAGTGCAATTAGGTAAACACTGCGAAGCGGTACAGTGTCGATATCTCCTATACCGATCTGTACCTGTGCTGCAGTAACCACCTAATAGGAAGTAGTCCTGAACGAGTCGTAGCTCCAACGCCGTTGCTCCATTATGCAGGTCCTCCGTCACCGTGCCGGAGGAATCCGTGCCCTCTGTTACCTTACATTTGCCCTCGACCCTGGGAAACTAACTTAGTGTTAGTAAGAGAAAGCCCATAGGAGGAGGCAACATGAGCAGGTAGTCATGCCATATTAACCCTGGGCTTGGTTCTACAGCTTTCTTCTCCGTCTTCGCCTTTCTCCTCTTTGATTCTTTTAACCAACTGAACTGAACAGTCGACCTACCTATCAACCCTCCCTTCCTCCTTCCCCTGCCAGATATTGCATTGTAGTGTCTGAGCAGTATCCAAGCATTCCTATTTTCTCCCCAAGCCATATCATCGCCACTAGTCCACATCCGTCCCTGTCGACATCATCATGCGGTTGATCATCCGTGACGACGCTCATGCTGCTAGCAGCTATGCCGCAAACTACATTGTCAACCGCATCAATGCCTTCAAGCCTACTGCTGAGAACCCATTCGTCCTCGGTCTCCCCACTGGCTCCAGCCCCCAGGGCGTGTACAGGATCCTAGTTGAGAGATACAAGGCGGGCGAGGTGAGAAGCATCCATTAGCCCCCATGGTGATCCTGATGAGTATAGTAGAGGGCTTAGAGCAACCGCTGACCGGCAATTCCATTTCATAGATCTCTTTTGAAAATGTCATTACCTTCAACATGGATGAGTACGTCGGCATTCCGCGCGACCATCCGGAGTCCTACCACTCCTTCATGTGGAAGCACTTTTTCTCCCATGTGAACATTCATCCTTCCAATGTCCATATTCTGAATGGCAATGCGCCCAACCTCGAGGCTGAGTGTGTTGCCTATGAGGACGCCATTAAGAAATCTGGTGGTATTGATCTTTTCCTTGCTGGCATTGGCGAGGATGGTCACATCGCCTTCAATGAGCCCGGATCCAGCTTGGCTAGCCGCACTCGAGTCAAGACTCTTGCCTATGATACTATTCTTGCCAACTCCCGCTTTTTCGACCACGACATCAGCAAAGTGCCCCGCATGGCCCTGACTGTTGGTGTCCAGACCGTCCTAGAGGCGAGGGAGGTGGTTGTTATTATTCTTGGCCAGCGAAAGTCGCTTGCTCTTCAGAGATGTATTGAGCAGGGCGTTAACCATATGTGGACGCTGTCAAGTCTTCAGCTGCACCCTCACCCCATGATTGTCGTCGACGAGGATGCGACGGCTGAGCTGCAGGTCAAGACCGTCAAGGTGAGTAACGGCTTTGCGACTCCACATATGCTACCATATCCTCCGTGAAGCTGACTTACTGGGCTCTAGTACTTCAAGAGTATCGAAAAGGTGGCGCAAGAAGCCGGTTTTGAGCAGATTCTGCCCTCCAAGGTCAGGACTGGCAATGGCTCGGTCCCCCAGACCAGACTCGACGAGGCTTCTTCTCCCACAATTCTTGCTCCCCAGCCCACAACTTCCAGACTCCTCGGGGCCACGCCAGCAACAGAATACCCCATCCGCTCCGTGTCACCGGATCTCATCCCAGACCGCATGGCTTCCCGCATCCCAGAGCCAAACCTCAACAAGCGACTAACACCGAATCCAGAGCAGCAGACCACACGGCAGCCAAACGCAATTAGTGCTTGAAACAGCATATGATGGTATAAACGGGGGGTGGCTCTCGCTTTTTCTTTTTCCTTCACTATTTTCTTTCAAGGACTCGGGCTAGACACGTATTGGGTTATGACACTGTGACGCATGTAGATACCAGGTAGTAGTTTGTTTGCACAGATGCACACCAACAACAAAAAAGGACATAATCTTGGCATTGCAAAATACCTTGTAACTTTCAGGAATCTTTGTGATTGAAATTTCGCACATGATGTATAATGTTATGACATTGCTTACTGTGGATGTGAATGCTTTTGTGAATTGGTTTTTAGGATAGTCGATAGTACAAAAGTGAATGATTATAGCGCCTTTTGTGGTATCCTTGTATAATACCAAGATTCCAAAACAGACACTATATTTGTTTCCATGACTGTTTCCACGTCACTCCTTCTTGGAATTGGGCAACAAATCCCGTCAGTTCTGAGATCAACGGCTTCGTGGGGGTTGCTTCTGAATCACCCTCCCCCCACACACACCTTCTTCGACCCATCACCAGCGCACTCTAGAGTACAAGGATAACGAAGCGCTAAGGCAAGATGTTGTCAAGCAAACCTAGTACAGTAGTTAGATAGCTTGGAGGTAAGTAAAAGGTCTTCTTCGTGTGGGTGTGTTTAATAAAGCACACAACCGAATGTAACTGTGACAGCTGTCATGCTTCTTCTACAGCCAGGGGTAGTAAGTAGTAGATGGATGAAAAGAAAGTGAGGGATGAGAAACCATGCCTGGTCTTTGGGACTCACATGCACAATGCCTTCTTTTTTTTTTGATAGTCGCAATATTGGATTTTTTGTTGTTGTATCAAGTTAGGCACCGCCGGGCCAATACCCGGGATGATTCATAGTAGGAGGTACCTATGGCGTAAAACAAGGTTGATTAAACGACATATTTGTCCGGATGCTGTGCATGAAGGAATATTATGAGCGCTGGGCCCCCTCTTCCTTCCTAGCCTCCTAAGCGCGCTCATCTTGAAAGGATGCAGGCGGGCGCTACGTTCTCCTCATTCACCATTCTGTGGCCTTTTTTTCTTTCTAATCCCTGGATCTTTTGCTTTTTTTTTTCTTCTCATCTCCACCCTTGACAATCCTTTTTTTTTTTTCAACTCTATCTCTTGAATGTCTTGATTCTCCCCCCTCAAAATTATTGGTCGTGAACGTGTGACGTTACTTTTCTAGACTGGCCTGGCTTGGCCTGGATATATGCAGGATCCTATGTCGCGCAGTTTGCTTTTGAGATGGAACAAAACAAACAAACAAGTGCACACAAGCGTGAGACATATACCGATTGCTTGGACAATGCAGAGAAAAACGTTTCATTCTCATGTTGAATAGGTAACACAAGTTGTGTTGCACCAGTTTTCTTACCCTTCCCTCTCTCTCCTCCTCCTCCTCCTCTTCCGCTTGTACCCCCTCCCCAATCATCTAGAGATGAAAAACATCTACAACCCCACAGGGCTGAGCATATATGCTCGATTCATTGCTGAAAATGGATCGTTGCAGAATCAGGCTGCTTTTCTTCTTCTTTCTTCTTTCTTCACTTTACTTTTCATCCGACGTATCAGGTTACTACTGACTCAAGAAAGGACTACGTAGCTACCCTACGAGTCATTCATTCATTCATCTATTTTTAGGAAGGGGGAATTTTGTGCCCTAAAAAGGGAGAAGAAGAACAAAATGATGAAAAAGAAACAAAAAGCACGAGAAGCTTGTTTCATGTGTGGAGCGGCTAAGGAAGAGGGATCTTACGTTGTAATGTGTCACACTTGGCTGGCACGAAGATCCACACAGCCTACCCAACTCTTCTATTTTACACATTCTGCGCATTTCAAGGGACAGACAGAGCATTTCATTTCATCATTCCCTGCACTGAGATTCTACGTTGAAAACCCGACAAGAAAGCTGTGCCCAGCCATGGCATCAAGTCATCAGGATTTGGGTACCAGGGTCTCTGCTCTGAAAGGAGTCACCCTCCAAAACTTGGAAAACGATGGGACTTTGCAAAACCTCAAGCATTTGTCGTGTCGAACACAAGACCATCTCAACTTCATCCAATCGCGAAATCCTCAATTGCGAGTTCTGCAGCACATCTAAGATCCCATTTCGCGGCAACTAACAGCGAGGCCGAGGCAACCGATCATCGCCCACAATTAGAATACACATCGGGGATCCTGGTAGGAACAGGTATAAGACTGATTGTATGGTAAAGGATGATTGGCAAGCTAAATATCACAATACACAAAGCAACAGCTAGGTCTTCTGAGTGTCTTGATTCACATTGACTTCCCGCTACTCTGCTTTGCAGTCCTTCCTCAAAGCAAGCCGCATGCAAGGCTTATATCCAATCATCATCACAAAACCGCCTTTGCATAGCCACAGCAAAACCTGAAGATACACCAATGCTTGGAACGAATGAAAATGAACCGACTGTCTTATATCCTGAACACATTTTACCCATTTTGAGTTGAAGAGAAAGAAAAAAAAAACAGGAAGAAATTTGCCCCGGGGTATAAGTGGGCACTGCCCTGTCCCAGCCTATTTATGATACTGACGAAGCCCGATTTTGGGGAAAAAAAGGTATTTGGCAATCGACGGGATGCGTTAAGTGGTTGTAATATGTTACAGATGGGACTCTCTCCCAATGGATGTGGCGTCATGTATTTGACACCATTGGTACTCGGAAAAAAGCCGCCATGAGGAGATCATTCTTCATTTCGACATGGGCATCGAGCCTCAGTCAGCAGCAAAATAGCGTTTCGCTTTATTTTTGAGCTGCTGTGCCTTGATCTCTGGCGGCAAAATTGTATGATGGACTATATGAGGTCTGTAGACGGCATCGACGGGAGGCATCCTAGAACCACGTTAGTACACTTGCGTTATAGTGAGAACATGTAGTCAGTTTTGTTGGTTACTTACCAATCGTCGACACTGAGAGGAAAGTATTCGTAAAGAGGATCAGCCTCTTCCGCAGGACTGCTTCCAGCATTCTGACCAGTTGCTGGATGTGCTTTGCCCAGTTGTGGGCTTTGCAGCTCGGCGCTCGATCGGTTGGGGCTACGTTCATCCTCTGATAAGGATAGGCTTATGGGTGCTGCCGTGTTTTGCCGTGACATGGATCCTAGATGGGCCGTTTTCCCCAATGGAGTTCCCTCTCCTGACCATGCCGGGACCGGTGGCCTTGTGACAGTTGGAGAGACGGCCAACCTTTTCGCTGGGTGAGGGCTTTGACTCGGTTGCGGAATGGGCTGTGGAGTGGTCCACTCATTAGGCTAAGAAGCAGCAGTCAGTCAGTACTGGCATCCACAGATAAAGGAAGCAACAAGATCCGTCGACTTACGTTAGGGTTGTTGCCAATGGACTGATATCTGTGCATGGCAGCCTGTAGGCTCTCACGCTCTATCTTAAGGGTCGCGCTATCGGAGCTTGCTGTGTTCTTCCTCTCTATCCTCTTCTCTCCTGTCAAAGGCACATCCTTCCTACTATCGAAATTCCGCGGACTTCGGCCTCGCACTATGACGGGTCCGGACTGGATCTCAGCCACTTTAATCATCTCGCCGGATTTTGTCTTTCCCAGCAAATTTATCAACACAACATAATGTTGTTGCAGTCCCTTTCGTCGCCCATTATTGGCCGTGGCATGCTTGAACTGCAGCCTCTTCCAAGATACAGGTAAAGAGACCCGGTTCGCGTCAAGCTCCTGACCACAGCTTAGGTCAAGCGAAAGGATTGGTGGTGCGGATGCAACTTTTGCGTCTTCTCCGAGCTGAGGATTTGAGCTCTTCCAAGGTATAGAAATGATTTCCGTGACTTTGCCTTCGATAGATTCGACCGCAGTGATAGAAGCTGAAAGCTCCACAATAGGTACATGGCGGCCCTGATCATCAATAATGTTGGTCACAACCCTGGGTAAAGTGACCTGCCCAGAACACTGCCATAGGTTGCGTCGATAGCATGTCAACTCGAGTGGTCGTCCCGAGTTTTCTCCACCAAATACATCTTCAGCTACGAAGAACATGCCATACAACTCGGCGCTCATATTCATCTCGGAAAATTTTCCTGTGTCATCCACCATGGTCGCATGCATAACCGGGTCTGAAAAACCCAAAAGCTTGTTGTCAAGCTCCTGGGGCGATGATTCCTCATTGATGGCATCAGGGTTTGGCGCTGGCTCGAATGTCCGCGTCGAGTAAGAGAAAGGGTCTTCAAAGGTAGAGGCAAAGCTATCGAAATCGTAAGAGGGCGTAAAAGGAAGAGGTGCTAGCGAAGCACCGTCACTACAATTGAGATGGTTAGCACAAAGAAAGCGTTCGTTGGCGTATCGGATGCGACAGGCGAAAATGCTGCTCTACGGCGATGGTGGGTTAAAGCTTACAGAAGTGTATCATCAAAACCGAGGTCCTGGTCGAAAGGGTCCATCCCCATGGACTGGCCGGGGCCGTGATTCAATCCCATAGCATCGCTGGGAACTGGAGCGGCTGTCATGGCCGGCATGGAGTTAAAGGTCGCCATGGCATCGTCCGGCCTGCCGTTACCAGCGCATCGAACCGCACCGGGTTAACTTGGTGTGCAGGAGTGGAAAGAGGGGGAGTCGCACAACGACACAGCGATCGCAGAGCAGAGCGCAGCAAGGAGGAGTTGAAGAGGTTGATGGACAAAGTTGGAGAAGATCAAAACAGCGCAAAGATGGGTGCCGGCAGCGCAGGCTGTGTAGCGATGACGGTAGGTTAGAGACCCCTCGTTGACGGATGGAGGATTTGATGGCAGGATGACAATGGGATAGAACGGGTCCAGGAACAGCGAGCGGCAACCAGAATGTACCGAGAGGCTCTAGGAGTGGTAGTGGAAGAGGTGGTGGTTGCGGTTGTATGGTTGTGTGGTTGTTTGTGTGTGGAGGTGGTGGTGGTAGAGGTGCGACAAAGTGGCATGGCAGGCTGGTGTCTGGCACCTCTTGCGCAGAGCTGACTACCTAACTCGCTGCCACTGTGGTCACTCCCAGGCCTTGTCGGCCTCGTGCATGCACTGAGTGGGCTGGGGCAAGCGCTACGCCGCAATCAGTGGTCAAGCCAACCGGGCCAAGCACGAAGTAGTTCACTACCTACTCAGTTCGCCACCATGGCCCATGACAGTTCGCCCCAAAGACGGCCCCTATCTCTGTGTTTGCGTAGTGTGTACCTAGCACCTAGCCTAATAAGTATTATCTAACTCGCTATATGGCTTCCACACCACACTCATCATGGCTGCCATGCCTTGCTGAACTGCCACTATCGCCCCAACCGTTCCTCGAAAAATAGAAGTCTCACGCAAGCGATAGAGAGAAACAGCGGCCGTTCTGCTGGGGCTTCCAACCCCGGAGCCGGCTGTCATTGGCTGCTCGGACGGAGGGATTAGGTGGCGCCTGGGGCTATCTACAGGGCCCTAGGTTGGAGACTGGGGCACGCTGGGGCACGCTGGGGCACAGGGGCATTAGGAGCGCTGGAGGGTTGGCCGGCGATTTGAGTTGGTGGCTATCTGCTACATGCCCGTGCCGATGGCTGCTGCACTTGGACCAATGGAACCAGGCAAGCCAAGCTGCCTTGCCCAAATCCAGGCAAACGTCGTCTGAACCAGTTCTAGAGCCGCCACACTACCCAGAAAGAGGAAGTCGCCAGGCATGAATCAGTGCTGCTCAGCACCCGTCTCATCCAGCATCATCTTCAGCTATCGGTGCCACCGCTGAACCAAAACTTCTACATTACTACATACTACCTACTCACTACCCGGTAATTACTATACCTAGACGAACCTACAGCCTACCTACGGGCACGCGAACCGTCGTGACCCCCATTCCTCGAACCGACCCCCGACTTCCGACCTCGACTGACCCTGATCTGGCCCGGCTCCAACATCGATCAGCGATCGTGCCTGGCCGCAACCGACGAGGAATCACTATCATCGTGCGCCATCACCAAGCATGTTCACGTAGCTTGCCTCTCACCATACGTACCTAAGTAGGTAATAGAGGCACACACATACGCAGACACACACTCACACACACGCACACGCACACGCACATGCACAAAAGGTCGTTGCCAAGCCCAACTCTATTGTTTTCCATTCATTTCCATATATTAAAACCACATGGACCGGCTGTGCATCGCCCCGAAATGGACCGTCACAATCCAGCCGACTTTCGTCGAGACAGGGCACTCCTTCAGGCACCGCATGATGTGAACGGGGGTTACACCGAAGCATGTGGCGTTCACCCCGGAATCTGCAATTACTCCACGCCGCAGACTGGCCGATGGCTTGGGGAAAACGGAGCAGGCCAAAATCCTGAATGATGTACGAAAGTAGGCAGCATTCCCCAATGTGCTAGCTACATCCTTTTAGGCTCCCCCGAGACCCCGGCTCTGGCCCATGAACACCCCCGACTCTGGGGAGAAACGGCAAGGCGCTGGTCGTATAGCGTGTGTTTGGACTATCTGGGGCATGAATGATGATCCTGATTGCTTGACTTGCACGTATGCATGTGTCTACTTGTATGCTGACAGCACTTGTCATCATGCCACGGACCGTAAGCCATGGAACTGCTGAGTGTCCCTGAAATGAATCGCGGGGGAAAGGAGCTGACCTCATATGTTCTAGAAGCAAACGTCCCCAGGGCGAGCCAAGCCAGGATCGTTCCGCGGCAACTGGAGACTGGCTTGTGCTTTTTATTTGTAAGGCTCAATGATAGATTGACATGCCCCAGAACTAAATTACCAGGTAATTAGTCTGTGTCAAAGTCTAAGTATTTACCATGGCTTCTATTAACAGAAACAGCTAATGCTGTGGTATGGAGTACCTAGTGTAGGCCGTGAAGCCTTTTGTATCTGGGATATCCACTCTCCTTATTGCATTCAATGCCAAATCAATCCTTCCGTTCAGCACCCGAAACGCCTCTGTCAGTTCTAGGTTTGAAGTAGTACTAAAAATAAGTCCATTTGGTTTTGGCGAGAGGCATCAGCCTGCGTCGTCCTCCAATATGCATCATCACATAAAGCTGCTTTTTTTCTACGTCTAATGCATGTGCAAGTGCTCGCGTCGTCATGTCTTGCCTGCATCTCAACCCCGCGCTGCTGTGCCGATGCTCATCTGCAACGCCTTCTGCAGCACAGAGTTGAGAAACACGATCGCCGCCAATATTGCTTTTTCGAGACCCAGGATAGTCTGGCCATCTCCACTGTCAGGTTGTTCATGTGCAAGCAGGGCCCTACTAATCACCATTCTAGGTAATCGGTCCGCCGCATGTACTTCGTTACCCGTACCTAACTAATTGAATGCCCGCAGCCAATCGGTTCAAGTGCCCGTGTTGGAAGTGTGCAGTCTAGAGCCGAATTTCCACACCTCATCCAACACCAACTTGCCTGCAGATCCAGGTGTATGGGGTGTCTCCTCTGAAAAGATGACAAGGTCGGCATCGGCTCCGGCGTCAAGGCTGCCCTTGATGCCCTGCAACCCCATCATGGCAGCCGGTGTCGCTGTCACAGCCTTGAGTGCCTGGGGAATTCCTGTCCCGGACCACTCCAGGAAGTTGTTGACACACTCTAGCAGAGTGATGGAGCTGCGTTTCATCCTGTCAGCGCACCCTGTCTCGCTAGTGTGGCGGAATCACAAAAGGTGGGGGAGTAGGAGGCTTGCGCCATTCATTCATTCCATGCTTGTGCATCTTGGGGGGTTTGGGAACGGCCCGGTAGAGCTGCATAACTTACCTTCCGGCAATAGTCTCTGAGTTCTCCAAAAGCAACTTGGATCCCTTCTTGACAATATTGCATGTGGTTTCGCCGTTAGTCCACGGATAAGCGCCGTCCGGCAGGCCAACCAAGTGCATGGCATCCGTGACTAAAATGAAGCCATCCGGGTGAGCATTGAAGGCAATCTTGATGGTTGTTGGATGCAGATGAATGCCGTCCGAGATAATGCCGAAATACGGCCTGGGCAGGCTCTCGGCAAGACCAAGGACTCCAAATACGCCTGGGTTTCGGTGGTGAAGCGGTCGCATGGCGTTGAACAGATGGGTAATCATGGTAGCTCCTTGGCCCACTGCTGCCGATGCTTCCTCATAGGCGGCTTCCGAGTGTCCGATGGAGTAAATGACACCCCGTGCAGTCAATTCTGGGATAAGGTTCATCATCTGCCCGCGCTCTGGCGCAGCGGTAATCATCTTGACGGGAACTACATCGCCGTCGAATTTGGGTGTGAGGTTCTCCCGACCGTAGCAGTTTTCCAGATCGATAATCGTGTCGGCTTCTATCAAGACATCAACGTTGTGGACACCATTCTTGGTGGGGTTCAGGAATGGCCCCTCGCAATGCGCGCCGAGCGATTCCGCACCATCTTTTGCGGCTCGGTGGTGTCCTGATGGTCCTAGAAACGGTAGGGCCTGCGTGTCCCTGAGTCAGCTCCTCGTACGCCGCAGCAATGCGAAACCCACTGTCAGAGGAATGCAACCTAACCCACCTTTTGATACAGCTCTGGCCTTTGGCTAGTGACTGTGGGAAGGTAAGATGTGACGCCGGTTTGCACAATCAGGCGGTTCACCTCCTTGACCTTTTTGCCGTACTGGGACATATCATCGAGCAGCGTCGAGAAGTTGAAACCGAAAGCGCCATTGAGCTGCACATCAATCATGCCGGGCGAAATGATGCGACCGCCGAGATCAATGGTCTCGTCCGGCAAAATGAGCTCATCGTAGAAGGACGCTTGGCTGTGGATGATCTTGCCAGACACAGAGCTGACCCAGAGGTCTTCTTTGACGAGGGCGTCGCCCCGCAGGAGGCGGCAGTTGGTGAACTTGGTCAGGCCATTCTTTGGCCGAGTAGGGGATACGGCGATGGGCATGATTGGTTAAGGATGCTAGGTTTGGCGGAAATCCAAGGGGTTATCGGGACAGCAAGATTCAAGGAGGGAGTGGGCAGAATAAGAAGCTGGATGTCAAAAGATGGGATGTCTTTTCAAAGGTCGTCAGAATGCGCTCCATAACAAAAGCAGGAGCGACGTCGCGTTGAAAGAGGCTCTGGCTGGTACTAGTAATTGGGTGCGATGACGCCGGTGGTGCCCACAGCGCCAGAAACCCAGGGGACCAAAAAAATTGGACGTATCGTCACTGTCACCATGCCATGGATTGAATGGTAAATGCAGATGGATGGCATGGTCGTTGCTACACACTCTAATGCACAGTGAGACAGATGTCATGGAGGGTACCGACCTCTGAGGGTGGAGAAACCATATAAAAACCAGCCCAGGTAATTAGGTACCTACTTAATTAACGTTCAAGTCCTAACAAGACGTTGGTGTATGGGTCGGTAACCTGTTGGTCGGCTGCAGTGTTGCGACTTCGGTGGAGGTTCCGAACAACCACTGACTGACGATAGCGTGGGCTCCAATACTCTTCCATTCCAAAATCTGCGCCATGGGGGCCAGCTCCCTGCAGCATCCAACAGGGTCCTAGTGCCTGTTATTACCAAGGCTGTTAGTGCGTCTGCCACTGAAAAGGTACCTACAGCTGTGTACCTGCCCCTCAAGGTAGCACCCGAGGGCAGCGGCATCCAGCGTGCATCGGCGTACCTGGATAGGTACAAGAGGGTTGCGCACCCGGCATCTATTGTGCTTTGTTTGTTTCCTTCAAGATCCCAAGACTGTCAAACACACACACGCACTCGTTGTTTCACGCCGTCGCCTTCTACGTACTATTATCATATATTGCGCATTCGCTGCAGTATTTTTAAACCACCGAAGCACGCATCATTATCTACAATCTATCTGCAGGTAGCTGAACTATTGCCACCGCGATCTGTTGTCTCATGGACGGGACCGTTTGTGGTCACCTTGTTGCTCTCGCCTGCTGGTGATCGACCCATGTAACGTTGACTCGTTGTAGGTCGCCACCAGAGCACAGTGTCGAGACATTGTCAGTCAGGCCTGTTGTTGTATGGTCACATACCCGCTGTTGCGCTCCGTCCAAGCCCGTGCCACAACCGGTCCCGACTCAAGCTCCACTGGCGGGACTCGTTGCCGTCAACTGCCTGTAATTAGTGGCCCTCGTACACCTCAGGTACGCCCCTCCTCCAACGGCCATCTCCGCCCCTCTTCCGTCCTCTGAAAGTCGCCGTCCAGCGACCATCTTCAGTGGCCAGCTACGTGCTATGCACATCCATAACAGTCCCCCGCTAATTATCAGATACCTAAAGCCCCTCAGCCTACGGAGTACTATATTCATTAAAGACTAGGTACTATCCAGTGGGCATATTAGTGGTCTCTTCAGTGGTCGATTTGGCGGCCCTTCGCTGCCGTCTTGCACCTCATTCCCGGCACACATGAAAGGCACTCCCGAACGGTGCCCACCTTAACCGATATTGAGCCGGACCGAGGAGCCGTCTCCGACACGCAGGCGAGATGTCGACAGTGCCTGCCCCTCCTCTCCAACAAGAGGCATTGGCATTGACTGAGCAACAAGTCTCGCATCGTTACCTCGAGTCATCGGTGTCCGCTTCTGCAGGCGACCAGCAACTCGAGCAGCTTCAGCCCAACGGTGCCTACTATGCTCGCGATAACGTGACAAGCCGTCTCCACCGCCCATCCGAAATGGCCAACACCAACTCCAACTCCATCATCAACAACTCAACGTCCTCCGACAACAGTGACCTGGACCCACTATGGCAGAATCTCGACTGGTATGTATTGATCCCTGTAGTCTATCTGACGATATCATATATAGTGCCCAATCCATGTCATGAACCAATGCCTTGAAACACCCCTCACTCGCCTTATACGCCCATGACTGTTCTGTATAATCATCGCTGACAGGATGACGTTGTTACAGGGCCATTGGCCAGACCCTGATCATGGGTTGGGATGGGACTGAGGTCACACCCCAGATTAAGAGTCTCATTGAAGACCATCACCTTGGATCTATTATTCTGACGGCCAAGAATCTTAAATGTAGGGCTTTCCCCCCTTTACCATTCTTAATGCGGCATATCTCTTCGCTGCTCAATTGCTTGCTTCTCGGCACACTCACCAAGAAAGCTTCATGTTCAAGTATGAGCCAACCAAAACTAACATGCTTGGTTAGCTGCCCAGCAGACAGCCAGACTGGTCCAGGAACTCCAGATGATTGCGCAGAAATCTGGTCACCCACAGCCACTGCTAATTGCCGTCGATCAAGAAAATGGAGGTGTCAACAGTCTTTTCGATGAAGACTATGTCTGCCAATTTCCTAGTGCAATGGGTATTGCCGCCACTGGTCGAGCTGATTTGGCTTATGAGGTAAACAAAGCCACAGCTACAGAAATTTCGGCCTGTGGAGTCAATTTGATGCTGGGACCAGTTCTGGATGTACTCAACAATGCTCGATACCAACCCCTTGGTGTTCGTGCTACCAGCGATGACCCACAAGAGGTTTCCCACTTTGGTCTCGCTGCGTTGAATGGAATCCGTGATGCCGGTGTAGCGTGCTGTGGAAAACATTTTCCATCCTATGGAAATCTTGACTTCCTGGGCTCAAACCTGGATGTTCCCATGATTACACAGACCCTGGAAGAATTAAGCCTGAGCGCGCTGGTTCCATTTCGGAATGCCATTGCTACTGGAAAGCTCGATGCCATGTTCGTTGGTGGCTGTGGCATATCAAATCCTTCAATGAACATCAGTCATGCCTGCCTTTCCGATCAAGTGGTGGATGACTTGCTCAGGAACGAGCTTGGCTTCAAGGGAGTTGCTATTTCCGAATGTTTGGAGATGGAGGCGCTTAGCCATGATATTGGGGTCCAGAACGGTGCTGTTATGGCTGTGGAAGCTGGCTGTGATCTTGTTCTTCTTTGCCGTGCATATGATGTGCAGCTTGAAGCTCTGAAAGGTCTCAAACTCGGTTATGAGAATGGCATTATAACCAAAGAGAGAATCTTCACCTCTCTGAGGCGGGTCCTCCATCTTAAATCGACTTGCACGTCTTGGTCCAAGGCTCTTAACCCACCTGCAATTTCGCTCTTGTCCCAAATTCACCCTTCCCATTTAGCGCTGTCTCGCAGGGCCTATGATGGTTCCATAACTGTTGTTCGAGACAAGGAGAAACTACTGCCGCTTCCCGCATCAATGCATCCCGGCGAGGAGCTTCTCTTGCTAACGCCACTGGTGAAACCGCTGCCAGCATCCAGCCTGACCAAGAGCCTGAATGATTCCAAGCAGGATCCATCGACAATGTCGACAAACCATGATCAGTGGGCTCATCAAAACAGAGAAAGGGGTTCAATAATGAGTGGGGAGGGCGTCTTCCGCGAGTTTGGCAAGACACTTGCTCGATACCGAAATGAGAAACTTTTGCACACAAGCTATACAGCCAACGGAGTGCGGCCAGGTAAGTTTCGCGTCTTATCGTGTTTTTTTTTTTTTTTTTTTTTTTTTTGGCAGAGTCCGGCATGATGCTAATTATACTCTGTAGTGCACGAGAACCTCATCCGCAGAGCTTCGTGCATCATCATGTTCACTGCCGATGTCAATAGGAACCTCTACCAGGCTGGATTCACGAAGCATGTAGATATGATGTGCTCAATGTTTCGCAGCAAGGGACAAAAGAAGCAGCTCATCGTTGTAGCCGTAAGCTCGCCATACGATTTTGCTATGGACAAATCAATCGGTACATACATATGTACCTTTGATTTCACTGAGAATGCCATGTCTGCTCTTGTCCGAGTGTTGGTTGGCGATATAAACCCAATAGGAACTATGCCAGGTACTCTGCGGAAGAGCAAGAAAGTCCTGAAATCTAGACAGCATTGGCTTGTTGAGGAGTACGACCGGGAGCGGGACTACGGGGGGTTGACTGATCTGCTTCGATCTGTCCACAGGGCAAGCGATCCCGACCTACAGTTCCTCCAAACCACCAGCGCCAAAGCATTTGAGCTCTCTAACCAGAATATCAAAGAATTTCATTTTGTGGTTCGAAATAGCAGTACGCAGACACTGTACGGCTTTGCTGCTACATATTTCATTCACGGAGTTGGTATTCTTGGCGCACTGTTTGTCGATCCCGCCAAACGCAATGTGTCCATTGGCAGATCATTGCACCGCCGTGCCATTAAGAGCTTGACACAGCAGAGAGGCATCAAGAAGGTTCAACTCGGAACATGCTTCCCCAGTGTGTTTTTGGGTATTCCCCTTGACATTGAGATCAACACAACCAAAGAATGGTTTAGCAACAGCGGGTGGGACACTCAATTCCCTCGACGACTTACGAACATGATTATTCATGACTTGAGCGCCTGGTACGCTCCGGAAGGACTACTCCAGAGCATACAACGTGCTAATATAAGCTTCGATTTGATCCACGGGCTCGATAACGGTGATACGGTGTTGCACCATGTCCGTGCCAATGCAAACCCCGAGGTGTTTGAACTTTACAAACATGCACTCGAAGAGAATAAAACCTGCGGGATTGTGCGTGCCAAAGATCAGGCCGGGGTGATATTGGGCACCATCATCATTTGCAGACAGACCAGTCCACTTACCCTCGTTGTGCCGCCTCTTCATTCACGAGCGGAAGATGTAGGCGGCCTTCTCGCGCCGATTGTGCCGCCTTCACCCCTCTCAGCACTAGTGCTGCAAGGTCTCGCCCTGATGGGAGTCCGTCAAAACAAGAGTTATAAGGCGTCAAAATCAGTTGTCAGTTGGGTAAGTAGATTTTCTTTCGTCTTTTTCTTTTCTTTTTTGCTTGTTCCAAGGTTGAATTAGTGTTAACTCTATGATAGGTTGTGGATGATGCTTTTGAGCCACTTGTAGCAATGGGTTTTGAAATCCTTCAAGCGTTTGAAGAAATCACGAATCTACCAGAAACGTAAGACTCACCTTGCTTCAACTAGCTACCTCGGCTAATCGATCCACTGACCTTTTGAATAGTTTTCAAACGTGATATAGTAATATACTGCGCTATAAACTAGCACCCGAGCTTGTTGTAACTGTCATAGCAATTGCATCCAATTTACTTTACAAATCTTCAACTCTGTATCTTTACTTAGCGTTTTTTATAGCGATAGGGTTTATACCAATGGTTGATGGGTATTGGGCCAGAGAGCTATTGTGTTTAGTGACGGCAAACTTTTTGTTGTATATTTCAGACCATACTTGAGGCCATTAGTCGAGTCGAGGCCTTATCACGCTTCATCTGACGTTGATATGCACATTAGCCGCATGAAACTAAGATGTGTTTCTCTTCAGCTTTCGGCTTTAGGGGCAGGGCAATCAGTCCTTGGATATGACACGGAAACCTTTGGGACGAATAGAAGGTCTTGTTGTCATGAACTGACATGATTCTAAACATTGCGTCTTGATGATACGGACAGTCTGTGCATATTATATGATTAGTGCTTACTCCCTCTATCCTTGTGAACGAAATCTCGTTGTCACCGAGCTTGATTATGAGCCCTCCCTCAGCTTGATTATGCTGGGATTGGTGGAAACGTGCGGAAACGTGCGGAAACGTGCGGAATATGTGTAAAGGTGCGGAATGGATGCGCACGGAATGGCTCGCCCTAGTTCCATAATCAATCACTTGGTCAGCAGCATTGGCTGACACGTTTATGGGTTTCCAATCTTTTTTAAAGTTAGGGATCCCCCCGATCGCCCCGTGGCGCTTTGGGTGGAGAGGCTCCACAGTCTCCACTTCCCGAACCTCGGCCGAGTGAGCTGAATCTCCACACCAGCAGAGCAGCCAGAAGAAGAAGAAGAAGAAGAAGAACGGCGGAGATGAATCCGCAGATTTACCATGCATGACGCAGGGTTCGGTGAATGCGGCCGGGAATAGGAAAGGCTCGCGGCTGGAAAGTAGCCAACCGGCATGTGGGCGGCGAACCCCCCGCTGTCGTCCCCTCCCCCATCCATCCGGGTTAAATCATAGTGAGAGTGATAGGTTCAGTTCCCCCGTTGAGGCGATTTACCAATTATAGGGCTGACCGGTAACAACGGCACTCGGGGTGGGCCACATCCATCATTAACATGGATTATTATTATGATTCTTACATTATTCACTGCTGATACACAGCATTCTGTAGCAACAAGCGTTTGTTCTCGAAGCGTGGCGAACCGTTTGGACGCACATACACACACAAAAGACGGGGTGAGACTTTTGAAAGGGTGAGTGAGGTGACTAGGGGGGAAAGTGTCTTGCGTGGTTTTTATCTCTCTCTCTCTCTCTCTGCGACATGCTGATTAAATAAGGCATCAACGTCCGAAATTGTTCTCATTCATTGTTGCCCAGTTTTCTTACCTTCTCGAGCAGATACAGTTACAACACCCGAGAGAGAGAGAAACAAAGAATTCCTCTTCCTGGTTTGGGATGTATGCATTGTGGATGTTTTGTTTCTTCTGAGAAAGGATTCCGCAGAAAACCCTCTTTTTTTTTTATTGTCCCGTGAACCCCTACATGAGAGTTTGCATCGCCTTGCCTCCACCGTTTTCTAAAAAAGCTACCTACCTGTGGCAAACGACATATTCAGGCCAGGCTGCGTTTTCATTGGATCCCGCTGGGCCTTTTTTGGGTTGGAGCCTCGTTTTATTTCGGTGTATATTTCCGTCGGGAGAAAGGGAGAAAGACAGAGAGAGAGAGAGAGAGAGAGACACACACACACACCAAGAAACATACCCATCACGCCGTTGACAGGTAAATTACACGCGTGCGTTTGATACATCCCTACGCCATGGTTGGCGTTCCTACTGCTACGACGTGTCGGACGTGTAGGCAGCGAAAAGTCAAGGTTCGTTCACCCATGAACAAACCCCCCCCCCCCCCCTCTACCCCGTTTTTTTTTTCTTCCCCTTCATTTTCTTAGCACCAGTTAAGGAGCATGGATATGCTCGTATAGCCCTCTCATTTCACAAAAAAAACCACTTGTACTACATCCATGCTCATGATTCAGTGAGGACAGTGTGACGGTGCCAGACCCGTTTGCCGAAAGTGTTCCCGAGGTTCCAGGGCCTGTGGTGGTTATGGGACCGTCTTCGTACATCGCTCAGTCGACTCCTCATCCACCTCCTCCTCCTGGTCCTGCCATGACGGCAGCAGGCATGAAAATTCATGGGAGGACGACAAACCTCCAAGACCACAGCACAATGTTCCATCCTCGGTCCCCCACAAGGCTCTGCAAGGGGCAGATGCCCAATCCCAGGATGCCTTCGCCCTACTTCTGCAGCAGTGCCTACCTCACCTACCACAGGCCTCAGATGATTCGCCCCTAAGCTGGATGAGGTCTGTATCTGCGATGAACCTCAGCCCCATGCTGAGCTTGGCACTGGATGCCCTGACGTCTGGTTGGTACGGACATATTGACAATGTACCGGAACTGTCACTTAGAGGCCGTCACAAGTACGGCCAGGCACTGACTGGTCTGCGCCATGCACTTGGCAAAATCGGTTCCAATGAGGCTTGGGACCTGCAGCTACTTGTCACCATTGAGCTTCTGGCGCTATATGACCTATACGAATATGGCCATAGGTCAATGAAAGGATGGCTGGCTCATCTCGAAGGCGCAGAGAACATTCTGAAAGCACGACCTGATTTGGTAACAAACGTTGCCGCCTACCGAAAGATATTTCTCTCCCATCGCCTTATTGCAGTAAGTGTTACCTAAACGATATTTGCCAAAGTGTCTCATTCCTCTCTTCTTCGATGTTACTCTTTGGTCTTGGATCCAGATCTCTCGGGGACTCGAACCCCAACTAGGCACAAAACAAACTGCTGTCTCATTCTTTTGGCTAACACTTCAATTAGGTAGTCACTGGCTTATCAACACGAAAGAAAACATTCTTCACCGAGAGTCCCTGGTCAAAAAACCAACTCAAACGTCCAAAGGGAACAAACTTCCTCGATATTACGGACATTGCAGCACAAGTGGTAGAATTCCTCGAAAGTGCAGATAAGTTCAGTGCACAACAACGAGACCACCAGTCAAACGATGGCAATGCAGGTCAGGCTTTAGAGGTGATGGTTCATTATGCCACCTTGATCGATCTTCTCAAAGCATGGAGAGCCCGATGGGGTTACAAAATGCCACCAGGACCTCACCTCAATGTTTTCCGTCGTCATCTGGAGAGTTTCAGCGGGAGAAGCCCCAACCACTACCCAAGCAAGCTTCCAGAATCACTAGGCATCCCATTCAAAGTGCTCCAGCCGGCAAGACTACTCCATCTCTACAACGGCATCCTCCTCACGATGCACCTCACAGTATTACGTCTACAATGGGAAGGTAGTCTGCAATCCCCCGTGGATGACTTTAGAGGCCCCACCGGAATCTACGATACGCCGTCATCCTTAGTTGCCGAGGCGGCCGGCATTGCAGACTGGATCGTGTGGTGGGCCGATCTCTGTGTCCACAACGCGTGGCAGACTTTTGGCCCTGTGATTGGTTCCTTTAATCTGAATGCTGCTCTGGCGTGGTATGACTTTGAAAGAATGGTATGCCCGACTGGAATTGGAGGGCTCTCGGGGAGTCGGTGCCGAGAAGCAAACTATAACGAGTGTGTTCGGAGACTTGCGTTGCTCCATGCTTGCAATAACTACTATTGATGTATGCATTGATGTATACAGTAAACGATGTACACAATTTTTTTTATTAATAATCGAACAAGAAAGATTCACAGACAGAGGAATCTGTACCCTATTAATCACCTCCTCGATTTTGCATGCAACGTCGTGTTTTCAGTCGCATTGGGGACCAAAATGCTACCAATCAACATGACAAGTCTCTAGGAGAAGGCCTGCTAGTGCTCACTGCTGACCAGCTGTGGGCGAATCCTTTGCTTACGCTGGAAAAGTGTCCAAACATATTCTTCTTGCTTCAAACCTGCAACAATTCCAACCACAGCATCACACACTTGCCCAATCTATCAAGCATTCTTTTCACTCCCATAAAATTAAGCCTGTTCGCCCTCACACTCCTCCGAGTCAACTACCCTGCTCAAAGGCAGACGACAAAAAGAAAATGTCAGAGCCGGCTTACACCCCACTTTACAAAACCCTGCACCCCACGCCGACCCTTCCGGCCCCGGTCTCGGAGGGGTTCGCTCCGGTCAACAACATCAAGATATGGTACGGCTTGTATGGCCCGCCGCTCACCTGCGGAACCCCGCCCGTCGTCTTCTTACACGGCGGCAAGATTTCCGCACGGTGGTGGGCGCACCAAATCGAGCACGTTGCAAATGCCGGCTTCTTCCCCGTCATTGCGGTGGACACGCGAGCCCATGGCCGGTCGACGGATGATCCGGCAGTGCCGCTTTCGTACGACCTCTTTGCCGATGATGTCGCTGCTCTGCTTGTTCATCTTGGTGTTCCCACCGCCAGCGTGGTAGGATGGTCGGATGGCGCAAATACTAGTCTTGCGTTGGCAATGCGGCACGTTGAAATGGTGGATCGCATCTTCGTCTTTGGGGCAAACTACAACGCGAATCAGGCTAATGCGGAGGGTATCAAAGCGGTTCCATTTCTAAAGGATTTGGGGAACAGAATGAAGTCTGAGTATCAGGAAATTTCGGCGACTCCGGAAAGATTTGACGGTTTCATGGAGAGAGTATCTACAATGCAGGCAGAGCTTCCTGCCTGGGATGCAGCCGACTTTGCTAGAATCAAAACGTTGTATGAGGACCCGGTTCGAGCACCCATTGTGTGGATTGTGTCTGGTGACTCAGAGGAATTTATTCAGCACAAAGTGGCTGGCGAACTGAGAGACATGATCCGAGGTTCAAGTTTGGTTATACTACCTGAAGCTGGACACTTGGCGCCGTTGCAGGATCCAGAGACTTTCAACTGCATGCTTGATCGTTGGCTATCTCGTCGTCAGACAAATCAGTAGTATAGATAGAATATATATACGCGAGAGAGTCTATACTAAGCTCATCCAATGTTACATTGTTGTAATGAGCACGCAGCCCAAGCAATTACCCCTACGTTAAGGTGGCCTAGAATTTGTTTTATTAAACAATGAGTTTAGACTGTTTTGTACAACATTGGTGCTTGTTCCAACCGTTTAAGACGATTGGTCGAATCCCTTTAGGGGGGCTAAGAGGATGACATAGTCAATCGTGTATTTTTGAGCCATTTGATTATCCAATAATAATGTAGGTTTATGTCAGACACAAACCGGTAGTCTCACCCTCTTCCTACTTATGTATCAACACGCGCGAGTACGAGCATTGACAGGGTAAGTCGGCTGTGTGTCGTTCGCACTGTTGCTAAACTTTTTTCTTAAACCTCCCCACGCTTTGTCCGTAAGACTTACACTGTCGCACTGCACCTAATCAAGGGTGGGATTCGAGTCGGACAGAGGACTGGGTACAAGGCGGTCACGAGCCGTCCCATTCCTTGCTCAAGTCCATGACGCTTAATATAAACTGTGATGTGGTGTGTGCCGGACAGCGCAGGAAGCGCGAGCCCACGCTTTTCATGTTACTTTTGTAACCGTAGAGGTGAAATCGCAGGCAGTAGCACTGCATAATTCTCTCAAATGCCAATCGGCAGAGAGCAAGGGGTATTCGAGCAAAGACTGTCTTATTAGAGTATTTGGTGACACACGGCAAAACTTAGCTGAGAGATCCACCAAAGATGTAAAAGACGACTGTGCTCATGCACAGTTTGATATTCAGTTGCCTAGCCCACCAATCGAGATTGGTTCGGCAAAGCTGATGTGGAAGATGCACCATGATATCGGTTACGATGTCTTCGAGGTATTTTAAAAGATAGATATGAGGTAAAATTGAGACATTTGGTAATCGCAGGATTGATTCTCGAGGTAGGTTCGAGGATTCGCTATTGAAGTCGGTCGCGGTGGCCGAGTTCGAATCTCAATCGCGGCGATGGCTGCGAGGCGAGTGACATATGCGTGGATCCAGTGGACCCAACACTGATAATGTTTCTCGCCTGGTCCGATGACATGAAACTACTATAATGAGAGTTGGCCATGCTGAAATATAACAAGTGTCAAAACAAGTATCAACTTGGATCAGGTAGCGTACTGGCCCCAGTCACCCCAATTCAGTGGTAAACCGATATCGAGGTTTGCTTCAAGTGCTTCTTCCACGGCATCCAGATTGAAACTGGGGTCGATGTGGCCAAAGACATCTTGGCCAGATATCGCATCGATGAGGGAGAAGTCCACCGCATTATCCACCCCAATACCCGAATTAATAGACGCTGCATCGCTCGAATGGATATCATAATCTCGATGAACCGGGCCGCCTTGCCCCATCATTGCCGGCTTCGTCTCGGTGTCCGCAGGTTGAGGTGTAGCTTCTCTCGTAGCTAACGAAGTCGCGGCCCGCTCCATTTCCTTCAAAACCCTTTCTCCTAAACCAGCTACAACCTTGGCACTCCAAAAATGATCGCCGTACATTCTCAGCAGTTCACAGTTCCTCTTGAAGGAATTCATAGCTCTCGCTCGGAACATTGGGAGACGGCTGTGCCTCATCTTGCGATACTCCACACTCAGTGCAAGGGAGACAGCATAAGGGATGATTGGGAGCGGACTAAGGCAGTCTCTCGGTATGGCACAGGCTATGCGTTCGGCTGCGAGTGATCTGCGAGCATTGGCCGATGGTGGAGGCAATGTTGAAGCTGCAGTTATGGTTCCTGGCCGGGGTAGTCGACAAGAGAGAATGATGACGGCGTGATAAAAGGTTTCAATTGTTGCTGCACGTTCAGGTGAGATAAAACACAACAGATTAGTAGATTGCAAGTAACCTACCGATCAGTGAAGATGGAATCTTCAACGAATCAGAGTTTACAATCATTGCCTCAAGAACGGGCAAATCGATGTAGGCGACATTTCGAAGACCTGAGGCTTCCGCGCTTGGCCCAGGCCTATACAGCTCTATAACTTGGTCCAACCATTGAACCACGGCCAGCAGTAATCGAAAACAAGGCTGCCGCTTCCGCATACATGACTCGAGGTCTGCACCAATATCTCGCTCGTGAATGAGGCATGGGCGACCGTACATGGCAGCATTGATTCGATCCAACGCCCACACAGCACAAAACAGGTTCTCCAGGTCGTCACAATCTGGCGATTCGTACTTTAGAAGGTGCAACCCCAGGGTCTGTATATGATGGATGGCTCTGCCCCCAAGCTGAGCAGGCAAATCTGCTTCCTCAGGACAAGTCGGCTGCGTATAAAGAGACAACATAGTAAGGGCGCGGATATGTAGGACCCTGTCAGCAATGACACTCGTTTCCAAGATGGCGCGGATTGCCGAGGAAAGGGCTTGGGAATACTCTGAGGGCTGGAGCAAATGCGGCCCGTGGTTTTGTAAGCGAAGATATGGCACCATTTCTGGATCTGAGCAGGCAGCCAAACACACCAACTGTCGTATAACGATACTTTGCGGTCCGTCCATTGGCGCATTGATGGCAACAACTGGAATGACGGGGAACATGGGGTGGATTTTCTGTAAGAAAGAAGCCCTCAACCTGACAAAGTCGCTCTCAAGTGGCACACTGGATAAGCAAAACTCCCTCACAAACGGAAGCATGAAACGATCCATGATAGGAGGTGGGCGTGTGATGAACTGGCTAGGTTGATTAGAGCCACCATTGGTGCCGGCTGAAAACCAGACACCAACATCTCCCATTTGCGCAACGTCACGAGCAGGACCTGAGGCCGTGACCTCCATGAACATGCCCTCCGGGTTTAGATCACCTACAAATCGTGATGCCTGCGGCTTGACAGTGGCATCCTGAGAAAGTCTAGACGACGCCATATTTGGCGTGTTGCCCATGCTGAATGCTGGCAGAGCTCCGCCCATGCTGGCGGTGTTGACTCCGGAGACTCGGATCTCGCCAGTCACAGGCCCAACACTAGATCGGGGTGGGATAGGGTGCAGAGCCACAGGGCTGAACTGGTCAATAGGCAAGGCTCCAGCAGATGTGGGGGAGTTGACGGAGAGACTTACGAAGCCTGAGACGGGGAGGATTCAGTGCCCCGATGTTCTTCAGGCGTTGATTCATCCATGGTCGCAGCATCCTCTGCGTGGCTGCATCTTCGCTAAAGACCCGGACCATAATAAGTCAGCGATGTGAAGAACCAGCCATCAAGCAGTGGAGGGATAAGCCAAAGCCAAGACAACAGTAAGGGTCAAAAGTCATTTCATCGCTTTGAATTGGACGTGGTTGATTTGATACCTTCTTGCGTCGACATGATACACAGGCCTGCTGGACCTGCTTGCGCTTCACCGGCAGGCCGCCGCGATTCGGGTCTGACGCCACGAACTTCACCTTGCGCGCCGACATGGAGGCTGGGGTCGAAGCAGACGCGGACATGGTGGCGTCCGTCTCCGGGTAAAGGGCATCGCCTTGCCTCGAGTGTCTTGGGTGACGGCGAATTGTGCGCGCGGTGCAGAGTTGAGCGGTTTAGAAGGCTCCGGAGGGCTTCATCGTGTGCACCGCGACAATGGACGGGCAGAGAGGCAGCGGCGAAGGGCAATGGAGGAGGAGGGAGAGTGTCGGCGATGGAATTCAAGACTGAAATTCCTAGCTTCCAAAGTTGGCCCAGTTGCTCAGTTGCTCAGCCACTCGGCTTCAGCTCACGCCTCAATTTTGCACGATAGGCGAGAACGCTGAGGACAGATTAGTCATCGGCCTCGTCAGCCAACGTCGACAGTGATGAACCCGAGGTCAGAGCCGTCGAGCTTAATTACATTACCACTCACAGGGCGAGGTTTTGCTAAACTGAGCCAAGGGTTAGGCTACTAGTACTGTAGGTAGGTAGGTATTACTGTATGGTAAGTTACAGATGTTGAGCTCGGCATGATGCGACGTTGATCAGCTCACACAAGGTGCAGCAGCTGCCCTCCAGGATTCCTTTAGCTCGCCACCACCACCTGGTGTGGTTGTTTATTACTGTTCTGATTAATATCTCAGGCTTGGCCAGGTTGCGATACAGATGCGGCACTCGATTTCTCCGCTCGCGTGCGCAATGACTGGCGATATTAATACGGCATTGCAGAGTGTATTAATGTAAGTAACCTGTTCGACTTCGTACCCCATACACATACATTCATGCATACCTAGGTTCACAGGTAAAGCGATGAGCCAGTGAGGCTTGAGATATTACGCTACTGGGAACGTTATGTATTAGTATGTGGCCTATGACGAACTGTTACAGTGCAGGGAACTCAACCATCCATACAGCATACAGGCATAGCGCCTTTGAGCGCCTTACAGGGCCTAGCTTGCAGAGCTGTTAGCCCCAGCCTATACTGTGTCCGGCGCTGTAAACTTCCCCCTGTCTGCTAAATTGGTAGCCAACAGGCTAAATTTGGCTAATGCGCGCTGGTTATTACTGGAGGCAGGATCAACCAATGGGTAGCCCCTTCCACGGTGAATCACGGCCATGGATGCCTCGCTACGCTGGCTTCCTCAACTGCCGACCTGTAAATCTCCAGCTCTCAAATTGAGTCCCCTCATCCTATCTACACAGGCAGATGTGAGAGGTGCGAATACAAGGCACGAAAAGAACACGCACGGCATGCCCCACCACTGTACACCACGCAGTCCAGCCCGTGGCAGATGGATGCTCTTTCTCACAGATTGCCGGATGCGAGAGCAGCCACTTGTGAAGCACTAGTGGATGTGCGGCATCCACAATTCCGGGATCCTGGGCTTCAATCGCGTCCACATGCAACCGTTCCCCGATACGACCTATAAACTCGCAAGTCGGAGATGCGGTTCTCGCTTAGTAGTCACGGTGTCGGGTTCATCCGTTGGTTCAACTGGCGAGGCGTGAAAACATCAACATCACAGTCCTCAATGGCGGTCAGGCAAGGAGCCCCGGAGTTCTTGGCCCGGCCTCTTGAATAAAACTTCACTTTGCCCACACGGGCCACACCTATGGTGCTTGCATGGAGCAGAGTACGCCACTTCCCTACCTGCACATCGCAAGATGAGCCCTGTACGTTCTGGCGCGCCTTTCCAGTGGCTTCACAGCTCTGTCAAGTCGATCTTCATTGCCCCGCCTACTACTAACAACGAACCTCTCCACATCTGCAGCCTTCAGTGCGAAGACCGACCCCAACTATCAGCCACCGTCTTGCCTCAGGGTTCATTTTGGTTTCATGACGACAGTGATGCGCCAGCTGCTACCAACCTTTCTTCCTCAAAGGAGAAGAATCTACTAGAGTTTGCCAGGTCTAAACTCTATCGTCTTGGCAAGCTGAGATGCATTGTGGTAGTTAGCATGCTCGCTGGCGTGCTGGCCATCGGAGGAATCGCCAGTGGCGTGCTGGTAGCCAACAAAGCCGCAGCAGCTTCCCGCCAGCCCAGTTCGACTGGAAATAGATCGGATCAACCGGGAGACACAAACATTACACCTATCGCGGCAATCCACTCTGATTCCCAACTGGCCACCTCCTTCTCGCGGAGCCCAGCAATGAACTTCCGCATCCTCGTGTTTCACGACCTCAACTTGGAGCTAACTGTGACTGAATGGTGTGGAAAAAAGAATGACACATATAGATTGAAAGACCGCATGGGTGATCAGAGCCCTCCCAAACCTTTTCGAGGCTCACCATTCCATCTTATCGCGTTCGGTCTACAAAATGACTTGCACTTGTTCTATTTGGCCACCGACAATCGCCCAATCCACCTCTCCCGGTTGTCTGGACGGCGTTGCGAGAGTACTTGGCAGATAGGATCACTGGAAGTAAGGGAAAGTGTTGTCACTAAAGGTAGCCGAGCAACACATGATCTACGCCTATCAGCAGCCGTGCTACCGGCCACAAACGACACGTTCCAACTGGGAGTCATATACCCTAGTGAGAATGGAAATAACTCATTTGTTCTTGCGTCGAGCCCTAGCCCAGAAGTTCGAGATGGCTGGTCTTCAAATCACATCAATCTGAGTGATATGAATGCGCCTGCAAAACCTGCAAGCGATTCACCTGGGTTGGCTGTGTTATCAACTCACTTACGTCACGGACAAGTTGGTGTAGCTGTCAGGGTTCTCTGGGACTTGGCCAATGACGAACATCCAGCCACGTTTGGTTTAATTGACTGCGTTTTAGATCACAGTGGAGTAGCAGCACAGTGTGTATCATTGTCTGGTTGGGATAGTAGTTTGCCCCTAAAACCACAGCTAGTTCACGGCTGAATACTAATGAAATTTGCTAGACGAAGTTGTTCACCAAAAGGTCATGTCTTATCCTAAACCCTTAAGATTTTCGCACATCTCTTTGCCAACTATTGATGTAACAGAGAGCCCAAAGTTCCTTGTTCTAGTACTCGACGCTACTGGCAATCTCTACGAATTGTACTGGAACGGGGCGATGTGGGCAGGAGTATGGCCATTTACTGTTATTGGAGCCTCACCCTCCGAGACAAACCTAACGTTTTCAAGTGTGTCATTAACTGAAGACGGTTGGCTCTGTGGGAACTCAAAAGGAAAACTCCTGCATTTCAGGAGGGTCAATGGTGATGACAAGCACGGTGCAGGGTGGCAAGCAATTAGGGCTGCGAACACTACTCAGCTAGGATGGGCATATCTTGTGGAATGGTCCTTGCGAGCAATAGTATATCTGTTTCTCAGGAGACTGGGACTCAGATTTACCTTTTTTTTCCTACAGGAATCCCCCAGGAGCCCAGAGAAGAGCCATCCCGGCAACTTAGTCAATGCTGTAAGCTTTTCTGTAACCCATGCCATTCACTGTCAAGTCGCTCAATGCTGTTTTTTTCATTTGGTTTGAATCCGCAATCGCGAACGTGCATCGCTGCAGCAATGCCACTTTCGAAAGCAAGCTCTTTAATCAAGACCACTGAATAATGGCATCATCTTTCTAATCATTGGTGAATAGGGGTTATCGGCGTTCTCTATCTGGGATATTTATTATTAATCAACCCACCCCCCCCCCCCCCCCTTTAAGAGCCGACATATCTTGTTAATCGCTGCAATTTTCGAGCTGAATTGTTAGAACTTCAAATTCATGCAGAGAATTTCCCCCCCCCAAAAAAAGATAGTACTCTAGCCACCACGCTAACGCAGCTCCGTAGTCTTTTCTTCTTCCTAAGCTGGGGATAACAAGGCCATGGCGCGGAAGACAACCATTCCGCTGCAGCATCTTCCAGCTCTGCTGCCAGAACGGCCAGAACAGGAGCGCGTGACGGCACGCTATCACTACTACTCCATCTCGCGAAGAGGGAAGCACCCGATGCGACCTTTTTTAAGGCGCTGCTGCTGCGTGGCGTCTGCTTTTCTAGTGGTTGCAGCCATTGCAAGCGCCATTCTGGTCGCGGTCACCTTCACGAGAAGGGTTGCTGATCGCCCACCACCCTCCACCTTGCCAGCGCCATCAGCTGAAATTAGGATTTCTTCAACATACCCGCCAACAGTACATAGCTCGGATAGGACTCCAACTACTGTTTTTGTGACTTTACATAATAGCCTTTCGTTGATATCATCTACTATCCTGACACAAACAAGGGGCTCAGGGTCTACAGAGACAACGAGCCACTCCGTCATAGTCTCAACAAAATCAAGATCCGAGATTGATCATACCTCAACACTGACGGCGTTTGCCACAAGCACGGAAGCCTCAGGATTGTCAGAAATATATCATTCCTCTCATCTAGCAGCCGTCTACGTGGACAAATCAAAGACGGATGAGAATAGACGACTTTTGCTCTGGCAGGATGATTCTAGCGATCTCATTGCTACAGACTGGACTGCTCAAGGAACTTTGCGATACAGGATTCGCGACAGGATAGACTTAACACAAAACAAGCCTTTGAAAGGCACGCCGCTGGCTGCAGCATCAGATGATGCAGGTGTCATCCACGTGTTCTACCTCAGTACCAGTGAAAAAATAGGGTACATTTTCCATCCACCAACTGGCGATTGGAAATCTGGTGGCGTCTTAGGTCGGGATAGGGATACGATCGAGATTCACCGAAAATCCACACTCTCAGCAGCGTGGCATCTTGGCGAGAGGGGCACCAAAGTCATTGCTCTTGCCTTTCAAAGCCCGAACCGCAATCTCCAACTAGCTGTGGCAGAGAGACCCGAAGAAGGTTCTGATTGGTTAGTGGTGAATATAAATTCATTTACTAAAGAACCTGAGATCGGCTCCTGGGAAAGCCTGGGCTTCTCTCTGGCTGGCGATTGGCAGAGTGCACGTGAAAGTCCCGAGCGTAGCTTCCGGGGTCTTTTGATGGCTGTGGAGGGGGAAAATTCGGTATTATCGTGGGAGTGTTCAATCGACCTGTCCTCAACGACGAGGAACAAGATTGGGTGCCATTGGTTTGAAGAGATTTTTCTAGGTGCGCAACCCATTAATCTGTTTTCCCCTCCCCCCAAAACCAAGTGGGAAAAAAAAGAAATTCACAGAAGCTATAAACTTGTACTATATTCTAACCATGTTGCAACTTTACTTTGCAATAGATGAGAACGACCAGGGTCTACAGCTACCCGCATGATCCAGTGTATTCACTTGGGTACGCACAGGACACAGTGCGGATGGCTCCCCAGCATCCCAGCTCCCATACGAGTTTGCCCTTTTGTATCTGGAGGACACCAGAGGCAAGATTGTAGAAAACCGCGTGGGAGTGGACCTGCGCAGGGTTCCCGGCACAGGGTTTCCCACTGAAAGAGCTATCGAGGCCATTTGCAGCACAAGCGAGAGAGTTGTATTTGCACGGTCTGGTGGGGATCTGCTCGTTTTCAAGCTAGAGAATGATGGGTGGACGTGGAAGATGGATGGTGTGCTTAACACGACACTGGTTGACTAGAGGTTGCGCATTGATTTTAATTTTCTTCTAAAGTGTTCCAGAGCGGGGTTTTGAAAGGGAACTAAATAGTGAGGAATGGGGATTTGAAAGCTGGCTGTGAAGCATTGATCTTTTTTTCTTTCCTTTTTTTTCTTTCCTTTCTTCCCCTTTTCTCCTCTACGTGGTTTGTGCGAATGATCGGCTGTGTGCGCTTGTTTTCCTTCTCTCCGACCTTGCGGGCAAGCCCTAGAAATGCAAAGCGCGTCGTCATTGTGAGGTCGACATAGGCATGTATTTGAATCATCTTTTGCCACTAACCTCTCACTTAACCCTAATTTACTATGGCCTAGTTGATTGACAAAGCAAGATTCTTGGGAAATCTATACGCTATCATCCTCTAGAACAAAATCAAGGATAGCTACTCATTTGGTTTTCATCACAACATAGTCAAGCCCTTGCGTAGGAGAAAGAAAGGCAACGCGTTGTTTACACGCGCTATCAATTCTCAGCAGTATCTACCTAGCTAGAATAGGGTAGGATACATAATAACGAGATGGGACTCTGAAACACGACGGGCCGGCGCGACAGGCAAACGGTTGGCCACCAACTGCCGGCGACCGGTGGGGCCGGCCGCCCGATAGGCCGGGCGCTAGACCACGTTAGGACCAATGTAAACAATGTCAAGCTGCAACGCCCCCAGGAGGAACGCCATAGGACGCCATAGGACGGTTGAGACCCTCCTATGCAGCAGAAAGACCCCATAGGCACGTCTTGCGAACACGGGGGCTTGCAGCAGTTGTTGTTGACGCGATCTGTGTTGCATCGCTTCGGTCCCAGAATCTGGGGTCTTCTTTGTTTACTTGGTTTACTGTGGTCCACCCCCCCCATTGCGAATTTATAGGGCTCTGTGAATGCAGGTCTGCGGAACTCAGGCCCATCTTCGCACGCTTCATATCGGTCACATCACTATTTCGTACAGGAAATAGGGTCGGGAGATAGGCGGCCACAGCAAAGGGCAAGGTCAGCAGAGCAAACATAACAAACATGTCAGACCTTGATCTCCCCATTGCACTCCGACGAACGCGTCGCTGCAGCGTCGGAGTCAAGCAGGAGCCAGAAGCATCTTCGTCCATCATGCCCCCAAAGACTCCTCAACGACGGAAGAAGGGAGTTCGCTTCTCTGATCCAGGCCCGTCTTTCTCAAGTGGTCTCACGCCTATGATCCGCCGCACCTCCCTCGCCACGCCGAAACGTCGACGCTGTTCCACGCCGTCTAGGTCTTCCGGCAAGGGAACTACTGCCGCTGCCGCTGCCGCTGCACAATCCGGCATCTCAGCATCGTTGGAACACAACAACGAGCCTGTCAACTTCCTGCCGCTCCATCAAACTGCCGACGGCCGTGTGGAGCGCCGAGTTCGCCGTAATGGCCTCCGCGACATGCTGAACAAGATCGAACAAGATAAGCGGCGCAAAACAAAAACCGCACAGACGGCCATTTCTAGCTTGAAAGCTGAGCTCAAGGCCCGCGATAGGGAGATATATGAGCTTCAGAACGCGACTGTCATCATTGACACGGAGCGTATATGGGATTTGGAGCGGCAGATTCATGATCTTCAGGGGGAACTTGAAAAACGCACCACTACCACCACCACACACTCAGATCGTGGCAAATGTTCGTCCTGGAACTTGGACTCCCGGGATCCCTTTCCAAATGACTTCATGGACATGACTCCAGAGGAGGACCACTTCGGGGACGTAACAATGGTGCATCTGCATGCTAGCACCCCATCGAGAGCCAGGTCATCCTTTCCAACGCCGCCGGCGACGAGCCCTGTCATTCCCACAGCCCCCGCATCACCATGCTTCAGACATGTGCCACTCACGCCGAGCTCTCACACTGGTGTCCAAGTACAACTTCCAGATCCAGAAAGACAGCAACTCGATGAAGAACTGGCATCCTTACAACTAGAAGTCTGCAAACTGACGACTACGCTTGATTCATACAAGAGTTTAGGCGACCTTTTAGCCGAGCGCATATCTGCCGCTGCCCCAATATCTTCCGATACATCTTTAACATCTGTGACAGAAGGGCTGGAGGCCCAGGTTGGGATGCTCATACAGACCATGTCAGACCGAACCGTCGCTCTTGCAGCGCTCACGGCATCTATCAGTGACTTGGGTTTTCCAGGCCATGACGCTGGAGAAATGATTGCAACTCTCACTTCTGGGTTTCGGGCGGCTCGGCTGGAGCTGGAATACCTCACACCAGGCGAAGTCACGCTGCCTCTCACATCACATGGGGCTGAGGTTCTAGACCTACTACTCACTCAATTGCGTGCTCTTGCCACAAAGGTGAAGGAAGATGAGGATACTATTGATGAGTACCATGATATTGAGCTATCACTGCGCAAGCAGCTCGATGCCCGTGTGTCCGTCATGGACAGCATGCAAGCTGAGATGTCAAAAGCAGAGAAGCTGGTGGAAGAGAACAACGCCAAGATCCACGAGCTTGAGGTAGGGAATGACAGGCTCAAGGGCGCAGTGGACGGCTACGTCCGTGATATGGCCGAGCTAGAAAGGCTCGTAGAGAGAATGGAACAAGAAAATCGTGAATTGGAAGCCACGAGGTCTGCTCAGCAAAAGTCCAATGCCGACAGCATTGCAGCCAAAGACACGAGCATTGCAGAACTAGAAACCAAAATCGCAGAGGCCGTCAACCGAAGCGCAGACCTGCAGAAAGAAATCAATGACTCGCAAGCACACAATACAAGACAGGCAAATATTCTGAACAAACGACATGGAGAGGCACTTGCCCTCCGAGATTCGAGAGTAACCCAGCTAAGGAGTGAGGTTGATCGAGTCAATGATTCTCTCCGTGCCGCACACGAGACCATTCGCACGCTGCGAGTAGAAAACAGAGGATTGAAGACAGAGATGGATGTCGAGAAGGAAAAGGCCAAATCGGCCGTGGACTCGATGAAGGGAGAGCTTCAGCGTGTTTTGCAAATGAGCCAGGAGTTTCTCAACAGCTCTCGTGAGTCTACTGGGCCGAGAGATGGCGAGACAAAGTCATCAGATGGGCCAAACGTTATAGTCAAACCGGGTACTTATCTCAACCCGGATCTGGCTCGAAGAGGTAGTGGCAAGATGCGGAGGAGACATGACAGCGGGCTAGGCTTCTTGGACGAGGATGAAGAGGACTTCTTCTGAGTCGATGCTCACGGATTGTATTTCCAACAAAGCTGGAACGCCATCTTGGTGAACTTGTAGAGAGCTTTTTTCAGTCATTTACACTATTTCCTTTGTCGTATATGTAACAATTGAACATCTCGGGAAAACATCCGAGGCCATTATCCTTTATCGAAATCATTCGTAGTGCTATGATATTGAAACGCAATAATCAGAAACCTAAGCCAGGCCAATTTTCCAATAAAAGATTTGCTAGCCTCCTAACCCATTTTGACCAGAACCCAGAGAATCTCTCCATCGCCTATTGATAAAATTTCCAGTGAGGCTTGTAGTCACTTGTGAGCTGCTGATCCAATACCAGCGCCCTGAAGAGCTCGATTGGCATGAAATTTGACTTCAAAAACGTGTCATTGAACTCCTTTTCCGTGAGATGTCCGCTCTGCAATACCTCTTTGCGGAGCTTGAACAGTTGCAACGCGCCGAGCATGTATCCAGCTTGGTAGAGTGGGCCATAATCACCAGCAAAGGACCTCCTCACCTCGCCTTCAGCTGTGGACCGTTCATGCCCAACCCAGTTGACCAGTAGATCGATGCACTCCTGAGGTGTCATCTTGCCAAGATGGAACTGAAGTGAGAAGATGATTCGGGCACACCGGTGCATGCGCCAGAACATGGTACCGATGCGGTCTTCCGGCGACACGAAAAAGTCTTGTCGCTCCCAGAAGACGAATTCCCAGTACATTGCCCAGCCTTCGATGTTGAACGGTGTTGAGAATAGCTGTCTGTGAGTATTGTGGCGCTCAGACATGTAGAGATGCAGTCTGTGGCCTGGTATGAGTTCGTGAAACGCCGTGGCACGAGCAAAGTGTCGGTTATTTCCACGCATCACCATCTTCTTTAAATCGTGCGGCATATCTACTGTCGGATAGGCAACTTGGATCATAGGCCCACCCAAGAAAAAGGGAGCTACTTTCTGGAGCTCTGGGCTCATCATGATCATGCGGTATGTCTCCTCAGCCAACGGCGGCACAGTGACGAGGTCGTGATTGCGAACAAAAGCAGCGCCTTCTCTCGCGAGTCGAATCACCAATTGTGTTTGTTCGCCGGGGGGCACAGACTTGGTCTTTACATATTCAAGGGCCTTTTTCCAATCATCTCCGAAGCCGAGTTCTTTTGAGGCAATCTTCATTTGCGTTTCGCACCATTGAAACTGATCCTTAGCAAGTGCAATGAGCTCTTCTGGTGAATATGCAATCATTTCTGCCTCCAGCTCAACCAGCAAAGCTTTCCTTCCAATCGGCTCGCCAATGATTTCATCTTTATCGCCGGCATTCATTCCGGCAAGTTTCGTCTGAATCACAGGCACATACTGCGCCAGGACCTCGTCTACTGCTTGCCACGGCCGCGTCACCCACCAGTCAAACAAGGGATCGTATGAGGAGTAGAAGCGAAAGAACTCGCTAAGATGAGTACGCAGTTCCGATACGACTTTGGAAGCCTTGTAGGCTACTGTGCTCGTCGTTTTAATTTTCCCATTCTCTACATCAAGTCGAGCGCCAGTAATCTTGTTTTTGGCTCGCTCTAATATCCCAGCCACGCGGTCGGCACTCATGGGGATAACCTCCTCGCGGGCTTCGCAGACGGCTATAATGGAAGATGCAAAAGGAATCAAGGATTCGAATTTTTCTTGCATCTCTATTTCAGACTCAATTTTCTCAGTCTTCCGCCGCAAGAAGTCCCGGAGAAGTAAAAAGTCGACTCGGTCATGTTGGTTCAAAGCCTCAAAGTCGAGCTCGAAGAGCGCGGTCAGCTCGGCTTTGTAGTACCGGCCCAGGCGGGCATGGCGGGCCGGAGAGATGGAGATGCTGTAAAACGTGTTGATTTCCTTGAGGTCGACTCTGACTCTGCGCACACGATCTGACATGGACTCGGACGATGCAGAGGACTTGGCCACACTGATCCAGTCATCATCCATGCTAGCGAGCGAAGCCGAGGATGGGCGAGAGCTCTGCTCCATGGTAAATGAATGAGTGGGCCAAACGGCTCTGGTGTCTCAAAAGTGGCGCGCTGTGATGCTAGACGATCTCCAATTGAGTGGATGGTGAGATGTTAAGATGGCGATGCTGTCTCTGGTGTCGATTTTAGATAATGAGGGGTTGGGGTAGGATCTCAACCTCCCAAATGGCAGGTGCAACCGTACGATGAAGTCATAACAGTTGCTGCAGCATGCCAGCATGCCGTCACGACATGTCATCACGGTGCTATTAGTCAGGTAAATACAGTCTGGGCTGGTTCTCCCCTGGAGGAGAGGTTGTAATAGTAGTACAGGGGCGTACAGCGCTCCTCTCCAGGCTGTGGTGCACTGAATGAATGGCCTAACCCTTGGTAGTACGTACTTTCGGCGAACTTCAGAAGACCTACTACCTAATTCATTCAGATTCATCTCATTCCTGCATCACGAATTGGGGGATTATTGCTGTAAAGTCTCATGTAGCTTTGTATATAAGTACTTAGTTTCCTTATGCTGTTGTATTTCATTGGGCCAACCGACTTCTGATACCTTATCATACAATCACTCTAAAGTAGAGCAATCATGTTAGTGAACTACGGCCAGCATCGGGCCATCTACCTTGAGTGTATACCACATAGATGCATTTCGGCGTTCGGCATGAACAGGTCGCCTCAATATCTTTTTTTCATACAGACCAGACGTGATATTCCTTTCTGAGGCTCTTACAAACAATTTTCATGACTGTTATCATTATTGATGCATCTCTAATACCTAATTGTAGGATCTACTATCTATCAATCAACACACAGGGCGTTTCGGTCATCCATAGAGCCGCAGATCCATTCGTCTGACAAAGGGGGTGAACCATTTTCGGACGTCCGAACACCAGCATACTTTTACCTCCGACGACGGGCCTCCTAGCCCAAAAATTTCAACATCATCATCAAAGCAACGGCTGTCACGTCCTAATTGCGCACACCCTTGAATATGACATGAGATGCCGGCTATGTAGTCTTCCCCACCGCTGCGGCTTCCAAAGGGATATATTCCTTATTCCCCAGAAGTATTTATAATGGCCATCTCCGTTCTACGCGCCGTCATCCGGCGGCGCATCCATAGTGGTTTGCGCCAAAGCCCTCAACGACGAGCGCAGTCCTCCTCCTCCTCATCATCATCACCAAATAAACAACCCCCACAGCAGAAGCAGTCAGAGGACACAGACACAGCAACGTCCAAGATTATAGCTAGCGACTCAGTTCCCATCCCTATCCCTAGCACTATTCCGCCGCTCCCTATCTGGCAGCGTCTCGGTCCCTTGACCAAAGCCGCCCAGGCGTACTCGAGATCGCAGCGCAAGCGGCCCAATGTCACACAGATCGTCAGCGCGGTATGCATCTTCCTATGTGCGGATATTAGCGCTCAGAGTATGAGTGCGAATGAGTATGACCCCAAGAGGACAGCGCGGAGTGTGATAATAGGGGGCGTCGCCGCCGTGCCGCAATATAAATGGTATGCCTAACACGATGATGATGATTTTCAATTACACCAAAAAAAGAGAACATAACACTAAAAAAAATTCTCAATCTAGGCTCGTCTTTCTCTCCACAAACTTTAACTATTCCTCCCGCATCTTGTCGCTGGCGACTAAAGTCGTCGTCAGCCAGACACTCTTCACCACAGTCTTCAACACCTACTTTTTCGGCGCCCAGGCTCTCTTATCCGGAGAAACCCTCGAGGCGACCGTAGAACGTGTCAAGAACACTGTGCCTGCTAGCTGGGTCAACTCGTGGAAAGTGTGGCCCGCTTACACCGTCTTCAGCATGTTGTACATTCCGCTCGAGTACCGGAGCGTCTTTGCTGGTGTGATTGCCATTGGGTGGCAGACGTATTTGAGTTATCTCAACAGACTGGCTGAACTGCGAGCATCAAGGGATGGTGCTGCTAGTTTGGGCATGGAAGACGCTGATGATTCCGTTGGAACCAAAGTTACGAGCATCACTGCAACACCATAACACACAATTCAACCATGTATTACCTTTTTCTTTGTCTTGATAGAGATTGTTTTGGATAGCGTTAGGGAAAACCTAGAGAATAGAGGATCGCACTTTGTGCCATTATAAATGAGAAACGCTTGGCAAAATAGTCATCACACTTTACATACGCCTAGACACATCAAAGGCTGTCAAAGTAGTAGAATATAGACAGCTTAACTATATGAGGATCATAATGAATTAAATTATAGTAAGCATGTGCATCCCGTTGCACTTTTCCCTCATTATATTCATCATCATCACGTTTCAAACCCTCCTTAACCTAACGTAGCAGTCCTTTGGAAGATTGACTAGCCGCTCCACGATTTCCGGCCCGTTCAATGATTCGTCCATGCTCTCAAACTCAAAATTCCACAACAACAGCGTAATCATGGTTCGCAATTCCAAATACGCCAGCTTCTTGCCAAAGCATTGTCTCGGACCAGCCGAGAATGCAAGTGTTGGGCCGGCATGCGGGTCAAAGCTTTCGCTCTTTGCCCCCCCATCGCCGTTGTTGTTATTGTTGTTGTTGTCGTTGGGTTTTATTATTATTCGTTTTAACCATCGCTCCGGTATGTACTGATCAATGTCATCGCCCCATGCTGGCACACGGTCCAGGACGTTTTGTGACGCCGAGGAGCGTAGCAGCTCGTTGATGGGTAATGCAGGCTCCGTCATGGAGGGCCCGCTTAATGGAAGAATGATGTCGGTTCCCTTGGGGATTGGATAGCCCAGAATCTGGGTATCGCATGTTGAGGTCCGCACAATGAGAGTTGCGACAGATGCGCAGCGCAGCGTTTCTTCCATTACTGCATCAAGGAAAGGTATTGAGCTATCGCTTATTTCTTCCATGCTTGGCCAGCGACCATTCTGATGCGCCTCGTGGTGGGTATTGTATATCTCCTTTCGAAGCCGGGCTTGAACTCTCTGGTGACTTGACATGTACTTTACCCACCAAGCAAGAACTGTTGCTGTGGAGTCATGTCCGCCAAGTAGATAGCCGAGTACCTTTATATATCAGTCAGCAGAGGCTCAAACCTCAGGAAGAAGGAGAGGCAGAATATACATACCTCGTCTCGTATCCGCGCAGAGTAAAAGTCCGGTTGTCTATCAGCCTTCTTGGCCGCGTTCATCTCTCTCCATAACAGTTGATCAAGGGCGCTTTCACAACCATCCGACCCCGAATTAGCGAGCTTGTGTAGGCTTTTTACAGTTTGCCGTTGGATCAAGCGCCGTCTGTGCCATTGGGCTCTCGCGTGCTTCGGGTTTAGCAAAGCCAACCACTGAGAGAATGTAGGGAATGCACTTTTCTGTGCGACAGCCACCATTTCGGGGATATCCAGCAGGGCTTCTATTTCAGGGTCTATTGGACCCGGTGGGAAGTTGACTGGGTCGTCTGCAATTCGAGAAACTCCCGGATTGACTGAGTGGACATGGCCAATCTCATGTCTTAGTGCAGTCTTGGTATCTTCCATGCCAAAGGCCACGCTGCAGATTATGTCTAGTGTTGCTAAATAGAGATCATTCCCAGCTGAGAATGGTCTTCCATGAGCTTTGTGCCTTTTCAGGTCCCAGAGCTCAACTAGGAGCGTCACCCGGTCGTACACTCGCGGAGCAGAGATCTTTTTATATATATATTCATTTAGCAAAAGTGATGCTTGAAATAAAAAAAGGAAACAGGCAAAGTGCCACATAAGGGATAAGTACTATGCTTACCTCTTTCAAAAACTTTGGCGTCATCAGATCTCTGATAAGCTCTCTGTGGCACTTGAACCTGGGATCGCTTGATTTCATAGTGAAGTGAAACTCGGGTGCTGTCAATCCAACACATTCCTTGTTTCTGTTACTGCGGTCAAACTCCTTGGACCGACGAGAGCATATATCCATGACCTCCCGATAATCAGAGACAATGACGGTTGGTCGTCGAAACGGGAACAGAAAGGCCTGCGATACTGGGGAATTATGTTGACTAGGCTGCTGCCAGATCCATTGTCGACGATACTGGGCACGTTTCATCTCTTTTAAGTCACCAAAAAGGCTTCGAGATGCCCTCATATTGTATGGTATACATGGCAGCGGCTGAGGCAAAGCAGCTAGGTAGACAACGTATACCAGAACGGCACCAACAAGACATATTAGGGGCAGGACAAGAATATCCGCCTCAAGTTCTTGAAAAACCATGATGTGCGAATCACTGGTAGCCAATATAGAACGGCACGAAAGGGGATCAGAAACGCAAAATAGAACAACCAACCATACCAGACAGGTGCGGTGACTGGCCCGCGTCTTATAGCTGATTCAGAGTCACATGTAGTCGGGGGAGGAGAGGGGGGGGAGGAGGCTAGGGAAGTTTGTTATAACGGGACAGTTCCAGAGCCACGCGGTGTCTCGATACCCTTGCGCCTCAAACGCAGGGAGACAACAGAACGGTGATGACCTGCATCTTGATGAGCGAACAAGATCCACCTTGTCTGCCTACCTGTTGTTGCCTGCAATTGTAGCTCAGCGCCGAAGGTGGTGTGTTGCTGTTAGCTCACAAAATATCTTTTTTTTCTTGCCAATGAGTTACCCATGAGTGCCTAGATAGGTATGCATCCGAACCGGAACGCAGTCCGCGATCCGTACAGCCTCAAACTATGCCCATCACATCGTTCACACCCATCACCAACAAACAACCCTTTCCCATGACTGTGCTGGCAAATGAGGCGTTCTTTTTTTCTTGCCCATGCTGGTGACCTTGCGGCCATGAACTCATTATGGAAAAAAAGTGCCCTGATCGGCCGAGACCCCTATGGGGGGTGTTCCATCACGCCGAGCTTCGCCCCCGGCCAAAGATAGAAGTTCCCCGGCGAAAAAAAGGGAGGGGAGGCAAAGCTGCATAATTTGATACAAAATAATGTTTGCCTAGCAGAGCCCTGTCAAGCCTGTCTGTCTGTCTGTCTGTCTGCACAAGGGCAACCGAGATATTTTCTCCGGTAACGGTCAACACACCCCCCATCAGATGTGTGTGATATTGGAGCAGCTCTAGCAAATAGAAAGACTACTACAGTGGAAGCATGACGCACCCGTGCTCATAATCCAGACAAGAAGTCAATTGCATGCTAGTGGACACACATATTAGCCGCCAATGCAGTGTCAGTAATTTACACCGTGTGAGTACACATCAGCAACGGTATGTTGGTTCCGATGTTTCCTCGTACATGACAAGAAACCAAGGTCCCCGTCCTGATGTGACACTCTGCCCAACTCTAGCTAATCTGGGTACTCACTCACCTTTGGCGTGATCTGTCTAGTGGTTCGTAGAAGCTGCGCAAGCGCCCAGAGCTGCACTCCAGTCAGCCCCAATCATGGGAAGCCTTGGGAAACAAAGGGATGTTGACCCCCCCCTGTCTGTCACCAACAAACTCGCTCGCCAATCCAACAGGTTGCCAACGGGTGCGATGCAGTTGGGGAAATAGCCGATAACTCGGATCACCCAGATTAGGTTGCCTTCTCAGCTGACCAGTAATTCCAAGATGAAAAAAGTGCGTCGGCCCTGCAACAATGAGTACAATACCTACAAGCGTGACGACGCTGACGGATGCATCAACATCGAAGCCCCGCAGCCAATCCGGGTTGCAATGACAAGTTGACAGTCGACTCAAACGCAATGCGACCACCCAGTCCCGTCCGATGCTCCGGGTTGTGAGCCGGGTGTGACCCTCCGGCACGGCTGGATGTGCATGAGCGCATCCAGCTTGCCTGAGCCGCGCCGAGCGCGTCTACATGATCCATGAATATGAACAGCCCGCATCCTTTACTACGTAGTAGTTGTAATCCACAGGGCCAAGTCATCTTCATCTACCATGCAGTTGAACCACAAGGGCCAGCGGCAAGACACATGGTACCCTGAACCTGCAGGTCCATGTCAAATTGACGGGCTGCTAGCTGGCGGATGCGCATCCTTACCGCCGACGGCAGTCAAACTGTGGAGATGCGATTTGAGTCAAAATTGAGCATGCCAGAGGGTCGGCATGTGAAGTCGGTGCGGAATTCGCCCACACCTGCGGATCAATAAGTAATATTCATGTCTCTCGAGCGAAACAATCCGTAATGATGGTGTGGGACACGCAACAATGAAGAGCAAACAAGTGTCCCCCGTCCGCAGGCATGGAGTAGCAAACAACGGGATGTCAATACTTTCTTTTGATCCTTCGCCATCAATCTGTTGGGTTTTTGTTTTGTTTTTTTTTTGCCTGCCGGAGAGGTGCCGCACAGTGGTCCGTCCCTGGAAAGCCAGTCTGCTACTTTCCACCGATGTCCATTGATGAGTTAAATCCCTTGGTGGGACGCCTTATCGAGACTCGTCCTCGCCGTTGCATCCACTTCAAACTCCGATCCCCCCTCAAAGGCGGCGGCGGCGGGCTGCAGATGATTAGGAATCAATGTTTTGGAACCCAGATCCCGAGTGGGGGATTGGCTATTAGCTATTGCGCGGGAAGAGAAGGAAAGAACCAAGAGACTTTGTGCAATGCATCCGTTTATCCTACCTACCCTGTAGTACTCCCATGACATCATAACTCGAACAAAGGAAGATCTGATGTTTGATAGTCATATCAAGAAATGCACAACAACAATACTTGTCACTTGATCCATTGGAATGCTGCATGGGCGGAAACGTGACGGCATAGCAAAGGACTCAGAACCTGAGAGCCGAATCTTCAGTACTGTATTCCTAAAAAAAAATCACTCATGAACTGGCCCTTTCATCAAGTTCCCTCACATGCGTCAAAACCTCTTCTTACTATGAGGTAAAGCAAGCCAATATTGACTGATATTAACAAGGTGCCACAAACGAAAACTATCATTCATGTTCAAGATCGAAATAAAACCACTATGTACTAGGCATGCATGTATTACAAAAACGGTTCAAAGTCCTTCAAATATCGCGCAGCCACCAGGGCCCACAGGAACCAACCATAAAAGTCCATCTTGACAAGAAAAAATGAAGAATTCAGAAAAGAAAAAACCAAGAGCAGACAATGTTGGCCTAATGCTCCAAGGCGAAGAGCATGCGACGTGTCATAGATTAGGCCACAGATTGGCAGCCACCTTGTTGGAAAACCTCGGGGGAATCGATTACCTGGTATACGGAGCTGGTCGACAAAAGAAGGAGAAGGGGGAATGATCTTAAAAAACTTTTTTTCGTAGACAAAAACTCCAGATCCAAGCCCCCCCAATACAATCCTAACGCCAAAGAGCCAAATAACTTTTTGTTTGAGCGCCAAGTTCGCGCCTTTACTCCCATCAGATTTACACATGTGAAAATGCAAACGGCTTCAGATAAGAGAGACGCCGCCCTCCTCGCGCTGTTGCTTGACGATGTAGTATGTGATTAAGCTTTTGGGGTCGTCCTTGACACCGGCTAAAGCATCCCAGAAATTTGCTTCGCCGACTCGACCGTGCAGAGCAACGCAAAACTTGACGGCATCCATCCGTACGCCAGAGTCTGCAGAGTCTAGACACCGACCGGCTAGTCCTGCAAGCTGCATGAGCTCACCCTGAGTCGGCATAAACTGGATTCGACGGTCAAGCATCTCTTTGAGAACATGCAGCCCCATACTCAAAGTGCGACAGCCTTCAATCGTGGTATCAGTGCATTCCTGCAACCGTTTGGTGAGCACCACGACCATCTCCGGACCATCGCCGATAGTCACCAGTTCGTCAGCCAGGAGCTCCAAGCCGCTGACCACATGGGCTCTTGTATCATAGCGACCACGCGTTTGTAGTAGAGATTCAAGACCCTTGGAAACATGTGGTCGAAAGTTCTCTCGTTCCTTCTTCAATAGAAGCTTGATCGTCGCAAGAATTTGAGCCTTGACGTCCTGGACCTTGTCTGACGGGGTTTCATTTAAAGGATCTTCCAGGAACTTGAACAGCCCAATAAGCAAGGCTTCAAACCTCTCATCATTGAATACGGTTCTGGTGTCGCGGATGAGAGACTGCAATTTCCGGAAGCCGTGTACTTCTAGTGTTTTTGCCTTGATCTTCGTGATACCGCTGTCGAGAAGACGTGAGTTTTGTCTGACCTTTTCTGGTGATTCTGTATCATCCATGGAATGCGGCTGTGCATTCACTGCCTTTTGGAGATTGGCTGCGTCTTCATTCAAGGGTATTTCCTCTAGCACGGGACCAGTTGCAAAGGTCGGCTTGGGTGTTGACTGTTCCTCCACGAAAGGATCCTCATAAACCTTGATGGCCCGAGGTGGTGTGTCAATGTGAGGCTCCAAGTTGATGGCCACCACGGGTATGACCGCCGTGGGGACAGGGGATGGTTTCACTATTGAAGGAGGCAGCGGTACATCCGCTGGCTGGGGAGAAGCAGACCTAAAACTGGAAATGGTGGGTACTACGAGCGAAAGCTCTTCGTTCCCTCTAGATGGGCTGGACGAAGGAATGACAAACTGGGATTGCTTAAGCTTCGCAGGGCTCACATGGTGTGATGCAATTGGTTTCACAGTTGAACGTGTGATGGTGGGTGAGGCCACACTGGATTCACTTGCATGGCTTGCATGACCAGGGCGAGGTCGCTGGGCTGGTCTTCGAGGGCTTGTGTCCTTTGGTTTCGACGTCGTTGCCTTGGACCTGAGGCTCTCGGGGCTTTCAACTTCCACCGATGACGGCTGATCTCGAACCGAGTATGGACCGGCAGTTGCGGGGCGAGGAGCTACCTCTGGCCGTCTCCTGGCCGGCCGCATAGGGGCGACAGACATGCCTCCGGCGTGGACAGAGATTGATGACTCGGGACGCGTCCTAATGGCAACTGGTTTGGCTGACAATGTGGAGGACGTAGATGAAGTAGAGGATTGACTCTGGGCAGACAAGTTGGATGTCGTCCGCACTGGAGAGAACTGAGCCATGGCAGATCCTGGTCGGACTGGAAGATTCTTCGCCGCTGCCAAGGATGCTTTTTTCTGGGCGAGCATCGTCTCGCGAAGACTTGGTTTGCTTGAGGTCATAGTGCTCCTTGATAAGCCAGCGCGTGCAGGAGGATCCGTCTTTTTGGGAGAGTTGGGATTATGGGGGTCCTTGTTCAGAAGCTTCTGAGCTGAGGGTTCAAGGTTGGCCATGATGCTGATTCAAAGGTTAGTTTTGTTTTACTTTTTTTTGCTTCTCTTACCATGGATAAGTGAAGGAGTGGGATCTGTACGCACATATCTGCTCTTGCCGGCCAAACCCCCCAAAATGTCCAGTACGCTGATCTAGTTTTTTCCCGAACTCCTGGGTTGGCATCTGCCAGCCCCTTTTTGATGCACTTTTCCATCAGTTCAAGGCCACCGCCATGCTCAATGTGATTCTTGTGATGCGCTTCCTTGTTCAAAAGTATAATGAGCCAACCGGCGCTGTAAAGTCTAGGCTGCACATTCTTATCCTGGCAGGCACCCCAGACGTGTTGCATTAAGCGAGCCGTATAGGTGACCCTGCCGAGGATGGCCTCAACTGACGCATTGGCCATTTGAGAGCTGATTTTCTTGGTCCCAGCAGAAAGCTTTAGCAGCGTTTGCATGAGTAATTCAACTAATGGATCCATGCCAGGACCCAGGATCCTCGCGAGATCTTGAATCAAACTGCATCCCTCCTTTGACAAGCTTGTTCGAAGGGACGTAGAAGCTTTGGTGATACCATCCAACAGTGCGCGAAAACCTGCGATGAGGGTATCGTGAAATTCAGCTGGGGCATTGCCAGCCAAGAGTCTTCGCATAGTCTTAACGCCCTGCTCTCGTTTCATCCAATTTTGCTCCGACTCCTTGCCTTCGAAATACCAAGCCATATCCTTGAAGATTTCATCCAGCTCGCGATTGGTATTGACGTACAAGGGCTCGGCGCTCTCGATTTGCACTTCAGACATTGGTGTCACGGGGCGCTCGCTTGGTGCAGTAGATGAGGATGTGCTGGCGGTCAGGTTTGGCCGGCTCAACGCTGGCGCAGCCTCAGATGGCGTCTCTGGACGGGCTCCGGTAGGGGCGAGTGCCTTGACAATGGCTTGTTCAATAGCGGGTCGAACCTTGAAGTTTTTGAGCTGTTTTTTTAAATCTGACTTTGCTGGATTTGGCGCATTCCTGGTATAACATTAGTCCAAAAGCCCCAATCACTGGTTTATGAGGTGGTCTCCTGCATACTTGAAAAGTTCGATGACGGTGCTCTTAGCCGTATCCCGGACCATGCCATCAGCATCCTCAAGCAAGTCCATGAGTAAAGGGACATAACTTCGAAATTGCAGGCCTTGCTCCAGGTGTGTCTAGAGTTACAAGTTAGAATGAAATATGTCGGTTTGGGGAAGTGTCGCAACACAGGAGCGTATGAGCTGGTAAAAGACGAACTTTGAGAAGCCAATGCATAGATTCTTCCTTGGCTCTAGCATTCTTGCCGGTCATGGCAGAGTTGCGAATGAAGCGCTCCACCTCGGCCGGAGCGACCGCATAGATGGTGTTTAGCCCTTGGCAAGCAAGTGCTCGAACCTTGTCCTTTTGGTCGCCCAGCTTTTCGATGACGAGCGGCAGTGTTCGAGCAGCCTCTTTGGACAGAAACTTTGGCTCCTGTCGGGACATGCGGGTGAAGAGGTGGTTCAGGGCAGTGAAGCTGGCATTGGCGAGAATGGCATGCTGGGAAGCGGAGGCGACTCGCAGGCCCTCGAAGAGCTGTGGTATGCATGTTTCGGGGACATTGTGCTGCTTGATTCCCGACTTGATGTTTGTAACGTACTGGACTTTGGCATCGAGAGATGAATCGCTCTTAAGGACAGTCGCTAGGTCGGCGACCTGCTGGTCGGTAAGCTTGGTGTCGGCCATGAACCTTGATCGCGCGGGAGTTTAGTTCTGCTAGACGTGAGGCAAACGCTGGTGTCAGTGCTCGGCTGCGAAGACGACAAGAAGCATTGCGATGCCACTAAAATGCGCCAGGTTGATAAGGGGGAAAAGAGACAGTACAGCAAAATGCCATGCGATGGGATGGGACATGGGACATTAGCACAGACATTTTTGGGGGGGTAGCGGCAGCAGTCTAGCCGCGCGAGGGGCAGAGGAGGGAAATTAAAGACAGACAATATTACGAAAGTATTGAAAAGAAAAGAACTCAGAGACTCACAGCGGACTGGGCCGAGAAGGTCGACAGGGCCCCAATGTCAGCGTGCTGGGCAGTATCGTCGCGGAGAGAGAGGTCGGCAAGATGTTGTTATTGTCAAGGTTAGTGTTGTTGTTGATGTTGTTGATGTTGTTGATGATGGCATTTGGAGGGGCGGTTGCTGCTGCTCGGTGGTGTGTTGCGACTGTCGTTTGTTCGTCGCAAGAAAACAACAGTAGAGCGGCGGAGCTTCGGTTGGCGGCGTGACATGCGTGGAAGCACAGCATGGATGCAGCGCTTGTGCGTTCTGAATGCCTGTAATACAGGTCCACGGGTACCTAAGCTGCAGGCTCTGCAACAGCACATTAGGCTGGGTGAGGCAAGGTTGGGAGCCAATCTCGTTTCCGCTATAACCCGGCTGGCTGCCGCTGGAGCGGGTTGCTTCGCTGGAAAGCAGCCGATACAGTGGTGTACAGTGAATTACAGTGGTGTACATTGGTGTGCCTCAAGGAGGTGCGGGGCCCGGAACATGCAGGTTTCCAGGGTTACCCAGTTGGGTAGGTAGGCTTTGTTTACAAAAACTTGCCTATCAATTGCAGGCACAGTAATTAGTCAATGACCTCGATCGTCTGTTCTCTCTTCACATGGGAATTTACCCCGCCATTCGACCAACTTCTATCGCTGGCGATTGACAAAAAAAAAATCTTTGAGCCAGCAATGTGTCGGGCATCAAAATGACACCTGCCTTATCTTGCTACCTCCCTTGAACAAATTTTTGAGACTCGATTCGATGCGCTGGCAAGCTCTGACGTGTTCCGAGGTATTAAATTACACGGTTCGAACAAGTCCTTCTCACTCAGAGAGGTATATTTCCGTGATTTACCCCTCCGTCGAACAACAATCAACTTCTTTGGGGGAGTGTTGCTGTCTATTGGTTTTAAACAGAGTATTGGCCGGATGCAACACAGTACCATATGCATGCTATGCGAATTGTCACAGGAGACCAGTCAATGTGCAGTAAATCTAACTTTACAAAATGTCTTAACCTGGCTAGTAGAACAATGCCGACCATCATGTTCCAGCCAGTTGGAGCCGCAACCGTCTTTAGGCTCGCGCTTTATCCACGTTTCCCCCTTGTCAGAGCCCATTCCAACCAGAGCTCTGGTACTTAATCAATTAATCAATTAATTAATAGAACCGCATGTTTGGTAGCGAAGGCAGAGAGCAGTATAGAAACTATATATACAGGTGCTCCTAGCCAGGGGATTAAGGAGACTTGCTTGCTCATCTACCAGAATCCGAGTGAACAGAGTCACGAAGGACCCCAACATGCACCACGAACCCAGCCCCAGGTCGCAGCTGCACCGGCAGCATCTCCTCGGGCATTCTCCAAACATGGAAACCCTCCATGAAAGCTGAGAGCCATGACCGGAATACATCATCGTTCCGGAGCTGCTGGGCAATGATACACAGGCACGGCCGGCGTCGCCCATCTACTGCCGAATCTCCATGGGCATCATCACCACTAACAACAGCTTCCTCCTGCTCCGCCTCTCGTAGCCTGCACACATCAACACATGTCTGCACAAACGGCTGGACCAGGGCGTAGTTGAAAACGCAATCACATGCAACCACAGCGTCGAAGCTTGTCGTATCCGCGTCGCCTGTTAGTGCTGCGCTCACCTCGTCCGTCTCCCAGTCAAGCGTCTCAAACCGGATATCTGCTGATGGTGCTGACGACGATGATGATGATTTCGAAATGCCTCCTTTTCTTGGTTTTACCGAACGCCGTGACGAAGACGCAGATGGAACGGCAGCATTGTTCTCCTCCAGGTTTTGCTGAATGAGTTTATGGACATATGGCTGGTCTGTCAGGACATATCGCGAGACATGCGGTAAAAGCGCCAACGCATTCAACGGAGAGATGCCGCATCCGAGTTCCACAATGCTAGAGAGTTTGTCTAAAGCACCTGACTTGAACAAAATGTTGTCTGGAGCAGAGATCCATTCCGCAAACAAGGGTGTAATCTTCCACAAAACTATACACGCAAGACAAAACACCAGTAAGTTAGAAAGTGGCAGCCGAGTCAAGTAGACATTATTTATAAAAGAAAGCACCACCCCAATCTCGTAATGAGAAATCGTATCAAAAACTATTGCAAAGAAACTTACCTGCCCCTGTTGTGCCGCCAGCTCGCGTTGACGATAAGACACCAGGAGATTGATGAATCGTGTAATCTCTTCCCCCAACAACGAGGTCCAAGCTAGTTGCTTTTGTGTCTATGAAGCCAAGATTGCGTGACTGAATAGGCTGTGAGTAAAGAAGAAAGGTTTCTACAAACACGCAAATGTTATACACATGTTAGTGAGAGGAACATAAAATGGGAGGGAAAGTTGAATGGGTGAGGTAGTTAGAGTTTTACACACCTTCGTCAGCGTCCTCAATCTCAGCTTCGAAATGGGACACGATATCGGGGAACCTGAGATTCATTCTGCCGGTGATTACTGTTGCTCATTCCCTGATGAAGAAAAAAAGGTGCGCCAGCAAACACTCAGGATAGCATCAAACTGTTCAGGGTAGGGATTGGCACGGAGCTCACGCGAATGGTAGGAGGGCTTGGCCGAAATCTTGACCGATGCGGACCCGCTTTACCGTCTTGGATAAACAACAGGATAGCATCAAACGTATATTTTGTACCTCATCACAATTACACAATACACAATACACAATGCTCTACAAGATTTTAATTATAGTCATCTGGTTGAAACAATATTTTTCCTTCATCTTTATGTTAATGTCTTTATTTTCTCGTACCAGACGGGAGTTTCGTAAAAAGTCGCAGTTCACGCCCGAGGAAAGCGATGAGGGGAAAATCGCACAGCAACACAAAAAAAATCAACAGACAAGGCTCCTAACATTCCGAGTCAGGGGGCACGGCCGGCTTCCCCTGTACACAACTAGTTGCCCAGCGCGCGAATGCCATTCTACACAAGCCCATCATAGAGAGACAGTGCCGAGACAATCGTCTCATCCCGTTTACTGCCCTCCTTGAACTCCTCCATATCTAAGCTGCCGTTCTCGTCCTTGTCCATCATACGGAAGATCTTCTTGACGCGCTTCTCGGGGGTATCTTCGTCCTCTGGGAGCTTCACCATAGATCCAACCTATTTGTGACGGGCGTTAGCTCGACATATTACCAGACACGTATACCACAACCCCCCATACGATGTTCCAAGGAGAACTATGCCGACTCACCATTTTGTAAATAGCCTCGACGATTTGAAGCATCTCGTCGTAGCTGATTTTGCCGTCGCCGTCAATATCATATAGTTGGAAAGCCCAGTCCAGCTTGTCCTCCATCTTGCCCCGGCTGGTAACACTCAAGGCGCAGATGAATTCTTTGAAATCAATGCTGCCAGATTTATCGCTGTCAAAGACGTTGAAGACATAGTCGGCAAACGAGCTAGGGTCACCAAAGGGAAAGAATTGTCGGTAAATCTTTTGGAACTCCTCCTTGCTAAGCATGCCCGAGGGGCAATCCTTGAGGAAGCCTGGTGGGGAAAAGAACGTTAGCGATGCTAGGACAGACAGAGCTGCTTGCCATGTACAGAACAGTGGGCGAAGTGAGACAAAGCATGGACATGGGAGTAGGACAAATGAGGAGGAGAAGGGTGGGAGGGGTTTGCATCAAGATCATAACTCACCCTTGTACCACTGTTGCAACTCCTTCTTGTCGAAATGTGTCGACTTCTGGAGCTCAAGGAGTTGCTCCTGAGAAAGCTTGGATTGTCTGCCAAATAGAGGTCAGCAAGACTCGAATAAGCGCCGGTTATTAATAAAAAGAACAGTAATAGTCGCAACGGAGACTCCAAAACAGGCGGGCCTGTAATCAAGGCAAGCACCAACACGCAGGCCACAGTATTGGCGATAACGGAGGGAATGCAGATTCGATGAAACTGATATAGAATTTCGAAGTATGGACTCGGTAGACATGGACTTACGATTTTCCCATTTTCGCTTACAGAAGGGAGTAGTACCACTCTTAGGAATCGTTCGAGGACAAGGTCAGGGTAGTCTTGATGAAGCGCAGGAGGCGCGGCGACTTTGCGGGGTGGCACTATTTTCGAGATTTGTACGTCGCAAGAAGAAAGAGCGGTAGTATATCACAAGACGATTGATATCGCGCCGAGGCCAAGCCGAGTGATCTCGCACTGAAAAGGATATAGATATTGGCGGTCGAAGGAGTAGTTCTCGGGTTCGTACGCCTTGATGATTGTCGCCGTCAGACTAGGACACCGCAGCCGACTTGACGCCACCGAGGTGCTTGACGGTGGAGGGATGGAGAGGGCGTCGCAACAAAGTCGAGCGGGGAGGGGCGGGAAACGAGGGCGATGCAAAAGAATGCAGGAGGCGGATGCGTGTTGGGTGGGTGGGTGGTAAGCGAGGACAGCAGACAAAAGCAACAACAACAACGAGGACGCTGTCTGTTTGTCTGTCTGTCTGCGAGTCGGATCGAATGGATGATGATGCTGATGATAAATGGGGGTTTTTGGGTGAGGGGCCACGAACAAAGAACCTGGAAGTTAGTAATAATGAGCGAAGGGACGGGGGGGACACCCAGCAGATCTCACAGGCGGGGGACCGCCCTAAACCGCACTGAACCTCTCGCTGAACCTCTTTTGCTGATAATTACCTACCTACCCACCGGACATTGGATCAGTTTGCCAGTTGAGCCGCAACTCTGCAGGGCCCGCAAGTTCCTGCAACGGCACTGGAGTGGTGGTGGCATTTGCGCTGTATAACCCCGCTACTCGACCACACCAATTGGAGGCGCCGCCGCCTGTGCACCGCTCTAGCAGGTAACCCCCCCCCCTCCCTTCCATCACTCAATGCAAGCAAGAGATGCTGGCGATATCGGTACCGAGAAAAGCAGAGGGACGGGGTACCTAATACCGGGTACTTCCTATGGCGCGCGCCCAGACCGTCGAACCAACTGTCCGAGCAACAACAGTGGTTGGTCAAGCGAAGTAGATGAAAAAAAATAAAAAATGTACCTTGGATGTCTGATGCCAAGAGCAAGTGAACTGATAACTGTTGAAAAGCTACGAATACGTGTATCCAACCTTAAGGTAGGTTTACATTCTGGCTCTGTGCCGACAGGCGTCCCCAGACGGGCGTCTAAAAGACTTTTTTCCTTTGGTGGGATCTTTTCCATTAAACCGGTTGCATCTCAACGGCCGGATAGATGAATGTCTCGAGTTTCTGTGTGTATTTAATATACAAAAAAAGCCCCGTTACTGCCACTGCGTAGTATCCCATTAATAAAAATGCTTATTATTCTGTTGACAGCACGCCACTGACACAGGTGGTGGAGGCAGCAAATGCAATGAGACCAGTACGAGGTCCGAGTACGAGTGAGTGCTTCTCCAATCAACCGCCGTACCGAGGTACCCAACATGCCAACTTAGCCCTACCAACGCTTCGCTCACCTGCAGATGCCGTTTATTCAGGTATCTATAGATCAATAGATCTTCTCTCGTTGCGCACGTATTGGTGTAACATTGCTAGATACTCACTTCTGTCAAGACAAACACCTCTCGTCGTTATGAGTAGCCTGCCAAGGCAAGCCCACTCGGCATTTGCTCACTCTGCCGACCGATCCTATTTTGTTTCCCACTGATGAAACATGTGTAACTTAGTAACTATTATATCATCCACCTTAATTGACGGTTGCCAAGCTTCAGACACGTTTTCTGTCCGCCGAACACCCCCCCCCCCCCCCCCCAATTAAGCTTTTTGCACAGCCTTCCCCCAAGCCCTATCTGCCTGGTAAAGTTCTGACACCCACGTTTCCTTTCATGTCGCCTCAAAGTAACCTTAGCCTTCCACTTACCATTGGATGGCTTGGAATCCATTGGGCTTTGCTCTGACTGACTGACTGACTGACTGACGAAAGGAAAAAAGGGTTGGTGATGCGGTGCATACAAAAAAGCCAAGAAACCCAAAAAAGGCACCAACATTGAGAATCCACAGACTCCCAGACACGGGTATAAAACCTCACCCCTCGCTGCCAGCATTTCTTCTTCTTTTCTTTTCCTTTTCTTCCTCATCCTAGTGCAGAGGTGTTTCCTGCTCTGTGAAGCGATAAGCTGAGAGAGGAATTTTGCTAGTTGCAAACTTCGTATGACCACTTCCTTTCTAGCTTCGGCTGGTTGGAGAATTTTTGGATATAACACTGGTCTAATTTTATCCAGATTTATCTCTCATTGCTGTTTGGTTCCTTGTGGGCTGACGCGAAGAGGGATGTGAGTGACCATTTGATAACCTAAAAAGATGAATAATGCTTTCAATAGTAGATGTTCCATGCCAACCTTGCTGTCTCGATAAACTCCAACCACCATATGACCAGGACCACGAACAATCTGGTGCTACCATGTTTTACTCTCATAATAATAATAATGTCTTTACAAAATTAGATGTTGCATAAATTTCCATCGCTGTTACAAGTAGGTATGCACGATATTCTCACACCAATCCATCAAAGCAAAAAAAGACTTCAAGCAAATGGCAGGTCCTGGGGTTTCCCACTCGCATCGCACCCCGCAAACCTCCACCAGTCCTGATGCTTCGGATAAAACATCCATCGCATAATAACAGCCGCGATCCAGGGAATGGGCGGGAAAGCAGGCCAGATGCCTCCCTCGTAGGTCTTGTCGTGCAATATGGTGCCGAGCGGGAATATCGTCGTCTTTGTTTACCAGGCGCAGATGTGTTAGCAGGTAATTTTTTTGTTTTAGGGAAAATAGAAAGTTAAAGGGTTAGGACTCACTCGGAAATGAGAAATCTTCATAAAACGCCCTGCAATCTCCCCCGTCACCTTCATAAACCACGTGCCCCAGTCACACTTATCCTTATACTTCTCCAACGCAACCAACGTATCAATCTCACCCTCCAGATGATCCCTCACCACCGGCATAAACGAGTCAATAATCGCATTCAGCTTCTCCCCATCTAACGGCTCCTTGCCCTCTTTCACTTTCGTAAGATACGCCGAGTACGCATCCAGGCCATCATGGAACAGCGCATGCTCGGCTACATTGCCGTCCATCAGGCCCGGCACCCCAGCTAGCTTGTTGATTTCTGGGAAGATCTCTTCTTCCTCCATGGTGTGGTGCTCGTGGATGAACTCGCCCCATAAGCAGGCAAAGTTGGCAAAGTCCAGCTTGTCCTTGTCGCTGCCGCGTGTTGTTACGTTGATGGATTGGAGATAGACGGCGTTGATGCCTCGGATGAAGAGGTTATGGACAAGGGTCATCTCTGCTGCCATTTGTCTCGCACCGGTAGCTCGTTGCTCCAACTGGTATCATTGTTTGTCAGTTTACAAATGGACCTCAATACCCAAATGTGTTGCTGTCTGACTCAAAGGGAGAGAAATTTTATTCGATTTAAATTACCTTGTCGCCTGACTTGGCAGAGCTGATGAGCTTAAACGGTCCATCGACCCAAGGTTTTGAGGTAGCCGCCATGATACAATAACTGTAGTAAAATGCGTTGAGGCTCGAGTCTTCAGGTTGTCGTCGTAATTATATCGTAGATCTATGGACATCTCTCTCAAGGCATCCATTGCGGGCCCCTTCTTCCCTTTTTATGTCTGGATCTTCCCAGCCTGGTATCCCTTGCTTCCATCCCTGGGCACCGACCGACTCATCATGTTCGCCCAAGCTGCGACGGGCGTACATAGCAAATACATACGTAGTAACATCCCTCCAAGCTCTGGCCTCCATCCGTAAGCGAGCTATTTGTATCCGCAGCGCAGTCAGCATGTTTTGCCTCAGCAAATATCCCATTGGCCGCCCAGGGGCACCTGAAAAGTCTCCCAACGCGAATGTAATAGACTTGCTTCAGCCATAGAGCAGGGGCGGCGGGGGGGAGACATGTTGACATGGTCATCATGGCCAGAGAACCGCTAGTGCTGACTTGGGTTAAATCCAGACGAGGCTCTGCTGACATCGCCAGTTCGCCGATAGGTCGGCATAAGTTCCTAGGGCTGAAGGTCGTGCCAGCGTGGTGTGTCTTATTAAATTGTGGCGGTTTTTCAATGGCGCAGTTTCGTCATGACGGCGATAAGGGGCACGCAGGTAATTTGTTGCGGCCAAGGCAAATAGCAACATCTGACAGTTGTTATGTATTATTTTATGTATCAAGACTACCTACTGACAATAGATCAAGTTGACAAGTGTTGGTCAGAAACCGTAACCCCCCTCCTTGTCATACAAACATTTCACACATACATGCATACGGAGAATGCCGGTTTGTTTCAATTGATGACTTGGCGATCAGCACACAAACGCACAAATAGCTGCCACTGAAGAAGACATGAATGATTGAACTAAATGCCAAGCCAATGTTTGGAATAACCTGCAACAAAGCTTCCTTCCATATATATGCCGCTCATCCAATAACCCTTTATAAGACTCCATCCGTCCGTCCATCCAGAGGCTCTAGTCCAAGCCCATGCCCAAACCAAACATGCAAGCAAGCACGACGCCGTTCATTAAACCATAAATCAAAGCCCGTGCCTAGCCCACCACGGCCTTCATGCTTAGACTTTCTAGAAACCCTCCAAGATCCTCCTTCTTGACCTCCACCACCGAGTGCTCAAAGCTATCGATTCGCACGCGCGCATTGGTCTCTGATACCACCTCTTGGAATGCGCTGCCGAATTTGTTCAAACCGTAGCCCTTCTGGCGCTTGGCATCATCGTCGTCATCGGATTCATCATCTGAATCTGAACTGTCAGACCCCTCTGATTCAGTCTCCAACTCATCATCATCATCGTCTGCGCCAGCTGCCCGGCGAGCTGCTCGTTTCTGCTCTTTGACCTTCTCCTTGGCCCGCCGTGATTCTGCCTTTTCTTTCTCTTTAGCCTCCTTCTCCGCCTTTTTCTTTTGCGCTGTAAACTTGTCAAGTAGTGAGGTATCTGGTCCACCACCACCTCCTGTTCCGACAACGACGTAGGTTCCCCGTTTTTCATTCAAGCTTGCCACAACTAATGGCGTGCCGCGGCCACCATGCGACAGCTTTCCTTGAGACTCTCTTTCCTGCTCCGATAAAGCCTCACCAATCCAAAGCGCCAGCTTCGTCAAGGCAGCGGGGTGTGTAAAGAGGCTCACATCGGGACCATCCTTGACAACACACATTCGGAATGCACGAAGATGCTTGATCTGCTTCTTGTTGATAAGTGATGTTCCAGTCCGATAGATGGCACGGTGCAGAAACTGGGCTGTAGGGAGACCAGCCTTCAAGGCATCGATACTAACATCGTTGTTAGCCAAAACAAAACATAAAAGGTGGAATGTGCATTCTTTATGACTTACTTTTCCAATGCATCATATGCCTCCCAAAAACGGCCAACCCATTCTTCTCCTTGTGCAATCAGTTCTTCTTCTTCCGCTGTTTCGCGTGATATCTGATTTGCCGCGGCCATGTTATCCGGAGCTTTTGCATGTTTCCCTACTTCCAACAAAGCGCCAATAACAACACCAACATCTTGAGCACTCAGGGTTGCTCGCCAACCCCAACTCCTAACAAAGCCCCAGCCATCCTTTGCTCCAGCTCGATCCTTGCCATCAGTGTCGGCTGCAGGAACCATCTCATCCAAGTTGTAGAGTGAGCCGTACTTGAGAAGCTTAGCTCTTAGTTCGCGCTTAAGGCCCATGTCCATGTGTGTGTAATTTTGCTTGCATTGTGCAAGGCTGACACCCATTTTGGCAAGGAGTTTGTGAAACCTCTTGATCCCAGTCTCGCTCCATGTTTTTAGCCGAGAAAACAGATATGGCGAGTGTAGCATGCTATCGTAGAGACTCCAATGCCGGATTAGAAGAAACCTTGGCTCTGGTGATAGACGAATTCCTGTGTCTTCGGGGTTTCTGGCTGTAGTCGGTATGACGCCACTGTTTTCTGCCGCAACTCCGCCACTGGTGATGTCTGGTGGATTCAGTCGTCGCACTTCATCTCGTAATAGCTGTCGCAGCCGAGCACCTCGCACTCCCAGCCAGCCGGCTGACCGGCCGTTTTGACCAGACCGAACTGGGGCGGCGACTCCCGCTGAGGATCGGCCATAAAGCTCCATAGAGGTGACACCGACAATGGTGAGCCACAGGAGGTCGTTATCTTCTCGGCCTAGCTCTGAAGCAAGAGAGTACATCATTGACGAAATGGGTTCGGAAAATGAAGAGCCTGACTTGTAGTATTGTTGTAGAATGGATTCGTTGTCGCGTCGCATGCGGAGGAGTCGCCTTCTCAAAGCGCGTGCCGAGGCTGCTGGCGGAGGCTGCGCAGCAGAAGGTGGCTCAATAGAATCGTTCAACTGCCCAGAATCGGGTTCGCGAAGGGAAATGAGGCCCCGTTGCTGGGGGCGTCGCGGGGAATCGGGTATCGGACTTGACTGCATCATATTAGGGGGTGATTAAAGGGATCCGGATCAGTATAACGCACCGAGTTACTTCTGCGCCGTTGATGTGGTCTATCTTCGTCGTCATCACTAGAATCATCGCCGTTACCGTCTGACCAGCTCTTTCTCTTCTGTCCTGCGCGAGCAGGATGTAGGGTTGTGTTGTCCTGATGGTTGTCACCACCCTCGTCATCATCGTCGTCGCTAATAGAGCCAACGCTTTCTTGCCCGTCGTCGTCAAAATCGGGCATGTCTAGCAATGCTAGATACGCACCGCGCTCTGTAGAGAGATCCGCCTCGATATCACCATCATCAAATACCACAATTCCACCTTTGTTCGATTTGTAGGCACGTCCGACTTCTCCGGCTTTGACACCAACCGGGCTCCGAGTTTGATAGCTCGTAGCCTCATCCGTTTCAGGTTCGAGTGGGAAGCCGCCAAATACATTGGCCAAATTCCAAGGACGGTGTGCGTCTAGAACCCAGACCTCAATACCACTGTAGGGTGTGTCATCACCCTCAGGCTCCAGGCCAAGCAGCGGGCCCAAATCTACCATGCCTCCAACTCCCAGACATACCACCAGACCACCAGACCCTCCTTGGGATTCCATCATCGGGGTAACAAGCTCTCTACCGGCCTTTTCCAGGTCGGTATAGCCTGCAACGGGCTGGATTTTGTGCGGAATATAGTCATGTTTGAGGAGTCGAGTCAGGATGCGGCATGCGCAGAGAGCATCCGGTTCAAGGGCGACAAGGATAAGTACGGGCGGAGAGAGAGGATGGCGTGTGTTTTGAAGATGCGAGTAAAGTTTCGATATCAATGAGCGCGGAAGATACATGGCTCAGAAATCTTGCATGCGGTTGTCGGGATCGGGATCGGCACGCCTGCGAATTCATGGAGCAAGAAGTTGTAATTGGGGATGATTCGGCGAGATGGGTTAATACTTTTTGGGCGGAGCCAGATGCAATTAGACGCGCCTGGCGCGGACCAAGTCGCGCTCCCCAGGGTTATTAAAGGGTTCAGCGCCGAGTGTCGACAATCCAGTGCATAAATATGTGGAATATAAGGTATGAATAGTATAGTAGTCGTGAGTGATGAAACGTAGACCTGACAAGAATGCAGCAACTATAAAATGGTGACGGACGAGGTCGGTTGCAACTGTGTGTTGCCGTGGCCAGACGTCGTGAGGTTTAATGGGCGGTCTCAGGGTTGTGCCAAAACGCGCTGTCGAGGGAGAGAGAAAGCCTGCCAGTAACGCGCCATGGCACTCTTGGCCGTTGGACTCAGCCAGTATCTCCTGCCATGTTGCTTCCTTATCGATAAAAGATAAAGAAAGTTGGAGGGGTTGATGGGACCTGACTAAAGTGGGGCACGGACGGGAGCGGGAAAACGGCATCAGCCGACACGTACCTCAAGGTCTGGCCGCGGTAAGAGGTACCTCTAATTAACCTGGAGCTAGATTGATGGTGAACACGCTATATTTCCAACTGGCTGCTTCTTGCACCCATATTGAATAGAAGACAGTTGAGATTGAAACGACTGCTTTGGATTGAACGTAACTTTCTGTATTCTCATTGGTAGTCTGAACCATTGTAAAAATAACAAAGCAAGATCACATTGATTATCAGTTTCTCATCCTCAATTAACTTAACAGTGCAGGAGGTGACGATGTGCGAGTTGCAGGAACTAGACTCTAAGTACGTCATCCCGCTACATACAATGGCACAATCCGGCGCAACTCATTGAAGTGTAGTCGCCGTAATGGATGCAGATACATGTTGGTGAATGTACCTTGATTGGGCAAACTCGCACCCAATCGAACAAACAGAGTGGAGGACAAGCAAGAGTCGATGACTTTCCTTTCCCAGTTCGGAGCTACCCACAAGAAAGAAATAATGAGTGTATAAAAACCACATTATTACAATTTATGAGATTTAGTGTAAAGAGACGATAATAAGCAAAAGGTTAAAAAACAATGACCCTATGAGTGTATGGCCTTGAAACGCGAAGTGCCGACCAGTAATTAATGAACATGGCGCCAAGGGTTAGGTAGTTAGTTAGTGGTAATCACCCCCCTGTCCCTCGAGGACTTTGTTGAGACCGGGGAGCCTAGGTAGGGAAAAAAAACTCACATCCATGAATATGAACGGAATCTAATTTGCCATCCATGATGCTTACTTATCCTAAGCTCTGAGCTACGGGCAGGATGGTGCCGTAATTAGAGACGGTGGATGGGGGCGGATATCTCCATTGCTGGGTGCTTGCTTCCGTTTGCTTAGAAGGTAATAATGATAGGAAATCACACGGAACTAGTCAGCTGTAGGTAATGAGTTTTGCAGATCTTGCAAAGAACAACGAGGAGCCGGCAGGCCAGAATCAGATAGACGCCTATGCTGTTCATTGCCAGATGCGACGGAGCGGCGGTTTATTTAAGTACATGGATGATTGTCTCAGTATTTAGTTTCTCATGGGTGAGATAGATAGATACCTACCTAGATAATGATCCATCTACCGCCATTGATAGCTATTGTGTTGCTGCTTAGTGCTCTTACGAGTCTAATCTATGAAACTTTTCCAACCCACCGTTGCAATCTATTTGCTGAGTGAGGGTTGAATGATTACCTGGACGGTGAACACAGTTGCCATGAAGATGACAGCCCCTTGTCCTCACACCTACCCACAAACTCGGAGCATGGACTCGTGCTTTTTGCTTTTTGACACAACTGACTGAGAAGACTTGAGGGCTGGCTGATAGGATCCAATGACTGGATGACTGACTGGATAACCGGTAGGACCCAGGAGCACGGAATCCGAGGCTTGTGCGCTGGCCCGCCGGGGGAGATCACAACCTACACGGGTCCTTGGTTCGTATTATTAGTGGCCGGCCATGGATTCCAAATATCTCCAGAGGGTCGGGTCCAGAGTGTGGGGTTCCGGTAGCAGTCAAATCTTATCCCAGGGCACTTTTGACGCTATAGCGGCCACTAGAGTGCTGCTACGCCCACTACAGGCATAGGGCGCCTTTCGCTGAGGACCCAAGAATCACATCAACATTCAAATCCACCGAGTCACCACCCCCATTTCTCCGAGTCTGCGACACGGTCATCGCTTTGTCTCTGTTCCCCAATCAAGAAGTCTCACCAGGGCGGTGCGTCGGGTCTGTTCTCCGCCGTCTTTTCTTCTGTTGCAGAGTTAGTCTCTTTGTCCTATTAAGATTGATTTGTGTGGTGTTTAGTTTTTTTTTTAAAATGGTGCACGTGAGGTGGAATGCTCTTCACCCAGCGGCCGCACCGTCCCCCCCATCTTGGGTTTTCTTTTCTCGTTTATCTAAGGTTGGGAGGTTTCATTGTGACAAATTCCGAGGTGACACAGCTACTGTAGGTATTTGTATTTGTAAAACTAAGTACCTATTATCCCGGGTAGCTGGTGAGTAATCACATATTGACAGCCAGGTAGTACAGAATACGACTTAGATTGCTACGCCGTACCTTGGTGAGGTGATGGATAGGGTAGTAAATCATTCAAATAGCGAATACCGACCTGAAGCGGACACCGAAGCGTCTCGATTCCAGTCCAAATCAACCGGCGACCAGGAGAGTGCCCGAGATCCAGCCGGCCCACCAGGGTAAGGCCGGGATGCTACCCAGGTGTAGATGTATGTAGGAAGGCTCAACAATAGATGGCTCTCACCAGAGGAGACAGCAGACGGATAACACTTAGATAGGAGCCTTGGATGGATGCCTCTTACCTTACCCATAGACAAATGTTTGGTAATTAAAACGACTTTACATATGATACTCCGTGCTGGGTAGGTTCCTCTAGTGCCTAGGCGCTTCCAGTGTCGAGTGCTGGGCAACGCCTTACAGGTATTGGATTAGTGGAGGCAGAAGGTAACCCCTGCGCACTGTGCTCCAAGTTCATTATACCACTATAGCCACTCCACTGTATCCGCTGTAGCACAGACCACCTGCACAGTAACAACCCCTGCCCCTGGGACCCAGCCAGCCGGCGACTGTCAGAACACACCCTCCATCCCAAACCACCATCCCAGACCACCATCCCAAACCACCGGGAGCGAGTTCGACTCGGACAAGGCCAATGGCCCCCAGAAGTGTCTCGCATTGGCCCAGATGACGATGGAACCCTGCGCAAAGCCTGCCTGCCATCTCTGTCTTTTCTCGCACCATACGGAGCAGCCTCCGCCTGGCCAACGTCTTATGCCATTGGCCCTGTCACTGGCCAGTGTGTCTCCCCTTGTTGACCTGTTTCACTGCTTGACCCAGCCCGCTGGGCCTACACCCATCGTCTGCATACCTCTTCTCTGTAGCTGGCTGTGGATACAGATAACTGAGGCGTCCAGGTGTCTAGACGCCTTGTCTCCGTCTGTTTCCGTCTGACTTCTGTCCCTCTGTCTGGCCTGACCTGATCTGATCTGATCTGTTGTTTGATACCTTCTTTGCCCTTGCAGTTCTGGCAGACACCAACGTTGCCTGGCTGGCCTACTCTGAGCATTTCAAAAGGCTGAGAGGCCTATAGAAACCCTGCTCAGCAATGACGAGCTGGCCCACGGAGACCACAACTTTTCTGGCTGCGAGCCTGGGAAAAATCTCAAACCTCTTCTGCTCGCGGCGGCGGTTCTAACTAACCAGCACCTTCGGCGGCCGCCCCCCCTGTCCCAGCTAGTCGTCAGTTCATTTCTGTACCCGGCTATCGCTAGGTTGTCTGTCCTCTATGTTTGCTGCTGGTCTCTCTTTCTCTCTCTCTGCGATTCGATCCAGCTATCATTATTTGATTATTATTCCTTCGTATCAAGCTGCTGCCTCCCTCTATTTACATCTCCTCAAGCTTCTCACCCTTTCACCTCTACCTTCTCCCACCATTCCTTATTTTTCAAACACACTTGAATTTTCAATCGCTCTTTTTCCGAGGAACAAAGCCGGAGCCATGAATAGACGGGACTCCAACGACAGCACGTCGGATTATGCTGGCTCTCTGGCGCCTTCTGAGTTCACATCTATCAACACAAACCGCCTAATACACTCATATGATGGTGGAAGGTAAATGGGTGCTACCTGGACTGAATTTCTAACACTCAAGTGCTGACTCTGGTGATAGACGATATGAAGGCCTTCTGCAGGGTCGATACGGCCTACCCAACGACGACACAGAGCAAGCCCGCGAGTGTCTAAAGCATAGACTTTATTCTGATTATCTACTCGAAGGAAAGCTCTTTATCTCTCCTGTTGGCAACTATCCCCAAAAGATTGTAGATCTGGGCACTGGTGCTGGGTTTTGGCCCATAGAGGGTTCGTCATGTCCAAGACCTTTTTGATATTTATACGTTAATATCATGTCAACTAACGTTTTCACTTGGCGCCATATCAACAGTAGCCGAGGCTTTCCCCAGTGCTCGCGTCATTGGCAGCGATATCACTCCCATTCAGCCTCCGTGGTCGCCCCCAAACGCCGAGTTTCGAGTCGAGGATCTCGATGATGATCGACAGCCATGGACGAGAATCTACGTTAATGCGGACCTGATCCACTTGAGATCTGTCATACAGACTGTCCGTCACCCACGCACTCTAATCGCACGGGCTTTTGAGTATGCGAACCCCTCCCTCATGAATCTACAGCATATGATTTCTGACGACTTGCCCAAAGAAACTTGAAACCAGGGGGCTGGCTTGAACTCCACGAGATCGTCCCTCCCGTCACCTCAGAGGACGGCACCGCCGATGGACATCCACTACAGCGGCTATATGATCTAGTTGCCGGGCCCTTTGCTAGAACATATGGCTGGGATGTGTATTTCCCGAATCGGATACCTGATGTCCTTCGAGAACTGGGCTTTATTAATGTCTCCGAAAAACATTCCCACGTTCCCCTCGGAAGGTGGCATCACGAACCAAGAATGAGGGAAATGGGCATGTTCAACCAGAACATTGTCATGGATTGGGTGACCGCCATCCTGGTCAAGCATGAAGACATGGAATTAAGTGAGGATCAGGCCAACATGCTGATCCAGGAAATCGTCGATGCAGTCAACAACCCCCGCATCCACGCCGCCATCGACTGCGGCATCTACTGGGCACAAAAGCCATGAAAGTTACGACCCAGCTGCTGTTTCGTTGGGCCAAGCCGTTTATTGTTGTTGCCCAAAAGCCACCACCAGAAGTGCCTGCCTCTGTGGCGTTCCGCAATCGTTTGGCTGGCGCAAGATCCGCCGTGCCTTACATGAGACATCGCAACCTGGCGGGCGCCCACCCGTTTGTCATGTGCCTATAGGTCAACGGCCCTCCCCCTTCTTCCTTCCCGTCCCTGGCATATCTTGGCTGGCCTTCGCGTTTTTTTGTCTCCGTGTGCCGCGTTTGTGCAACGATTATTCGGTCTCCAACTGCGCAGAACCCCCCTTCTCTCTCAGCCAACCGGCGGGATTTCCCGGGGTGAACGGTTTTGTATCCACTTCGGAGAGACATCTGAACGCCACTCCGGCGACTGCAGGCATGTTCTAACGCCTTTTGACAGGGTCAGTGATATCTCCGGGCTTTCAGCCAGTGGCGTGACGTTCTGGGAAGGACCCATGAGTGGGTGGTTTGGCATTTAGTCAGGGCTGAATGGAAGAGTTCGCAGCTCTCGGCGATCTGTTTCGTGGTCAGTGGTGCCCGCATCTCGACAAGGATTGACAATGAGCAAATAGAGAGGCACGAATGAGATGAGCCACGAGGACAAGGAGGGTGTGTGGCTTTCCTGATATATGGAATAGCCCCGTCCGTGTCTCTTGTTAGGCTGCATTGGCCACTTCCTCAGGTGTATGAGCAGGCATTTAGAAATATTGGCATATACTACTTGTGAACAACTCATAATTTGTTCAAGATTTGTTTTTGACCTGCCTCATTCTTCAGCTTACCAACTCCCATATCTGCTTGCATTGCGACTGGTAGTACATGATATGCATAGGGCAAGGCCAACCTTTTCAACCATTCCCGCAATTTCTAGTCGCGAGTTGTCCGTGTACAACGGGGAAAGCGTCCTGATCTCTAACTGTTATACAAGTAATATCATTTTCCTGCGCTTGCACGCCGCGTGAGCCTACCTGCTCGTAGCTGTTTACATTCAAATATTATCATATCCCAAGACCAGGTATCATGAGCCCACAAACCCAAACCCAAGTAAAAGCGCCATACATCCTATCGGACCAGATCAACTAATGAAACCATCAACATACTCTTGTTACTCAATTTCCAAACACGTGCCCGCCTCCAGGGGCATTTGAACCACTGCCTCCCATGCCGCCTCCCATTGCACCACCCATACCGCCACCCATACCGCCCATGGGTTGGAATCCACTATTGAAGTGGTTGAAACTCTGAAAGCTTCCAGCATCCTGATATCCTGCCATAAGATAAGACCAGTCCATCTCTGTATCCTCGCCTGAAGTAGTACTGGAAGCACCAGGTGGGTGCGATGATGCACCCGAGGCTTCAACTGGCGGAGGAGTCATCATGGCTGGTCCGACTGGAGAAGAAGCAGGTTCACTTGCGCGAGAACGGGGGAAATCCACCGGCCTCAAATCAAGACTTGTGTCAGTACGCTTTTCCATGCGTGCTCTTCGGCGCTTATCAGCTCGCTCTTGGAGAATAGAGATGAACCGCGGCATTGAGACTAGTTTTCCGGTACTGCGTTGAGCATCTGCATGAGCTGTCCAAGCCTTGACAAATAAGTTTCCAAAAGCGCCGTGCATGGGGCTGTGTAGGTTGTTTAGCAGCCCCCTTAGATCATGATTCGCTTCAATCGCTTCCCAAGCCCGCTCCACCATTGGCCCCGCAATTCGGTTACGAAGCTCCTGCACGAGAAACATGTATGCTGGGAACGGAAAGTGGTGCATGGAATACCACTTGAAGGGGCGAAGGCTTTCGGAGGACTGAACAACATTATCGTACTCGATCATCTGCGTTGCTTGTAGGAAGAGGCTTTCCCGCTCGACCTCCTTGATAGGCATTGTCTCGGCACTATGCATACGAACAAGGAAACCTATAACTCGCATTTTACACAGAGCTTGTCGAGTCATCGTCAATGTAAAAAAGTGAAGCGGAATTTTTGGGTCGCAATGAACCAGGTAGGTGCCCTCGACATGGGCGCAAAAACCATCTAGCGTATAGGCTGGAGAGTCCTGTCCAGCGAGGCGAATTGTGGGACCTGGCCTTGTCATCTGTGGTGAAGCATTGGCTTTATCTGTATTGTTCATCTTGAAGCTATCGCGGTTACTGTTGCTTGCGACCGCCATAGCGATCTCAATGCGAGTCAAAGAAAACAGCATCTCGGTTGGCCCAGAGTGCGGGGTAGGGAGTTCAGTCCCATCGATGTGCAGGTCAGAGTCGTTGACATTCAGTGGTGGTTTGCAGTCACCGCCACTGGAGAGCGCGGTTACGGTTGATCCTGTCATTTCCCCAATGCGGCGATCATAGCCAACGATAGTCCACCAAAGGCGACGTCTTTGTTCGACTTCAAATGGGGGCAATCCATAGCCAGCAGGGTCTCTGTGGAGGCCCATTCGCTGTGCGATCCGAACTGCAATGCCTATCAAGCAGAATACCTGGCGTGGGTCGACAAACCATCGTACGGCAAACTAAAAGAATCGTTGGTAAGCATTTAGAGAGAAGACCAGCAGTTGAAAGAGACATACCAAATAAAGAAGAAAGGCTTGTAAGGTAAGCTGATCATTGATACGCATGAAGCTGGCGTTGACTAGTGCCTGTTGAAGAGCAATAAAATAGCGGCCAAGAAGCTCCTGCTTGGATTCGTTGAAAATTCGTTGCACATCAGCCTCTTCCAGTGAGGTGACAGCCATGACATAGATACCAAACATGAGCGCCTCAATATTTTTGGGAGCCTGTCCCAAACGAGAGGTTGCCTCTATGACCTGCCCTTGGATACTGGGTATATGCGTAATTTTAAGCAAAGGGTTAATATTGTCGATATAAATCTGCCAAAGCTGAAGTATATGAATTGCAGAGGGGTGGGCTGCCGTGACTGGAGCCGGCCGGCCACCGATCAAGAAAGGGAAGCCATCCTGGTTGCTGAACATTTTGTCAAAAGCACGGTGAATGAACGAGCCATCGGCTTCGTCATCAGACGAATCATGAAGCAGCTGCTCACTTGCACGGAACTGATATCAAGGATTAGTTAGAAAACAATATGAGAACGGACAAGCCGTGAGATAAGATACGTACTTCTTTATGTAAGGAGAACCATGTCCCTTGGGGTCTGGGCATCAAATTTTGATTAGCTTTTGCAAGCGGTGAAATCTGGAAAAGGCATACCTGTCCACGACGGACGCAGTCGAGGGTGAAGCACTTGCCTCGGGAGAGGTTTTCAAGTATTCGAAGTCGCCCTCCAGCTCATCCACATCATCAAGGCCGTTGCCATCCCCTTTAAGATCCTGGCCGATAGATTCAAACTTGACGCCATGCTGACTCAGAAGCGATTCATACTTCTTGAGCCGGTCAATGAGATCCTTTTCCTGAAGACGCTTCTTGCGGCGCCGGGGAGGCTGCGGAGGAACCACTCGACACTCAGCACCCGCCTTGACGCAGTTGGCACATGGCTTGTTTTTGTCACATCGAACTTTGCGTTGTTGGCAGAGCACACAGCTTGTACCTCGGGTCAGTTTCATTGCCGAAAGGTCAGCCTGGTAGGCGGACTGCTGCTGGCGCTGTTGTAACTGCTGTTGTTGTTGGGCCAGATGTGCATGGGGATAGGGATTGCTATGGGGCTGCGAGGTCGGCCCCGGACCAGGGCCATGGCCTGTACGAAGCTGCTCGGCTGCCATTGCCTATATGTGTCTCGAGACGAAATAACGGAACAGGTTCAAGCGGACACACCCAGTGCTGTCTTGGTAACTGTGCTCACCGTACCTTTCGAAGAGGGAAGTTCGGCTGCGACTTCCGCTGCAACGGTTTGGGCGACGCGCATATACTCAGGGTTAGTCAAAGACTCAGAGGTCCAATTGAAGTCAGACGAGAGCCCGCGAATGCTACAAACCGGCCTTTCGGGTACAGAAGTTGATGCTGCAGAGCTGAGCCGGGGCTCCGAGTGATAAGGCTCGGATGCGGAGAGACGTGGAGCTTCCCGGATCGGCCTGTCAATGCCTACCTGTATTCGATGAGCGGGAGGAGTGTCTGAGCCGGCAGTGGGTGGTTGTGTCGCCCAGCAGCCCCAACATGAGCAAACATCCAGCGCAACCCGAGATTGAGGGCGGTAAGGGGTGGAGCAAGATGCCAGTTGCTGCGCCTGTGCTGTACATAGATGCTTAAACGACGCTCTTTGATTGCAGGTCGTTGGAATTAGCGTCGCCACGTCTCGCTCACAGCTCAGCAACAAGCAAAGCAATGAGAGATGACGGTGTTGTGAGAGAGGAGGGGTCGGAGACGATTTCAAGTCCGTCGGTCCCGAGGCAAGTTGGGGCAGGAGAGGACAGACTGGTGGCAGGCACCTGGCGCCGTGGCTGAAAACAGACTAGCGCACTCTTGCGGGGGCGAACGTTCGACGTCGCTCCCGAAAAGCTTGGCGATGCGGCTCTCGGACAAGACCCTCCCAGCACCTCACGTCTTAAATACACCACTCCCTTCGAACCCCGGTGACCGCTGGCCGCACTATTGATGCTTCCATCCTTGCTTTTTGAGGCAAGCCGGCGCCGAAAGTTCTCAGCCTCCCGCAGCCACGGCTCGTCATTCTCGGCCAGGACCACACAATGACATCCATCTCCGCCCCTTACCTAGGACCAGGGGTCAACATGGCCGTGTTATATACATCGGTTGTGTCGGCACCTCAAGGAAGTCCTTAGGTGTGTGAATTACGACCGCCTTGTGACTCTTTGCTCACAGGTTCTCCGGCTTATCGGATTTTCGGTTATTCGGTTCTTCAGACCAGGCTGCAAGACTCCCTGAATGATGCTTCGGATAACTCTCTATTATTCATCATCGGGAACCAAAGTGTGTGGTGTTTTCCGAAGTACAATGTCTATATAACATCTCGAAATCTTGCTCATCAACTGCCTGAGCCCTGCCGTCCGCATTCCACTTCCTGCTCTTATACTCTGAAGCTAGTTTCCTCAGTGGTCCTCAATCTTGTATCGAAATATTGCCATCTGCACCGGAACTACCCATTTGGACGATACTCCGGCTTCTCTCGTCCCGCACAAGCCATGTCTGTCATGGGCGAAAAGGCTAATGGTACAATCCTCAACGCCCCTAGCAACACATCCGTGGCCTCGCTATCGTCTCATTATACCGAGAAAAGCAACCAGAAATTAGAGACAAGAGATATCTGCGGATCTGTGGGCGACATGGAAAGGTTGGATGTCACCAAGACTAATTCTCATCATCAACCTGAACCGGATGTCGAGAAGCCAGCATCAGATGGCCCAGCTTTTGCGGCAGATGCTGAGGAGAACTACAAACCTAAAACGGTCAAGTTCTGGCTCATCATACTCTGCACCATGGTTTCCATGTTCCTTGTTGCTCTTGACCGCACAATCCTCTCGACCGCAGTTCCACGGATTACTGATGACTTCAAGAGTTTGGGAGACATTGGGTGGTACGGATCAGCTTATATGCTGACGACAGCTGCCTTTCAACTTGTTTTTGGCAGGGTCTACCGATTCTACGACTTGCGGTGGACCTATCTTGGCTGCATTTTGATTTTCGAGGTGGGCTCAACATTGTGTGGCGCGGCACCTACCTCCAATGTCTTTATTGTCGGCCGAGCTATTGCTGGCGTCGGTTCGGCTGGCATTCTCACTGGCTCCATGATGACCATTATCCCTATGGTGCCTCTGCACAAGCGCCCAATGTTTCAATGTAAGCCTACTTTCGGCAATTTATGATGGCATCCATTATGTTTGTGCTAATAATTCAAATAGCGCTTTTTGGCATCGTCTTTGGCGTCTCATCGATTGCAGGACCATTGGTGGGCGGAGCATTTACCGAAAAAGTTTCGTGGCGGTGGTGCTTCTATCTGAACCTCCCCGTCGGCGCGGTTGCCTTTGCCTGCCTTTTCTTTTTCTTGCATCCGCCCTCGACTCCTAAGAAACAAGTGACTTTTAAAGAACAGGTTATGCGTCTGGACCCACTCGGCACATTCTTCTTCATTCCTTCAACTGTCTGTCTGCTTCTTGCCCTGCAATGGGGTGGGTCTACCTATGCTTGGAATAACTGGCGCATCATTTTCCTGTTCATCATGTTTGCGATTACCGGTATCGCCTTTGCTGTAGTTCAGGTCAAGATGCCTGAGACGGCTTCTCTCCCTGTTAGAGTCATCACACAGCGGACAATGCTCTCTGGAACGTTTTACATGATGTTCCTTGCAGGCTCTATGATGCTCTGTGTTTTCTATATTCCGTTGTGGTGTAAGTATTGTACCATTTCCCCGTCTCACCGACATATTTTCTGACAACTCCTAGTTCAAACTACTCATAACGTTGATCCTGTCAAATCCGGCATCTACACTATTCCTCTTGTACTCAGTCTTGTCGTTGCATCTATTGGATCCGCCGCCGTCACACAGAGAAGCGGTTACTATGTTCCCTCCATGATCGCTAGTCCGTGCATTATGGCTGTCGGGGAGGGCCTCTTGACAACATTCAAGCCGACTACAGGATCCCCTCACTGGATTGCATATCAGTTTCTGGTTGGGTTTGGCATAGGATTTGGAATGCAGACCGTTGGCCTAGCTGTGCAGGCAACTCTCCCCAAAGAGGACATTCCAACGGGTGTTGCGATAACCTTTTTCGCCCAGCAACTTGGAGGTGCCATTTTTGTTTCAGTTGGGCAGACCATCCTCAGCGGCGTTCTTGTATCCCAGCTTTCGCACATCAGTGGCTTGGATGCGAACATGATCGTGACAACCGGCGCGACTGAACTCCACAGATTGGTCCCAGAGCAATTCATGGAGACAGTGGTTTATGCTTATAATAATGCATGCACGAGGATATTCTTTGCCGCCATGGCATTGAGTTTTGCTCAACTTGTTTGTGCTTTTGGTGTTGAATGGAGGAGCATTAGAAAGGTTAAACAAGACGTGCCGAGTGAGGAGACTACCAAGGCCGAGTCGATAAGTGCAAGCTAGACGCTGAACTCACTCAGCAAAGGGAGTTTCGGAAAGGGATTTGATTTGGCTGGCGTTTGGAATAGGGAAAAAGGCATGTATATGTATGCATTGGTTCGGTGTTGTGCTCTACTCACTTTAAATGGACGGTTTGCAATTTAGGTAGATATATATATATGTGTATAGGTGCATCAAGGTCTAGTTCAACTCTCTAATTAATCGTTGTCAAAATCCATGGACTTCATGTTTGTAGTGTCTAGCCTGTCCTTGACAGTGGCGTAGAGGCTTTGTACTACTACTGTGCACCACTGTAGAGGATATTTACCCCACTGACGCGGGGCAGTCAGTTAGGTCAGTGGAGCTCTGTCCAGGTTGGCATGTCAGCGCAGCTCGCTACAGCTCACCTCAGTGAAGCAGCTCCGATCTTGCATTCTCGTCAACTTGCCACCTGTTTGTTGCCTTCTGTCTTGTTGTCTCTCCATACACCCCCAGGTCAACGGCAAGGACTGGATTAGTGCGCTCGGCGAATATTGGATTCCAAATTCGCTGTGCCGGCATCATGGATGCTCCCGATGCCAACTCGCTCATCTCGAGCCAGAAGAGTTCCCAGCTTCAGGCTGTGCTGCACCCTCTTGTCCTCCTCACGATATCCGACTACATCACGCGCCACACGCTCAGAGGCCAAAGCGACCCGATCATCGGAGCCCTCCTGGGTCAACAGAATGGACGAGAGATCACAATAGAGCACGCCTTCGAATGCCACACACAACCGGCGCCGGATGTCGAGGGGGGCTACCTGCTGGATGCAATCAAGTTTGGAGCGCGATTGGAGCAGAGTAAGCACGTATTTCGAGATGCAAAGTCCTCGTACTGATCGTTTTACCAGTGGTTACTGTTCACAAGGACCGTCAACTAGATTTCGTCGGCTGGTATACCCTGCTCTCGGCTTCTGGCCCATCGCCGACCGTTTTGCCCATCCACAACCAGATCCTAGAAGGCTGGAACGAATCCGCAGTGCTACTAGGATTCCACCCCGAAGAAATCTTGAGTCACTCGGTTGGTGGTAAATTGCCGTTGACGATTTACGAGAGTAATTTCGAAGTTGATGACTCCAGAGCTGATCAGGATGGAGAGGACAAGAAGATGGACGACGGGGAGTCAACATTGAAGCTGAAATTCAGAGAGGTCCCATACTCTGTTGAGACCGATGAAACTGAGATGATCAGCATGAACTATGTTGCCGGCGGTGGCGGTAACGCGGCGGCTGTTGCGGTCAAAGAAGAACGTCCAGCACGTTCAATAGAGAGCAACGGAAAGGGAAAGCGAAGGCTTGTCGAAAGCATACCCGGTGAAAAAAATGACTTGTTTCTAGAAGATGCTGTGGTTCTCACTCGAGAGGAAGATGAGATGCTGGCTGCCCTCACAACAAAGGCCAACGCCATCAAAATGCTCCACTCACGCATCAACCTGATTACCACGTATCTCGAAAGGCTACCAGCATCCTACACCAGCGGAGAAAACACCAATACAGAAACTGGCGGCATGGATACTGATAACACTACGCCATCGCTCACAGTACTGCGTCAAATCCAGGCGCTAGTCAGTCGACTAGACCTTGTCATCCCTTCCGACCAAGCGTCCTTTGAGAAGGAGGTTCTCAGCGAGACCAACGACGTAAACCTGCTTGGGCTTCTGAACACGCTTATGCAGGGTGTCAGCCAGGCAAGGGAGGTTGGCAAGAAATTCAGCGTTGTGGAATCTGGAAGACCAGCCGGCCGCCGAGGTACTGGGGACTTCTCGGGCGCCACCTCTTTTAATATGCCCGGCGCTGGTGACATCCTCATTTAGATTGCTAGGATGCGGCATATGCAGATCCTACATACCTTATTGTTGTGTGCGTTGCCTGCAAGACGTGGCTTTGCGCTGCTGTTTAGTTAGGTTTAGGTAGAGGTGGATGGATAAACGCTTAATGATTGATGATACACATTTCGGGGTGTTTACAGCCCGCCGCTTGCTACAGAGCTTTGGACTGCCGCTCATTGATATTATCTAATTCGAGACAGCCAATCATTATGGAAAATCTTCACTACTATGATATCTCCGAGCCAACTATTGGCGATTGAAATATTTGCCATCACAAGCCATACGGAAAGGAATCATTATGTGTAACTGAGTTGTACGTTCTTGAGCCATCATGATAACAAAGTAGGTAGGTAAAATAGAGACACCCGATAATCGCCCTTCATCTCTTGGATGCGGCGGCTTCTTGTGTCCACGTAAACTTTACATTTTAAAAAGTGCTTGTCGCCAATCTACTGGCCGCATTCCTGGCGTCAATTCGATCCTCATCATCTTCCTCGCCAACGCCCGCCAAACCTGCACGTCCACCCGCTCCAGGCTTACCAGAGCCCGACTCCAGGCCTTCCTCCTCTTCACCCTCCTCGGGAACTTTGCCAACAAAGCTGCTCGAAACGCTGCGGTTGTTGGCATCAGAACGACGTGGCACACCACTCCATGCATCGCCCTTGGGCCCTTGGCTGGCTGCTAAGCTTGTGCGCCGTACGGTAGTGGGGTGTGCCTCGCGACCGAGACGGCTAAGTCCACCAGAAGAATCAATCGACCGGATATCTCCTCGGACGCTCTCAAGTAGGGCCAATGTGCGTCTCTCTGCTTCAATTTCGCGAAGAACAAACTCTCGAATTCCCATTCGCAAATCCGCGGCTGTTCGATCGAACCATTTTCGGCGCTCCTGCACAAGATTGTGAGTAACCCGATTGGTTTTGTTAAAAAGATGCGTCTCATTTTGTCGGGCCTCATCTAAGGCGGAGATTGCCTCATCGACCTTTTCTCGTCTGACGCTGGAGCTTGCCTTCAAGCGATCGGCGGCATTGAGCTTGCTTCTGGTGACCTCCTGTGCCTGTAGAAATTCTCGAATGAGAATCTGGCGGTTTGTGAGGGTCTCCTTTACGATGAATGCATCCTGGGAATGATACTGGAACGGGTCGCCAATAGTCGTGGCCTCGGCTGTAGCCTGCGCAGCGTGATAGTCGCCAACAGTTTGCACAACTCTGCCAAGCTTTTTGTAGGCATTGGCCAAGCCTGGATGTGGTTCTTGTACATGCATGCTTCCAAGCTTCACACCATAGTCAGACTCCGCAAGACCAAGTCCTGTAAAATGTTAGCCAATGTTTGTGATGCAGTTAAATTTAGATAATGTGGAAATCGCACCTCTTCGAGCCTTGACCATCTTATCAACCTTGTGGCCGGCATCCATTGCTCCAAGATAGAACAACTTCACCGCTGGGCGGGCCTCAGCAAGCTCGGGAGTGTCATCTGGCGGCGGAGCAAACTGCTTCAGAATCTTTCGGCGCACACCAGTGGCGGGTTGTTTTCTCTTGACAAGGGGGCTATAACCGAAATCGCTCTCGACAAATAGTATCATCTCGTCATCCCTCACAAGTACTTCGTTGCTGCACACATAGTTGAACCATCTCTGTAACAGAGCCTTGACCCGCACTTCATCTTCATCGGTGCCAGCGCCAGCAGACGTCAGAGCAGGAGGGACGGCAGGCACAAATGCATCGGGGTTTGCGGATATCAGATGGTCAGCGAGTTTGATAAACTCGGAATGCAATCGACGGACGTCTCGGTATTGTGTGGTGCGGTAACGTGGTAAATTGGTCTTGAGTCGGATTAGCCCTTTATCTCAACAGCTATAGAAGACCATGGACTTACATGGACATCGAATCGCAAAATAGGATCCTTCTTCCCGGTTCTCTCAAGCCCAGTAATCTTGGCCTGAAGCCGGAACTGAGGCTGGGCGGGCTTGCGGGACTGTTGCCCCTGCTCCCATTGCGACGCTCCTCCAGGATGTTGATGAGATGGAGCCTCGGATGTTTGCTGCCCGGAGAAGCCATGTTGCGACTCGCCTGCCGACTCAGATGCATTCGCATCCAGCGTTGTTGAGTCATCTAGTTCACCATCCGTTCCTGACGTAGTTGTAGCCGTGCCAGGCCGCTGGGATTCCTCGCCATTGCCCGTCTCTTCCAAGCCATTCGAAGAAAGCTGTGAGCTGTAAGGAAAGGATGGCGCATCCTGAGAGGTGTTTCCAAAATCGCTTCGGCTTTGATGCGGGGATGATTCCGAGGTATGACCCCAAGGCGATGCTCCCGCCGGGTCATCGGTTTCGTGTATTGAGGCGCTATAGTCCATTGCAATGGTACTCCGGTGGCGCTGGGGAGAGACGGTGGCGGGGAAGAGCTTTGTGGGGGTCTTTGTTGATCGAATCAAAAGAACAAAAGAGGCTGAAGTATGAATTGGAATATTCGCCTAAGGGTGAGCACCAATCATGACATGAGCAATGTTCTGAGGGCGTCGGTTGATGCCTCGATGGGGGAGACTTGACTCCGAACAGCTGTTGCTCGCTGACGCAAGTTGGCCAGGCTCCGATCCCAGTGGGGATGATGTTGCATATATGGGGGCAAGCCGCGTATTGGCTCAGTAAGCGCACGCTATCGCGCTTAGAATAAACGCCCCAAGCTCTTATCGGACCTGATTGGGACTAGTGCGGGGCATGCAAGTAAAATCTCCAGACCTTTGAGGTTCGCGGCGCAATTGAGAAATGTCTTGAAGTCAGTGAAACTTTCTTCAAAGCAGGTACCAGGGAGTCGTTCTAGAAGAGAAAAGAAAAAATGGGCAAAAAGAGATCAAGAGAGGCCGAGATCCGGGATGCGCCGCCTGCGGATCCAAGTGTTGAGAAGATGGACGAGGATAGCAGCGACGACGAAGTGAGATTGTCTCCCCGATTCAATCGCCCTCAAAGGTACTGACAACCGACGGCCAGGACTTTGACATGGTCAATGTGGACTTTGAATGGTTTAACTTTGATCCTGAGGTTGACTTCCATGGCACAAAGTCTCTATTGCGACAGTTGTTTGATGTTGATGCCAATCTCTTCAACATGTCAGCGCTATCAGACCTCATTCTCTCCCAGCCAACAATCGGTTCCACTGTCAAAGTAGACGGGAAAGGCACCGATGCTTATGCTATGCTCACAGCCCTCAATACCGCCGTGCATAAGGACACGGAGCCTATGAATGAAATCCTCAAGTACCTTGTGGAGAAGGCGCAGACCAACGAAGCGCTCTCCGCCGTCGCAGAGCTGATTAAAGCCGGCAACCATGTTGGACTCGTGTTTTCGGAGCGTCTTATTAACATGCCCTCTGAGATTGCACCACCTCTGTATTCCATGCTGATTGAGGAGGTGGAAGCTGCCGTAGAAGACAAGGAGCCTTATGAGTTTTCGCACTATCTCATTCTATCAAGAATTTATCAAGAGGTGGAATCAACATTGGACGTGGAGGATCGAAAGCGCAAAAAGGCCAAGGAAGAGGCTTCGAGGTTTCATTTCCACCCCGAAGATGAGGTTCTGCAGAAGCATGCCGTGGCATACGGAAGCTTCTCGTACACGAAAGAGGATGACGCTGTAGCCGACAGCAAGCGGGCGTTCCAAGAGCTGGGCATCAAGACCTACGGGCATATGATTCTGATTGAGGCGAGTAAATTCCAGGGTGCTGTCAAGGCAATCAATGACTATATAAGTTCGGCACAATAAATCAAAAATTTCTATGGTTTCGGCTCAAGTCTCTGCATCAAGTATTCAACCTCCACTTCTTTGGTCAAGGGTATCACATAATCCTTATACATGGCCACAACGGCATCAACGTTGATTTTCACATGTTCCCCATTCCCATCTGGGAGAGTCGGGTCTTTGCCATAAGTCAAGGCCTTGAGCCGCAGTCGCTGCAATATTTGCTCCTCCACCGCGGTGTTCGTGATGGAATCGGCAATTCCTTTGCGATCTTCCGCCTTGATCAAACGAGTGTACAGCTCCGGATCCGAACGGAACTTGGACTCGGCCACAAATTTGCCGAAGTGTATTCTTCTTGAGAGCGCCTGTAGACATGCGATATCACACGTCGCTGATGAGCCGTAATTTTCTTGAGATTCTCCTCGGTCCTCACGGCCAAAGTCTGCACAGGCCGCTGGCAAGAACTTGTCAATGTAGAAACTCTTGATCTTGTCGTTGACGCAAACGTCGTTGGGATAAAGGATTTGGGGGTAATTGAGCGGTTTAAGAATTGGCTTCTGAACCGCTTCTGGGAAGAACGGAAACTCATCTGGTGACTCAAACCGGCGAATGAGAGACTGCAGCTTCTCCTGCTCGGAGAGATACCAGTCGAACAAGCTCAACTTTTTGTGAGGGAAATCAATGGCTCCTGGAATATAGATGGGCTTTGTGGAGAGGCCGGGTTAGAAAGTGAGAAACCAAGAGAAACACCAGTTAGTTCGGGGCATCATCTCACCTTGTTGAGCGCAAACTGTACCCTCTCGATGAGATGAAATGTAATGGTGTCCTCCAATCGACTATTTCCGTCAGTATGAGCAGCATCGGAGCGAGGGTGGTGTCATTGCCAGGCGCACTGACATGAGCTGAAACCGGATTCGGCCAAGATCAAGGGCCTCAGAGCCATCGGCCAAATCGACAGCGGCGTCCATGGTGGTCTTTTTCTAGCTCTCAACCGACCGAGAATCTTTATTTATTCAATTTTGTCTTGTGGAAACTGGTGGTGCTTGAGATTCGTGGCTTTCTGGGTGTTGTTAGAGGGGAGTCAGAAATACGGCTCCGGTTCCCGGAGCGTCTGACAAAGAAAGAAGTATGAGTGAGATTGAATCCAGCATTTCCACCCTTGATGTCGAATGCATGCAAAGTGATATTACTGGATGTACGTCGCCTGTCTGAAAGGTACTGTAAATTCTATGCGCATTCACTGCATTGACAATGCGAGAGCGCTAAAACGCTCCCCATAGCTTCTGGCCTCTAGTTGGCCGTAGCGCTTCGTTCAGCGCTCTTCAGGCAATCACCAGCGCATGGACAGCCAAGATGGATGCAAGCTCCTCCAAGTTTTTAGTGGGGCTTCTTCAGCCAGTGAGCCAATGGTTGGACCCAGAGCTGAAGACAACCCTTCACATTGCTAATAACTCGTGCTTGTGTGTTTAAACACCAAACCTGGTTTCCTCAAACTGCGCACATCATGATCGGTCTGGCCTCGCTTGAACCGCCATCCTGCCGATGAACATCGTCGAAATTTGTCTTCATCGCCTTGATACGGCCTCCAGCAATTGCCACTTGCTGTCTCAGCCCTGATCCGCGGCAGCCTCAGCCCTACCAATTGAGCCATGGCTGATCCTGAAGGCCAATATGCGTTCCCCGATGACGGTGGTGACGATGACCAGTCGATCATATCTGTACGCTCAACGGCCCCATTGACGCTGTATTTGAGTGGCTGAGACTCACATTGCTAACGCCGCATGATCTGTTCCAGACTCGCGGGCTCGAGGCCTTCAGTCGCAAGGTTACCGTAACCGCCAGCCATCTCATGGGGCCAGCAGTCGATGCGAGAGGTAACCACTATCACTCCGCAATGGCGGAGGTTCACAAGCAGATGAAGCGACCAAGTGTGCAGAGGGGTGTCTTTTCCATGGCCCGTTCAAGTCCGTCCGAAATTGTGCGCTCAAAGCTCTCCACGAACGAGATCCAGCATCGCGCCTTGACGCATCTCTCCGATGAGCTTTTATCGAACATCCCAGACCATGAAAACTCCTACTCGCTCTTTCAAGGCTTCCAGGCCAGCTTCCCAGAGTTGACGGAAGAGGGCAAAAAGCACCGCGGCCGGGTATCTCGAGGCAGAAAACTGATAGATGAGGGGGAGGAGTCCATCCCAGGATCTGAGCACACTCCCAAAAAATTGGGTCAGCTGAAAAAGGAGAAGGCTGCGATGATGCATGAGTTTGATCTCTTGGGGGTCCGCAAGAACATGGCCAGCTGTGAAATTCGCGAGATCGACAATAAAATCGCCAATTTACACGGCATGCGAAGGATCATTCTTGAGAGGTTGGCTGGATTTGAACAGGAGGAAGCGCTCTTGGAACATGACAGTATGCGGAATCTTTCTCATAAATGATGCTCCCCGCTCTCCGAAGAAAAAAACGCTCTAACATTTGTTGTCTAGTAATCGATGTTGAAGCGCGAGTTGAAGAGGCACAGGCGCTGGTCGACGAGGCCGAGGTGATTGCACTAAACACTGCCACAAAGGACGAGGAAGATCTTGTAGGGGACGCGGATGACCATGATCCCGAATTCATGACCCAATCCGTATACGATAAACTGCCAGTCACAACCACCGGCCTACCGCGAAAACCAAAGAAAGTTCACAGACGCAAGTCCATGCCGATACTCCATGAACATTTCCAGACCGGCTCCAATATTCGAGAAATTAGGGCCCATGCAGATACTATTACAGCACTCGATTTCGATGCGCCATTTGGCGTGATGGTCACATCCGCTCTTGATGATACCGTCCGGGTCTGGGACTTGAATGCTGGTAGGTGCATCGGGTATTTGGAAGGTCACACAGCCTCTGTCCGTACACTGCAGATTGAGGATAACATTCTCGCAACGGGCTCCATGGACGCGACAATCAAGCTCTGGGATCTCAGCAAGTCGCACTATAATCCACAGGGCGACCAATTGACCAAGGATGACGACGAAGACGAAGATGCCATAGCCTTTGAGAATCCAGATGACCAGCCCATTGAACCGCCAGAGGGCAGCATGGATGATTGTGGGCTATTTACACTCCAGGCCCATGTGGACGAGATCACCGCTCTACATTTCCGAGGCGACATCCTGGTGTCCGGATCGGCAGATAAGACGATCCGGCATTGGGATCTTGAAAAGGGACGTTGTGTGCAGACGCTGGACGTCATGTGGGCCGCTGCGCAGGCATCCGTAGCCACCACCACTGTCGACGGCTCGTGGAAACCCACTGGTCGATCACAGGGCAGCTCAGCGGACTTTGTAGGTGCGCTGCAAGTCTTTGAGTCTGCCCTGGCGTGCGGTACTGCCGACGGTATGGTTCGCCTCTGGGATCTCCGAAGCGGCCAGGTCCATCGTAGCTTGGTAGGACACACGGGCGCAGTCACATGCTTGCAATTTGACGACGTACACCTAGTAACCGGCAGCTTGGATAGAAGCATTAGAGTAAGTCCTTGGAAGAACCAATCCTCCCTTTTCATGTAGGGCCACAGCTGACCATATTACCACAACAGATCTGGGATCTCCGTACAGGTTCCATCTACGACGCATATGCGTATGATAACCCCATTACTAACATGATGTTTGACGAGCGACGAATAGTGAGCGCAGCTGGCGAGGATGTCGTCAAGGTGTACGATAAGGTTGAAGGCCGGCAATGGGACTGCGGCGCTGGTGTTACGGCGCCAGAGGAAGAAAAGCATCCTGCCATTGTAGAGCGTGTACGAGTACGAGATGGCTACTTGGTAGAGGGCAGACGGGATGGTATTGTAGGCATATGGACTTGTTAGAATAGTAGGGAAAATCTGGCTCTGGTGAGGGGTTTTTGGGCCAATCTGTCGCATATACCTTGTATATAGGGCTTCAGTGTTTCAAGACGAAAAATATAAGGAAGCCTGCGGCGTTTGATGTGACTGGGCCAATAGATCATATGACCGAAGTGATTGCGGAATGGTCAATCCGTCCCCAGACTTTATGTGGCGATGTGGCATCAATTCCTGATTGATCTTTATAAGAATCGACCCGCCCGCTGAGTGGTTAATGAAGTTGAGCTTTATAAAAAAAATGATACCGTAATGCTAAAGCGAGCATTTCCATGAGGTTGTACAAGACAATACTGGCCCTATCATCAGCAAAGTTGAACACTTTCGTCAACTGGACAGCCATCGTTCAACCCAGTATGTCCTAGCCTACAGAGACCTTGCTGTAAATGGACTTATATGGCCTTCAAGTGATCTTTGTTGAGTTGTCGAGGAAGCCGAGACAAAGACTTAATCCTTTACCATGAGGCCTGTATACTTGTGGTATGGTGCCTATAATGTTAGAAACGTGTTTTCTATGTTGCGAAAACAGTATTGGCTATAATTGCGTTGAAGCTTTGTCCACGGGTTGTTTAGGAGATATCATCAAGGAGTGCAAAGGGGCTCGATATAGTTCCTATTCGTAGTGTGTCAGTCGCTGGATTGACATACGTCTCTATCCTCTATCCTCTTGCCACGCTGCCAGTCAGTCGTATAGTTGCTGCGAGAGATTCTGGAATCAGGACATGTGAGTTTTTCAGAGTAACGCCGTCATTATTTAACTAAAGGTTTCTTTTGACTATAAACCTGTTTGTAGAGGTTGGTGTTATTTTAATAAAAATTAGTGGCCTTTGCCACCGTCTTGACACTATTTATGGTCTCCAGTATTGGAATTTAGCCAGAGAAAAGAATAAGAGCGATACCGGAAGTTACGAGTGGTGTGGGCAAAGGTACTAATATGCTTAGCTATAGCAAACAGGGGTGGCTAAGCTCAGTAGCTGCAATATGGCTAATAATTGATATCTTCAATACAATTGATTGGAGATGCTAGCTAGAGAATTAAGAGATACCTTTGCCACAGCTAGTAGAATTGAACGAGTAGCGATCGAATGCAGCCGGTCTGAGCAAGCTTCAATACCGAACAGTGACACTACCCTCAATTAAATCCGTCCCAATACATTCTCCTTCATTCGTCTCTAGAATCCCAGTCAGTCATAGTATCAACAATCCAAGTGCTTTGTCGGTCATGTAATATTAACAATGGCTTGATTGAATGCCAGTAATGTCGCTGTCCATGTTCTCGATGCTGTGAAATCCTCAAGGGCAAATGGGACGCACGCTTTCGTATAACAGGTCAAATCAGCAAATTAAGAATTTCCGCGAAGGATCAAATTCGAGACCTAATAGTGGTACATATTAGCGAAATGGTCAGTATCATCGTCGAAACGAGGGAAACACGCAACCTATCCAATACCGTCGATGGGCACCCGGATACCGTGTACAGAATAACCACGTCTGATCTAAATTATTCTCAAAGAGTAGGGGAAAAAAAGTTTGTCAGTGATTTAATTACTCAAGACTCGCTAAAACTTCGCTGGTGGTACTACGTCGCCAGTTAATAGTCTTTGATAGACTTTGCTATCATAATCATCATTCAAGTATGGGCACACTGTGACAATAAGAACAACAAACTTCTCGTGATGGATGTGATTAATGTAGATTGTTAGAATAAACAAGGATTGCCAGAAACTCCCGACATGCCCGGAAATTGCTAGAAACTGCTAGAGATTGGAATCTTAATATAATTCAGCAACATCTAATCTCTATATCGTCGTTTTCTGATCATCGCCGCATGCTATCTATGTCAGCCTCTCCTTTGTTGATAATAATTCATCATGTAAAGATCTCTGTCATCACTTCCATTTGAATACACCTTTAAACCTGATGATACTCGAATAATTCCCTCTTAACTCTCCCTCAATATAGACCAAACAGTAGAGTCATATTAAACTTCAAAGAAATTCAAATTCATTACTAAAGTATTACTTCTTCCTTTTAAAGCTGATGGGACCTTCTTACAGCTAATCCATTGAGAAGCCGTCAACATCGTTGGCCTGTGATATGTGCATGGCATGATCCTTTTTGACAAAGCTATCTCCCCTTTAACCATTGTACAAGATGGGTTAATGTATCTTGATTGGTTCTCAATGTATTGTCCGGTTGAGATCAAGAATTTTGTACTATTATCAAATCGGATTGATGCATTCGAATTGCATCGTTTGCATCGGATTTGAATTGGAATTGGTTCTGATGGAATAGCCTCTTGTAAATTTAGATTTCCCATTGCCGACGATCTTTGCCAAGGCAGTTCCTCTCATCACTTTCGTTATTGAAGTCGAGGTTATACAAAGCCCCTAGTGGCGCGAGGCATGCGTAACCGAGGCCATCTTCTTCTTCTTCTAAATAAAAAGCATCGTGAGCAGGGATAGTACACAATGACGGCGCCATCACAGATCTCACCATATCAGCCGGACTATAACAGGATTTGGAAGGAGAGCCGCGTCGGCGGCGGCGACGGTGGAAGGCATCTAGAGAGCATTAGCAAGGCGAAAGCAAGAAGCTAGGTACCGATTATATCAATATTCGCGTACCTAAATTGCTGTCTGAAATGCGACGTTCACTCAAGCAAAAGATATGCCATAATGGCGATAGACAAAATGCGTAAGTAACAGTACAGTCCTACCATTGTTGATACAAAAGATTCATGGTGTAGAATGGGCTGACAAAAGGCCACGTTTCAGGAGAAGAATGAAGAAGGACGAAGAAAGACATCGAAAGACGGGGGAGGAAAGAAGAAGGCATTTTAGGGGGGCTACTACCAGAGAGAAGGAACGAATGTTAACACCGGCTGCAAGGTAGGAACCCGTCAGCTGTTTGCCAGTTGTCAAGATGGAACTGTCACAATACTACGGCCAGAGCTTAGAGATTAAAAAGACATGGCAGAAACGCTGTCTTACCGTACAGCCAGTAAATGAAAAGATGCGTAGAGAAAAGAAAATGAAGATATTTCCACTGTCATAACACTGTGACACGTAGAATATGATGTTATCAACATCAGGGTAATGTTCATTAATATGCTAGAAGACCACAAGTGGACGTATTATAATCATCAGAAGTATAGCCCCAACAGGTAGGCGCTATTCTAGCCTCGTACGGCATGTTCGAGAGGTCGCAGGAGTGACGACATGAACGAGAACAAGTACACAACCTGACGTCTACAAAGGAAAAGAATATATGAGCACAGATGCTGCAACAGTCGTCCGGCAAGGTCCTGCTGAACACTGCATCAATATATAGGTCCAATACAGTCAAAACTTGCAATAGAGTGTCCTCAAACGATCGCCTAGTTGCGTAGAACGATTCTTGATAATACTGCCAATTTCCGTGTTCCAGCTACGACTTCTAGTATACTCATCACCGTAAACTTCAAACCATTCCTCCGTATTCTCTTACTCCCCATACACACAACATGCCGCAAGCATTGGTCTGTCACGAAAGCGAAAGCGAAAAATGGGAGAACAAGAGCAAAATAGGGGGAGTGCCGGGCAATCACACAAGAACATTAAAAAACTGTGATTGCTGCCATAGGTATATTTATTCTTCTCTAAACAACACACAGTATAGATAAAAAAGTAAACAGGTATAAAAAAAAGTAGGAGTAAGAAGGAGAAGAAGAAACCAGCCTCGTCTCTGGGTATTGAAGTGCTACAGCACTTTTGTTTTCCTTATAAGCCACAATCTCATCACCAGGCGCCACCGATGCGATGCCAAAAAGTAGGGCAGAGATTAAACAGGATAAAACAACAACAACAAAACACATAAGTAGAAAGAAAAGCTAGCATATTCCCCCCCTTTCATCATCGTGTTCGTCTCTGATCCTCAGAATGCAACGACATCTATTCATTTCCCCTCTCCCTGTTTAAGAGTCTGTCACGAGTCTTTCGGCCTCATCTAATAAGCCAGTGACTTTACGCAAGTTCTCGACCAAGCTTCTGCCGAGATTAACCAGCAGCAACTTCTCAGCATTAGCTGGTAGACCAAGATATGTTGGAGGTTCGCGCTCAGGTAGTTTATGAATCCATCCTATGAAGTCTTGCATACTGGTACCCGATGGCACGAGTAGTGGCTCATCGGGGCTGTCGACAAGTTTGTGGTCAACATCAAAGGCAGATGGCGTGAGGAAAAGCGAGACCAATTGGCCGAGAAGCTTGAAGTCTCCCTCATCGTCAATCTTGCCACCATACGTCTCAGTGACTAGGTATCGTATCATCTCCCAAGGGATATTATGCGGCGCAATGTTGGTACGGTTGCCAGCCACGGTTTCAATCCATGTATCAACGATGAAGGCGGTGCATTCATACTACAAAACAAACACATTAGTAAATAGACCCAAAAATAAAAAGTAGAACCACAATACTTACGTCGCTGTCATTAAACTCCCAGAAACCTTTCCATCCCAGGTTTGGTGCATAGCGCAGCCTCTCCTGAATCACCGCATGTAAGAATGCAATGAGCAAATACAGCCTTGTTCTCTCTACCGGGCTCTTCGATGCCCGAGTTGACAATGACGACATTGAGTCCTTCATATTAGCGCGTACTCCAGCAGGTTGCTCATACATGAGTACGCGCGAAGCCCGAAGTAAGTTCACTGGAATCTTGAGACTAGATTCCATGGACAGGAACAGACGGAAATCCTTGTGAGGATTCAAGGACTCCATACGTTTCTCAAGACTCTGCAACCACGTAGGTGCGAGATGTACATTCTTGACAAGAACCCAGGATCCGGTCTCGGCAGCGTTGCTGATAGCCTTGTCGGCGCTTGCCAAGCCTTCGGTTGAACCCATAGCAATATTTGTGCATTTGACGCCTGATCTTTCTACAAGATTGTCTACCTTGTAACTGGCGTCAAAGCCGGGACTAGAAACAAGCGAGATGGGTAGGGAGGCAGAGACATGAGCCGCGGTCTGCTTCAGATCCTCGACAATGTCAAAGATATCGGCGCCAAAGACTTGAGCCACGAATCGTTCAGCTGCAGGTACAAAGCGATCCATGCGGAAGATCTTGACAAGTAGAAGGGTCAAAAGTGCCTGGTCAAGTGGCGAGGTCGACTCATCCCAAATGCGAGGTGCCACCGTTTCAGCCAATTCCTCTGTAAAGAACTTTTCCCAATCGTTGTCAGACACAGCATTGAGCTTGCCTTTGAGGATATCAAGCTTCATTGCATCAGCAAAGGCCGCATCCCTGTCATCAGGGCTTGAGGACAAGTCCTTGCCCTCGAAGCTAGAGTCAAGGATGATGTCAATTAAGGACTTATCCATCTTGTAAGGCGTAGCTTGCGCGAGCAGCATGCCCAGTGTGATCCGGTCCTTCTGGAGCAGACCGAGTGCAGTGCGCTTCAATGTGTTGACGAAGAGGTCCTTGACAATTATGTCGCGGCGGGTATTGTGATCCGTCACGCCGTCAAGGTGCTTGTTTCCGTGCAGAACTGACTGGAAAATGTTCAGGAAGTACTGGAGAGAGAACTGGTAGAAGTGATTAATGTAGTGCAGTTGCTCCAGAACAGCGAAAACAGCACTGCAAGATTCAGCTAGAACGCTGTATTGCTGAGTGATCTTGTCAACCTCCGCCATGACGCCTTCCGTGTTGTTCATCTTGGTCGAAATATCTGCAGCTTCCGTTTTCAAAGTCTCCAAAGTCTCAATAACCTTGTCATCATCCAGGATGTTGCCGCGGGATTCGTTCAGAGCACGCAGCAGCTGCTTCTCGAGCTGTCGCAGATGAACCTTGAACTCGCCCTGAAGTTTGATGAGATTTGATCGGCGCTCATCGACATCTGGACGCTCTGATTTTAGGACATCGTTGAGTGATTGAGTCTGAAGACTGCCTTGTGTCACAGTGAAGTTGACAAAGGTAGTTCGACTGCAAATATCTGGCGCAAAAGTGGCAGATGGATCTCGCGTAGACAAGTAAAGTCTGAAAGAGGGCGAAAAATCAATTTCCTGTTTGCCAAGCTGAATGAGAACACGACCACCAGTTCGCTGGTATTCTTTGTTCAGAACGTGGTTGAGGATCGGGTCCAGGTGTTCGGCATCTTGAATAAGAATGGGGTTTCCGAATCGCAGCGAGCTCTCTAGTTGCTTGGTGAAGGTGTCATCCAAGAAGCTCGTGACAGTTAAGCGACGATCCTTGCACTCTCTCTGCAGAAATTCTGTGACTCTTCCAGAGGGATCAATGATGAGCGGGTATCTGTTGAAGCGTTTGAGAATGATGGCATTCTCTGTGCACAAGTCATCCACCGGCAAAGTATTCTCTTGCCAACCCAGTCGTTCATCCGCGCTGGAAAGGTATTCTGTGACAGGGTTTGGAGACTTGAATTGGATACCAGAGAGATGTAGCTGATGGTACCAGTCGTCCATCATAGACTTTCGGAAAGTCTGGTCGTAAAAGCCACTGTAAGCCAGGAAAGCTGCAGCAACAAGAACATCTCCAACAAGAGTACTGATTTGAGTTTCGAAGGACTTGCTACCTTCCTCCCATCGCCCTCTCTCTGAAGACAGGCTTTCGAGAAGTCTGACGCTTCGGTCAACCTTGAATTGGACCTTGGACATTTCTGACTTGATCGCTTGAGTTTCGCTAATAAGAGTAGCATATTCCGTCTTGTACGTGTTGATGCTTGCCTCAAGCCCTGCGATGTTGCCCTCCACGGCCTTTGCATTGGCCTTTGTCTCAAGTGCCTGCTCCTCGAGTTGAGCCACTTCCTCCTTCAGGGGTCCAACGCGGTCCAGAATATCCGAGTAACTGACTTGAGCAGTTGCCCATTGAACGAGAGGACCACATGCTTTGGATGCTCTGTTGACCTTCTCAAACGTAAACTCCGAGTTAGACAAGAATTCGTTGCGCATTTTATTTCTCAAAGACTTTGTCATCTGCTTGCCGTTGTCGAACATGAGAATACTAGCAATGAAGTCATCTTTGCGGACTACCATTAAGATCGATTTCCAGTCACTAATCTTGTGTCCAAGCAAGGTGCAGACAGCGTCTAGTGCAAGCCTAACACCCTGTGGCGGGTTGCCCATGGACCGGACTTCAGTGAGATGTTGTCGCTTAATGTTCTGAACGCTCAATTTGGCTGCCTCAACTGCAGGCTCTGCCATTGCAAGATCCTCCAACACAACCTTTTTGCGTTTTGCGACCTCGGCCTCCTGTATCTCTAATGCAGCCTGAATCTCAAGCGATGTGCTCTTTCTCTGTTCGGCCTCTCTTTGGTCTGCCACCATGCGCTGCAGTTTCTCGTTTGCCTCTGCATCCTTTTGCTCGAGTTGCGCCTTCTTGTCGGCAAGGCTGACACGCAAGTCGCGGACCTTGTCCACAGTGTCCCTCAACTTTTCGAGACCAACGTTAAGATGACGCTGCTGTTCTTCAAGATCCTCACGTTTTTCAGAGTACAGCTTGACGTATTGAATGACGAAGTCCAAGAAATGTCGAGGCGTCAAGAATGTAACTTTGCCTTGTTGCTTGTATAGCTTTTGGTTGTAACGCTGTAGGGAGTAGTGGATGTATACCATGGAGTTGATGACGGTCTCCCGGTGTGTAGGTGGCAAGCTCAGATCACGATAGGCGACCGGAATTGTGTCAGGAGCGTGGAAATTGCTCTTGTCCAGGTCAATAGAATGGGTGAGTTCGTGGCCAACCTGGAACAGTGCTTGATCAGACCAGTCACCGAACCAGTTCAAGACGCATCTGTTGAACAATGCAGGACTAGTGGCAGCCTTTGACGACAGACCATCCTCTGGCGGGTTCATGGTAAATACAACGTGGAGATTATTGACAATCTGCTGAGTGAACCATTTGTACAACTCCTCTGGCGAATCAAGATGAAGGTTCTGTCTCTGAGCACCTTCTTTGCAAGCCGTCATCAAAGCGACATACTCATCGCCCTCAAACAAGCCAGGTACCTCAGCATTGGCCAGCAATGTGTTCATGCGCTCCAGGAACCCAGAGTCCAACACATTGGCCTCATCCATGATGAAGCAAATCTTCTCGCCCTTGCAACCACAGCGCCGAAGTACATCACGCAAGTCCTCGTCAAAGTCTTCTGCGGAGTACTTTCCATGCACCTTAATCTGGAACACCTTGAGACCATTCATCCAAGCCACAAAGCGAGAGAGTGTAGTCTTGCCACTACCGCTGACACCAATTAGAATCAAATGGCCTTGCGGTTGTCGGAAGACACGATCGATGCGCAGCACATGTTCCAATACATCATTGAAGAGAATCAGCGGTACGTCCACCTCTTCCTCACAGAAGGTTTTAAGTCTGGCTTGAACGAAGTCCCTTAGTTGGTCACGATCCACAGGAACATAATTTTTCGACAGCCAATTAGAATAGAGGATAGGTCCGCCCAGTGCCTTCTCTTGATCCATGGTGGGGAAGAATTCGAGGGCAATTCGTCGCACATTGTCATCAGTCCACTTGCGTTCCTCTTCGTCGACGAGACGATCCTGGAAAAGTCGCAGCGCTTCGTGTGCCCAGATGCGGATAAGACCTTCAAGCGACAAATTCTCCAGTGGCTTGATTGCCTCGTACACACCTCTTACCCAACGAGTAAGTTCACGTGGACTGTATACATAATGCGGTTGAATCTTGGGCGTAAACCTCTTCTGGGACTCAAGATAGAGTCTAACCATGGCGTGGGTAAGTGGTTCGGCGTAGCCACGAAGTGCGGGGATGATTTTGAGAACCGCCGAGTTGAATGTGCCGTAAATTTGGTTGAGAGACAGCTCACCAGGATAATCAACCATGATAAGCGGTGCGTGTCGGAGGAATCTGGCCCCAAGAGGGGTACGTCCAGCATCGGTAGGGGGGTTACAAGCTCCAACAAACTGGATACGGTCAAGAGTAACCCAGGACTTGTCAGAAGTTCTCCAGAAACCATTGTGCTCAACAAGCTGCCGCAAAAACGAGATTGCACGCTGAGTGCCATACTTGTCTGGAGCTGGCAAGTTGATCTCGTCACAGAAGACAACAAGCCAGCGGCCGATTTGAGTGGGCGAGAGCAAGACTCCATTGAGCGTCTTCTTATACTCACAGTACTGCTCAAATGTTTTGATGAGAAGATCGGGTGTTGTTGCACTAGAGAAATTGAGTCCAACAACCTCCATGTTTGGCAGCTTACGAAGAGCGCTGAAGAGTGTCATTGTTTTACCAGAACCTGGTGGGCCACAAAGCAAGAGTGGCTTATGCTCTGCAAGCCACGAGTACAAGACATCTTCATGGCGAACAGTGTCGAGGGTTGGAATGACCACATCTGTTTGAATGATGGAATGAGTGTTGACCTCGATGCTTGGAACTTGGTTCTGCCATGACGTCCATTCGGCCTTGGGCAGATCAACATCAAAGTCGATAAGTGAGCTAGTGCCATCAAGGGGTGGTGAGCCAAACGTAGCGAAAGCGCAAATATCGTCACCAAAGGCTTTACGGTCTTGGAGTGGACAATCACCAGTAAACGCCCAGACTAGCGCAAGAAGAAGCTTCTTTGATATGAAAGCCTCAACCTGTTCAGGTTCCAAGGTGAAGTCTGAATGTTGTGCGTTGTACTCAATAATGTCTCGAACAACCTTGTTCAGCAGAGAAAAGACGGTGTTGAGCACGCGAGCAACGGTAAAGTCCATAATGTGGTTGTACGTCTGAGCACGCTCCAGGGCCTGGAGAACAAAGTCCCCGGAAGTCAATAACACAGTAAGCAGATCTGCGGCCTGGCCCTGTACGGCCAAGGTTTTGGCTGGGCTCTGTCCTGTCGCGACGCTATCCTCATCCAGATCTTCAAATGGCACGCTGCGCAGAGTCTCAAGATAATTGGTGACCATCATGTTTGGTGACACAGTGTCTTCGCTGAACCAAACCATACCACATCGACTAACAGTGGCCAGAGTCGCATATTTCAAGGTCTCCACCTCGAACATGATCCGAACGTTGGGCGGCAAGTTGAGACGCTCACCATTGGGTAGGGTAAGTAGCTTGTTGTCGTCAAGGACACTGTTCAAATTCTCAACCCACTCTGGATCAACATCACCATCAAAGACAATCCAGTGTCTCTTGGAGTCTTCTCCACGAAGGTTATCGACAATCTTGCGGAGAATGCTAGTGAAGAGACCATCGGTCCACTCTCGAGTGGTTGAATCAAGATTACCATAGAGGGCCTCCTTGGACATGACCTTGGAATCAATGACATGAGAGACACCTTCAACATTTTCGACCTTTTGCATTGCGTCAAGCAAAAGTCTCCAAGCGGCAGATTTTCCGGTACCCGAGTTACCAACCATCATGACACCGTGATGAATATTCTGGATTTGATAAAGCTGAAGCACTTTCGTCATCCACAATTCTGTGACAACAAGATGCCTCTCGGCCGCAAGGGTGCGAATAGCGTCCTCCAGAGCATATAGATTTGCAGGCACATACTGAATACCTGGGAAACAATCCTCTTCCACTCCGGTCATGATGTCTACATCAGATTTGATGAGCTTGGGGGCAATTGTTTCCCGGATGCTCTGTACAATAATTTCGGGCTCAACGAGTTCTGCTGCGCCTAATTTTCCATCCAACAGGCGGGCACGCTTGAGACCGCCAGAGCTGACAAGGACACTCTTGAGAGCACGCAGACCAAAGTCGTAATGTGCTTGTTTCGATAGCTGTTTCGCACACTTGTCGAAGAATGGGACCGTTTGTTTAGAAAGTTGTTTCGCTTGGTTGAAGCCTTGGGAGTACAGCATGACTTCGGCAATTAGTTCCTTGTCTGGCTTTGACATCGCCACACTTCGGAAGAGCTTCTTCAAATTGTCTGGCAAATTAGAACGGCCAGCATATCCGGGATTCATCGTAATGAATATGCCAGTGTTCTCGTTAACACGGAGTTGACGGCCCACCAGGTCAATTTGTGACTTTTCATCTTCCACACCTTGCTTCAAGCCCAGTTGAATGTTTTGGATCTGTTGCGACACGGCGGATAAAATTCTTTCTTCAAGACGATTAAACTCATCAAAGCAACCCCAAGCACCCACCTGGCAAATACCTAGGAAGATACGACCCATGGCTTGAAAGTCAAAGGTATCGTCACAGCAGAAGACCAGAGTGAATCTTCCAAGCTGCACACCCAGAGCCTTGACAGACTCTGTCTTTCCCGTACCGGCAGGGCCATATGGGGAGCCTCCCAACCGTTGACAGAGTGCTTGCGTGAGGGTAAGGAAGCATCGATCAGTAAGTGGTGTTCGAACCAAGCGATCCGGGACACCCAAATACTCGAAGCCATAGTTGAGCTTGGAGTTGGCCATCTTAATATGCAGGCGTTGGAGGAAATTGCCTTCTGGGACATAGATATATCGCATTTGGAGCTGCCAGAGGTAATGGTTTGGAGAATCAGCTCGGAGATTGATAAGTTTCTCAATCACGTCGCGTTGATGAACACATTCCGTAATCATTTGTTCGCATTTCTTTCGCTGAATAACCTCCAAGTCACCCAGCACAGTCTCGGCAAGAACACGAAGAACTTGTACCTCCTGATCAAACAATGCCTGTAGCGACTGGCCGTTTGCGACAAGCGAATTCTCTACAGAGGTTGTCCAGGCAGCCTGAGCTGCGAGAACAACAATCTGGCTGGGGAAAGCATCCATGAAAGCGACCAGAGCAGTAGAATCAATCTCATCCGCCTCAAATATGGGCGCATACTGCTCGATGGCCTCAGCAAGCAATTCTGCAAGTGTGTACTTCATTCCATTCTCTAGCAACGCCAGCCAGTCATTGATTCTGGGCGTCTTGGTCAGGGAGATCTCCTTGCTTAGTTTGACAGCCTCGCCTTCCTTTGAAGTGAAGCCAGAGATAACCGTCTCATCATCCATGATTAGACCAGACAAGCCAGCAAACATCTTCTTGAAGTGCTTGGCAATACGAAGTGTGTCGTTGCTGTTACCAATCATCTCCAAGAGATCTTCATCACCCACAAAGTAGAATCGGGGAAAAGAAACTCTCTCCTTCTCCAGATATTCACCGAGAGCCTTTTGGATTTTGTTCAACATTTCCGCCAAACGTTCGAGAGACTTCTGGGCGTTGGGGATGTTCAAAACATCCAATACATAAGGTGTCTTGTTGGCCTTTTTCATGACGGCCAAAAATTCACTGTTGATGTTCTGGAAGCGACCGGACTCAATGGGCAGAAGATGCTTGATATCCGCATTTCCTGTGAAGACTCCTTCCAAGTAGACCCATTGACGCTGAACGTCAATCCAGACATCGAACAGAACGTGAACACGGTTTAGTTTGTCCTCCCAGGAGACAGCATCTTCTTCGAATTCCTTATAATAGGGTGAATGTTTCATAGCTTGCAAAGAGTTCAAGTTTTCGCTGCACTTGGCAAAGAGGTCATCCCAGCCACGGATAAGTCGACACTTGTTCTGATAGCTGATCATTTCAAGCGCATAATTTTGCCAAGTCTCACGAACCTGTTTAAGGAACTCCTCTAATGCCATTTCACCTTGTGCTTGGGCAATAATGTCCTTGACAATGACTTCGGTTGCAACAAGGTTGAGATCCCATACATCACCAAGAGTCATTGAGCTAGGGGAGAACCGCTTTTGTGGCTTGATCTGCTTGTAGATCTTGTGCCAATGCCGCTCTCGAATAGCATCAGATTTCAAATCAGACAGAATGGGATTGACCTTGAGAAAGCCTCGCAGAATTCCTTGGACATGCTCGAAAGCAGCGTATTGTCGCATTCTGCTGGGCATTTCCTTGGTGCTTTTAATGAGGTCATCCACCTTCGATCTAATCTTACGTGGCTGAACTGCAGTCCAAAGAATATCACGGGTCTCATTCAGACTTGCCCAGATGGTAGACAAGTTTGACCAAACAGAGCGGAAATCTCGAACTTCCTCAAGTGTAGCGTCTAAAGAACTGTCAGAGTGGCCAGGAATATCCAGCGCCTCTCTCGCTTTGACGACTTGGTGGAATTCATGTTGTAAGCTGGTAATTCGTGTTTCAAAGGTGCTGAGGGTCGCAGATGCAACATCGGGCTGAATGGTTCCAGAAACGGGCTTTTCTTCGTTCCATTGGGCTACAACTTCGGAGATTTTGTCAGCAATCAGCTTGTCCTGAGCGGCTATGTTTGCTCGCATGGCGTCGGACTGCTCTTCCATAATCCTAGACTTCTTGTCCAGAATTTCCTTGAGCGCTTCCCATTGGCTGTCGATCTGTTCAATGTGCAACCAGTCGCTTGGGAAGGGATATCGCTGCCTTACAAGAGTGGACTGGCCCTGACGGAACATGTCAATCTCGGGTGCCCACAGCTTGGCGTTGCGTCTACAGCTCTGAACAGCAGTGATGAACTGAACTGCTTGTGCCGTGGAGGATGTATCGGAGCTTTGGCCTTCAAGATCTTTGCGGGCTTTCTCAATGGCAGCATTAACATCTCGCATGCGATTTCCGAGTCGGTTAGCAAATTTATGTAGGATCTCTTGTTGCCACTGGTCATATTTGGCGTTAACCTTGGTTTGGACCTGGTCGTAGTCGATGGTGATGTGCCCAAATGAACGGCTCACTTCCTGTGTGTCAAACGTTGCTCGAACCTTACGAATGTCATGAAGACACTCCAGCCATCTTGGTAGGTTGTCGCCCAGCATGTCATAAACTTGATCAGACTGCAGGTCCCAAAGAGACTGGAACTGAAGCCACTTGTCCACGTAAACACTGACATCCTGAAGCTTCTTGTCCGTCGAAATGTAAACGCGGCGAAGCATATCGGCGCATTCAGATGGCAGATCCGTGAACCGGGGCTCCTCCACTACGACAGTATTTAAGCTCATCTGATAACGCGAAGCCTTGATCTTTCGCAGGTCACAAACAATGCCTAGCCACTCATGGAAATGAAGGAACCAGCTAGCTCTTGCGAATTCCAAGGGGGGGTCAAGATAAATGACTTGGTTGCGCATTGTAATCTCGAGAATAAGTCGCTTCATTATTGGCCCTTGCTTAGCCTCCTCATCGGCAAATTGCTTGCGTCTACTATCGTCGACATTTTCTTCCTCAAACGCAATGATCCAGGCCTGAATAGCGGTATGGAGACGTTCTAGGAGGATAGCCTGGACTTTGTCATTCAAGCCACGCACCCAGAAATCAAGATTGGCATACTGCTCCAAATTGAGCTGGTCAACAGCAGCCTGAATTACATCTAAGCGAGACTGGAATGCAGCAGCTTCATAAGGGCATGACCCAAGCTCCTTCAAGGCCTGTTCGACAGTTGCGTGGATAAAGCTTAAGGATAGGGTCTTGGATTGAAGGACCGACACAGCCGCTGAAAAGCCCCAAATGAACATTCCGTGCTTACTCTCGGTGTTTTTGGTAAATCCGAATGTGGTATTACCAGCAAGAAGTGGTCGAGCTTGCCTCTGATCCGCATAGTAGAGTTCGTGAGAATTGATAAATGACTCCCAGCGCAGCGGTACACCCTCACTAATTAGCTTGTAGACATCATTACGATATCCATTCAGCAAGTCGGACTCCTCTCCCATGGCAGAGATTTGTCGCATGATCTGAGAGAGAGTTCGAACGCCTTCCATTAGACTAACAGCGTATGGATAAACCCTTTTCGCATCTTTGGACACGGTAGTAACCACATGTGGAACGCCGTACGATTGCCAGGTCAAATTTCTGGTTTCCTTGAACAGGGTGATAATCTGTGGGTCAAAATTCACAGCAAGCTCAAGGATACCTCCTGCAGACCTCACTCGATTAATGTCGAAGAGTTGCCCTGAGATGGAAATTTTCCGACGACTGACATCTGCAAGCCAAGCTTCGTAGATCCTTCCAGTGTCGAGTTTGTTTTTGAAGAGCTCGCTCTCTTCCTGGAGCTTGTGGCCTTCGGCATGTAGAGTCCAGTCGGGGCCAAGTACCGCCTCAACCTTCTTCATATATCCTTCCAGCTGAAATTCGATTTGGCGGGCCCAGATGATGGCTCCAGAGACGGGGGGGAGATCACGCAGCTGGGCCATGGCGTGAGCCTCCGAATGGCCATACTGCTGTTTAAAGCGCTCATGCAATCCGTTGATGGCTTGCTTGACATGGTCCATCAGCTGATTTTGGTACTCCTGGATGGCACCACGAATCTTGGGCCGCACAAACAGAGCATTGAACTTGGAGAAGACGCGGAACATCTCGTTGGCTGTCTTGGCAGTGGCCAATCGATCTCTCAGCCTGGCAATGATGGAGTTTTCAACTCTCGTGGTGCGTTCATTATAGAGATTCTCTGCTTGCGCCCAACGTTCCTTTCCTCCATCTGTAACATCTAGAAGGTCAACATTCTGCAAAGCCTCCCAGGCGCGTTTCACTTCCTCCACGGCATCAACGTCGCCCATCTCCTCCATAACGGCGCCGCCAGTCTCGGAAGCCTCCGCACCGCCTGGGCCCGATGACTTGGGCCCCAGCACGTTAATAATGGTGCGCTGCAGCTGCTCATGATTATCACGAAATGTGCCCACGTACTTGATCCTTGACTCAAGTTCCGAGTGCTTCTTGTTCACTCGAATAGGAATACGTTTCTCATTTCTTCGAAGAAGAACAACTCGGCACAGATTAGTGAACTCCTTGACATTGTTTTCCCACGTTTCGAAGATCCCGTCGCATGTTCCCATGATGCTCTGGAATTCAGGGTAACCGAGGCTAACCATCTCAGTACCAGGCAGCAAGCGATGAAGCACATCATTCAGATCGGCTGAGATTGCCTCAACAAGAGAAAGAGCTCTCCGAATCGGATACGGGCAGATTCTCAACTTCTTTGTCAGGTGCGCAAAGACTTGGCTCAGAGCTTCTTGAACTTTGGAGAGAGATGTTGCAGATAGTAGCTCATCCAGGGGAAAGTCTCGCATCAGCTGATTGTATTTCTGGACCTTTTCCATGGCCTCTTTTAAGCCAGTATCTGCTGTGAAGCTCACAGTGGCCTGGAAACGCTTGGCCTGCTTCAGAATTTCGAGGGTCAACAACACTCCTTCACTTCGCAACTGGCTCTCGATATTCTCCAGGGCTGACTCCATTGACAACCAAAAGTTGACTTCCTGGCTGGCTGTGCTGAACTCTTGGCTAACGTTGGGTGAGGTCTCTCTAGTCATCTTTGTAATGCCCTGGATTGATTTGATCCAGGTGTTCACATTTGCTTGAAGCTTGTTTAAAAAGGAGCTATCCTGAAGCAGGTTCGTCGGAATCGCGTCCATAGAAGGTCGGCTGTGGTGCAACTCGGCGTCGTCCAGAACATTTTGAATTAGGGAGTGAAAAGTCAAAGATATCTCGGGAATATCAACATTCTGCTGCAGGTGCAGGAGACTCAGCTCCAAATCATTAAGCCTCTTCTTGGTGACTGGTATGCCGGTCTTGGCGTCGATATCGGCACGTCCTCTGGATCCGTTTGCAAGCTGTTGGCCCCTAGTGTTGGCATCGAAATATGGCACCAATGCATGGTGCACTTGAGAATGAAGAATCTCCCACGGGGAGACGGAGACGCCCTGCTCCCCGGAGGCAGCATTCAGAGAAGCAGGACCAGGCAAATTAGTAATAAATATTTGTGATGTCAACGGTCGGGACGGGTCGATAGCTTGTGGTGCCTTGAGCAAGACCAAAGAGGCAACAGTTGTTGCCGTCGAGATAATTTCGGTGGTGAGAGTGTATTCGTAGGTGTAGAGGACTGCATCGTTTTGAGAAAGTCAGATGAGGATCAGCAGAGCCGTTGGTAGCTTGGCATCATAACGGACTAAGGAAAGGAGCACTTACCAGCATTTTCGTTACCATTCTCAACAGGCCCAGATTGGACAACATCTTTCTGGATATACAGAACATTCAGGGTATCATTCGCAAAGCGCGTACATCGTGAAACAGTGTCGCTATATTGAGCTTCATGTAACAAGCTTCCTGCCAGCTGGAGCTCCTCCCGCGATGCGCCGAGAGCAATCTCGCAAACAGCTGCAAGGTGGTCGACCACGCGTTGAGGCTCGATGGTTGGGAACGGCGCTGGTGTGACGCCGTTGGCACCCGAGCCCTGCGCAGCGGGGGACACCTCCATGGCGGTGGAGGTCTGGGTTCTGCGAGAGACAGAGAGAGAGAGAAAGGAGGGAAGCTTTACGCGAAATCGGTCATCTCCAGAGACGTCGGACTCGCACAGGAACGGATCGTGGGTGGTGGTGGGGCCACGGGGGGTGGAAGCGAAGGGATAGCAAGAGTCGTGGGACCGGAATTCAGGGGAAAGCGAAGCTGCAACAGCGGTTGGGAGCTACTCCGTACTTCGGCCGATAAGGAGCGTTCTTGGTCGGTGAGTGTTGAGGTACAGGTGAGGAAAACAGGAACCGTGGTCGTCGGTGCAGTCTCGCTTCGTCGTGGCGATGATGGTAATCAAGAAGAAAGAGGAGATGGGTGTTCGTGGGCTCAAGAAGCTACTTGCGTCATGCAAAAGGGCGGGAATGGGGGGATGGGCAGCTTTTTGGGTAACGAACGCAGCTTAAAGATTTCGCAGCCCGAAGATAAGGCACAATGTCACTAACGCGACCCAAGAAACCCTTGTCGTCGCGACCGCATTTGGTGTCAGGAGAAAAGGTGGGCGGCCAGCGGTGGGGACGTGGCCAGCACACATTTCGCTTTCAGTGGGGGAAGTGCCGCCGCGTCTGATTGGCTGTCCGGGGCTCGCCCAATGCAGGGGTCGTTGGTGTTGTTGCTCAGAACAGGTAGACGGATAGTTGTCGATGGGGGTGCTAATACTAAGCTAAGGTAGATTGGACAAGGCTGATCCCTCCGCTATAAAATGGCATAATTAATGGGAAATACAGTAAAGCGACGAAGCGATGGCGGTTTCTAGTTTGACTAATATCTGGAAATCAGGAACCCGGGTCACAAGCTTTACTACCTAATAGTACTCCGTAGGTATCAAGCAATTAACAAACGGGTTCATATTTCCCACAAGGACATCGTACAAGCTTGGGAAAACACCGCGGATCTGAAACGACGCCATCCATCGCAATCAATTTAACTTGTATCTGCATTTCATCCACAAACGCCAGGGACCAACAGATTGCTACTGCCTAGGTCCAGGGATCCCATAAATTAGCAGCCTGCTAGATCAACAACCACAAGGGGTTAGATCCTGCATATGACAAACATGGCAAAAGTGAAGAACATGTACAACCAGGGTTCAACAGGGCCCGTCATAGAAACTTCAAAAAGAGATCGTAGTGCTACCCGTCTAAAAGCATTCCTCTTGACACACCCCTACATACAAACTCCCAAAATGCGGCTACCTACAGGTAATACATTTAGCCACAACATGTGGCGACGCCCCCTTTCCCCTCCCCCTAGTTGATCCATTCAAAGCAAATAATCACAATCAAAACCATCAAAAAGCATGTGATGCCTGAGCATTTGTCTTCCCACAGGTTCCCTTTTGGACAAGCGACATCGTCGCATCACAAAGCATCCACCAAAACCCCCCCAACCAAACAGAAAACGCCATCATAGAAGCCAGTCATGGCCTGATTCGCCCATCTACCTCTCGCTTCGTCATACAGATCAAGACCAATGTGCAAAATGGGCGGGTCATCAAGCTATTGGATTGCCCCCGATGGCTGACCCTCCCTCGACGCCAGCCAGTCTCTCTCTTTGAACCATGACTCTCTGGTTACATATGTCGATAAACATCTCAAACTTTTTGATGAGCTTGTCTTTCTCTTCCAGCTTGGCCTTCAGCGCATCGATTTCGTTTTGTTTTTCTACTTTCTCATCTTCCACTTTTTTCAAGTCCTCGCGTGCTTTTGCCAGCTCCCGCCGAAGATCCGCACGAATCCTATCCTCAGGTGACTGTGCAGGTTTGGTGTAAATCGCCGGTCGGTTCTCCGCTAGGCCTGTAGCTACTTTCTGCGGGTTGCGATTAATGGCAGCCCGAGCGTTATAGATATCTCGGGGAAGCAGATGGCAGTCTGGGTTATCTGTCTGAAGGATTTGCAGCGTCTCGGATACACCAGCGCCTAATTCCTTTGTGAGTGGAGGTTCTACTTGGTTTGAAAAGAATGTCAGAGAGTGTGGGGAAATTCAAAACTTTAAAATCGGCGATCAAAGCTTACCGTTCTCTTTGAGCTGCTTTACTGCAGCCACCATCTTGCTATCAAGCTTTCTCGCGGCGGGATGATGTGAGGGGCTTTCACTCGGTCCGTGATTGTGCTGCAGGTGGGTCGGATCTGGTCGATAGCGGATTGTCCATTGAGTTCGCTGCTCAATGGCGAAGAAGCCAAAGGGGCAGTCGCATTTTCGGGACGATGTTTTGCGTTTTCGAAACTCGGGACTGACACGGCTTGGCGGTTTACCGGCCCTGTCGCATACAAATAGGACTTTCTTTAGCCCAGGCACTGTCTTTTTTGATCGCCCGATGACGATAGCATAGCCTACAGATGTACAGTAGCGCAAGACAGCCTTCTGCACAGCTTCCAACGTCGGGTAACTTCCTCCCTCGGGGGGTGGCGACATCATCTCCCCCATGGGTTGAGAGGGAACGTATGAAGCATCGTTGAGGAGTTTGTTAGACTCAAGAGTAGAAGCCTCATCATCGCCATCCTGGTGTCCATCCATATCCATTTCCTCTCCTTGAATCCCATCGTGCTCTTGAGCAATGGCTTCAGTTTGCTGCTGTGCTTGCGGCTGGACTTGTTGTTGTTGTTGTTGCTGCTGTTGTTGTTGGGCCGGCTGCTGAGCCTGCTGTGCCTGCTGTGGTACTTGTTGCTGGGCCTGCTGTTGCACCTGCTGCTGCTGTACCTGCTGTTGTGGCTGTGACTGGGCCGGTGATTGGGTTAATTGCTGCTGCCGCGGAGTTGACTGTTGCTGTTGCTGCGGCCTAGACTGGTGAGAATGGTGTGCTGAGTCTGACTGGTGTTGTACATGATGACTTTGGTGGCTCTGTTGCTGCCCTTGATGTGCTTGGTGCTGCTGTTGTTGCTGCTGGTGTTGAGCATAGGGTTGATGTGAATGCTGCTGGTGTTGGTGTTGTTGCTGGTGCTGCTGCTGCTGCTGCTGGGCCTGCTGGGCTTGCTGAGCTTGCTGAGCCTGTTGAGCCTGCTGGGCCTGTTGAGCTTGCTGAGCCTGCTGGGCTTGCTGTGCCTGCTGAGCCTGCTGAGCTTGTTGGGCCTGCTGAGCCGCCTGTTGTGCTTGTTGCTGAGCCGCCTGTTGGGCCTGTTGTTGAGCCGCCTGCTGGGCTTGCTGCTGGGCCTGTTGCTGAGCTTGTTGCTGGGCATGCTGCTGAGCATGTTGCTGAACCTGATGTTGGTGCTGATGTTGCTGTGTATGGTGTTGTGGGTGATGTTGTTGCGAGTGGCTTTGATGCCCAGACAGCTGTTGTTGGGCTGAATGCTGTTGATGATGGTGTTGCTGGTGTGACAGGATGGTGTCATGTTGAACAGATTGACTCATGGAACCTGGGAACATCATGGGAGGCGGATTCGGCATCTGCTGGCGTGGTGGAATCGTCCGCTGGCGTGATACATTAAGAGCATTGGAAACATGATTAGGAGTCCGTGACGGGCCATTGCCAACGTTTCCATTGACCGAAGCGGTTGTGTTGAAGAGGTGCTGAGAATATGCGCTCTGGGGTGGCTGCTGAGGAGGGTATGCCTGGGACTGATAGGGCGACGCGGCGTGAGGCGCTGGAGACTGCTTATTTGGCTGGTGATTCGCGTGTGTCGGAGGGAAGCCAGCGTTGCGTCTGAGGCCGGCCTGGGAGAAGTTCAAGCCATGCGCGTTTGATCCCGATGGGCCCAGGGCGGACATGTTTGCGTCTCAACGTCGACGTCGACGGCGGCGGCGGCGACACGCAGACGCAAAAGCGCACCCGCACCCGAAGACGCACACAGGAGATGATACACACGCCTTTTCCGATCGAGGGGGATTAGGAAAGCGGCAGCAGCAGCAGCAGCCGGCAGCAACAACAACAGCAGCGAGAGGGGGCGCGACAAACAGACACGCGCGGCCGGCGACGCCAGCGAGAGCAGCACACTAGAGGGGGAAAACAAGGAGATATTCTCCTACTCGACGACGACCACGACGACAGCAGCAACGACGACGGCGACGACGGCAACGGTCCAGTGAATTGTCGTCCGCAACGCCCGATGATGCCCTTTTCTGATGCCTTTTTTGCTTGCCTCTCGAAAGCAAAGTTGCAAGCAAACCCCGGAACCTGGTTCGGGGGTGTCGTTAATGGGGCTGGCAGAGGCGTGGAGGTGCACTGTCGGCAGAGGTGTGGGCAGAAAGAAGGGAGAGTGTGCGAGCAAGCAAACTGGTGTGTGTTGGGCAACTCTCTGGGAAGGGGGGGCGCGCGAGGAGCGAGGGGGGGAGGGGCGAGGGGGTTGACAAGATCGGGGACGGGGGGGGCGCGGCGAGATGCGAGGTTTTTCAGTTGCTGGAAGACCGCCATCATGGGCCCAATCATGCCCACCTGCCCACCGCCAACGAGGCCCAATCAGCGCCCATCATCACCAATCTGCCCAGCGTCGGCCGCCCTAAAGGAACAGAGTTTTTGGCCCTCCCAGCCCAGCTGCACCCACTACGGGAGGCGACAGGTACTCGCTGGGTAGCAGACAGTGGGCTTGCTCCCGCTGAATTGCAGGGCAGTGCATTCTCTTCCCCTACGGCGCAGTACTTGCGCGGTACATGTCAGGCCCAAAGTACCCAGGAAAACCCACCACCAGTACAGTGCCGCAAAGCCTTCTTCGCGTCGGCTCGCTCCAGCCATCCCATCCCAACCCATCCATACATACATCCGTCCGTTCAGCCAAACAACAAGCTTTCGCTTCGTCAAAATAGCCGGGCCACGAACTCGAACATGCAGGTATTTTAAGTGCATCTGATTACTGTTTTTTTGCATCCCAGAGAAGGGAAGGGAGAGGCACAGCGGCAATTGCGGTGTGTGTGACTTTCTTATTTTTTTCCTTCCTTTCCTTTCCCTGCGCCACCCATCACGGTCCGTCAGCACAGCCATGGAACTTACGTGAGCCCTGCCGCCGGGACGGGAGTAACAACGCCTGGTAGGTCTGCCTGGGCAAAAGGCCTGAACCTCTACTGTACTGTAAGGTACTGTGGTAGTGCGTACTGTAGAATGATGTCCAGCGCGCCCGCCCGCCCACTGCACTGAGTTTATTAATCGGCGTTCACGCATTCTCCCCAATTTCCTGCTCGTATGCGGTGCGGAATAATAACTGGAGATGCGCAGCGGACGTGCGCACAAGACGAGACAGGCAACATGAAAAATAAGTCGGGCTCAGTCCGTGCCACGTCGCACTGGCAAGGAAATGTCGATTGGTGTCAGGATATATAATCAAGTGCTTAGCCCAGAGAGTGTGGACCCAGTGTATGAAATGAATGGCCTCGTACAACACAGAGCTGATGGTCTATTCTTCTTTTATTCCTTTTTCAATCGGATAGGTATATCCATGATAAATAAAAGGGAAAACACTGACTACCATTTCTTTCATTTTGCAGTGCGTGATCATGCCACTAGCACAGTGGTCAACGCCATCTTAAAAGGTTTTAATGCACTCAGGTAGGTCCACGAGTAATGCATTGCAAAGCATGTTTAGATGATAATTTGCATTACTCGTCGTAGACGACCAAAACTCCTCCCAGGTACTCGGTATACGTACCTTTTGATGTCATTAGTGTCATTAATGCAGCATGGGTCAGCCATCAACTGACTTTCAGACCGCTTACAGTCCAAACCTACAGATCATGACACGTATTGTGATCTTAGGAACTCGGGCTCATGTGCTCCATGTGGAAAATGTACAACGGAGTAGTGGGTAAATGATTATTAGATATGTTTGTAATATAGACTGTATATATAGGCATTATTACCACCCATGTAAAAACAAGGCTGGAGATCTCTTGGTTCTGGCCCGCCTGCAGGCCAGTCTGTAGCATGTATATGAATGATGCGCTCCTCAAGTACCGATATCCATCGGCCTGACTCTGTGATCAAACCAAAAAAAAAGTATTAACAAGACATTTCGATAATTCCGTGGTATCCATTAGTCATTAATCCCGTCAAACGTTTAACAAGAAACTCCGAATGCGTGCGCTTCCGCCCGCGAAATATATTAATTCCATCAGCGTCAAGTGCCGGCCCAGGGTAGGCTAGATGCTTGAAGAACCCTGGTCGAGCATCTGCGCCGAAAAATTGTCCAACAATGGCCCCACTGGCGGAGAACAGTCATTCGACATTGGCTACCCACTTTCTCTTGCGCGGCCGGTGGTTGCTTGGCTCTTGACCGTCCACAAAGTGACCCTTCTCAATCTGGTGTTGCCTGAGATTGTCTGGCCGCTTGCTATATTGACTCGTACAGCCTGGGTAGGGACACCGATATATTTTGGTGACGTCAGCATGCTGCAGCTTCTTGTGCTTGGCCATGCTGCCGCCAAACCATCGAGGGTCGCCGCGTGGTCGATAGCCACATATATCACAGCAGCTATTTGACTCGACCCTGTTTGCTGAAGTTGTCTCTGCCTGGCTTGATGATATTGAATCTGTTTTCCCATGTGTCGCTGGCCCAACAGCTGTCGATCCCGAGGACGAAGGTGTTGGCGATGAAGGATTTAGCGTTGGCTCAACAGCCCCTGGTAGCGATATTGATACATTCGAGGCATGCCCAGGAACCCAATCCTCCTGGTCTAACCCGTATGCCTTGGCAATTTCTGCCTCATGAGGCTCATCCAGGTTGTCGGGCTGGCAATCCTCGTCGAATTTAATCATCGCGTTGAGGTCGAGACCAGGCATAGTTGGAGTCATCAATCCCATCATTCCAGCAAACGGATCCACTGACGAGCTCGCTTGTGTTGCATCACCAACTGCCAAGTTGGTGGAGGAACCATCATCACGAATCAGAGATGCCATCAGTTGAATGCCATATCGATGATAAATCAATCGAGGACTAAATTGGTATGTGTCTTGAGAGTATAGGACGTCAACGTGTTGCCGGGCTTGTGCTATGAAAACATCATAGAATGTATTTGCAGGCAGAAAAGTCTTTGATTCCACCTTCGTTAGCATAACTTCCATTATCTTGTCAGCATGTAATGACTTACCTTTCCAGCCTGCATCAATTCCAGCTCAAGGCGCCGTACCGTAGACACTTGACCTGAGTTGACCTTTTCCAAAAGATATTTCAAGCTTGAAACGAATCCAGGGGAATCTGTAAATTGCCAAGAAAAAATATCCCGAATCATAAACTTTGCGGCTATGGTAAACGGCAACTCATTGGCTACCCCAAGACCATCTCTGATATGTTGAATGCTGAGTTCTGAAGCTTGGATCTCTGGCCGATTAACGTCATGCAATACGGAGTAATCCAGTTCTGCATCTAGAGTAAGTACTGTGCTCAAGGTAATGTAGTTTTCCCTCCGACTTACCATCTAAAAAGTACTGGGCAAGGAAGACCAGTGGGTTATCTCCTGATCCCTGGAATACCCGCACTGGGTCCTTGCCTTTGCCCCGACTCTGGCTAAAACCTGGCTTGATCATTTCCTCATGCAAGAGATTGGTGACACTGTCACCGCTCTCCTTCGCAGGTTTCCATAAGCAGTAGACAACTTCGATGAAAGCTCTACGATCCCTATGTGAGACAGAGGAGCGGTAGGCTAAAGCTTGGGTGAATAAGTCGGAGCACCGGCTCTGGGCGTCTTGCTCATGGACAACCAGAGATAGTGAGTAGATGAAATGAAAAAAGCATAAAAGTTTGACTGGACATGTTGGCTGTTGGTCTTCTAAAACCTCGATTGTTGTTTCCAGGGCTGTCAATGCGACAGAGACCGGAGACATTGCACAAAACTCATCTGCAATATGATTCTCGCGCAAACCATGAAGCTTCATCATGGAGTCAGCAATATGTAGGTGCAAAGCATCCTGGGCTGAGCCAACTAAAGAGTGAGCATCGACGATCTGGGTGTTGATCGAGTCTATGCTAGGTTGAGTGGTTAGGGATGAGACTTTAAGGCTATGGTTTATCATTATATTTGGCTCGACAGAATTGTGTGATATTTCTGATGGGTCGAATGAAAAAGCTGGCTGGTCTAGGCTTGAACCACCATGAACAGGGTTTGATGTGGGAAGCAAGTCCATCATCGAGATATCAGTAGGAAGCTCCGATAGAAATGAATTGGCCACCATGTTTTCCAATTCCGAATTGTTCAACTCCGCGGGCTTAAACGACCCTTGGGATGCGTCAGCATACAAATATCTTCCCGGGCTGACTAGGTCGTCGACTGGAGATGTCAATGCGGACTCAAATGCTGGCACGTTTGCCCACCCACTCGACCAGCCAGACATGGGTGAAATCTCGTAACTCGCAGTACTGTCGTAGCTGTTGGTACTGTCCGTGCTGTTGGTGCTGCTTGTAGATCGAACGGAAGAGCTGGGAGCAAGAGCTTTGCTCCGGCGCTTTGCTTGAGCCCTATATTGTTCCAGTCCATGTGTATGCAGTTGCAGAGCTGGCCTGTCGTTGATCCTCGGTGTGTTGTGCTTGAAAAGATTTTGAGGGGCCACCGTTGGTGGAGATGGCGCGGCCCCCCATCTCATGAGTTCCCCGTTGACGGCTCCTGTCACCTCGTGTGAATGGGGCGTAGCAGAGAAAGACAGGGGAGAGACATAGCTCAGCGTCCCAGCGTTCTCATCCTGTTCCGATTCGCTTGCGGCCTCTGGTATAGATGGAAGTAGTTCCCTAGAGTCGAGTTCGTGAATCTCGTTTGATGGGAGCTCTATCTGAGGAGGCGTGATGAGAGAGTCATAGCTCGGAGGCGCGTCCTCAACCTCAAGATCCAGAACATCGAGACCGTCTCCCTTTGGTTTGTGGCCCAAGGAGCTGAAAAAGTTTTTGGCCATGGAAATGATCTTCTTCCTCTTGGATGGATGGCCTAGACAGCGCTTGCACTTGGCATCGTTTATACGTTCGGGCTTCCCACACTCATAACACCAATATTCGCCGCCAGACAAGTGACTGCAGGCATATAGATGCTGGAGCATGAGTTCATGGTTTGGAAACCTCTTTCGGCAGCGTAATAAAGGACATTCCCGCCTCTCCTCCAGGGTCATTTTGTCGCATGCATTGCGTTTGACGGCCGCCCAAACGATGAATCTGTACAAAGCACATTCGTCGGTAGAAGTGTGACGGAAACTGGATCGCCCCAGGGTCAGTTTAGAGCCTCATTGGCTAGATTGTTAAGTAGCCGAATTTCAATTGGAATGAAAAACAAGCGATCTTACGCGCATGATGTTTGTGATTCTTCGTCGACGGAGCTGTTTGAGGAGGCCGTGCTGCTCGCTGTTCCTGATCGCCTGAGGCTCAAGCGGTGGTGACTGGCCGGGCTACGGGCCCAGCGCCGGAGGGCCAAGGCGGAAGCTACCGTATCATCAAGAGATGATCGTTTCTTGTTCTCCATCGTGTCTGTATGCAATGCTCGTCCTCTCTCAACTGAAGCAGAACATGAATCCACTCATGATAGCAAAGTCGAAAAAGAGAGGAACAATTATGCCCTAGAAAAGACCCGTGATGTTTTAACTACTAGACCCAGCAGGATGCCGTTGCCGCAGCCTTGTCGGAGGCAGCTCGAAGGCCAGAGGTCCTACGGCGGGATGGGTTGGTGTAGGACTTCATTGCTAGGACTTGGACAGGGGTGTGCCGGCAAGGCGCATCTCGACCAGCGCAAGCTGAGGCGTCTTTTTGCATGGCCAGGCGAGGGGGTCATGGCGGGGTTCCCGAGCAGGGCGCAGCCCATCCCATGCACCGTTTGGCCCATCGTCCAATCGACGCTGCGAGCCTGGCCTTGGGTTTGACTCCGGCTCCGTGCATGCGTTCGGGTTGCGTTATGTACGAAATCAGTGCCTGGAGGTTTGGTGCCGTTGCTGCTCGTAGTGCTGGTGTATGCAGGAAAACACCACCCTAAGGATGCGTGAAGACGTGTCGATGTACCTGAGGTGCAGTGGAGGGAGGAGGTGTGGGTGGAGGGGAGCCTGCCAGTCTGCCCAGCGCCAGTGAACCTCCCAGCCCGAAGCCAGCCATTGGCGAATATGTAGGACACCAACCTGCAAAGCGTTCACTGACAAGTCTGGACCGTTGACGGGTGCTCCAGGCTACAGTATCTTGTAACCGCCTGTCCCTGCCTCGCTCGATTTGAGAGATCGAATCTCGAGCTTGTCCTAGCCATGGCACTCACGAGGACGCGGACCAGACTCTAACGATTGCGTCATTGTCACGAACCTACATATCTTCCCCCAAGCAGGACTGGCAGAAACAAAACCCTGCTCAGCTGAGCCAGAGCCTTATCCATATATACAGTCGTTTTGATTCTATCATCACTTACAACATCGAAACCACACGCCGCTTCCTTTGTATTGGGGACAAATTTGAATCTAGCTTTGTACGCTCTATGTTGCCTTGTGATACGCACTAATACCCAATAAACAACACTGTTGGTCGGAAGCTTTACCACGATAAGAGAAACAAGGACGGGCATTCCGAGATGAGGATAAAATACAAATAAACAAAAAAGAATTGCTGTGCTCGCTCATGCGGATGATGCGGTTGATGTACATGGTTAAGAAAAAAAAAAAAAAAAAGCCGACTGCTTCCCATTCTTGGGGCATGTTTACTGCTATGCGTGAGAACCCTGCTCTTGACTTGCCCTTCCCACAATATCCCTCAATACTCTGAGCTTTTCCTCGGTCACTCGGATGGCCTCCTTCATCTCCCGTTCATTCATCCGTTCCTCTTTCAACTTATGTTCAAGTGTTCTTGGCTCCACTGCTCTTTTGCGGGTGCTTGGGACGTCTGCGTTGAGTCGCTCTAGCCCGACTCGTTCTTCAAGCCAGTCCCATAACTCGCTGTCTTCTCCCCACCACATCTCTTCGTATGCCGCAAGCCGTTGGGCACTGTATACAGCCGGGTCTGCCCCGAAGTTGGCAACATTTCTGCCAGGAGTGAATCCAAACCCGAACCAAGTAGCTACCAAAAGGCCCACTAAAAGGCCATACATGATATTGCCAGTCAGTATAGGCCGTAATAAATCTACGCAAGGTTCAAGAAGCGGGCGAACAGGCTCCAACAGCCCCCAGTTCTTATCTGAAGCATGTTTCGGCCCATTGCTTCTGTCTGTAGCGTCAGCGGATGATTGTTGAGCCTTGTTTTTCTTGCCCTTCTTCTTTGACTTTGGGGCACCATTTCCAGCTGTGTTTGACCTTGGCCGTGAGGAAACACTTGCTTTCAAAGCAGCAAACAGCTCCTTGCAGTATTGTGCCTGGCCGTCGTTTACAGCCTTTTCGATGGGACCTTTAAACAGTTAGCACAATTGGTAGCTTGAAATGATAACGACTATGGAAAATATGCCCTTACCTTTCAACCAGCTTTTGCCGGTCCACTCTGTAGTGCAATTGACCTGCACTCGGGTGGCATTGTTTTCCGCCCAAGATATGCAGTATTTGGTCTTGACGCTGAAAATATTGCCGTTTGGCACATCTGGGTTCTGAGTAGTTACTTTCAAGCTTGCGGCCTTCTCGAAGTCGAGACTTTCCAGCGTTTCGTTGACGATGCATTTGGTCTGTTTGGGTCCAATGGAAGAATTTAGAGGCTTGATATAAGTGATAGCTCGAGTTTTGTTTTCCAAGCTCAACCCCTTCTTGTCTTCAATTTGGAGCTCGGTGCATTTTTGGTCTTCGGTAATCCATTTTCCTAGCCATGCCGCGGACGCCTGCCCAAACAGCATAGAGTATACTTTGCCGAGTGGAGCAGGGATGATTTCATCCGCAAGAATCTTTTCATAGTGAGTATCCGTATCACCGCACTCAGTGGCAGGATGGGTTGTTGGGCCTGGAAATGTCCCAGCAGCCGCTGAGGGTGACGGTGCATCTTTAGACGCATCAGCAGGCGCCCCATTTGCAGCAGCCATGCCTGAAACCTTCCTGGCGGTAGGCTTTCCAGAATCACCATCTACGCCACTCGCATCGGTTGTTTGAGTTTCGACTGCTGGCTCGCTTTCTTCTTCATCGTAAAAGTCCTCGTCCTCATCTTCATCATCACTGTCTTCCTCAGATTCCGATCCAGCTTGTGTTTCAGTTTCAAGCCCTGACGGCTCACCATCAACCTTTTCAGTCTTGTCGCCGCCTGTGCCCTCCAGCTGAACGCCGTTCAGTGTGCTCTTGAGAGTTGGATGACCGAGCTTCCAGATGTTGACAATGAGATCGTAAGTGGCATCTCTACTGGTGAAGCTTGCAAAAACATGTTTGGCATGTAATGTTGATATCATGAGACCGTTTTTGAACAGTAATGCAGTGCTTCTCTTCTCAACCGATACTATTTCATCGAAGCTCATGACAAGTGTTGTTGTCCAGCCGAGAATGTTGCTGCTGAAGCAGAGGTGGCCCTCCGAGACATATAGTCGCCCATGCGCAAGAATCTCTCTTTGCAGTGCGCAGCTATAATCCTCAATGAGGTAGTCATCATCCGGAACACTTTTGAAGAAGCTGTGGAAATCGCGGTTTCTCTTTTTACTTGCAATCGCGAAACCTGTCAGTTTCGGCGCACCATATGTTCCACTTGGTTGGATGACAGGAGTATTGCCACCACCTGCTGTTACACTAGTCGCGACGGAGCTCCCGCGCTTTCTATGCGGCTTCAGGTTGCTCTTTATGCTGGGGCTCCGCTGCTCTCTAGCCCTGGCTTCCGCAGGTTCTGCTTGTGGAGGTGTTTGATCACCACCTGCAGCCTCATATAGAGATCTTGGTCTGCTGTTGTTAGATTCCTCCTGAAGAAATTCTCCTTGTTTGGCGGGGGCGTCAACGGGAGCCGACTCAGATCGTGCACGCGTATCTACCACATCTGGAAATTTGAGGGTAGCCGGAGATGCCACAGTACTAGCTGCTGGTTCCGGAAGCCCAAGCTGACTGAGACTAAGCTCGCCTGCGCCGAGTGTCCGGACTGCCGATTCTTTTTGGTCCATATTGCTGTCAGATTGCGGCTCGTGAGGAGGCTCAACTTCAACTTGGCTTGGAGCTGGTGAGGATTGAGGTTTGGGTGTGCTTGCCCGGGATTTGTTCCCACTAATTCCAATACCTGTTGTTTGAATATTGCTACTTATACTACTGGCGGCGTTCTGTGCAGCCGAGAACATGGACGAGAAGAAGCCGGCGGAAGCGGGTGCAGGCTCAATATTCTCTGGCGTCGGGGTGAGAGGAGCGAGTGTGATGTTGGAAAGCTTGCTGGGTCCGATACTAGCAGATCCCGATTTCGTTCTTCGATGAGCACTCATAGTCCGGGACGGTATGCTGCCATCTGTGCTAGATGTTGACCCCGAGCCTTTACGCGACAATTTTCTCTCCGGCGACGTGGAAGTCCTAGAGTATCCAAACTCCACCGGCGTCGGTGGTGTGTTGACGATTACTGGTGTGCCTTGATCATCGGTGGGAGGTGTTCGCGGAGGATTTGTCTCGATTCGCGGCGTTGGTGCCCTCGCCCGCTTGCTGGGAGAGGCTGATTTCGCCGCAGCAGCAAGCCCGCGGACAGGAGAGATGTCGTGTAGGCTTTCGCGTGATACTCCAGGGGATGCGCTCTTGTATAGCTGACCACGCTCACTCCAGGCAGGATGATCGGGTTGTATTTCTGTTATAGAGTCCACGTGCGTCGCCTGCACTACCGGGGAGGATGTTGTAAGATAGCCGACCTGGGATGGATGGGCTGATATCGTGTTTGGGCGAGCTGGTGGGACGCTGGTCGGTGGCTGACTCCTGTTGCCGAGCCAAAATTAGGAAACGTTGCAATTAGATGCAGGGAGACACCACAGCCCCATATTCTTGAACAAAGGGACAAGTAAACGGCTCAAAAGACAGGCCAAGCAAACGAAATGAAAAGAGAATGGAACATGTCACCCCAGAAAAGGTGAAGAGACAAGGCGCTGGCGGGGGGTTCAGGAGAGACAAGATAATAAGCCGTGGTTGGGGGGGTAATAAGAAGAGAGATAATAAATGAACACCTCGGCTGCCTGGTTGTGCAGGTATTAAGCCCCCCGGAAGAGGTAGTAATGGTAGTGGGAGTAGGTAATTATGGTGATGGGTGAACTAGCCCAATGGTCGTGGAAATAAGGCATTGCAGACATGCATGTAATCTTGAATATGGAACAGTAACTCACGGTTCATGTTCCTGGTATGAATCAACACCACCCGACTCATAGGAGCCGAAGCTGCGACCATCGACATCTTCTTCATCGGCCACGTTGTTCGTCGAATTATTCGTCCCATCGCTTCCGAAAGTTGTCTCGCGGCTTGACAAGCGGCGTATGGACTCGTCTGATTCGGCAGGGCTCTTGCGACCTCGTCGTTTGCGTTTGGGCACGAGGGCCTTGGGCAGCAGCTTGCCCAGCCCGTTGCTAGAGCTGTTCTCCATCATTCGTGGCTCCACCGCGGAGGCGGATGCTAAGAGCAGAAGGTATTCTGATGTCGCAACTGGCAAAGGATGTGTCCGCGAGTCTCTAGAGCGTTGAGAAGCTTCTGGTCATGGGATGAAACGCCGAGGCCTTGTTGTTTTTTTGTCGTAGATTATTGGTGTTTTTGTGAGTGGAATGTTGATGGAATCGTTGATGACGGAGCGCCAAGGTAATTCTCGCTGACGGATGACACTTTCGATTACGCTGAGTCTAAAGGTGAGATGAACAAACTGTGCAAGGCGACTGCAGTTTATTTTGCGACAAGTCTGGTCCAGGATCCAAGGCCATGAGGTTGATGAGGAGACCAGTGGATTTTAATTACTACGTAGCGACAATTCCAAGGAAGCGAGCCCGTATCATGGAAGCTCGTGTCGCAGGTACGCGGGTACTCGGTGCTCTGTCCTCAGTACGAGGTCACCGTTAGGTGGGGCAGTTTCTGTGTGCGACCATTGATTTGTGGCGTTGATGCTGGTGGACGTCATGGCTCCCATGGCTGGTTCTTTCGCCTGGGGGAAATGCTCCGTCCAGGAGTGCTGCCCTGTAGGGACATGTGGAACAGCGCTTGGATAACGATAACGCACCTTGGGTTACAGACATTATTTAGCTCTAGGACTCCTCCGTGTGTGTTCTGCAGCAGACGCAGCCGCTGGTGCACATGCACACCACGCACATGCGCACAAATCATCTACGCTGTGTACTAGTATCTGGCGTTTGAGGCCTTATAGAGTACGAATGTAGACGAGTGGCTTGTGTTGGCCCATTTTAGGAGCTCTCGTGCCACCACCCCTCTCCCTCACAGCTTGTACTCCGTACGTAATTATTATACTGTGTGGCACGCTTCCTAATGAACAGACCGTAACTCCTGTGGGCAGCATTCTAAGAGTAGGCTCACGTCTTCACCCAGGCCGCCCTCCCGTCGCTGACTCGAATGGAAAGTCATGGAGAGCTCATCACTAGTTAAAGCGCACGACCATGCGCTTGCTGCCGCTGTCGCTACTCGCCAAGCGTCCGACACCACGGTTGCCATCAACGAACATGCCTTGGCTGCGGGCGAGTTTGCCAACGCTGCGAGAAGCACCTCGAGCGTCGAGGCGTTGAGGACGCTGAAGCTGTTGGAGGAACATCACAGGAAACTCGCCGAAATCCTCAAGCTGCCGCCGGAGCAGACGTCGCAGAGCAAGGATGGCGACGCCGGCGAGAAGCAGCACTCCGAGAAGGACCCGTCCTCTAGCAGCGAAACCGAACATGGCAATAAGGACGACTCTGTCGAACACAGAGCCTCGAGGACAGCGCAGCCGCCTGGGCTAGGCCAGCAGCGACGCTATGCGTCCAGGGAGATGTCATCATCGATAGCTAGCAACCTGGCCTCGGCAAGGGGTATTCGATCCAAATATCGTGGGCAGCCGCTCAGCCCTAGCATCTCAAATGATCAAGCACCGGGAAATGTCGACCCCCACTCACATAAGGACGGCTCCAAGGCCAAGATGCAAAACATCATGGATACTCAGTCAGGCCGGCCTACTTGGGTTCCACCCATGACCTCGAGCTCGAAACAGGAGGGTCGACCCAAGACCGCAGCATCTTCTCGAGCTGATACAGGCTCCGCTCCCGTAGATGACGGCGGATACGCACGGTTTTACAATACCTTTGGGAATCTCATCAACAAGATCTCTGCGCCACTGGCGTTTGCAGGACTTCCGCTTATCCAAGAGGAATCCGTGGCGCCATCTGAGCCACCCGAGTCTCCAGAAGTGTCTCCCACCAAGCGCAACCGGGTACGAGCATCACGTTCCCCCAGCATGGAACCAGATTTATCCAAAATATACTCCAAGGCTACTCTCCGAGCTCTTGCTAGAGAAGGCCATACAGCCGCCAATGATTCCTTCTATGTCGTACCGACCACCGGTCACACCATGTCTTATGCCAATATCCTGAGTTATGCCGAGAAAGAGAAGCGCCGCATGGAAGCTTTGAGTCTAGGCGAACTTGGCGATATTACGCATGAAGAAGACGACGATGACTTTGTAGATGCACGTGAGACAATGGTACCGGCTTCGCCTGGGCAAATGCGCCGTTCCGGACGTCTTCGAGCCGATAGAGAACTCAGTAATACCATTGAAGAGTTGACTCTTGAAAATAAATCCCTTAAGGACATGCTTGACAAACTTACCAAGAGACTTCACACGTTTGAAGCAAGTGCCCAGAATTCGGCTTTGGCCCTGGCCGAGAGCTACCGCATCATGCGTCCAGGGTCGCCCCTATCCGTTACAGGGAGCAAAGTCGGGGATGATTTGATGAAGAAGAAAAACCAGGAACTAGAGGAGCAGCTGGTAGCAGCCACGAAACAGATGGAAAGGCTGGAGAAGGATAACCGTAAGATGCAGAAGACGTTAGAGAAATACCGAGAGAAGTGGGATACACTGAAAGCTGGAGCCAAGGCACGAAGAGAAGCGCAAGGGACAGGGGAGAGCGTGGAAGATGCCCGTCAAAGCTAATGGGCATGGTGGAAAACCGCTCGAGTCCTGATGATCTACTTGAGATTTAGTGAATGTGATTGTGAGTTCTACATGTGCGTATGATAAGACTAGTTGACAAGTCCATCTGACATGGCAGTGGTATTTGGCTAGTTCCACCAGAAACTGACACTGAAGCTAATGCTAAGGCTGCGAACATAATGCCACCAGCCGATTGGAATGAGTAACGTATCCCCAGGTGTCAAGATACATTCCCAATACTCGACGCCCTGCAGAGACTCCTTTATCTCGGCCACCACATCTGCCCCATCTGTACCGTCCCCTGCTTCCTGGGGCGTATCCCAACCCTCCAACACCCCCACATCCAATTGACTGGTATTGCTCATGTCGACACCGTGCTCCGGCGTTCGAGGGCGCATGTGCGGTGTTGCATGAGGCGGGTATAGCCTGACATACTTTGTACCCACGACTTGGCAGAGGAGGTTGTAATAGCCGTCCGTGTGGAGGGGTGTGATTGTCCGTGCCGGGCCAAACCAAGCATTGAGTTGGGGGACATCGACTGTAGGCTGGTTCTTGGATGGGTCACTTGGATGGCCGGGCACGTCGGCCCAACAGAAATCCGGGACTTGTATGTCGTTGCGCAGGGAGGGAATCTGCCGGAATAGGTTGTGTTGAGCTAGATAGCCTGTCTTCTTTGTCCGAACTTTGCTGGTATCATCACACTCTTCATCCATATATCTCCTAAGAAAATCTCGAAAGTGAATCAACTCCTGGCCCCATTCCTGGTCGACATAACTCCGGCCAACTTCAACTGGGACAAGACGTCTGCCTCCAAAGGTCTTTGACAGGAGATAGTCGGGACTGTTCCACGGATGGTCCGTCAACGCCGGCCAATTTCTAATCAGATCTGTAAAGACAGCAGGTCGAGGATCTCCTTTGTCCGCGTTCATATAATCTTCAAATTTCTCCAGTGTCCAGTTCTCATGACGTACACAGGCGTTGCTCTCCGAAATTACTGGTCTGTCAAAGGGTTCATGGGTAGAAAACCTACGGGGATGAGCTATCCGAATGCGCTTTGTTGGTCTTTCTCCAGGCGTTATCTCTGATGACCAGAATTCTTCTAGCATAACCAAAGTCTTTTCGATCCATGATGCGCCCAAGTGCTTTCCTGCTCCACCGGCTGTTATAAGAGCTCTATCGAGATGCTCTACTACAACGTCCAGCGCATCTTCATGGAATGGCTCACTTGCGTAAGCCTCCAATACATTAAAATGAGATATGAGAATAAGTGTGTCTGTGTAAATCTGCCGCCAGTGCTCTGGGAGCTTATCAAATCTGTAAGCATAGAAAGAAGACATTGAAATGGTGGCCAAGTCATTGAGTCTTGTTTGGAGCAGCTTCTTTTCCTCGACTTGGACTTTAGATCCCTCCACCAAGAGATTGTGGATTTTCATGAGAACCTGGGCTTGACGTTTGAGAAGTGTTTGCATGGCGGCACCTCGCATATCGTGTCCACTCAATGCTGCAGGCTCGTCTGCGTCTCTGGTTGTCTCGATAACGTGGTCTGTTGACATCGGTGGAATTGGCGGCAACTCAGCAATGACTTTCGCAGCGTCCAAGTATCGACCCAGTACCTGGTCCCGCAGTGACGCCATGGTGCGGTTCCATAAAGAAGCCTTGCTAAAAGAACCAAAAATTAAAAAAGCCGATGCCTCGTTCTTAGATGCATGTAGTTGTTAAAAAGAGTGGCGGACTGAGTGGAGGAATTTGGAGTGTGTTTGTGAAGTACAGGGTAGAGATAGACTTATCTGATCTGCCACCACTATACTTTTTCATTTCTCACGTAACGCTTTGCTTTATCACCATTGCTTATAGAAGTCCTTCACCAGAAACTTGAATTAAAATAAAAGATCTCCAGTATCATAGAGTATCTAGTGGTCTAGCATGCAGCAAAATGTTGGTTGCCGACCTGATTACACCTGTGCGACATGGTGAGGCACCATCCGATAACGGTCAACTTAAAGCTGCCAACGCTGCACAAATGAAATTGCACAGCTGGCACCAATACTTTCGTCGCGGCGTTTACTATTATTATGGTCAAGTGCTTTCTCATCTCCTTTAATTTTCCCATTTTTTTTTTCATTCGCATGCAACCGCTCGATCCGATTGTTGCATCATTTCTCCCTTGGTCTTGTACCTCAAGGGTCTGTCATCAAGACAAACATGGGCATTGACAGCTGCGCTTATTATTATATGACTACCAGGAATGCTTTTGGTCAACGCCGTAAACTTGGGCTATTTTCTTGTATGGAGATGGTTGGAACAAACGACTCATTCCCAAGTAATTCAGAACACAGAATTTGGAGCCACCTATATAATTTTCAATCCAAGTGCCGATGTTAACCAATCATCATTGGAGCGCGTCATATACATGGTGTGCTGGCGCAATGGTAGCGCGCAGTCCTCCTATTACTATAGGTAATAAGACTGAGGCTCAGGGTTCGAGTCCCTGGTATACCGGCACGCATTTCTTTTTTGGCTTTGTCCACATTTTTTTTTCTGATGTTCTTTTTTCTGATGTTCTTTTTTCTGATGTTCTTTTTGCTGTTTGTATATTGCTTTTAGCATTACGCCCCCCGCACTTAGTTTGCTATGCCTTCATGTGCAATGACAGTGCACTGTCGCAGCAGATAATTATCTCAGTAGGCTGCTGTCGATTAACAACGCCATCATGGCGCAGACTATGTTGTATGCAATTGAAGTAATAACGGTGGAGGGCACAACGCACGCAATTGCAATAACAACAGCGCAGGCCACGGTGCATATGATTGAATTTGTATAGAGACAGATCACAACGCATGCAATCGAAGTTAGCAATTGAGATCACATAACTCTGTGTAAGTTAGGCTTGAAGGGATGCGCGTAGAAAAGCTTGGCCGTGCACAGGCCATACTATGCGAATAGCAATGCATACCTAAAGGTAGTACTCATCAGATGCAGTAATTGTACCTTTAGTACTCCGTACCTTAGCGGGAGTCGCGGGGCCTGTGCAAGCCTGTAAGACTTGTAAAAAAACAGATTCTGATTACTGGCTGCTGCTTGACCTGCTGCTTGATCTGCTGCCAAGCCAAGCAGCAGGTCAGCCAGCCACCAAGCCAGTCAAGCAGAAGATGTAAAGTCAAAGAAAGAAAGAAAGAAAGAAAGCAATTACCAAGGCAGCTATACAGTTCTTTTACTTATCTTAATATCTTGATTTAGATAAAGAAGCGAGATAAATAAGAGTATATAATTTATAGCTAGATTTAGATATATAGTATATACTCGTATAAATCTTGCAAGTATTACAGAATCTGCAAGCATACCAGAGCTCTGCAAGCCTACTAGGAATCCTACTTTTCCCACTAAGGTAGGTACCTACGGACAACAATGTGCAGTGGGATACAAGTACACAAAGCCATTGTAGTGCATTGTTTGATGGATGCAGGCTCACAATTACTTGTGAGGGACTGGAAAATGCCACACAAGTGATTTCGAGCAACTATGGAGGTGGGTGTTTTGGTGAGCGCAGGCGCGGAATTACTTGTGTTCTACTGTATTAATTGAACTTTGACAGTGGTGCGGCAATGAATTTGGTAACGGCATATGTAATTGAAGTTAGCAATTAAGGCTCTGTATAGTTGTATGAGTACGAGTTTGAGTATGTAAGCTTGGCTCCAAGGGCCATAATGTTCGAATAGCAGTTTTAAAATGTCCAAACAGTATTATTTACATCTCATTTCGATTTGTCTGTTAGAAGCAAAGTGTACAAGGAAAGAAAATGGTCTCAAGTCGTTTAAACCCCAAAGCAACCTCAAATGAAGCAAAAGCAAAGCTAATATTTAAGAGCAAACCTCTTAACAAGAAAATTGACGACAGCGAATACGCAACATACAAATTTTCTAAAGCATTTCTCAATTCTCCCCGTCTCCGCCCCCGTCCCTTCTTGCCAAGGCTTCATCTATCGCCTTCTGTATATCATCATCCGTTATATCAGTATACTGGGAAGGGACCAAGTTGAGATTGGTCCCTGAAACAGGATGCCTGAAATTTCGAATGGGCTCATAATATGACGAACCCATCGCTTCTTTAATTCTCTCCCTCAAATCCGCCGTATATGGCGAGACTGGACTCGATGGGTGTTCGTCGGGCTGGTCGCGGTATATCACCTCCATGACCTCTCCTTCAAAACTGATGGGCCGGTAAAACGGAGCATCTAGCTCCACAGAACCATTTCCTCTCCTGGCCATGTATTCGGCGAACTGAGGAGACCAAGGCATATTATTCATACTTTCAAAACCGGTTTGAGCCGGAGCATGGTTTATAGTAGCAGGACGTTCAGCTCCTTGAGAAAGTGACTCTGGTTGCACAGGCGAATGCGTGGCTGGTGGTTCAGGTGATTTTACCGGTGACTGTGCAAGAGGATGAGCAAGAGGTTGCGAAACTAATTGCACGGGAGACTGTATGGCATTTTGTGTTAAGGTAACTCGATCACTTTTTGACGACAGAATAGGTGTGTTAGATTGCTCCACCGGTTTATTTGAGATACCAGAATCGAGTTTTTGGAATGACTCCTCATCGCCAAAATCCTTGCCGCTGAGGTTCGTCCAAGGATGCCGGACTCTTTTCTTCAGTTCAACCGCATCTCGTGATACGAATTGGCCCCGTTTTCGTTTGCGCAACAGATTCAAGACTGATTTGTAACCCTTTTCTTCAGTCTTTCCAAGGGTCGAGGGCTTTGGTGCTGGCAAGCGACTCTTGACTGAAACGGGCGAATCAGGCGAGGCAGGCGAGGCAGGCGAGAAAGGAAAGGCAGGCAAAGCTGTTTGTGTGACACCTTTTGGCTCAACTTTTCGAACGGAATTTGGTTGTGAGGCAGGCAAGGCAGGCAAGGCAGGCAAGGCAGGCAAGGCAAGCAAAACGGGTTGTGTGACGCCTTTTAACTCAACATTTTGAACGGAATTTGGTTGCATCCTATTAATGGCATTCAGAAGTGCACCCTTTGGTATCAGACCCGGTTTAAATGATTGATCATCCTTTAAACCTTGTGCGGATTGTTCAGCTTTATTGACAGATTTGTTTTCGCTGGGAAGGGAATCATTCAAACTCAGATCCGTATTCAACTTCCTGGCTTTGCGCATTGCTTTCAGTGCATCATTCTTTTCTCGAATGTGAGGCAGCACAGGCCGCGGAACATAAGCCGGGCGAATTACGGCTTGAGGAACAGAATGAGAGTCCCAAGGCTGGGATCGTTGTTCATCTGTGATAGTGAATTCCCTGTGATGATTATAGCAAACCACACCTCCAACATGATGAATTGTTGGAAAGCACCATCCTCCGTTGGATGTGAGAGTGTGTGCAAGAGTTTTGATTCTTGTGGGCAGATTTTCGCTCCGTTTCCTTCTCACAGAAGTGAGTTCGCGACTTGAGGGAGGTAAATCTTGCGCCAGTTCATTCATGATCAAGAATTCAAAATACTTGTGCATTTTCCCCAAGAGCTCTTTGTAAGATAACTTCTGGTTTCCCTTGTGTGCTCCCCAATCTCTTAGCCTGAGAACAAAGCTGTCAAGTGGAATCTTTTCTGTGCTCAGCTCCGTGTGAGTGACCAGTCGACTACCATCAGCTCTTTGAAATTTGGGTATTGTCATGATCTCTTTCATAGTCAAACCAACCAGCCCACGTAGAATTAGTTGGTGCCAACACACATTGACATATCCGCACTCCCAATCAGAATTCTGAGCAGTGCATGGGACCACCAGCCATATAAAATCGGATTCTAGTTCCCATTCAATTAGCATCTGTTGCCAGAGTTTTACAACTCGTTGCGCACGCAAATCTCGATTCGCAGAGAAAGTGTCGTGGAGGTAGAGAGCTTTCATCTTCCGGTCCCAAATATAGCCTATCCAGTGATTATCAATGTGAACATAACCAGCGACAAGACGCCGGTGTTGAGTGAGTTCCATGAACTGTTCACGGTCTTTGGCAACATATCCTCCCCGGATATAACTGGTTGTGGGGACAAGATGGGGAACCTTATTCAGGACTCGACCTGTCTGATCCGCGCTCCATAATAATTCCCTTGGAGGGACAGCAACAACATGATCCAACCCTCGAGTAATGATTCGTAAGATAGCAATAAGACCGTAGTTATTTGCTAATTCAGACTTGCTCCAACCTATAACAAAGTTAAGAGCATCCGTGAGATGATTTGCCCAAGTACACCCTGGTGACAACGGAATGGGCATTATAGGAACATTGCTGAATAGAGCTTCGCAATCTGTTCCTGGCGGGATCTTTATTTGAAGACCCTTGAGATAGTCCTTTTCTGGCCAATCATGGCGCACAACCATCCAGACCGGTTGGCTACCGTATGCTTCAGCTAGTGAGCCACCAATTGTGTTGATTTCGATTGGATCAATTTCCTGAGAAACGGTTCCGCTGGTTGCTCCTGTGATGGCAGGGAGAAGGATTCTTGCAGATTCTGGTGTAGACGGGCAGAAAAATAAATTTGGGTTCGGGCTTTTGAATCCGGGAGGATTTCTCGTGAATGCTTGTGTTTCGGGCTCCATGCTGATACTTCGCAGAAAGTAACAGATGATTGGTATCAAAAATAGATAGGTGGTGTGTTCTTTTGTGAATGAAAAGTGCGTAGAAGTGCAAGAATGTATACACAAAGCGGTGCGAGAGGAAAAACAAAAGATGTGGGTGTGAGGTGTGAAGATAGAAAGAAAAGTAGGAAAAGCAGTATGTGTTGGAGTGAAGTGAACAGGAGAGAGAGAGCAAGTGGCCCTAGCTTCTTCCAAGCAGCTGACACGTTGTGGTAGAGAGAGTTATTTTAAATATACCTTCATCCATAGTGGTTTCTCACTCAAGACTGAGGTACATTATAAATTTCGACCTTTGTCAATTGGCGGTCGCCATTTGTAATTTTGCCAGTAGCCAAAGTCTTACACTTGTATTGTTCTACGTACAGAATCTTTTATTACATTCAGAGTTTTGGCAAGCCTTTTCTTCCACACCCTTAAACCTTTTCCCTCTTCGCATTCTAGTATAATTTGTTATTCTCCTCAACCATGATGCCTCCCATTCCAAATATCTCCACATTGACTGATCGTCTGGTTGAAGGACGATACCAAGCTCCACCGAATAGCTTCCAGTCCTTGCATGCTAAAACATCACAAATGTTCGACTCTAGCGATGACTTTTCGGTCATATCCTCTTTTGTAAGTCTTTCGCCTCCACATCTGATTCGGGTTCGGCGCTGAATATTATATAGATGCGCAGCATTATAGAGATATGGGTGCTTGGTGGAAGCAATATGAGGCGCCATGGCAACCCAGTTTATTCCGAGATCGTTTTAAGAGATTCGATGCCGTTGGGATTTCGTGAGGATCTTGTGGAAGCGTACCAATCATTTCAGAAGAAGGGTCCTACCACTTTCATTGAGTTTATCTTCCACCAACTATTCGGAGCTGAATACCGAAACGAACTGCGCAATATCCTCGCCCAAAAAAGGCAATGTCTTATTGTTGCCAATGTTCCCAGCATATCAGCCGAATTAAACCGTGTGTGCATTCCTGCAGAGCTTGCACAACCCAGAGGTTATTTCATTAGATCTCTCTCCACATACAAGCATCGACTGGCCTTCTTCGTTGCATTGCATGGGCAGGCGAATCCATTTCTCTGTGAGCATTGCAGGTTTATTTGGAATAACACGGTCACGAAATCCCGTGAACGTGTATTATATCCCTTCCACAATTGTATGTCATTGAAGGGTGTGTCTCATAACAGATGCAGCAATTGCATATCTCATGATCATCATTGCACATGGGAGCAATATTCCCAATACGCGGGTGTCATTGGCTTCGGAGAGCGTATTCGAATGCCGCTGGCTGGCCTTGATGATGCTGTCATCAACCGTAACACTACATTGAAGATTCCCGATCACTTGAGTAAACAGTTCGCTCCGCGTCTGCTGAAGGCTTTCCCTCGACTAGACGATGATAAGAAGCAGCTTTTACAAACTAAAGAATAACATTCAGCTACAGTTAGCTTTGCAGGAAAGAGAATTTATTGTTATGACACAAAGGGAGCTAGACATACGGAAATGGTTGGTTGCAAGAAGCGTTGCTTAGAAAACATATTCCATAGAATAAAGCGGCGTATTTAATTAAGAAGCAGCTCAGCTGGTGTGTCGTATTGTGCCATGTGATGTGTACTTTCCTAGAATAATAATCAGTACGAAGCATTCTTTTTTGCAAAGAACATAGGAAGAAATTTAAGAACGAAAAGAAATAAATGAGCCATCGGATCCGTATCAGTATAGGTGAGAGTGTTTTATAGGAGGAAAGGAAATGGCTCTGTGATGAGTCAACAGCGGTATTAGTAACCATACCAATTTAGGTAGATGTGAGAACATTTGCAAATAAATTCAGGATGAGACGTTGGCACCTAATTCGGGTTGGGGAAATATTTGGCAAGGAAGATACCAGAGGTAATTACCATAGCGTCTGTATAGTTTTGTTATATTCAGTTGAGTATGGGAAGATGAATCTCAATCTCAGGTATGAGTGATGGCTATTTCTTTGTTCGAAACATGGTATTATTCTCTTCGACAAGCCCTCACCTTCAAGAATTAACGAACCCTCCACAGGAACAGAATCCTCTTCGAAAGATGGGTTGTTATCGTGTCTTTTTTGGTGTAATTCTACTTAATCATCGAGGCAATACGTTATCTATGTCTAGACCATAAGACTGTCAGCTTATTCGGAGGAGATTCATATAGTAGCTCAGCTTTATTATAGGCAGCAGCGGCCTCCCCAGTTGGCTTGCTTGGATCATGAAGAATCCAGGAATTAAAATTAACTCCTACCACTCGTCCAGATAAGAAGAATGAGCTTCTTAAGGTGCAGTTGTTATCGGCTCTGTTTGCCGGCTCCCATAGAAGTTCGCCCACATGTTTCTTGGCAGCTTCCACATCCTCAGCTATCGGAGCCGAGCCGAGTGCAGATTTCGAACAGGCAGTCATTGACTGGTAAAGTGGTGAGCGAAGCCGGAATTATTAGGCTGGGTGGAACCTTTCATGTCTACCGATTCCCCTTTAGTAGTTTCTCATTTTTCCAAGAGCGCTGGTTTGAGTGTTGGATGTAGGCTTTTGCGAGGACTTTTGCGAGCCATGTTCTGGACTATCGTAGGCTGCCACAAGGGCTGTTGTAATAGCTTTGTGAGAAATTCAGTGATGTTATTGTAGGCCGGTGTGAGGGCCTTGTTTCATTATGGACTGATGTGAAGGCCGATGTGAAGGCGGTTGGACGAGACGGGCTGGGCTGCCGCTATGGCTACCTCTATAAAGGCTGTGTAACAGGTACTACCCACAGCAAATAACAGCACCTAGCGTATCTGGAAAGCTGGTTAATTCATGGGTACCTTATGATTTGCGTCACTGGTGGTGGGGTCAGCACTTTAAGCTCCAAATCATGATGTGAAGTGCTCTTGTAATTTTGTTTACATCTTTCGCACTGCGTTGCAAATTTGACTGATCAATACCAGCCAACCCCAGCCACAGAGTTGGCCATCGGATGGCAAACTGATATCGGAATAGCCTTTTATTCCAACATCAACTCTTGGATCACAGTTTCCAATATCAACAGCATCGAACATCAACCCAGCTTATGTTATAATCTTCATGGCAAAGCGCTGCATGATCTTGTCTTCCACTCTTCCACCCGACCACTCGATTAACTTCCACCTACCTGTGAGATCATAATAGGCTTCCAGAAGGTACTTGGATTATCTGCAAACCAACATGTGCTGAGTATCAACATGAATTTCCATATATCACTTTTCTCTCCTTATAGGCTGCAGGGCAGCGAGATAGTAATGCTGCACAAAACCATTTGCATTCCTTTACATTGTTCATTACTGACTGATCTTTTTTTTTTTTTTTTTTTACAGAACCGGTGTGTTTAACCCATATTTTCCGATCCTTCACCAAGAACTTCCCGACTTGCATATGACGAACGCGACGAACGCGTTTTCTATCGACACCAAGCCGCTCGATTCAAGTCTCCAGAGACAGCCATATATTCCGACCTGACTCTTCAGATTAGTTTCTGTCTAGACGATCCATAGTCATCGCGTTGAGCTGTATCTCGATGAATGCTTTGATACCTTCATCAACTTTCATGTCCCTCTTCTCAAAAGGTTCCTCGCCCTTGCGCCTAAACATGATCACCGAAGTTGATCACTTTGGAAAGAATGTCGTCAGGACCTAAAAGCCAGGATATGATTCTGAACAAGAATTATTTTTTTCTTTTATAAAAGGGATTCATCACTTCTGCATTCCCCATCGCTTTTATAATCCTGGGAATATTTTTCATACTGCTTTGGGAAATGGAATCTTTTCTGCAATTCAGATCAGTCCAATCTGTTGGTTTAATAACAAGGCAACTATCATCCACAAATACATATTCCTCTCCAAACTTAAACATAGCAATCATGTCTTTATCAAACGCCAGGTCGGCGGAAGCTTATTAATATTATTAAATAGCAAAACAATCTGTATCAACCTTTCTAGCAACTTCAAATCAAACCCAATATATTGCTCAATTCTTCTTCGGGCGCCGCGTAGTCGCTGGGACTTTGCATCGGTGCATCCATTGCGACGGTCGTAATGAAATTGGATTATGAACAGAACTCGGCACTTTTCTCTTATCCTCACTCGCCGTTTTCTCACACTTTGGATTTATACACCGTGTTTGCTTTGCAACATACTGCCCAGTCTTGATATACAACTTGGGACAATCGTCATCTCGAACAGACGCATCAGATTTACATCGATTGCAACGAATCCGAACCGGAATCGGATCCGATGGTACGGCCTCTCTCAGGTTGGTGTTTCCTTTCGCTGCAGTTATTCCCTTGGATAGTGGCACGTAATTTGATTCCTTTAGGCTTATTTTACCCTTTTCTCTCATCCGATCCATATGATCAAATGCCGATGCGCGGATTTCTGGAACAGTACTTGAGAACACTGAACCATATCCGGAATTGTAGCCACGAAACGTTTCGCCTTGGCAGAGAGGGACCTGCACGTTTAGACCAATGCTCGAAATGATAGTTTCATCACTGAGCCACACCGCGAGAAGTTTTGGCTGCAGGGTTCTGAAAGCCAATGCATAAAACATTTCGACCATTGAAGCCCAGGTATCTCCGTCTTGGATATTATCAAAACTTGTCGTTTGATGAAGAATCAGAAAATGTGCCGTCACCTCCGGTTTTGCCCATTGCAAGTAGATGGGCTTCATGATCGCGTTACCAGACTTTTCCGAATTTTTTATTTGCTCTCGTAGTTGTGAATGGTGTCGTCCCAAGCGAAGGTGTATCTTGGCAGACTGCCCAACATACAATTGATACCAGTTCAAATCAAGACTACTCGTCAAGATAATCATGTAATGACCAGAAACATTCGGGAGATCATGACGATTACAAGTTGACATCGAGCATAGAGAATTTAAATCCGCATGTTTGAGAATCTGGTAAGCACAAGATTCGGCGAGAAATCTAGTAAACAATTGTTCGAAAAAGTCCCCATGTCTGGTCAAGAAGTCCGTGTACTTGTCACGGAGATTGCCCCCAATAAAGACGGTGTAGTTAATCAAAATCAACTGCCAGATTGTCTTTATGAAGTCCAGGGTGTTTGAATCAATAGACAATGGATCCATGACGCTTGGTGCCATTATGATTTGAAATGATTTGCTGATCTTAAACAAATTGGAAATCTGGTGAAATTCGAATAAGTCAACGATACAAAAATGAATTCAGTTCATCTGGCGATATCTGGATTCTGCATCTCCAAGTCAAAATTATCAAAATCTAATCTGTGTGCATCTCTTGGCCAGCAAGTTTTCCCATCGGAAGCTCCTTCCCTCAGTGACTTCTTCCGTCTGTAGCCCGATCTGGCAGGAGCGCCTTCCGAATTCGATGCTGCCCACGACAAAAGGGCCTGTAGGCCAGTGCTCAAACACATTAGTACCTAGGGAACACCTTATCTTAGGTACATGGTAGGGAGGTAGGTATCAAGAGAGTGGAAGAATTGATCCCATGGTCAGATTATCTAGCTAGTTAATAGAGGTCATGATCTTTAAGACGCGATGCACAGATCTGTCGGGTTATACAATCGGCAGGTCAGATCGTCGGGTTACATAACAACTGTCCCCCAGGACAAATTCGACTGGTCCCTCAGCCATTTGGCACTCCAGCTCTATCCAACGCCGTATCAACTCTAATCAGGACCTCTTCCATATTATCCATGTATTCATTGGACCTAGTCAGCTTTCCTGACTGTTTCGTCATCTCCAACTTGAGCTCAGTTATTTGCTTTAGTATATCATCCCCAGTATCTTCGTTATCCATCCGAGCTCCCATCGAGGCATCAATGATCGTATCAAGCAATTCACCACGATCCAATATCAATCCGTTTTTAGCACCTGGATCTCCTTTCTCATTGCCACATTTTCCAATCGGTTTCGTTTAAACAGCATAGCAAGCAATCTAACATGCCCATTTGTCAAGTCCATTACTGTCGCTATATGACCACAGTCTTTTTCGGGTTTATCGTAGAGTTCTCGATCATATGTGAACAGTGCCAAAATATTTTCCCTTGGTGTTTGAGTCAAATCCGGACCCTTCCACATCGACGGGGTCGTCAAAATGGCTTTATTCCTCCATCGCTTGTTTGTGGCATTGGCCTGCCACTTGATCAATCGCTGCTTGATGGTGACGTGTTCTATCTCATTAGCAAAAGAGTTTAGCCGATCCTTGTATTTTGCATCCATGACCGATACTATTTTTTCTGTCATAGTGTCTTCGATTTCTTGAGTCATCGAAGCCCAGTCAGTTGATACTAATCTATACATTTGATCCATAATGGGCATGTATATCTTCTCAGCATCTGATCGGGTTACCATATCCGATCCCTCCGCCTGAAATTGGCGTTGGCCAGCACAAGCCAAAATTTCCTCATGGTCACTCTCATCTGGTCCCAGAGGAACTCTTGTCTGATGATCCCGATGTAATCGGTTCATAAAAGAAAAAGGCATGCCGTTTTTGGTATAATGAATCTTGTCAGAGGACCCTCTGATCTTTGGGTCCTTCTGTTTGCAGGGGAGGGGGGGCGGGGGGGGCTCCTTTCAAAAAGTAGGACAACTCCGGCGGGACATCCGTCAAGGGGAACAACCTTTGACTTCCGTGACTCAAAATGGCAGTGGGAATTCTTTGGAAAAATTGATATTGTTCAATGATTTGGCTGGTTTCATCTCTATCCCCACCTGATACTTCTCGTAACATCCTCACCATATAGAGCGGTATTATGTACTCAGGGTGTATCATCCAATCAACTCCTGTCGCCAAGACCTTTTCCTCCAGTTCATTGACTTTATCGGTGATATCCCTAAGCATATTCCAAGTCCACCAACTTTCTTTCAACAGCACCTTCATTGATTGCAACGTTTGGACCACAATGTTGAACAAGGCGAGATGTTTTTTGGGTCCATTGCCGCATGTCGAAAGACCTCGTTCACCAGCGCTTCATAATATAATCGCAACTCCGCGTGGTGCAGTTTGGTGAAAAATTCAACTCCTTTGTAATTTGGCGATTTGATATGGCAATGCCCAATCAAATCGTAGTGATCAAAACTGATGCACATCCTAGTCGGATGAGCCCATGGGATGGTCTAGCATGATGAAAATGATTGCGTTCAAATGCGAATATAGACTAGGTTATTAACGAGTAGGTCCAGCTTGGGAAAAAGATTCCATCTATGAGGTTGATTTTGTATAGGTTCTGCCTTGGTTATTCTCTTTCGCTGATGGATAAATGCTATGCCCCACTTTCATCATCTTCTCTTCACTTTACCTTCAGAATTTCCCACTTTCTGCCGATGTCAATACTACCTGTAAATTTGTCTCAGGCACTTTATTCACCCTTTCCCCCATTCCTTGATTGGTTCTCTTTTGCTCAGAGCTGTTGGGCAGGGTGATCAAATATTCCACTAAATTTGTCACTGTTTATATCTGTTCTTATCTCTTTCTATATTCCTCATTTTCTTTACCGAATGTTTTTCCATCTGACCAAATATTCTACTGATGGATGCAGGCCTCTTTTTTCAGGTTATTTTTTACAATATTCCATATGTCTCAGTATTCATCCTGACCCTTTATTCTGACGGGTTATATTTGCTCATTTAATGTCGATTAATTCCGTTAGGTGGGGCATATGTGAGTGAAAGAGTTGATCTCTGTCTTCCTGATCTAATGGTCAGATTATCTAGCGAGCTAACGGATCTGATGATTCAAAGGCGCGATGTACAGACCCTTACGGTTATATAGCACCTTACTAACGGAGGCAGATGGTAGTATTATTACCTAGTTATCTAGTAATATTACTGACATCTTTATAGTTAGGCAATTCATAGCTTGGCTAGGTATACTTCCCTTGTAGGCAATATCTCCAACTCCATTCTTATGTTGTTTTTGCTATGTATATTGCGACTCGGTACACCCTTTCTTATTCAACAAAGCAGCACTGGTCATCCCATAACTCTATTACTACAGCGTTTAACGTGTTACTTCTTCTCCATCGCCCTCTCCACAGTAGCAGATAAAAGCGACTTTCTAGTCTGATGAGAGGTGTGTCACATCAGATATATATCAGCACCTCTAGCTAACATGTCATACAGGGAGCATAATGCTTCAACCACCAACACTTGATCAGTACGATGCAAACCGCCAGTACAGCGAGAACGAAGCAGACTGCTCATGCCTTGAAGATTGCGAAAATCCAGAAGCCCACAGCCCCAAGGCTGCTAAGCTAATAGCTTAAAAGCTTGAAATTTCTGCCACGTTGACATCGCATAGGCATAACTTTTGGAGTTCCCCGCGCCTAACATCTCGTCAGCGATAATGCGACTCAAATTATTCTCACCAAGATGCTGAAGCCACCGCAGGCCTTTGGGATTCGATGGAATAAAAAGCTGTCCTGGAGAAAATAAACCAACAAGCGACAGGTAGCCATCGTATCATAGCTACCTACACTGCCGTCAAAATTATATCAGCGTGAAACAGGTGAACCCTACTCTCGAGCCGCTCCAGTTTTCCAGCGCTGTGTGTCGCACACAGCGAACACGTTAGTAAACGGATATAAAAGGTGATTCAGATTACTTGGCATGGATGAGAATTCCTAATGGGCATTAAATCTTCAGGGTGGTGGTGATTGATCGGATAATTTTGTTCTGAGAACTAAACAAACATTGATGCCATTGCAACTCCATTTTATTGCTCTTCCTTCTTCAGCGATCCCAACTACCTATTCAGAGCCGGTAATTGAAACCAATATTGTTAGCAAGCTACCTTGAAATGTTGTCGATGTTTGTATATATTCCAAAGATCAATATATCATATTGTTGATGATTGAGCATTACAAAAGGTCTTGCTATTCGCGACTACAGTTTTTACAACCAAAATAACTACCACGTAGCCCAATGCTAGACTTGTGAAAGCTTCAAGTGGATGAACTGGGTCGTATGTGACAAATCAGGAACCATTGGGGGTTGCAGAGTTGCGCGACATAACCATAACGAGAAAGGCGGTTCTATGTACCAATAACTGTGCGCATGGTTCTGCATCAAGTCCGAATTTGACCAACGCATGAAAATAAGATAGACAGTTATTCTCATAAGACAAAGCTACATATATATATACATCAGTAACTGTCTCGCCTTGCTAGTGCAAGAGATAGTATAATCCAATCTTATGCTTAGAAATATAGTCAATTGATTCAACTCTAACAATGCTATTGACAAATCCCTAGCAATCCTCTATAATCTCCAGTACTAAGCTAAGAGATCACACAGACCTTGGAGGATGTGAACAGCAATACTCCTTTTAGACCCATTCTTGGATTGTTGGCCTATGTATGGGGATGTTGAATGCCACTTTTTTGTTGAGATATTGCAGGTAACCTTTCTTAAGTTGCAGTCATCTTTATACCCCCGTTGTGCTTGACCTAGCAGCATCGCTGTATGAAAACGGCTTGTTTGGTGTGATAGGAGAAGATATCAGTCGCTCACCAGGCATCAGCTGTGTGTGTAGGGGGACTTGGGTCTGTTGTATTTTGATTATCAGAAAAAGAAATAGAGCATTTATAGGAAAGGATCTAATCATATACTTACCGTACTATTTTGATCCTGTTGTGTGTTCTTCAGCACTGAGTTCCCATTATTCACGGTCGTCTTGCTTGAATTTGTTTTGGCATGTCTGTCACAGCTCCCTTGCTGATCCATCGTGTGATACAATTCCAAAGGACTTTCTTTACGGATACTAAAGCAGCCCCCTCTCATTTTCAAGTTCGTCCGCCTCATTGGCTTCCCACTTTGGGGTTGCTCTCTTCTGATCGCTGTTGTGGGAGGGTATTGGGCGCAAGGCCCCCTCACTTCTTGATAGATCAAGCTTGACGAGACTAGATATGGGGACTTGCAATGACTCTCGCCCTCAGTGGGGTTGCCTTCCTGCGTGTAGTTGAGTTGAGGTTCTTGGCCCGCCGTTATTAACGCTTGGCAATGCACAGCCTTGGAATGGATACCTTCTCGGGAAGATTATCGCTGCCCTGGCTTCCCTCTTTGAGATTACATGCTTGCACGCAAACGCGCTGAGACCAGAAGACTCATGAATGGAAAGATATATCCAATGTGTTGACCGGAACGACGATTGAAAGGAGCTTAAAGCAAAGGGCGCAACGTTGCATTGTTTATTAGGGAAGATGACGTTTCTCAAATAGTCGGTTGTTCGTCTGCTTGCCTAATGAGCGAGTTGTTAGCATTTGGGGATATAAGAAGGGAGGAATCAAGCTACCAATCAGCTTTGCTGTTGACGTCAAGCAAGGCAAGTATTGTTGATATGCTTGGAGTGTTCTTTTTCACATAGCAAAAGATTGTGGCGGCAGACAGAGTCTTTAACAATAATGGTTTTTTTCCTGTAAAGGTGGTATGTGGCCATGGTAGAAATACAAGACGCGCCGAACCGTGTTGTTGTGGTGAATAAATTATGAAAGAGAGCATTTGACATGAGGCACATTGAGGATCATGTGTGAATTGTGGGCCCGATATAATAATTATTAAATAAATATGCAACGATTTATTTTTATTAAATTGGAATTAATATCTTAAAACCTGAATTGATAAACAATTTTAGTTGTTAAACAGTTTGTTTATATATATCTGAAGATAGAGAGGAAGGAGCATATTAAAAACATTAAGAAAAAAAATGAATGGGCTTCACCGGGATTCGAACCCGGGGCCCCCTGCAATGGTGATTCTAGAGAACCAGGGCGTTCCTTCCCGAAGCAGGGATCACTAGAACAGGATTAGCGTTGTTTTCTCATTGCTCAAGCGGGTTAAACGCACTACCACTAGACCATGAAGCCAGGCTGCTGTTGTGATCGGACCCTTTCAAATAAGATATAACAGGCAAACAACGTGAAACAAGGGTACAACAAGGCGGCTTGCGAACGCCTGGCTGTAGGGCAGACATTTTCGTACATGACAATCACATAGCCAATTCTGGCCTGGCAATTAAGTGTTGATGCAAGTACATGCGATTCCTTCATATTGGTACCGGGCTATGGATGAACAAGGGAAGCGGCGAGTTGCTTCCGGATTTTGTCAACGGAATCAGGTGACGTGTTTTTGAGGAAGATGCATTTTTGAGATGAACGTGTGGATAAGAGCCAAGAATCAGGAGTTTGCAAGCTCTTCATATTGTATTCACTTTAATATCTTTCCCTGCCACGTCCGCTTAAAAATAAGTAAATAATTTCCCTTGAACATCACTATTAGTAGGTAGTTAAATATGACATGTGCAAATCCCATTTTTTCTACGCGCACCCCTTTAAGGGCAGCTCGCATGTCTAATTACACCATTGCCGAATTCAGTTGCTTGTGCCGTTGTCCAATTTATTGGCTACAGCATTGTCGAATTCGTTTGCTGGACTGCTGCCGAATTCATTTGCTGCCCTGCTGCCAAATTCAGTTTGGCATGCTCTAGTGCTTGGGCGACTTTTTTGAATGCCTACCGAGTTACGGAATTACAATTAGTAATCCTCCGTTACCATGGATGCATTTACAATACTCCTCTGGTGAGATGAATAATACCGTCGTCGCTTTGTAAATCAAGCGATGTGGGACTGATGACCTTGGGGTGTGGTTCAATAATTCTGGGTGGCCGAAAACAGCTGTTGCTCACACTATCTACCATCTAATTATGGGTTTATTTACACTTCTCTCCATGCTCTCGAGAACGCCGTGTAAACAAAACACGATGTCATAAAGCCAATACCTTTTCTCCATACCACTACACTGTCAGCCTTGACAACTCCATTTGCTGCTGTCATAGACTTGTGCTCTATCTAGCGCTTGATGCGAAATCATCGTTGATGTATCTTGCCTCCATGGACCTCTCTCTATAGCTAGAGTTTGTCAAATTGTTTGGTGTGTATAACTAGAACACTGTCGAAATTGAAGCAAATATGTGCTATATGTGTCATTAGTGAGTTTACTCAACGCTGATGCCATTTTACAGTCCCCGTGTATGCATCCAATCGCCTGAACTAAGGCTTCTGCCTCTGCCTTTCATTATAAGTTCACACGTCGAAACTGATCGAGCGGTCTATCCGAGACGTCTCTAGTAGTATTTATCTGGTCTGTGGCTAATCAGAACTTGCTGATCTCTGATGACAATTGACCACACTCAACCCTGTCACCATGCTGTACGTTTTGCTACAGTGAGCTCTAGCTATTGAAACTAGGCAATATCCTCTCTGAATGGAGAGCCCATTAAAAGAGCTAGTCCTTTTTTTTATCGGATGGAAAACACCCCCAGTCAGTCGCCATCGTCAGGAAAAGAACCCTGATGTTCTGCTCGTTAAACATTTCGTCAACTTCGTTTTCAATTGCATTAAAGTCTAATCCCAGGTACATACTCCACCAATAATCACTCCTTTCCCTAAAACCACTTCACGTGGCGCGACGCATGTATTTCTTCTCTGTATGTTGCGTTGCCACTCGTCGCTTATACCGTTGGAATGGTTTAATGAGGCGCTCGATTGAGCGAGGGAGGTGACCAATTTCTACTGAGGGCTGGAAAGTTCTCCCAACTAGGTCATCCGGAGTTCCACCTCAGTGCTCCCAAATGTCTCGACTATATCAGGGATCTCTCAGCTCATCGAGCGCATTTTGGTATTTGGCAGTAGTAAAGCTTTGACTCTTGATAGACCTTTTGATGCCGGTGCACGCGAGGAATCCGCAACATGTTCTTTGCCTTGAGATCGCAATACCCGATCGGAATCTCCACTTCTCAGGGAGATTGCGAAGCCTTGTGTGGTAAAGACTTCCACTGCCGCTGTTGGTAATTTCTGTCAATAAAACAGTACTCATCCAAATGGTTGTTGAAGCGTCAGTCGATTCCTAGAGGCGAGTTTATTTTCATCGTCCACATCATGTCTCGTCTCCAGCTTGCAACGTCACACTAGGATCACATGCCAAACAAACAGCTGTCGCGTAGTCGCCATCATGGCTAATAGAGATCATAGCGCTCACGTCCTCATCCGCAGCCAACTCTGCCCGAATGCGTGCAACAGGCGGGCCACTGCCCAGTCGAGCCTCGTCCCGACCGCGTCGTTCTATGATGACATCGTGAAAAGTGAGCCGCCGGTGTGAATGTGCCTTTATCGCGGCTTCTTTGGCTGCGAACCTGCATACAATAATGCAAGCACTACGTCAGTCATCTTATTATATTTTTTCACCTTGTTCTCTCCTGTGAGCTGATTAGAGGAGCTTACCTGCCGGCGATGAAGGCTGCTGCCTTCCATAGAGCCGGGTCACGATGATTTATACCATCTTTTTTCGAGAAAGGCGAGTCATTCGCTAAGTCTGGTTTGTGAGAGAAGCTCTTCACGGATCGTAGGCGCGACTCGTTCCAGGACTGCTCCTCAGGAGAAAGGATACGGTCAACAAAGCGAGCTGCTCTTGGGCTGTTGAGGATGCCGTATATGCGAGATATCTGGCAAATGTCGGTTCCAATGTTGAGCGGAAACGGGAACGCTCGCAGCGGCTTCATTGGCAATCGTGGTGAAGACAACCTTTCTTCACCACACACATGAATGGAGGAGCGTGGAAGTGGAGGTGTGAATTGGAGCTTGCATGTGGTTTGTGGGCCTTGTGGCATTTGGATTTGGAGCTCATGTGGAGCCAAGATCGGATTCTTTTTCGATATGAACACGGCATGGTGTGACTAGTAGCAGGTGGCTTATCGATACCCAGTCCCTTGAGTGCCCTGCAGCTTTGAGCAATGACAGAAGGGCTACCGTTTCTTCGCTGAAGGTGCTATTTCTGCCATCGCTGAGTGCCAAGGTGCCTAGTAGTTCTTCCTGGTATCTCTACGTGGTAGTCATACTTCCATTCGCTGTTATATTATGCCATTTGCTGCCAATGCTGATAATTGTAGCAGTTTGCTGGCACAGTTTATGCTGTGGGGCACGTCTCTCATCCTTGAAAGACCGTGCTCAAGGTAAAACACTACGTCATCGATCGTCACTGCATGTGAGATTCTCGGAGTAAAAGCTCCCTCAACGCGACACGAAAGTTTCACATTAGGCAGTGATCATTCATTGGATTTGTATCAAATTTAGATTCTTGCTAACAACTGGCCATAAATCCTGGATTACACGGTAAATCATCAGTCAACACAACCAGACACGTTTTCCAACTTCCTTCTCGATATCTGAAAGAGCGCCGAGTTAAAGAACCCCGCCAAACGTAGTTTGCGTCCCACCAAAAGTGAACGAGGAGACCAGCCAACAGGGGATACTAGCCAAGATAAAAGCAGCCCATTCCAAATTGAATGGATCCGCATTGGCTCATTCTGCATTTCGTAGTATTTCCATTGCCCGACTTAGGCGACTTAGGCATCCTCATTAAGGAGGGGAGCGCGTTCCTGATCGGTGTTGGGGTTTCGCTTCCATGTAATGTCCCTACCAGTCCAGGCTGGAACGGCAACACCAACGGTCATGACGAAGAGGATTCCCATGACAATGAAGGCAAAAATCCACTGCAAAGCAATGATTTTGCTGAAGAATTGGGCAACACCGATGGACGCTGAGAGGACGCTGAGAGAGAAGCCCATAGTGTAGTCCTGATTTCCCAAACATGTTAGTTCCATTTTAGAGAGATGGACTGTTAAATGAGCAGGCGAGGGCAGGCGAAACTACGAACCTTGTAGATTGTGATGAAGAACATTCCATAAACCAAGATACCCCAGATAAAGATGTTTGCAAAGATTCGTGCGACCAGGCCGGACGGGTGGTGGACCATGATGGCGCCATTCCAGTAGATTGCAACAAATGTCCATGCGAGGGGTCCAGAGACCACAGGCATGTGAATGAAACGAGCACAGGTATTGTGGCGGAAGTAGAGAGATGAGAGGTTGAAGAAATTGAGAATGAGAATGAGCTCAGCCCAATGGAAATGGGAGCGAACAAAGAGCATGACAAAGGCAAAGTGGAAGAGGTTGTTCATGATAAAGTGGCCACCGACGCTGGCAGCGGCATTGACGGTGTCGGCATTACGGGAGAAGAGGTGAGCAACATAGCCAAATTGCAAGACGAAGAGAACGATCCTATCAATATCTGATTAGCAGGCTGAACAACAATTGTGGCACGTGAGGGCTCATACCAGTAGATGGAGGCAATGATGGAGTTCAAGGTAAAAGCGCTCGGGTAGAGATAGTTGATATCCCAAATCCGCCTGCGGATGTGGTGTCCATCGTGAGGCGATTGGATGGTGTAGTGAACGGAGACGGCAACCGACAAGACCCAGCTGAGCAGTGTGAGGATCTTGTAAGTGGTGATGGAGCCAGCGCTGTGAGACTCGCGCCTGCCAAATGGGTTCCCTATCGGACAATTGTTAGTAAAGAAGTGGAGGAGAGGATACTGAATTTCCTTCAGCTTACAGCTATGCCAATTCGCCATTGTGGGAGATGGGAGGCTATGAAGCCGTCAATGTAGCCTGCGTGACGTTTGCTGTGCAAGACTGAGTAATAATCGCAGCTATCCAAGGAGCTTTGCGCGGTAATTATGATGAGAGACTGGCCAACGGTAGATGGAGCAGGACGGAAGATGTTGTTATGAAGAAGAAATAAAGAAGGAGGAAGAGGAGAAAAGATGTGGAGGAAGATGATGATGACGAAGGACGAAACACAGTGTTGGACGGGGGTGGATGAAAGTGTATGCAAGAGGGAGACAGAGAGCAGGCTGGCTGGCGTGAATCAGACAGGGATTGGATGGACGGCTATTATTGGGGGGGAGCTCCGCTGGAGACGACGCACTGAGGCAACACAAGGCGACTCTACGTTTTGTGACGCAACACAGATGCGGGGAACGATGGATGAGAATGTACTGCGCAGCCGTGTTTGCAGGCGGCCGGGTACCTCCAACCCGTTCTCCAGCGATCGATCAACGGGCGAACAGCGCCAGCTGCTATCTGAGTCTGTCTGTCCATCAAGGCCCGTGGCAAGCCGCCGTCTGGACGCCCGTCCCCCCCCTTCCTTGGCGGTACTGTGCGTACATATATGCTAAACTTTGTGCTTAATTATAACGGTAACAGTGCGACAGAAGGATAGGAAAGGCTGAGAAACGAAACATGGATGCGCATAAAAGCGCGTTACAGTCCTTTAGACGACATTTGGGGATCCCATCTCCCCAGGCGCCTTAAGGCTCCATTCATGTACCAAAACTGCAGTGTAGCCAATTAGAATGCAGGCAATAAGGGATACATAGAACTCCACCTAATCTATATAGTGATAGAAGTACCAGCAATTTCCCAAGTTACAAAGAGCTATATCACATTTATCACATCCCCAACGCATCTATATAGCCTGGTTATGCCGATTGAGGGTATTTCTACCTAATTGACCCAGAGGCATGCGCTGACTTTATAAGCGGACCTGGCCAAGCTTAAAGCCTTAACAAGCAAGGCAGTATGATTTTTTGCCTTTATAGATAGAATTATACTGTGATATAGGTATAAATTCATCCCTAGTGTGAAATCTCTGCCTGCTATCACTATTATTGATATAAGCTTTAATAAGGTTATTAATAAGCTATTACTATTAAGGGATCTATATAATATAATGCTTTTAATTAGATTGCTTATAAAGCTAAAGAAGATAGCTATTTATAAAGATAGTATTAAGAAGGAAGATCTATATAATTACCTATTAATCGCCCCTATAAATTATATATTTAAATCCTAAGTATACTCTTAATTGATTATTAATATCCACTCTATTTATCTTATTATTATAAGCAGCTATAATAGTTAATATAATAATATCCTTGATATATTTATTATTAAATATTTGCTTAATAGCTTATACTTATAGTTTTATTATTAATAGCTTCTTTTTAATATAATATTTAATCTTATTATCTATATATATAATTATTAAAAATAATATAAGGGTATTATCCTTCTAAGTGATTTGATTAATCTATAACTAAAAAAGATAAATTAATAAAGGGCTTATTAATAAATCTATCTAATAGATTTTAGAACCTATTAATCTATTTAATATTAATACTATCTTTATCTTACCCTAAGCCTACTTTAGCTAGCCTTTATTATTAGTAGCCTTATCTAAGGCAAGAGGCTTAAAAAGACTATAGTTAATATAGCAAATACCTATAGTACTATAGCCTCTTTATTAAAGAGCAAGAAAGAGATTAAGCAAGGAGAAGAGATTATCTAGAAAGATATAATAGCTAGTAATCAGCAGCCTATTTAATAGGGCAATAATTATACTCTATATTAGATTAAGAGAAATTATATCTTTATTAATCCTCTTCCATTTCTTTATCTTTGCTCTAGTAGGGCTAAAGGGAGACCCTAATATATATCAAATCCACTATAGAAAGTAACTATATTAGATAATAGCCTAGACTTTAAAGCCTATTGATATAGGCTTTGAAGGGATTATTATAGTATTATAAGATCTCTTTATAAAGTGAATTATACATTTATCTATAGCAAGAGATATATCTGGAGTATAGAGTATTATAGAGATCTGTTATATATATTAAGACCACTTATTAATGCATTAATAAGTATAAGAAAGAGGCTTATAATTGGGTTATATGGTGTTATTATAGCTTTCTTTAGGGTTAAAGGTTTAAAAGTATTATAGAAGCTGCTAAAAGTATTTAAAAGGTATATATTTAAGGATAGAATAAATTAAAAGCTAAGACTCTAGATTAAAAATCACCTAATAATCTTTAAGCTATTTTTCCTTATATAATCCTATATAAATTATAATATCAAGCCAGAGATATACCTCTGATCTAAAGATTGGTTTTTAAAGTAGCTTTTAGGAATATTCTTATAATAGTTCTACTAGATTAGGAATAGGATCTTTATTAATATATATTACCTATTTATCTATTAGACTTTCTAATATAAAATATTGGAAAAGATATAAGGGGCTTAATAGAAGGTCTTGAATTTTAGGATCTTGATTAGAAAGATCTAAAGGCTTAAAAATAATACCAAATTCAATGGTTGGCTTAAATACAGGCTGGTAGGTGTTATTAGCTAGCTGCTTATAGGTATAGTGGTCTAGTCTGATAAGCAATTTATCGTCAAATATGTTTATTATAGTAGAAGAGTATGATGTTTAGTGAATTCCTAAGGGATAAACCTAATAAAGGGGGGTTTATATTAGTAGATAAGTTAGAACATTCTAAGCAATATATCTATTATATTAATAATAGATATAGAGTATTATAATCAGGGATTAAGTATTAGTATAATAAGTAATAGTAAATAATATAATAAAGTTAAAAGTATATTAATAACTATCTAAGCTATATCTAAAAAGTAAAAATTAAGGGTATATATATATATTATAGATTATAATTTAAGCTATAATCCTTATTACTAGATTATACTTAGAATCATAAACCATCCTATTAGATTATAGTTTTAAGAGTGATCCTAAGCCTAGGATTACCTTTAAAATCATGATTCAATTCTATATAGTTCCAAGCCTCTGATATATACCTAATAATATTATAAGTTATATAACTAAGGCCTATTATATAACCTTAGCTATTAGGTTATAATATAATATCTCTCTCTTAAAAGGTCTTATCCTTAAAGCCTATAGGTATATCTTTTCTTCCTTTCTTAATATTTTATAAGTTATAGGACTTATATTATATTGAATTATTTCTTATAATATCAGATTATATTAGGAAACCTTAATATTCTTCTAAGAAGACTATTAAATATTCTATACTAGCTAAGGGTATAGATTTCAATAATAAATCAACAGATATACTATATTCTTATTATTTTAAATAAAAACAATCTTATTATATAATGGAAAATAATAGCTATTATATAACCTATATAAAGTAGGATTGCTCTTATAATAGTGTTTTAATAGTATCCTTATATATATATTATCTTTATAATATAATATTTAATTCTTACTAATTTTATTAATAATAAAACTTTTAGAGTAATACTATTATCTAGACTCCAAAGAAAAGAAAACTAAAAAGAATATCTTAGATATCCAGGATTAATTATCTAAACTATAGTTATAGCTTTCTTTAGCTCTTAATCATTTATCTTATATTTATAAGCTTAAGAAAAAGACTAAGGAGCAAAGTTCTAAGTTGATTTATTAGGGTTTAAAGGAGTTAGATACTAAGGATAGGATTGATCTGATTCCTGCTTTAGAGGTATATAAGCATTATATAATATCAGATTTGCAGTTCCTAGGTACTCTAAATAAGATAGATTGATCTTCCTTAGGTTTAAGTAATAAGTTTATTGATTTAAGGTCTTTAATTAAGCTAATTAATTTCAAAGGAACTATTATAGTATTAGATAATAGTGATTTAAATGATTAATAGGCTTTTATATATTATCTTTAGGTCTAAAACCTTTCTATTTAATAAGGTATTTATTTTACTTATTTTCTTATCTAATATCTAATATTATCTCTATCTCCTATTCTTTTTTAATTGCTTCTACTTATATTATTATATATTCCTTTATATTATTAAATATCTTATTTAATAAGGAAATATAGAATATAAGGTATAATTATATATTCTTTGATAATAAAAGTTTATAATTAATATTAGAAATAGCTTTCTTAACTTTAAAAGATTTAAGTTTCTTAAAATCTAATTTATTGCTTGATTATATTATTATAATATTTAGGGAATTTTTACCTAGTATATAGTATAAAAGATATATTATATCTTTCTCTTTAAAGATTAATCCTTTTAATCTTTATTAATCTATATAATATTTTATTCTATTATAGATAATTTAGAGTTATATATAGAGTTCTTTATATAATTATTATTTTTATATAGTATTAAGTATAGCTTTTTCTGATTTTAATCCTTCTTAATATAATAGGTAAAATACCTCTAATATAAATCTATAATTAGTATATATTAGTATAAGTTATATTGATTTAGAAATAGATATATTATAGGCTAGTTATATGGTTGATAGATATTTTATCCAGTTATCTTAATAGTAATTATTGTAATTTGCAGTATAAAGTTATAACTAAAGCTAATAGTGATAGCAGTGGAAGAAAGGCAGCGAATAGTTATCCAGAGTGAAGTCTGTAGAAAAGAAGAAAGAAGTGATTGAATTGCCGATAGAGAAAGAAAGCAGGATTCAACTAGGAATCCAGCTATCTTATATATCTAAATAATACTAGGATTATTTGGAATTATTTAAGAATTCCAAATAATATTTCTTTAGATTTCTAAGCATTCCAAATAATAAGAAAGGGAGGGGTATAAGGGATAAGCCCTTATTTTACTAGTCTAGCCTGATATAGCAGGTCAGGCTGCACGGGCTTTTTAGGTCTTATAGCAGGTCAGGCTGCTACCTTATAGCAGGTCTGGCTGCTAGGGCTATAGCAGGTTTAGCTGCTAAGCTATAGTAGGTCTAGCTACTAATCTTATAACAGGTCAGGCTGTTATATAAAACCCGCCTATTTTAACAGTAATTAATATAAGTATATAAATATCCTTTAATAATTTAATTAATCTATTCTATTTATCTATCTATCTATAGATAATAGATAGTATTAAGTTTATATCTGGTTCTAAGATATTCTATTAATCCTTATTAAAACTTAAAGATAAAGGTTATTTCTTTATTAGAGATAATCTCCTCTAATAAGCTATATAAGCTTACTATTACTCTATTAAAGCTATAAGCAAGATCTTCTACTAAGCTTGCTTTAAGGTAAAGTATAAAGTATAAGAACTTTATTAATCTTTCTATAATAATCTATATTAAGTTATAAGCTATTCCTATAAGGGATTCTATTAATAAAGGTAGTTTAATAATAAAGTTAAATAATATTGATTCCTATAATTATATAGGTATTAATAGTGGTTATAACTCTTTATATAGTTTATATCTTATTAGCTTGATTTGTCTATAAGTGATATTATTGCAATTTGCAGTATAAAGTTATAACTAAAGCTAGTAGCGATAGCAGTGGAAGAAAGGCAGCGAATAGTTATCCAGAGTAAAGTCTGTAGAAAAGAAGAAAGAAGTGATTGAATTGCTGATAAAGAAAGAAAGCAGGATTCAGCTAGGAATCCAGCTATCTTATATATCTAAATAATACTAGGATTATTTGGAATTATTTAAGAATTCCAAATAATATTTCTTTAGATTTCTAAGCATTCCAAATAATAAGAAAGGGAGGGGTATAAGGGATAAGCCCTTATTTTACTAGTCTAGCCTGATATAGCAGGTCAGGCTGCACGGGCTTTTTAGGTCTTATAGCAGGTCAGGCTGCTACCTTATAGCAGGTCTGGCTGCTAGGGCTATAGCAGGTTTAGCTGCTAAGCTATAGTAGGTCTAGCTACTAATCTTATAACAGGTCAGGCTGTTATATAAAACCCGCCTATTTTAACACTCCCTCTAGCAAGCTATATATATATAGCTAGCTTTTAATAGGGGGTTTTTGCAGGTTTAATAGGCTTAGAAAGCCCTGAAAAACAGGGCCTGTTAAAGCCTTAGTTAGCCCATCAGCAGGTATAGCCTTAGTTGTAAGATAATTTATCTTAAATAGCCCACTAGCTGTCTCTTGCCTAATATAGTGGAATTTTAGCAGGGTGTGCTTAGTTCGGGCATGCTGATCAGGGTTCTTAGCATTACTTATAGAGGCTGTATTATCACAATACAGGTCTATAGGCTGCTGAAGAGGGATTTTTAGCTCTATAAAGAGCCCAGAGAGCCATTTTAGCTCTTTTATAGCCTCTACTAAAGCATCTGATTCAGCTTCTGTAGTTGAGAGGGCTATAGTAGTCTGTCTCTTTGCCTTCCAGCAGATAGGCCTGCTTGCTAGCTTAAAGAGATACCCATAGGTGGATTTGCTAGTAGCTTTATAGCCTGTAAAATCACTATCTGAATAGCATAGCAGCTGAAGAGCTAGTTGTTTAGCCTGTATAAGGTCTGAAGCCTTATAAAGGATAGCTAGTTCTTTAGAGCCTTTCAGGTATTTTAGAAGGTTCCTAGCTGTATTATAATGGTTGATATAGGCCTGTTGTATATATTAAGAAAGCCACTGTATTAGAAAAGCTATATCAGGTCTGGAAAGAAGTATAAGGTATATTAAAGTCCCTATAATCTGCTGATAAGTCTGTTGTTCAGCAGAGGTAAGAACCTTTTTTAGGGGTTCTTTTAATGCTTTGGGTTGTAGGGGTATAGCTGTAGGGGTTGTATCTTGTAGCTGAAAGCGCTGAAGAGCCTCATCAATATACTGAGACTGGTGCAGCCATAGCTCCTTTTTAGCCCGGTTACGGCTGATTTGAACCCCTAAGAAGAAGGCTACAGGGCCTCTATCTTCTATAGCAAAGACCTTATTTAACAGGCGTTTTAGCTTGTTAATATAGGGTAGGTCCGGCCCTATAATAAGGCAGTCATTAATATAGGTAATAATAAAGGTGTTAGTCTGAGCATTGATAAAGACAGCTGGGTCAGAGATTAAGGGTTGGAACTCTAGAGTAGCTAGCAGCTTAATTAGCTGCTATTGCCATTCACAGGGACCTTGCTTTAGCTTATATAGGGCCTTTTTTAGCAGGATAACCTGTTTTATAGCAGGGTTATAGCCAAGCTTGGCTAATAAAGCTGTTAAAGGCTGGTTTCCAGGGGTCTGGGTCTCTATAAAGGAAGACAGGCCTTCTGGAAATTCTATAAAAATATCCTTAGATAACTGGCTGTTTAAAAAAGCCCCTATAAAATCAATTTGCTCGATTTCCCAGTTATAAAAGGCTGCTAAAGCTAGTAAAATCCGCCAGGTGGGGGGAATACTAGTAGCTGCGAAGGTTTCAAAGTAGTCTTTTCCTTCAATTTACATAAAACCCTTTATAACAAGCCTAGCCTTATATTTTAAGGGCTGATTTTGTGAATCCTTCTTAAGCTTAAAAACAAGCCTATTTTTCAGGATTTTTCAATCTTTTAGAACCTCTGAAAAAGGGATAAAATGCATGACTTTAGCTTGTAGAATTTGGTGGAATTCGCTATAAATAGCGCTAATCCACTGTTCCTTAGCAGGGTCTTCTAAGGCTTGTTTCCAGCCAGCAGGTTCTGAAGAAGCCTTAGCAGTGAATTTTGCCTTTAGCTTATAGCAGATATCTATAGGGTAGGCAAGATCTAGCTGCATAGGTTCAGAGTCTTCTGACAGCTGTTCAGGCTGTTCAGTAGGCTGTGGTAATTGTGTTACAGGCTGTGATACAGGCTGTGGCAGCTGTTATAGCAGTTGTGGCAGCTGTTGTGGCGTCTGTAGTACAGGCTCTGGCAGTTGGATAGGTCTTCTGGCTTGATCAAGGGCTTGTAAATCGGTCAGATCCTTTAGGGTAGGTTGATCTGTTGATTTTGGCGGGGTGTAAAGCTCTTCTAATTCTCCCTCTAAGCTAGAAGGGCTCTGAAGATTATGAAAATTGCCCTTTAGGCCCTGGCTTATAGGGCCTATTCCTTCTATAATACAAAGGAAAGAGGTCTTAGTTACCTGCCGACGGGAGGGTATATAGACCGAATAGACATTTTTGCCTAGTATAGCCAGCAGCCTGGCTGGTTCTGTTTTAGGGCTTAGTTTAGCGCCTTGTTAGCGCTTCTCAGCAGGGATAACAACCTCACAGTATGCTCCAATAGCTCTGTAGGCTGTTAAATTTGGTTTGTTAGCTGCTAGAGCTGGTTTTAGCTCTTATAAGAAGAGCTATAGCGGGCTGAGGTCCCTGTTTATAACCGCTATACAATTAATAAGGTTAACTATAGCAGGTAAAATAGCGGTCTAGAGAAAAAGTGGCAGCTGGGCCCAGATTATAGTAGCCCGTAGTCGGTCTAAAATAACCCTTATAGAGCGTTCTGGCAGGCTATTTTGCTCATAAATATAGGGGCTAGATATGCTAAAACCGATGCCTTTGCCTGCTAGCCAGTCTTTTAGCAGTGCTGAGACCTCTTTTCCACCGTTGAAATGCAGCTGTAGAGGGTATTTTTTATAGTGGGCTTTTAGTCCTCTAAATAGTCCCTTTATAGCAGAGAAGATAGTATAACCTTCCTTATTAGGTAGTAAAAGAACCGTTCGATAACAGGATTTTCTTTCTATTAAAATAAGCCCTGTAGAGAGCTTATTATAAGGGATTGGTTTTATCTGAAATGTGTCTCCCTCTATAACCTCTAGCACTTCTAGCGGGTCTGGAATCGGGTTTTTAGAGGGTCTGTGTACTGATTTAGCCTGTATACATGCTAAATAGAAGAAATCTGCTTCTTTTATAGCAGTAAAATCAGGTAAGCCCGCTGAAATTTTAGCGGTCTTCTTTAGCAGCTGTAGGCCAATGTGGCCAAGACGGATGTGCCAAATTCCTGCTAGCTGTAGCAGCTTTTGGTAGCTAATTTTAGCTGAAAGACCTGTATCTCCCTCTGTAACAGTGTTTTTAGAGGGTTCTAGAAGGGATATAGCATCTTCTAGTGGGTCTTATAGCAGGCCTGAGTCTGGATCAGGGCTTTCTGGTGTGTATAGGCCTGAAATTTCAGGGCTTTTTATTGGTTCCAGCAGCTGTTTAGCTGGTTCAGAGGGCTCAGTGAGGTCCTTATATATGCCAGGGGGGGGTTTAGAGGTGATTTCAACCGCTATTGGATAGCTATAATAGTGGTTGGAAGGCTCTGTAAATTCAGGTGTGGGCTTCCCTTTTTGCTGAAGGAAGAAGCCGTGTTTAGTGAAGTTTAGCAGTCCACAGCAGGTTCGGTCTACTGTAAATAGCTTCTCTTGTAGAAGTGTACCGTCAGAAGTATAATGCTTTACCCCACTCACTATATTTATATCTATATCAGGGATATATAGTGCATTTTTTAGCTTTAGAGTGCTATAAGTCCTGGGTTTAAGCCCTATAAGCACTATAAATACAGCTGTTCTAGATCCTTTTGGATAGATTGGACCGCCACCAGTTGTTATAGGCCTTGATTTCTTACTGTAGGCGCTATAACTAATAAAGAGGGTTCTGTTATTAATGATATGGTATGTCGAGCTAGTGTTGTATAGCAGGGCGTTCTTTAGATTGGCGTTATGATGAGTGCTATAAGCTGATTCTTCAGGCTCTATAGCTTCTGAACCTTCTGTATCAGATTCAGAATCAGAGCTCCAGGTGCTGGCTGTAGTGTTCCAGTCACCTGTAGATAGGTTATAAGTGCCTATTATGAAGGAAGCTTTATCAGGTTCCTTGCTGCTAGTAGCAGGCTTCTTTGTCTTTTTATCCTTCTGAAAGGGCTTATAAGGCTGTTTTTCAGTGGATTTAGATGGTTTTTCCTTCTTTTTAAAGTCCTTATAGGTCTTTTTAGAAGGTTCCTCAGCTTCTCTAGCCCTATAAGAGCTAGCTTTTATAACTGAAGAGCTTTTGTCTTATAGCTCTTCTAGCAAGTCCGCTATAAGGAACTGTAAATTCAGGGTATCTAGTGAAGTGCTGAGCGCTGTATGAATCCTGATATTGTTCCTTTGGCGTTTAGCCCATTATGGGAAAGCTTCTTTTATAGCCTTTAGATACTGATTTATCTGATCTGTGGGCTGTATAGTAACTGAAGCTAATTGTAGCTTAGCAAGTCGAGTATTGAATTCGCTATTAAATGCCTCTATAGAGCCTTTATAGCTGTTGAAGCTAAGCTTGTGAAAGGCGCTGTAGAGGGTTCCGCGCTGTAGGGTAGCACTGCGGCAGTATTGCTTATTTAGTATTTGATAAGCTTCCAGCGGTATTGTAACCCAATTTATAGAGGCTTGTGGGTGCTGTGAGCAGCTGTCATGAAGTAATAGAAGCAAAATAGCCTGATGGTGGTTGCTAAGGCTAAGGCTTATAGTGGGGTTTGAAAGAAAAGTAGGTAATCCAAGTGCCTGTAACTGGATTGACAGGGCCTGAAGCCATTGGTCGTAGTTGTCAGGGCCCCTTAACCTATAAGCTTCTGGAAAGGCCTGTATTTTCTTAGATAGCTCTTTTAAAGCTAGATCCCCCAGTATATTTATAGGCTGTGCTGGCTGTAATAGCGATTGAGGTGGCTTAGGTTGAGGTTGTGGCGGTTCTTCAGTAGTCTCAGTAGCTATGGCCACTGTAAATTGGGCCTGTAGCTGTTGTAGTTGCTGTGTGAGCTCCTGTATCTGAGACCGAAGAGCTTGTAATTCTAATGAATTCTCTTCCATTGGAAGGTCCTGACCTGACATTTTCAGGGTCAGACTGCTATAGCTGGTGGTTATAGTGGTATAAAAGAAAAATAAGCTTCTAAAAATAAGCTTATAGCTGTATAATAGTGTTATAACAGCTGAAAGTGCCGGTTATAGCAGTGCTATATATGGCTGGGTCTTAGTAAGAGCCCTGGAACTAGCCAATTGGCTAGAGGGGTGCCAGGCGTAAGGGTTGCCTGTCATGTGCTAGCTATAGTCGGGTTATAGCGTAGCTGGCACAGCGTCTTTGCTTAGTCAGCCGACTTCTATAGTCTTATATGGGCCTTTTGCAAAGTTGACTAGCAATTCGAGTGTTTAATTGTATTTGGCGTAGTCAGTAAAGCCGTGACCTGTAATTCTGTAAGTCTGAATTAGTAATCCATAAATCCGAAAGTGGGTCGTGCCGTAAGCTGTAGGTCTGATGTTCAACTCTTGTGTGTGTAGTGTTTTTCGTGACTTCTGATTGGTGGGAAATGAGGGTCTGACTGGTTAGAGGAGGGGCGAAAAATCTAATGTGTAAAGAGATTGAATATAGTAGGAAAAAGAGTCTTCTTTTTACAGTCTGGAATAACTATTCTTCCAGGCTCATAACCTATTGTAATTTGCAGTATAAAGTTATAACTAAAGCTAGTAGTGATAGCAGTGGAAGAAAGGCAGCGAATAGTTATCCAGAGTAAAGTCTATAGAAAAGAAGAAAGAAGTGATTGAATTGCTGATAGAGAAAGAAAGCAGGATTCAGCTAGGAATCCAGCTATCTTATATATCTAAATAATACTAGGATTATTTAGAATTATTTAAGAATTCCAAATAATATTTCTTTAGATTTCTAAGCATTCCAAATAATAAGAAAGGGAGGGGTATAAGGGATAAGTGTCATGACCTAACAGCCAAGGTTGTACGGTGGGCCTCGGTCACGTGACTTGTGATGTCACTAGGTACGTACCGGAGGCTTGGAACTGTATGGAATTGGATCATGATTCTAAAGGTGATCCTAGGCTTAGGATCACTCTTGAAACCATGATCCAACGGGATGGCTCACGATTCTGAGCATGATCCAGCAATAAAGATCATAGCTCAAATCGTGATCCATGATGTATATATACACCCTCAATTTTCACTCTTTAGACATAGCTTAGATAGTTATCAACACACTTTCAACTTCATTGTATTGTTCGCTACCGCTCACTATGCTAATACTTGACCCCTGGTTATGATACTCGGTATCTATCACCAACGTGACAGACATATTGCTTAGAACGCCCCGACTTATCTGCCAATATAAACCCTTTTCGTTAGGTTTATCCCTTGGGAATTCACTAAATGTTATATGTTGATAACTCTTATTTAGTGGGTTACTGCGCAACCCTGAGCAATATCGCCAACTGCCTTAATCAATCATTATGGGTACCACTCAACCAACCCTTGTCTCACTTGCCATTGAGCTTCAGGCTCTACGCGAGAAGAATATGGAACTCAAAGCCAAGTTGCAAGCCAAACAGAAAGACCTCGGTGAAATCATTAAACCTTACAAGCCAGGACCTTTCATCGGATATTCTGGATTACTTCAAATATTCTTAATGCAACTCAAAGCTTACCACCAGTTCTACCCCTACCAGTTGCAAGAGGAATCTGTAAAAATCCTATATGCTATAGGATGCATAGAGGGGGCTGCCCTTAAATAGTTCGAACCTATTATAAGAGACTACATGAACAAGGAGGAAAAAGACCAGGATAATGAAACCAAAAAGATCTTTCAAAAATATAACAACTTTGAAGACGCGATCAAAGAAGTCTTTGGACAAGTAGATGAAGAGAGAGCTGCAATCGAAAAACTCAAACTACTATATCAACATGGATTAGCCTCGGACTATGCCTTAGAATTCAGATAGATCACCTCATGGATCACCTAGGAAGACAATGCACTAATAGAGTACTTCTATAATGGACTCAAGGAAGAAGTTAAGGATAAACTCTTTAGGGAGGATAGATCTAAAAATTTAGCCAAGTATATCGGAATGGCTATCAAGATTGATAATAGACAGTTTGCATGACATAAACAAAGGAAAACCAAAGGATTAGGATAGAGTGATTTTAAATGAAAACCATGATACCAGTCCAATCAAGGCAGATATAGAGAAGAACCCATTGCCTATAGATATACCCTGAATCCTAGAAGAATGGAACTCAATGCAACCCAGAAAAGAGATATGTCGAAAGTCTAATGTTACAACTATAATGGATATGGATATATCTCCTAGCAATGCAAACAACCCAAGAAAGATAAGAAATCTTGGAAACCAGTACCCAACGCGCGACGAAGCGCACACACCATGGCCATAAATGGATGAACCCTGGCTATAATAGGATGAAGAGGATGGGGACGAGGATGACCCGGAAACTATGGATACCCCACACCCTGATAGTCACCAATACTACGGACCACACTAACCCAATCCGGTACCGTATAATAGGACCAACAACTGGATATGGATATAGATGAGGAAGAATACTTTGAAGAGATTCCGGACCGATAAGTAATCCCTGCCATGGACAATGAAAACACCCTGGTTAAAGACAAAATAATAAGCAATAGCTTGGACTCCAGCTCTTTAGAATCCGAGAATGAAGAACCTCTCAGGATAACTCAATATCATGCTATACCATATCCACCACCTAAGAGTGCTGCCTATAAATACCTTAGGGAAGCAGTAATCAAACTTATGCAAGTACCAAGCCATGCGGACAGAGTCAACCTTTGATTCACAATCACCAAATATGTTTATGAATGGATATTGGAAGAAGGCCTAGGCATCCCTGTCCCAGGAGACCACCTTGGAAGAGCCTTTATATTGAAAACCAACTATAGTAAATATAAAGATGATCATATACTCCTAGACCCTAATTATATTTTCTATAGCGAAATCAATTGGATGTTATGCATCGATTTCTCCTGTTTTCAATACCAGAAAATAAAAATCCAGAATGAATTCTTCCTACGCTGTATAGGAGCATGAGGAATCAAGAATGTCCTTATAGGAGATCAATTCATCGACTGGTATAAGGCTGAGTACTTTGTACCTTTTGGAATTAGTATGTTCGAACTATACCCTAAGACCCCAGAAGAATATAGATAAGGAGCCAAAAACAAAGACTGTAAGTCCATCTATTGCAAGGTCCATAAATAGGAAAAGCTCGAATTAGGATACAACGGACCATAACTCACAGACTATGGAAAGGAGGACTTATATAATTGCATCAACCTTAAGTGCGATGTATACTCATAACAGAAGCTGGTACAATGGCACGAAAGACGACTACTGGAAGATAGTATCCTAGGAAGAACTCAATGCAAAGCCATGATGGCGATTAACTGCAACAAACCTCGGTGCAGACAATATGCGGAAGAAAACAAACGCATGTACGAGGAAATGAAGAATCTCTATAAATGAGAATTCAACTTCCGAACCCACGAAGGAAGTCAAGCCGATCGAACTCTGTACCATATAATCACTCAAGGCTTGGATAGAACAAATTACGATAGACCATGCAAGGAATGCAATCCCGGAAACTCAAAAAACGAGTAAAGTCGCCTGTAAGAGGGTTACAGCGTGACCCCCCATAAAAGACCCTCTGTGCAATAGGCACCAACGGGCTCAAACTAATGATGGAAATACGGATTATGGGATATTGTTTCCATGCTCTAGTGGATAGCGGAGCAATGGGCAATTATATATCATCAAAAGCTGTGAATCGTATACGACTGCTATGGTGTGATAAGGAAGAACCGTATCCCTTATATAACCTGGAAGGAAATACCTTTGCCTATAATGGAGGACAGATCGATAAAGAGACTGATTATCTTCAATTTGAAGTCTAAGGATATCAAGATAGTGCTATATTCGATATAATGAACACTAGAGAATATGAACTTATGTTAGGCCACCCCTGGTTATTTAATAGTAACCCATAGATCGATTAGAAGATAGGCCAGATACAATGGAGCGATACCATATCATCTCCAAGAAATCATGAAGATCCAATAACAATGGGCAAAGCGAAGAAAGTATGCTTTATGGCTACCGAGAAGGGCCTCCCACCGGGAAATCACACCAAAAAACGACATAATGGTCGATAACGACAAACCCAATGGGTTATTGCTGCCCTTAGGATAATAATAGAGCAACTATGAGAACACTCCAAGGATGAATCACCCTTAGATATGGAAAAACAACTTGCACCTATACCAGAAGAATACTGCAAGTATATCAAACTGTTTCGCGAAGAGCTTGAAACAAAGCTCCCCTTGCATAATCAATAGGACCATGAAATTTAGATCATGGATGGAAAGAAGCCTACTTTCACTAAGATCTATATACTGAACGCCAAGGAACTCGAAATATTATAAGAGTACCTTAATGAAATGCTTGAAAAGGGATATATCCAACCATCCATATCCAAAGCAGGATACCCTGTTATGTTTATACTAAAAAAGAATAGCAAGCTATGACTGGTTGTGGATTATCGATTGTTGAATGCAGTCATAATCAAGGATCGGATACCCTTACTGTTAATTAATGAACTATGCGATCGATTGTATGGAATGAACTGGTTTACTACTCTAGATCTTAAAGGAGCATATAACTTGATTCGAATAAAGAAAGGCAATGAATGGAAAACCGCTTTCAGAATCAAGTTTGGATTTTTCGAGTATCTGGTAATGCCTTTCGGCTTAACCAATGCCCCTGTAACATTCCAGTGCATGATCAACAACGTTCTCCGAGAACATTTGGATATCTTTGTAGTAGTCTACCTAGATGATATCCTGATCTTCTCCCGAATGGAAGAAGAACATAGAGAACACGTCCATAAGGTACTATAACTACTCCAAGATAACAATCTTCTCATCGAACCAGAAAAATGTGAATTTCACAAGCAAACGGTTACCTTCCTAGGATATATCTTCTCACCAGATGAGATTCGAATGGAATCAGCAAAAATCGCTGCAGTATATGACTGGCCGACGCCATGAGACATTACGAATGTACAAGAGTTTTTAGGCTTCATTAACTACTACTGAAAGTTCATCCATGATTATAGCAAAATAGCTATGCCACTCATCGAATGCACTAAGAAAGATCGCAAATTCCTATGGAAACCCGATGTGGATGCCACATTTGAAAAACTCAAGAAGCGAATCTGTGAAGAACCTGTACTAGCGATATATGATCCAGATAAACCTATAGAACTCAAAACTGATGCTTTAAACTATACCATTAGAGCGCAGATTGGATAACGAGATAACGAAGGTAGACTATGACCTGTCGCCTTCTACTCTAAGAAACTTTATAGAGCAGAACTTAATTATCCAATCTATGATAAGGAATTTATAGCTATCATCAAAGCTTTTAACGAATTCTCATATTATTTACGAGGAAGCAACCACTGAATAAAGGTTTTTACCGATCATAAGAATATCTCTTACTTCGCTACCACGCAGAAGTTAAATGCATGATAAACCTGCTACACAGAGACCCTTACGGATTATGACTATGAAATCATCCATTGCAAAGGATCCGAAAACAGTAGAGCAGACGCTCTAAGCCAACGAAGCAACCATAATGATGGAAAGCCTTATTATAAAGGATAAATCTTTCAAATGATTGAATCAGGCACGCTATAGATGAAACTAAACGCTATATACCGAGTTATATCAGCTAACCCTATCTTGAAATGAGTTAAGCAAGCATACTCCTTAGAAGATATAGTAAAGGCATCTGAAGGCACAAAATGGAAAGATGGATATTATAAGTATGATAAGAAACTCTGGATACCTGGAGAACTCTAGGAAACCATTATACGAGAATTACATGAATCCCCTATCCATGGTCACTAAGGAATCATAAAGACCATGGAACGAGCACAAAGATACTATGGATTCAAAGGACTATGATAAGTAATCCAGAAGGTCATAAGTGACTGCGTCACTTATGGACGAACCAAGCTGGTAAGACATAAACTATATGGAGAGTTATAACCGCTATCAGTGCCTATGCGATCATGGGAATCAGTATCATTTGACTTCATTATTAAACTACCCCTATTAGTAGAACCCCTTATGGGAGTAGCCTATGACTTGATATGGGTTATTATGGAAAGACTAATGAAGTTCTTGTACTTTATACTCTATATTGAAGCAAGCTCAGTAGAAGATCTTGCCTATAACTTTAATAGAGTGGTAGTAAGCTCACATAGCTTACCAGAGGAAATCATCTCCAATAGAGGAATAATCTTTGCCTCTAAATTTTGGTAAGGATTGATAGGATATCTTAGGATCAGATATAGACTCAGTACCGCCTATCACCCACAAACAGATGGATAAACGGAATAGATCAATCAGATTATTGAAGGATACTTATGCGCTTGCATTAATTACCACCAAGATAATTGGGTAAAACACCTACCAACCGCGCGACTAGCTTATAACATATCCGTTTCCGAATCAATACAACTCATGCCAATATACGCTAATTATAGATTCATACCAGAAGCATTTTACCTACCATGCCAAGAGGGATCAAAATCGGAAAAAGCCATGCTTGACACCATATAAAAACGATAATTGCATGAAGAACTCTATGCATAACTCCAAATTATCCGCAATAGAATGAAACACTATATGGATCAATAAAGATTAAAGGGATTAATCTTTAAAGAGGGAGATATGGTGTACCTTTTGCGCTATATATCAGGCAAAAATTCTCCAAACATTATAACAATACGACTAAGCGATAAATTGGATTTCAAGAAACTTAGACCTTTTAAAGTTAAGAAGGCTATTTCCAATACCAACTATGAACTTTCACTACCAAAGAATATACAATTACACCCTGTATTCCACATTTCCTTATTAAGCAAGGCACCCGATAATGCAAAGGAACACATAACAATATAAGTAGAAGCAATGGAAAAAGAATGGGAAGTAGAGACAATATTGGACACTAGATAGGAAAACAAGCGAAATAAATACCTTGTTAAATAGAAAGGCTTCGGACCCGAAGATAATACATAGGAACCCGCTAATCATTTGAACCACTGCCGCCCGATGCTATGATAGTTCCTTCGGAACCAGTCAGCCCAGCCAAAGACCCCAAATCAACAAACTCGTCGCTCAAACCCAAGGAAGATTAATCTATCTCATTCGGAGCACCTAGGAACTGCAAATCCGACACCATATAATGCTCATATGCCTCTAGGATAGGAATCAGATCAATCCTGTCTTTAGCATCCAACTCCTCTAAACCCCGATGAACCAACTCAGAGCTTTACTCTTTAGCCTTCTTCTTAAGCTTGCGGATATAAGATAAGCGGTTTAGAGCTGAAGAGAGCTATGACTGTAACTCAGATAATTGATCTTGGATATCTAAGATATTTTCTCCAGTTTCCTCTTCTTTGGAGTCTAAACGATGGCGTTGCTCCAAAAGTTTCGTTACTAACGAAATCAGCAAGAATTGGATGTTTGGACACAATGAGAGTGTGCATGTGAAGATGCCACCAAAACACCATTGTAGGAGCGACCCCGCTTTATATATGCCACACAACGGCTACTGTTTTCCGCCATACGGCAAGATTGTTTTCGTTTGAAATAATAAGAACACGGCATATCTGCTGTTTTACTGTCGAAATCCACTCCCTTAGCTAGCACAGAATGTTCGATACCGTTAATAAGCGTGATACGCTTAATAGTCTTCTTGGAAGGACGTTGCGGTTTCCTAATGTGACCTGACATCGTGAGAAACAATTCGATGCGATATGAGTCCCATAACTCATAAAATATTAAGGAAGGAAGGAAAGGTGTGCCTACGGGCCTTGAGGACAAGACCTTTTGAGAGGGAGACATCGTGTCATGACCCAATAGCCAAGGTTGTACGGTGGGCCTCGGTCATGTGACTTGTGATGTCACTAGGTACGTACCGGAGGCTTGGAACTGTATGGAATTGGATCATGATTCTAAAGGTGATCCTGGGCTTAGGATCACTCTTGAAACCGTGATTCAACGGGATGGCTTACGATTCTGAGCGTGATCCAGTAATAAGGATCATGGCTCAAATCGTGATCCATGATGTATATATACGCCCTCAATTTTCACTCTTTAGATATAGCTTAGATAGTTATCAATACACTTTCAACTTCATCGTATTGTTCGCTACCGCTCACTATGCTGATACTTGACCCCTGGTTATGATACTCGGTATCTATCACCAATGTGATAGATATATTGCTTAGAACGCCCCGACTTATCTGCCAATATAAACCCTTTTCGTTAGGTTTATCCCTTGGGAATTCACCAAACGTCATAATAAGCCCTTATTTTACTAGTCTAGCCTGATATAGCAGGTCAGGCTGCACGGGCTTTTTAGGTCTTATAGCAGGTCAGGCTGCTACCTTATAGCAGGTCTGGCTGCTAGGGCTATAGCAGGTTTAGCTGCTAAGCTATAGTAGGTCTAGCTACTAATCTTATAATAGGTCAGGCTGTTATATAAAACCCGCCTATTTTAACAGTAATAATCAAACTTATATAGATATTAAGCTATATAGATAGAGTTAATCTTTAATTTATAATTATTAAATATATTTATAAATAAATATTAGAAGAAGGCCTAGATATCTTTATCCTAAAAGATTACCTTAGAAGAGCCTTTATATTAAAAACCAACTATAGCAAATATAAAGATAATTATATACTCCTAGACCCTAATTATGTTTTCTATAATAAAATCAGTTAGATATTATATATTAACTTCTTTTATTTTTAATACTAGAAAATAAAAATCCAGAATAAATTCTTCTAATACTATATAGAAGTATAAGGAATCAAGAATATCCTTATAGAAGATTAATTCATTGACTGATATAAGACCAAGTATTTTATACCTTTTAGAATTAATATATTTAAATTATACCCTAAAACCCTAAAAGAATATAGATAAGAAGCTAAAAATAAAGACTATAAGTCTATTTATTATAAGATTTATAAATAAGAAAAGCTTAAAATAGGATATAATAAATTATAACTTATAGACTATAAAAAGAAGGACTTATATAATTATATTAATCTTAAGTATAATATATATTTATAATAGAAGCTAATATAATAGTATAAAAAATAACTACTGGAAGATAATATTATAGAAAGAACTTAATATAAAGCTATAATAATAATCAATTATAATAAACCTTAGTATAGATAATATATAAAAGAAAACAAATATATATATAAGAAAATAAAGAACCTCTATAAACAAGAATTTAACTTCTAAACCTATAAAGGAAATTAAGCTAATTGAACTCTATATTATATAATGACCTAAGGCCTAAATAAAGGAAATTATAATGGATTATATAAAGAATATAATCCCAGAAACTCAAAAAATAAATAAAGTCATCTATAAGAGGGTTATAGTATAACCCCCTATAAAAGACCCTTTATATAATAGGTATTAATAGGCTTAAACTAATAATAGAAATATAGATTATAGGATATTGTTTTTATACTCTAATAGATAATAGAGTAATAGATAATTATATATTATTAAAAGCTATGAATTATATATAATTATTATAATATAATAAGAAAGAATTATATCCCTTATATAATCTAGAAGGAAATACCTTTATTTATAATAGAGAATAGATTAATAAAAAGACTAATTATCTCTAATTTAAAGTCTAAGGATATCAAGATAATACTATATTCAATATAATAGATACTAGAGAATATAAACTTATATTAGATTATCTCTAATTATTTAATAGTAACCTATAGATCGATTAGAAGATAGGCCAGATATAATAGAGTGATATTATATTATCCCTAAAAGATTATAAGAATCTAATAATAATAAATAAAGCAAAGAAAGTATACTTTATAGCTATTAAAAAGGGCCTCTTATTAGGAAATCATACCAAAAAACAATATAATAGTTAATAATAATAAACCTAATAGATTATTACTGCCCTTAAAACAATAATAGAGCAACTATAAGAATACTCTAAGGATAAATCACCCTTAAATATAGAAAAACAACTTATATCTATACTAGAAGAATACTATAAGTATATCAAACTATTTTATAAAGAGCTTAAAATAAAGCTCCCCTTATATAACTAATAGGATTATAAAATTCAAATTATAAATAGAAAGAAGCCTATTTTTATTAAGATCTATATACTGAATACTAAGGAACTCGAAATATTATAAGAGTACCTTAATAAAATACTTAAAAAAGGATATATTCAATCATCTATATCCAAAGCAGGATATCCTATTATATTTATACTAAAAAAGAATAGTAAACTATAATTAATTATAGATTATTAATTATTAAATATAATTATAATTAAGGATTAGATACTCTTATTATTAATTAATAAACTATATAATTGATTGTATAGAATAAATTAATTTATTACTCTAGATCTTAAAGGAGTATATAATTTAATTTAAATAAAGAAAGATAATAAATAGAAAACCACTTTTAAAATTAAGTTTAGACTTTTCAAATACCTAATAATGCCTTTTAGCCTAATCAATACCCCTATAATATTCTAATATATAATTAATAATATTCTCTAAGAATATTTAAATATCTTTATAGTAGTCTATTTAGATAATATCCTAATCTTCTCCTAGATAGAAAAAGAGTATAAAGAATATATCCATAAGGTATTATAACTACTTTAAGATAATAATCTTTTTATTAAATCAGAAAAATATAAATTTTATAAATAAATAATTACTTTCCTAGGATATATCTTCTTACCAGATAAAATTTAAATAGAACCAGTAAAAATCATTATAGTATATAATTAGCTAATACTATAAAACATTATAAATATATAAGAATTTTTAGGCTTTATTAACTATTACCAAAAGTTCATCTATAACTATAGCAAAATAGCTATACCACTCACTAAATATACTAAGAAAGATTATAAATTCCTATAGAAACCTAATATAGATACTATATTTAAAGAACTTAAAAAGCAAATCTATAAAGAATCTATACTAGTAATATATAACCTAGATAAACCTATAGAACTTAAAACTAATACTTTGAACTATACTATCAAAGTATAGATTAAATAATAAGATAATAAAGATAGACTATAACCTATTATCTTCTACTCTAAGAAACTTTATAGAGTAGAACTTAATTATCCAATCTATAATAAGGAATTTATAGCTATTATCAAAGCCTTTAATAAATTCTTATATTATTTATAAGAAAGCAATCATTAAATAAAGGTTTTTATTAATTATAAAAATATCTCTTATTTTATTACTATATAAAAGCTAAATATATAATAAACCTGTTATATAGAAACCCTTATAGATTATAATTATAAAATCATCTATTATAAAGGATTTAAGAATAATAGAGTAGATACTCTAAGCTAATAAAGCAATTATAATAATAGAAAGCCTTATTATAAAGAATAAATCTTCTAAATATCTAAATCAGATATATTATAAATAAAGCTAAATATTATATACTAAGTTATATTAGCTAATCCTATCTTAAAATAAGTTAAATAAGTATACTCCTTAGAAGATATAGTAAAGATATCTAAAGGTATAAAATAGAAAGATAGATACTATAAATATAATAAGAAACTCTAAATACCTAAAGAACTCTAGAAAACTATTATATAAGAACTATATAAATCCTTTATTTATGATTATTAAGGAATTATAAAGACTATAGAATAAGTATAAAGATATTATAGATTTAAAGGATTATAATAGATAATCCAGAAGATTATAAATAATTATATCTGTTAAAATAGGCGGGTTTTATATAACAGCCTGACCTGTTATAAGATTAGTAGCTAGACCTACTATAGCTTAGCAGCTAAACCTGCTATAGCCCTAGCAGCCAGACCTGCTATAAGGTAGCAGCCTGACCTGCTATAAGACCTAAAAAGCCCGTGCAGCCTGACCTGCTATATCAGGCTAGACTAGTAAAATAAGGGCTTATCCCTTATACCCCTCCCTTTCTTATTATTTGGAATGCTTAGAAATCTAAAGAAATATTATTTGGAATTCTTAAATAATTCCAAATAATCCTAGTATTATTTAGATATATAAGATAGCTGGATTCCTAGTTGAATCCTGCTTTCTTTCTCCATTAGCAATTTAATCACTTCTTTCTTCTTTTCTATAGACTTCACTTTAAATAACTATTCGCTGCCTTTCTTCCACTGCTATTGCTACTAGCTTTAGTTATAACTTTATACTGCAAATTGCAATAGGTTATGAGCCCGGAAGAATAGTTATTCCAGACTATAAAAAGAAGACTCTTTTTCCTACTGTATTTAACCTCTTTATACATCAGATTTTTCGCCCCTCCTCTGACCAGTCGGACCCACATTTCCCACCAATCAGAAGTCACGAAAAACACTGCACACACAAGAGTTGAACATTGGACCTACAGCTTACAGCACGACCCACTTTCGGATTTATGGATTACTAATTCGGACTTACGGAATTACGGGTCACGGCTTTACTGACTATGCCAAATATGGTTAAACACTCGAATTGCTAGTCAACTTTGCAAAAGGCCTATATAAGACTATAGAAGTCGGCTGACTAAGCAAAGACGCTGTGCCAGCTACGCTATAACCCGACTATAGCTAGCATATAACAGGCAACCCTTACACCTGGCACCCCTCTAGCCAATTGGCTAGTTCCAGGGCTCTTACTAAGACCCAGCCATATATAGCACTGCTATAACCGGCACTTTCAGCTGTTATAACACTATTATACAGCTATAAGCTTATTTTTAGAAGCTTATTTTTCTTTTATACCGCTATAACCACCAGCTATAGCAGTCTGACCCTGAAAATGTCAGGTTAGGACCTTCTAATGGAAGAGAATTCATTAGAATTATAAGCTCTTCGGTCTCAGATATAGGAGCTTATACAGCAACTACAACAGCTACAGGCCCAATTTACAATGGCCATAGCTACTAAGACTACTAAAGAACCACCACAACCTCAACCTAAGCCACCTTAATCGCTATTACAGCCAGCACAGCCTATGAATATACTAGGGGACCTAGCTTTAAAAGAGCTATCTAAGAAAATACAGGCCTTTCTAGAAGCTTATAGGTTAAGGGGCCCTGATAACTATGACTAATGGCTTTAGGCCCTATTAATCCAGTTATAGGCACTTGGATTACTTACTTTTCTTTTAAACCCCACTATAAGCCTTAGCCTTAGCGACCACCATCAGGCTATTTTGCTTCTATTACTTCGTAACAGCTGCTCACAGCACCCACAAGCCTCTATAAGTTGGGTTATAACACTACTAGAAGCTTATCAAATACTAAATAAGCAATACTACCGCAGTGCTACCCTACAGCACGGAACCCTCTACAGCGCCTTTCACAAGCTTAGCTTCAACAGCTATAAAGGCTCTATAGAGGCATTTAATAGCGAATTCAATACTTAACTTACTAAGCTACAATTAGCTTCAGTTACTATACAGCCCACAGATCAGATAAATCAATATCTAAAGGCTGTAAAAGAAGCTTTCCTATAGTAGGCTGAACGCTAAAGGAATAATATCAGGATTCATACAGCGCTTAGCACTTTACTAGATGCCCTGAATTTACAGTTCCTTATAGCAGACTTGCTAGAAGAGCTATAAGATAAAAGCTCTTTAGTTGCAAAAGCTAGCTCTTATAGGGCTAGAGAAGCTAAGGAACCTTCTAAAAAGACCTATAAGAACTTTAAAAAGAAGGAAAAACCGTCTAAATCCACTGAAAAACAGCCTTATAAGCCCTTTTAGAAGGATAAAAAGACAAAGAAGCCTGCTACTAGCAGCAAGGAACCTGATAAAGCTTCCTTTATGATAGGCACTTATAACCTATCTATAGGTGACTGGAACACTGCAGCCAGCACCTGGAGCTCTGATTCTGAATCTAATACAGAAGGTTCAGAAGCTATAGAGCCTAAAGAATCAGCTTATAGCACTCATCATAACGCCAATCTGAAGAACGCCCTGCTATACAACACTGGCTCGACACACCATATCATTAATAACAGAACCCTCTTTACTAGTTATAGCACCTACAGTAAGAAACCAAGGCCTATAACAACTGGTAGCGGTCCAATCTATCCAAAAGGATCTAGAACAGCTGTATTTACAGTGCTTATAGGGCTTGAACCCAGGACTTATAACACTCTAGAGCTAAAAAATGCACTATATATCCCTGATATGGATATAAATATAATGAGTGGGGTAAAGCATTATGCTTCTAGCGGTACACTTCTGCGAGAGAAGCTATTTACAGTGGACCGAACCTGCTATGGACTGCTAAACTTCACTAAACACGGCTTCTTCCTTCAGCAAAAAGGGAAGCCCACACCTAAATTTACAGGGCCTTCCAACCACTATTATAGCTATCCAATAGCGGTTGAAATCACCTCCAAACCCCCCCCTGGCATGTATGAGGACCTCACTGAGCCCTCTGAACCAGCTAAACAGCTGCTGGAACCAACAAAAAGCCCTGAAATTTCAGGCCTATACACACCAGAAAGCCCTGATCCAGACTCAGGCCTGCCACAAGACCCACTAGAAGATGCTATATCCCTTCTAGAACCCTCTGAAAACACTGTTACAGAGGGAGATACAGGTCTTTCAGCTAAAACTAGCTACCAAAAGCTGCTACAGCTAGCAGGAATTTGGCACATCCGTCTCGGCCACATTGGCCTACAGCTGCTAAAGAAGACCGCTAAAATTTCAGCGGGCTTACCTGATTTTACTGCTATAAAAGAAGCAGATTTCTTCTGTTTAGCATGTATACAGGCTAAATCAGTACGCAGACCCTCTAAAAACCCGATTCCAGACCCGCTAGAAGTACTAGAGGTTATAGAGGGAGACACATTTCAGATAAAACCAATCCCTTATAATAAGCTCTCTACAAGGCTTATTTTAGTAGAAAGAAAATCCCGTTATCAAACGGTTCTTTTACTACCTAATAAGGAAGGTTATACTGTCTTCTCTGCTATAAAGGGACTATTTAGAGGACTAAAAGCCCACTATAAAAAATACCCTCTACAGCTGCATTTCAACGGTGGAAAAGAGGTCTCAGCACTGCTAAAAGACTGGCTAGCAGGCAAAGGCATCGGTTTTAGCACATCTAGCCCCTATATTCATGAGCAAAATAGCCTGCCAGAACGCTCTATAAGGGTTATTTTAGACCGACTACGGGCTACTATAATCTGGGCCCAGCTGCCACTTTTTCTCTAGACCGCTATTTTACCTGCTATAGTTAACCTTATCAACTGTACAGCGGTTACAAACAGGGACCTCAGCCCGCTACAGCTCTTCTTACAAGAGCTAAAACCAGCTCTAACAGCTAACAAACCAAATTTAACAGCCTACAGAGCTATTGGAGCATACTGTGAGGTTGTTATCCCTGCTAAGAAGCGCCAACAAGGTGCTAAACTAAGCCCTAAAACAGAACCAGCCAGGCTGCTGGCTACACTAGGCAAAAATGTCTATTCGGTCTATATACCCTCCCGCCGGCAGGTAACTAAGACCTCTTTCCTTCGTATTATAGAAGGAATAGGCCCTATAAGCCAGGGCCTAAAGGGCAATTTTCATAATCTTCAGAGCCCTTCTAGCTTAGAGGGAGAATTAGAAGAGCTTTACACCCCGCCAAAATCAACAGATCAACCTACCCTAAAGGATCTGACCGATTTACAAGCCCTTGATCAAGCCAGAAGACCTATCCAACTGCCAGAGCCTGTACTACAGACGCCACAACAGCTGCCACAACCGCTACAACAGCTGCCACAGCCTGTATCACAGCCTGTAACACAATTACCACAGCCTACTAAACAGCCTGAACAGCTGTTAGAAGACTCTGAACCTATGCAGCTAGATCTTGCCTACCCTATAGATATCTGCTATAAGCTAAAGGCAAAATTCACTGCTAAGGCTTCTTCAGAACCTGCTGGCTGGAAACAAGCCTTAGAAGACCCTGCTAAGGAACAGTGGATTAGCGCTATTTATAGCGAATTCCACCAAATTCTACAAGCTAAAGTCATGCATTTTATCCCTTTTTCAGAGGTTCTAAAAGACCGAAAAATCCTGAAAAATAGGCTTGTTTTTAAGCTTAAGAAGGATTCACAAAATCAGCCCTTAAAATATAAGGCTAGGCTTGTTATAAAGGGTTTTATGCAAATTGAAGGAAAAGACTACTTTGAAACCTTCGCAGCTACTAGTATTCCCCCCACCTGGCGGATTTTACTAGCTTTAGCAGCCTTTTATAACTGGGAAATCGAGCAAATTGATTTTATAGGGGCTTTTTTAAACAGCCAGTTATCTAAGGATATTTTTATGGAATTTCCAGAAGGCCTGTCTTCCTTTATAGAGACCCAGACCCCTAGAAACCAGCCTTTAGCAGCTTTATTAGCCAAGCTTGGCTATAACCCTGCTATAAAACAGGTTATCCTGCTAAAAAAGGCCCTATATAAGCTAAAGCAAGGTCCCTGTGAATGGCAATAGCAGCTAATTAAGCTGCTAGCTACTCTAGAGTTCCAACCCTTAATCTCTGACCCAGCTGTCTTTATCAATGCTCAGACTAACACCTTTATTATTACCTATATTAATGACTGCCTTATTATAGGGCCGGACCTACCCTATATTAACAAGCTAAAACGCCTGTTAAATAAGGTCTTTGCTATAGAAGATAGAGGCCCTATAGCCTTCTTCTTAGGGGTTCAAATCAGCCGTAACCGGGCTAAAAAGGAGCTATGGCTGCACCAGTCTCAGTATATTGATGCGGCTCTTCAGCGCTTTCAGCTACAAGATACAACCCCTACAGCTATACCCCTACAACCCAAAGCATTAAAAGAACCCCTAAAAAAGGTTCTTACCTCTGCTGAACAACAGACTTATCAGCAGATTATAGGGACTTTAATATACCTTATGCTTCTTTCCAGACCTGATATAGCTTTTCTAATACAATGGCTTTCTCAATATATACAACAGGCCTATATCAACCATTATAATACAGCTAGGAACCTTCTAAAATACCTGAAAGGCTCTAAAGAACTAGCTATCCTTTATAAGGCTTCAGACCTTATACAGGCTAAACAACTAGCTCTTCAGCTGCTATACTATTCAGATAGTGATTTTACAGGCTATAAAGCTATTAGCAAATCCACCTATAGGTATCTCTTTAAGCTAGCAAGCAGGCCTATCTACTAGAAGGCAAAGAGACAGACTACTATAGCCCTCTCAACTACAGAAGCTGAATCAGATGCTTTAGTAGAGGCTATAAAAGAGCTAAAATAGCTCTCTGGGCTCTTTATAGAGCTAAAAATCCCTCTTCAGCAGCCTATAGACCTGTATTGTGATAATACAGCCTCTATAAGTAATGCTAAGAACCCTGATCAGCATACCCGAACTAAGCACACCCTGCTAAAATTCCACTATATTAGGCAAGAGACAGCTAATGGGCTATTTAAGATAAATTATCTTACAACTAAGGCTATACCTGCTGATAGGCTAACTAAGGCTTTAACAGGCCCTGTTTTTCAGGGCTTTCTAAGCCTATTAAACCTGCAAAAACCCCCTATTAAAAGCTAGCTATATATATATAGCTTGCTAGAGGGAGTGTTAAAATAGGCGGGTTTTATATAACAGCCTGACCTGTTATAAGATTAGTAGCTAGACCTACTATAGCTTAGCAGCTAAACCTGCTATAGCCCTAGCAGCCAGACCTGCTATAAGGTAGCAGCCTGACCTGCTATAAGACCTAAAAAGCCCGTGCAGCCTGACCTGCTATATCAGGCTAGACTAATAAAATAAGGGCTTATCCCTTATACCCCTCCCTTTCTTATTATTTAGAATGCTTAGAAATCTAAAGAAATATTATTTGGAATTCTTAAATAATTCCAAATAATCCTAGTATTATTTAGATATATAAGATAGCTGGATTCCTAGTTGAATCCTGCTTTCTTTCTCTATTGGCAATTCAATCACTTCTTTCTTCTTTTCTATAGACTTCACTTTGGATAACTATTCGCTGCCTTTCTTTCACTGCTATCACTACTAGCTTTAGTTATAACTTTATACTGCAAATTGCAATAATTACTTCCCTAAGGTATTTATAGATAGTACTTTTAGATAGTAGATATAATATAATATAGTATTGAGTTATTCTAAGGGGTTCTTTACTCTTGGATTCTAAAGAGCTAGAGTCTAAGCTATTACTTATTATTTTATCTTTAATTAGAGTATTTTTATTATTTATAGTAGGGATTATTTATTAATCTAGAATCTCTTTAAAATATTCTTCCTTATCTATATCTATATCTAGTTATTAATCCTATTATATAGTACTAGATTAGATTAGTATAATCTATAGTATTAGTGATTATTAGGGTGTGGGGTATCTATAGTTTTCGGGTTATCCTTATCCTTACCCTTTTTATCCTATTATAGCCAGGGTTTATCTATTTATAGCTATAATATATATACTTTATTATATATTAGGTATTAGTTTCTAAGATTTCTTATCTTTCTTAGGTTATTTATATTATTAGAAGATATATCTATATCTATTATAGTTATAATATTAGACTTTTAATATATCTCTTTTCTAGGTTATATTAAGTTCTATTCTTCTAGGATTCTAGGTATATATATAGGTAATAGATTCTTCCCTATATCTGTCTTGATTAGACTAATATTATAGTTTTTATTCAAAATCACTTTATCCTAATCCTTTGGTTTTCCTTTATTTATATTATATAAACTATCTATTATTAATCTTAATAGCTATTCTAATATACTTAATTAAGTTTTTAGGTCTGTCTTCTTTAAAGAGTTTATTCTTGATTTCTTTTTTAAGTCTATTATAGAAGTATTCTATTAATATATTATCTTCTTAGATAATCTATAAGATAATCTATCTAAATTCTAAGGTATAGTTTAAGGCTAATCTATATTAGTATAGTAGTTTAAGTTTTTTAATTATAGCTCTCTCCTTATCTATTTATTTAAAGACTTCTTTAATTATATCTTTAAAGTTATTATATTTTTAAAAGATCTTTTTGGTTTTATTATCCTGATTTTTCTTTTTCTTATTTATATAGTCTCTTATAATAGGTTCGAATTATTTAAGGGTAGCCCCCTCTATATATCCTATAGTATATAGGATTTTTATAGATTCCTTCTATAACTGATAAGGATAGAACTGGTAATAAGCTTTGAGTTATATTAGAAATATTTAAAGTGATCTAGAATATCTAATAAAAGGTCCTGGCTTATAAGGTTTAATGATTTTACTAAGATCTTTCTATTTGACTTATAATTTAGCTTTAAGTTCTATATTCTTCTTATATAGAGCCTAAAGCTTAATAGTAAGTAAGATAAGGATTAATTAAGTAGTATTTATAATGATTAATTAAGGTAGTTAATAATATTACTTAGGATTATATAATAATCTATTAAATAAGAATTATTAATATATAATATTTAATAAATTCCTAAGGGATAAATCTAATAAAGAGGGGTTTATATTAATAGATAAATTAAAGCATTCTAAGCAATATATCTATTATATTAATAATAGATATAGAGTATTATAATCAAGGGTTAAATATTAATATAATAAGTAATAGCAAACAATATAATAAAATTAAAAGTATATTAATAACTATCTAAGCTATATCTAAAGAGTAAAAATTAAGGGTATATATATATATTATAGATTATGATTTAAGCTATAATCCTTATTATTGGATTATACTTAGAATTATAAGCCATCCTATTGGATCACGGTTTCAAGAGTGATCCTAAGCCCAGGATCACCTTTAGAATCATGATCCAATTCCATACAGTTCCAAGCCTCCGGTATATACCTAGTGACATCACAAGTCACGTGACCGAGGCCCACCGTACGACCTTGGCTGTTGGGTCGTGACAAAGAGGCTTGAGAATCCATCGGAGTATCGTGAGAACGCGTTGCATACAAATTTTGGTGTGTAGGTTTCTGTTGACACTCTCGGTCACTCAAAGTCACGCGTTAGGTGGACAGGGGGGGTGTGGGGCTGGTACATGAATGGAGCCTTAAGGCGCCTGGGGAGATCTGCTGCTGCATTGGCCCGGCTGTGCATCGCTCAGTGACTGGACTTGTTAATCCAAGATGTCGGCTGCCGCACGTACATGATCTAGCCCCGTTGCAGTGGAGTCCCTTGCTGTAGCCTGCATGCGCACCACTGTCCATGGTTCCGCTACGGTGCCCGCTACAGTGTGCCGCTACAGTAGCCAGCCTAACAGGGGGGGTTTTCAGGTTTTAGGCGCCGTCAGTGGCCAACAGGCTTGTCGGTGGGAGGGCCAGCTGACCGATCAGAAAGAGCCTATCGAGGTTTAGCTGGGGGCGGCGACGCGTCTCCGTGCTTTGCATCTCTGAGAACCTATCAGATATCATGGAGAGTTTGGTCCCGTACAGAATACGCATCCGAAATGAGAGACATCAGTTCGCCTCCCCCCCGGATTTCGCAGACAGGATGACGTCTTTGTTGCCTCTCTCTCTGCCTTTTTTTTTGGGGTTTGATTTGGACATTTGCCCCACCAACCGCTTTCGTCCGTCATCCCAAGCCCCCCAATCCTCCATTATGGATCCAAAAGGGTTTTGGGTCAAATCAACGACACGCGACATGTCAATCCGGTTGCTCTCTTGTTTTAGATGCAGGCGATCATGGCGTGTCCACTTGACTACCAGGCTGGGGCTAACAAAAGCCAATAGTCTGCCGATTGGTAGTCGGCGCTCAATTGGGGCACTTCTCTGCTCCTGTTTACTTCCACCTGCTGTCCCCATTTGTTTCTTCACTTTGTGTTATTCCAACACTAATCAAACATTCAATAGTAAAGACCCCGATCTTCCGCTCCCTTCCTGACGTTCGAATTGCGCTTCACAGCCCAGTCGGTGTACCAGTCACAGCGCTTTCTATAACGATATCGTCTATTGTCAAATCAGTCTATCGATCCAGCCACAAAACCCATCTAGCCAACTGCAACGGATGGTGGCGCCCGGAGTTCGACGCTCTGCGACCACATCTGCACCTCGTGTTCTTGTCCTGGCCTAGATCAGGTGGTGGTTGGCCCAATATGGAACAAGCAGACAGGCCTAAACAATAACGGTGGCTTACCGCCCAGGTTAACTCACTGTTGCTAACCACTTGTTCATTACTCTACTCTATCATTTCTGCTTTTGATGCAAGGGTTAATTATGTACTGATCCATGGGTGCATTTGTTCTCTTGTGCTCATGGTCCCTTTGCAAAGAATGGGTAATTTGGATAGTGTAATGCTATTCGCACTTTTCCTTTTTTACTAACATCACATAAAACGCCTGGGCGCATCATCGTTTCCCTTGTCCGCGGGGATGTCGCGGGCTTGCGACATACCCCATTCAACATCAACTTACCACTTGGATCGAGCAGTTTCCCGTACATGTAGAGTACTGTAAATCGCACCATTTACCCCATCCACCTCCCAAGGCAAGAGACCACAGAGCAGATCATTGACAACAACCACAGCTCGGCCACAGGCAATCAATACTCAAATTAATGGTGCAGCAACAGCGACAGTGCCGGCCATGGTTTAGCCTGATTCAAATAGCAATGCTCTGTGTATATCGGCTTTGATAGGAATAAAGCCAGGGGCAACCATCATACGCTTATCATTCTCTTCCTCCTCAGTGTTCTCATTACCTACACTAGCATTGGGATCATCATCACCATAAGTTCGCTACCATCACTGAGAGTTTTCAACGTGGCGAAATTGGCATCGAGGTATCTCTGCTTTGCACGATCTGTCAATTAAAGAGGCACAAGGTGCAGACCACGCCCCAGACCATAGCATACACAGTGAATGACGAGGTTACAATGCAGACCAATGCACTTGTAACCAATATAAAAGTTAAGAATTATAATATGGCTTGTTACATCAGAATACGTGTCTTGGGTTAAGAGACTCGCATTTCACACATCATGGCAGTGCATTTTCCACTTTCTCAGTATGCACCCAAACTCGGAGTCGTGTGATCTGTAATCTTTATACACACCAGACAATGACGCAGATCACAGTAAATTAAGCCAGAGCCTTACAGAGTATGTAATTGAAATGGATGAATAAAAATTGTCAAACTCAATTACTCAATTGCCTCCACTATTGCCAAATCAACTACATTTGTCGCGGTCTGCGCTGTGGCGATCGGGATCCCAATTTGATCAAGTTCCTATGTTACAACTCTGCCTAGGCAGTACCTAATTGGCAATTACTGTAATATAGATCATCTGGGAGTATATCCACAGCCAGAGGCATCCTTTTCAACCCTCTGTTGGGTACCTTATAGGCCTTGGATGAATATCCCATCTGGTTACTAAACTGCCATAGGAGGCAGGGTTTAGACGGGGGGGGGGGGGGGGGGGCGCCAGCTTCTTTGCCTTGCCTATTAGTCGGCTAAGGATGGGTATCAAGTAAGCAGCAGTCTTTCTAGATCCTCAAAGGAGATCAGTCGGTTGAGGATAATTGCGGCACTTGGGGATGCTGCTATTCATGACACCCCCAGCATCATCCAGGCGGGAGAGAATCTCGAGTTGAACAGGATAACTTGGATTTGTCATTCCTTTCAACCCCCTCCTGAGTACATGTCTTTGATATCAAGGTTGAAGTGCGATTAGTACACAAGCCGGGATCTCGATATCAGCAGTGCCTGTAACTAGATGAGGCATTGGTCACTTAGATTGCGGCGATGTTACTAAAACACGGACACCCATTTAACAGCTACAACGCAGCGCCAACATGTTCTTTAATTGATAGTCAGGGCCACAGAACAGGCTACAGCGCATACTATAGGTAGGTGCGTAAGTTACCTTGGGTGTTATGTTACGTTGGCATACTACAATATAAAGGTTAAGCTACCTCCTAAAAAGGTATTTTCACTTGTGAACCAGACACTTGTCTGGCAACCTTCTACTAAGGTACGTTATGGCAGCTGTCAATAGACTTAACTACCAGCTGGCTCGCACCTGTGGTGCCAGCACAAATACATTTTGGAAAATATACAATACCATAATAAAATCTTTTCTGTGTCGTGTCATCTGAAAATTCTAATCCTACATCCGCCACCCAAAATGTATGCCATTTTCGGTATCTACCAAATCACAGAGTAGTACCACACTTTCATTGTTCTTGAAGCAACACCTACCACACAAATACTTCATCCATATGCATCTTGGGCCAGGTAAGCTCAGGTTTCATCTCCTTCCTGTCATCGCATCGTTGGCTCGTGGCGGCTGAACGTTTTATTGATCAATGTCGGTCACAGTTCCGTTCCTTTTTCGCACAACGGAATCCGCGTGTATGAAAGGGCCTCCCGGATGGACGAAGCCTCAGATGAGAGGAATGCCACACCTGCGACTAATCCGAAATGTCATCATACAAACATTCGGTGTGGTACAGGGCGTACATGACACAGCGTCCAACCGATGATATACTGCCAAGTTCACGTCACAAAGAGGTATGCGTAGAACCACTTATCCGATAGAATATAACTAATTTTATAAAGCACAACGAATTGATTATTGTCTCTGGTGAACTTTACTATCACCAGCAAAAATATAAAGTGGTTTACGGTTATGTAAGTTCAAATTATCTGATAGCTTTAATATAATCTATACTAAAACGAATCTAGTTAAACAAATTCGTATCGGAGTTATCCTTTTGAAATTATTATATCCGATCGCATAAAGCGAAAGTCGAGGCTCGCAGGATAGGCGAGAATTCTAGGGATCAGAAGAATCTCTTGCTGAGTGAGTATACCTAGTCTATAGATAAATTATTAAAGGAAAGCGCTAAATCATTATACAGGCTGGTACAAACATTGATGGATGGTGAAGCCACAATGGTGCCCACAGAAGCCAAAAATCCAGGCGTGGGGAACTGGACTCAGTTCAATTCCAGAATTTTCACCAGGCACCAGGCACCAGGGCCAATACTAGAGGGGGCATGGGTGGACGGGTAAGAATTGATATTACACTGATACTTGAATAATACCGACTCTTTCCCAGCATGGCAAGACTGGGAGCGAGAAACACGACGAGGAAGAGGAGGGAGGATGGGAAGGAAGAGGAGGATGAAGAGATAAAAAAAGGTGGCAGAGGCGAAGGTGGTAGAGGAAGAGAACGAACCCTTCTTCTATGGAAATCGTCAGTAGTAAGATTTCAAATTAATATATTTACAAACAATTTAACATTTAGCTAAAGCAGATTCAAGTTTTATTCTTGTTGATAACTGATACTAGGTATTAACGGAGCGAAGGAGCGCACTTTTGGTGAGAAGTAGTGGCGAGCAACCAGTGAATAAACTATGTGGTTTGTATAATGGCCTGCTTGATGTCTGATCTTCTTCCTCTCTATATTGATAAATGCCCTCTAGGTTTTGGGAATTTGCATTGAATCTCAGCTTGAGTTTTGATAAGATGTCTGTCCTGTCTTGTGATGCTGTCACCCATTGGTTCGCCGGTGAGCAACAGGCGCACCGTTGCATAGAAATGGCTGAAAGTGAAGTGAGATCCCACAGTCCACAGCTACCAGTACGCGCCTTTCGCCCATCCAGCCATTTGTCACTTCCATATATGCCGCCCGCTGCCTAAACATTGTACAGAAAGAATGTTGTATGACTGTCGCTATATATCCACTACTAACTATCCCTTTGCTTTATCGGCGTTATTTACCTTTATCGACCAAGTCAGTATTTTTCACTCGACGGCTATATTATTGAGAGTATCACACAAGCCGAGATCTTGATACCATGGGAAGGCTCAAATGGCTCATAACATGATTGAGGCGAGAGTATCATGTGAACCGGAAACTCCGCACCAACAGCGCATGTAACTAGATGAGGTATTGGTCATTTAGATTGCGGCAGTGCGATGGTAACAGCCGAGTTGCTGGACTCTTCTCTTTGGCGCTGTGCTTTATGGCGCGTGGGTGAGACGGTAAATCAATTTTAATGGGTTTAATAATACCCAACACCTTCTATAAGTAGTTTTAAGCGCTGATAATTGGGGTTGGTGTGGTGTGGTATAGGCCGCGTTGTCGGACTCCCCAGCGCTGTACTCCAAGGCGTGTGGATAAGATGTAAATTCGTTTCAATAAGTCTGGCGATCCCCTTCAATAGCGCTTGTAAATAGACTAGGCGTTGGGTATTTATATTGCGGCGGTGTGTGAGTGAGAGGGCAAATCCATTCAAATAAGGCTGATGATTCCCTTTAGCAGTGGCTTGTTCTGAGATTGCTTCGGCTAAAACCTGCGCTAAAACCTGCTTCTTTTTCAGGAAACACTCTCATTTCACAATGAGAACCATGAACAGCACTAGAAAAAAGATAGTTAGCTTCATATGTATTTGACGCTTTTATTAGACTAGACCGGCTCTGTACTTTACCTTTGTCTTCATTTGGGTATGCAAATGATGATAGACTCCACATCTTTCAGTGCCAATTATGCTTGTGAGAACCCCAGGAGCATGGGGAGCAGCTATCATTAAATGGAAAGTTAGCTTTGTACCTTGCAAAGGCGATTTAAAGACCCGTGCCGGCATACTTAGCACATCCAACTTCGATTTAGGTAAACACAAGTAAATATATCGAAATAAATCTGCAAATAAAGCTTCATATCATTGCACACAATATCCGCAAAGATGAAACATGTGTGCGGTAGGCGTTACGTCAAGAACGAACAAAAGTGTGGCGCTGCCTAGTGATTTGGTAGGTAATGAAAATGACATTCCGATAGAAGCCTGGTTAACAGATAATCAGAGAAATTTCAACGTATCTCCATAAAACTTGAATATTTATCACGCAATTCACCTCCTAAGTGAATCAGATAATTGACCAGAATTATTTCCTAAATAATTCTGGCCCATCGTGTGATTTCTGGTGGTGTTTGTAAAGAATCCATGATGATAAGAGAATTGGAATCTGATAGCAGAAGGCTGCATTCTCGTGTGGAAGATGGGAGGGAAAGAAAAATTCCTTTGTGGACATTCCCGTCGGTGAGGGAGGGATTCTTCTCATCCTGGGCAGGAGGTTCTTTCCTTTTGGGGAGCTTCTCATACACGCGCCTTCCGCGGTGAGAGAGATAACGGAAGTTGAAACTGTCAGATTTACCAATCAGCACAATATTCAGCCGTCACGCCCGATAATTCCAGAGCCCACGACAGGAAGGACCCTGAACTTACCTGGCCCAAGATCCACGTCGATGGAGCGAATGCAAGGTACGTAAGGCAGGTACGAGTAGACATGGCGTCAAAAATTGTCAAGAGTGTGGCACCAGTTACTCGATTCCTGCCTCTCGTCGACGGAAAACAGGTCTTGATCATTCACGACATGGAAGTAGTGACACGTCGTCTCAAAATGCACAAACACCTCAGTCAACTCTCCTGATATCCAGCGAGTCATCTCCAGATATCTGGCCAACTGGTTAGCGAATTCTCATGTAAGGGAGGAAGCAAGCATATGCGTCACAACTATTGTTTCCTCCAACGCACTAGGGACAACAACCAGCTCTTGCAAGTAGCTATCATGTTGAATATATGCTGTAATAAAGATGATTCAAAGTAACCAAGTACATGTACAGTTTTGCCAATCCTTTTTGGCGTGACAGCAACGTGTTGGCACAGATTCTGCTTGACAGTGGTAGGAATTAGGATTTCAGGTGACAACACAAAGAAAATTTTATTAGGGCACTACCTAAATTGTTACTTTGAGCAGGTACCTTATGTTTGCCTGTACGAAACTTTGAGTTGGTTGGTATGCCAAATCCCATGACAGCTGTCACATAATCTGACAGGTGCCTGTGCTCAAGATAGTTACAGTGAAAACCATGCAATAAATCATTTGATGGGATCCTTTAGACTGCCTTTTGTACTACATATTTACCAAATTATCATACATGAAACATATTCGGGGCACGGCTAGGCAGTAATTTAGACAGGTATATATTTTGTTCTCATTGATGAATGTAATATCTCTCTCTCACGACTTGGTAAGATTTTGATGTAGAACGAACTTGTAGCAAACTAACCGCTGTCGGTGAGATTGACAGTAGCGGAAGAATACCGACACATCGCATTCTCTTACTGGCATATTTTCTTGGATATTGCTCCAACGTCAAGTTCAGTTTCGAGAGACGACTGTTTGCAAATGAAACAATCTCCAGGAATAACAAAAGAACTGTGGAATCTCCCATGATTTAGCTATCGTATTGTAATAAAAGGCAAGAAAATCCTTGGAATAATTGCCTTGAATACAAAAAGGTTACTGTCGGTTAATTCAACATGTAAGCTGCTGTGTCCATTGTGAAATTGTGTTGCTTGTACATGGCACAGGGTTAGGGTTGATTCATCACTTCATCACTTTGGCCAAGACAACAGGCATCCTTCAGCGACCACCCCCACTCAAGCCTGCATCCGACAGGTCGCTGCACGACATCCAAACGTCCGACTATCCACATACATACACCCAGCCGATCTCGTCACCCTCTCTCGCCCTCCAGGCCACTCTCTCTCGCTCTGTGTCCTACCACCCTGCGATACCGCCTCCCAGAATGAGCATCCGCGATGGTTTTCCCTGGGCTGCTCACTTCTGGCGATAGAACTTCATCCAACCGGTCGCGTTCCAGTGTCGAGTCAGAGCTGCAGCCCGAGTACATTGCCGACGAGGCTCAGATACCATGTATACCTCCGGAGCGACCCGACTTGCGTGAGCTGAACAACAGTCTTGAGGCCCTGGTGGCCGTCTTTCCAGACATTCAGGTCGAGGTCTTTCGAGAATTGCTGTCCCATTTCGATGGCGAGTCCAGGCTGGCGCTGGTGGCTGATGCCCTTCTCAAGAACCGTATTGTCTGGGTCAAGGGCCGGTGGAAGGTTGCCGACAAGCGGGTGGAGAATGGTGGTGTTGTAGCAAGGGGAGACATCTTCCGGAGCACAGAATACAAGCACGCCGTGCAGACACTTGCCTATCAGGAGTTCAGAGGCCTGTCGCGAGGGACGATCAACGCCGTTCTTGCCGAGTCGAACTACCTATACCTCGATGCACGACAAACACTTGTGACGCTGTCATCCAAGTCTTGGCGCTTTACAATCTCATCACTGTTCTTGCGGCGCAAACCTGTGGCTACAGGCGACGCCGAAACTCACCCTCTGGTGCAGTGGCATTCCACTGGCAAAGGTTCCATCCTCCCAGTGATAAAATCCACGGGAAGTGCCGAGCTCGATCGGGAGCTCTATACGACGCTGGTGCTGCCGCTGAAGGAAAGGGACAAGGAAGCTAGAGAGACAAAGGACCATAACCTTGCTATCCTACTAAACAACGAAGAGGCCGAGAATGCCGGGGCAACGCACGAGTGCACATGCTGTTTCGTAACAGCTGCATTTGAAGAATTTACGCAGTGCAATCGTGATGGCCACATGATTTGCTTCCGTTGTGTGCAATACTCTATCAAAGAGGCGTTGTTTGGTCAGGGTTGGCTCAGTAGCATTATCCCTGAGACGGGAACTCTGAGATGCGTGGCAGTGGATCGCGAGTCGTGCCGAGGGCATATCAATGCTGAGCACATCAGCCGCGCCATGCTGGGAGAGAAGAAGGGCGCCGAGATGCTGCACAGGTTGGATCAGCGACTGGCAGAGCATTCCCTGATTGCAGCCAAGATGCCCCTGATCCGGTGTCCGTTCTGCGACTACGCTGAAATCGACGACGTATATATGCCCGCACATGAGGCACAGCCTCGCATCAAAATCAGTAGCATATACAGCCTCCTGTTTCTTCTTGGTTGCGTTCTGGCTCTGATATTGGCACTTCCCATTGCTTCATTGGCGTCTCTCGTTTGTTTGGTGCTCAGCTCGAAACACTCGGTTTGGAAGGCATTCAGAGCCGAGTGGCGACAGGCCATGAACCAACATTGTCGCCGCCGACGCGGCCTCAAGTTCTCCTGCCAAAATCCCCATTGTGCGCGGGTATCGTGTCTGTCCTGTAACAAAGCTTGGGCCGATATCCACGTTTGCAACGAGTCGTCCCTTGTTGCGCTGAGAACCCAGGTTGAACAGGCCATGAGCATGGCTATCAAGAGGGTTTGTCCTCGATGCAATACATCTTTTGTCAAAAACGCGGGCTGTAACAAACTCACGTGCCCTTGCGGCTATAAGATGTGCTATGTGTGTCGCTCTGACTTAAGCGATGAGGGCTACCGCCACTTCTGCGATCACTTCCGGCCAGACGGCGACCCGCGGCCTTGCCTAGAGTGCGACCGTTGCAATCTATGGGAATCGGAAGATACCGACCGTGTCCTAAAGGAGGCGCGGGACGAGGCAGAGAAGAACTGGAAAGCAGCAGAGAATCGGGACCTTTCTGCTCCAGAAAAGGCCTTTCTAGAAACTGGAGTTGCTTCGCGCACTGCGGGTATTAGCCTAGATCGGGTTTTCTCTTGGCGCAGGTTTCCATCTCGGTCCGAGTTCTTCGATGTGATTGTCGAAACAATTTTTATCTGATCAAGACTTTCTTGGCCCAGCAATATATAGGTTCTACGTGGTGATAAATCTCTGGCGATCCTTTCTTTTTTTGGTATAACGGAGCTGTTTTTGGGCGTTTTTAGTTTTACTTACTTGGCTTCTGAGAGCGGAGGACAAACAGCGTCCTCAGAGAACGCAATGGTATGGGTACACACACTTGTAAGCTCCGGCTCGCAGGCATTTGCAGAAAGGTTTTTATGACACATGGGATACTGGGTTTGCTTTAGGCGCGAATATAACGGAATAGGCAATGATGATGAAAAATCCCCAACTTGGATGAAAGTAGCAGTACGCACAATTACATAAATGAACATCATTATAATACATGACCAGAACCCTTTCTCTCCCTTGTGTCCAATTTCATGTCCAGACAGTGTTGGCCTTTTGTCATTCACGTCAATATTCATGGTATCCTCGCTCATAGCCTTTCTTCTTTTCCGTCTACCTCACTTTTTTTTTCATAGTTTAAACGAGCTCAGCGGCAGCACCGGCAATGGCAAGCTTGCCCGTCTCCTTGACCTTGGTCTGGAAGATGATCTTGTTGCCCTCGCGCCACATCTCGGTGATGACGGTCTGGCCAGGGATGACGGGGCCAGCGAAGCGAACCTTGATGTTCTTGAATGCGCCGAACCTTGAAGGGTATTTTGTTAGTATTTCGGTTGCGATTTTGTGTGTATGAGAAGGACGTGTAATAGTGGGCACTTACTTGTCATAGATGGCCTTGCCGGCGATGCCGAAGAAGCAGAGGCCATGTAGGATAGGGGCCTTGAAGCCGCCCATCTTGGCGAATGAGGGATCAATGTGAAGAGGGCTGCAAAATCTAGTTAGCATTTTTCGTTTTGTCAGAAGATGTTTTTTTTGGTAAATACTCACTTGTAATCACCGCTCAAGCGGTAAATAGCGGCCTGATCCTCTCCCGTAACAAACTCAGCAACGAAGTCAGGAGTCCTCTGGGGAGGCGTATTGGCAGCCGTAGAGGCTCCACGATCCTTGCTCTTCTTCTCGCCGCCGAAGCCGCCAGAGCCGCGTAGGAAGACGCTCATCTCATTGTAGAAGATCTCCTCACCCGTCTCGGCGTTGACGGTGGTGACGCCGTTCTTGACAATAGAGGCGCTGCCCTTGTCAACCACCTCAAGCAGGCGAGCGCGCGAGACGAGGCGGGCGTTGGTGGGGATAGGGTACTTGCGGATCTCGAGGTACTGCTCGCCGTGGAGCAGCATCATGGGGGAGAAGTTGGGGACAATGGCGTCGTAGTCGAAGGGCATCTCGGCGTTGAATGGGGGGATGACGCCAAAGGTGGGCAGAACCTGGAAGTCCTCTGAGCCCTCGCTGTATTGTAGCATTGCCTGGTTAGCCGACGGCAGAGGGAATAAGGGGGGAGAAGGCATCGACGAGGACTTACAAGGTGTACTTCAGCTCTGTGCGCTTGGCGCCAATACCAATGTTGTACAGGATAGCGTCCCGGTCTTCATATTTGAACTCTGTAGGGTTGCCCTCCTGCTGGAGAGCTTTGCTGATGGCCTCGAGGTGCTCATTGCTAGCAGGTGCTTCAGCCTTCTAATAGAACAATACACATTAGCACATGATTTTTTTTGGAGAGAAAACGCTTCATAATTCTTGTTTTACATTCTTAAAAATGGCTATGGATATGTACAAGGTGGAATAGGTGGTTTGGTATGTGTCATTGTCCGCCCCCTATGTCCCCAAAAACAAAAACAGATCACTGCGGAAGTCTCATACCTGGCTAGGCTTGCTCTTGTTCTCAATGTTGGCCATGATCTTCTGTATCGCGTCCTGGGCCTTCTCAGGGTGGTCTGTTCGGCCATCGTCAAAGTTGGAAATGTCGTCCCAGTACTTGACAACCTCTTCAGGCACAAGGGGCACGTCGATGGGGAAGGCGTGGCCGCCGGTTCGCTGCCATCGAGTGCGACCACACCAGCCGCTGCCGACTTCGTAGAGACCACCGGTAGGGGTAGGGCACTTGTCACTGCAGAGAGCAAGGACAAGAGGAGCAATGTAGCTGGGCTTGAATGCCTGGACCATCTCCTCGGGCATGACGGTGGCGGTCATGGCAGTACCGGCGTTGGGAGCAATGGTGTTGACGAAGATGTTGTTCTTGAAACCCTCAAGAGCCAGAGCTCGGGAGAATCCAAGGATACCGCATTTCTATGGACCATAAATTAGCATCAAGTTTAATTAGAATAGATTCATGTTGGTTGACTTACCGCGGCAGCGTAGTTGGCCTGGCCGAAGTTGCCGTAGATACCACTGGTGGAGGTCGTGTTGAGGACACGGCCATACTTTTGCTTGAGGAAGTAGGGCCAAGCGGCCTTGGTGACCTTGTAGGTACCGCGCAGGTGCACGTTCATGACGGAATCCCACAGCTTATCGTCCATGTTGGCGAAGGCCTTGTCACGAAGGATACCAGCGTTGTTGACAATGATGTCAATGCGGCCAAAGGCATCAATGGCGCCCTTGACAACGAAATCACCATCCTCAGCCGAGGCCTTGACACCGACAGCCTTGCCTCCCATCTTCTTGATCTCTCCGACGACGGTGTCAGGGTCCATCAGATCGTTGACGACGACAGAGGCACCGTGCTTGGCAAAAGCCAGGCAGTAGGCTCGGCCAATGCCGGCACCACCGCCAGTAACGAGAGCAACCTTGCCAGTGAAGTCGAGCTTCTCGCCCTGCTCACTGGGACCCATCTTCATGGAGTCCTCCAAGAGGGTCAAGAAGTCGGCGGGACCTGTGGGGTATTGAGGCTTGGAGAAGTCGATGACCTGATCCCACTTCTTGAGGATGGCGTCGGGGGAATATGAGTCGTCAGCCTTGAGAAGCAGACCGCTGGATCGCTCCCATCGGAGCTTAGCCATGTGACCAGCACCGGCGTCGAAGATACCGCCGTTCTCCTGAGTGTTGCTCTTGTGGACGAGCACAGCAACCAGAGGCACGATCCAGTCAGGCTTGAGACCGGCGAGGACCTCGGGAGGCATGACAGTCTCGGTCATTCGGCTAGCAGCTGTGATTGTGGCAAACAGGTTAGCAAAATAAAGCTTTCCGTGATGCCCTTAAGGCAGTAAAGTAGATTGTCTCTCTTACCAATTGGTGCAATGACGTTGCAGAGAATGTTGTATCTGGCACCCTCCTTGGCGAGGGTCTCGGTGAAGCCAACCATGGCCAGCTTAGCGGCAGAGTAGTTGGTCTGACCGAAGCTGCCGAAGAGACCAGCAGCAGAAGCAGTGTTGATGATACGGCCGTACTTTTGCTTCTTGAAATGGGGCCAGGCGGCGCGGGCGCACTTGTATGCGCCAGTAACGTGGACCTTGATGATGAGATCCCAGTCCTGGTCGGACAGGTTCTTGAAGCTAATGTCACGCAGGATACCGGCATTGTTGATGAGAATATCGATGCGACCAAAGGCCTTGAGGGCGGTCTCAATGATTCGGTCTCCATTCTCGACACTGTCGTAGTTGGCGACGGCCTTGCCGCCCGCAGCTATGATCTCGTTGACGACCACATCAGCAGCCTATAACGCGCGAAAAATGTCAAGTTAGCTTACGCCATTGAGTGGACTAGACTTCAATTCATAGTGTCTTCTCACCTTTGTTGAGTTACCCTCTCCCTTGAAAGATCCGCCGAGGTCGTTGACGACGACGCTGGCACCGCGCGAGCCAAAAAAGATGGCATAGGCCTTACCGAGGCCACCGCCAGCGCCGGTAATGACGACTACCTCGCCGTCGTACCTCAATTGCTCAGCCATGATGACGTCGCTGTGTGTGTGTGCGTGCGTGTGTGTGTTGATGGTATTACAGAGTCCCTGTGTGGAGTGGAAGGGAGGGATGGAGATGAGGAATGTGTGAGAGGGAGAGAAGGAGGATATGAGAAGAAGAAGGAAAAAAAGTCCAGCAGAAACAGGCTGTCGTGGAGGAGGTCGGCGTCGCTTCTTTAACTCGGGTCAGACGGTCTGCCAATGATGGGCCCAAAACTCAGAGAGCCGAGGCTGAGCTGGCGACAGACCGTGTGGAGCCGAGGGGCTAAGGTGGGTTGGTGCGCTAAGCTTATTGGGGCAGTGTGCTGGGGTTGTCAATTCTTTCTTCACATGCTTCCAGAGCCAGATGAAGTCATGTGGGAGCAGCGAGATTTGTGTTAATTTGTAACAGATGTTGGGTTTCACAGCTGATTTCAATTCTTGTGTTAGTTGCGTCAAGTAGTGTATGTCAATGCTCCAGTTCACATGCGCTTACAGCTTGGTGTATCCCTTGCGGTTCCAAAAGATGAGAAGGCATTCCGTCCTACTACACCACAAATTTATCCCTTGGACCAATTCCCGCCAACGAGCTGCACTTGTCTAGATCAACTACCGTACTATACCTCTGATTTATCTCCAATACGACTGTACCTGAAAAAGTGAGAAAATTGACATCTTCCATGCCCCATCACCGCTTCGGCAATCACACAAATGGATTCTCCAACCTCCCCACACCCCATCATCCCATCCCCCACATGCTGCTACACACGTTGCCGCCTCCCCCGGCTTGCCCGGCAACGGCAATCGGTATTACGGTATTCTTTTCTTCCATCTCCGTACCCACTGGGATGCCGAGACTCGGGCGGATATGGCCGTGATCCCAGCAAGCATACCTGCAATAATTAACGGGTTGCCTATCGTATTGTGTTGTGTACCAACATGTTCCACCCCGCCAAACTCCGCTTAATAAGACCTGTACCACACCAACATGCTTGCACAACAACTCCATTCCAGTATAGGTAGTGGAATAAACCGTTACCCTTAACCCAACAATGTCTAGCCAGCAGCATCCTCAACACCCCCCAACATGCTGCCTCAATTCGTAGACGACAAAGCGCCCATATGCATCCCCTTCATCCTTGACATCCTCAAGACCCACCGCCATGGCCTTCTTGTCCCCTCATCTGCCGCCCATGGTGCCATCCAGAGGCCCTTGATCATCGGCCTCAACGGCATGCAAGGCGCTGGCAAGACCACGCTGGTGGCCGCTTTGGCCGCTGCTCTGGAGAAGGAGAATACTGCGACTCTTGTTTGCAGCATTGACGATTTCTACCTGACGCATGACGATCAGCAGGCTTTGGCTCGCGAGAATGCTAGCAATGCTCTCCTGCAACACCGTGGCGAGCCTGGTAAATCCATTTCACTTATTCGCTTTGCATAGTAGATAGATGGGGTCCTCCCTCGGCTCTTGTAAACGAGGGACCCAACTGCTTTCATACATACCCGAACTTTATCTATCTTGCATCAATGACCCCAACTATCTGACTCGTGTCTTTTACATACCCTAGGCACTCACGACGTCTCTCTGGCCAAGTCATTTTTCTCCTCAGTTATCCAGGGTAAACCAGCCAAACTGCCACAATATGACAAAGCCGCATTCTCCGGCCAAGGCGACCGCCTCCCTGAATCAGAATGGAAACTCTTCAATCAGCCTGGTGAAGCACCTCTCCAGGTCATTATACTCGAGGGTTGGTCCGTCGGCTTCCGGCCCCTGACCAATTCCGAGGTTGAAGCCAAGTGGAAAGCCCCAAGTCGGACACTGCACCAACATCAGCTTGAGCATCTCTTGTATATCAATGAAAAGCTCAGAGAATACGACGCTATTACGGATCTCTTTGATGCTTTTATCCACATCGATGCAGAAGATGTTGAATTCGTCTACAAGTGGCGACTGGAGCAAGAAGACCATCTCCGGGTCATTAAAGGGGATCAGAACGCTGGCATGACAAGCGATCAAGTCATTAAATTTGTAGATGGCTATTTCCCAGGGTACGAGCTGTACACCGAAGGCGTTCGCAACGGCATCCTTCCGCAAAAGCCCCGTTGCCAACTGCGGCTAGTCGTTGGTCATGACAGGACAGTTAAGCACACGGTTTACATCTAAGATGCGATATTATAGTTGTCATGTCATATGTACATTTTGTTCTACCTGCGGATCCCCATCAGATCAGAAATTGAGGCTGGTCAACATGATTACCAAACTCATTAGTCGTTGCGTTTCATTATATTCTTTGCAAAGCCCCGAAATTGGCACCGCCCCAGGCTATCTGCGAATCAAACCCCAAGCAAATCAGGATGGATGTGAGCCCATCAAACCACACCATAAACGCCTCCAAAACTCCGAGCTCTGCCAAAAGAATGCCGTCATGACGTTGTCGGCCATGGAGTAAGTGAAATGATTAAAAATAGAGTTAAACAATATAATCCCTCACAGTCGGCCAGTCAGTTCATAAATGTGCGTCATTTGCTTTCTGTGAATCTCCCTAGGATGTCGTTTTCGGCCACTACTCGTTGGCCATCTTGCTTCATTTTAGCTAGCTTTCGGTCAATGGCGCCTGAGAGAAGTCGGACTGCCTCCTCACGGCTAGCGGCCTCAGACTCAAAGGCCCGAATCATGCGCCGTTTATGTCTCCTGGAATCTCTCAACCGCTCCATAATACTGGCAAATTGGTCTGCAAACCAATCTCCGGCCGTCTCCCAGTCGTCAACAGACATGCCTTCAAACATACCGCGCTGCTCCTTTTCTCCCTGGTGACGACATTGCTCAAGTTTTGCTGATAGTTTCCCTGCACCAGTGCCATAGCCATCATGTACTGTTACTTTGGCAGGGTCGAAATCAAAGGGCTCTTTTTGCAGTGCGGTATAGGTCATGGTACTTAATGCCTTGTCATCGTAGTCAATGCTTCCCCTCCGCCGCTTGTTCGCCCTGGAGAACTTGTACTGGGCTACAGCAGCAGGCAAGGCGCTTTCCAATGGAAGATTCGGTGGCGTTATGATGGATCTTGTCGCTTTAGGCGTTGATTGTATATCCTCGCGGTCGGCTAGGGACTCACTGTCTTCCTCTGACTCTTGATATCTAGCAACATGACCATGCCGTCTTAGTCTTGGGTGTGCAGACCAATGGCCAGGTGCAGGCGACGGCGAGGCACCCCTGGTTTCCTGAGTGGCATACTCGTATTGCTCTTTGGGTTGTTCAATGTGTCGCTCGTGGGGATGCTCATTGTGTCTCTCTTTGTGTCGCGGGACGGGCACCGTTCGAATTTGGACATGGCGTGCCGGTGGTTGAGAATGCTTCTGAACTGGTGAAGCTGGGCGACTATGGCCATTTAAAGCATCCTTAAGAAACCCATCTTTCATGTGGCTAGGATGAAAGCGTCGGGCCCCCGAAACAACCTTGATCTGCATGTCCTCTCTAACTTGAAATGCAGCATTCTCGCCTGTACGGAAGCCTTCATTCAACTTGGTGACTGCGCCGGGCCCTCTTTGAACGAGATCACGGTGTCTCCTGCCTGGAGACGGAGCAGGTGCAGGCTCGATGAGCTCGCTGCGTGGTGTCGTAAGCCCCGAGTGCATAAAGTTCTCGCCAAGTTGCGATCCATGAAATATCTCGTTGATAGGCTCTTCTGTCTTGAATTGCAAGTGCTTGTGTCTCGGGGGTTGCGGGCTACCTCTCCGAAATGATGGGATTAGAGGCTGAGTAGGACCATTAATCCCACGCTGAGGAAGCCCAATCGCGCGATCAGTTTTGGGTGGCGCAGGTCGAGGAACGTCGGCCTGCAACTGGCGCTCCGGCGGCGCAGATGCGGTGGCTCTCAAGTCATCCGTTTTCACCTCGGGCTCCTTGTTGTTGAGAATCTCGGCATCGTGGTTAGTTTGACCTTCGGACAGATGCCGTGCAAAGACCTGAAGCCGGCCGGCCCGCCCCTTTAGGCCAGGCTGCATGGTGGTGAGTATGACGATGACGCCAAGGCCCTGCTCGGTCTTTCCAGACTTTCCGGCTGACGAGGATTTTAGTAGGTTGTAGCTGGCGGCGAGTATATCGGGAGGTGGCTGTTGAGGAATGAAGGAACGCCCGTCGAAACAGAGCAAAGGCGACGCGACAACGCAACAGAAGGAACACGAGGGGTCTATGCAGGGACAAAGAATGATGCCGTTATGTCATCGGATAAGGAACGGCCTGGCCAAAGGAGTAGATGAGTTAATGATTATTGCGGCAGCTAGACGGACGGCCACGCAGATAAGCCGACGGATGCGTCGTCACCGGGCGTTTTAAGACAGAGCATCTGGCCAAACGGAGGGGGAGCATTTCTTCTAGAGCATCACGTCGAAATGTCGCGTCAGGCACAGGCGAGCGCGACATCAGGTGACACAAGACCAGGGTGCACTGCCTGCCAGCCAAACCATGTGGTATTAGAAGGTGCGTACTCACTGGCGCTGTAGGCTCAATACACTCAACAGGCCCAGCAGGGCCTTCAACTCTTGCGTCAATCCGCTAGAAAAAGCTCAGCCCTGGGCAGGTCAGTGCTCTAAGAGCCCTGAAGGCTGCCTCTCGCTTGAAAATCGAAACCCGACCCATCTCGGTGGCACAGGCAGACAGACAACAAGGCAGGAAGGCCCAGCTGGGCCAGCTAGCTGGCCCAGCTGAAGCGTCCAGGGAGTTCCCCCTGTCAAGTCGCCCAGTCTGGTGATATTAGCGTCAGACATGCCTACCAAGCCTACGTAGCACTGCAGATGACGCTGTAGTACGGTAATCGCACAGTTATCAAAGCCCCAGTCAACGGCAGGTCGCTGGAGACGCCTAATCCACGTCCGTCTTAGGCGTCTCGGGCGTGTGACCACCATCTCAACAAAGCCTGTCACATCAAACCTACCTGATCAACCTTGGCAGCCGTTGAAGCTCTATCTGCCTTTCATTTTCCTCGGCAGCCATTTTTGCATCATCATTCCTTTCCACCCGCACATTTATGCCCCGACCGCGTTCCAAGCGTGCTGATGATATGCGCCTCATCCTGTCCTATCTGGGTTTCTGATACACGCCGCGCCACTACACTCACACAACGCGGGTTTTCAGGATATGACGTCGTCGACATCATCAGCTCAAAACATCCCGGGACTCTCGACCTCCTCCGATGCACCTAGCTCTGCGAACCCCCCGAAAGGGGAAGTTCGTGACATACCTCGCCTACGACCTCCAAGATCTTTACCTCGTGAGATTACCAAAGCCCAGCACATTTCTCACCGTCGATAGATACTGATATCCCATCGCAGCCTGGATTGGTTCTTACGAGGAAAGATATGGTGCCGCCAGCGAAGAGCAACTGCGTCTTCTGAATCCTCCAGCGCGGTCTGTACCCCCAAAGCACAACGGTACTCCCGATGAGCCCCAGCGACGAGTATCTCAGGATGGCTTTGTCGATTGGGAAGACCCAAAGCTTGGTCCCGCCCAGGGCGTTCGGGGCAGAATCCCCCACTTTTTCATATACGGACGAGCTTCGATGCGTGGGAGGAAATGGGACCACTTGCGGTCTGCTGAGCCCGTCATCGTCCCGGCCGTCAGGGGCATGATGGCGCAACCGGCCACGACATGGGGTGACTTCGTGCAGTCTTCTGCTTATGGCCGTATGCCCAACGAGAGGTCTGAGATTGTATCGGCCGAGGAGTTCGATAGGCTGCAGCCCACATTCAATCAGACAGTCGATATTCCCTTGCATCCGACCGATGTGGGAGCCTCTCATCGACGCAAGACGAAAGCACTCTACAAACGAATATGGAGCAAGGTTATGCGCAGCTCCTTCTCTCCGCTGTTATTTCGACTTGGCGTCATGGTGACCTCGATCCTTGCCTTGGGGATCTCGGCAAGGATATATCAGATTGAAAGTGCCTGGGGCGAGCGTAGCGCCGAGCGAACCCAATCCATTGTCGCTATCGTGGTCGATTGCGTCGCCGTGCCATTCATAGGATACATGATATGGGATGAGTACACGGGTAAGCCTCTGGGCCTACGGTCTGGCGTTTCAAAGATGTCTCTTATACTGCTCGACCTATTTTTCATCATTTTCAAGTCGGCAAGCACGGCCCTGGCTTTTGAGAGCCTCGTCTACCACAACCGTAACGAGGCTGCGGTACGGGCGTTATCCAAGTCCTTGGCAGCGCTCATGTTTATCGGACTGCTCTCATGGACTATGAATTTTACGGTTAACATCTTTCGGACTGTGGAGCAGTTGGGCGGTGGGGATGATGAAGGCGAGTGGCCTTAGATTTTCGGCCTGGCAAAAGCTTCAACTTTCGTTTGTTCTCATATATCCAGGGTGTGGGTGGTCTGTAGGAGTTTTAGGAGAAAGCAGTTGGCGTTGGGGATTAGCGACGGAGTTTTGACATGGGTAAGGATATTGTATACTGTCATCTTCAAAGGAATTGGAAGCGAGTGCTGCGGTGCACCAACACTGCATCAAGCAACACCATCATTGCTATTTATAGCTTTCTTTTCTTACTTTTTCTTTCTTTCTTTTTGGTAACCCCATATCTGTGGGCACAACAAGCGTACCGAGCATGTATCAATGAATGAGATATTTGTGTAAAAGCCACCGACCTGCATGATCGTACATGAGCATACTGGATACGAGCTGCAGTAGGATATACTTTGGAGGCTGAAAGTGATTCAATATTTTGTAGGAATAAAGAGTTATTAAAACACTGGTGAGGTGCAGGAAGGGTTAGGGAAGTTGATTGCTCATGATTGCTAATGTATCACCAAATGCTTCAAACGTAGTGTAGGTCTCTATACAGGATCTGATTGAACAAATTTTAGCCCTTCACGTTCAATCAGAGGAAAATCTCGACTTGTATGCCCGTTGAAAACGCGACCCCCCTGGCATACAAACAATAGGTACCTGCCTACCTACTAGGTTGAGGCTGTCGTCAACGTTTGCCTGCCAGTTGCCAGTTCAACCAACATCGAAATTCAGGTAAAGGCAGAGAGCAACGCTAAGCCCGTTTGAAGTACCCGGACCAACCGTGGCAGTGACTGACTGACTGCCTAACAACAGGTACTTGCAGTACTTACCAGTATGGGCGGTGGTCATTGTACCATACAAAGAAGGTAAGCACACGCCAGGGCCGGACCAGCTTGGGGTCTGACTGCCTGATTGATTCTCGCCTTTGCCGCCCATCACCATCTCGCGACACCTCATTCTCTCGGCTTTCTTTCCGTGGTTCAACACGGCGAGCGGGGACTGCACAAGAAGACGTCTTTTTTCTCCTTTTGTTACTCTGTACCACCATAACCGCTCGTGGCGGACGGCCTCTCCTCTCTATTGCGGCGCAACCATCAGCCAAACAGCAGTCGAGGGGCAACACCGATGCTGAGATCCTTCTGAGCCTCACTCTGCTTCACGCCTCACGACAAAGGCAGCTACCGCCGCCGACAACCCCAGCCCCTACTCCCCGCGTTCAGAACAGCTGCGTCGGCATTTGTTCGATCACCCAAACCCGCCACTTTTCTGCCAGGTGTCCTGTCGTTGCGCGCCAGAACGACAATTGGAACGCGCCGTCGACTGGGCACACATCGCACACCTCGCCTTCTCCCCCCCGTCACCATCGCTCGAGAGACGCCGCTTGTGGTCGCTTGTAAAATGGCCTCGAAGATGGCTCCAACAAGCCAGATGCCTCCCGTTCCAAACCGGGAGGACATTACTGCAACGTGAGCTTGGGCGAAACATACCACTGCTGTGGCAGCTGCTGACGGATTGTGCAGATGGCGGTATTTGGAAGAAGGTATCACGCGAATCATGAATGATCTCGAACAAGGCATCGATATGCAAATGTATATGGGAGTCTACACGTACGTCACACCTAGAACTGCTCAGCACCCCTCGTCACCCAAGCTGACGCTCTACACAGCGCTGTTCACAATTTCTGTACCTCACAAAAGGCAGTCGGGCTGAGTGGGCCTGCAATGCACTCTAACCATCGAGGAGGTATGTCACCAACGACAAAAACCCGTTCCGGCTTGGCTGTAGCCACTGGTTGCTGATCCTCTCATCGCAGCTCATCTTCTTGGGGAGGAACTCTACAACCACCTGATCGGCTATCTTGGACGCCACCTAGATGGTCTAGTCCAGCAATCCAAATCCCACACCGACGAGGCCTTGCTGTCCTACTACATCAAAGAATGGGGTCGATATACCATTGCAGCGAAATACATCCATCATCTTTTCAGATACCTCAATCGCCATTGGGTTAAGAGAGAAATCGACGAAGGCAAGAAGAATATTTATGATGTGTATACGCTTCACCTAGTGCAATGGCGCAAGGTTTTGTTCGAACAGGTCTCCGGAAAGGTTATGGATGCTGTGCTGAAGCTGGTCGAGAAGCAGAGAAGCGGCGAAACGATTGAACACAGTCAGATCAAACAAGTCGTGGACTCTTTCGTCTCGCTCGGCCTGGACGAAGCCGACCCTTCGAAATCCACCTTGGACGTCTATCGTTTCCATTTCGAACGCCCCTTCCTCACAGCTACCAAGGAGTTTTACCAGGCTGAATCCAAGCAGTTTGTCGCTGAGAATAGCGTCGTAGAGTACATGAAGAAGGCAGAGGCACGACTGGCAGAGGAGGAAGACAGAGTAAGCATGTATCTGCATCAGGATATCGCCATCCCTTTGAAGAAGTGCTGCAACCAGGCCCTGATTGCGGATCATTCGACGCTCTTGCGGGAAGAGTTCCAGGTCCTCTTGGATAACGACAGGGAAGACGACATGGCCAGGATGTATAATCTGCTTTCTCGGATTCCTGATGGACTTGAACCGCTTAGAAACAAATTCGAGACTCATGTTAGAAAGGCTGGTTTGGCCGCGGTACAGAAGGTCCAGTCCTCCGAGGGCGACAAACTGGAACCTAAGGTATATGTGGATGCTCTTCTTGAAATCCACACACAGTATCAAGGACTTGTTAAGCGAGCCTTCAACGATGAACCTGAGTTCACCCGTTCACTGGATAACGCGTGTCGAGAATTTGTCAATCGCAATGAAGTATGCAAATCGGGCACCAACAAGTCACCCGAACTCTTGGCCAAATACACCGACGTGCTTCTAAGGAAGAGCAGCACAAGTATTGAAGAGGCTGAATTGGAGCGAACACTTACCCAGATAATGACGGTTTTCAAGTATATTGAAGACAAGGATGTGTTCCAAAAGTTTTATTCCCGCATGCTGGCAAGGCGACTGGTGCACAGCAACTCGTCATCAGATGATGCTGAGACTAGCATGATTAGCAAGCTAAAGGAAGCTTGCGGCTTTGAATATACCAACAAGCTGCAGCGCATGTTCCAGGACATGCAAATCTCCAAAGACTTGAACAAGGAGTTCCGGGAACACTTGGATGGAATCGAAGATGTCAAGGCTGTCGACTCAGCATTCTCCATATTGGGTACTGGATTCTGGCCACTGACGCCACCGAGCACGCATTTTGTCCCCCCTTCAGAAATTGCCGCTGAGATTGAGCGATTTGTCCGATTCTACAAACACAAGCACGATGGCCGGAAACTGACATGGCTGTGGCATCTGTGCAAAGGTGAAATCAAAACCGGCTACTGCAAGAGTAGCAAGACACCATACACTTTCCAAGTCTCCATCTATCAGATGGCCATACTCCTCTTGTTCAATGAAAAGGACACATACACTTATGAGGATATGCTGACGGCAACTCAGTTGAGCACTGAGGTGTTGGATCAAGCCTTGGCTGTCATTCTGAAAGCCAAGGTGCTTCTCATGGATGGTACTGCTGGCGAGAAGCCGGCGGCAGGCAAGTCATTCCGCCTGAATTATGACTTCAAGAGCAAAAAGATCCGTGTAAACTTGAATCTGGGTGGTGTCAAGGAGGCCAAGCAAGAGGAGGTTGAGACGAACAAGACTATTGAGGAAGATCGCAAGCTGGTTTTGCAGGTAAGTCCATACTATCATCGCCTTTTACGCAGACGACGTCTCCTGTATTTGGGGACCTTGCAGCTAACACGTTGTAGTCGGCGATTGTCCGAATCATGAAGGCGAGGAAGAAGATGAAGCACACCCAGCTTGTCAGTGAGACAATCAACCAGATTCGCTCTCGATTCGTCCCCAAAGTTGGCGACATCAAGAAGTGCATAGAGATCTTATTAGATAAGGAGTACCTGGAACGTCTCGAGGATGATGAGTTAGGGTACTTGGCGTAAACTGCATGTGAAACCGCAGTAATACGAAGGCGTTTCCATGTGTATCGGCTCCCTTTTCTACTGCTTACGTGACTTATCTGTCTCAACTTACACAGCCTCACATCGTCTTTAGAGTCGGAATATTACGGAAAATAGGGGTTGTGGTAGGCCCAGGCGCGCACCAATGGTCTTTTTGTCTTGACAATGGAGGGTCAGGTGGACATTGTGAGAAGGGTCAAATCACTAGAGTTAAGCTTTTGCAAATTGTCTGGAGTGGAGGCAGGAGTCTCAACTCGGGCGGTTACTTGATAGGTGGGAGCAACTCATTCCCACATTGATTTGCTGTGTCTCTTCATGTGCTCTTTATTGTCTGATCACAAAGTTTTGCTACTTTGCAAAATTGCTGCAACCTGGGACTAACAGCATATAAAAGGGCCCCCTTTTCTACGACATAGCATGGTCATTTACTTTCCAATCCCCAAACTTCAACCTGCAGCATTGTTTTCAGGGAACAAGCGTCCTGAAGCGCCCGACCAGTCCTGCTCCTCCATTTGGCGTCTTCTGGTGCATATAGGCATACCCGTGTGCGCTCGCCCATACTCCTTCATGGTCTTATACATCTGTATCCAAGCCGGCCGAAGCAGTCCGCAACCCCCGTCGAAGTAGTAATCGGATGCATGCCTGTACTCCTGGCGGGAGCAGGTCCTCGTAGTGAGTCTGCCGTAATTGCATGCGTAGGCAATGACGTTGCCAGATTTGGACACGGCAATGACTTTACGCTTGGGAGCGAGTGAGTAGCGATCGCAGTAGTCATACAGAGAGTCGCGGGCCTGGTACCAGCTCTGCTCGTCCAGGGGCGGTGCCTTGCTACTGCATTTCCCCTCGGTGAGATCAAAGGGGAGATGGCTCTGTAGATTTTCGTTGCAGGTGTTGTTGACCCGGAGCGGCGGGTCTTTGGGCGAGAACCTGTCGATTGGCTCCGGCTCGGTCTCGATGCCCTGGGGTCTTTTATACGGTTTGTTCTCCTTTTTTGACGTGACGGCTGTGACGTTGAACGCGGGTACCACTAGCTGGCGCTTGACGATGGGTGCGGATGCTGTGTCGTCGGCGTTGGAGAATGTGACCGTGTAAAGGCCGTCTTCGAGATCTCGAGGGACGACCCAAGAGGAATTGGCTACTGCGGCAAGACTAGCAGCTATAGTGAGGACGGAGGCTGGAAACTTCATAGTTTCTTTTTAGTTGGCTATGGAAGCACTTGGGAAGACACGAAGGACAGGATGTCGATAGATTGTTTTCGTGTTAGGAGAACCACACAGAGAATTTATTTCTCTTTCTCCTAAAGACAGAAAGCTACGCATGCTTTCTCGGTGGGGTGGCCTGATAAATTCCTCAGTTATGTTGAAAACTTTTCATATTGGTGGCTTCTTATTAGACTTTTCTCTGCGAGAAGTGGTACTCTGCTTACCCCTGACAGAGTTGCAGCCGACATCAGCCACGGTTTTTTGTATGCCCAACACCTCCCCCTTTTGGCTTTTTTGTTTTGTTACATGGCATTTTGTTGAATTATCTTCTGCGAGTAAACATCACATAATGTATGTCTTTTATCCACTCACGATTCGCCCCTGAATGCTGGGTAACCCTTGTTGAATCAACTCGTGATGCCGTGAAAGATCATGTCTTCTATACATAAAAATTTGATTAAACCGGTAACTTTCATACATTTTGTTATTCTCAAGTACTTTATCATGGCAATGGTACTGGAACTGTGATTTTGGCAGCAGTGGTGGTAATCAGGGGTAGCCGCAGCGAATAAATATGGTGGAGAAAGAGTGCCATTTCTTGCGAACAGAAAAGTTTCTTGAGAATATCTAAAAACAGAAATAAAGTATCTAAATGCGATATCAATGAAAATCGTGGCAAATTAGCCAAATGTTAACTCCTATATACAATGTGGTTTACCCAATATCTCACCCTCGCATCCACAATATCCGCCAGCCCCTTAATGACTAGAGCCATTCGTTTCTACAAATGTTACAGACTCTAAAGCAGCCGTGCTTTCGGCCATTTGTCGGAGCTGCTGAGCAACATGATTGATCTGATGCGCAAGTGATTCTAATTCCCGCTCCGCAAGAACGTTATGGTCATACAAAAAGACCAGGTTCACAGTATCATCTGAGATGATGACATGAAGTACTAGTGGATAATTGTAGAATCCATCTATAGCCTCCTCACTGCTGAACTTGCTAGGGGATGGACTAAGCAGGTTGCTGGAAAAGCCTCCTGCAATGAACTTCAACGGCTGAATGATAAGTAAGCTTGAGCAATCACATGCAGCCTCTGCATCAGGGCCAAGTTTGGCGATGTTGGCTGGCCCAAATTGTTCGTATGCGACCATCTCTGCCATTCGATTCTGCATTTCTTGGAGGAACGACGAGATAGATTTCTGTGGGTCCATGCAAACTCGATTAGGGACCCTACACGTTGTAGGGCCGAGAATCTTATCCAAATCCTGAACCGAGGACTGCCGACCAGAGAGGGTTTCGGAAAAACATATATCGTTGGTATGGTTGAAGCGGGCAAGTGTCATCGCCCATGCGGCACGCATGATAGTTGCTTTTGTGATAGACCCCCCAGTTGAGTATGGAAAGGCAACATCCAAGCTCCACATGCGTGTCACATTTTCACGTCGATGGCCAACTGATGCTGCGGGATAATGTTGAGGGAAAATGGCACGCTTCGTTCCGCAGAGCTCCCTTCTCCAGTAACTCGCTGATCTCTCCACGTCTTGATTGAGAGTATAACCAATGAATCTGCTGTATGGTGCGGGTAGAGCTGGATCATCGCCGTTATATATGCGAGAAAGCATGTCGTACATGATAGCCACGCTATAGCCGTCAAAAATAGCATGATTGACAATCCAAGCAAAGTAATAACAACCATCTTCTTGTATCAGCGCATAGCGGGAAAGTCGAGCTCCATATGCCAAGTCGAAGTCCCTTGATGACAGCATAAAATCGCGAACACTTTTGCCCTTCCCTGTGTCCCAACATACATCATCTTTAATAACAACTTGATAATGGCGCCCGCTGTAGATTATGATTCTAGTCCGTAAGATATTGCAGATTTCCAATACCTTTTCCCAGGCCTTTTTGAAACGTTCAGGTTCAATATCTTTAGGCAGCTGATATAATCGCTTGGATATGAACGATCCGGGCTGTGTCACAGCATTCGAAGTTACATAGCCTTGTTGAATGGTGCTGCAAGGATACAAGTCCTCAATTACTGTGTTTGCAAGCAGATTGCACTGCTTATATACCTCGGGAAAAATCTTGGCGATCTCATCTGTGGGCAACAGGGCAAACGGCTTCCCGCTGAATGAATATTTCTCCTCGCCAGCCTCGGCCTCAACTGCCATAGCAAACAGCCGCGGATCTCTGAATATAACAGCAACAGTCAGATTAACATTGTGCTGGCTTGCCAGAGTCACGAGCTGGATGGCAGCGATTGAATCTCCACCAATACGCAAGAAGCTATCGTTTCTTCCGATGATTTCAGAGTCAATATTGAGTACCATTGCCCAAATATCCCGTAATTTTAGTTCCATAGGTGTTTGGGGAGGCTGCTTCTTACTTTCCATGAGGGAATAGGCTGCCAACATGCCATGGTCCAAGGCGGTAGTCATAGCCCTAAGCCGATTTCTATCCAACTTGGTTGACGTAATTAAAGGCAGGCGGCTGCATGGAATAAATATTGTCGGAATCATATAGCGAGGCAGGAGAATATCGAGTTCGCTACCTAGAGCGACAATTCGATCCCGGAACTGCTCCGTCATTGGTAGGAAGGCGCTCTCATTGCTGGGTAAGCTCGTCAACTCATCCGAGAAGCACAGATAAGCGACCAAACTGGAGCCTCCAGAGACAGTGAGAACATCTACAGCAACATGATGGACATTTTCAAGATTATTTCGGATGTGGTGCTCGACTTCGCCCAACTCAACTCGAAGCCCGCGTATCTTGATTTGAGTGTCCTTGCGGCCACAGAACTGAATCTTGCCGTCTGAAGTGTAACACCCAAGATCACCAGACTTATACAAACGACCCCAGCCCGGAGATTCTCGCCGCGGGATCCACTTTGGAAGGGAAGTGACAGTTGATTTTGCTGTTTTCTCAGGATCTGCAAGGTACTCACGCAGTATCGTTGGCCCCTGAATCATAATCTCGCCCACTGTCCCAATTGGTGCGAGACTGGAAGGGTCATCAAGACTGACGATCCAGCACGAGCTGCCGACAGGCTCGCCGATCACAAGAGGCGACTCATTTGTTGATTTCCATTCATGTAGTGTGCTGAATACACATGTTTCTGCGGGCCCCCAGCCATTTATGAGACGGACCTTTCCATGCCATGTTTCTAAGGTAGTTCGGCTCACTGCCTCACCAGCGAGAAGCAAAAGCTCCAAGCCAGGAATATCACTAGGTACCAATGTCTGTACAAAGGAAGGGGTAAGAAATGCCCAGGTGCAGTTGTTCTCATTAATAAAGTCTTTCAGTCCGTTCAGCCTGGTATGCTCAGACGGTACACATACACAGGCACCGGAAACCAATGGGGCAATAATCTCGCCAATAGAAAGGTCAAATACGTAGGATGCAAACTGTAGCATCCGGGTGCTAGGATTGAGACCGAGTCTTTTCCCAATGGCAATCTGGCTCGTGCATACCGCCCCATGCTCCATTACAAGGCCCTTGGGTGTGCCAGTGCTGCCAGAAGTGAAGAGAACGTAGGCAGTATTCTGCGGTGATATCTGGCGATCCAGTGCACGCACTCTAACCTTTGGGTTTTGTACAAGCTCTGAATCTAGTATGGACGAGACCTCAATAACCCAATCGACAAGTGCTGCACAGATTGATGCATTGGATGGTGATGTCAAAGCGAGTTTGGCACCTGTCTGAGAAACAACCTGCTGAAGACGCTGCGTTGGGTGTGAGGGATCTAAAGGTACCCAGGCGGCTCCAGCCTTGTTGATAGCCAGGATAGACACGAAAAACCAGACTGACTTCTCAAAGCAAACGTGCACATAATCCTCAACTGATACACCAATATGTACGAGATGTGCTGCGAGTCTCTCTGCCTTAGCATTGAGCTGCTCGTACGTCAGCTCCCCATCCCAGGCACAGATAGCCGGCGCTTTTGGCCGTAAATGAGCTTGTTGTTCGATGAGTTTATGAATACAGGAATCCACAATCTCGGGATCTTCAGAGTTCCACCTTCGTGATTGTTCCAGGTCCCATGGCGACGTCACTGAGATGGAGCCGATAGGATCATCTCTGCCTTGAAAGAGTTGATTTGCAACATGATCGAATTGATGGGAGAGACCATCGATTATAGTATCGGAAATAGTAGCTGAGTCATAGACCAGAACCAGATCAATCGTGTTACCAAACACATGGCCCTGTATAACAAGCGGAATAGTAAAGTAGCCTTGTAGCATTTCGGTACCCGATACATCCTCTGCAATGGTTGAATCGGCATGGGTTACTTCAGACGAGTCTTGAGGTATGCTATCGATTGAATCCAGGTGTGCTCGTGGTTGTATCACCAGCAAGCTTGAAAAGTCGCAGGCTTCCTTGGCATCAGGACTCAGTTTGATAATATCAGGTAGTCCAAATTGCTCATATTGAACCATTTCAGAAGCCTGAGATTGAATGCTATATAAGAAATCTGGCACAGTCTGATTGGCATCAATCCGAACGCGAACAGGGATAGTTGCCACCGCAGGTCCAGGCATATCCATCAGGCCAGGGACTGGAGCTTGGCGACCCGAAACCGTAGTGGCGAAGCATACATCATCCGAATCGCAATAGCGCGCAAGTAGCAAGGCCCAGGTTGCCCGAAGAATGGTGGCTGTGGTTATCATACTGTTTGTTGTGGTTGGGAAGGAAATCGCCCTTTTCACCATTTTGGTAACTCCAGCAGGTGACATGCCAGGCAAAGGTGGGAAAGAAGCACGCTTGGCATCCCGAAGTTGAGATCTCCAGTAGCTTTTTGCAGCTTCAATGTCTAGAGACATGGTGTAATGAATAAATGAAGAATAATTGAACAACTTGGGGGGCTCAAGCTCAAAGTAGATTCTGTGGAGCACATTCATTATGATTCGGGTGGTCCATCCATCGTAAATAGCATGATGAATGGTCCATAAAAAGTGAGCACCCTGTATTTCGTCCTCAATGAGACTGTACCGACTAAGTTCAGAGCCATAGCTCATCTCTAATCCTTGGGAAGAGTGGATATAGGTATGTAGATCTGCAGGACTCTCACTCCAGCTAGGAGGACCATTAAGGAGTAACTGGACGCAGGTCCCGTCAATCATTACAATCCTGGTTCGCAAATTAGCACAAAGAAAAAAGGTGCGTTCCCAAGCAGCCTTGAATCTACCAATATCTATCGTCTTGGTGAGGCGATAGACGTATTTGGCGATATGTGAGCCGGGCTGCATTGCAGACAGGGCCATGAGACCCTCCTGGAACCCTGTGCAAGGGTAAGCGTCTTCGATGGAATAGGCGGCAGGTAGCGAAAGTTGAGTCCTCATATCTTGGCCCAGGATCAAATCGCGCAAAGGCTCCTTCAGAAGGCTGAAGGAAGCCAAGGTGGAATGCAACTTCTTGGGCTCGGAGCGATGAGCACGTTTAGCCACAGCTAAAAGTCGGGGATCATCAAATATATCCTTGACTGTCAATGAAATGCCAGACTCTCTTGCAATATTAACCAGGCGAATGCCAGTGATTGAATCGCCCCCCAAACTCAAGAAGCTGTCATCCTTTCCAATAGAGTCAACCGGAATGGATAAAATATCCGACCAGATCTTTTGAAGCTGGACTTCCATCAGGGTTTCAGGGGCACGTTTTTTGCCACTGTTGAGTGAATAGCTAGACAGAGTTGGCTGCGAGAGAGTTGAAACCAAGCGTTTCAGCTCATTTCTGTCGAGCTTGGTAGATGTAACGGTCGGCATGTAGCGGCAGGGAATAAAGAACACGGGAATCATGTACTTGGGCAGTGCGACATTCAGTTCACCGACAGCAGTGGTAAGTCTCTCTTGGATACTCTCGTCCATCGGCAAAAACAAGCTTGCGGCAATTTGGAGACTGTTATTGACGGTGACCTTCGTTGCATCAGAGAAAGAAAAATAGGCAATGAGATTCGAGCCATTTTCCCCCTTGAAGACATCAACAGCAATTTGACGAATACCTTTCAGTGATAGCTGAATATGATGCTCAACCTCGCCGAGTTCGACGCGGAGACCGCGGATTTTAACCTGGGTATCCTTGCGGCCAGCGAACTCAATAGTGCCATCAGGGTTATATGAGCAAAGATCACCGGACCTGTAGAAGCGGCCCCAATGCTGGCTCTGGTAAAGAGGAGCCCATTCGGGTGAAGCAGTGACCACAGAAGCCGTCCGTACAGGGTCGGCCAAGTACTCACGAAGCAAAGTAGGTCCTTGTACAACAACCTCACCAATAGTACCGGTGGGAGCAAGACGGCCAGGATTATCCGGATCAACAATCCAGCAGTAGCCCCCTACGGGGTGTCCCACTGTCAGAGGCGACTCAGAGACAGACTGCCACTCATGTAGTGTACTGAAACAACAAGTCTCTGCGGGCCCCCAGCCGTTGATAAGACGAAGTTTGCCGAACCAGATATCAAGAAGGTCACGACCAACAGCCTCGCCAGCAAGAAGTAAGAGCTCAAGTGACGAGACTTCTTCAGGTTTGAGAGTTCGGACGAATGATGGAGTAAGATACGCCCAATTAATATGCATATCTCTGATGAACTTTCCCAAATTATTCAAACGGACCTCCTCAGATGGCATGTAGATTGAAGCACCAGTGACCATTGGGCCAATGATCTCACCTATGGACAAATCGAAAACGAAGGCAGCGAACTGGAGCATTCGAACTTCAGGTGTTAGTCCAAGACGCTTGGCAATGCCAATCGCACTGGTGCAAACGGAGCCATGCTCCATTACGAGGCCCTTTGGCGTCCCGGTGCTTCCAGAAGTGAACAAAACATAGATAGCATCGCGAGCGGAGACATTGACTGAAGGACCCAATTGACCAGAATAACCTTCCGCCAGGCTCTTGTCAAGTCTATCAGAAACTTGAATGACGTTTTCAACAAGCTTCGTACATAGCTCTGTATTCGAGGGTGAGGCGAGAGCAATCTTGGCACGGGTCTGACCAGTGACTTGTTGTAGGCGTTGAATTGGATGCGAATGGTCGAGGGGTACCCAGGCAGCACCGGCCTTGTTGATAGCCAAAATAGATACCATGTGCCAAATCGACTTCTCAAAACAGACCGGAACGAAGTCGCCAACCTTGACGCCAGTAGCAACAAGATGATGAGCAAGTCTGTTAGCCATGGTGTTAAGCTCGCCATATGAAAGTTCACCGTCCCACGCGAAAATCGCTGGTGCATCAGGGCGGATATTGGCCTGTCGTTCAAAAAGGATATGAAAACATGTGTCGATTAGCTCAGTGCTATTTTCGAAGTTCCATTTCATAGCCTGTGCAAGATCTTGAGGACCAGAAATTGAGATGGACTTGAGTGGGGTTTCATCCTCCTTAAAAAGCTGTTTGGCGACATGATCAAACTGATAAGATAGCGCTTCTATGGTATGCCCGGAGAGAATAGAAGAGTCATATGTAAGTAACAATTCAATAGAGTCGTCAAACATATGACCTTGTATAACCAGGGGATAGTTGAAATAGCCTTGCATCAACTCCTCAGCTGAGCCACCCTCAGTAACATCACGCACCATGAGCACATCGGACGAGTCTCCCGACTGATTATTAACAGAATCTAGATAAGTGCGAGGTTGGATAACAAATAAGCTGGAGAAATCGCAGGCCTCCTTAATATCGGGCCCAAGTTTCAATATATTAGACAGACCGTACTGTTCAAACGATACCATTTCTGTTGCTTGGGACTGGACCATTTGCAGATACTTTGAGACAGTCTGCTCGCCATCAAGTCGAATACGGACAGGAACCGTAGTAACAACAGGGCCAGGCATATTCATCAAACCAGGAACTGGGGTCTGACGCCCAGAGACGCTGGTACCAAAGCATACATCATCGGCATTACAGTAACGAGCCAACAGTAATGCCCATGTAGCGCGAAGAATGGTTGCTTTGGTTATGACCGAGCTAGATGTTCCAGGAAGAACTATCGTCTTCTCGAAGTTGCGAATGACCCCGCAAAACGTGTCAGTTGCTCGGGCTCGAGGGAAAGATGCTTTAGTTGCATTATCAAGTTCGTTCCTCCAATACCGCGCAACCACATCGTTGTCCAATTCCAATGTGAATTTGACAAAGTGAGCATATGGAATGGGCTTCGATATTTGGTGGCCACGGTAAGCATCATGAAGGACCTGTAGCATAACGCGCAAAGTCCATCCATCAAAAATGGCATGGTGGAGGGTCCAAACTACATAGTCATCACCATTTTCCGCTTGGGCGAGAGTAAATAATGACAGCGGAGAGCCGTATGTCATGTCTGTGCGCTTCACTTCTGCCATCACTGATGCCAAAGTGCGAGACTTGGTCTCCCACTTGACAGATTCTTTGATGACGACTTGAACTGTATTGCCATTCTTCAGGAGCACAATCCTGGTCCGTAGGTTGCCGCAGAGTGCCACAGTCTGCTCCCATGCAGCTTTGATCCCATCAATATTAACATGGTTTGGCAGGCGGTAGACATATTTGCCCATATATGAGCCGGGCTGCTTCACTGATAATACCATCAACCCTTCCTGGAACTTTGTACATGGCATAATATCCTCAACCAGCTGTTCGGATGTCAGGTTACACTCTTCTCGTAGGCCATTGCCAGCACAACACTTATAACTGTCTTCATCAAGGAGACTATATGGCGATACATGGAGAACTTTGTCATTGATGATGTTGGCTTCCTTGGCCTGAGTAGCGACAGCAAAGAGCCGAGGGTCGTCAAAAATAGCCTTAAAAGTGATGTCGATTCCCGCATCACGAGCCTCAGAAATAAAATGGATAGCAGTGATCGAGTCACCACCAATCCTCAGAAAGCTATCGTCAAGCCCAATGGATGCCGGAGGGAGCTTCAAGAGGCTTGCCCACAGCGCCTGTATTCGTTTTTCCATTTCCGTTTCGGGTGCTCGTTTGTTCTTGCTGATTAGGGAATAATTTGCTATTTGCTCTTGCGAGAGTTGGGAGGCGGCCAACCGGAGGGTCTTCATGTCCATCTTTGTTGATGTGATGAAAGGCATAAAGCGGCATGGGATGAAGATTGTCGGGATCATGTAGCGAGGTAGTGTCACGCTCAGCTGGCCAGACATGGCAGAGAATTCCTCCTCAAGTTCGGGACTTAATTGCAGAAAGATATCCTCAGCTTCAGGGGCATTGATTGCTGCAGCAGCAATATCATGACTGTAGCACAGATACGCAATGAGAGTAGGGCCAGTGTCTGACTCAAAGATGTCAACAGCTATTTGACAGACATTTTGCAAAGCCTCTCGAATATTATATGCTACCTCTCCGAGCTCAATTCGAAGGCCGCGGATCTTGACTTGGGTATCCTTTCGACTGGAAAACTCGATGCTACCATTTGAGTTATACGAGCACAAATCCCCCGATTTGTAAAATTGATTCCATAAGTGATGCTCACGTCGGGGCGCCCAGTCAGGTAGAGAAGTGACCATAGCTGCTTCAGTGCGCATGGAATCGCGAAGGTATTCTCGCAATAGCGTTGGGCCCTGTATAACGACTTCTCCGAGAGTGCCAGTTGGGGCCAGCTTTTGAGGATCTTGTGGATCAACAATCCAACAGAACCCACCCACTGGTTTACCTATTGTGAGCGGAGATTCGTCTATGGACTGCCATTCATGTAATGTGCTAAACACACACGTCTCTGCAGGGCCCCAGCCATTAAACAAACGGACCTTCCCGAACCATAAGTCAAGGATATCCCGAGAGACAGCTTCGCCTGCAAGCACGAGCAAATCCAATGTAGGAACATCCGCGGGGCTTATTGTTCGTATGAATGAGGGCGTTAAAAACGCCCAATTGATATTGGTATCCCGTATATAATCTGTAAGTCCGTTCATACGAATTTCTTCGGATGGGATACAGACGCAAGCACCTGATATCAGAGGAGCAACAATTTCACCAACCGACAAGTCAAAGGCAAAGGTAGCAAACTGCAATATTCTAACTTCGGAATTGAAGTCAAGTCTTTTGGTAATAGCAACTTGGCTTGTACAAACAGATCGGTGCTCCATAACAAATCCCTTCGGTACCCCAGTGCTCCCTGATGTGAAAAGCACATAGGCGGCATTGTGAGGAGAAACGTTGCTCTCTGGCCTTTCGAGCCTCGGCTCAGACTTCTGCAGGATTATATCCAGCTCAGGGCCGATCTCAACCGTCTTGCAGTTGGGGGTAGAAAACACAGCTTTAGTATCGGATGATACCAGCGTTAGTCGGGCATGTGTCTGGGTTGCAATTGATCGCAGGCGCTGAGCTGGATGAGAAGGATCAAGCGGCACCCAAGCACCACCAGCTTTATTAATGGCCAGAATGGCAACCACATACCATGCACTTTTGTTGAAAAGAACATGGATTAAATCCTCAGTTTTGACATCATGCTTCTTAATCAAGTGAACAGCTAGTCTGTCTGCAGCTTGGTTGAGTTCTCGATAGGTGAACTGGAAATCCCATGCGCAAATGGCTGTCGCATCAGGTCGAACTTTTGCTTGATCTTCGAATAGGTGGTGAAAGCACGACTCTATTATATGTGGCTGGTCTCTGTTCAGCAACTGGAATTGCTGTAGGTCCCATGGGCCTGAAACTGAAATCGCACTTAAAAGCTTATCCCCTGGTACAATGAGCTGTTTAATAACATGGTTGAACTGATGACAGATAGCTTCAACTTGAGCTTCATCAACCATTCCAGAATCATATGTAACGTCCAACCCAATACTATCATCGGAAACCCATGTTTGCATCACAAGCGGATAATTGAAGTAGTTATGCATCGACTCTTCGGACAGTGCCTGCTCCTCGCTTCCATAAGCCAAGATCTCTTGAGCAGGATCTTTAAATATGGAAGTCAAATGTTTCTCCGGTTGAATGACTAACAAGTTCGAAAATTGGCAGATATCTCTGGCATCTTCGCTCAGCTTTGAAATATTTTGAAGGCCATATTGCTCATAAGGCACCATCTCAGATGCATGTGCATGTATTTCTTGGAGGAAACCTAGTATCCGGTTATCGCGGTCGACGCGGACCCTGATGGGAACGGTTGCAATCATTGGACCAGGCATATGGCTTGAGCCATGAATCGGAGCCTGACGCCCTGATACTGTTGTCCCGAAGCAAACATCCTTGGTATCACAATAACTGCTCAAGAGCAGAGCCCAGGCTGCACGAATAACGGTGGCCCGAGATGTAGGAAGCTGTATCGTGGCAGGAAATGGAAATCTTTTCTTCATCACTCGCCCTGCCGGCAGTGACGTAGCTTTGTGTGGATTTGGGGGATTCGGTGTTTTCGCTGCGTTTGGTGTGTGGACAATGCGAGGAAATATTGCTTGCTTGGCCCCCTGAAGCTGATTTCGCCAGTAACTACCCGCAGCTTCATGGTCCAGAGATTTTGTATACTGGATAAAACCACAATATGGCCATACAGGGGGGGCTATAGAACCATGATAGCTGTGGTGTAAAGTGTCGAGGATGATACGGGCTGTCAAGCCATCAAAAACTGCGTGGTGAATGATCCAGATAAAATAGGAAGCGCCGGATCTTTCTTGAACGAGCCCGTAGCGACATAGTCGAGTGTTATAGCTCATCTGAATGTTTCGTGTCTTCTTTACAAAAGAGCGTATATCAGATTCTTTCTCCGTATTTTCCCACGCCACATCGTTGCTGATTGTGGCCTGGATCGTCGTATTTCTGGCCAACGCAATTCGCGAGCGCAGGCAGCCACATATTGCTATCGTACGTTCCCATGCCATCCTGAATCGAGCAACGTCTATATGAGAAGGCAACCTGTAAACTTGGCGTGTGATATAAGAGCCCGGCTGCTTCATCGCCAAAGCCATGAGCCCTTCTTGGAGTGTTGTGCAGGGATATGCATCTTCAATAGTTTGGTCGTCTGTTAGTCCACACATTGTCTGGATCTCGCTCAGTATAGAATCTTTGTGTGTGGGCAATAAACTGAACGGTTCTGGCGCTGTCGTATGTGCATTTTGATCCAATTCAGCTTCAGTGGCCATGGCATCAAGTTGTGGAGACAGCATTATTGATGCCGGTGTGAGAAAAATACCGTAATCTTCGGCTAAAGACACCAGCTCAATGGCCGTGATTGAATCTCCTCCTAACCGCAGAAAGCTGTCACTTGTTCGGATTTCGTGGGGAGATAGGCGTAATATCTGAGCCCACAAGAAGCTGAGAACAAGCTCTATCTCTTTGGATGGCCTGCCGCTATCGGGCAACCCCGATGCAGACTTTCGTGAAAGTTCCGCAACATGTCTTCTCTTCTCCTTTGCTGATACCCTAGCAGATCTTGGTGTCGCCCCTGTGAGTTTCTGCCGCAGTGCGTCCTCATCCACATCACCGAAGCCAGTTGTTGGAATAGTGTCCAGAATAACCCATTTCTTCGGGAGGATACTCTTTGCATTTGGTCCGTGTGATTTGACAAGTTTCTTAAGCAAGCTTTTGCGAGCCTTTTTCGCGATAAGTGAAGTCTGTAATTCTTCCGAGCCAATTAGCCCTGCAACGGCAAGGGCTACCGTCCATAGCGATTCGGATCCTGCTTCAGCAATGTTGATAACCTTAGCCTGGGCAATAAAGACATCTTCGAGCAAATACGTCTCGAGAAGGCTTTGATCTATCACATCATGGTCCATTATGAGGTGCTGTGATAAAGTAAATAAGCAAAAGCTGTAATGTCAATAGCTTAAACCTCAATACAAAGCTTCATCTAGAAGTTTGACAATATGGAGAATGACGTTGTGAGAAGCAATCTCCGTAGAAAAGACGAGACAATGAAAGCCATGAATGCACATTCACCTAAGAAAATCGTATCATTTGTAAATAAAAGGCTGCATTATAATCCTCTAGCACATGGCTGTGTATTACGTGATTTAAAGACTTCTAGAAACAGTTACATTTTGCATCACCACGTGGGATGCACAGGTTGATCCGCGATCCCAATGATGTGAGGCTACTGGGGCCGGTCAAGTAACTACCAGTTAGAGGACCCAGTAATGGCGTGGGATAGGGCGGTGGCATTAGTACGAGAATGTCCTGAATGATCAATATACGCATATTACTTCATTCTTCCAAATAGCTAGGCTGAACGCTCGATATCCGAGATCAAATGGGCCGTTAAGATTCTTTCCGGGAGAGTTACCCGCGGAGACACACTAGTTCTTCGCAGTTTTCTGATTCCTAGTTTTTCGGCACGCGAGGATAGACGGAGTAGTAATTATGACGGAGCGCAAACATGAGCGAAGGATCACCCCAAACAGGGGGGCAAGCACACCACACATACTGTTCGACTGATCAGGCTGGCTCCAACAGCCAGCAGCGCCGTTCACCTGTTGCTGTAGCTAGACATGTTGACAGACATATCATATCATATTTTCGTAGCCTACTATTGGGTCCTAGTATTCCGTGCGTTTACATGTAATCCACGAGTCTTGCCAATGGCGGCGTCGGAGCATACATTGGTGTGGGAGAAGAGTAGGCTGAAGTGGAAGATGCAGTCTGGCAAGCCATCACAAAAGCCATTTTCACATGAATATGGTCTGTCGATCTTTGATGCAGAAACATTGTGACACCGTGGCTAGCGGTATCCATCAATTGAGACTCTGGACATGAGATATTAGGGTACAGTACCCGTTCGTTAACGCCACGGGAGATCTTGACAAGTTGGGTGGGTCGTTGGTTGGCTGTGTGTAGCAACAATCCTCCCATGAGTATCCTCCAAGAGTTTATCCAGGACCTTATTAATCCATCAAGCTTCTGTACCCTTAGAGTACTTTAGCTATGCACTGAAGGGCTGCCTATCCGGAAGCTTTCTAGGGCGAATATTCTATGTGCGGAAGAACTAAAGCGCCGGTTCTAGAAGATTATCAGGTACCCGTCAGGTATACCCCACGTGAGAAGCTGGAATCGGAAAACTCCATCGCGCCCCTGACGACATGGTTTCACCAGACGACCTGTCTCCTAACAAACGCGAGTCCACGCTCTCACGCATGTCACCCCCACCACAGCGCGCTTTCCCAGCAATCGGATCATCAGTGGTCAGGCTGCCTGGCTCATATGTAGCCGTCTCTTGGTGATGTTGCATCTTCGCTGATGAGCACGCTCAGTCTCGCCGCCGGTAGCGGCCGGCGTGCTTCAAAGGGTCTTTTATTGGGGTTTTCTCGTCACCGATGGTGCCGGGCGCATAATGCATCTTTTTGGAGGGCGCAGTCGCAGGGTCTAAGAGGTGTCCTCAATAGCTACAGCCGAAGACAAAGGCATACTTTAGCCGGTGAGAATCATAAGTCCAATCGATTGCTGGTGCATAATACTGACAAGGAATGGCTAGTTCCATCGCAGGCACGATACAACGAAATAGGCGTGCAACAATTAAGCTCTCATGTGTTCCAACAAATATTCCCCGACGGATCTAAACCACCTCCGGACGAACTGGTTCAGTTAGCCAAAGATCACTTGCAACGACATGATCTGCTTGGTAAAAACACCGACGACTCCACCCCGATCGCATTCGATCTTCCGCCACTTCAAGGTCGAAGCCTCGACGAACATTTCTATAAGCTCGGCGTAGACTGTGCACAGCCTCACTTGAACTTTGCTAAACAGTTTGCGCGTGCAAGCGTGCCACCAAAACCAAGGAAATGGGTTCGTCGGAGCGGTTGGACCAAGTACTATCCAGATGGGCGCACAGAGCAGGTGCACGCACCAGATGAGGAGATGCTTTGTTTCGATACTGAAGTTATGTGGAAAGAGAGTCCATTCGCCGTAATGGCCTGCGCATCAAGTCCGTCAGCTTGGTATGCATGGTTATCTCCTTGGCTGCTGGGTGAATCAACAAATGACCGGCACTTAATACCGATGGGTGACCCGAACAAGGACCGGGTGATTGTGGGACATAATGTGGGATTCGATCGGGCCAGGATTTTGGAGGAGTATGATGTCAAGCAAACAAGAAATGCGTTCATGGACACCATGTCCCTTCATGTGGCAGTCAATGGCATGTGCTCGCAACAGCGACCCACTTGGATGAAGCATAAGAAAAACCGCGAACTCAGAGAGAGGGTTGCCAGCCAAGCGCCGGACCATGAGCTGGCGGAACTCCTGAGCAACAGAGGCATGCATGATGAGGAAGAGCTTTGGGTGGAGAGGAGCTCGGTAAACTCGCTTCGAGACGTCGCCAAGTTTCATCTTAATGTCTCTATTGATAAAGCTATACGCGACGACTTTGGCGAGCTAGATCGGGACGGCATATTGGCCAAACTTGACGAGCTGATGGACTACTGCGCGGCCGATGTCTCCATTACGCATAGAATCTACCAGATTGTGTTTCCCAACTTCTTAGACGTTTGTCCACACCCTGTCAGCTTTGCTGCTCTCCGGCATCTGTCATCCGTTATTCTACCAGTCAACAAGTCATGGGACGCCTATCTTTCCAACGCAGAAGCTACATATCTTGAGCTTTCAGATGCTGTCCAGGAGAGGTTGGCTGGGTTGGCAGAGAAGGCTTTGAAAATTAAGGCACAGCCAGAGATGTGGCAGAATGACCCATGGATGAGGCAGCTTGATTGGTCTGGTCAGGAGATTCGAATGGTCAAAGGGAAACGAAAAAATGATCCGCCGAGACCTGCCGCGAGACAGAAGAAGCCAGGCATGCCACAGTGGTATAAAGACCTGTTCCCCAAAAATGACTCTCCGCTCAGCATTTCGGTCAGAACTCGCATCGCCCCATTGCTATTGAGATTGGCTTGGGAGGGCCATCCACTTGTCTGGTCAGATCAGTATGGTTGGGTCTTTCGGGTGCCACGAGCGGAGATGGCAAAGTATATGGCGAAACAAATGGCGCAATGTTTTTTTGGTGACGCGGAGCCTGCCCTGCGGGATGACAGAGTACATGTCTATTTCAAACTACCACACAAGGATGGCCCTTCTGCACGTTGTGTAAACCCAATGGCCAAAGGTTACCTGCCCTACTTCGAGAAGGGCATACTCTCATCCGAATACTCGTATGCAAAAGAAGCGCTAGAGATGAATGCTTCCTGCTCATACTGGATCAGTGCACGCGACAGAATCAAATCGCAAATGGTTGTTTACAAAGAGGATTTATCCCCAAGTGCAAAGTCTGAGGAGAAGAGCGCAGGTTTCATTTTGCCGCAGATAATTCCCATGGGGACAATCACGCGCCGGGCAGTCGAAAATACTTGGCTGACGGCCAGCAATGCTAAAAAGAATCGAGTTGGCTCCGAGCTTAAAGCAATGATCCAGGCACCAGAGGGCTACTGTTTTGTAGGAGCTGATGTAGATTCGGAGGAGCTCTGGATTGCCAGTTTGGTAGGTGATGCTACATTCAAACTACATGGCGGTAATGCTGTTGGCTTTATGACGCTAGAGGGGACGAAGGCTGCCGGTACCGATCTGCATTCTCGCACCGCGTCCATCTTGAGTATCACAAGGAACGATGCCAAAGTGTTCAATTATGGCCGCATTTACGGCGCAGGCCTCAAGTTTGCAGCAACCCTTCTGCGACAGTTCAATCCTGGGTTGTCAGAAAAGCAAACTATGGAAGTCGCTTCAAAGCTTTATGCAACTACCAAGGGAACCAAAACTAGCCGTAAGGCCCTACATAACAAACCGTTCTGGAGAGGAGGAACGGAGTCGTTTGTCTTCAACAAGCTTGAGGAATTTGCTGAGCAAGAACACCCTCGAACCCCTGTATTAGGAGCTGGTATTACCGAGGCATTGATGAGCCGATTCATAAACAAGGGTGGTTACTTGACATCCCGAATCAACTGGGCCATTCAGTCATCAGGCGTCGACTATCTCCACTTACTTATTGTGGCTATGGATTATCTCGTCAGGAGATTTAATATCGATGCTCGTTTGGCGATAACGGTACACGACGAGATACGCTATCTGGTGAAGAATGAGGACAAATATCGTGCAGCAATGGCGCTTCAGGTGGCCAACATCTGGACTCGAGCCATGTTTTCACAGCAAGTAGGGATTGACGACCTACCTCAGTCCTGCGCTTACTTTTCTGCCGTGGATATCGACCATGTTCTGCGCAAAGAAGTCGACATGGATTGCGTTACGCCGAGTCACAAAACACCAATACCACCAGGAGAGAGCTTAGACATTCAGACATTACTCGACAAGGGCGACATCGCTATGCTCAACTCCTCCGTTGTTCCCGATGAGAAATATTCCCCCAAGCCCGAAAACGTTGAATACGTGCCCCGCATTCCTGTCATGCGGGCTCTTTCAACTGCCACTGGAAGTAGTTCTTCCTTTATCAAGGCGCAAATATGCAACGATGAGCAGGAGCTGCGGGAACTGCTGAAAGCTGCCCGCAAGGTCGAGCCGCCAGAACTAAAGCCAATGAGCAAGAGGTCGCTCAAGTCTGTGCTTCCATACACAGCACACCCTGAACTAGTTCCGATGATGGATGAACCAATATCAGTTTCAGAAGCAATGAATCTAAAATATCGGAACCAAGGCCAAGACGCGAAAGCAAAATGGTCGTGGACAAGAAGCGCTGGGCAGATAGCGCGTCCTAGCTCAAGAATATGATGAGCTGTATTACAACAACGAGTTCTTTTCTTACGGCCGAAACCAAAACGGGGGGGCAAAGCGAGTGTTTTCATTTGATTTCTCTTCTTGAAGATACGGCGTTTACTTCAGCTATCAACCAGGAGGTTTTTGTTAAAATATCATTTCGAATGGCGTTTGGTCAAGGTACGAAGAGGAAGGCGGTTATGTTATGAAGGATTGTCTTTATAGGCAGTATGTGTATCAATGTTAATGTGGTTTCCTAGCAAGGGGCGTTGTTTATTTTGGTCCGAGGGGCTGGGTGGCTGTTTCGAATTGGGTTATCTATGTACCATCACCACGTTATGAAGCGATACCAAGTCGAGATGTATACTATCATTATTAATCGTAATCTGAGGCATTTTAGATTTCACACCTAGAAGCAGATTCCTTGACTACCTAAGGTAGTATCACTAACTGATCTAGATTGACTGATGGCCGCGGCACTTCCATTCTCATGGTCCATTGCCGGTGCGGGGCATCACTGAATAGTGGCGGTTTCTAGTAGTGGGCTGTTGAGAGGGGCAGCAGTGAGTCTGTTCACTCCACTCCCCTACTCCGTACAGTAACGTCCATTTCTCCAGCATGCACTGTTCCGTCGCAAGTTAATGAGGCTGTGAGGGGCAATTGCAGCGGTTCACCAAGGATTACGTAGCTGCAGGTACTTCAGTACCTCACCACGCCTTTCGCCTTCTTGATGATGGAGCCTTGATGACGAAAGCGTCACTGCATTGGCTTCTACAGTGGTGTAACATCTTGCAAGCTGCAAACGCCATGATCGAACGCCAAATCTCACCACCAGCCTGACCACTTCAACAATCCTGCCCGTGGAATATCCAAAATCAGTTGAAGCGCCATGGCGACTACAGAGGAAGTTGTGCGCAGGCTCACGGAGTCTCGCCCTCCTGCTACAGATGCTGCTACGTACTTGACCATTGTAGAGATGTCACTTTCGCCTGAGATCCTGCCGGCTCTGCTTGAAATCCTGGAAGATGTTGAGCTCACCAATGACATTGGCTGGGACATGGTTGAAATGTTGATTTCGGTGCCGGGCAGTGAGGACTGCCTGGAAAGCATAGCTCGCCTGGGCAACCCGCGAGAAGTCATCCTCAAGGTGTTGGAGGTGATGGATAAGAGGTGCAGTGGTGGCGTTCAGGCTGACGATGATGAGGACGAGGGAAAGAAAGAGGAGGAAGAAGGTGAAGATGATCAGATGACTGGCGAGATAGGCAAAGTTCAGGATCCGCTGGCGCACAAGCATTTTGTCACACTTTGTGGCATGCTAGGAATTCTACACAAGAGACTGCAGGTCAAGGCTCCGTCAAGATTCCTACACACGACTCTCGAAACGGTTTCCAGGTGCTACGATGCAACCGACGCGTCCTCCACCGCAGCCGTCATTGCTCTAGTGCAGTCGTTGGCATGCCGGACACGGCCTCCGCTGCCAACAAGAAAGTCCAGCACCAAGTTGGATACGCCATTCCAGGACAGTGATCCAGCAAAGACGGCGCCGGATCCAGAGGGAGAAGGAGCAGGCCAGGCAAATGAGGGAGAACACCAATCAATCACTCGGCTACTCCAGTCGTTTATGACATGCGTCATCGAAGCCTATGTCAACTCTAATGGTCTCGAATGGGCTTCTCGAATGCTTGAGTACACATATCCTGAGAGGATAGTGCCAGGGAGACGAACCATGATGCAAGCGTTCAAAGAGACGGATGAGCTTCAGTCCAGGGACGCCTTAGTTGGACAGCTTGTGGTAAGTCAATATCATACCAAGCCGACTTTTATTCCCTCCTCACTGGCAGTGAAAAATGCTAACCCCCTTTTCCCCAATGCTAGGCCCTCGCTGGAGACGTTGGCTTGTCTGGCCTGCCCCGTTCCGAAATGAAATTGCTTCTAGAAGCACCCGTCTCTCGGAATCCTCTCACTGTCGAGTTCGACCCCGACATTCCGGACCAAATCAAGTTTTCTACTGGGGGTGTTCTCTGCCTTACAGCATATTGGATGTTTGCGTCGGATGTCTTTGACGCGCACCGCAGCCTTCCAAATAACCGCATGTTTCCAAGCTTCATGTTTCCAGATCACCACCTCCTATTGCAGAAATTTATGGGCGAGGAACCTCAAGCACAAATCGCGCATAATCCTGGATCGGTGGAGGCACTTGTCGTCATGGCCATCTGGCTGGACGGCAGAAAACAAATTTCAAGTGAAGAAGGCAAAGATACTGAAACTGGATCTGGTTTTATGTCATACCACCATCTCCTAACCTTGATTTCTGTCTTTCACCAAAATCTCCGCGTCCGCAATGCTGCTACATTCATGGCCGGTACAGTCCTACACGCAGACCCAGACGAAGATGGCCGACTAGCCATCTTGGAAGACCTTCTTGAGAATTGCATGTTCCCATCGCTCCAGGCTTGCGCAGTATCATGGTTACGGGAAGAGATCATTGCCGCTCGCACAGCAGACTCCACAAGCCGGTTTGCCAGCCCGGATTGTTTCGAGACGTTACAGTACACACTATTCCCAAGCCTCACGTATCTCAAAGAAGCCGATACGCCGACTCTTTGGGCGTTCTGGACACAAAACGCACCACTCCATCTCCAAGTCGCCAATTTCGCCCTGTTCCTTTTCAGCAGTGAGATGTACAAGGCCCTAATTCCGGCCGGAATGGGTGCGGCTATTGAACACCGATACGTGGAGCCACTACTGCATGCTGCCCAGGTCTTAGAGAAGGCTACTAAAGAGGGCGAGGTCGAGGCGGAGGAGCTGAATGGTGAGGTTCTCATGCAGCTTAGTATATTGGCGGACACTCTCGGCCGTGTGCCGCTCCATTAACCTTTTTGTGACACTGGAAGTGTGAAGGTATGAGAGAATTCAAGCGTACACGGATTCGACTAGTTCTGCATGAGCATACGGTCCGGTGAAGTCAATGTCAAGCTCATCCTGCATATAGCTAAAGTAGAGCAATAGTGGAGACGAATGGGGAAACAAACTCTGTTACAGCCCCTTTGAACAAAGACCACAGAAAGGAAAAAAGAGCAAGGAGTGACATGCCAGGAGCATTCTATGATATGTTTTGTATTTATGTGTGTGATATTCATCTAGCAGATAAAATGAAACTGATAAGATGTCTATACAAGCGGGCGGGCGAAGAAGCCAAGCCTGTCGGAGGGTTTCCGCAAAGCCACAGATGAACGGCGCTCATAGTATCAGAGATGATGTTGTAGCAGTGAGATTCTTCATGTCGTGAAAATTGCGCAACTAGATAAGACATTTGTCAAATATACAAAACAGACGCTGGTGACTTATTTATGCTCTATTTTACAGGTATCGTTCGTCAACGAAAGAAAGAAAGAAAGGACGCCAGCGCTATTCAGCGTCTCCGGTCCTTATCATGATCGCGATGCCGGTCCCGATGTCGGTCGTGATCTCTATCTCTTTCCCTGTCTCTATCCCTTTCCCTATCGCGATGCCTTTCCCGGTTCCCATCTCGTTCTCGCTCGCGCTCCCGCTTGTAGCTGTCTTCATTTTGGCGACTCTCTTTCCGTTTGCTCTCTTCGCGCCTGTATTCAGACAACCGCGGTCGTTGCTTCTTCTTGCCGTTTTGATTCCAGCCGCCGAGGTCCTCGTCTTCCTTGAGCTCCTTGGCGCCGAGGCCAAGACGATTTGGTCGCCGCTTGACCTCTTTTATTCTGACACCACCGTCCTCGCCGTTCCAACCCATGCCACGTAGGAGCGCGGCTCCGAACTCTTCGACGGGCATCGCCTCGTAGTCTTTGGCTGTGGGCATAGCGCCAGCGGACTCAACGTCGCGGCGGTAGGCGTCGTCTTCGTTGATTGGCGGTTGAGCAATAGTCTTGTGTTTTGAAGGGGCTTTTCCAAGCAGGGCATCCATGGCTTCGTCGTCAGCACTGCGTTTAGCGGAGGGTCTGTCACTTTTGTCTTTGTCTTCTCGTTGTTCGGTACCATCGTGGGCGTCTGGCCCTGTCTCTGCATCTTCTTCGCGCTCCTCTCTAGATGGTTTCTCCTTGATGGTCAGACCCCATTTGAGATCCTTATCTTGATCGGCGGGCTCAGTCTCGACTGTATTGCCGTTTTTTTCTGCCCTCGCCTCTGCTGGGAGCAAGTTTTTCCCTTTTCGTTGACCCTTTATTTCGTCTTTCCAGTTGCGGTTCGCCTGTCTCTCAATGACGAACTCCTTCTTCACAGCTTTCTCATCCCAGCTTTTCCTTTCTAATTCCGCCCCTTTTGCGCCGAACCCAATGATTGTCTCGTGTTTTCCATAACGCACAATTTCTTCGCCTTCCGAGTCTAATGCGCCGCCCCAGGCATTGGATCGCGGTCGTTTTCCAAGGGTTGACGGTGGGTTGGGGCGCGATGGCTTGCTGGATGAGGACCCTGCACCAAACTTGATGGCTATACGGCCCTTGCCCAGTTCTGACATTATGAAAGACAGCCGAGGATCCGTGGAAGACTATCGATGCGAGTCTGAAGGCTCACGGTAAGAATCAAGAACCTTGTCGGCTTATCTCTTTGGCAACCATAATTCGTTGTTGTCTTTAAGTTCTTTCGTCAACAGGTACTAAGATGCCTACAGACAGCCGATGACTGATCCACATCAGTGTGGATCCCTTGTTTGCTTGGCATCAGGCAGCTGTGGCGGGCTGGCTGTTGCCCCATAAGAAAACTTTCTTGTGGCGCGGTAGAGGTGGCTGACTTGATTACATGGTAGGCCTTCTTCACCTTGAAGCCAGAACACCAAGGATGCCATGCATCGATGGAAGCGCTACAAATCGAGCCTACCAAGTCCTCTGTTCTATGACGGCGACTCGACTGTTCGTAGACCACTTATCACTGACCCTTGTACATAATAGCTAAAAAGATGCGAAAAAAGACGGTGAAATTAATCCCAGCCAACACATTAATCAAGGCAAAATACCTTAAAGTCGGATAAGTGCAGTTAATTATCCTTCAACGTGGATTAAATAAAGAAACTATGTATCGCTCGCTCACAGGCTGGGCATTCCAAGTCACGAAATGAAATAGACAAGGAATGGCTGGGCGCTCGTAGGACTTTGACGCAGTAAAAGACCGTGTGCAGACAAACGAAGCACGGTACTTGAGACGCCCCTATCCCCTCACATTGGTGCAATTTCCTTAGCGTGTTTGCATCCGACTCCAGCCGAACGCTGTTAGCTTTCAGTGGAGCATACAGTGCGGCTGCCGCCACACCAGGCGCTGAAATATTGAGTGTTGCCAGTGTTGGCTCCCCCTGTGAATCCCCCCCCCCGAAGAGCGCCCACTCGACAGAATTTGACGCCCTCCCACAGACTGGCGACACCCTCGACGGGCAGAAAAACCGTCAACAAGGGCACGACTACGACCTTTTTCATCGCCGCGCACATTGTCTTCCATCTCAGAAGACCCGTCTGAACAGCCTACGACATCCGTTTCGCCCGCAAACGGATGTCGCTACCACCGATGCTATGACTGAGGTCGGGCACGCCGACTTATCGAGGCTGCTTCAATCAAAGCGAAATGAATGCAAGTGAGTAGTATCTCAAACGAAAGAGCGATTTTTTCCGATGCCAACGATGTGTTTTTTGCATTGCTAACGGCCTCCAGTGCAATCGTGACGTCGCGGAAGAAAAAGCTGCGTGAGCTCTTCGCGGTCGCGACACAGGCCGATGGCCTACCTCAAGATGCTTTTGCGAATCCCGACGCGCCAGCAGCAACACCTGCCGAATGGCAGTTTTTGCAAGCCAGTGACATCTTACAGTACGTCCGAGCCATCGCTTGATATGTTTTTTTTATTTGCATTTGTTTATCTGCCATCGCTGTCGCGTGTTGCGCTGCTCTGACATTAACGTGTTCGCAGAGGGAAGCCTTTAAACGACTCGAATATTCCAACCAGGCCCCGATTATCACTCGAAACGTTGAGATTATCGCTCGCAAAGTCTGTTCAGGCTGTGGCCAGCTTTGTTCCCGCACCTCCGACTCCCAACATCGCCAAACAGGTTCCTCTAGTCGCGAAGGCAGTTGTACAATCGCCCGATGCTCGTACATCAGTAAAGGCTGACGCCACGCCTTCAAAGGTTCATAATCTGGCTGCTGCGATCTCGAAGAAGGCGCCGTCGATACCAAACTTACCACCGACGCCATTCCCAGCTTCTCTAATTCCTCAGCAGCCAGTTGATCAAATCGCGAAACCTGCCGAATCTGTGCCGTGCTTGCCTGCTCAAGGGATAAGAAAACAAAGCAACGAAGCGACAAACGGAGGTGATGAAAACGCAGATCATGCAGCTCCACGCCGACCTGTGCAAGTCTCTTTTCCCCCTGGTACAAAGGGCTCGCCGTCCACGGATGTCACGCCAGGCAAGTCGTCCGACTCGGATAGCAATGGTGCCACTCAGAGTTGTCAGGATAGAAACGATAGCATTAATCGCCAACCATCTCGCGCGGAAGACGGCAAGCCTTTGACCATAAAAAGCCCTCTGGATACTCCGAAGACGCATGATGCTCTGTCATCCCCAGGTTCAACCGTACCGAGTGCTGCTGCTACACCTGCAGTACACGATGTGTCTACTGATACCAGCCCCGAGCATGACGGTCCTCGGTCCCCAGAAGAAGCCCAAGAGCCGAAGGTAGCGAGTGACAAGAATGTCCAGAATGGGGAACAGAAGGAGCATAAAGATGCTGCGGCAGATTCGAGCGAACTTGGAGGGGCGAAGCAAACCGACGGTGCGGTTCCCATTCCAGATGGGGATCAGCTGTTGCAGGAAGCCATTCGATCAAGCGCTGCCGTTGATATGGCTGTTAATATTCCCGTAGACGCTCCTGTCACATCGCGAGCTTCGACTGTGGACGCAGTCACCAGTTCAGCACGGGAAGCCCCTCAGGTCGATGAAGACAATGTTCCCGCGCAACCCGCTGTCAAAGAGAAGACCAGGCCGACCACAACACCACCAGTCACCGAAGTCGCTGGTGAAGTACCGGATAGTCAAGGGGAGTCGCCAGAAGCGATGGATGTGGATGCTACTGAAACTCCCCTGGTCACCAAAACTAACAAAGATGCATCACCTAATACTCCCACACAAGTTCGCTCAATATCACCTCCACCCCCTAAATCACCGCCAAAGATAGTACCTCAAGCTCCCGAAAGGGCTGTCACTAGAGTCTCTTCCGGCGCGATGAGACTCAAGTCTGTGACAGAGATTGTTGGAGGACTACGACCCTCCAACTCCACAGACAAGCCCAACACTAAAACTTCACAACATCAACTCACGCCAGTCACAGCTACACCTCAATCCCCACCATCAAAAACCAAGTATGTTCCAATGAGGAAGGAGAAGCCCAAGGGCCAGGTTTCCACCGTCCTGTTTGGAAAGCAGCCCAAAAGGGTGGATGACAAGTCGCTGGTTTCTGGTCAGAGGGACACATTACAACCCTCAGATGACTATTACACACCACTCTTCATTCAAAACTTCACAGGGGCAACGAATTGGATGCAGCCAATAGAAAAAATCCTCTTCCACGCCAACAAGACCATTGCCACACCTGACGCTTATCTTGCTATCCAAGATCATCAGGCTTGCAAAGTGCTTCGCAGAGTATACCACTTGCAGCAACATGACAAGTGGTCTCTTCGACAACCCAAACGCTGTCCCGAGCCAACTAGGCCACCCTCGCAATGGGATGTGCTTTTTCAAGAGATGAAATGGATGAGGACGGACTTCCGGGAAGAGCGAAAATGGAAAATGGCAACAGCGAGAAATCTTGCCCGGGCCTGCGCGGATTGGTACCATGCTAGTCCTGAGGAACGCAAGATGTATCAAGTTCCTGCATCTATTCCTTCGAAGACCAGTTTGATTAATGATGTGGCGATGGCTGATGCTGATGAGGACAATGTGGAAAATCATCCAACACCCGGACTTGTACCTGGGGATGTCGAATCCCCACAACCTATGGATGAACTTCTTGAAGAGTTTCCAGAAACTGTGGCCCCATCGGCAATCTTTGCGTTGCAGGAAGAGGATGTTGTGTTTGGACTGCGACGAACTCCTGCGTCCGATAAGCTGTTGGATGAGTTACCATTGTATGGGTCGCCACTTAAAATACCCCGGTTTGACCTTACTGGTCCGGAGTACGATCCTGATTGTCAATGGCGACGACCTGCCTTGCCTCTCAGCAAGTATGTCGAAGGTCAAATGAAGCTAATTTCGGAAGGCCCTCCTCGCAAGCGTAGTCGATTTTCCTATAAAAACGAGGACTCTGAGGACGAGAAGGACAATGGATTCGACGGCGGTGCGCCTCTGGATCATGTGCGGCTCCCGCCTCCAAGCGACGAAGTGGCTTTGTTTACGCCTGAGTCAAAACACATTCGAGATCGACTACATGCTGGTCATCAGTTTCGGCCACCATCAGAGCACCCAATGCCTACCCAAAATTTCTACGAATGCCGCAGCCCTTCGCAATGGACCATGGTGGAGGACGATGAGCTCCGCGGGTTGGTTAGAGAGCATTCCTACAACTGGTCTCTTATTTCGAACATGTTGACGACAAAATCCCTATTCAACTCAGGGGCAGAGAGACGTACACCCTGGGAATGCTTTGAGAGATGGATTAATCTAGAAGGGCTTCCATCCGACATGCAAAAGACACAGTACTTCAAGGCTTATAACAGTAGGATCGAGGCTGCTCAGCGGGTTATTGCTCAACAAAACCAATTGGCAGCACAGCAAGCGAGTGCATCGGGCGGTGCTGTTACGCCAGTTCGACGAAGACAATCCACTCCATTACGGGTAGACAGGCGCCGTAACCAGAAACATCTCACACTAATTGACGCGATGAGGAAGCTTGCCAAGAAGAGGGAAACTACCATTCAAAAGCAGCAGCACAATGCCACCCAAAACGCTGCCAAGAAGACTAACGATACCATTTCTCAGCGACCGACCAAGACTCCAAGGGACTACAGCCTTTTGCGATGGGAACGTGACCAGGCTCTAGCTGAAAAGATGGCGCAATATGCGCAGCGGCAAGAAGCTCAAAGACGAGTAAGTAGACAGGCGTTACCGGCCTCAAACCCTTTCTTCCTTGCCAGTTTTGGATTACTAACAATAACTGCTTTAGGCTGCATTCCAAGCCAGGCTTCAGGGTCAAAATGCGCATATGGCTGGCACACCGGCTGCTGCCCAGGTTGGCCAGAATGGAAACCAGACTGGCACGAATAGCATTAATGGAGTAGCTCGCCCTGGCATACCAAACCAATTAGCTGTCGCCGCTGCTGCTGCCGCTGCCGCCGCGGCAGCCCAAGGACGACCTCGCGTACCTATGCAAGCACCTGCTAATGGTGTTGGTGCAGCCGGTGTACAGTCTCAAATGGGTGGTAATCTCGCACCCCCGGCACAGATGAATGGCACGCCTCAGGCTCAGATGCAGGCGATGCAGGCAATGCAAGGCTTACAAGGCCAACAACATAGGGTGGCTATGCCAAACCAGCAGCCAGATGCTAGTCTAATGATGCGGGCTCAACGCATTTCCGAGCAGCAGCGCGCAGCAGCTCAAATTCAGCAGGCTCAGCAACAGCAGAACGGTGCTGGAACTCCTGGTTCTCAAGGCCAGCAGAACTCACCAGCGATGCGGAATGGTGTAAACGGCATCACTCAGCAAAGCTTCCTGAATAACGCCCAGGCTATGATGGCTCAATTCAACGCTAATGGCGGCCACGCTTCGCCACCAGCAAGCGGTTTGCACATGCCTACTCTTCCCAATGGCACACCCCCCGGTCCTAGGATGCCCACGCAGATCCCGCCAGGAATTGCTGCACAACTCAGTCAACTCGAGACTCAGTTCAGGGCCAAGAACCCCAACTTAACCCCTGAGCAGGCCCGTCAGCTGGCCACCGAGCATCTCACCCGTGCTATGATGGCGCAACGACAGTCTGCTATGAACGCGGCTGCTGGAGCTGGACAGTCTGGCATTGCAACGAGCATTGCTGCTACGACAAGCCCTCATCAGTATGCTGCGCTGCTCAGACAACAGCAGCAACAGCAGCAACAACAACAGAAGCAGCAGCAGCACCAACAGCAAAAGCCTCATCCACAACAGCATCCCCAACAGCATCAACAGAAGCAACCGTTACATCAGCCTAAACCGCAACAGTACCAGCAGCCGCTACCACAGCAGAAGCCCTCCCAACCGCAGCCGATGCCACAAACTCAACACCAGCCGGCTCCAACGCAACAGACGCCAATGCAGCAGACACCAGCGCAGCCAACACCCAAGCAACCAACTCCTAAGCAGCCAACGCCTAAGCAGCCAACGCCTAAGCAACCAGTGCCGAAGCAGCAGCCGTCAACGCAACAGAAACAGATCCAGACCCAACCCCAGCCTCAGCAACTTCAACAGCAGAAGCAACCACAACCACAATCCCAGCCGCAGTCGCAACCGCAGCCACAACTGCAACAGCAAAAACAGCTGCAACCTCAAACTCAAGCTCAACCCCAGCCCTTGGCCCAACCTCAGCCTCCGCCGCAAGTCAGCACAGCTTCAGCCAGTCCTGCTGGGCAGGTTCAACAGCGCCAAGCTAGCGGGAGTGCGACTCCTTCTGCAAGCAAATAAAGCTCTCCTACTCAGATTTCTGCCAGGGTCCCAGAAAAAAAGTTGTCACGAGATCTTTTTCTCTCGCTTCTCTCATTTGGCGTTTCATCAAGCTCCGGTCAGGGGCGGCAATGGGTTGGTTTCCGTCTTCTTGGCGTACATGCTTCCTGCGAAGGGGTATATCGTCTGTTTCTTATTTTATCCTATTTCCCAGGGGTCTGGTTAGAGCATGGGGGAGGTCCCCCATACGTGAGGTTTATTTATTTATTTTTATTACATCACTGAATCGAAGCGTTTTTTTTTAGCGTCAGAAAGTGTTTGTATGTTTTGAGTCTTGAGGGAGGAAAACGGTTTGGTGGAGTAAGAGAGAGGGGGAAGAGAAGAGATATTCTAGGCACATGGATGATGGAGTTGTACATAGTAATCAGCGTTTAAAAACGGCAAAACGTATGTCGAGTTAACTGCGCATGAAGGCGCGCTAGAAAGAAGTAACTACATAATCCACTCAAATGAACAAAAAGTATCATCACCAACTGGTTCACCTGCTCCCGTCCCATAACAAGAAATAACCCTCATTGGGGAAGAGGAGTCAGGGGGTTACATGGGTAGAAAAATGAGATATGTAGTCATCTGGCTCCTTTCATGGTGTACCCTACAGCTAACAACTTCAAGCCAAAGGGCATTGAAGCGGTTGCTGCCCTGGATTCGCTTTGTTAAATTGGAGTTTGGGGTTGCCTTTGCACTTGCCCTTTTTTTGTCTCCTTCCCTCCTCTATTTATTCTTCATCCACCTATTTCTTCCTCTAACATTTTCCTATCTATCCATTGCTAATCCGTCGCCGCAACCTCTCAACTTCCCGACAACGCAAAAATCAAAACTACGATGTCGATCCCAAATAAAGAGATGCGTTGTTGACAAGTGCACAATCCACTAAAAGTCCTTCAAAACGGACCTTCAACGACCTGGTGGATGAAAGTAATGCTCTCGTTCGTGCGCTGGATGAGGCCCAGAAAAAAGTCAAGCCAACTCACAGTGTTGATCCTAATTACTAGTCATCTGCAGCAAACCAATAGTGAACTTACTTCTAGATGCTATGAAACTCAAACAAAATTCGCCCTGAAAGACTGTTTAGACATGAACAAAGATCAAACGGCTATCGATTGTGGCGAACTACAGAAGCCCATGATATGGTTGAAAAGTTGGAAGCAGCCACCTTTGAAGCAAAACTATATACCTAGCAAGCACAGAGATTTGAGGAAAGCGGCACGATCCGACGCGCCTTTCAGTCGCTCTTCACAGTGAGTAGACTTGGCCTTGATATCAAGAAAACTGGTTTTGGAAAGCGTGGGCGCAGCCAATCTCAATTCAAAATGGATCTTATTGAAGCATATGGCAGAGCTGGATACAATCCACAATGGTCCTTTTATGAAGTCATTGAGCGTGCTCTAGATGATGGAATCATTGCAATTGTTCCAAATTTGGAAAATGATCCATCTTCTGAAGCAGTGTCGACGTGGGAAAATCGGAACCCAAGAGTTATAATGGAGAACCATCGACAATAAAGTAGAAGCTCTGGACGAACGTCTGCCTAGATTGGACATTACTTGCAACAAGCCGGATGGTTTAGTAACCGTCAGGGATCTTGATGGCAGGCCATTAGCATTCAAAACCGACTTCCGGTCAAGGGCTCGTCATTGTATTATCGCCAACCTCAATTGCCGGCAATTTCCAGCAATTTCCAGCACCGTTGCCAATGCTGTGGCCTGTGGGTTGATCATGACCAACTAGATTGTCCATGATGATGCACTGCAAACGTACGCGAGGAAGCAAGGAAGACGATGAGGACAACGATGACCAGTAGAGAATAAAATCGGGTTAATTTTTGGCTAGTGGACATTTTATTAATAGCTTGTCAAACAGTTCTTATCCTCTTATTGAAGCCGGTGGGGCATTCCAAGTCTACAGCTCTGCTGGTCCTAAGCCAGTACTCGAGTGATCTTGTGTATACTACCTCGGGTGACGTCATAGGTATGACACAACCTCCTTCGTCTCATCTCTTGTACTAAACGTCGTTCAGATTGGTATTCTAACAAGCTTGCCTCATTGACAGACATATGAAGTTCGTGGATAGTCAAGGCCGCATCTCAAAAGAGAAACCAAGAAAGCGCCCTGGTCTAGGCTTTGAAAGAGAGTAAAGCGATACACACAGCACCGAGGCTCCAGACCCCAAACCGTCATATTCATGGCAATCAAAAAGCATAATCATGTGGGAGAAAATAAAAGGTACTGTTTCTACAAGAAAGAAAAGTACACAAAACGCCAGTTATGCTCTCGCGTACCGAGACCCAAAAGAAAAACAAATACATCATCTAATATACGTCACACATGTAGAGCCTCATACAGCGTCCCCACCGCTTCCACCACCACCTCTCCCTCCATCATTGTGCAGAAGCAGCTTGGGTTTGATAAAGTCTTCATCTAGCTGGCGGAATAGTCCAGCCGGGTCCTCCGCTGAAAATAGCTGCCGAATCGCGCCGGTTGCTGTGATTGGTGCCTGGGTGGGCGGTTCAGTGGCTGGGTGCATAAAGGCGCTTTCGTTCTGTGATGATGGTCCAGGACTTGTTCTTGAACGAGGTGAGCGACGAGCAGCTGGAGGTGGTAAATCAGAGGTATCAATGTCGCTTCCGATATCAGAGTCGTCAGGGTTGCTGCGTCCAAGCAAATCTGCTCGCTCAAAGTCATCTGGATTGCGGACCGAGTTCTTGCGACTCAGGCTGTGTGGACGAGTGCCGGTGTGTGGTGATGAGTGGCCTGATACATATGTAGCAGAGTGGTTAGAGTGGCTAGCCCCCCCTGGGAGATTGTTAAGTGCAACATTCCCATTACGACGAGGATTATATCCGATCGCGCCGCCGGAACGCTTCGCATGTAAGCCACTGCTGATAGTTTCAATGTCAAACTCGTCATCACTATCGATTTCTTCCACGACACCGGTACGAATGCCAAGAATCTCAAGCATGCGGGCCGTGGTGCCACCGAAGATGATGACAGTAAGGACAACTACGACGAGAACAGTCGCCCTCAAGGCATAGGAATTTTCTCCAGTCAAAAGAGCGGCGAGAGCTACACCTACTGCTCCACGGAGGCCGGCCCAGTAAAGCATGGCTTGATAGTTGTAAGGTAGTTCATCGGCCACTTCAACAACACCTCGTCTCCTAGCCCGGTAGCGATGGAACCAGTTGATAGCCTTGGATAGTGGAAATACAGCAACCCATCTTGCAGCACACACAGCACAGATAGTGACTATGATGAGTGGTGGTTGAAACTGAAGAGCGTTGTCGGTGAATAGTGCCAGGCCGAGATAAATGAAAATGAAATTCTCTGACAACTGAGACATAACCTGGAAAATGTATTTGGTAGTGAGCTGAGTTCGCCTCGACATATTGAAGTAGGCATAATGCTTCAGCGTGATGCCACAGAATAGCAGTGACACAATTCCTATCCTTGTGTGAGTTTTCTGATGCCACGTTGAATAGAAGATGGAAAACATACCGGACATGTGAACACCGTGGGAGAAAAAGTATGTCGCATAAGCGATGAGAATGATTAAACAGCTCTCCGTTTTAGGGAACCTTCTGACATAGGTAAACTTCAAAAGAAGAGCTGTGCCAACGCCAACAATGACGCCAATGACTAGACTGCCAAAAAAGACGAGCAAGAAAATGCCAGTTCCCTCAAAAAAGCTAAGGATGCCATAGTTACCAGCCTTGCCTTTATTGAACTTCTGTGCCGTCTCAAATATGACAATGGCAATGGCGTCGTTCAAGATGGACTCTCCAAAAATGATGGTATACAGCTTCGGGTCTACTTTGTACGTATTAAATATGGCCAGAATAGTGACGGGGTCGGTGGCCGAGAGAGTAGCGCCAACGGAAATGGCGTCAACAAATGTCATTTCCAATGACCCTGGGAGAAGGGTAAACAGCCAGAGTATAAGCCCAATGACGACGGCAGACAGAAAGGTGCCCGCAAACGCAAAGGTTAGGATGGTACCGAGATTGCGGAAGAAGTTGGCCTGATGCAGCTCGTAACCAGACGAGAGAATAATGGGCGGGAGTAGAAGATTGAAAAAGATTTGATAATCGAAGCTAATAAGGTTTCGAATCGAGTCTCCCGACGTTACGAGAAGCACGAGGCCAACAGTCATGCCTGAAGTGATATCCGCCCAGATTAGCAAATAGGATCGAAAGGGAGTGTTGACAAAGGATGGGTGTGTTCCAACCTGCGAAGATGGAGATGACAGTCTCGTGGATGGCCGTCACCTTCTTCATCTGAAGCATGTAGCTCGTGAAGAAGGCGATGATGAGAAGCATAATCGATATGAAAAGAGCCCATGCTGCAAAGAGTTCTTTCTGCGCCGAGTCGCCTCCTGTATATACCAATGGTCAGCTCACTGTCCTCAATTACCACGCTCTCCATGGTCGCCGCAGTCGCCGCAGTCGCCCAGCTCACGTACCTTCGGGATCAGCCTCCTCGGTCTCTCGACCTATGTATATCTTATCAGTGTTGTTCCAGGTGTATGCGCGACGCCGAGACTGGACATACGAAGGAGCCCGAGGCCCATTTTGACGAGTTCGCCGCTGGCCATTGTTCGAGGCTTGGCGTTGATTGAGGTCCGTGGTGGGTGGTGTCTGCTAGTGGGAGGAGCAGATGGCGGGATGGAGGCCGTTTGCGAGCCTACGGCGTGATCTCAGGAATCATGGGTTCGCAGACGTGAGTGCGCCGATGGACCAGCGCTGTGAAGATTTCGCGACGATGATGTTTAGGGGTATTGGGACGAAGAGCTTGGAATTTGGATGGTTCAGGACTAAAGTTGGCTGGCTGAGTGACAGCGCTGAATGACAGCATGCGATTGGCGATTAGGTATAGTCCCACCTTGTTCTGAGCAAGATACGTAGTGATAAGCTGTGAGGTAGCCTTGCTTGCCTTGGCAGACCCAAGATAAGCCATGCATGCAGGCCACTGCTGGGCGTAACCTACCTACCTTAGCTATAATGATGGTTACTACACCACTATAGGTGCTGCAGGTTCAGGCGATAGATAGCTGGAGCTCATAGGGCTGCCGATGAGAGCACCTGTTCATCATGAATGCAAACACGTGTCAACCTATTCGTCGTCGCTAGTAGAGAATGTAGAGAATACGCTCCCATTGCGGTATAGAGCATTTGATAGAGAGATGCCTATCCACCAGTAACAAGATTTTATCATTTTTAGCAAACTCGAACTATCAGATATTGAGGATAGCACTCATATCAAGGTTGGCTTCATTGATGCGAAGCTGTGACTTTCACTGTGCTTCCAGAGGTAAAAGTCCAGCGTCGGTACAGTGGCTTGACGCCCCCACGAGCGGGGCCTCACTGGACATTTGGGTTAGGTTACGTTCGGGTCCATCCGCCGCATCCACGGCGGTTTCTATCGCATCTTCGATACTTTTGTCCATCTCATTGACACACCTTACCTACTTATAATACCTACAATACCCTTTTCGACATCCCGTTCCAGAACCAAACTCCAAAATACGCTGCGCCTTGATCCCCTCCACTATCACCTTCTTATAAATACTGAGTCCCTGGCATAACGAAGGAATCACCATACTCTCGCATGCGACACCTTTCAAGTTGTCTTCCAAACCAACAGAAATAAGCCATAATGTACCACCTTGCCAAAGGCCTCTATCTCTATGCGACAAGTAAAGAAGGTGGGTAACGCCCTCTGTCTCTGCTCTATATCTGAGGCTCTAGCTAATTGGCACTACATAGAGTACTCTGTGATTCTACTTGGACTCGACAATGCCGGCAAAACGACCTTCCACGAGCAGGTCAAGGCCCTCTTCCTCCCTAATGCGCCCGAGCCTAAGCTCAAGACCGTCCCGACAGTCGGACAGAATGTGTCCACCATCACCTTGCCCGACATGTACCTCAAACTCTGGGATGTCGGCGGACAGCTCTCGCTGCGCAAGCTCTGGCAAAGCTACTACGCCAGCTGTCACGCCATCGTCTTCATCATCGACAGCACGGATATTGGCGACGGCGACCTCGAGCATGACAACAGCAGCCGCCTTGAGGAGTGTAGATTAGTCCTCGAGGATGTCCTGCAGCACTCTGAGACGGAAGGGGTGCCGCTGTTGATTCTGGCCAATAAGCAGGACAGGGAGGACTGTGTTGAGACGATACGGATCAAAGAAGGCCTTGTGAAGAAAGTCATGGAGGGAGAGAAGGGCGCTAGTATCCGAGATTCTCGCGTTTTGTCCATGAGTGCCCTGACGGGCGATGGAGTGAGAGAGGCCGTTGACTGGGTACGGACGAGGGTGCAGTGGAACAAGGAATCCCGACCGCCTGTTATGAGGTAACCATCAGTCAGAGTTTTACGAGTGCCTTTTATGATCCCAGGTTTAATGGGTTTACGGATTTTACGATAGATTAGTGTCTAGCGGCATGGTGTTCCGAGGCGTTAGGACAAGATAGATTGGTTATATTTGCGTCATTCAGTCATAACGAACCAGCATGGCAACAACGCTTGCCCAACAGTGACCATTTCAGGCATTGTTTCTCTTTTAGTTGTTGGGGGTATCATCATGCCTTTGTTTATATGTTCTCACTCACCTTTATTTTATACCAGATACGCCTTAGAAAAAACAGAAAGAATAATACAACAAAAAAAGCATATGCTTCTTCACCTGTCATTTTCTGCTGAAAGCTCAGCCAATAACCCGCCCTTGTCCCTTTGCTTCGCGTCCTCGGCGAGTCTTCTATCCACCAGGTCTGTAAATTCCTTTGACTTGGCCAGCGCTGTCTGGGCGCACTGCACAAACAACGGCGCGTCAATGGGCGTGCCTCCGAGCTTCGAGATTTGGCATAGTTCCCCGTGCTTATTGAGACTAAATGTGCAGCTGCTCACCCTCAACTGCTCTTCCAGCCACGTTGTGTCCAGCAGAACCGTGTCCCCCTCCTCACCGAAGAAGCTAAACGTGACACAGAAGGGGGAATGTAGCCAGCTCAGCAGAACTGGCTCTCGCTCCGCCGCAGTGTAGATGGTCAGCGTCTCGCCCTCAATGCTAGTGTCGGGCTTTTTGAAGTGACGAAGGGCAGCAATGACGGCGAAGCATGAGCAGTCTATGAGATTTCCATCCGCTGAGAGCACATGCAGGTCAACTCGAACAGACCAGCACTTCTGGCCTGCCACTAGACATAATGACTCTGTGTCTAGGGCTCCTGACCTCCGGACTGTTTTTTCGAGCAGCCTGGAGAGCAAGACTTCGGTCTCTGTAGGACGATTGACCTCAAATGAAGGTGCCACCATGGGGCCAAGCTCAGATGTGATTGTGAAGACACCATCAAACGGCCGGTCAGAGTAAGGCACTGTGACCTCTGCCGATACTTTAGCCAACACTCTGCATAAAGTATTCGTGTTAGCAAATACAAAGTTGAAAATACAAAAGAAAAGGGTGAGCTTCTCATCTACCTTGTTTTTCCCAAGCTCACATCCGCAACGCCATACTCATCGCCAAAGTTGAGAGTCAGCGGCCTAAACTGGTCGAGTTTTCGGTTATCCAGGCGCAATCCTTCTTCCAAAGCCTGTAGAACAAAGGTTCTTTCGCTTAAAGAGGGCTCAGCATCACGAGGCATGTTTACTAGCGTTCAATCATGAAATATCTTATTCCGTGCAGCTCAAGCTCTCATCTAGAGGGGCAGTTTGCTGATGTTCAGTGATGCCGTGGGGTGCTGCTCGGCGCTGATAAATTTCTGCCGGGCGGTGTCCACTATCTTTCCCGATAACGCGCCTACCGCATTATCGAAAGGGCATCCATCGGCGACAACGACGTAGATGCGATATTCATTCTATTCCCCCAGAATCTAATATTAACAAGCTCTTTGCGGCATCCCAAGGACAAAATGACTACCGCTCATAGACCTACATTTGATCCCGTACGCACAGCGCCGTGCTCTAAAATTAGTTGACAACAGATAGCTAACGCGGCTTAGGCTCGAGGCAAAGAGGCACTCCGCGGTCCTGCCTACCACCAACGTCTTCTACCAGCCCATACTCAGCTCAAATACCGCCAATCTGGACAAGGAGGCGATGCCGACGATGAACCCACACGCGATCTAGCTGCTGAGCTGATTGCCGCCGAGGCGGCTTACTACGCCAAGAAGAACGGCACGCCGATGTTGTTGGATGACGCCGATGACGATGAGGAGACTGGGTCGGTACGAGCAGAGAAGCGTTCCCTCACTGCCGCAACTGGCGAGGAAGAAGATTTGGAAGCGAAAAGGCGAAGGATATTAGAAGAAACAAGAGAAATAGATGCGGATGACGACAGTGAGGCGGACGATGATAGTAGCGAGGAAGAGGACAGTGACGACGATGAAGACGCGGAGCTGCAAAGGGAATTGGAAAGGGTGAGAAGGGAGCGAGAAGAAAAGAAGAAGAAAGAGGTATGGCTATATACGTGGACAATATCATCCGCAGGGTATCTGGAGGGTTGCTAACATTCCCCTGACAGGAAGCGGAAAGAGCCAAAGAAGAACAGGATGCGCGAGAACGAGACATTGCATTGGGCAACCCCTTGCTCAACAAGCAAGATTTCAACATGAAACGTCGGTGGGATGACGATGTGGTCTTTAAAAACCAGGCTCGCGGCACAGAGGACAAGAACAAAAAGAAGGAGTTTGTCAATGTGAGTATTATATGCTTGTTGACGGAAGATCAAGAGGGATCACAATTGTTTACTAACTCTCCATTCTCTCTCAGGATCTCCTACGTTCTGATTTCCACAGGCGCTTTATGGGCAAGTACGTTAGATAATGTGATTAGAAGAAACTTATAGATACCCTCTTTATACTACAACAACCACGAAGCTTGGCGTTTTGTCCATTTCGATTTTTGTTTTGACTTATTGAAGAATCTTGGGGCGTAAATCAGTGTGTTTAATCCTTCTCCTCGGCGAGAAGCTGGTGCTCCATCGCCTCAAAGGCCCCTAACACATTGCCGTACTTTTGATACACCCCATCGCGGAACCCATCGTCTACTCTCTCGATGGATCCTTCTTCCTTCCACCGTTGCGCAATCAGATCATCAAAGGTCTCTCCATCCTTGCGTTCCCGTGCCCAAAGCGCCTTGTACGCACCGCCGAGAGCGCAGGCGTTGCCGCCAACATCCAGCTTGTAAACGCCATCGGCACCGCCGAGGACGTCTCCTATTACCCGCGCGATAGCTGGGTTCATGGAGCCGCCGCCAACGAGGTAGATGCGCCGCGGTTGAGCAGGGAGGTCGTCTCTTGGGCTGTGAACCAGCTTCTGTGAGCGCAGCCGCATGGACAGGGCTTGGGATTCAACGATGATGCGCGCGTCGATCTCTTTGGGCCATGTTGGCTCCTTGTTCTCGTCCACTTGGCGCAAGTCGCTGCCGTTGCTGTTGCAGCTGAATCTCCAGGTGCCAGCGCGAACATTAGGCACTGTTTCACGCAGGTAGAAGTAGAGACCTATCTTGGCCCTACTACCACTATCGTCGTCGTCGTCATCTTTGGACAAGTCAAGCGGCGGCGTGTCCAGCACCGCCTTGTTGAAACTCTCCCACGGGGATCTATCCGCCGCCGGGGTGGGAAGCTGATCCCGGACCTTTTCTCGTGCCAATCCACCGTTCTTATAGCAGAGCATAAACATGTAGTGTCCAGCGGTTGTCGGATGATTGAAGAAGTGGTATGAGCCGTCTGGCTTATATGTCGGCGTGTTCATAAGAAAAGTCGTCGACGTGCCTAGTGAGACGATGGCATCGAGGGGACGCAAGGGAAGTGCGAGGATGGTGGCTGGATTATCGCCAGTGAAGGGGATGATCTGGCATTCAGGATGGAAGCCGTATCGTGAGACGAAGTAAGGAGATATTGCGCCCATGGAAGCGCCGCCGTCCATCAGGGGTTCTCCTAGTTTTGTGCGTAGATCGGCCGCGCCGTCCTCTCTAGCTGCGAGAGCGAGCAATTCCTCGCTATATTGTTGGTTGGGAATATCCCAAAGGTTCATACCACAGACATCTGCCACATCCAAGGGTGCGATGGCGCCGAGAAGAACAGAGGCGAGCCATGACGACACGAGCGAGATGCGATCCGTTTTTGCGTAGACATCTGGCCTCACTCGCCGCATCCTCATTATCTGGCTCCCCGTAAACCTCTTTGTAAAAAGAAATGTCAGTAAATCTTACCCAAGATCACATAAGAATCGCATCGACACCATACTTCTCATCACCCACCACCCCCCAGCAGCTCTCACTTACATGATGCGCACCACTGCCTGTCAGCTCAGCAAGCTTCTCCCTATCCCCAAGCACCCCATCAAACGCATCACACTCCGTCTGCGTGCTCTGGTCCTGCCAGTTTGGCGAGAACTCATACGCCAGGGCTTTCCCAAGCTGTTCAACAAGAGGTCTCTGCGGGTCCAGCGTTTTCAGCGATTCCTCTGCATTGACATTCCAGAAGACGCTACCGTGCTGCTGCCCAGAACCGCTCACAGCGCGGATATGGCTCATGGGCACGGGCATGGCATCGCAAAGGCGTCTTAATACTAGATCTAGAGACTCCATCCACAGGGCAACAGGCGCGTAGACTTCACCTGTTTCCTCGCGGACGTGAACACCTTTGTGGATGCCATACTTGGCGCCAAAGTCCTCGTCGAAGTCGACTTTGGCTTCTGACACAGTCTTGAGGTCAGAGCTGACGACGATGGCTGTGTGTTTTATTGGTGTGGTGGTTAGCAAGAAATTATTCAAGTACGCAATGTGATTATAAGTCGATGATGTGTTTACCTTTTAGTTGTTGGGTTGAGAGATCAAATCCCAGGTAAAGAGGCTCAGTCTCCGACATGGCTATAAGATGGAAAGGCCTCGTTACTAAGTGGATTAAACTCCGTTGTTTACAGATTATAAGTATAAATCAATGAGATTTTTCCGTATTGAACAATGAAAGGTGGGAAACAATGATGTCAAGACACCAAAAATAGATGAGCAGTGGTAATACTTTCGTAATAGGACTTGGGGGATCATTTACCAAATGTCATCGAATAAAGATGGAGAGTGCTGAGTCAGAAGCCCCAGCAACTTGGTGTCTGCCTTATCTCTCTCCTCTGTGCTACAACTACCGGTAAGTCATTTCACTTATGCCCAATTGCTGCTGTCAGTGGCATCATTTATCCATCATTTCTGAACAACATTGGCCATGACGGTATTTGATCATCTACGCCAACAAGCGAGGTGGGGAAATTCTTGCAGGGCGGGGATTACATGGAAATTTGTGTCCGATCCCTCGGATTGAACCTCGTCTGTTTTACTTACCACGCGATCGTAATCGGAAAGTTGTCGTACATCAGCACATGGGTTACAGAGACACACCAGAATACAAGTTGTATGCCTGAATTAAAACCATAATTCTATTTTAGATATTTGAAATGCCAAAAGAAACCAGAAAGTCACCCTTAAAAACCAACCATATCTAGGGTAAGTCTATGCCAAGCGCCGACTCGATCCGGACGTCGGGGCCGGCGCACTCAAGGTTCGGCGGTGGCGGTGTTCCTCGGCCCGGCTCTCCCAAAAGTCAATATAAACTGCATCTTGGCATCAATGCAGATGCATAGGCAGAAGTTTAAATGAAAAAAAGGTATATCTGACTATATATGTGTGTATCGTGGTTTTATTTCTAATGTTTATGATTGTGCTCATCGCCACTGCTATCATCCTCCTCCCCCTCTGACTTGACGCTTGCTTGAGCGCTGCCGCTGATAAACTCATCAAATTTCTTGCTGACTTCAGCGTCCCGTGATACAAACCGCACGCGGATTCTCTTGACACCGCGGACTCTACCGCCAACTTGCGTACGGACTGCGTCTTCTAGATCCTTTACATCATCAATTGTCCATGCACCAGGCACGGCCATCTCTAGATCGACTAGGTAATTCTGTCCAGATTTGATGCCACTAATGTCGCGTAGCTCCGCTTCATGGCCCTCGCTGACATTTGCAAACGCTCGATGCGTCTGCTTACGAATAGCCCCCTTGATTTCTTCGTCGATGCCTTGGTCGATGAGTTCGAAGAGGGCGGATTTGGTGTTGTCAATGCCGGCATGGAACACCATTATAGAGATGAGAAGGCCACCAACAGGGTCGAGCCAAGCAGCATTCTCAAAGACGTTTGCCCCAACAATGGCCGCGAGGGTCACAATGCCCGTGAGACTGTCGACACGGTGGTGGACGGCATTGGATGCCAGAACGGACGACTTTCGTTCGCGCGCAACCTTCATGGCTGGAGAGAAGAAGGGTATATCAGTTTCTTTTCTATTCGTAATCCTCCCCGTAGGATGGCAAACTTACTCGCATGATACAACCATTCCTTGACTACAATCGTCCCCAGTGCTAGCCACACTGCGTGTAGACTAGGGATTCCCAAGTTGACGTGGCTGTGTGAATGGCTATGTCCATGTCCGACATGTTCTAAGATCTGATGTGCGGCTTCGGGGTTGTAGTGGCCGTAAAGGGTAATGGCACTCTCCCATCCCATATAGAGTCCTCCAACAATCAACATGCCAGACACCCCCAATGCGCCTAGACTCTCGACCTTGCCAAAGCCTAGCGGAAAACGATCGGTGGGTGACTTCAAACTCCAAGACACGGTCGCCAATGTGAGAACGTCGGATGCCATGTCAGCAATGCTATGCCATGCATCAGCGACCATAGCTTTCGAGTTGAATGCCCACCCGCCAATGAACTTGGCAATTGCCATGGCGAAGTTGGACAGCAAGCCGATCCTCGTTATCCTAACGCCGGGGTCGTTGGAATTTGAGGACATTAAGAATGTGTTATCGTGATGGTGGTGATGACCGAAGCCGAAGCCATGGCTGTGACTGTGGCCATGATCATCATGGTCGTGATGCCCACTGCTGCCGCCGCCTTGATCGCGCGCCTGGCGAGCTGTGCCCATGATGAAGGGCAGAGAGCGGATGCGGCCTCGAAAGACGGGTGCGAGGTGGAGGACAGCGCTGCGTGACGTCAGGGTTTCCGCAAGGGCCAGATAGCAGTTGGACGACGAGGCCGAACTGGTGGAGGCGATGAAGGTGGGCGTCGACAGTGTCTGCAGGTCGCGGCGGGTGGAGGGAGCGTGAGAGGCGTGGGCAGCAATGTGACGAGGTGGCCTCACCAGGACGGTGAACGGAACTGGTCCATGTCGCAGGATGGACCGCGCGCAACCCGCTGACGGCGTCGCCCCAGACACGCACCACACGGCCAGGCCCGTGGAGCGCCTGGCCTGGGCAGACATACAGCACAGCAGTCGTACTGTAATGATAAGGCTGTAGGCCTTCTAATCAGGACGGACACGCCAGGGCACACCGCATCTGTCCCCCACCGTTCTCAATGGCTGGCCGGTGGGTGGGCGATGCAGGCGGGCAGAAAAAGGATGCTTGGGCGGAGGGGAGGCGATTCTGTGCGCGAGCGATATTTATGGAGGTTGAGAGGTCTGTCTTTGGTGTTTATGTTTGGACAATGGAGAGATGGAACGCAGCTTGCATGTTCAAGCGAGGCCGGGCCGCGGCTCCCTAGGCGGCTGCCCAGGCGGCTCCCCAGGTTGTTCGTCACATCAGGCGGTTCCTCAGGCGGTTCCTCAGGTGGTTCTTCAGGTGCCGATACAGTGGGTGCTGCTCCATGGCCGCCTCACCCGGAGCCCGACGTTCGCCGCTCCAAAGGGCCTTTCAATCCGCCAGCGCTGTGGGTTCCGCTCATGGATGCCCTGCCAAGCTTGCGATGTCTTCCATAAGTACTATAATAGTAGTTAGAGTGACCTCAACTACTGTAAGGTAGTGGTCTCAAGTGCTTTGTAAAGAAGCCCCTACTATGGATTACAGAGCAGTGGAACAGCAGCTTCGCCAATGTAGCCTATGGGCAGTAATAGATAGTAAGCTGCTGGGTGGGGTGATCGCACCATGTTTGGAGGGGCAGTGTTTCAAACCAGACGGTTAGTGATCGGATCCATGTTCTTAGTCATCGAGCACAGCGGCTGTCAGGCTCCGATCTCCGAGCGACAGGCAAAAATACCTACTGTACAGACAATCTACAGGTACCCGCATGGACTGGGGGTGCTTGATGTAATGGAACCACAACCACCAAAAATCGTGTGGAGACGACATCATTCCCTTCATCACCGATGTCGATTGTGATTTCTCATTGAGCCTCAACTCATCCACTTATTTTCTCAGTATCTCTGTCACCCATATCCACATACGCACACGCATTTTGCAGCTTACCAGTTTCTCGACTGCTACTTTTTATGCCCATTTGATACAATTGGACTGTCAATTGCGAGATATTACGTCTCATAACCTGCACTCTCGTACCCTTGGCTCACATTCTAAACCTTTGCCACATCGTCCATTATTCAGGCTCTGGTCAGCATCAGGGCTGCGCAAACGTACTCTAGTTATCACTGCGGCTAGGGCTGCGGAATATGTTGTACTAGGTAGTCAGCATTTCCAGTATCCAGCCGCTACAATGCCAAAGCCTCTGATGCGAATACCATATACAGACATCCTCACACCTCCAATTATTACACCAGCCTCGGCTGCTTCACTTCAAGGCGCCCTGGCGGCGCTCCAAAACTTCTTTGTGGCACCGCCATCTAAAAACCTTCCGCCATCCACAGTTGTTCTCACTGGCGCTGGTCTCTCAGTAGCTTCAGGCCTTGCAGATTACAGAGGCGTTAATGGGACATACCGGGTCAATAAGACCTACCGCCCCATCTACTTCCCCGAGTTCGTGCAAAATCACGAGACTCGCAAAAGGTACTGGGCAAGAAGCTTTCTAGGCTGGTCGAGCCTTCACAAAGCTAAACCCAATGCTGGTCACTACGCAATCAGGGACCTCGCACAGTTGGGGTTGATCAGCAGTGTCATTTCACAGAATGTCGATTCCTTTCACCCCATTGCCCACCCCCAAACACCGACTCTAGAACTACATGGGTATCTCAGGTCTGCAGTCTGCACTACTTGCAGATCTGAAGTCCCTCGAGACGAATTTCAACAGGATCTCGCTCGTCTTAATCCTCGCTGGGCCATTCTATTAGAGGAGGCGTTGGCCGCAGGAGCATTGAATCCAGGCGATCCACTGGAGCGGAGATTCAAAGGCCTCAGAGCCAACCCAGATGGCGATGTCGATTTACCAGACGCACCGTACTCAACTTTTAGGTACCCCCCGTGTCCTAAATGCCTGAACAATCCATCAAAAACCCCCGACGGCCGTGACCATCATGTCCAGGTCGACGGCGAAGGCGCGTGGATGCCGTCCAGCACATCGGGCGTCTTAAAACCCGCTGTTGTTATGTTTGGTGAGAGCATCGCACCCGCTGTTAAGAAAGCCGCCGAGGATGCCATTGACGCAAGTGGCAAGCTGCTCGTTCTCGGAACATCGCTTGCTACGTACTCGGCATGGAGGTTGGCAAAGAGAGCCAAAGATAGAGGAATGCCCATAGCGATTGTTAGTATGGGCGGAGTGAGAGGAGAGGACCAGCTCTTTGGGGGCCTTAGCTCTCAGCAAACCGGGGTGGAGGCTGTCAGAGTGGACTTTTCCACTGACCAGCTTCTACCAGCCTTGGTCTCACAATTGCGCCAAGACATGGCATCAAGCCCACGGCCCATTTCGACGGCTGGCGAGGAAGTACGGCTAAATTCAAGCGTATTTAAGAACATGCTTTCATAAGCCAAAATGTGACAAGTAGAGAAGCTTAATAGAAATTTCCAAAGCTAGTTGGCTTCGCCTTCGCAGGTGATGAGTCTGGTGTGGATTGTGCTGATATGGACTGTTGAGATTGACTCGTCGATAAATCGACGGGAGTTGGTTGCAATGGTGTAGCCTTCGCCTGTTCTGCCTTTGGAGCTTTCGGGGTTGTTTCATCTCGCTCGATTGCTTGCAATACTAGGTGTTGAGAGCTTATTAGCCAAGCCACCACAATGCAGCAAGGAACGTTACTCACACTCGTCCCAATCTGCCTCCTTCTGAGCATCTCCTGTGCCCAGAATCTTATCCACATCGACATCTTCCCCATTCTGTATTCTCTTCACCACCTCCCGAAGCTGTTCGATGCGCACGTTTGATCGTCGCATATATCGCTCCGTCTGGTTTCGCAAGGCAATCATCTGGATGGACATGGAGCCGATAAGCAAGAACATGACAATGAAATATGTGGCTGGGTTCCATTCTTGATTCTTCAATGTCTTTTTTCTGCCGACGTTCTTCTTCCGCAGAGGCTTTGGAATGAGTGACTTCCAAAAAGAGCCCTGGACGACGGTTGCTGGCGCTGTGCTGGAGAAACGGATACCAATCTGAGAATTGGCCAGAGCCCTTATGGCCTGTGAAGCCATGCTAGGCCTTCCTGCGCATAGCATTATCCGTTGGGTCGCCATGCCACTACTTTGTCGACTTCAACGAGGAGATCTGGGTTCCTCGTACAATTTGCAATGGGTTATTACAGAGAGCTGCTTGTAAAGCGCCGGACCAGGTTCTAGAAAGACGCACGGACCAAGACATCGGACAATGGGTTGGTTGCCCCATCAACCGCCGGTGTTTAGCCTCCGCCTCTGTAATGATGGACCCGCGTATACATACTAGGGACTGGCGAAGGCGTGCCACGCCCTATTTGGATTCACTAGAATACAGCATTTGTCTTTTTTTGTCCAGTTTAGATCATTTTGTTTTGGAGTCTCTTGGTCAGTTGTTATGACATGTTTTAGGAACTTGCACACATAGGCATCCATGGCTTCACTACAAGCAAAAATCGATGCTATAAAAGCAGCCGTCTCCACGACGTCGAGCTGCACACCAACAACGGTGGTATCATTAAAAGACTTGTTGCTACCGGAATCCGAGCAGCCAGCACCGAGATCGAAGTCGACGACCCGAGCTACGAAGACATTAGTCGGTGGAAAAACGAAAAACAGTACCGTCTCGAAGAAAGCCTCTGGTGACGCGCTGGACGAGGCGCTGAGCGCGCGAGACAGGACGGCTCTAGCTACGAATATCATCAACCTCACAATCAAGTCCCTTACTGAGGCTAGCAAGCCTCCGCCTCCCAGCACACCCGTCAAGCAGAATGACGGGCCTCGACAAGCGAATGGAAAACGAACGCTGAGGCGATCTTTGTCTGCGCCGCTTTCGCCACTGCCCTCTAGGACCCTCAATCGCGTTGCGACTCTGCCAAATGGAGCAGCTATTCCTTCGAAAAATGGTTCGCAAGCGCAAACGCAGTCAACAGGATGTTTAGCTACAGTGGAGTGCGCACGCGTTGCATTTGCTTGTCTTCGCTCTACTAGAGGCCCCATCTTGCCGGACCAGACAGACTTCCAGCTTGAGAACGGCATGGCAGCATTGGTTGGTAAGCTCCTTGGCCTCAACATGCATGACCAAGCACTGAAGGAGCTGAGGATCCTGAAACGAAGGCTCAATGCACTTACGCCGTCAAATCCCGCCAGCAATGCAAAGGATGCTCAGGAAAACAACGTCTCAGGAGCTGCTGATTTGCTTGAGTTCAACGGGACATTACCGAAGCAGAGCTTGTCCACAGTGGTCGCATACCAAACCCAGGTGCTAAAGCTAATAACCGCAACAAAGAAGCCTGCACATATTGAAGCTATTCTTCCCCATCTCAACGAATCAATCGCTTCATCTCCATTTAACATCTTGTCGACGTTAGCTAAATCTGGAGAAAAGGAAGCAGCCAAGGCCGCGCGCCAGCTGGCATCGCTCTCGCAGATGCTTCTCTCTCTTGCGCCCAGCGTTTCCAGTCAGGAAGATGCCGTTGCTATGGAACCAAGGCTGAGCCCCTCGCCTCAGGTAGCCTTTGAGTTACAGGTGCTGGCCTTTAGAACACAGCTAGGATGGTGGCGGCTTGCTGGTCATCAAGGGAATATTGATAACGAGATCTTATCCCCTTTTGCTCGTTGTGTTCGAGCCTTTGTGCGACGCCAGAAATCCGATGATCCTTTAGTCTATCAAACCATATCTACCGCATTCGATAATCTGTTGCAACTGGTCCACTCTCAAAAATACCGCCCTGAAACCTCACCCGACTCACCTCTAGTGCTCATGTATCAACTCCTTGGGTGCGCGGCTCAATCAGCGAGACAGTATGATGAGGCTTATCGTTGGTTCTATAGCTTGAAGAAGTTACTACCTTCAGCCCATGAACCATCGGTTCGTTCCTGTTCAATTGCTGCTCGCCTTCTTGCTTCTGCATTGAAACAATCTAAAATGGCACCCGAGGTCGATCAGATTGTGCATGAGGTCATTGATGGCCTGGATGGTAGTCTCAGCGGGACTGTTGCAGAGCTTAACGAACTCCTAGAAAGTCTCTCTCTTACCAGACGTTCTGTTGTCGGCGTCCTCATGAATGTTCTAGGTCCTAATGCATCGCAAGATCGCCACCCACGAGCTCTCATCGATCTTTTGAAAACCTTCGTTCTCCGATATCCCCGTTTCGTTCGCCGTTGGATGGGACTCCCCCCCGGCAAAGATGCTTCCCCGAAACAGGTATTGCAATTCGATCAACGGAGACAGCTGGTTATGCAGTCCATTGGCCAGGTTCTTGACGCCACTTTACTGGTGGTTAAGTGTGACATTCAGACTGGGGCCTGTGAGTGGCAGACCGTGGATGATGTTTTGCAGCATTGTGTATCACTTCTCGAAGCTGTTTCGGATTCCGTCATGTCAATAGCGAAGACCGAGCAAGTCGGGGGATACTATGTCAAAATCTCAAGTCTTTACTTCTCCATGTTTTCCCAGCTGCGGAAAGAATCCACCAAGGCCAGGGAAACGAACAAGCAGATACTCCAGGCTCTGAATCGATCAATCGACTCGGTCAAAGACTGTTCTGCTAGTGAACGGGACAAGGCTCAACTCTTGACCAAATTGGAGCTCTTTGCAGACTTGTGTAAGGGAGCCGGCAGAAATGAAGACGCTGTGCGAACTTTGCGATCTATTTGCACTACTATGGCTGAGGATGGTGTCTTGTCGGATGTTGCTACGGCGCTCGCGACACAACCCCCAAGTCTTGCTTGGCATATGAACGAAAAGGCTTCAACCATGTCTCGCACACTTCGCTCTATTGCAAAACTTGACAGGTCATGGAATGATTGGACATTTTTTCTCCCGGAGACGGAGCGTGCCGCCGTCCTAGAACACTTGATGCACATTCGCAGTTTGGGGGCCTCTTCTTCTTCACAGCCGCTTCGGCTTCGAGACCCAGGGCTTACAGCCTTGCTGAGGATATACACATCAGAGAAATATCCTGTTAGGCGGCTCCGCGTCTTGCTTCACCTCTTCTATCAGAATATTGGTGAGACAGAAGATGCAGATGATATCATCTCCCACGTTAATGAAGCTCTGGATCAAGTACAGCAAAAGCAGATGGCTGAGGATGCTGCACTTGTACGATATATCCCGCATCTACAAACTTATCATGCTTCTATCTCAGCCTTGGTCGAGGCTGACGCTCCACTCTTCGATTCATGTATCAAGGAAGCAATTTCTACATGGAAGTCTATGGTAGGTGCCTGCCAAAATGAGACCGACCTGCACTCAAAAATAGACGACCCCAAGAAGCTGCTTGATCATTTACTCTCATTGAGTCAGTTTGCTGGTATGAGGGGTGGAAGTAGTTTGCAGCTTGCGATTTTGGAACTCTCAATTGCTCTATCCAAATGCTTTGTGCAGGGTTCTAACTCGGATGGCGAGCACATGATAATTAGCCAAAGCCATTTAGTTGCTCAATATGTCAGCATTGGACTTTTCCCCCGAGCACTCAAGACCCTTGAACAGACAGAGGAGCTCGTCAATCAATACGAAGGTTTGTCTCGGCGAACTCTTGCTAGCTTTCACCTTTCACAGGCTGAATATCATGCCGGAATTGGCAACACTGATGCCGCGTAAGTCAAATTACCACCCATGTGGTACCTTCAACTAACTCTCTTTAGCCTGGCATGCCTTTCCAAGGCTAGCAACATCTGTAACGACTCCTACTCATCCTGGGCTCAGAACAAATCACAGGCCACGATGATGCTCTCAATGACTTCATTGTTGCAGTCCACTGTTGCTCTTCAAACAGGAGATATTCAGGATGCTCTTACCAGCATTAAGTCTGCCGTTCGCATGCTCTCACATGATTGGTCAAAACTCGAAGCATCCCTTTCGAGTGCAGGAAACAGAGCCGATTTGAGCATAGCTGAAAGTAATAATTCTCAACTAGAGTTGAAAACAGCCAATGGCCAAGTCCTTGGCCCTCGATTTTGGAGTCTCGCTTCGCCTCTATTACGATGCTTGTTACATATTTCTTCCGTATATGCGCACATTGGCATGTTCCAAGAGACCGTTTACTATGCCGAGTCCGCCTGGAAAATTGCGGAAAACACACAGTCGCCTCTCTATAAGGCTCAGGTTTCATCGTGGATTGGCTCAGTCTATCTCAAGGCTGGGAAATTGGAGAAAGCTCTCACGATCTTCAATGATGTGGAGAGTCAGATGCCGCGAGATATTTGCTCCTCACGAGTTCGCTTTGCACGCCAAGTTGGAGAATTTTACTGGGAAATGGGCGAAAACGACAAGGCATTGAAGTTTCTTGAGGTTGCTGAGAAGACAGCCCTTCTCTTGAGTTTAAATGAAGAGCCTGCTGATATTCCCGTTGAACAACATACCGAGCCTACTATTAAAGCCAAAGCCAGCACGTCATCCAGGGCCACTCGCGCAACCAAGACGACTAGAGCCAAGACGCCTGTTGCCTCCAGAGGCCAAAGCAAGGCGGTGTCTGTCAAGGCCAAGCCACCGCCTCCTGTTACCCCTTTACAAATTCCCACCGATGTCTACCAAGCATCCTTATTCGCTGCCATTATCCTGTCGCGGACACTCGGACTCATAAATCAAAAAGACTGGGCATCAGCATTAACAACCTTGGAACAAGTCAGGGATCTGCCTAAGCTAACTGGGACACTCTCCCAAGAGCAAGTCATGACCGCCGTTTCCCTCATCGGTCATAGTATGGAACAGATGATTTCAGACCCGGTCTTTTCTGTCATGCAGGATTCGACAATCTCATTTCCAGCTATCTTTGGTGCCACAGAGAGGTGCTCTCCAGAGAAGCCGTCACCCTGCAAATCACCACGGAAAGGCCGAGGCGTAGCCGCTTCACGGAAGCTTCAGAAGGATCATAATGTGCCTGTATTTACAGATGCCTTAAGACAGGCACAGGAGCTGCTCATGAATGCTCATGCATCTGCACTATCGAGCTCTGATAGTAGCATGGTACACCGCATCTCTGCACTACTTCAGAGCACGATTATTTTCCTCTCTGCGACATCGGCGACGAAATCCAAGAGCATACCTCACTCAGGCTTGGCTACAGTGGCAGTTGACATGGCTCGCAACATTACTTGGAGACGGGAGCAAGAGACTTTAGACAACATAGCTTCAAAGACGAACACGACAGCTTCGAGCACAAATCATAGCTCAAGTCTTGGCTTTACTACTGACATGGCAAAATTCCAGAAAAGTTATGTGGACATGGTACCCAAGAAATGGAGTGTCATTTCCATTAGCCTCAGTGACAATCGTCACGATCTTTGCATCACTAAATTCCAGGCAGGAAATAGCCCCTTCATACTTCGCCTACCCCTGGAGAGAGCCAACTCCCGAGACGCTGACTCCGAAGTTTTCAATTTTGAACACGGACGCGAGGAACTGCTCAATATTATCAAACTTGCCAATGAGACAAGCCATTCCGCACGGGATTTTACTGCCAAGGGCGAACGAGGTGCATGGTGGGCTGAGCGAGACGAATTGGACAATCGGCTTAAGGACCTTCTTATGACGATTGAGACAACTTGGCTGGGTGGGTTTAAGGGCATCTTTTCTCAACATCGGCGACAGTCGGACTTACTAGCACGATTTCAAAAAAGCTTTCATCAGATGCTTGATCGAAGCTTGCCTTCCCGAAGCAGGGTTCGCGGGAAGAAGACTGCAAAGGCGCCATCCGTTACTCTCGACCCTAGGATTCTCGATCTCTTTATTGGTCTGGGTGACCCAACTGACCCTGATTGCGACTTTGATGAAGCACTCAACGATCTCCTTTACTTTGTGGTCGATATTCTCCAATTTCATGGAGAGCGGAATGCTTATGATGAGATAGACTTTGATGCCATGGTCATTGAGACATATGATGCTCTCCGAGGATACTATTCCGCGGCGAAGTCTGAATCAGATAGGGAGGATGGCGCGCATACAGTTCTTGTCTTGGATAAGGCTTTGCATGCTTTCCCTTGGGAGTCACTCCCATGCATGCAGGAGCAGGCAGTTTCCCGGGTTCCCTCACTAGCATGTCTTCGACAACTGATTCTTGAGGCGAACTTTCCGTCCAAAACAGTTTCGTCTACGAACGACGATTCTGTAGATGAACCGCAAGGCCACTACGTCTCGGCGAATGCGGGTACATATATTCTCAATCCCTCCTCCGATCTGAAGAATACTCAGACCTTTTTCCAGTCATCATTCTCGTCTTTGGAATCCTGGACAGGTATTGTCAACGAAGCTCCCGATGAAACCTCCTTTGAGAAGGCGCTGTCATCTTCTGATTTACTGGTCTACTTTGGTCACGGCAGCGGTGCTCAATACATTCGCGGAAAGACAATCAGACGCCTTGAGAAATGCAAGCCGGCAACATTCCTCATGGGGTGTAGCTCCGCTGCGCTGACTGAGGCGGGTGAATTTGAGTGCTATGGCCCCGTCTGGAACTATATGATGGCAGGATGTCCTGCCGTAGTAGGCACACTCTGGGATGTCACAGATCGTGACATTGACAGGTTTGCCGGTCGAACCTTTGAGGAATGGGGACTCTTTGCCAGAGGCACTTTCGACGACCAATCACAAAAGGGAAGAAGCAAAGGGAAAGGCCCCATGAGGTCGTCCAGCGACGTCAGCCAAATGGAGGATGGTGTTGAAGCTGGCGGCGGCAAGCTCTCATTAGCAGAAGCCCTGGCTCGGGCCCGAGACGCATGTCGATTCAAGTATCTCAATGCCGCAGCAGTGGTCTTGTATGGAATACCTGTATACATCAAATAGAATTTGGTGTGAGGTTCACATGAAGTCCGCAGAGCTCAGCCTAAACACATTTTCAACAAGACATTATAAGAGAAACAGGGAGGACAACGGGAAAGGGGAGCTCTATAATATCTACATGATGCCATGGCATCATATTTGGGGCAACTCTATACATAATTAGATTTGGACCAGAATGGGTACCGCTGGTTCTCAGGAAACAGCGTGTGTAGATCATTGTCATCTTTTCTTCTTGTTCTAGCATAGCGAAGGCGTTGGAGCGTTATAACTAGACTTCTGTGTCTAGTATCGCTCAGTAGATGGAACTGGTTATTGCTATTTTTGAATACATTTAATTCACTCATGAATATGTGGTTTCTCCTTTAATCACACAAGAAAGTCTGGTGCCATAATAATTGCACACTTGGAAAAGAGAATCATCGACTTGTTTCATTTAGATGCTACACTTTAGATCAATTGCATGCGTCCATTTGGCTTCAACATAAGTATAAACCTCCTTCACTTCATCACTCTTCTTTGAGAACTGCCGTTGTGGTAACATACTGGCACCATATCGTCTAGTAGAAGCCCAAATTCATAATCAGCCTCATGAGGCAAAAACAACAATGAATTATGCTTGCTAGGGGTATAATAAAGCTTCCATCTCAAATGAGAGGCCATCCATCCATACAGCGCCGTTCCCAATGTTAGAATATCCCATTCCTCCCCAGAGAGATCCATATCTTGATATATCATGAGCAGTCAAAGATGCTCCTCTGCGCTAGTACTACTCACATGGACATATTGTCAAGTGCGGCGGTACATCCCTGGCCCTATTACATGTCCACATGTGCTATCCGTGTCCAACCATCTCTATAAGATTTTGCATCCAGGTCCCGTTCCATTTCCCCCAAGTCGTAATATTAACATCGCACGTAATTAGAATAATAGTAGTATTTCAGGCAAGTTTGGCTCTGGCGCCATCAGGTGCCATATACCCCAGCTTGGTTTGCCGCCAACCCATTCGAGCCGCTGTACACACCTCCAAAGGAGGCCATAGAACCATTTGCTCCAAGGGCCATCGCTTGGTTTCCTTCTGAAGGCCCAATGTCGAACGGCATAAACCAAGCTTGCGGGGTCTCCTGGCCGTTGAAAAGCTGGAGAGATTCCGGCGTCAGTTGACCTTGTTCAAGGGAATGCGAACTAGGCATTAAGCCGTTCTTTGCCTCGAGACGGCCCAGTAAATGCCCGTCTACTGGGGGCACAACCCTAGCCACTCCATCCCATTCACCCATTCCCCCATTCATGGTCTGGGAAGTATTAATGTGGTCAGGTTCCATTGCATAGTGTCCGAAAGGAACCTGCCGAGCAAGCGGCTGAACTATACCATTCGGCTGCTGGCCATGGATACTGATACCGATCATATCTGCAGGAAGTAAAACCGGCTGTCCCGCGGGAGGCTGTGAGAACTGCGAAGAGGTGGCGGGGCTGATCGGTGAAATCACAGAGTAAGATGCCGCCTGGGATGGAGGCACGGCGAGGGGGCTGTAACCTGATGGGCTAGTTGTTTGACAGCCTAAAGGGGTTGAAAATCTTCGTTGATCATGTTCTCGATGGTGCTGCGGTCGGGTTCCCGCAGGGTCAACCCTTCCCCCCGTACTGCTTGGCTGAGAAGATTCGGACTGTCTGCGGTGAATCTTGGTCGGGGCAATCGGCTGCCTTTTATAAACTGCTTTCCGCTTCACAGGTTGTGCCCGAGCCCCTTCTTTGCCACTTAGACTGGTGTTGACAGGCGAGAGATTTGTCAGAAATTCTCCAACGGACTGCAACTCTGGCTTTTGCTCCAAAACTCCATCTGCGCCCTTTTCCTTTCTTTTATTCATGGCAGGATCCATATAGTCGCCATCAGATAGACCGAGTGGATATTTATTGAACCAGTCAGAATACTGCAAGATTGGTGATGACAGTTTAGCGCCGTTTGTAGTGGCTCCAGAACAAGAGGCATCGAGGGCGGTGCGATACTGAGTGCGGATACGCTCCGCCATCCAGTGGAACATGCCCCAATATTTCATCATCTTCTGTAAAAACCTCAAATTGACACTCGAATTGGCCTCTGCTGTGACCTTCAGGGCTGGATTTCCCGAGAAGATACCCATGACGTGAACAGAGGTAGAGGAAAAGGCACAATAGCCAGCAAAAGGTGCTGAGATGCAGCATTGTAAATCCTCGGCATCTCTGAGCACATCTGAAATACGGTTGGCAGCGGCAAAGGTATTTGTGCTGGCCTGGTCGAGGAAGTCATCTGGTGCGTGGAGGCCAATTTGCTCATGAGAGAAAGACACAGCCGCCTGGTTGAGGAATAGTATGTTTTGCTGTATAGACAGATGTAGAAAAATGAGGTGGTTTACCGATCCCTCAGTCTGGTGCAGTTCCAGAGTTTGACGGTTGTACTGAAAGGCACTCGGCAAACTATGCAATAATAACTCAACATTACTGAGCAATCTCGCATACTCGGATTCCTCGCTCCACATGGGATGGAGGTCTTGTTCTTTTCCTCCTTGGTTAAGATAGTTGATAATTTGACCCCAATGGGCAACAGATCTGATGGTGTACGCAGCGACGCCCATGTTGTGCCGCGGGTTGCTCAGATACCCATCTTCGTGTGGCATGGGTTCTACAGCCTTTCCATCAAGGAACTCGGTTCGAGCAGGCATATCAAACTGGAAGTACTTCTCTATGACGGGGAGTGGCACCTTTATCGATTCCTCTTTGATAAACATGGGCCGATCAGTACCAGAGGAATTGAAGCGATCCATGAGAAAGCAAGACCACATGATGCGCCGGCGTATTTCGCGGTCGATGAAGCTCAGCTTAATTTCCTTGTTAGGGCTCTGGGGATCGTAATCGAGATCTTTGTGCAACTGAAGTGCAAACGCCATTCGAATGGCTTGCCCACCCAAGGCCCAACTGCGGCCACCATGGCATGTGCCAAATTCGTGCAAACCTAAAATCAGCAAGCAGGTGAGAATGGTGGTGTTGGGCCATTCGTATCGTCTCGTGCAAATGTCACGAGCTTGAGATGCCCATTCCTCCCCACGCATGAACTGCCTTGCTCCGGTGATGAGCTTCGGATTTGTTGAGAAGCGGGCGGCCACGGCACAAACAGACAATACAAGCACTGGTGGCAAGGTATCGTTTCTAGATAAAAATCAGTAAATGATGCCACTGCGATTTTAATAATAAAAAAGGTCAAGAAGGTTTGACAGACCAGCAACATGTCTATGCTGACTGGAACTTGGACTGTGGAGGTGTGTCCTTACCTTAATTTGCGCATGTAACTAGGCTTGTGCAATAGTTGATATGTTTGGCCATAAACCTGGTCGAAAAAGACTTCTGCAAGGTGCTCTTGGATCTCTTTGGAGGGTAACGTAGTTATACCCTCTTGAAGAAGCTGTTCCTCTCCCGAATCCTGGTTCGCCGCTGAGGTTGCCACATCATCTTCCGAGTGCTTCGTTTTAGACGATCTGGCCCATGCTTCGAGGTCCGTGCCAAACGCTTCATCAGAGTTGCGCTTTTTGGATGAAGGCTTGTTGCCAGAGGACCCTCCCATCCCGAGAACTGAGGGTTTTACCACGGCTCGAATAATCGGCGGCGTTACTGTCTCAGTTTTAGGAACAAGCTTGATGATGCGCTCCTCCATACGCTTCAAGCGCTTGTCAAGCATTGCCATGTAGTCGGTTCGTGGAGCTGCCTTGCGGGTGGTGACTTTGTAGACACATGGAATCCGAGACCGCATACAGTGCTTGCAGGCCGGCTTTTCGCCGGAGCATCGAATCTTTTTACGACGGCAAGCAATGCAAGCGAGCGGAAGGCGCTTGCGGTCCTTACCAGCTTTGGTTTTCAATTCACTCCAGGCGGGTGGAGCTAACGAGCGGTTATTTTTGACCTTGACACCAAGATCTGTTCCATCACCACGACCTTGACCGGGTGGCGTAAAATCGTCTTGTGCAGCGTCCTCGTGCTGATTGGATAGAGGAGAACTCCTTTCAAGTACATCATCGTCTGAGGTATCTACGCTGGCTCTGCGTGGATCAGAACCCGCTGCTCCAAAGGCATGTGCAGGAGTGGCGTGCACGCCAGTTAGAACATTGGATGAGGGGGCTGAGGCCAAACCATGATTCATGCTTGCGTGCTGAGAGAAAAGATCAACCTGGTGGCTGTTGAGCTCGACATTCGATGCATCAGCAAGGGGCGGCATGCCAGACTGGCCATCAACGCCCGAGTATGGAAAATTGAAAGTTGAAAAGTGAGAAGCATTCATCATAGCCTGCGATGCCGTGTCTGCGGTCAGACAATCTGAGACGTCGCGTTGATAAATCACAGAGGCGGAATCGAGGGGTGTGTTGTGAACATTCTGATATTGGTGAAGATGCATGCCAGGCTGGACGTCTGACATGGTTCTCAGACAAATGTATTGCAAAAGTCCCTAAGCCTGGAAGTCGAGTCCTAGTTAACGGAGACCAAAATGTGCTGAGGTTTCGTGATATTCAGCCTAAAATGAAGGCTTTAAGCTCTCTGCGGGAGCACGGCGGCGTGCCGATCGAAGGCTGTTGCGTTTCTGATTCTTGTTCGGTATATGCTTGCTAGGCCGGCGTGCTCAGCAGCTTTGCGACGACGTCTGGGCTGGAGCTTAAGACTGTCACGCCAGCTCCCATGGTAGGAATAGGCAGTGCAACCTGTGAAGGTGGAGGAATTGCCGCCCTGGTCTTCCACTCAACGACACGGTGCGTGAGTTTAATCGAAATGGAGAACAGAACAATGTTGAGAGGGCGGAATGAAATAGCTTGACAGACGTTTGTGAGGAAGACAGGAGGTTGAAGCAGGAGAGAGTGTGATATGGGATGGAGAGGGTCGAAGCTGGTGAGTGGACAGGCAGTCAAACTAGAGCACTGGGCATGGGGGGGCTTGTAAGGCTGCCGGGGGCAAAGAGCGCTGTCCAGCGCTGTAGAAACAGCGGCAGAAATTGACAGGCCAGGGCCCCTCCGTACCTGAAGGTCGTCCGTTGCTGTACAGTACAGGCGTGTACGTGGAGGTACAGGTATCCGAAAGTACCACTGGGGATGGCATTGCTGCAATTGGCGGTGCGCGCACTACAAGGACACACCACCGCTGGACTAGCGCCATGTCCGGTCTCGAAGCCTCTTGGTGTAGGTAATGAATTGGGAAGATGAGGATGAGGTTCAGAGTCGGCGGGCGCTTGGGCCGGCGGGCATGCACTACAGGTAATGCACAGGTCGGGCAGGTACAGCGGCTGTACCTGTTCAAAGCCCTGTCTTGGTGCCTATTAGGTCGAAATGTGTTGTAGCGCTGCAGTATGCACCCTGGAATGGGTGCCATGGACGCATGTGGATGGGTGCACGGGATGGGGGGGCAGGAGGGGGAGACAGAGGGGGGTGCTGCTTTGGGGCTTGATTAGCTGATGGAGTCCCCCTCCCAGGGAAGACCACTAGCGCTCTAGCGTGCAGCTCATGCCTGGGATCAGTGGTGTCTCAGGCTCTTAGCTTTAAAATGGCGGAGCCCCACTGCTTGCCCGCCATGCATGCCCTGGTTGTACAAGCCTCCAAGGTGTTAGAGCGGGCACAGGGCCAAGTTGACCAGTTAGAAGTAGTCCGGTCTGGCCAGGCGTGTGTGGGGAGACAGTGGAAATGTTTTCTTGACCCAAGACGCAGATTGGAGATGGAGTGCTGGCACAAAAAAAAAGAAAACGGTGCTCCCGGAACACCGGTAGCTCGCCGCTGGCTCCCGTTCCTTCGTCCGCCTTTCAGCTGGATCGGGATGGGGGGCATGCGTGAGGCGACAGCGATGGGGGATGCGCGATGGGATGGAGAATGTGGTTCTCACAAGGGGACGTGCGAAGCACGATAAGCTCACACAAACCATAACAAGGTGAGCAAGTAATATCCCGTATACAACTAGCCAGGTAATGCCCTCATGTCAGCCCGAAATCACAGTATGTGTATTTACACACTTGTATCACGTTGGCAAGTTGCGAATTGCTGTATGGTCTCAACTCAACATTTGTTGTTCTGGCTCTCCTTCTTAGCGGGGGCATTGATAAGTGTAATGTCTCCAATTTGATGGGTCCTTGTTTTCTCATACGGCACGGCGCGAGTTAATTCCACAAGGGTACCATAGCAATTCGTATATTCGGTGACAGGTCCGTCATGACGACGCATTGGCTCCAATGACGTGGCTGGCGACGATCCCCAAACAACTCTTGATGCTGTTCCAATCACTATTCATCCATCCATCACACTACCCGTGCTTGACATGATATAAGGGAAACAAATGGTACTTGGTCAATTATTCTATTAAAAGCATACGAATGCTTCCCTTGCCAATTCTGGTTGGTACGCACGGAGTTTTCATGCACGAAAACTGCAACCACTGTAAAACATACTAGCACTTATGTGGGAGAATAGAACTGTAGCTACCTGGATACAGACAGGCGCAGCTATTCAACTAGCTGACAGTACTAATCTAGCAGAAAAGAAAACATTCCACTACACCGTTGACAACCCTGTGCCTACGCCTCCCTGGTTATGGAGATTAACACGATATAAAGCGATCTGAGTAGACCATCCATTTAGAGTAGCACGGTTTGTATGTAAGTAACCTCGCATCCATCTCTGAACACAACTTGTAGATAATGTAATAGCTCTCTCTCGTGACAAAATGCCCGAAAGCTGGTTGGCTGGAAGATGCGCAATATATGGTCTGGGAAGGGGGTGCTCTCTGACCCGAGCCAAGAATCTGGACAAATTACCTTAATCCTGAGATTGAGCACACTAGTTAGTATCATGACCACCTGGTGATGCAAGAAATCTCGAAGTGGACAGGCGTTTTAGAGCTGGTGTGGGTGCATGGACACCTAAATTGTGGCACCACAAAATAACTTATATCCTACGCACTTGAAGTTTTTCTCTTGGTAATTTGCAAGGATGGCCAGGTTTAGTCGTTGGAGTGGAAAAAGAAACCATCAACAAATCATGTTGGCTCGGTTTGCAAAACCAACTTAGACGCGCGGCATTAATAACTGATTTGGTAAAGGGTCCAGGACGACCAACCCGCCGTTTCAAAACAAATGCAACGTATAAACTCGAGATTACCGACGGTGAGATAAGGTCCAGTGCGACAATCCAAGCATTCATGCTGCAGACAGACGAAAACTTGCATTGCGAGCCCATCTTCGTAAGACGTTGCTAGTGCTTGATTGGCATATCAGGCGGTCAACATTCCTTCTAGGCCAGGTCATGCCTTTGTCGGTGTGGCATCGAATTAAACTTGATCATCACGATTAACGTTAGCCACCGGGCTTGAGGCCGAGAATGTCGGATATCGTGACGAGACTCTTCAGAAAAAGAAAACCTACTCGTATGTACAACAACGTACTACGATACACCCTAACTCACGGTCCCGCCGCCCTCGTCACCGTTGCTCGCCTGGTCCATCGGCGCCAAGTCATAGTGTCCACTCTTTCGCCCCCCCCCCCCTGCTTGCTCTCGATGTTGCTAATAATGCGGGCTGGGCTGGCAGCCAATTCTTGCTTGGAGCCAGAAAGGGTGGATGGGTCATGGGGGCTTGCCATGTTTGGCTCTGGCGCATGCACAATGGCAACTTCCGAGCAAGCAACTTCGTGCATCCACTCTCTCGTTGGTCGCCACCATTTCGATCCGGTGTCCATGGCGTCTTGGGGCCGATTAACCGGTGAATTCATCTTTATTGACACACTGTATTCGTTGCAGGAGGATTTGCAAAGCCCTGCAGGTACGGAGTAAGGAAAATTATTTTGATATTGGGGCTCCCGATTAGGTACCTTAACGACGACAAGTCTTTGGGTTTTGTATCATGTTGGATTCACAGTGGAAAAGACAGAGCAGTTTTCGATGATGAGTGTGGACAGCCGTCAGTAGCTCGGCCAATGACGGCAGGAGCGCACACACTCGCCCTAGATGCCTTAGGCAAGTACTCTGGGTCTAAGCTGGCTTGTCAAACTTGTGCAGGCTCAGGATTCAGGATGCCAGCCAGGTCATCCCAAAATCCTTACCCAATCATTGAGCATTATAATTATCCGCAATTTTCACTACATGCATACTGCCGAGGTGCGTCAAATACTCAACCCATCCGACAGGGGGATTGTCTCCGGCATCACGGCACCCGCCAACTTAGTGCGTACATGGTGTACAGTGAGTGGCATCAATGGCGCACTTAACGCCATCGTCGGACAGGGGCTGTTGGTGAGCGGGAGACACTTCAGGGTACTGCGGCTGCGCCGTATATGTACTTGTCGCGGTGGCTTGTCGTCCGACGTTTTCGCCCGATCAAGCCGCTTATTAGAGCTGTTCTAGGGGGCCCTGCCGGGAATTAGAAGAGCGGCCCTGGGGGTCGCCTAGGTACAGATACAGGCGTTGCGCTGTACCTACTATAAATGATGCTCTCCACAGATGATGCATGCAGGTGTTCGGGCCCCAGGCACCAGGGGCTGCGCACCGTAGCACTGGGAATGGGACGACCTGAAAGTGTGCTAAGGCATCTGCACCTGGATCCTTGATACCTTGGGCAGTACGGAGGTCCATGTCAAAAGTTGGAGCCATGATATTGCTTAGTCATTGTACTCTACATCAGCTACAAGATATCAAAGTTGCCGCCCACTATATTATAGCGAACCTTGTGCCCTAGGCTCACTAACCTAATTACCTATAAGCTTGATAAAAGCACTATAGCCTGAATATTTCAGGGCAAGCTATAGGGAGTGACGTATCTTTCAATGCCAATAGGTACCGACAGGGATCTTCGCCTTAGCGCCTGGACAACACTTTTGAAATGGACCTCCGTAGTGCTAGCCTGCTAGGTAAAAATTTGGAGGTTTGTTCATCACAACGTCAAAACTATTGATTCCCACAAGTTGGATTGTCTCGCAGCAGCGGGTCCTGCACGGTGCGGTCAAGCAAGACCACACAGACAAAGCGGCCGCCAGGCGATCGACTTTTTGCACGAACATGCCCAGACGACCGCGACTGACATCTCGTCCAGTTTGTGGTTCTCGGCCTATGATGGAGGCTGGAATGTGCGGCCGGTGCCACAACTTCCAACGGTTGGCGGGCCTTCAGCTCTACAAACACATTGTATCTAGCAAAGGCTTGCTAGGTACTAAGGTACCTACCTACCTAAGTACCTAGGTAGTAGTAAGGCATGGACATATTCACTGTGCTGTAGTACGCAACAGCATCGCTTCCGGCAGGCAGACCAGTGGGTAAAGGAAAAGCTGCCCGCCCCCCTGATGATCACATCAGTCCGCCATCGTCTGTTCCGGCTGTCGTATCACCGGTTGCCGCAGGCCATGGGACGTCTAGTTGTGACGAATCATTGCAGCTATATGAATAAAAACAGAGCCAGCAATGGGAAGAGGATCTGCCATGGCCGGGCGTAGCCATCTCCCGATGCCATGATGGCATGGCTGCAGCAGGGTGACATAGTTGACGGAGAATTATGGCGGGCAGAGCATCAGTACGATCGATTTGAATGAAAGAGTCTTGAGATATCATAGTTTCGCCGGGCAGCAGAACGAAATAGAATATCAGTAACGCACAACTTACAACTGCCATAAGTATATATCTTAGTAGTAGGCGATTAGGAGTCTCGGATCTCCTTGGTTGAACGTGAAGTCTATCTTCTGAATTGCATATACTGTACTAGATGCATAACAACAACGAGTTGCATGTATGCTGATGCGCTTGACGGGTACTAAGATAATCCATGCAGGCTCCTGGCTAATAGCAAGGCCCACTGCACTCTACCTTCGAAAACAGACAAAGCTCCAACAATCCATCGCCTCATTGCCTAATCGCCTCATCGCCACGGCGATATCATCGATGAAAACGGCGCCTCTGCGAGAACCAGTCCCGTTTTCATCTCTGGCGGGGCAGGGACAGCCTAGACTTTAGCCTAGCCGAGGCGGCGCTACGAACGCGCTACAGGTGACTTTAGCACTGCAGGTAAGAGTGTATGCAGACTCCGAAAGATGTGTGGACGGATTAGTCTGAGACCCTGTCATATCCCTCACGGGTTCTCTCTATCTGGCCGCCCACCAACGTTAACACTCATCCCAACCCAGCCATCTACTGGATGTATATTGCCCCTCCTCTGCCGGAACCGGCTCCACGACCCCGGACCCAGACACCATGAAGCTGCAGCAAGACACCAACAAAGCCCCCGCAGCTGGGCTAGTGGGCTTGATTATCTCGACTCCATGCTGGGTGACTGGTCCAACGCTTCTACTGCTGTCAGCACCATTGATGCGGCGCGGCTGGGGTTAACGCCGGCCATGCAGCCCTTGACTGGCTGGCTTGGTCTGCCCTATAAACATCTAGACTCGATTTGGTTTGAGGCTTCAGAGCCAGGGAAGGGTAGCAAACGCACGCCACAGTCTAGGCTTCTAGCAGACAGACTTCTCAGTTGGCTTACTATGTTGGGTCACTCCAGGACACTGAATCGCACCTACAACTTGAAGTTTGATGATGACGACGATACGCCTGCCCTCATGAACTGCTCTGCATGAATTAAGCGTATCGATGAAGGCGACGGGGGTCATGCGGGATCGACAAAGTTTGTTGCTCCCACATTTTGGTGCCGCCCAGATCACTGAGCCCCCCAAAAAGTTGCTTGAGGACCACCCACTTCGGAAATGGTTAATTCCGATCCAAGGTTGGGTTGTCGCAATTTGCCCCAAATTTGACAACTGGATGCAATCATGATATTCCTTTTCTTCATCTCCTCTCTCTTGCTGGCGTCAGATACTTTGGCCAATGTCTGCACAACAAACTGTCACCACCATCTTTATGCAGGCGTATTTCATCAAATGCCAACAAGCTGAAATAGTAAAGGGGCTACCTACTTAGGTTTATGTTGCATCCTGTTTTAAGCAGCGTTATTTGACCTGTGTCATCAAACCTGATTCTTCACACATTCAGTTTTCTGTCACGGCGCTGAAGTGAGTCCGACCGTCCAGATTCCGCTACTCCCAACTTCCTTGTTCCCGCAGGCGTGTTCTAGCTTTGGTTCTAGAGAACATCCCCTTCCATTGCGGCTGGCATGAAATGTCTTGGAATCTTATCCAGACTAGGTCGGGTGTGTAATGTCCGTGCCTACCTTAGAGTTGGCGGGCGTCAAATCACACCGACCTCTCTTGCGTTGTGGTGATCAACCACCGCCCCGTCCGCCACATCGTGTGCAAGACTCGGCACCAACAGCATTCGACATGGACCGCCACCGCAGCAACCGTTCGACAACCTCCTCCTCCTCTACACAGTGGGGCCGCTGGGAGCGGAGGAGAAAACGTGTGGTTGGCATCATGGACTCGCTCATTGGGGACAGGTGCACATTGTTGTTCGTCTGTGCACGCCAGACCAGTCGCGCTTTTTGAGTCTTGGTTGTCCATGAATCACACAAGTATATGTGAATTTTGTCAACATCTGCCCCTGGATATGCTGGTTGGTGGCTTGGCGTGCTTCTGCACTTACCTGTATCCGTACATGCACATGAATGAGGCATATTCACCAGCGACAATTCCCCATGACACCACCCACTCACATTTATCCAACCTGTTCTAATGCCGCAGATTACTTCATTTCAAGAAAGATTTTGCGTTAAGCGCCGTATGAGCGATGTCAAAAGTGTCACCAGTATCAATGGAGGGTGGAAGGAAAATTGCAACAAGTGAGACACTATTCACTTCCGTCTGCGGCGCATGAACATGCCCATCTTACACACAGTTGATACCTGTTCTCTGCCACCCCTAGCGGTTGACTTTTACCCCTGGCGACACGAGGACAACATGTCTGAGATATTTTGTCCTTGACAAACAGGTCCAGACACCGACAGCATGGGCGGACGTGCGCACGCATACAACTTTCATGGCCATGCCACGCCCTGTCGCCGGTTTCCTTTTTCTTTCTACGGTGATGAAAGACAGGCGAGGCAAGCCAAGTTACCAACAACGGCCAACTCAACAGCAAATGGAGTGCTCAACATAATCAATTACCGTATGAGCTAACTACCGCTGGGCGAGCAGCCACCAACCAAGATGTAACCGCACGGTGGCTTTATATACATATATATACATAAATATTTTGTACAATACCAACAAATGCAGAGCTGGTGACTGAACTCACCGGCTCTTGCATGCCCGCCTGCACACACACATGTGCTCACCTGCATACGCATTTGTCGTATGTATGGACGGATGAAGGCAAATGCATGCCTATACGCACGCATGCCATATGCTGACGGTTACACAAGTACATGACCTAGGCTGAAGACAAGCCTCGCCAACTACAACTACCTACCTGGACGGAGTATGAGTGAATAATATATGCGCTGCTCTCGAACCAACGGCGGTCTGTGCTGCTGGCAGCCCGTTCACCAATACCACTCCCACATTGGTAGGCATTGTGTGGTGTGGCTTTCGCCAATCAAACTCCCTAAAGTAGATCCTCACGATGCCCCGGTCTTCTAGTCAGAGTCAGGAGCCGCTGTGGAATCTCGAAGGTCTCGCAGTTGCTGCTACAACGGCATGGCATCAGCCTCACATACAATAGCCAACCAGTAGTACCCCCCCCTAGCAATAGACTGTCTGCAGCTGTGTTCCGTGTGTGTCGCAAGCCACACTCCTGCGACAGAAACGATTAGCTTGTGTACTGGCAGACCCAAGAAATGGGGAGCAATTCAATGAACACAAAACGCAGTCACACTTCATCTGGTTCAGATCTCGGCGACCTACTAGTAAATTTCGGCTCCGAAAAGGCAAGGGATTCCTTCCGCACCTCTTCGCGAAAGAAATCTACGTCGATATTGCTAGCATATGGCCCTCCCTTCCTTACTGTTGGATCGACCAACTGCAACCCTCCACCCGCCCGCCCACTTGCTGGTTGATAGGTAATATAGTCACACCCACAATCCATCCATGGAATGTCCGGGGGTGTTGTATATACCTGGGGCTTGTACTACAGAATACTTCGCACTACATCTTACGCAGTAAGTAGAGAATACCATCCCGCCAGTCTCCAGTCAGACTCCCAATGGTAGAGCGGGTGCAAATGAGGCTGCATATGCGCTGTCGGAGAAGTTCCGTTCATGTTCTCCCTGTTGACCCTGCAGTGTTCTGATTATGATTGGCTGGCCTGCTTACCATTCACGGGTCAGCCATTTGAAAGGCATTCTGCGAATAGTGGCTGATGAGTTCATGATACTCGTTGCGATGCCAATCAGGCTCTAGAAAAACCCAACAGTCGAGTCTTGTTCTTGGGATCACGGTTCAGACTTGTCATTTTTGGACGCCATGATAGTAATGAAAACCCAAGCACTGCTCCCTTTGTTGTCTAGTGCGTCCACAAAGCACTCACTACGGCAGCAAATGCAAGTTATTTATGTGTTTCCATTTTGTTGGGCAACGAATAGTAGCAGTTCCATTGATTGTGCAGCAGGTTCGGAAAGCCATTGAATGGATGGTACAGAAAGATTGCATGGCCTTGCTCTTGAGATGCGGACGGTGATTACACCCTTTCCTAACATTTCAGCTGATATCCAGGGCCACCACCCAATACGCATTTGTTATAGATGAGTTGGCCCAGGAAGCACATAAGGTAGAAGGGTGCTCCAATCCAAAGATTTGGTACGGTGCTGCTAATTTCCTATGAGCATAGTGGCAAATTGGCTCAGATGCCATAAATCTCCACGCTGACATGGTATGAGACTAGAGTTGAAAAATATGGGACTTGGGTTGGGATGCCCCGGATTCTGAGCTTCGGATTTCTGACCATGGCACAGGTGGGGCAAACCCTCTTACCATCATCGCCCTCAGCTAGATTCTAACATTATACTAGGAAAAAGCACAGCAGCTACCAAACCGTAATCGGGATCTTCATAACAATACCACAGTTCCAACCATCTTTAATCAGCATTGCATCATACTCACCAGATGTATACGAAGCGTCTGCAGCGTTTCATATAGCTACCGAGAGCGCCGCCATTCTACGACCACATCCATGTCAGATGGCCATTCTCAAGCAGTATGCTACCCAGAGATTCTATCATATAGACTAAACGGTGGAGGGAATTCATCCCAGTTCCTCCGTTTGTTATAGGGGTCTTCTCGGCCGGACCCACGCCGGTCGATCCGACCAACGCAACAGCCCGGGCCCCGGCGCCACAGGGTTCGGGGATATACATCCCTCTGCAGATATTAGCTATTAAGTAGCCCACCGACAAACTCACGTTCAGGCCCATCCTTTCAACGACTTCAGGTGGTCGTTGGCGGAGATAAGATTCCACGGAGCATGTACCTAACCCATGCAGAGACATGCTGACAATGGGGCACCTGTACACGCGGTTTGCGAAGGAATGATGCGAACTCGCATGGCCTGGGTGACGGGCCGTCTGTGGATGGGTCTCCACAGAGCCGAGGCCACAACTTATTGACTCGCGCAAGCGGCGGAGGGCCCCACAGAAAGAGTAATGTCATTTCGCGGCAGGAGACAACAAAAAGTTTTTCTCAATGCCCAAAGACAGTCGTCAGAGGAGGAAAAAGGAAAGCAAAAACGCCAACTAGCACAGTATGTATGTTCTGCTACGTACCTCGCTTACCGTTGGGGCTTGTGTTTACCTATTTTAGTGCTGACCTTTTGCACATTTTCTTGTTTGGTCCGGCGTTGCCTTGCAACTAATGCTAGGTCTGATAATAGCCCGCCTTGTGTGTCGCCCCCCCCTCCCGCTCGCCGAGACGGAGGGGTGGAGAAAGTAAGTTTCCCAACTCTCGGATTAATAAAGAGGTCAAGTTGCCAAGCTTCAAAGGAACTCTTTCCATGGCGGAGTCTGAATAATGTGCAGGAAAGTCGACAGAGTTCTTAGCATGGCCTTGTTACATAACTGTTACTTGTAAGTTAGTCCCGTTCAAGTGACTCCGAAGGGTTGTCAAAAAACAAAGAAGAGAGAAGAAAGAAAAACAAAACCTCCAAAGACAAGCAAGAAAAAGAAAATAAGGAGAGAGACACAGGAAGAAAAAATTTCATTGAAGAACTTTCAACAAAAAAGAAAATAAAACGTGGCCATGTGCACGCCTGTGCTTTTTGTGCAAACACCCCCCTCCTCGTGTCCCCTTCCCGGCCGTTGAATGTTGTTGGTTACCGTTTAGTAAGCCGTCCCGTGTCTATGGGCCTGGGACGTTGTCGAAGTTTGTTATTCTTGATGATGCTGGTGGAGGTAGTGGAGGTAATTAGTGGGTGGTCTAGTGGTGCTTTCGAAGGGTTATGGTTGTCATACACATGCCCTTGCATCTGTTGCTTCTCACCACATCCCCAAAGCTTCAGGTAATTCTAAGTGGCTAACACGTCGTTCATTAGTTAATTGAAGCCATACGTATTTATATTATTACGAAACATTGACAAGAATATGTAATGGCTTTGCCTGCTTGCTTTTGTAACCTCCATAGTAAAAAAAACAGAATCGAGCGTTACCAGACGTGGAGATTCTGGTGTTGTCAACTACCTACTACAATAAGTAGGATCCAATATCAAGCAGAACAACAAAATTTGGTTTACTTCATATATATAGTTTCAGAAATATTATAATCACATTGGTATCGTTCAACGACCGGGCTGATATCTATATCTATCTATATTTTGTGTACAGTTTCACCTATGCAGCATCCGCCTTGACCCCCTTGCTGCCTTTCGACCTCTTTCTCTTCTTCCTCTCACCACCAACATCCCCGACAACATTACCCTCCTCCCCACCTGCGCTGTGAGAGCTACCTTCCTTCTTATCAGATTTCCGTTGATGCCGGGGTGCTTCCGCAATTTCGCCAGCATCCCCATCCGCAACCGCCTCGAACCCAAAAGTCGGGCCGGTACGCTCAAACTCGGTTCCATAGACATCTCGGCGCCACTGACGCAGACGGGCCTTCTTGCCCAGGAACTTCTTGTCTCGCCGCTTCTTTTCCGGGTCGCGAAAGGTTGCCAATTTTTTCAGACCGGCAAAGTCGTTGAGAACCTGATCTGACGGTGCCAAGAGAATATCGCGGGCCGTCATGCCGAAGGCTTGCGGCGATGTTTCGCGATAACGGAAGAGTCCTGCTCCTTCGCTGGTGGAGCCCCCTTGGAGTAGGTCGTGATCGGTGAGTTGCATTTTGGAATCCACAAATGTCTCCAGAGTAGAACGCTCTTGACGGGCCTTTTTCTGGGTTTCGATCCTGGTGCGCTTGTGATCTGAAGATTTCAACTTCTTCGATGGCGGGGCGTCCTCATCCTCATCCTCTTCGGCAGCATCCTGTGCATCTTCGACATCGCTGAGAGCAATGTCTGGCTCTGCATCTTCATTCTCAAAACCTGGAACAATGTCCTTGATGTTGATATCATCATCCCACTTTGGCTTCTTAGGGTGTTTCCTTTTTCGAGATGATTCCTCCTCGTCTGAAGAAGCACCGCCTTCGTTCAAGGCATAGTAATCATCGCCAAACCGCTTCTTCATTTCCTCCTCCCATGCGTCATTCTCCCATGCATCCTCCAAGAATGCCATCCATTCTTCATCAGTTAGATCTTTGCCAGTGGCACCAGCAGCTTGCCTGACCTTGCGCAGTTTCTGTTCAGTCTCTTCCAGTTTTAGCTTTCTCATACGAGCCTTTTTCTCCCGGCGTTCCTCCTTCTCTGCTTCTTTCTTCTCGCGCTCTAGCTCTCTCTGTCGTTTTCTGCCCGTTTTATCTTCGCGTCTCACTGAGCGTGCGGCTGCCACATCACGAGCGTAAGATTTGAGTACCTCCTTGCTTTTCTCTGGGTCCTCGAAGCGCAGATTGTATGCCTGCTCAAATTCTTCTGCCCGTCCATCATCATCTCCATCATCGGACTCGAAAGCTTCCCATTTTGAGCCTTCGTCTGGTAGCCAGGCTCTTGATGACATGAAATTTGACAGGAATGTTTCGGGATTCTTGTCTGCATTCGCAACATCAACCTCAGAAGCTTTGACGGCGCTTGCTCTTGAGGGATGGACACCATTGCTGCCTGTTTCAACGGGCTTTTTCCGCTTCATGAAACCATCATCATCTGAATCTGAATCTTTGTCCAATTCGGCAGCGTTGATTTCCGATAAGAAAGTTTTCTTCAGAGCATCCTGTTCCTGTTGATATGTTGTCGGGGTCTCCTCTTCGTCATCGGACGCACCAACATCCCCTCGCATGAACTTTTCACGATGATAGTCCTTGAGAAACACGGGTTTTTCCTTCTTCTCCAATGGCTGCGCCGTAGCGTCTTTTTCAGCGTTGTCGTAAAAGGTTGTCTTTTCGTCGTACACTCGAGGATCCTTGTTTCGGATCGCTCGCAACGTAGCCGAGATCTGTGCATCAAGGTCCTCTGTGGCTAGAAATCCTTCTTCGTCTTCGGTTTCGTCAGATGATGAGGATTCATCGTCGTCGTCGCGACCTCCTTTGCCTGTGCTTTTATTTTTCTCCTCCACTAAACGGGGTCAGTTGTATTCGCAATAGCGTAAGGAAGGATAACTGACATCTATGCTTCTCTTCCCGATTCTTGTTGTATTCAAACCGGCGCGCGTAGTCCTCATTAATCTTCAAACCTGAATCGCCAACGGCAGCCCCACCATCTTCAGAGTCGGAATCGCTATCATCTAGCAATTTGCGTTTCGTTTGCTTATCTTTGCCATTGGTAGCTGTGGCTTTAGATGCCGGTGCCTTTGCGCTGGGGGCCATCTTTGACTCTGGGGCTGTGAAGACCTCAAAGGACTGAGAATGACTTCGCAACGTCTGGGAAGGAGTAATTGATCCGCTTCTAGCTACACAAGCACCAATTGATATTTTTTTCTGCCGCTTGCCCAGGCCAGAAATTTTGGCGGGGAGCGTTCGGCAAAGGCCTTACTTTACGCCGAGACGCCCCGCCTCACACTGCTGACTGTGGCTGGTGATAAACTGGAATTTGCAGAAGTAAGGCTGTGCAGCGGACCTCGTCATCGTTTGCGCTCGGCGAATACCGACAGAGGCATAACCGTATCCACCACATCCTACTTACCTACCTACCTAACCTACCACAGCTGCCACCACTGACTAACGGGGGCCGATTCTTAGCTGAAGGCAGCGACATTTCCTAAACTAACACGCCGCAATTCTACCATCCCCGCCCTCCTCGAACGAGAAACCAGACGGCCAGCTCACGATATTCACCATGGCGGACTCAGGGAATGGCCCCAAACCCAGCAGCAGCGTTAAGCTGGTGCTTCTCGGCGAGGCTGCAGTCGGAAAGGTTGGCCGCCTCTTTCCATTTTCTTGTCGGGTGTCTAGACTTTGTGTCGCTGACCAGTTTGATAGTCGTCTCTAGTCTTGCGGTTTGTCAACAATGATTTTCAGGAAAACAAAGAGCCTACTATTGGTGGTAAGGCGATTCGACGACCTTTTGAGGACTTATTGGGGGCGCAATATGCTAATGCAACTTTCTTGTAGCGGCTTTCCTGACCCAAAAATGCAACCTGCCAACCCGAACTATCAAATTCGAAATCTGGGACACTGCGGGCCAAGAGCGATTTGCTTCTCTTGCGCCCATGTACTACCGAAATGCTCAGGCTGCGCTCGTCGTCTACGACCTCACCAAGCCCACCTCGCTCATCAAGGCAAAGCACTGGGTTGCTGAGCTACAACGACAAGCATCACCGGGGATTGTCATCGCCTTGGTTGGAAACAAATTGGATCTTGCCGGCGACTCCTCTTCCGCCGATGCTGAGGATGGCGACGATGGCGAAGAGTCTGGCGATGCACGAAAGGTGTCGACAGATGAGGCCAAGGGCTATGCTGGGGAAGAGAGTCTGTTATTCTTTGAGACCAGTGCCAAGACCGGCCACAACGTGTCGGAAGTCTTCACTGCCATTGCGAATGCAATCCCCGAGACATCTCTGAAGAGTGCTAGAGGACCGGGTACGACAAGCGCGACAAGCAGGCCTGGGGAGGAGCAGAGGGTTAACTTGGGAGGGCCACGGGAGGCTGGCGCTAAGGATAGCTGTGCTTGCTGAGCAAAGATCACATATACATGGGTAGGGTGTTGTTGTTTTATTTTTTAAGCTACGTTCCTTGATGGGTGCTGGCGGGCTGATGGGATCTGTTTATCATGCAAGCCACGCGGGAGTCGATATTGTGTTTTGGGAGTTACTAATGTCCTAATTCTACGTAAAATCATCTCTTAAGGTACCCATACTCAGCGCTTCAAATGTGACCCAACACCGTTGTAAGAAATTCACTGCGATATCAGCCCGTTTGGTATTCTAGATTGGTTTGACACTTTTTTTTTTTGTTCATCAGAGAATATGGCAGTGTTGCCAAATAATGATATAGAACCATCCTTGCGATCTAGGCAGAATCATTCGTGTTGCACTGATTTTCGCTTCCTTACTTTCACAATTTGCGCAGGACTCTGCATCTAAATGGGAGAAGCGTTTATTCACAATCCATACTCCGTAGAGTCATGATACTTCTCTCCCCCAATCAAAGTTCGGACGCGTATCCTCCCTGGTTTCAAAGAATTTAACGTCGGTAGAAAAATGCCACGTGACTGATGACATCGCCGTTAGCGGCTTTGCGGCTCTAGAACTGTTTGCTTGCCTGGTCCACTTTTCGTCAAGCGCGTCAAAACTCCTCTTCGCAGAGGCTTTGTCCTGCTAATGAAACAAAGATTATCATTATAGGTTCAATTATTTATGAATTCTCGTGCAACAAAATACTAAGGTCACGCTGTGACGTGGCCGGCTCTCCCTCTCAACAATCCCCTCGCAAACCCGAGGCGCTCACTCTTTTTTTCTTAACCCCCATGCTCGTAGCCAGGCACAAGTAGACCTGGTGCCGACGACATGGCTTCGTCCATATCTGAAGCTCAGGCTGAGCTTATAAGGTAAGCTAGAAACAGTTGCTGTTGTTCTTGTCCTTGGCAATTGCTGATTCTTGCGCAGCTCGCTCGCCCCCGACGACATTCCTCACAAACTGCGCTGCGCCATCTGCAGCAAGCTTGCTGTGAATGCATTCCGGCTGCCTTGTTGCGAACAGGCTATTTGCGAAGCATGTACGTTACCCGAGGACTGGTGCAAATTGGAACGCCAGGGACTATTAGTCGGACGTATTCATCTAACTTAAACAGGCCAAACAAATCTACCTCAGTCCTGCCCCGTCTGCGAGCACTCTCCTTTGTCGGCGGACGATTGTACTCCCAATAAATCACTGCGAACGACAATTCGAGTGTTCCTCCGTACAGCAGAAAAGAAGCGCGAGGCTACCCGCCCCAAGGAGGTTGTCCCCGCGGCACCTGTTGAACCTCAAATACAGGCGTTACCTGAGCCGGAACTTCCATCAAGCGAGGCAGTGGTAGATGTGCATATCAATGGGAATGGGCCTTCAGAAGAGATAGCAGCGCATAAGCCAGAAGATGTTGTTGATGACACTCCTGAGGCGCCTAAACAAGTAGGTTTTCACATTCTCTACCGCTGAAGACTATTTATCTAACATATTTGGGATGATGCTGAGCAGAATGGTGATGCATCTCAAGTTGAAGACTCGACGAATGCCCCAACCGATGCAGCCGCTATCCAAGATGACAATCAGGATACCTCTGTTGCGCCCGCAGAACTTCTACCAGAGGGTGTTGATGGTGCTGAGCCAAACAGCAATGATCAAGAGCAGTATGGAACTGAAGGCGCAAATGGCGGGCTTCCAAATATGATGTTTCCACCCTCGGGCGATTTCAATCAAATGCAAATGATGATGGCCATGCAAAATGGCATGGGTTCAAACAACTTCAATGGATTCCCTATGATGGGTAAGCGCATCACCATATCCAAACCTGTAGAATTTTCTTCTAACACAATCGGACGGTTAGGCATGCCAGGAATGGGCATGGACCCAATGCAAAGCATGTACATGAACGGTGGCTTTCAAGGCATGGGCATGAACGGCATGGGTGGCTTTGGGGGAGGATTCGGACAAGGCTCCAATGATAACTGGAACGGATCACAATCGTGGAATCTCGACCAAAGTAATTACAATCAGAATGCTCCTGGCATGGGAACTGGTGACTTTGGCAACTTTAACTCAGGCTTCCAGACAGGATACAATCAAGGTAATTATGGCCAGTTCAATGACTATCGCCGCAACAACTTTGGACGTGGCCGTGGACGCGGTCGTGGGTTTTATGGCGGATATGGCCGAGGTGGTTACCAGCAGGGTGGCATGACAAACTACCAGGATCAAAGCCAGTACTCACAGTATGGGCATGGGCATGGCCCAAGTGCCGATTCCCAATCACAAACACAAACCGGAGCACAAGGTGTGTATGGTGGCAGTGTACATGCGGATGAGCAAAGCGGCAGTGCCCAGCCTGAAGGTGGTGATGACAACGGTGCCCAGACCATGAATACAGAAGCCGTGGAAGCAGGTAATTCAAACCCCGCGAAGAAGGATTCTACCGAACTAGCATCTCGTGAGAGTCTAGGCAGTGAAGCAGGTGGGTATGCGTTACATACAACAGCGGCCCCGCCTATTGGACCTAGTATGGCTGGCAATCCGCATAGTCGAAATGGGGCTGGAGTTATTCGCTCTGTCCTGACCGTGCCAGATGTGCCCATTAATGCCCCTAAGGGTCCTAAGGCTATGCGGCAAGGCTTACCAAATACCAGCCTGGTGAATTTGCGAGCACGCGGTTTCCAGGTTGGTGATAGTGGCACATCAGTGCCAAAGCCCTCTCCGGTTCAGCAGGTGAATCCGACCACTCAACTAGAGTCGACGAGTAATTCCCTTAACCATGACAAGGAGAAAAACAGTGACTCTCAGCATGATTACAGCAAGGAACGGTCGAAGGACTCTGACAAGCGTGATAAAGCAGCTACAGATTACGACAATCAAGATCGAGAACGAGAGAAGGACCGCAAGCGGGAAACAGGTCAATCGCGCTCACTGTCAAGGGCAAGTAGTAAAAGCCAAGGTCGGAACAGAAGCAAGAGCAGGAGTCGGAGCCGAAGTCGCGCTCATAAAAGCTCACATCGCCGAAGACGACAGCGCTCCGAAACGGTCGATGATGAAGAGAAAGAGAAAGATGATGCTTATCGCCGAAAAAGACATAGGAGCAGGAGGCACGCGCATTATGATGATGACGAGCCATCGCGCTCGAAAGACGACAAGCCAAGCGAGCGGTCTCGGTCGGTTTCGCCTGACGAGTCTAAGAGATCAAGTCATCGGAGCCGCAAAGAAAGGGATTACGAGAGGAGAAGCGGGCGTGACAAGGACAAGGACAAAGAAAAGTACCGAGACGATGACGAGGATCGCCAGAGATCTGGCCACCGCTCACATCGTGATCGAGACTATGAACACTCAAGTCGCCGGGATAAAGACAGAGATCGTGAGAAGGATCGCAAAGAACGTAAAGAGCGCCACAAGGAAAGGGATCGTGACAGAGAGCACAAACACAGCAGTAGCAGTAGGAAACACTCTGTCGATGGTACCTCTACACCAGGAGAGAGGAGCTTCGACCCTCCTACTGGTCCCCGTGGGTTTGACTCAAAGACCAGTAGTTCCCGTTCACATCAGGACCGGTCAGACGTGGACCGACACAATTCTCATGGAAGCAACGGAGTACAGAAGGATCCGCATACATTGGAGCGAGAAGCCCGGAACCGCGAGCGCTTATTGAAGGAGGCACAGCGGATGGCCGGTCTCGCTGGCTCGAAAAGGAGTCGGGACGACGGTGATGATGGTGGCGGAGGTAGCTCGCGAAAGGGGCGGAGGTCAAGCCGGCGCACTGACTTCGTTGACGGGGACGAGGAGGAGAGGATGCGTCGATTGGAGGCGGAGCGTGAGGGTGGACGATGGGGTTAGCCAGCTTGTTGTTGAACTCTAGGCACCTAATCCCCTAGCCAAGCGAGTATTTGGCCATAACTTTGCTTGAGAGACGAGCAGCAATGTTGTGATGTTGACTGGTCTAACCCCATGTGTGTCCTCCACATTATGTTTCGTCTGGATAGTGACCCATCTAATTCATGTTTGGGGGCCCGTTCAATGGAGGGAGGGATGAGAACTATAGATACAGGCTTGTTTACAAAAAAGCTCGCCTAACTGGCTGCTTGCTGAGTCTGGTAAACATCGACAGTCATGGTTTAAATACAATCAATATGGCATTTTTAATAAAACACTCTAATATCCCCTTCCGTGTACCCCTCTGCTGCATCAACTAGTGTATCATTTTCACATTAACAATGGTTTAGTGTTGGTGTTGGTGTTGGGGGCTCACAACAAGACATCATATCTACTCTCCTCACTTTCTAACACCTAACTATAAAAAACTGTAGAAAGCTAGAGAAGGATTTCATCCAAACACAGATTAATGGAGAAGCCTTCAGCTATCAATACTTATTATAGACATGAGACTGTGTCGTTCACCAACTAGTCAATATGCCTACCCTGTACACACAAACAAAACCAAAAATTATAACTGTTTGTTGTTCCAACTACCAAAGTCACATTCGTGGTAGCTGAATGCTTAAATAGGATTCAGCCGGTATAGTACCCCATAGATAATAGTCTTGAAAGAATGCATAATGTATATCAATCGCTGCTGCGTAGACCGGCTCAAAATGTGTTTGCCCACCCCCCCTTGTGCTACTCTCACTCATCACTAGGTGCATGAATATTACAGCACAACATTAAAGACCAATTGCTCAACTCTTGCAAGAGTACCAACACTCCGCTTGCTGGTAAGATTCCATACTGTTTACTGCACCATCTGTAAATCTAGACACCTATTCATCGCCTCCATGTCCTCATGGTCGCCGTTTATAAACGATGGTCATGGCCATGTCTAATCTCCAGCCCAACGCCACTCCGATGCCCAAATGCAACCGAATATCCCAAATGCCCCGCTGCGCGCGCTTGCACCACCAATTTTATATCATCTTTATAATCACTTGTTTATTTCCCTCTCTTTGATAGGAATAAACTTATAAACAGGTCCCCATGATACATCTAGTATATACCTTGTGTACGATATTGAAAGGTATCATAGCTATTTTAGGGCCAAGTTAGCACGTGTTTACTTCTCAACATCCGTGGGGTGGGTATCTAGTCCAAGGGGTTGTTGGAGCGTGTGGGACTTTGGAGACTACTTACAGTCGTGTATAGTAACTGCCATATGATTTCGCAATTAAATCTGTCTCAACAAACTGCTCCGCCTCGTCGGCGCTGAGGTGCAACTGGAATCGCTGTCGCAGGGTGTTTGTGGCGTGAGCAACACCGACCTGGAAGCAAGGCATATTGGAATCTCGGCCCATCATTGCAACCAAGTCAATGATGTTGTCCGCAGAACGCCGCAAAGCTGTTGGTTATGAACTTTGATTAGCCATGAATTTCCAAGAATACTAGAAAGAAGGGAGATGATAATTTGGGGAACCCGCCGAGTCCTCTTACCTTGAAACGCCTGCTTGCACAGCTTCTTGTAATCTTCAAAATCCTGAGACCCGATTCCCCCAAGCACATCTACATATTCATGTGTGAGCTTAAATGGAGCAGCTTCAAAACCGACGGAGCCTGGAGAGTTGGATAACATGAATCCAAAATCGATATGTACAATGTGGCCCTCACTGTCGATAAGAACGTTGCCATTGTGACGGTCCTTGAGCTGCAAAACATAAGATATCATGCTATAGGCAGCCAAAGATCGCTTAAACGCATCAACACCTGCTCGATACGGCTCACTATCCGGTTGTCCAAATGCCTTGAGGAAGTGATCTTTCAACGTTGCTATCCTGTGTCTCGGGTTCGACCCCGACTCCACGGATGCGAGCGTGAGACTCCTTTTAAGAGAATGAAGAGAGACGCCGTTGGTGATGGTTTCAATGAGGGCAGACGACTCTCCAGTTACCAGAATGCGCATCAGCTTGACCCAAACGTTCACTTTGGCGTCCACCCAAGTTCTGTGGCAGACTTGTATAAGCTGACAAGCAAACGCCTCCTGTCGAAGATCCGCTCCAGTCTTGACAATAACGCTGACGAGATCCCAATTCTTCATCCATCCATATGGTGATGACTTGCGAATCCGTTCCTTCTTGGCTTCCCAAGCTTCTCCAAAAACAGCAGCACTAGGGTCATCGCGGTCACCACGACGCTGCACACCACCGGTTTTGATGTCGTTCTCCATCCTTTCCCTACCCGCACTAGCATTGATTGTTGGATCGATGGGTGTTTCATCTTCTAAATCTGGATTGAGAATGGGCACGGCACTGCTTGTCGTAGCCTTGGCAATGATTGTATCAAAAGTTGGGCCTTGTTCATCCACATCGAAGCTCTGTTCTTCAAGACTTTGCATGCTAGCAATGATTTTGGCTCGGATTGCAGCTACTTCATGCCTTGGTCTTTTGCCACTGGTTGCTTCGAGTTGCGCAAGCATCTGAGAAGCCGTCCTCATATGTGTTGCAAGTGCCGAGAAATCAGGCTGATCGGCAGATGGGTTCCTGGCCGTGTTGAGGGTTAGCTTACGCCTAGATCCGGGACTACTGGACCTCGAAGTGGATGCACCTGAGGTTCTGGGGGTTGCGGCATCCATTGTCGTCGATGATGTAGTCGCGCCGCTAGAAAGCCTTTGTGAGCCTAGAGATTGTGACTGTTTTGGTGTGTAGGTCGCTGCTACTGGTCGTTCTTCATCAAAAGATGTGAGAAGTGGCGAGCTCCCTAGGTCGCCAGACGTAGGCTCGAATACGCTATCAATGATGGGTTCAGGGACCGGGGTTGCCTGCGCTATCCTGGGAGCCTCGGAAGATAAGTCAAACAATCGTTTGGAAGTACTGCTTCCGCTAGCCAGTAATGTGAGTAGCCGTTGGTTTTCAGGTGTGTCGGGATCAAAGGAGAAATCCTCTCTCAGAACCTCTACCATCATCAGGTATGGGACTTTTTCGGCACTGTTGAGGACTGTCGATTCAGCAGGATTTAAGCGCACAATCCGGTGATGGCGACTCTTTCCTGGAGCTCCATTGACGAGCGTTGGGGGGCAGATCATGGGTATGTCTATCTCCGCAGGTAAGTCTCGTGCTATCAGAGCCAGCTCAGCTCGAAGGGCGCTCATACGAGCTGGCTTGGGCACAATGACCAGGCGGTTTGAAATGCCTTCCAAGGCGGTTAAAAACTGGGTTTGTGACCTGAAATAATGCTGCCTCAAGAGTCTGGTTTTCTGTGTTGGTGATAAATTCGTCGCACCCAACATTGCCTTGGCATGATGCGAATGCCGACGGTGCAAACCATCTGAGCCTTTCTGAGGCATACCGGCCGAGATTGGAGTCGCAGGCCGGGAGGGAAACCTGGGAGAAGGCAAAGGCAAGGAAGCTGTACTGAGCCTAGCCTCAAGCGATTTCAATTCCAAAGCGGAGGGCCTCTTTGAGTCGGTAGGAGCCTTGGATTTGACCGTCATGGAGCTCGGCGGCGGCAGACTGACCCGGGGGGTGCCCGGCGCACTGTCTGTCGACGAGTTAACATCCGGGACACTCGAGTTTCTCGCCTCCTTCACCCGCCGCGGTTTTGTGTTTGCTGCAGAAGTGGTGTTTGATCTTTGAAGCTTGGGGCCATCGCTTGCATCCGCTACAACCTCTGTTATGGGCGGAGGTTTCCGAGCCTGGGCCACGGCAAGAGGGCCAGCCCAATGTGGAAATATTGGCAACGCAACGCTGGCAAGAACAAAACTGGAGAGCACAGTGACAGGTAGGACATTTTCCTTGATCTTTCCATGGCGCGCTGTGTCTGCGAGGCCGAATACGATGTGTTGGACCTTGTTGTATACCCGCCGACAAGTCTGAAATTGCCCGGATTGAGGGTTCGAGGAGAGATCGTGCAGATACGTCTGAAATAACCAAAAGGTCTAAAGAAGAGGCGGAACAGTTAGTACTACATGCGCTCTAAGCATGTACTTGGTGCCTGTTCTCAAGGATGACGCACCAGCAGTGCGGCTGTGACCGACTCTTCGCAAAGGTCCAGCAGGAACTCCTCTAGGGCCATGGATTCATTGTCGACGGTGATAATCAAATGACACAGTTGCGGCAGGAAGAATTCGATATCCTCATAGGGGAATTGCCGTAGCTTCTGGCATAGAACATAGTGGATGCCCACATGGTCGGCATAACGACTTCATGAAGTCAGTAACTGTAGCAGAAGAAGGGGGGGGGGGGGGTGCGATGCGCAAGAAGCGAGGCGGCCATGCGGCGGATAGTCGAGAACCCAGCGGCGCGCGGGGTCTGAAGAGGGAGCACCACTCACGAGAGATATGAGACGGGCAGAAACGGATTCGAATTGAAGACGTCAGATTCGATGAATCGCTGCAGCAGGTCCCACGACATTGGTTACGGGAGGGAGCGGGCGAACGGTGAGGGATGTAGCGGGACAGATTGGCGGTTGTGCCTCATTTAGCTACAGACAGGGGATGGTATTGCAATCGACAATCGGCCTCGCATGGCTCGGGGGGGATACGCTCGAAGGAAGAAAAGACGACCAGACGGATGGAGAGTTCAGAAGTGAAGAAGAATTGCATGCAGGTCCGCAAGGTGTGTCGTTCGGCGTTGCGGGATGGGGATGCGGACGGGGAGGTAAGTTGTCAACAGTTCAGTTTGGGGGGTTTGGGGGGGATGGAGACCAAACGGAGGGACGGGATTCCAGGGGGCTGTTGACCACTGAGAGCCTATCGCAGTGGGTAGCATGGCCCTGTGTGACCTGGCCACAAGGCCGAAGTGGATCGCCGCCCGCCTTTTTTTCTTAGTGCCTGATGTTTCTGGTATCGAGCCGACATGGATGAAGCTTTTGGAGGAGAGCTCTGCTCTGGGGAGCTACAAGAGAGCTACCGGAATGAGGGTACATGCGCTGATGGGATGATTGATGACACGAGCAGAGGATTTGTTGGCCGAAAAACCAAATCTTAGAAAAACTTTCATTTTTTCAAATGATCGATCCGCGTTTGGCAACGCATCAGCGATAGAAGGAAAACACAGAATAAAAAGATGTAACCATCAGGGCTGAGAATCAACACTCCGTACACTACCCCTGAGAGCCCTCCATGTCTCAGCAGTTGCAGGTACTGATCCCTTGATTTTCGGTGGTTGTAAATATTTTGGCATTTGTGTGTGCTTGTACAGTATTTGGCGTTCGAAGTTTTTATTCGCACACTTGTAACATTTTTAGAGAGCTCATCTAGATGTACAAGACTGACTGCCCAAAAAGGCCTGTTTCTATCACCCTCAAAATCTGCTTTTGGTCTTTTGGTCTATAACGAATGAAAAACGCCACAAAATCACCTTGCCTTCCCCTAACCACAGCCTCGATATTAGATCGATCTACGTTGCCCCTGTCCAGCTTTCCTCGATGTGATTACGGTGAACTACATCTGCCTTTTTACCCTGGTAGTGAGATTTCTCCTCCAACATATCCTCCTTATTTCCCCCAACGCCGGTGTATGGTATGTAATGCTTAACCTAGCCTTTGAAACGCCTCCCATCCCCTTCCTGTTGGTCATGTCCATTCCATCGTGCTGCCAGCTGGTGCGGCTGCCGCAAGCCCAAACTGTGTTGGATGCCTGCACTTTATGTTTGGCCTAGTTCAGGCCGTCTTCTTCCTCCGACCTCCCCTGCCCCTCTTCTTAGGCTCCTCCATCTCCTCGTCGGTTTCGCTCTCGGGTTTAGCCTTGGCCTTGCTGCCTTCCTTTTCGGTTTCCACTTTGCTGACAATGTCCCGAAGAAAATCCCACTGCTCGTCCGTCTCCACGACCTGCTTCAGCATCGATGCAGTGACTCTCTTAGTGCCCTTTTCCCGGGCTACGTCGGCACTCTTAGTCACCAGCTGTATCATGAAAAGTTCGAGAGCCTTGCCAACGGCAATGGGGGTCTGCTGAGCGACCTTGCCAACCTCCTCATCGGCCTGCATTATTCTCTTAATCCTGGCTGTGGGAAATTTCGTCCTGACAGGCGATGGCTCAATGACGGGGGCCGGCGGCGGTGGCACGGCTGCCTTCCGAGGAGGCATGTTGGGTGACAGGGCTTGTGGGTATGGATGTGAAGTTGGAGGATACGCAGGCAGATGATCTTGTGGAGGGCCAGGTGCGAGATACAAGGCCGGATCGGTGAATGGCGGATGCTCGTACGGTAGGGGCTGGATAGTCGGAGGGTGCAACACGTAGACAGGCCCGGAGGGAGGCAGAGTGCCGTGGTGGTGCTGGGCCGGCGGCGAGTAAAAGGATGTCTCGAACTCGGGGTGCACGGCGGGTTGGTCGGGTGCTGGGCCTGATGCAGGCGGGGCGCCGTAAGCGGGGGTGTAGGATGAGGGAGCGGCGTAAGATGAGGTGTAGCCGTAGGTGGGCGGCTGCAATTTATATCCAGCCTGGCCATGGCTCTGAGGTTGAAGTTGCGGTGCGGCCTGGGTGGGGCTGCCCGAGTAAAACGACGACAGGTCCGGCGACTTTGGCGCGTAGGTGGAGTTTGCGTCTGCCGACATTTCGCGCGCCCCTCTGTTATCTTTTATCGTCAATTTCCCAACTTTTTTTTTCTTTCTTTTTTCCCCACGACGGCGGCTCCGCCCAAAAAATTCTGGCGCAGCGACAGTGACGCGTGACAGTGATGCTGCGAATGAGATAAGAAAGCAGGTTGGCCTGTTAGTCAGCCCCCGTTACCAGAGCACCTTACTCGTATTTACGGCGCTGTCTGACTCTTGCAGACCCTGAAGACCAGACACCAGAGGCGCCGAGTCAGAAAGTTGCGTCGCTGCGACAATGAACACGCGCTGGGGCGGACTTCCTGGCCGCTGAAGCGCTGACGAGGCTGCTGTAAATGGCGACTATAAGACACCTGGGCTCAAGGTGCTTGCGCCCTGCAAGTGACACCTGCTTGTTGCTTGGAGACCGCGGGGTAAAAATGCCCACTCAACAACTGATGTCAGGGTGCAGACATGCAGGCTGCACCTTGTGCGGCTGCGTGTAAGAGATCGAGTTTCTGGTTTTTCGCCACGTAAGTTAACAAGCTGCCCCTGTTGATCTTAGATCCTCAGATGGGCTATCGTCCGGAGCCTTTTTGCTTGTAGTTTGCTGGCCTTTGTGCTGCAATCCTCGTCTCTCGGGCCCCTAGGAATGGACAATGTCTGTTACCCCTGCGTTAAGGTCGGTCGCCCACTTTGGGAATTAGTCCGACTTGACTTGGAATTTTTTTTCTTGTGGCTGTTGAATTGAAGGCCGATTCCGTCTTTTGATAATATACGGAACGAAAAATGGAGAAACCAGCTAGTTGGACACAGCCGGTCAGCCGGGGGATACCGCGGAGGATGGAACACACAATGAGCGCCAGACAAAAAGCCCGAACAAAAAGGTCCCGACACAATATTATAAGGCTGATTGATACAGCAAAAATGAATATACAGAGGTAGAGATGGAATGAGTTCTGGCTTGCGTTTCGGTGACGTCGCTCTTCACCGCGGCCAGATCTGGGAGGGGGTGGGACGTGTTGGCAAGCGAGTTGTGCGTTTGGGGTGGGTTCGAGTGTTCCAGGCAGGCCAGACTTTGGGGGTCAGCGGCCGGAGGGAAGGCCGGCCGTTTATATGCGTGTTCGCAGGGTCCACCGAGACGTCCAGACTGATGGACGGCTGCAACTTGCTCGCACACACTTCGGCCTCCTCGTGGACACTCGAGGCTGGCCTAGCCTGCCGTGGGAGGTGACGGACACCACCTCCTGATGCCATGGACACACACCAAGTCTCCAGCCACAGGTGAGGGGGAAGGGGGAGGGAGGGGGGTCTCTTGAAAAGGGGAGGGGGGTGTTACATGGAGCTCTGACCACCTTTATGGTACGAGGTAACTTACCTTCCACTGTAATTTGAGCCTGGAATCCCTACCAGTATGCTGTAGACGCCGACTTTACAGGTCATTCACAGCGCACCTGTAGGGATCATCGTCCGACGCGCTCCGAGAGCCACGACAATCAAAGCTCTAATAAAATCACTGCAGGTACGTATGTACATCACCATTTCGCGTCACATCACATCCACTGTCGATACCTTCTCATCCCATCGTACCACCAAGGCAGGCTGCCTCCACGAGCTGAAAGGCAGCAGCCCGAGATACCGTCTCCCGCAAACCCGCGCATCAGCCTCTGGCGTCAAATGCACTCCTTGACGTTACCCAGCACTTGACGGATTCTTCATTCGCATTCTTGCAGAGCAACAAACTGATCATCTGCCCATCACCAGCGCCGACCCCAGACACGCAAGGGATGGAAGCTTTCTCTCCTAACAAAATTAGCCTGAGCACTTCTCCGATGGATCTTCCTGGCCTCGATGATCCGATCCCCGAATCGATGTCATCTCATCATCTACATGCTCGAGGCAGGACCTAGCATTCCCCACGTTGATGCGTATCTATGCATGACATAGGCTTTCTGCCACTCAATATTTTTTTGGTTCAACACGGTGCCCGCAGACAAACCGGCTCTCGCATCGCGGCTCCGGCCCGCTTCAGTGTAGCATGCTACACGCATGGTAAGAGAATTTTGTCAATCACGTCCTCTTAACATGGTTACCTTTATGATGAAACAAGTCTGAGCTTAAACCTGAGTCCCGCCAGGCGAGGATGAAGCCGAGTTTCAACGCTATGGTTTCGATTCGCCATCATCAATGGCCCTCTGTGATTACCTACTTGATCTAATCTGATAGTCTTTTTTCACATCCTTTTCTGCTGGTGATGTTGAAAAACGGGTTCTAATCTCTCCTACAATAGTTCTCAACCCTTGCAGCCTCTTGTTCTCGGTGCTTGACAGGAAGAGCGACGCTACTGGCCAGGCATGAACCGCACCGTCGAAACTATGCGCCTCCATTTCAACCCCTATAAGGACTAAACGTTTGACAAAGTTTTCGATGTCTGGGGCAAAGACCTCTTCGCTGCCAAACACGACGAAGAAGCCACGCTCTGGGCTTGCCGCCTCCCAGAGATCTTCATCAGCACAGTTGCCTGGTGATGCTGGGTGTCGCTGTAGCATGGAGTCTTTCGCATACTCCTGCGCATATTTCCAGAGAGTCTGCCTATTCAAATAGTCGACACTCGATGGGTTATGTAGGCTGGACATGAGAGTTACCCATGGAGAGATCAGTGTAGCCATTCGAGGCACAGCAAGGATTGATGGACTAGGCTCCGAAAAACGTTTACTCAAGTTTGGTTCAACACCGTTTTGTCGTCGGTTCTGAGCATGAGAGCCTAGCTCCAACAGCAAGCTGAGTACCAATGTGCCACCAGCCGAGTCACCGGCAACACAAATCTTTGAGGCATCTCTGACCAAGCCTAGCACATGCTTGTAGCCCTCCATGGCCTGCCTGACTTGGGTTGGATAGACTGCTTCAGGTACCAGCGTGTAGTCCAGAGCGAAAATGGCTGGATTTTTGAAACCCGACTCTAATAGTAGGTGGTGCCATGCGAGGAGAAACTCAAGATAGAAGAACGACGATCCCATAGCGAACCCGCCACCTAAATAGCCTGTCAGCTCGACGCTCCATGACGCAGGTCATGAATTGCCAACCAAGATCCCAAGGGGATTCTTACCATGGATGTAGTACACAACAATGTCATGAGGCTGTTCCGGATTGTGCATGATCCAGGTCCCGCGAGTATGTGTGCTGCCCTGGTTCATTCGTCAGTCCATCTATACAAGGAAACAAAATCTCAAAACAGAACAGCGGCACGTTGTACCTCCCCAATAGCTTGCTCTCGCCATTGCACAGGAGCCCTGAGGTAACCATGTCTCAACATTCGCCATCTCATAAATGGTAAGGCGACCGTCTTTGAAAAGAAGATTCGTACAACACTGGCCGGGATATCCCTAAAGGCGTAGCGAACACAGCTCACGACGAAATACTCAAAAGCCGTAGCCCTTTGTACAAAAAGAGACTGGGAGGGAGAATGCCTCCTCCAGTACCGGTCGATGACGAATCGCACTGGGAGTTTGAAAACTACATGTACACACGAGCTTCCGAGTTAGCACCCTCAAGAGCCGATACCTACAAACGTAAATAATCAATAGGAAAAGAAGCTTTATTCTGACGCAGAAATGGTAATATCTTGAGCACGGTGAACAATGTCGTGAAGAGCCCGACTTGGAGAAGTAGTTGCGGCGCAAGGAAGGCGCAGAAGACGGCGCAATCAATGAGTGAGACTGGGCCGAGGATCATGATGTCGCGGTGGTGGGGGTGCGCAGACACACTGGTGGCTTTTGACGATTGTGAGCTAGATACGGGATGGTTGCGGAGCGCAAAGATCCAGAAATCTGTATTGGCCTGCGAGCCATTCACGTGTGTTCAGACGGTAGTAGGTCGCCGTTGGTATCAAGGTGAATGAGGCAAGATCTCCAGTTGAAGCTAGAGGCGAGGACGCTGACAATGGCGCTGCTGGCGGTGCTGACCCAGCGCTGGGATCTCGCCTCTTTTAGAGATGTTGGAGTGACGGATTCGATCGTTTCGGCGTGATGACATCTTTCTTTATCCAGTTGCCTTTTCAAGGGAGGCCCGGCAACTAGTAGCTTATAGGTACACGAAGCCAGCCACCGCACGTTAGAGGTACCTGTTACGGCGGGAGATTTGGGTGCCCGACAGAGTATCTGCATGATGATGTTTCCCATACGATGTAGATACATATTTCACACCTCCAGCTAATACTTCTCCATGTGTGCGTGCGAAGCAACGAGTCATTATAATGCCTACTACCTTGGGTACTGTAGGTATCAGGGCTCATGAGCTATATACCTAGGCTACCTACTACCTACCTACTGAGGTGGTATTATCATAATACATACATCTGTGTCAACACCCACTTGGCCCGGAAGGTAACTTAATGCAAAAGGCTCCATGTGTCAAAACATACATGGCATTTCCAAGGTCAGCCACCACTCCCTCCTCTCATAAAAATGCCTTACATAATACCGCATATGTGGTTGTCGTTCTGCCCAATCTTCACCGCACAACAAGCGGAAGGGCTGTCTTCTGAAATGAGTCTGGGGGATTGAAGCGTTGGAACATATTATATCTCTGAGGAACCTACAGAACTCTCTGGGCGTTCAACTGCTGCATTTATATATATGTTGTATCATCTTGGCAGGGCGGATACATCAGCTTCAAGTCAAATTAGGTCCTCGGTTGAAACCCCTCTTTGATCGCAATCATGGGCGACGATCTACCAAACTCACAAGAGATCCCCTTGGATACACCGTTCCCGTTGACGGACGTGGACAGATGGATATTGTCACAAACGGATGAGAATTTCAAGTTACATGATTGGGAGGATATAAAGAAAGTCATAGGTGAATATTGAGAACCAGTATCCTTGTGGTATTTGCTGTTAGTTTTTATATTGTTACGCAATCATACGCTAATCTTGTGGCACGTCTCAAGAGGAAAATCGTCTTGAAGTCTTCAAGAGAAGGCCATCAGATCTTCGACGCTACATAAAATGGACCGCAGAAACCAAGGCCGAGTATGGGTCAATGTCTCAGTACATTCTTCAGCACCGTCTGCCCAAGTTCTGGGGCCAGGCACCCTTCACCTCCGAGTCACAGACTCCCTTTGCGGCCGCATCCGACTATCGTGTTCTGCTCAATGACTGGCCGTATGGTCTTGAGCCGGGTATTACCCATATTGTCGTCTGGTCCCGCACCTTGATCCCTACAGATCCGGAAACGGGAGACATGACGACTGAGAGTAGAGCTTTGGTGAAGGCCTTTGTCGAAAGGTATTTCGTGGATACACTTGGCCCAGAAGGAAAAGACCAGGTGACGTGGTTTAAAAACTGGGTTTCCCTGCAGAGTGTGCGCTCCCTGGAGCATATTCATGTGTTGGTTCGGGATGTGGATGATGATATGCTTGAGCGCTGGACAGGAGAGCGACCGCGACGTGATGCCCAGTGAGAATATATAGATGCCTGGGTAACCACCTGGACATATAAAATTGTCACATCATATATGGATAGGACAACCTAAGCAGCCCGGCGTGCTCGACGGTTTGACGGCGGAGCCGCGTCTCCCGTTCCCTGCATCTGAGCCATCTTTTGCTTGCCCATGCCCATGAGCCCATAGCCGAGATATGCACCATACGCAGGCAACACAGCCCACAGAAGCCATCCCCAGTTACCGACTAAAAGGACGAGTGCGGCCGATGCCCATGTGACCCAAATGACATCAAACATGTACTCGGTCAGCCCAGCTGCTGCTAGGTCCTCTCCCGAACTCTTGAGAGCGTTGGTCTCAGCATCGTACTTGGGCCGGCCCGAGATCTCAAGAACATATTCGCAAATAAGGCCTGGCACGGAAAGAAGACCATATACGAGCAGTGAGCGCGACCTGAGGAAGAAGTGAAAGAGGAGGAAGACGATGTTGACAATGGCAGACCCAATGTGAAGGTTGTTGAGCGCTGCAGCGTTTGACTTGGCGCGATCTTTTTTCGCCTTTTGAGCCATTCTTGCAACCTGTGATGGTTTTTGTTGTAGCCTAGTCTTTGAGAGGGCAATGCACGATATCTCTGGGCGAGCTAGTTGTGAGAGAAAACCACTGAGTATGGCAGAAGTGGATTTCGGGCAAGTGATGACAGCTTTCTCATCCAACAGCTGAGAGTGGACTGGCCGATTTGGCGTGGAGGGTTTGGAGGGGTACGAAAACACAAAAGTACCTCGTACCTCCTTCAGCACTTGAGGTTGCAGGGCTCTCCCGTAGCGCCATGAATGGCTTGCGTTTGCCGCTGTTTTAGTGGCCTTAGGAGGCTCCTGTAGGCTTTTCCAGGCGGGCGGCTGCGTGGGCGGCTGCTGGCAACAGGGTGGGCTCATGGATGGGTCTTCGCTGGACCGGTTGTTGCCTTGTTGCTAGGCAGAACAAAACGCACGGCGCGCCCTGTCCAATCAATCGGCCAGCACCACAACAATTGATTGAGTGAGCTGCGCGTGCTCGCTGGAACCAGACCATCACACAACCCGCCACCATCCCCGTCCCTCCGTCAATCTTTCGTCAACGCGATTGAGAGAAAGCGGCTGCCGTGCAGCCTTTTGAGCGTTGCCGCTGGAGTGTCCAGAGCCGGACGGTGCGAATAGCAGCCTTGGAGTGTTCCAGGGGAAACACAGGTCCTCCGAACTTCGTCTTTCAGTTTGATTGTTTTTGGGCTTGTCGCCGTCGATAATCCTCATCGTTCGCGCTCACCGAACCTCATTACCCTATTCCGAGAAGACGACGTGATCCGTCCGACTGCGCCGTAATTCGTGCGATCGCTTGTCCAATTTCTCGGCTGCATTGTTTTGTACAGTACCGAGCTGTCCGACATCTTCATTATATCATCGTCACTACTGTCATCACATACAACCAGTCTCGACCGTGACAACTAAAGGCTGCTGCTTGTCAAAGTATCCCGCTTGGAACAGCAGATCCCTTCTTCTGAAGCGCCTTCAGTGTTCACGACACCGACAGTGACCCTACCGAGGACACACACGTCTTCCCATCTCGAGAATCACCATACATCAACCCCACGAAATCTCATGGCCTGGCCACGACGGTAACCCATCGCCAGTCACCAGTGACAGACACTCCCAAGCCAGCCTGGACGGCCACACCCAGGATGGCACCATCTCCGACCGCTGTCGGAAATATACTACGGCAAGTGGTACACTACCACCTAGATAATGGATCATACGATAATGCCCTATTCTTCGCCGAACGTTTAACGGCCCAGGACCCGAGATCGAGCGACACTGTTTATTTGTTTGCACTATGCCACCTGCGGCTGGGTGATTATCGCTCCGCCTACGATGTCAGCAAACCGATGGGATATCGCGGGGTGAATTTGGGGTGCGCATGGGTTTTTGCGCAAGCGTCTCTGCGACTGGAGCGTTTCAAAGATGGAATTTCCGCATTGGAGAAGTCAAAGGGTCTCTGGTCACAAAAGAGCACCATGTGGAAACATAGTGCGACCTCACGGGCCGCATATCCAGATGCCCCTGCTATGTTATGCCTTTTGGGGAAACTATTTCGCGGATACGACGATAAGAAGAAAGCTATCGGATGCTTCGAAGAAGCGTTAAAGATGAATCCTTTTCACTGGGATGCGTTTACGTCACTTTGTGAACTAGGTGCCAAGTTACGCGTGCCAAATGTATTCAGGGCTAACGAGCCGCTGCTACAAGCATTGGGACAGGAAGCGGCCTCGGCCGTGGCGACAGAGTTGAAGGATACCACTGTGTCAATTCCCCCCGACGTGGCCCCAAAGAAATCATCCCTTCGAAGTATTGCGTCTGAATTGGGATCAGATCCATTCAACATCAGCTTTGCGACAGATTTGAGTCCCTTGACCGATTCTTTGGGAGGAAATGGTGAAAGCGATTTCATGTCAAAAATACAAAGTGCGAGACTACGACTAGCCAACCCAAACAACAATCAGTCCGATATTGAGGGAATGGAAACCCCAACCGCATCGTCTACATCAGAGACTATGACCACCCGACCAGGCCATGCACAGGAACCACCGCAGGCACCTGCACGAAGAACACGGAATCTCCAGTCCATTGATCCTAGCCAGGAGGCACCTCCAAGAATGAACTACCGATTAGGCACGAGGAGAAATGCTGGGACACGGGAAAAGAGTCAGGAACAGCCTGTTGAACCTATGCCTGATGTTGCCAGCACCTCAAATGGTGCTGTTCGCGCTGTTGCCTTATCTGCCGGGGAGAGGAAGCGAACGCTCTCTGGTCATCCAGTGCCCCGTCTGGCAAATGTTGAGGAACAGACCACGCGACGAAGTGCGAGATTAATTAAGCCTTCGACTAGGGCTAATGCAGGAGGGGCTCCTATGGGAATGCCGGCTGGTCGTGAATTGAAAAAGGCTAGACCCCAGGTTTCACGCATCATCCGGCCAGGCTCCAGCGGTTCCAATGTAGGTAGAGTTGTCAGTGGGAACCGCAAGCCATTGGAGGACCACCACGATGTCGATCACGGAGAAATACCCAGAATTAAGGAGGCGGTTCCGCCACCCCAACTACCCATACCAAAAGTGATTGAGCCGGATATGGCCAAACTAGAAGAATCCCTGAAGTGGACACTGGACCTATTGAAGAAACTTGCCAACGGATTCTATCTGCTATCACGGTTCCAGTGTGCGGAATCAGTACAAGCATTGAGTTCTCTACCCCCAGCTCATCAGAGCACACCATGGGTATTGGCCGTAATGGGTCGGGCTCATTACGAACAAACATCATACGCTGAGGCGGAGAAGTTCTTCCGGAGGATGAGAGTTCAGGCACCGTCTCGTCTGGAAGACTTGGAGGTATACTCTACCGTTCTGTGGCACTTGAAGCGGGAGACGGACCTTTCGTTTCTGGCTCACGAGTTGGTCGATTCCGCATGGCACTCGCCTCAAGCTTGGTGTGCTGTGGGCAATGCCTGGTCACTTGCGCGAGATCCCGAACAAGCTTTGCGCTGTTTCAAGCGAGCCACACAGCTAGATCCCAAGTTTGCATATGGCTTTACCCTCCAGGGCCACGAGCATGTTTCGAATGAGGAATATGACAAGGCTCTCACAGCGTACAGAAGTGCGGTGTCTGCAGATGTGCGTCATTACAACGCCTATTACGGTATAGGGCGAGTCTACCAACGTTTGGGAGATTACGAAAAGGCTTTAACGCATTTCCAACATGCTCTTGCAGTTAATCCTAATAATGCCGTCTTGGTGTCTTGCATCGGCACGGTCTTTGAAAAGCAGAAACATATAGTAGCTGCTCTACGGGCGTACTCCAAGGCAGTGGAACTTGCACCCCGGGCAGCCTCAACCCGATACAAAAAGGCACGAGCTCTTCTTGCCGTCGGGCAGATAGAAGAGGCTCAAAAAGAGCTGGTTATTCTCAAAGATTTGGCGCCGGATGAAGGGACGGTTCATTTCCTCCTTGGCACTCTGTACCGAAGTATGAATGAGAAACAGCTGGCCGTGCATCACTTCACGATTGCTCTTGCTTTAGATCCCAAGGTGAGTCTTGACTCGAATTATTATTTGCTCTGAGCTTTAGATCAAATTTGGCAATTGCTAACGGATGATGAATTTCACAGTCGGGTTCGCAGATTAAGGAGGCGATTGAGAGCTTCGAGGAAGATGTACCGATGGATGACTCAATGATTTCATGATAGCCTTCAATCTTATTCTTTTTTTGGGTCAAGAGAAATGAAAGGCTCTCTGGGACATTTTGCACTACACACGTTTTCCGCAGCGCGGTACGTTTTCAGGAAAGAGGATTCATTGGCCCCATTCTGCGGCGGGACTCGCTTGGTTAGACTTGGTAATAGAGCTTTGGAGCTTTGGGGCTTTGGAGGAGAGTGCCTTGGCAAGGCGAGGGTTAAAATGAGGATGGGAAGCGACGGCACGATTGTATTGTTTGCATTGCATCGGCGTTCTTGGGATAACCTGGGATCGGGCTTTTGAATTAGCTTGGGTCATTATGAGGATCAGGGGAACTGTAGTATGCAGCTCCTTGTGTAAAACAAAATAGCAACCCGCGCTGCTTCAAGCGCAAAAACATGTTTACCGCATGACAGAATATTGTTCTTTGATATGGTTGGTGAATTATGAGTAAATTTGAATCCTTTCACATTAGGATATTCAACTAGCACAGAGACCTGTTGTGGTTTACACAGGGGTCTGGACAAATGTCGCAAATGATGTGTTTAACCCTGTGAACTCAATGAAAGCGAAATAGCTCTTTTCGAGCAGATATCGCTGCCATCGGGATGATTACAGAAGTAGTATTGATTCGTAACAATACTGCTAGCTAGTGTCTTTGTCTGCCTACATAGTAGAACAGCCTACAGATATGCAATCCGATTGGCTGCAAATTGTCCTCTTTCAAGGAAACAACAACGACGCAATATATAATTATGTGTGTTCTTCTACGTTCTTTGCTCAGTGAAAACCAACACTGCTTGTGTGATCACTTTACGACTGCTCACCACGGCGCATGTGTTTGGATGATTGAGTCGCTGTTAGCAGCGTTGCACTGGTGAAGAAACGCGGTGACACGTGACTTACCTCGGAGGAAAGTCGGAGTAGAGGACAGACGCACTAGGCACCGAGATCAGCTCAGATAATTGCCATCTTTCCCTAACTGGAAGAAGCAGCCCCATATCAGAGAACCCCCCACACCCACCCAAACCAGAAAAATAGGAGACCACCACTGACAATAACAAGTGGTACATTGTGGAAAATAAAACACAATCAGCTGGTACTTGATTTTCCTATTCGCTGCTCACACCCCACTCCACACCACCCCCAGAACAGGAATAGCGCGACTGATCCAGCGCAGACAATGCAGGCACACCGCGACTGATTCCCTTGATTCCCTGCGCGTATTTATTGTCCACTTGTTCCCCCCCGCATCTTCCCTCTTGCGCTCTCTCGTACTCTTCGCTGTTCTCACACCCACATCTCCATCCATCACACACGTCATCTGCAGCATCGCATCCTCAACTTGCACTTGTGCATATAAAATAACTTTAGTACATCCATCAACATGACTGGACGTAAGTATACTCTACTTCTATCCATCTTGCCTTGCCGGTGATATCTATACCGAAGAAGGGTGTTTGTCGCGTCGGGTTCATACACTTGACGCGACTCCTTGATGGCTTCTTGTGCTTCATCATGCTGACTTGAGTTTCTACATAGGCGGAAAGGGTGGCAAGGGCCTTGGCAAGGGTGGTGCTAAGCGTCATCGTAAGATTTTGCGAGACAACATCCAGGGTATCACCAAGCCTGCTATTCGTCGTCTCGCTCGTCGTGGCGGTGTCAAGCGTATTTCTGCTAGTAAGTCTTACAAGTCTCGCACTCACATAGGTGTCAACAACATTGCTAATCTTTTCTTTTCTAGTGATCTACGAGGAGACCCGTGGTGTCCTGAAGACCTTCCTCGAGGGTGTCATCCGTGATGCCGTTACCTACACTGAGCACGCCAAGCGAAAGACCGTCACTTCCCTTGACGTCGTCTATGCTCTGAAGCGACAGGGCCGCACTCTCTACGGTTTCGGTGGTTAAATTGTCCTTGCGTGTATTACTGCTTGGCTTTGCTACAATACATCACAAGACGCGAAGCTGTTTCGCATCTATGTTTCCAAGGACTATACTTTTGATTCAACGGCGTTTTGGGGATTGGGTTCATGAGAATCAGGCGTCAGGCAGACGACATTGCATGATTTTTAGCAAATGAAGACATCAAGTTCACCTTGCATCTAGTCCGTAAAACTTGTTCAGGTACAAAGAACCCGTCGCATCGTGATCCCATTGTAGCTACAAACTGTATGTACTGCAACGTGCTCTATCGGTGGGGATGTATCAACCTTCAGAATTTTCCCAAGTTACACACATTTATAACAAAACGCCGTGGTATCATGAAGTCTCGCTATGTTACAGATACTTGCGGCCTGCAGCCGCGACTCTTGCCCTAAAAACCGGACTCCGAACCTCCATGTTGGGCTTATAGAAGGGATTCATGACAGCCTTAACCCAGTTATCGTAGACCTCGACGAAAAACATCTTGATGGCCTCCTCGGTCGCGGGACTCGTCGGGTTGGCGCCAATAGCTGTGGATGACCGCGAAGAGCTCGTTGAAGTTGGGACGATAGGTTGATGCAGGAGCAAGAACTTGACGTTGGCACCTGTGACAAAACATGAAATGTAGTTGTTGAAGAACTTGTCGATGCACTTGAGGTACCTGAAGGGGTAAGATGGGAAAGATGAATGTCAGCCGGTTGAATCAGGAAACTCCCGCTTGTCATTTTGGTCATCGGGGTAGCCAAAATAGAGTCCGATGACACCAATAATGAAGATTATAGAGGAAATCCAACATTGCCGCTTACATTTGGCCGTGCGCCCACTGGACCTCCTCGGCGATATCTAGACTGGAGTGTAGAATGATCTGGTTGAGGTGCCGCAACTGCTCATCGAAGCGGGATTGCCCGTCGCCGCCTTGCTTGGATGTGCCAAACTCATACTCGAACAGCGGATTGTCCTGGGCGCCGACGATGGCGAAGTAGTAGCTCATTGTATCGCGCTCCTCATTTGCGACTGCTGGGCAGGAGGGGAAGGGGGGTTGGCTCGCCGAGTGTCGGTTTTCGCGGTGTTGGCCTGTGGAGGCTGCAATTTGGCGACAGCCATGCGAAAGCGTCGCACCGTGGTGGTTTATTGGCGGGCCAGTGATCAATTGACGGCTGCCCGTTTCCCTCCCCCCTGTGGCCCTGGTTGCCCCCACCACGAATATGGCCCATACTTATTCCGGGCCACTCATCGGCGCTGAAGCAAGCTGCAGAGTAGTACCTGTAGGTACCTTACTCCATGGACCGACACTGGCGTTTAAACCTCCCGAAAAAGCTCGATAGCCCATCACGACAACTTGGCCACCCTCAACCCAACAGCAGCCAACACATCCACCATGTTCGGCCCCTTCCGCATCACGAATCCCCTATCAGGTGGCCTGTTGTGGAAAATCCCATGGCGACTCTCCAAATTCCAGAAGAGACGACACCGCCAGCGATTGCGAGCTGTGGATAGCGTCATCGCAACTGTCGACGCCGCTCTGGCAAAGAAAGGACAGACCCTTGAGGCTTTAGAGAGGTGGAAGGCTGAGATGCCAACAGAGGAGGAGATGCTGCCGCGTGACAAGTACACAATGTTCGACCGGAAAGCAAAGAAGTACCGAAAGGGCATTCACAGTATGTTCTTTCCCCAATGTTTATGATGGCGTTGCGAATTTCTATAATCTACGAGGCGTGATTTTGATGTTCTTATTTGGTTTTTTGTTTAAATCAATTGCTGACACGAATTGAAAACAACAGAGTTGCCAAAGTGGACGAGAGTCTCGCAGCGATTGAACCCCCCTGGTTACTGAGAGATGCATCAATACATGGATTTTATTTACTTTATAACGAACTTTTTTGCGACCTTGCCACTAGGATGAAGTGTGTGGCGGGCTCGAGAATGAGCACATCGAACTACTACTGCAATTGTACAATACATTTTGTATCACCTTACGAAATGGAGGACTTTTCCTGACATATGTCACGGGATGCTGGGATATGTATATGAACGAATCGGAGAAAGGGCAGCCGGATGTTGAATTAATCATGACATGGTGAAATTAAAAGTCGGAAGAGAGATGCAATACACCAAACAGTACATCACTTGTCTGAATAGCATCTGTTGTCCTCATGAATGAACATCTTCAAAGTAACAATTCCTCCTAGTTGGCGCCTCGAGTATATCGCCCCTCTTCATCATAGTCTCTCATTCTGTCAGACTGTATCGCCCTGCCCAGGCCGCCTCGACCTTCATCATAGTCCTCTCGGTACTCATCTCTGACCTGGCCGCCAGATTTTCCTCGCCCGTATTGTCGCCCTTCTTCGAATCCAGGATCCAGGTCCGTCCGGATGATGCGCTCGTCGAGCTTGGTGCCTCCAATGTATTTCATGCAGTCTAGGGCGTCCTGATGGGTGTAGTACTCGACGAAGCAGAAGCCGCACGGTGTCTTGTTGAAACGGTCAAGACCCATGATTAACCGTTTGATTTCGCCGCATTTTGAGAATAGCTCGTAAACTTGCTCCTCAGTGGTGTAGAATGAACTTTTTTATGAAGAGAATGTTAGCTATTGATTGATTTATTTCCATGAGTTCTGAGGGGAAGTCGCAAGTACTGACAGATTGCCGACATAGAGAGTGGTTGCGTTTGCTAGAGGATCGACCTGAGGCTCTACTGGCTCCTCAGGCTGGGTGTCGTCTCGGTCGCGTCTGCGCTTGTTCTGTTGGAAGACGGTGAGCTTCTTGTGTCAAAGAAAAATGCTTTGGAACCGGGATTCACGTACGCGACTGAGATAATAAGCGCTTGGTCTGTCGAGACGGTCAACGGTGCTTCTGACCTCGGGTCGCATTGTGAAAGGATAAGCTTCGACGGCTTTGTGAAGAGTGTGAATGTGCGTGAAAATGCAGGTGCTTCCCAGCTAGTCGACAAAGGAAGGCTTTGTAGAATGAGAAAGTGGCTCTTCGTTTCTTTTTTCCACTTGTGAATCGGGAAGAAGGGACGTGTAGAGCACAATGGGTGAGAAGCCGATGGCAGAGTTGTTGGAAATAATGACAAAGGAAGCCAAATCCTGGATTGATAGCACCGAGTACTACTAGATAACTACTCCAGCTAGCTGCAGGGTGCTCGGTCCAGTGAAGGGATGATGGTGACCCACTACAGGTTAGTGTTTGCATGACAGCCTACAGGCACTGAAGGCAACATAGCACAGTGACTATAGCGGTCACTGAGCAAAAGTGGCTGGCATTCGAGCTGGTAGGCAAAGGTACGTATCATAATTCAGTGTTATCTGCCGCGCTTTTTGCAGCTCGCGCCAACCAGGAATTATTATTCTTCAGTTGTTTCGCTTCACAACCTTCGCCTTACGACACTTCTTGGCTTGGCTCCGACAAACCGCCCTTTCATTGTAGGCGTAACCCCAGATCTTACTATCGGAGGCTCGTCCGATATCATCATCTCCCTGCAGTCTGAGTAGATATACCAGCCCTACAACTATTGCAGGATGCCTAAAGTCAAGTGCTATTCGGCGGCCTGGCTGTCGAAAAATGCCCCCGGCAACCAGCTCTTTGAGCCATCACCCGACGGCATCCGATCGCGAGCCTTGTCGCCGGCATACACATCGAAGAAGAAGCAGGTCGCAGGGCCCAGAAGAACGATTGCTCGTCGCGGGACCGAATTCTTCATTGCTGTTGGCAAGGAGATCCGATGGGGAGACCTGGTGTATCTCAAGGAGGAATGGAGCGAAAAGCAGGCGAGGAAGAGACATAGCCAGAGCCCCCATATCAAGCGAGAGGACTCTTTACTGTCGACTATTGAACATGGGGATCATGAATCGGCTGGTGGACTGAGGGTTTGTGCTAATCAACCTGCTTTCGTTGTGTTCCAAATGCTAACGTATTGATAAAAGACCATGAAAACGCCAGTGGCAGACGACATTCGCCAACTCATCATATCCCCTAATTCAAACTACCTTGCTATTCTTACGACGCACACCGTCCACATATGCACCATACCGGACTCTTCTCATTTAACGAGCGAGGACACCGGTCCACTCAAGCCCAAGATCTTCACCCTTGGGCCAACGACCCATGTTACCTCGAGATCACCAATTGCCTCTGCGCTGTGGCATCCACTAGGAGTTAATGGCTCTTGTTTGGTTACCACTACAGCAGATGCAATCGTCAGAGTATGGGAACTGTCTATGCAGGATCGATGGTCATTTGATACACCAACTACCTCAATCGATCTCCGGAAGCTCGCGGATGGCACAACATTGGACCAAGACTTTTCTGCCTCGACCTCGGCAACAAACAAAGCTTTTTCACCTGACTCGTTTGAGATGGAGGTTGCTGCAGCTAGCTTCGCAACGAAAGGATCAGGTGGATGGAACCCTATGACCCTGTGGATAGCTATGCGAGAGGGTGATCTCTATGCCCTCTGCCCGCTGCTTCCCCAACGCTGGGCTCCGCCGCCCACTTTGATTCCGTCGCTGTCAGTGTCAATTGTAACTACGGTAGGCAGCATTGAGGACGATCCAGAAATCGATGAGAAAGAAAAGCTTCTGGCGCAACAACAGCTGCAGTGGATGGGCGAGCTGGATTCACAAGAGCCGCAAGTTGTGGAGGGTGCAATAACCGGAGAGCCCCCCGTTGAGGTCTATTCGAGACCATCCCGTCCTGGTGTTATCCCGCGACTTCAAGGCCCGTTTGAACTGCTCTCCGACCCGGAAACCGGCGACGATCTTGACAGCTCCATCACAGACATTTTGGTTATTGGAAAAAAGACAGATACTGATGAGCTTATGATGGGTGAGGATGACGAAATTGACATGGATAGCGGCGATCAGGAGGGTTTGTCGCTTTCTGTTATTTGTTTGCTGTCTACAAGCGGACAAGTCCGGGTGTACTTGGATACTGATGGCGTTCAAGCTCAATGGCTGCCACCCAAGAACAGGTCGAAACTGGGAAGACCCTGGGCTGAAGTTGACCCACCAGCTCTTCTTGCATTCCAAGCCATCGATACGATGACACCAGTTGAGGTAAACGAGGAGAGCTGGCCGGTCTTCAGTAACGATGTAATGTCCAGGTACAGCTTCTTCGTCACACATCACGCGGCCATTACGTTTGTTTCTCTGGCTTCGTGGATTTTCCGTCTTGAAGGGGAGCTACTTGGAGAGTTTGAGGCTGGCACGGACTTTAGAATTGGCTTGTTGGTCAACTCGCAATCTTCTAGGGACAGGATTTTCGCGCAACCATCTGCCGACGTTAATGTCCCCCTGACGGCCTGTGTTGCTGTTCGCGACCCAGATCTTGGATACTTCTTGCTATCATCGACACCTTACGAGCCGATTGCGCTTACCTTTGAGACCCCAGAGGTCGATCTCGCCCCAATTCGACAAGAGAGCCCCATACGTGAGCGCGACGTTAGCATGATGACGCCGCTCGACTTTTACGAGCCACGTCCTGTTTACCACCCACCCCATACATTTGACCAATCTTCAATCCTACCAACGCTATTGGAGCGGCTTCGCACCTCTCGTCATAAGACGGTGGTGGGCCAGGAGGTGAAGCTCAGCCCCTTGACCCTTCAGATCTTCACCGACGCACACAAAGTACTCAGTGATGAAACATATCGACTAGGCGTTGCAGCAGCCGAGGTTTTCAGACGGTGCGAAACGCTGCGGTTGGAACTTCGCCAACAAGTGAATAAGGCCAACGAGGTCAAAGGCAAAATTGACACGATCAATGGGGCTCATCGAAATGATGAATCCGACAACGCCATGTATGAGCGGAGGATCAATGCTGCCAAGGAGCGACAAGAGATGCTTACTCAACGCATGGAAGATTTGCGTAGGATTGTGGGTAAGTCCACAACGAGAGACATCAGCATCAAAGAGCGGGCATTTGTTGAAGAGGTACGCACGATGGCGGCCAGCGTCTCCGGTCCAGCCCCCGGCACGGAAGCAGGGGTGAAGAACCAGTCAAGGCAGTTCTGGAAACGGCTGGACGAGGTGAAGAGGATTCAGGGAGAGCTTCTGAGTGAAGTCGAAGCGATACAAAAAACCGAAAGCCTTGAGACAGCATCATCCGCAGAACTAAGGATTCCACAGGAAATACGACGGACAAAGTTGCAGCAGGTACAAGGATTGCTGTCCCGGGAGACAGCCCTCGTCGAAGCTGTTACATCGAGGCTGGAGCGTCTGCAAGCCAGCGTGTAGGATACCCCATTACTGTGTAGCACGTATATTATGTAAAGACAGACGGTGTGAGCAAGGCCAGGAAAATACTATGTTCGTTTTCTTGGGGGCTATTGGGGTTGAAACCGAGCGAAGCTGGTGTGTGGAAATGGTCAACAGGGCAGGCTGAGGCTGTCATTCTTTTTTTTTTTTCGACCAACGAATCTACAAGGCGCGGACGCCGTGGGAATGTACAAGTAAGACCAACAGAAATCTGAGAAGGGACAGAGAGTGGCATAGGCCTCTTGGAATGGAGAATTTTTTGATAACTTTTAATGGATCAATGAAGCATTTACGGGTACCGCACCGCAGATGCCCCTTTTCTCCACGACGTGTGTATTACATACATGGACGCACCTGAGATACGGTATATATGCTCTATGGGAAAGAGAAATGCATGTGTAGCATGGAACACACAAATGCCGGGGGCCAGATGCCAGAAGTTGCATCAAGGGGCTTGCGCCCGATTTCCTGGTGACGCAGATTTTTGAGGCGAGGCTGATGGATTTTGATTCGATGTCCCGTTTCTTTCTTTGCATTGAGACAGGCAGACACCCATGGCTGTTTTAACAAGGCGAAGCAAAATGAAGAAAAAAAATGCAACTGTGAAGTTGGGATCACATCCAATCATGTGAAATGGTGACATCAGATGCAGGGCATATGTGCTGTATGTTGACTGCCTTGGCCAGCGATTCTGAGCCAGTCATTTCGAGTGAGGCTGATCGCTATAGTGAGCGTGGTATCTGATGTAAAACATGGGGCAAACCGTGACTGACTTGGACGTATAAAGTACTTACTTGACACCTATCAAAGTGTAATGTGACTGTGTATTCGTTGGAGTTGTTTTTCTTTCCTCGGAATTACCTAGGTATCATATACCGTACAACAGGGCGGACAAGAGATGGATGGGTGATGAGACACGGATCAGAAACCTCCACAGGTTTTTCTGTATGTTGAACCCTGTTTTTTTTTTTTTAGCTTTTTCTCTGTGCCGTAAGATTTCTACTTTTTGCGGATAGTGCACCTGGACTGTTGAGAAGATACATGCGCTTGAAATACCACATGTCTTGCGTATATGCGGGTTTACGGTAGGATGTTGTTAAGTGCTAGTGGGCGTCGGATGCCAAGTGTAGACACGATACTACTAATAACCCTGGAGCAAGGAATAAGTCAAGGCTCTGGATGTCTGGTTTTGGAAAAGCCCGTTTTTTTTGTTTTTTTTTGGGAATGACCTGTTTGGGGTCCTCCTTTTTCGGGGGGGGGGGGGGGGGGGGGGGGGTTTGCTGATCTGGCACACCCCGAGAGATGATGAATGTCGTGAACTCGTGATGTAAAATGTTGCTAACTTTGTTATCCTGCGACGTCTCAAGGCTGTTGGTGTTGTTAGACACAGGGGAGGGACACTGCCTTTTTTCTCCCGCCTTGCAAATTGAACTTACTTGGAGATATTAATTTGGCAATATATGAAACTTACGAGAGTTGCATAGTTTATACGGTGTGTCTCAAGGTGAGTAGGTCAAAGTAGGTAAGAAGTAAAGTCCTCCCGGCCCGTCTACCCCAAATCCGTCGCTGTGCAGGGCGACAGCTGTGCATGTATGCATGCCATGTTTGTACATATGCATGCCTACCTAGATTAGTAGTTTACAAGTCAATAAAAGAAAAGTCGTACTACGTGTTATCGTATAGCACAAGAGGTAAATGGATTAAGGATTGGTGTCGCGAATCACGATGACCGGGGGTTCTAGACCTTTTGGGGGCTGAACCGGCGGATGCCTCCCAGAAACAGTCTTCGGTATCGCCACTTGATCGGACATGGAATGGTTTGCAATGTTATCTGGGACATTGAAAGTAGAAGGTATAATTGGAGAGAACACAAGGGGAGCCAACAATCTCGTGGAACCCCTGTTCTCTCTGCTGCTGCTGCCTACCTACTGCAACAGCACATGATGCTGTAATTATGTAGTACTAGCCAATTAGCCTTGGAGAAGAGAGAGAGGTAACCCAAATACTGGCTATTATCCGTTGATAAGGCAAGGCTGCATCTTGTTTTTGGATTAATCTACTTTGGGCGGCTATCTTAAACAAAGAAAGTAAAAGGGCAAAAAACGAACATGAACTTGCTTGAAGATGCTACCACTGTGGTGGCCTGGCGCCATGCAAGATGATGATCAAGACAGCCGCTTCTGACATAGCACGCATCGACGTTTCGTCAAACTCACCACGACTGCCCACCACTACCGTCCAACACCCGGGGTAACCCTACGATCGTCACAGACAGATGAATAAAAAGGGCTCGCCTCATTTCTTTCCTCTGGCTGTCCGTTCTCTGGCCCCCCCTGACCCCCCCTGTAACCTGTACCTTTTTTTGGCTTGGCTGAGTTTTCGTTCCTACGATAGCTACTTACGTACGTACCTAGGTAGTTAAGGTAGTAAGTAGTAGGTTAGTAGTATGGCACACACACACCCGACGAGGTACTCCGTTAATCTAGCTTGCCAAGGTGCGGGAAGGTCGTGTAACACCAAAACGGGATGTGTTGGGGTTTGATGATCGGGAGGAAACTATTACATGTGTATCCTGAGGTTGGAGGGGGGGTATGGTATAGATAATGCCCGGGGCTCAGCTTCGTGTAGGCACGCGTCAAGTAAAGAGTATAAGTAGTCCTGAGCCGGAGGCCTTTTTGAAGCTTGACTACCCTTGATACTCTTCAGCAATCCTGTTCTCACTCTTTTACTCTCATTGTTTTTCTTGATGATTGCAAACATATACACGTCTTCTCCATGACTAGATCATCATTTCAACCTGCCACAGCGCCCCGTTTCCCACCTCACACTGCAAGCATGACACCATCTCAAACCCCTGTTGGAATTATATATCAGGCCCTGATTCAAAGTGAGTTCCTCATATCAAAATGCAAAATTCCTTCTCATCAAACCAACCAGAGGAGAGTCATAACAAACTCCAGCTTTGCAAAACTCATTTGAACTGAGTAAACATCTAACTTACTTCCCAGGTAATTGCCACACCTATCTCGGCAATGATGTAGACATCCAAATCGTCTCACAGCTCGAGTCCTCCGGGTCCTGGCGTGTCCATGTACTGAAGACAGAACACGGGAGACGAACTGCCGTTCTCTCGGAGGCAGCTCCCTCACTACAGGTGGCGTTTGAAGAGCTACACCGCAAGTCTGCTCAGGCGGTGGACCGCTTTTTCGGATCAAATGACTTTGATTTATCGCCAGAGGCTTCCATAGTTTCACCATGTGGCGGTTGCTGCCGTCCGAAAAGGAGGTTTGAAAAGGATCGCCTGGCAAGGAGCTTTCCTTCTGAGCAGCACGCGGAGGCCATGTCGGCTGCTGACTGTTCATTCTCGTCGACTTCTGAGAGTGAGAACGAGAGTGAGAGTGAGGCTGAGATGTCAGGGTCAGATTCGGAAAACTTCCAAGACGGTGGACATCCTGGCGCTGTCCGTGGACGCAAGCTTTGCAGAGGCCCATATCACACTACAAAGAATCGCACGGAGGTGCATGAAGCTGGCGGTTTTGATACCACCCCCATCTATAGACCCGTGTTGATACAACCACAACCGGGAGTCTCAATACCGCAACCGCCTCCTCCTCCTCCAGTTGTTCCAAAGCCGCTCTCCGATTTCCATGCTCCCTCATGGAAGACATACAACTCGCCAGAAACGACAGCAATGACCACTACTATCTGCCCATCGCTTCCGCTACCACCACCACCACCACCAATGCCGCCCTCGTCTGGTAACATCATGACCCAACGGAAAACAGCACAAACACCCCATTCTGTTTCAATTAGCCCAAGAATACGGATAATTCCAAGGCCCCAGAAAACAAAGCCGCAGTTGTTACCCAATCCATCGTATTCAGGTAATACGAACCATTCCGCAGTGCCACTGCCACAGGTACCACCACAGAAACAACAGCCTCAAACTCTTCAGAAACAGCAAAGTCGACATAGTGTCATGCTGTGCGTGCGCTGGATAGGCCATGGGGAGATGACGGTGCTTGATGAGTGCACAATGAGCTTGAGAGAAGTGAGAACCCGGGTGCTTCAAGTTCTACGCACGCGAGGCGCAGAGATGAAAGGCGTATCGGCAAGGGACCTCACGCCCGCTGTGCTGAACAACTTGGTTGTCTCTATCAAGACTATGCAAGTTGGCAGAGAGACCTATTTGCTAAATGGTGGCTTCCACGACGATATCTCGGCTTTCCTCCCCAAGGCACCGGAATTCTTGCGATTTGAAGTTGAGCTTACATCGCGGAATGTAACGAGGCACAGCATGGGTCAGGTAGGGCCGTGAAACTTTTGTCGAATGGGTTGATGTTCATCTAAGGGGCTGTGTCTTGGTGGTGACGCAAAGAGAAGGCTTGTGTAAACCCATGCGGCTTGCCCGGAATAGCAGGGAGTGCAATATGGGGGCTGATGGTGAAGAAGTAATTAGAGGCCAAAGGATGTTTTCTGTGGTTTTAAGTGGTCTATTGATGATTTTATGTAACCTTAGAAAGGGGGTTTTCCATGATTGTCTGTTTCGGGGGCATTGATTTGAGGGCGAAATGGTCGTATGTGCACATTTCCAAGGATATTTATTCACTGTGTCGGATCGTTATAGATTTCTCATACTCTGTTTGCAATAACCAGTCCACCGTTTTCCCTGCTGCACCAAATGATATTGCTGCTCAATGTACACCAAGTAACATTAAGAACAGTCTGTAGCTTCCAGACTTTCCATTTGAACGGCCCATCAATCACTATGATGATGTAAACCTAAATGACCATTTCAATTACATGTAAGCTAGCCCAAGATTAGCTTAACCGACAGACGGCTTGCCACTCCGATATGTGCTTTGCCGGGCGGCCTACATCCGTCTTTGGAACATCCCGCATGGTGACAGCCAAAGCAGCCGGGATCATGATTAGCCTATCCAATGAACAGTATCTTACAGCCTACCATCTGCATGCATGTTATCATTAAAATATTCGTGTAAGTTCGCACAGATACATGTGCAACGTGTACAGTATGGTACATTGTGTGCCGATCGTGTGCAGTGAATTCAGAGGCGAGGAAGAGTGGTTTCGAGTTGTATTGATGACAATGCTGAGGGGCTTGTCGCATCATTTACATAGGCAAGGGTGTTTCAGCAGTCAATGATTGTGATATGTGTGTAAGACAAAATACAATAACCAAGAGAAGGTGACAACCTGCTTCCTTGACCGATGAAATTGGCGGACTGCCAGTCCCGGTGGAGGACGTCTCTATTGAAAGTTGTTCTGGCTCATTATATTCTGAATCATCAATTACTTACCGATGTTCAATGAAACATATTCACTCAGATACTGATCACAATTGTTTTCAGAGATGCTGCTGATGAAGGGCGGTGTCTTGTGGAATGTGCGCATTGCGAGCCCATCTAGAGTCAGCTTTCGCACAACCATTTGTAAGATTTAAAAGGTAGTCCGTAAGTAGCCTGACTCAAAGTTAAAGTCTTCATTTTGACTTAATGGGATATTGGCGATGATTCAGTACAATGAGTACTCATATCAGGCAACTTATACTGCCAGCTCATACGTGATGTGTCTTGAACAGTTTGCATGGCAACGTAAGGTTGAAACACATACTGACAGTGTCCTCCGAATGAGTGGGATTGGACTCATATAATCTCGTAGTGAGAATGGAACCGATATTGGCAGAATCAGGGTCGGTAATTCACTATACGCCTTTGAGAAGGGTTGGGCACGCCAAGTAACATCATTATATGGGGCGATGTCTATATGGTACAAGTATCACTGCATCAATGCGGTAACTCAACAAACCGAATTAGTTCGTTTTGACTCTGTGTTCCTTCTCATTTAGGGCGAGAAAGGCACGGGATGTCTGTTTAAGGCTGTCCCCAAGCAAAACTGGATCTGGGTTAATCAACGAAGCCCCCCTGACATGGCACCATGAGCATTGACAAGAGAAGCAAACTTACCAAGGGGGACAACAACCCACGGAAAATTGAAACCGATGAAATAGACCCAAAAGTACAGAAACTCAGGGCGAGTACAGCTGATGCCGTGAAATCGACTTTCGACCCAATTTGTCATGTAGTAGAGGGCAACGCCATATAAATGTGCCGTACTAAGCACAACTTGGGCGATGTGACGCCACGGAGCATTGGAGAGAACAGCAAACAAGGCAAGCCAGCTAAGAGGGCCCCAGGCGAACTAATATGAAGGGGAGCAGAACAATGAGTGTCACACTAGGAAGATAGGGAGTGGAGAATCATTCATACCACTGTGATGGTTTCGATGCTGGTTACAAATACGTCCGAGGTAAGGTAGCGGGAATCAGAGAGGGCATACTCCTTCCACAGCTGGGCAAATGTAGTATTCATGCCGGCAAGGTTGCTGCCGTGATAGATGAAGTAGCCTGGGCGGTGATTTTGAAAGATTAGGTAAACGTGAACTTATTCGGTATATGGAAGTCATTCGGGAGATCAACACAACAAGCCAGTTGCATACCTTCAAAAGCTACGTGCAAGAAGCCACCTGAACCGAGGATAGTAACACGTGCGTTAGCTGGCTAGGTAAAACCCTGCTTTGCACGAGAGTGCCTGAGAGTTCGCTGGTCCACCTACACAACGCATACCAAGCTACAGCAAACCGATCGATCGACCGGAGCGGAAGTCGGCTCCGGGCAGCCTGTCGGTAGGCTAGGGCGACGATAGCACCAACGACGCCACCGAAGAAGGGTAGCAGACGGAACAGGTGGGTGTCATTGGGCACGTAATTGGTGATTGGGACGGCTGGAGGGTAATATGGATGGCCATGATGGTGAACGTCTGGCCGGCTGGGCGTCTCCATGTTGTAACCTGTAAGTAGTCTTGGAAAGAGTACTACGACAAAAGTTCGTCCGAGAATGGAGAGGACTATGAGAAAACAAAGTAAAGGAAGGGAAATTAAAAGTCAGCTGACAGGCTGGGGGAGGTTGATCTTTCGTCAGTTTCGGTGTTGACAAGCACGGGAATCGTCGTAATATTGCAAGTGAGGAAAAAGGAAAACTGAACTGGGTTGGCATGCTTGCTGTTGTAATGGTCCTCAACACACTGATGACTACACCACACCACTGTACGCGGCCTACAATTGCTGTGAACTCGCTGTAGATGAGCAGTGCCAGCGCCTGTGGTGACCCAAGGCCGCCAGTATTGAGACATGCAGCGGGACGAGGGTGAGAATGACCTAAGCCTGGAACTGAGCGGGTGAACTAAGCCCTGAAATCAGTGCAGTATAGCGCCTGTAGAGGCAATTCCATCCACTGTATCCGTATTCCGTAGATAACATGGAGTTCCGTAGATAACATGGAGTTCCGTAGATAACATGGAGCAGTAACGTCAATCAATCCCTTGACGTAATGTTTCAGTCCACGGATGCCAAAACTCTCCAAGACACACATGCCAGCACAATCTCCACCTCCTCTGCCGACATGATGCGTGTTCGAGCACACAGATCGCCTTGCCAATTGGCTCTCCGGGTGCGGAGTGGCTCTGAGACTCAGCTGGCGCCTTGACGCCACTGTCTTCAAACGAACACCACCACAGCATCGACGTTGTTGGTGAGGGATCTATGCGAAGCCGTATTTGCTCCAGGCATGCTGTGCTGTCCAAGCATACCTACCTCCGGATTGAATGCATATCACGCAAATGCAATAGTACGGGCAAACTCTGTCTGATGTGCTTCAGGGTCGAACATGCCTCTCTGAACGACAAAAGTGGCGAGCTGGGCAGCCTTTGGGAAACTGAGACGGTCTTACGTTCTGGCCAATTGATGGCAGCGCAGTCATGCATGCATGGTTCATCAAGAACAACAACAACAACAACAACAACAACAGCGGGACGATCTCGAGTGCTGGGGTTTGATTATGGAGCGTCAATACAAGCAGAGCGAGCTTTGCTTGCCATTCACTTATTCATGTTGAGTCGGTATTTATCAGCCCTGTTTTGACTCGTACGGCACTTATGCAAAGTCCCTCTTGCGGCAATGCCGTCAATTCCCAAAACTCCACAGGATCGGCCCCCTTGCAAACAGGCATCTTGGCCTCGAGACCCCGGAACAGCCGATTCATTCCTTCGCCTGTCCCACTCAGTTCAACATTCGTCCTCTTGGCGCCAAGACATGCTAATCATCTTATTCCTGTCAAAATTCAATGCCTCCGGGCCTTCCTCGACACTTCGATACATCATGTTGCAACGGTTCATTAATATCCTTTCGCATTTTGCAAGGGGGACGACTCGACTGATCTCTGCTATTGGACGCATGCGAGTGAGACGATGAAACTGTACACAGGTGGAATACAGCGGAGATATGCATTGTGATAGAAATGTCCTTTAATCTGCCTAGTCGGGTTTCCAACTTGCGAGACATACATCAGCACCGTAAATTGATCCACGCAACGCCATGGGTCAATTGCTAATACAAACATGCTGGGAGCTAGCATAGCTCAGCAAGGGAAACCAAGATAAATCATGGACATCCCCGAGCAGCAACCGTTCCCACGAGCTTCCCTTCCTCCCCAAGCATTGCACAGTCGAAAGAGGCAGGCAGCTTGACCAATCCTCTGTTTCCTCCTGGTCTCGAAGACAACTCCACCTCGGAAAGGAAACAAGGCAATCAATTGCACTGATCGCACCCAAGGACTCACGATGAAGTCGGTTGGCATTATCAGTGGCCTCGCCTCGCTGCTCCCCGTAGTATTAGCCTGCGGCAGCGATGGCGGCTCTTGCTATGGTCCCACCAACACCATCGAACACGTTCGCCAGGTGAAGCGCATGCAGCCCGGTGCGCCAGGCGCTGCCTACGGTTCAAAGGCGCCTCTAGAATGGGGTCAGATCAACTTCCTTCACACTGTAAGTCACAGGCATCGGTACTGAGGCTAGGAATAAGAGGTTTTTATTTGGGAGAATCTTGAACTGACGTGCGGTTTCCTTATCCAATAGACCGACTCACATGGCTGGTTGGAGGGTCATATCAAGGAGAAAAACTATGGCGCCGACTGGGGTGATTTTGTCTCCTTCAGTCGACGCATGAAACAGGCTGCCCATGATATGGACGTCGACTTGCTCTTAATAGACACTGGCGACCTGCACCAAGGAACTGGTTTGTCGGATGCCACCACGCCTGATGGCGATAAATCAATGCCCATCTTCGGCCAAATTGATTATGACCTCATGGCAATGGGTAAGACAGATAATGATCACTTTCCCGTATTCTTCAATCTTTATAAAACATTGGATTTTAGTCATCTAACCCAGACGTTTTGCTATAGGAAACCATGAGCTTTATGAGACTGAAGTTTCATACCAGATTTTCATGGATTATGCCAGCAAATGGGGGGATAGATACGTCACGTCAAATGTAAAGATCCTCAATGAGACATCTGGGCAGTATGAACATGTTGGTGTGACCCATCGCTACTTCACAACAGAGAAGGGTCTGCGTATCATGGCCTATGGCCTGCTCTTTGACTTCAACCGTATGTCACTGTCCCCACGTTTATGGTATCACGCTCATACTTGCCAATGGTACTGACGACTGTCTCACACACAGAAAACTCCAACGTCTCTCAGGTCATCAAGGCCAAGGACATGGTCCAGGAGCCCTGGTTCATCGAGACGATCAAAAGCACCGAGCCTGTCGACCTTTACATTCTATTTGGCCACAACCCTGTGAGCTTGACCGATCCAGTGAGCACATTCAAGGTCGTCTGGGACGCCATTCGAAAGGAACATCCTCAGACCCCCATCCAGATTTTTGGCGGACACACCCACATCCGTGACTTTTCTGTCTACGACGACTCATCAGTTGCCATCGAGGCCGGCCGCTACTGCGAAACTCTGGGCTGGGTGTCCATGTCCGGCTTCGACACCTCCTACAGCGGCTTCAAGGGCGTCCAAAATCCCCGCGGTGTGCCTAATCCCTCGCGCAAAGCCAAGCCAGATTCCAAGTCACCTTTCCTGTATTCCCGCCGTTACCTCGACTGGAACCGCAAAACCTTTGCGTACCACACGAAGAAGACAGAGGAGGCCTTTGACACTGCCCAAGGCTTGAATGTCACCGCGGGCATTACCAAGGTGCGCCAAGAGCTCAAGCTGGGTGAGGTGTACGGCTGCGCGCCGGAAACTTGGTGTATTGACTGCGTGCCTTTCGGAAAACCGGGCAACATCTATAGTGATGTTTTTATCCCAGCCATCACGGAACTGGTTGTGAGTAAACCAAGAGCTGACAAGTCCCGTCTCTATATCGGCAACACTGGTGTCGTCCGTTTCGACTTGTACAAGGGACCTTTTACGTACGACGATAACTTCATTGTCTCGCCTTACAAAGATGTTTTCATGTACATCCCCAACGTGCCCATTGAGAAAGCAAAGACACTTCTCGAGAAGTGAGTATTTCCCTTGTTCATACTATGCTAAAGAAGTCCAAAATGCAACTGACACCGGACTTCGTCTAGATTAAACAAGCCCAAGCCTTCGAAGCGAGAAGAACTTGCCAGCATGCCTCTGCCACGATACGAGTGCACTGATCCCACACTAGGACACCTTACCCGTCGCCAGATGCGCGAGCCGCGTGGTATTGTTCGCCGACAGGAAACAGTGGTGCCCGGGCATGTCACCACAGACGACTGGGGCAATGATGGTTCGTATTTTGTTTCGGGTTTTACCTTGTACTGAGAGCATCCCCATGGACTAACTCGTATGTGCTCTTGAACAGGTGATGATACTGTGCACTCCCTGATCCCTAGTTTCAAGAACCCTAAGCATTGGGAAGCACGGATCAACTACCCAGAGAAGCAAGATCCTGAGATGGTGGACATTATCTTCTTCGACTTGTAAGTGACGTCCGAAATGCGCTACTCCCTTGCTTGTATATTGTGAATAGAACAATTGCTAATTGCTATTCTTCTTGGGGATTTAGTTTGGAGGGTCGAATTCTCACAGCCCTTGGTGGCTATACCAAGAAGGATGTCAGCTGTTATGTGGATTGCGACTACAGCACACGAGGTAGGATCTGAGATTGTCTTTTCTAGTTTCTCTTTCTCGGTTTTTGGATGCTAATTGTTGTCTTAGATGTCATGCTGCCCTATGCCAAGTTGAAGTGGCAGAAAAACATTGAAAACTGTCCCATTGAGTAGATGTGGTTGAGTATTTGTTAAATTGTGATGAGAAACGGACTATAATTCGGTAATTAATGTAATAGCAAGCGTGGTATATTAGTTGACATAATTGCATTTCGTAACTCCCATATAGCGCTTTCCAATTCAATTGCGTGTTTGTCGTCAATCTTGTCCACGTGTAAATCATGTTCGCGTACTACCATTAACAATATCATGACCGTGTCTTTCCATGCACTCCCAACCGAGCTCAATTATCTCGTTTGATTCCAACCGCTCATCATTCCTGAATAGCCTAGTAATACACCTCCCCTTTCATCATAACCCTCCCCGTACGCAACAACTGCGCTGCCTCAATTTTCCCATCCCGCACCGTCGTCCCCACGTCCACCGTTCCGCTCGGATGTCCTATCCGAACTGTATCCCCAACAGAACCATCTACCAGCTTCGAGGCCACAGTACCGGGTAACTGTACTGCAGCTCCGAGGCAGAGAGCCAGCGTCAACGGTACGGCCCTGTGCGCCTGGCCCATAGACATGGCGAGGCACTGGATGTGCGTGTCTGGGAAGCTGCCTCGTTGCCTGGCACTGGCGGGTAGGAGGAGCACGATCTTAGGGACGCTCTGGGTGTTGGGATCTAGTCCCATCTTGGAGGCGCCGGCGCGGCGGATATGCTCGAGGAGGGTTTTGAAGGGAACGTCTGCCTCGATGGATTGAGGTGTAAGTGCTGCGGCGGAGGTGTCGTCGAGGCCGAGACTGGATGTGGCTACGAATACGCCTGGGTTTCCGACGTCAACGAGGGATGCTGGTATTGTGCTGCCATCAGGGAGTTCAAGTTGATCGATTGGGTTTCCTGTAGGCAGCGCGCGATCTGTCTTCGCACCCGCAGGGTCGAGGAAGCTCATTGTGATCTTAGAATGCGCACCCGGCACGCCGTCCATGCTGTAATCGCCCTCGGGGCAATACACCAGCGGGCTAACATCGACTTTAAAACGCGAAACCATGACTTTCCTCGTGTTAGTGTTAAAGAGACGCAGCGTCGCCCAGTGAACCCCATCGCTATCAAGCTCAACCGCATGCGACGACGCCGCTGCCGGCACGAGACCCATATCCCACGCTGCAGGACCTACAATGGACGACATGTTGCCGCAATTACCTGCCATGTCGAGCGTGCCGTCGCGGATGCCGACCTGGACGAATGTGAACTCGACATCCACGCGGCCGCCGCTACTGCTACTGCTACTGCTACCGCTACTGCTACCACTACCGCTTCCGCCTAGTGATGACGCCGAAGAGGCTGGTGAGGGCGGGCCGATGATGATAATCTTGGAGGTTGATGATATCCCTGAGCCCATGCCGTCGAGCTGTCGCGCGTGCTCGGGGTCTGGCGAGCCCATGGCGGCGGCGAGGACAGTGTGCCACTGCTCCGGTGGGGGGAGGGCGTCGCGTCGGATGACAAGGCCGTTGGATGTGCCGCCGCGGACGAACCATGCTGGGAAGCTGCGTAGGCCAGGCGGAACTCCCGTGTGAATGCGATGCCGTGAGGTGGTGATGGTGTTGCTGCTATATCGCCACCTTCCGACGAAGCCGCCGCAGCTACTCCTGCTACTATTTCCAAGAGCACTACATGCTGGCGCGTAATTGGCCGCAGCAACTCCAGATGCAAAAGATGTCGGCGACCTTGCCGCCTGCGACGAGCATAATGGCCGCGATGAGAATAGTTGAAAATTGTGTGCCGAGGAAGTTGATGACACTGGCCTAGAGAGACGGCGGGTAGATGATGTGCGCAAGCGTAGAGTTGGAGTGCTCAGGGACCGCGACATGGCTATCACATTGCCACAATGAATGCAGCAGTATGTTCAGTAGGATCAAGAAGGGTCGTGAGTAGAAGAATTGAAGGAACCCGTTCCCAAAACTGCTGATGAACTAGATAAATAAATAAAGTAGGACGGGGACATCTCGGGATTGTCTCATATATCCATCCATGTACGACGTTGTTGCATGTGAAGGGCGGGAAACTAAGAACAACTTCAGCCCCAACGTCAAAAAGCATAATTAGCACACCCACCATTCATGACAGTTCCCTGTCTTTACATCACTCTACATGACAGACACATTTCATTACAGTATTCATCCATGGCAGTATTCAAGAAACCAAACTAGGCAAACCTCTCATTAGTGCCTCCCGTCTCCGCCGGACCACCGGATCGCATAGATCGAGGGCCACACTATAACTAGAACACCCATAGACTTATTATTGATAGATTATCGACTTTATTAAAAACTAAAAACATCCCAATCATCTAAAACAACAACGTAACAAAAGAGAAAAAAGAAAGACCGGCTAAAAGCTATTCACCTCCAAAACCGGCGCATCACCGAATCTGCATACTTCTTATCCATCCCCCAGTTATCCACCGCATCCTCAATGCCCCTCTCCATCCTTCCCACGTATTCTTCCTTGGGCTGATCCTCCGTCGTCCGCTGCTTGTCCACATACACCAGCACCCGCACCTCGGCTGCGTCCTCATCCAGCATAGGCTTGCCGGCGCCATCGCACACCCACTTGGCGTCCATGACGGCCTTTTCGTACGCCAGGGGGACGCCTTCGTACCCGTCTAGGCGCTCCTCATCCTGCAGTGGGAGGAGGTATAGCAGTCCGTAGACTCCGCCAAATGAGCTTTTAGTAGCATCAGTAGTAGCAGGGATGGCTGTGTCTTCTGTTGGTGTCGATGCTGATCCATCTTCATTATCTGGCACCACGTTGGCGTACCCTCTGGCGTTGATGATCCACCGCCAACCAGGGAGAAATCCTAACCCCACGGGGGTCGAGTACGGGCAACGCTCGCGCATCTGCTCCGTCGACAGGTTGCTGCCATAGGCAAAGTACAAAACCTCGGGCCGGTTGTCATCCATGACAGTCATGACGCTATCCTGCGACTCCTGGCTATCGTCCTGCGAGTCCATGACTTAAGACTGAAGGTTTTCTTTGTTTTGTTATATAATTGGTGTTTTGTGTGTGTGTGTGTGTGTGAAAAGATGGTAAGAGAGAGAGAAGGAAAAAAGTGGTTTGATGGCGCTGGATGAATCAAAAGAGAAGCCGCAACTCAAAACAATGAAAGAGAAGTCGTCCAAGATATGGACACCAGCTATGGGCTGCCTCTGCACCACCGAGTAATGAAGTTTGCTCTCTCATGAACTCAAAGCCAACGAACACCCTTGACGGATTCTTCATGCAAAACTCCAGCCTTGTGTCATAAACCCCAGGAACCATATAACGGCAGTTCGTAAGATAGAGTGTGTACGCCAAGCTATGCTTGTCAGATTGTCAGCCATGGGAAAGATCGAGAGAGAGGGAGAGGCTGTGCTGGGGAGGGCCGCTATACCTTGTCCTTGCTTACTTTGAACCTGCCCAAGCAGCCGCAAGTAAACAACAAAAAAAATGCCCAACTCCTTTCAAAAAATCAGGTAAATTCCAAGCGACCCATCAGTCCCCCAGATCCCGCGATCCTTCTTGGGAACGATATGCCTGCAATGGGGGAGGGAGGAGAGGCGAGACTTGGGTGTCAGGCAGCCAACGTGGGTTGCCTATTTCTCAGGGTTTGCCTTGTGGTGATCGCTGTCCCCTGTATTTTGGGGGTCCAGCATCCCCGGCATAGAGGCGCAGACCATCAACACTCCCATCAAAACCCCCAAAGGATACAAAAATAGAACCCCTTCTCCGTCATGCTGTTCGCGACCCATCGAGAAGGAAGCAGGTGCCAAAAGAGAGGCAGCCTGCCTGAATCATGGTCTGATAATGTAGATGTATTGACGTATCGCAAGTTAGAGAGTGAGTGTTGTCCCCATACTGACACTACAGGTATGCAACGACATCCTCATCCAAGCAAATGTCTCTGTCGAACAGGAATCATCAACCTGCCTCGATCTAGCATCATCTCAATACAGCATACCTACACCAGGCACAGATACATGTCTACTACTGTACTTTGAGTTTGAATTCCAAGTTTTATTTTATTTTAGAAGAAATCATCATTCATTTCATCTTTACTTGGTATTATACACACGCCCCATTCACAACATGCGTCTAATTTCGTTTGCCTCCGTCGCGTGCCATTTCACAACCACACCAACCTCCTGAACCAATTGCCACTCCTCCTCATATCGCTGACAGCAATTCAGATAATCAAAGAATTTTCTTCTCTTTCTTGAACGCATCAGCGCAGAAAATATCGCGCAGTTGCAATCCCTTGATTGCTTGTCCAACTTTCATCATCGTCAACCTGTAATATTAACAACACCCAGAGAATGCTGCTTTCCCAAAAAAAAATCTAAAGATAGAAGCAGAAACAAACACGTAAAAGAACATCGCCCGCTCTGGAGCCGGCCAGGGCTATGCAACTGAAGAATGACAAAAAGAAGAAGAAAAAGAGAGAGGGAGAAATAAAAGAGGAATCAGGGAAACCACATCTCTCCCCAAAAAAAGAATCTACGTAATCTGCGCCAAAAAGGGGCTGAGCATCAACTCATCCGCACTTGGCCGAAGATTGTGATCCAGTTCAAAGGTCTGACGAAGGAAGTCCTGCGCCTCCTCGCTTGCATGGTCTGGAATCGTTGGAGACGCCTTGCCACCGCCAATCTTGAAGATGGCCTGCAGTTGACTGCAATCAGGAAAGGGGTGCGATCCGGTCATCATCTCCACCACCAGACATCCCAGAGACCAAATGTCTGCCTTGCGAGTGTAAGACGTCTGCTTGACAACCTCGGGTGCCATCCAGAACACTGAGCCTTGCAGCGATGGTCGATGCTTGTTGTTGTTGGCCCCGCTGAGAATGTTGGACGCTTCCAGCTTCTTCGAGATGCCAAAATCTGAAATCTTAATGGTTCCCTTGTTATCAACCAGGATGTTGGCCCCTTTGATGTCTCGGTGTATAATATCACGGTTATGTAGGTACGACAATCCCGTCAGGATTTGACGCACAAAACTCCGTACTAATGGTTCGGGCAGGGCACCATATGAGTTGAGCATGGTCTGAACGGAACCACCGGGAACATACTCGAGGAAAATGTTGAGGTATTCCGCAGATGAACTGCAGCCCAGGTACTGCACAATGTTGGCATGTCGCAGGTCACGGAGGAGACTAATCTCGCGCTTCAGCGCCTCAATCATGCTCTTCTTGCGGGCATCCGTTTGACTGTTTGCACCGGGTGCTGGTGCCTCGACCTGTTTGACAGCTAGAAGCTCGCCGGTCACAGCATGCAGTGCCAGGTACACAGAGCCGAACGAACCCTGTCCGATGAGTGCACCCTTCATCCATTTGTTATCATCCCAGGACTCTCCAGCAAGGAAACTCTGTAGCTCCTCATCTGGATCCTCTCCATCAACACTAAGAGCTTGCTTCAACTCCTGGAAGGAACCGGAGCCTGTTGAACCATCGCCATCATAGTAGCTACTCCTTGTAGTATTTCCATCTGGATCTGTAATACTGACGGTGGTGGTATCCGAGTTGCTCTCGGTGAAAGATACATACGACTTCCGGTTAGGCTCGAGCGGTGATGATGACTCTTCTTGGAGAGTATCAAGCATTGATGAAGCGATCGAGTCTCTACTGTAAATAGTGGGGATCCGACTATGCGAGTCGCGATTTTGAATCTTGGCTACGTGACCGTTCCCATTCAACCAAGAATCAGCTATTGTTGGGATAGGGGGTGCGTCTTGGACACTGGACGCAAAGCTAAGGTTGCTGGCAACACTAAGCCGGCTGTTTATCTTGCTTAAGCGTGTTGATCTCCTCATGGACAGCCGGGCGGTCCGGTCAATATCCTCGCGGGGATGGTCCGGGAAATAGGAAGTCAAGTCGGAAGCAATGAGCTCGCTGGGTGGTCTTAGCCCGCCGAATTGGCGAAGACCCACCTTACGGCGTTGTGGTCGCAACTCGACAGACGGCGCACGCTCAAGGTCCTTGGCCGCAATTGAAAGATTCCGCTCTCGATCCTGGAATGATATGGGCGATAGGGGCTGCTGAAGCTGGTCGTTCCATTTCTCGCCCAAAACCTTTTGCACCTTGAGCTGGCTTCGCTTGTCAACTGTCTCCAAAGCTCGTGCATGCTTCTGCTGCTCCTCCTCCATAGCGATGGCAGCGGCCCTGTGAAGCTCGGCCTCGCCGGGTTCTCCAGCCGGAACTCTTCTCAGTATTAACCTATTGCGTTCTGGACGCCGCTGATCCTTAATGATCCGCCAAAGCTCCGTGTCTCCTAGCCGGCGGCATTGACTGGGATCAGGGTCGATTCCTGCCAAAACCCAAAAGCAATAATTCCGCTCGTGATCCTCCCGCAGGGCAAACTTTCGCAGAGTCACTCGCATGACCTCTTCGCAGGTATTGCAATCGGCAATCTTGACGACTTTGGTGACGCCTCCAGTAGAAATGACACGGATGACTTCCTGGTTTTGCGGCAACGCGGCCATCAGTGAGCCATCCATGCTAGAGTTGTTTCTTGTGTGGGCTGATAGGAGACCCCGAGCATCCGCTGAAGAGCCAGGAAGCCTCACATTTGATCCAGGATGGTTCATGTAGCCACCGCCTGGGTACCGTTGCTGTCGCAATCGGATATCTGACCCTTGGTGGGGAGAGTCCGGTCGGGAGGGACTTCGGCCAAGATCCAGGGCCACAGGCGCCTCAATCTGTCTCGAGTATCGCTTGCTCGCCGCCGTGGTGGGCATTCCTCGAATCCCACCAGGAAATTTGGGAGATGAGCTGCTCATGGCTTGCATTGGGAGGATCTCGAGCCCCGCAAAGGAATCCTATAATGGAGGGAACAAGCAACGTCAGCATGTGCAAAGAGAGGGGGAAAATAACAACAATATTCGCAAGCATTGGAAGCGGGAAATTCTCACTCGGTTTCGCTTCTTCTGGTTTGCATAGGCCTTTGTTCGCAGCTTCTTTATGCTGAGAAACAAACGCACCCGGTCTCCGACCTTGTCGATTCCCATCTCCTTCAGGACTTCCTTGTCCATTTCGAGGAGATTCTCGCCATTGATGTGGTTCTTGCGGAATAGCTTCTCATATTCGCCACACTTGACGCTCACCAAATAATCGCACACCCGCTCCTCATCCCAGTTCTTGACGGAATCGGGTCCGTCGTTTTCGGAAAATTCGGACTCTGTCGGGCTAGCAAAAACCTGAGGGCTAGCACTCATAGGAGGTATCCTTCTCGACGTGGGCAGCGCGGATTGGGGCCCGTTGGAGATGAGGGTGGTGGTGTTGAGAGGCGCCGGAAAGGGCGATTTTGACGCCAGCATGGCCATTGTTGCGGGATGTGCTGTGTGGATTTGAAAATCCAGGGTCCTTCTAACTTCGGATCGGAGGGGAAATAATGGAATATCGGTTCGTTTAGCTGGCGGGCGGGCCACCGCGTGGCTTTTGATGTCGTGGGTGTAACGGCCGTTGGGGGAGGAGGGGAGCACGAAGGCTGGTGGTGGATTTATGGTTGTGGAGGCAGTATTTCGGAGTATCGAAGGTGTCGTTGCTTGTTCCCAATTCCCAAGGCCTCCAGGAACTTTCCGCCGCCGGGGCTATTGTCGACTCTAAAGCAGCGTCCAGCTGTGGCAGAGACAAGCGTCCGGACTGAGGAGGTTGTCGAGTATAAGGTTTCAAAGCCGTACCGTCAAGGCAGGTGGAAAAAAGAAGAGAGGAATGTGGATTAAACAAGAGCTGGCTGGGTTGGTTGGAATGGATTATGTTGATCAGCCCAACTTGGGGGTGGTGGGGATTTAGTGGTGTGGTGTGGTGTGGTGTGGTGGGTGGGTACAGTGGGTGTACAGTGGGTGGTGGTCCGTTATGCATAAGAAGTCAAAAGGACTGGACGATTGGCTCCGAAGGGGATCCCTGCAATTTACGGGCCTGTAGCCCTGTAGCCAGTGGCCTGTAGGGTCAGCGGGCAGCTTGAATCAGAGAGTGCGGTGTGCTGTAGGTGAAGTGCGGTTTCGTGCCTCCAGCCACTGTACGAGCATACGAGCAACATATGTCCGTATCTTATCCATGCTGTCAGCACTGCTGAGTGGTGGCCCGCCTTATAGTGGGCTGGCTTCCAGTGGGCGTCTGGCATAGGCGGCATATGCGGCATATGCGGCGTCGACCTTGGTGAGCGGGAGGGTCGTCCTGAAACTTGCCACGAGCAAAATACATGCGCCATCAGGAGTCGTCCAACTTGTCGCCGAGGCGAGCGCTTAATTACCAGGTGATGAGAGAGACGAAGCCTCGGTGGAAAACTACCCAGGAGCTCCTCTATTTGCATGCCTGCTCTCAAATCTAAGGGCTAATGTATCAAAGAGTCCAAAAAAAAAAAGTCAAGACCGCCAAAAGTGTGCAACGGAAACGACGGCTGTTCCTTCTTGGCTCGTACAGCATCCGACTGCTCCTCATTGATGCTATGAATAGAAGCAATTTCTATTCCAGGAGTAGTATCAGACAGCGGTGGCAGCAGCAGCAGAAGCAGTAGCAGTAACAAAGGCATCGTCGTCATCATCATCATCGCCAACATCCTACAGCTACGTGTCCGTTGTACGAGTCTCGCCGCAGCCAGTTTCATAAAGACGATCCGCGGGCAAACGGTGAGTGAGTTAATATCCCGTCTCACGCATGATTGATAGTCTACAAAGGCCCGGGATGGGAGCGATAGTGTCGGCTTGGTTGTCTGCATCTACCCGCGTGGCTTGTCTTATGTTCCATTTGGTTTCCATTGGGGGGAATGTTCGTTTGGAATCATCGTGGAGATGTGATGGCGTTCGTTATCTCGACGTCAATAAAGAAAAGATATCATCACTTGACGAGGAAAAGTATTCTGTGACCGCATGAGATTAACTACTATATCGACTTGGCCTTCCTATTGCGTTGTCGCTAAGCCATAGTTGGGTGTATCATACAGAGTTAACGAGTGAATCTTAGGTGTATATACAGTGAGAAGATGGGCTTCTTCTTTCTCCCGTGATCCCGGCCGCGATCCCGGCCATCCCCCTCCAACAGCCTAGGGAAAACCCCACGACTCAGCAGAGTCAACGGGCTGGTCTAGCGGAGATTTCCCATTTTTAGGCGGATTGTTTGGTGGAAGCCACACAACGGAGCACAACGGAGCTTGGGGAACGCAACGAGGCATCGAGCTGGCATCCCTGCACGGTTCTTCAATGCGTCTGTTGGAGGGGAGGCGACGCCGCTGATAGGCCAGAGAGTGGCAGAAGATGAAACCAGCGGGCGTTTCGGCGCTGCAGCCCCATGCTGACTGACCGTTCGACTGACCGTTCGACTGGATGGGCCTGTGATGGGTGACTTTGCCAATGGACAGGATGGATGGAGGGCAAGCCTTCACATTGTCTGGTCTTTTTTCTGCACACATAAAGTAATAGGTGTCAAGGTACGGAGTAGGTAATCAGATGTAGGGCAATTACAGATGGCATCTATCCCTCTGCGATCCCGCCACACAGTTACATCCCGTGTGGTGGTGTGTATTCCTCATCATCACCATCGTCATCATCCTCATGATACCCCAGCTTCCCGAACCCCGAACCGAGTTTGAAGTAAATAACTACAGTGTTGACAAGCAGTCCTGGCACTTTGTCTGCCCATCGTCAGCACCGTTGTGACACTCAGCAAAGACAATCCTACGTCATTTGCTCTTTTTGCTTTATGCCCACAGATCAGCTTGCTGGGCCCATGACTCAGTCCCTACATGCAACTGAGAGACAAGCGGCATATCTTCCCGTGACACCTGACAATGAATCTCACCTCCTCTGTGTCTTCTGTAGATACGCCTCTTTTTCCTTGCCTATTCCCTTGCAGCTCTCCGTTGCAGAATCCCCCAGAATGCGGGACACGACTACGAAAAGACAGCACACACACTGTTAAGTACATACACACACACACACACGTACGATGCACGCGTCCCTCCGATACGAAATCGGCGGGGGGGCAGCTTGGTTGTGTGCGATTTGCGATATGAATGACTTCCTTTGGAAACACCACTTGCGCCTTGGCCTTCGCTATTCATAGCAACAAGGCGGCGGTGGTTCATGTTTCTCCCGACAATGCCGTCAAAACAAAAGCTGTGCACGGCTCGCGTCGTGTTTTGCCGACGAGCAGTTATTATTATTGCGCAATTTTTTTCCTCCTTGGTCGCGCGCGCTATGCGTTTTGTTTCGTTTCAGGCGTCACGAACGGACCTTTGCTGTGGCCGAAGGGTCCATTCGCGGGACGCATTGAATGCATTGAAAATGGGTGGTGCATGATATACCCAACTCAGGCACAATCATATGATTCACCTCTCATTCCCCAATTGAGTAGCCACAACTCAGCATCATACAACCCTCCTTTGATGGAGCTGCCTAATAAGAGAAAGTTATTACATAGAACACCAAGACTGGGTCTTCTTCGGCCAACCACATCTGGGTAGCAGTGTCAGATCTATAATGCCCCAAGTGTTATTAAGTGGGTGTCGTCGTGATGTTGCACACATTCCCATCTCGCCTGAGACGCAAGCAACGTCGGTCCTACGCACCACATGTGTAGATAGCCTCTTTTGCATCCTCCACCACGACTGCTACCTGTCAACCAACAGAATCGCAGGTGATCCTTCCCATCGGTAACATTAAATATATTATACCAGTAGCTACCACGTTGGGAAAGTCATTGTAACCCGCAAGCGGTTTGATAATCAAAGCCTACTTTGCTCGGGCAAATCATCGGGCAGATCCTTGGCTGTCCGCCAGCAAAGCCGCTATCGGATGCCGCCAGAGCCCGGCCGGAGTAGTTCAATTCGTTCGTGGATGTCCGTCAGTCAGTCAGTACCTGACCTAACGGCGGCTAGAACCAGACGCAGTCCGGTGGGCTTCGTGTGATTCTCTGCATTCCACGTAATATCGTTTGGGATCTTGACGGGCCCTTCATCTGACTCCTGAGACGAACCTACTGATGATGATAGGTCTATGACGGGAGTTGACTCAGGCAGTTGTGCCAGAGCAAATGGTCCCACTGGGTTTCAGTGCATCATTGTAGCTTACTAACTCCCTCAGGGCACAAACACAATGGCCAAGTGTTAGTGTAGCACATGCGGAACGATCGGTCCATTTTCTTGAACAGCTTAATGCGCCTTCAGATCCTTATAGAGTCACAATCCTCTAAGCTGCCTTGTCAACTTGCCAGTGTTTGGCCTGTGCACTGCGTTACCCATTCTCTGCGGAGAGTTGCCTCCTTTGGACGAAAAGTGCCGAAACAAGAGACCGATACTCTATCTAACACTTGACGCTCTTCTCCGGCGCAGGTCCTGACAAGACGACCGACCTTCCAGGGTTACTGGCGGCACCGAGCGACCATCTCATCAACCACACCAGCTGCCCTAGCATACCATTTTCGCAAGAGTTGCAGCCGTCAAAGCGTCCGAGGCCATAGCTTGACTTCCTGACTGGCAATTGCATCAGACTCATTACCATGGGGACTGCCAAGAAACCCATCGTCGGCTTCTTGGGGCCCGTTGCGTCTTACTCACATCAGGTAAACCCATCCATAGACAATTCTGCCCCGTGCCCCAAGCCCCCCAATTTGCTGGAAAAGCTTGAAAAGGTGTTCAGTGGGATCGTAAACTGATATCGTTTCCCCTCATCTCAAGGCTGTCCGCCAGGTTTTCCCGGAAAGCCACTGGGTTTTGCAGCCTCTAGCTACCATTGACGGTGGGTTTCCCAAAGTTCAAAGCGGCCGAAAGGGGGGTGGACTCGATTTTGACTGGCCTCTTTGTCTCTTACATCCGCTAACGTACTTTTTGTTCTTTTATTGAAAAAAAGATGTCTTTGATCAAGTTCAAGATGAGCAAGTGACTGCGGGTGTAGTTCCCTTTGAAAACTCAACGAATGGCTCCGTTGTCTTTACCCTGGACAACTTGGCTGATCGAGATGGCCGGTATCATGACATCAGCGTATACGGTGAGATATTCGTCGACGTGCATCACTGCCTTGTTGGCCACAAGAACCCTTCATCATTGCCTGAGGACTTGACAGATTCTGGGACGTGCACGCCGACGGTCAAAGACCCAATCCCTCTGCGGCCCAAGGCCAAGCCTCTCACCAGTCTCAAGCACGTCAAGAGGCTGTATTCTCATCCCCAGGCCTTTGGCCAATGCAACGCCTTCATCTCATCCTATTTGAAAGGTGTAGAAATTGTTGATACTAGCTCGACGAGCAAGGCTGCCGAAATCGTGAGTCAAGATAAGACGGGCACCTGGGCAGCTATATCAAGCGAGCTAGCCGCCAATATCATCGAGGGCCTAGATATTCTTGCACCGTCCATTGAGGACCGTGACGACAACACCACGCGCTTCCTGATTATCGGGCGCAAGTCTTCTGGCACCAAAGACTGGAATATTGTGAAGCAGCCGGAAAGGAAGTCTGGCACCAAATCCCTCATATCCGTCACCGTGCCGCACACGTCTCCCGGGGCGCTGGCAGAGGTCCTGGGCGGCTTTAAGACGTTCAATTTGAACCTGACTAGCATCAACAGCCGGCCCAGTCTACTTGCGCCCTTTCAGTACATCTTCTTCATTGAGTTTGAAGGACACAGAGAGCATGACCCTGACGGTCGTGTGAAAGGTGCGCTGGACATAATAAATGACGTATCGCAGAGCTGGAGATGGCTGGGAAGCTGGGAACGATACAGATAGTGTTTGCTCTACCACTCTTCTCAAAAGTCTATGTTAAATGATGCAGGATTTCCATCATTTCACGAAGCTCTGGCTGTCCCGTGAAACTATATATATACCGAATGAAGTTGGTGATTAAGCTGGCACTGCACCAGTAATTCCCCTACGTCCCCATTCACACCAACAAAGAAAGCAATCTTCAACATTTCCCATATGCTTGATTAAAATCCACACCATTTCCCATCATCTCGATGGAGAGAAGCCGTTTCTGGATCGGCATTCTTCCATGATCTATGACTCCCTCTTCACCCCATGTCTCTATGAAGCATGACACATGCACTTCGCTATTGGGATAAGGTAATCCCATTAGCTCCAACGGGCGGCCCCTCCAATTCTCAGAGCCTTGGCTACAAACGTGTTCGGATCGTCGGCGTGGGGCATCATGGTGGTGGTTGCAGCATGCAGGCTGTGAAAGCAAGTATCCTTTTTACTTTTGCTGATGCTGCTGCAAGGCACAACTCAACGCGCAGCATTGCATGGCTTCTCCCCTCCCCTACCTACCAACCAACAACGTGTCGACCAACAGATTGCTATCAACAGCCTGGTTTGCCCTCTTTAACTCCCCCGTCGCATCGGGAAAACCGAGCTCGTACAGGAGAATCCAGAGAGAGAGAGGGAGGGGATTACTTTAGCGCTTCCACAACCCACAAATATCATTGGCTTTCAAGCCCTGGGGGCCTTCGCCTTTTCGGCTGCCTTGAGCAGGTTAAAAAAAAGGTGGTTGACATTAATCAATTCTAACAAGGAAAATCATGACGTTAATTATCTGGTGGGTGGGCACTTGAAGGCACATGGTCTCAGCGATTGGTTGAAGCTAGAGTTGGAAATCATCGGGCCATCGGCAATAACCCAAGCAAGCCAAGTTACCCAACAACAGACAAGTTTGTAGAGAGTAGAGAGTAGAGAGTAGAGAGAGAGGTAAAATATCAATCAGCAGGTACAATGGATACTTTCTTTCTTTCCTCTTTTTTATTTTCCCTCTCTTTCTCTCTTCCCTTACTGTACTTGTATACAAAACATCTCTCTGCTAAACTTTTGATAAAATCGTCACATCACAATGGCTCCTCGACACATCTTTGCCGTGACCCATCCCCGGGCATGTTCAACAGCTTTTGAAAGGGTAAATACAAAGATTGACACTCACACGGCTCTTGATGGGCAAATTTTGTCAATTTCTTTTTTAAAGAAAATCTAATAAAATACACAAACTAACGGAGAGTTAACTTTAAAGGTCTTCATGGCTCGCCGTGATATTCTCGAGTGTGTACACGAGCCATTCGGTGACGCCTTCTATTTTGGCCCCGAGTTCCTGAGCGAGCGGTTCAGGGACGATGAGGCTGCTAGAAAGGCAACCGGATATGCTGCCACTACGTTCAAAGATGTGTTGGATGGTGTTGAGAAATCTGCAAAAGATGTGAGATATCTGTTTTCCTTCTTGAATGCACCCCCTGCACCCATATCACTCATGTAGGAACATTTCTGTAGAGCTCCAACACGTTCTGATCATTACAAGCAAGCATCTATTTCCTTTCTAGCAATCATCGTCCAATTTCCTCCGTCATTATGAAGACCAAGCTTAATTACCCCTGATTTTACCTTGTGCTGCAAAATGAAAGCAGTATCTAATATTCCATACCCACTTCACATATACAACCAAAGAAAAAACAGCTGCTTACACAAACTAGGGGAAGCGTGTCTTCATCAAAGACATGGCTTATTACATGTTTGCGCCAGACGGAAAACGCAGCAAGATTGCCCCGTCTCTGGGCAGTGGTGACGAGACTGGAAATCCAACAGTAATACCTGTCGATATTCTGAAGCGTTTTCACTTCACTTTTCTCATCCGCCATCCGCGCCGATCAATCCCTTCATACTACCGCACCACAATCCCTCCCCTCAGAGAGGTCACGGGATGGGAATACTTCATGCCCAATGAAGCAGGATATGAAGAGATGGTTCGACTCTTAGAATTCCTTATGGATAATGGCCTTGTCGATAAGGAGCAGCTCACTATTGTAGATGCCGATGACTTGCTGGACAATCCCGAAAAGACAATTCGACAGTACTGTGACCGGATAGGGATTGATTTCCGCCCGGAGATGCTGGAATGGACAGATGAGGATAATGCGTATGCAGCAGACTGCTTTGCGAAGTGGAATGGTTTCCACGACGATGCGATTGCATCTTCAAAGCTCAAGGCTCGTACTCATGCTCAGGTGTGTTTTTTTTTAGAATCAGAAACTTTGGAACTGGCGCAAGTTCTTGTGCTAATCATTTGGCTGACCTGCAGAAGACATCAACAGTCAAATCTGAGAACAAGGAATGGGAGGAAAAATATGGAAGCGAGGCACAAAAGGTAATCCGTGCCACAGTAGATGCCAACATTCCTCATTATGAGTACCTAAAGCAATTCTGCTTGGCCATCTAAAACGGGAGGGAAGATAGGGATATACAGCTCATGTCAAAAAAGCAAAGGCATAGAGCCATTAATGCGTCATGTCATGGCAATGTTTATTGTGTTGCTTTTCTCAGCACAAATATATTATGATACAGTAGTCATCGGACTATCAGTCCACAAAGCCGTTTCCTATCCATGCGTATTCAACATCGCTCTCGTGATAATTCCCACCAACTGCAAGATTCAATTGTAGTGTAAAAGTACAGATCTTCATCCACATTTGTGGATGAGCACCAAGGGAGAGACCATGTAGGCCATTCACTTCATGGCTCAATTCTTTCATAAAGGTTTTCCATGTGTAGCGGCGTGGGTGAGTTTTATGCGGCTGCCTTTGGTGTCTCCAGCTGTGGTGTCTCCTGTTTTGGTGTCTCTGCGACCCCCGCCTCGTACACTGGCTTCTCAAACATGGAATGGGTAACGTTCTTCGACCACGACTCCGCAAACTCTCTATCCTGGTCATTTGACCAGCTCACGGTGACGTCGTGCAACTGTCTGGCTCCCTCCTCAGCGTGGTTTGCCACAATCTTATTGCCGCGGCCCTCACCCGCTAGTACAACCGCCATATCTGCAATCGCATTCTTTTTCTGGGCATTCAGCGCAATTCCACGCTCCTTCTTACTCCGTACAGGTCGGTAGTTTCTGCCCTTGGCTTCCTCCTCGGCAATCTTCTTCTTGTCGGCGACGGAGAACTCCTCTGGACGCTTGTATCGGAATTCGTCTGTCCACGCAACCTCATGGAGGTGCTTTAGCTCTCGCAGCTTTTGGAACACTGAGCGGCCGACGGAGCCCTGGCCCGGCTGAAACCGAATAACGGCCATGGGAGACCAGTAATCTTTGCGAAGCTTTGCGGGCTTAGTCTTCTTGCCATTGTATGGCAGCTGTTTCAGGTTGTGAAATCCCTAGACGAAAAGAAAAATTAGTAAATTTCCCGATTGTAGATTGTTGTTTCTGTTAGAAAAACTCACATCGAGGGTTTCCTTGAAGCTGTAGACAACCTGGTCTGATCTCCTATGGGAAAAGATCCAAATGTTCTCTCCATGACCCTCAGGACCTTGGAAACCGGTCGGGGGCTTGCTCTTCCGACCTCCGTGGGTATGTCGTACAAATGCCCTTAGAAAACCTGGCAATTGGCCAAGCCGAGACCTCGGTGCGGCATTCATGGTGCCTATTGTCGTTGCGCTGTCCTTGACACTTGAATCTGCCCCCAACTAGAAAATCACCACAGCTAGACGGTTGCGCGAGATCACATGACCTTGAAGTTGAGCTCTCGGCCTCTTGGCTTTGGCTGGCTGTCTCATACATCACGTGGTGATAAGATATCAAGCTCCACCCAGGCGGATAGCACCCCACATTAGATGGTTCTGGTGACATCAGGATGAGTCTCCAAGCTTCTGGTGGGTTCGGACGAGCTTCCAGCTAAACCGAGGTGCTGCACGATCGACCTCGCATTTTCTTTGGTGGGCACTCTTCCAACACCGGACTTCCCTCTCCGAACTCCCTATATCTGACGCTCGTCACCTCACTTTTGCTCCTCATCTTGAATTTCACACCTCATCCTTCACTGCAACTCCTTCCAAGCAGGACTGATGCACACCACACCACAAAAAGCACCAATAAGTCTTTATTGACCACTGATACCCCGCCACCAGTGGCACTTCGCATCTTGATTCTGAACACTCTGGACAAAGTCGCTGTTTACGCAGCACATCCTCCACCATGACTGCTAGAATGGATTTCACGGATCGGGCTCAAAAGGCTGTTGAAGATGCCATGACTTTGGCAGAGCAGTATGGCCACTCACAGCTTGTCCCAATCCACTTGGCTGTGTCTTTACTCGAACCCCCAGTCGACCTATCCAAGGACCAGCAGAACGCCACTCCAGGAGCCATCGTCACTCTCTTTCGACAAGTCATCGAACGGGCCCATGGTGACCCTCAACTTTTTGACCGAGCGTTAAAGAAGACGCTGGTTCGTCTACCAAGCCAAGATCCCCCTCCAGACCAAGTTTCGCTATCACCCTCGTTCCACACTGTCTTGCGAAAGGCTCAGGAACTTCAAAAGGTTCAAAAAGATACATACATCGGCGTGGATCATTTTATCACTGCTTTAGCAGATGATGGTGGCATCCAGGCCGCTCTGAGAGAGGCCAACATCCCCAAAGCCAAACTCGTCCAGGAGGCTGTTCAAAGTATTCGGGGAACGAAGCGGGTTGACAGCAAAACAGCCGACACCGAGCAGGAGAACGAAAACCTTGCCAAGTTTACCATTGACATGACAGCCATGGCCAGAGATAACAAAATCGATCCCGTCATTGGCCGAGAGGAGGAGATTCGCCGAGTCGTGCGCATCCTGTCTCGCCGAACTAAAAACAACCCAGTACTCATAGGCGAGCCAGGTGTCGGAAAAACTACAGTCGTCGAAGGCCTGGCACAGCGTATTGTCAACCGTGACGTGCCGGACAACTTGAAGCAGTGCAGGTTACTCTCTCTTGATGTTGGAGCGCTTGTCGCCGGCAGCAAATTTCGTGGAGAGTTTGAAGAGAGAATGAAGGGCGTTCTTAAGGAGATTGAAGATGCAACGGAAATGATTGTGTTATTTGTCGACGAGATTCACCTTCTCATGGGCGCTGGCTCATCTGGTGAAGGTGGGATGGATGCCGCTAATCTTCTCAAGCCCATGCTTGCCCGCGGACAATTGCACTGCATTGGTGCAACGACATTGGCCGAGTATCGCAAGTATGTCGAGAAGGATGCTGCATTCGAACGTCGCTTCCAACAAGTTATTGTCAAAGAACCATCCATCCCCGAAACGATCTCAATTCTACGAGGCTTGAAGGAGAGATACGACCGACACCACAAAGTAAATATTCTCGACAGCGCGTTGGTTGCCGCAGCAAACCTTGCCGCACGATATTTGACTTCGAGACGAATGCCAGACTCGGCCATCGATCTTGTTGATGAAGCCGCTGCAGCTGTCCGGGTTGCCCGAGAGTCGCAACCAGAAATCATTGACTCCTTGGAGCGCAAATTGAGACAGCTGAAAATTGAAATTGCCGCTTTGGCAAAGGAACATGACGAAGCATCTCAAGTTCGCCTTCAGCAAGCGAAAAGGGATGCACAGAATGTGGAAGAGGAGCTAGAACCCCTACGGGAAAAATACCAAAGCGAAATCAAAAGGAACGATGAAATCCATCAGGCTAAAGACAAACTTGATGAGTTGAAGCGGCGCCTTGAAGACGCCATGAATGACGGAAACCATCAAAGGGCTGCTGATCTGAAATACGGCGCTATTGTGGAACAAGAGTCCCTGATCAAGACGCTGGAAGCCAAGAAGGCAGCTGCCGACGTGGCTCTTAATGCTGCTAACGGGGCTGACACAGCCATCATGGTGACAGAGATTGTTACAGCCGATAACATCAACGAGATTGTTGCCCGCTGGACGGGTATCCCAGTCACGCGTCTTCGGACCTCTGAAAAGGAGAAGCTTATCAACATGGAGAAAGAAATGGGGAAATTGGTTATTGGACAAAAAGAGGCAGTCCAGTCAGTCGCCAACGCCATTCGTCTGCAACGTTCTGGTCTCAGCAACCCCAATCAGCCACCTAGCTTCTTGTTTTGTGGTCCTTCTGGTACAGGTAAAACACTGCTTACCAAAGCGCTTGCCGAGTTTTTGTTTGATGACGCCCGAGCAATGATTCGTTTCGACATGTCCGAATTCCAAGAGCGTCACGCACTCAGCCGCATGATTGGTGCTCCTCCTGGTTATGTTGGGCACGATGCCGGCGGTCAATTGACTGAGGCGCTCCGACGGAAGCCATTTTCCATTCTTTTGTTTGACGAGGTGGAGAAAGCAGCGAAAGAGGTCCTAACAGTTCTCCTTCAACTCATGGACGATGGTCGCATTACTGATGGCCAAGGAAGAGTTGTTGATGCGAAGAACTGCATTGTTGTCATGACCTCGAATTTGGGTGCCGAATACCTCGTACGACCAAACGTTAGAGAGGGCAGAGTTGATGCTCCCACTCGAGAGTTGGTCATGAACGCTCTTCGCAACTACTTTCTTCCCGAGTTTCTCAACCGAATCAGCTCGGTCGTCATCTTTAACCGCCTCACACGCAAGGAGATTCGCAAGATTGTCGATTTGAGAATCATAGAAATTCAAAAACGGCTGGAGGACAACGGTCGCAAGGTTAAGATTGTCGTATCTGACGAGGCGAAGGACTACCTTGGAAATGCTGGCTACTCCCCTGCTTACGGCGCGCGACCTTTGGCCCGTCTTATCGAGAAGGAGGTACTCAACAAGCTGGCGATTTTGATCTTGCGCAACAACATCCGTGACGGAGAGTCCGCATATGTCGAGTATGAAGATGGTAGAATCATTGTGATTTCGAATCATCCTGACAGCGAGCTGGATGAGGATCGAGACATGTTCGACGATGAGGACGATGCTGCTAATGAACTGGCGGGCTCAGACATGGACGAAGATATTTATGACTGAGGTGGTACGTGGCAAAAGGAAGTGGGATAGCATATTTAACATAATGAGATGGCATGGCTGGCGTTTGCGGATAAGGATTATTGAGGTTTACTCAAGACTTGATATTTTTGTATATTCATAGTTTGACGAAGTATGAAGAAAATTCTCATTACACCCTTATGCTCCCGTAAATTGACACTTATTCTTATTGATATTATTTGTTACTCTGGCATGCCTAAAAGAACGCCTTCACCAACGTTCCATCCAAAATCATCCATAAACATAGACCAGTCCATGTCTTGGAACGGGTCGCAAATAATTGACGTTTCAGGCTGGTTGTCTTCCCCGGGTGTGGCTGCCTCCTTGGAGGTCTGTTTGGCCTCGGTCTGTGGCTCTGTTTTCACGATTCCATTAGCTGTGCTTTTCATTATTTTTATGTGTAACAATAGAGGGTAATTCTCACGTATCATCTCGAGAGCCCTGTTGACGCCGTCAGTGCTTTTCTGAGCAGTCAACAGACCGCGCTTCACCAGTTCCATTGAGCCAAACGTTACACCGATGCCCAACCGATTTGACCAAGCGACCGGCGGAGCGTCAAACTTGGGATGCAAATTGCGGTAGCACCAAAATGCTTCGACCATGACGCTCGCGCGGTGCGGCAGGTCGCTGTCCTGGTATGAGCAGTGCAGGATGGCGTTGCTGGCTTGCTGGGCGAGGATGTGGGCATCCGCTGGCGACGGGTCCGCGGGACTCAAGCAGTGCGAGTGCAGGAGAAAAACGGTAACGTGGGCGGCTTCGACGACGGAGCGGAAGACCCAGTTGGGGGCGTGGGTGAGGAGCTTAGAGCGGGATTCGAGGTCTATGGCTAGGGTGATGAGGGCGCGTGAGGTGTTGAAGACTCTGATTGTGTTGACTCTGAAGTTTGACGTGAGATTGATAGGAGGAGGTGGCGGTGGAGGAGTGGAAGTTATTGATGGTGATGGTTGTTGTGGTGGAGGAGCAGGTGAGTTGCCCAGAAAGTAGTATGTTTGGATTTCTAGTTTGGCAGCTAGAGCCATGAAGCGGGACATTTCTGTGCTCGATATCAGAATCAGCTGGTTGATCAAAGCAATGTTCATTCTGAAAATAACGGCATTGAAACTTCGAAAAAAGTGAATTTGACAAACCTGTATCATGCGGAATCATGAGCGGCCGAAGCACCTCAAACTCACTCTCCCACCCACTGACGACACTCTCTGGGACAACACCACCAGCAGCAATCAGAGCCGTCATAGCGGTAGTGAATCTATTTAGAAATCTCTGTACGTCATACATCATGACGAGATCGTCCCAGTAAGTCGTCGTGCTTGCTAGAGCCTTTTTGCATTGGCTATCGTTGAACTGGATAAACGGCGGAGGATGTCCCAAGCCAGATGCCATTCTTCAAGAAAAAAAGAGACCAAATCCGGTCATTCGGTTAGTGATATATCGACCAAGAGAGCTATAGCATGGGAAAGAAAGCATGAGCCTACCTCTGCGCAACGGCACAGCTAGCAACCCAAGTGGCAGAAGCTTCTTCATCCGTCGACGTCCGATCTTTCCGCAACCCAACGATGAACTCCCGATGCGAGCCACGACCGGTGTGGAGTCCCAAGAGCATAGCACTATTGAGCGCCAGCGAAGCAAACGTGGCGGAGGGGTCGTTGACGAAGCGGATAGTAGGCGGTGGCCAGCTCGCAAGCAGGAGAAGTGCGTGTATCTCTTCCAGACCTGGTGAGGTGTAGTTGGTGGCCATCATGGTCCATATCTCACGCGTGACATGGGCCACCAGGGCGTCGAAGAGTTGGTTGTCCCGCGCATAGCGTCTGCACACAACGAAGAGAATGACCCAGAAAAGCGTCGGGCAGGCATCGTAGCATTCATCAGGGACTTTCTGACGGAGAATAGGTAGGAAAGGGTGATATACTTCCAGGAACCTGGCAAAGATGTTATCACTTGCTAAGCTCATTTTTTTCTTTGCCTATGACAATAGAGGAGAGAAGAGAAATATATGAACTATTGGCACTTTTGGGGCGGTTACATACTTGTTGAAATAGTAGTCAATATCCCCGCCAGATATGGCATGTCTATCCAATACTCGGGCCTGAGCAGAACGAGATATTGTTCGTCCGTGTGGGCCCAGCACGGAGAGACTGGCCTCAATGGATGGAGGCCGCAAATCCGGTAAAGCGGTCGTGGGCGTTCGTTCCGAAGAGGCCGCAAAGACTGTTGTGTGTGGGCTTGGAGGAGCCCATTGAGTGTTGCTGTTAACGCCACCCACTCTGTGATCGACTGTCTGCTTGATGTTCTTGAGTTCTTGTTCCAGCTGCTCCAGCTTACTAGACAGTTGTGAGCTAAAACCAGGTAATTCTGTACATTCATGTTTACATTATGCAAATAACACTGCATCTTCGACGAAGAATTGGCGGATAAAATACACACAAAGGTGTGAAAAAACTGTATTCACAACTTGATGACGGGTTTGAACCAAGGAAAAGCTGCCTACCTTCGTCTAGTCACTCTCTTGTGAGTCTTGTCGACTACACACGATATCTCTTGCTTGACACAGCGCTGACATGGCTCACCAGGTACTTGGCTAGCCTTGCATCTCACCTACATCACACATTGCATTTGAGCCATCATAAGAACTTGGAATAACAAGAGGAAGATTGGGCCAGGAGTTGGGAAACCCCCTCTACAATCATGAGGAGGCAAAGCGCCAACTATACAGAACGACCTATGCTCACCTTTGAATTGCGACAGTTGATGCATGCTATGTTCCGTCGCGTCCTCTCCAGACCCGGAGAGGGCGGCGCCGCTATCGGTGCGTCAGCCGCAAATGGCATCAGAGTCATGAGAGGTTTATAGCCATTCAAGGCATATCTCAAGGATCAAGAAGCCTTAGAGCGCGAGATAAAAGGAAATAGTGGGGGTCAGAGTAAATCAGACCATGCAGCGTTTCGTAGCACTCGCGATCTCACCGTGGCGAAATGACGGACACGACAAGTCAATTATAATTATGTACGGAGCAAAGCCGAATGGAACTGGACCGATGCTCCGGCGAGTTGCGGCTGGAGCTTCGTCCGGGGTACTGCTATTACCGCTAAAGCCGTTGGGCATCACGTGCGCCTTTATACGGGGGGTTGGACACATGGCGAGATGCCAGCAAGTTTGCCAGTCAGGTTAGAGAATGGTTGTGATATATGAAGTGTGCGTATCTTGCAGAGCTGTCTATAGTTTTCAGAACTTTCGGTATTTAGATATCACTATACTATTCTGCACACATTAGTTGTGGCGCAAGAATGGTGGCTATATGACGTCTGCAAACGCCATCTCCTAGGATCTCTTCTTTGCACCGGTCTTGACCTGCTTTGTCGCCGTTGAAGCTCCCCCCTGAGATGGTTTGGCCGCGGAAAAGAGCTTCCACAGTACCCAGGCAAAGCCCAGGGCCACCGCCGCTGCAGTGCCAGTCTCAATCAAGGATGCCTTGCCATCTTTGAGGACCGGGATTGTGACACTGTTTGTAAGTCGACTGCCCATCTCTGGGTTTGGTTTCACATGCCAAAAGGCAGTTGTTGAACTAAACAGGTCATCGTACCCCAAACTTTTGCGGTCAAATGGACTTTCGCCAAAGTCAATCCCTTCCCCTGATTCGCAAGCCCAGAAGACGACGGGGTATGGAACCTCAATATTGACTTCACCTGTCGGCGACGGTTTCAGATAACGCAGGTGCAACGGCACCTCCGCTGTCCAAGCAACTTCTTTAGCATCAACATTCGGTGGTGCAAGCTCTAAAAGGACACTGGAGCCCCAAGCTTTGGTCGTGTAAGCAGGCGCCTCCAGATCGACCGGCTGGCTCACATATCGCGTAGCTGTCAGGTTTTTCGAAGCAAGGAATAGCTCGTCAGCAAGCTGATAGCGGTCTGCAAATATGGCCTTGGGTAAGGTCAGATATGCGAATGGGGCACACTCGGCATCCTGTACTGGTGGCAGGTTTGTGCTCAGCTTCAGCTGTAATGCAGGATGCAAGCCAGTTGGTGACAGGAATTTAGAGGAGAAAGAAGTCTGAGCTTCTCTGTGTCGGGCCGGAAAGGCAAATACAGCGGGAGAGGGCTCCTTGTGTTCGCCGAGAACAGTTAGTGTACCCGAGACTCCGACCTCGTGTGGCTGTATATTCATTGGGGAGTCTATTCCGAAGATGCCAATCTCCGTCCTTTGCATTGAAGAAGCAGACACTGAAAGGTCCACATCGCGCAGCGGCCAAAGTGCTGCTACTCTGACAAGTTTAGTAGCAGAGTCAAAGGAGATGTCCAGCCCGGAAGCACTGCGCAGATCCCGCAGGCGGTCTTGACAAGAAGCGTCTTGGCCTAGACAGGCATGCTTTGTGACTTTTCCAATAAATGCATCCAGGTGCTCCAACTCTTGGTAGAAATACAGTGATGGTGAGCTAGATGACCGACCTTCACGCAAATCGGTAAAGGACTATCGTAGCTAGTCAGTTCCACGTGCTTGAAACATCCCACAAATGGTCGGATTAAGCTTACCTCTGGAGAGCTACAATCCAATGGCCCGAAGAATTGCTGCAGGCTAGAACAAATTCTAGATATGGTCATAGACTTTAGCAGAGGTCCCTGACAGAAGCAAAGGTTGGCAGAAACGCTGACCTCTCACTAGTATCTGCTGTTGATGGCGTAAAAGAAAGGTGCAAGCCTGGAGACAGACGGGAAATGAAAGGTTCCAATCTGTTGTGGTTTGATTCGGGGCTTGCCCATCTGAGATGCAGTTCTTTGACACGCTGAAGCAACCCACTCAGCTCCGAGGGTAGCTCTGCCAGATTGATGGTGAGTCTGGTCTCTTGAACAAGCGGGGAAGACGGACCCTGCAAGCTTGTAGCCTCGACTTGCAACTGCTGTGGGTCAACCGGTGCCTCGAGAGGGTGAACAAAGGTTACCCTCTCCTTCATGTTTGCAATGCCACAAAGGCCGACGTTTCCTAGACGGGTGGGGGGTTGATGATGGGCAGTTGGGGAAGCCTGAAGGTCCCTGATATGAGCAGCCCCGTGGAATGCTTTAACGCCGTAGCTCTGTCTTGCTGGAAGTCCCGAGAGTACTGCCAGGTCAGCTCTAGTCGTCGAGTTGTCTGTTCTGTTGTTGCAACTTGCATATCAGTGTGACGCAGTTCAAGACGGGGAAGCAGACGATAGGTGTCCACAAGCGCGACGTGCCGCCCTACCGCCACTGCCGAGCGTGGACGCCCGTAACCATGCCGCTATCTGTCAGGACGATAGTGGGCCACCTGCCCCACCATTCATACCCGTTAGCGGGGTCAGCGGGAATTACAGCGGGTGCATTATAGCAGCTTCAGGGCATTGTGGGGATCAGTTGGCTGGTGGTAATAAAGTATCCATCTACGTGCTTTGAAACGGCGGCAGTGAAATTCTAATGTAGCAACCAAACTGTGTTGTCTAGATTGGAATGATTCTGTTAAATAATGCTGCAAATATACTAGTCCCATCTTGCGGACTTATGCTGGTGAAGTGTCTCAACCTTGCTGCAAAGGAAATTCTCGAGTGACAAGTCTGAGGTAGCGAGATCTGTCATGTGTGATGTTTTCATTCTCTCTAGTCTCCAGGAGTGTTAGCAACCCGCTACTGACAACTAAAACTTACAAAACTTATTTATTTATCTGAACTGATGAGATTGGAACATCTAAGGCGTTACAATTTGTTAAGCAATTTAGCAAAGCTCGGCTAGAGTCGCCTCTAGAAAGCTCAAGTTGTCCAGTCGGTCTAGGGTAGAGGCCCACCTTTGCTTTGGACATCACAACAGACAAATCCTACCAACTGCAGGCTTTGTCAAATACATGGCTTTATTGTTAGACACAACTGTTGTTAATGTAAATATAATTGTGTTATTAACTTGGAAAATTCGTTGCTTGCCCGAGGACAAACTGAAATGAACACCAAAATAAGTGTCACAAAAGTCAGTATTGAAAACTCAAGATGAGGTAGAGGGAGTCAATACGAAATGGGCTATAATTCAAACGCCAGGCTGTTGTTGAGTACAATCAAACTCAACACAAATGTTCTGGAAATCAACTAATGTGCCGTGTTCATGGTTGGTGATTGGCCTAGAAAAAAGAAAATGTTTGCTCCCAACAGCGCAAACAAAGGCCGTATGAAGCACACGCATTGGCCATACATATACCCCATTCAATCCGTCCCCCCCAACATAGCTCCCTTACTTCTTCCAATTCCTCTTCCGGTCTCCCTCGCTCGCCAAATCTGGGGCCTTTGGATATCCCAACTACAGTCCCCTTCAGGCAAGGATTCCTCAAGCAACGAGAAAGCCAAACAGAGCAAACAGCAGGAATGGGCGCGTACCTTGAAATCGCCATCAGCTGGCTCCTCTCCAAAGCCAAAGGCAACGATGCTAAAGCCTTCACCAAGGGCCCAGCATTTGCTCTGTGCCCCAACCCTACCATGGACATCACATCTCTGGACTGTGGCGCCGACGGGGCGGTTCTTGGACCAGAGTACATGCGAGGAGGCGGCAGTGACGGGGGACGGGCTCCAGCACTACGATGGGACTCGGTAGTGGGTGTACAGCAGTGGATGTTGATATGTGAGGATCTGGATGCGCCGATACCGAAACCTATATGCCATGGGTAAGTGGGTTGGCTTTGTATTTACATGAGTCTTGACAGTTGTGGAGATGGATGCATAATGAGGCAAGCGGCTGACATCTTTTGACCGTTGACACAGGCTATACCTAGGAATCTCACCCTTCAAGACACATATTGAATGCAGAGATCTTGAACTAGAAGATGGTAATCAGTCAACACGTTTAAAAGGAGGCTTCTGCTACGGCAAAAACTGGCATGGGAGCATATATATCCCACCCCGACCCCTACTGAATCACGGAACCCACCGCTGTAAGTTCATCTCATCCCATACCCTAGTGGAAGCGTGTTGTTTACTAAGTCCGGCAACTAGACTTTTTCTTCGTTGTTGCTCTCAAGGAGCCGCTGGATGCTGAGTTCGTTGTGTCCAAGCCCACCAGGGAGCAGGTTAAAAAGGCTATCGAGGGCAAGGTGCTTGCTTGGGGACGATGGGTGGGACAGTGTGAGCGGAAGTATCGATAATCCTGGTGATGTGAATCAAATTAGGTTGGGTGGAAGTGAGAGAGAGAGAGAGAGAGAGACAGAGAGAGAGACAGAAAGATGTTTTGGATGCTGCGAGGCAGGTCTCTATACATGAGACGGTATACTATGATACAAATATCTTACACCGAAGAGCAAGCATTCTTCTAACGACATCACCACCGTACCCCCCAATAGCGAGGCTTTACTCGATACGCCCAAAACTCCAAATATTCAGCCCGACCTTGACTCCCTTCTTCACTGGCAGCCCAGCATGCCACGTCTCATCATACCCTCGGCCATCCGGTGCAAAGTTTTCCCAGTAGACAGCGTTGCCCGGTATCGCCTTGAACACAGTCCCTAGCTCGTCCTCGTCGCTTTTACTGACACCCTCGTCTTCCTTCCGCCCATCACCTCCGTCCTTAGGACACTCTACCAGCTTACACCAAGGTTCTCCTCCTCCACTCTTCCTCTCCCCATTCATATCATCACTATCGTCTGCATCGGCCACTCTAGTCCTCAGCAGCGGAAACTGTGTCCCACCGCCCTGCAGCCCCTCCGTAGCATCCACCCAGACCATAAAACTACTAACCCGACCCCAGCCCTGACTATTCCCGCTCCAGTCAAAGTGATGGCTGTAATGCCCACCTGCAACATACCGCTGCGTACGCAGACGCTCGATCCAGACATCGCGTCTCCAGCCCTGCAGCGCACGCGCGCGCTTCTCAATACATCGTACTGTATCGGTGCGCGGGATGAGCGCAACGGCAGAGTCTCGCACCGCCGTGTCACGGTGTGCGACACTGGCGTCATGCGTGACGGTGGATGGCTCAAAGATGGGTTCGCTGTTTCTCATTAGTTCAAATCGTAGGTTAAATGCAGAAGTTGGTCTCATGGATGTTTGTTTTCTGAAGTCCCCCTTTTATATGTTCAATCGTTCAATCATGGGTTTGTGGGAGGTGGACGGGCACTCACACCTCCTCGGGGGAAAAGGGGGGAGTGGGGGGCAGATGAAAAAAAAAATTATATCTAAGAATGCGCGCCTACCTGATATCCAGCAGATGCTTCCTCTCCCGAGGACTCAAAAAATTCTCTAGATATACCACCAATGGCTCACGGCTCAGAATGCGCGCTGCGTACGTGTCGGCCGGGCAATCCGGCAACGTGCTGTTTGGTCCATCCAAGGCCAGCAGCGACTCATTGAGCTGCGGTCGGGGCGATAATTTGGCAGCGCGTTGCTGTTGCTGGAGGTGTTGCTCAGGTAATAAGACCCTGCTAATGGGATTGGAGAGCAGCAACAGAGCGGCGACGATGGCGACGATGTAAGAGAGCATATCGCTGCGGCCTCATGAGAGCTTCATGAGAGCTTCATGAGAGCTTCATGAGAGCTTCATGAGGCAGATTGGCATGTGGCAGGGTCCGTCCCGGCAGACCACGTCACATTAGTTAGACCAGAGAGGTCCGTGGTTAGCAAGCGTTGATCGTCCTTCGCTCCTTCGTCACCTGACCCATGTTCCACGGCTTGTGGATGTTAGTGAGATAATATGGCATCAGCCGATAAAACACTTGATGTGCAAACAAACTTCATGTTGACGTCTCAAAGCCGCTTTTCAATTCCAAAGCGCACTGATAAGTTCGTACTCCAAAAAAAACTAAAAAAAAAAACTAAAAAAAATCACCCCAATGCATCATGTACACTATGTACGTCAACCCTCACTATCCAGGTCTTCCTTCTGACGGTTGCCTGACAGCAAGCAGTCTGTGCAAAACGACCAACGCTAACGGCTCGCGCCATAAGTAGCTAAACATCAAACCAGATCTGCCTCCCATTTTGTCCAAGAATGGCTCTGAGAAGTAACATGCCACCAACTCCTATGGGTATGAACCGTGATATATAATACACATCCTTAAAGAAAATGCAGAAACAAGATTAGTTACCCCCAACAACTTCCCCGACTTCACCTCGTTTAGAACTGGACCCTATATCAACGTAGCCCTAACTCCTGTTGCCCGTTCCTCTTATCCCATCATAGCATATGGTATAAATGCTGCGTTAAATAAAATAATTAAAGATTTTCTTCGCCAAACTGTTTGCATGTTTGTTGTGATTGTTGTTTTAAGGGTACTCAAGTGAGCCTCCAGTCAGCATCGTCCAAGCATAAGGATTATGTGTATCTGCAGGCGGGTTTTCCATTGTCTCTGGAAATTGCATAAAGACGCCATCCTCCATAGGCTGCCATGCTGCTGGTGTCGGAACTCGGCCCTGAAATTGCCGCAGGTCTACTATGTTATCTTCTGGTTTGTTTCCCAAGCCTCCCCCGCCTGGGGAGGTGTGGCTGCTTCCGGACTGCGTCCCGCTGCCCGTAGCTCGATTGGCTGGCGATGATACAGACGAGTTTGTGCGGTCGGGAAGCACATAAACGCCATTCACTATTCGACCTTGCGATCCAAGAAACCCTGTCTCGGCCAAACCAGTGCCTGCCATTGTCGTAGGTACTGCAGCAGATGTCTGGAAGTTGCCATCACTGTCGACGAATCCGCTGCCCATGGGCGTTCCCAACATTTCCATGTTTGAAACAACCGACGATGACCCTGGACTTGCGGAAACCCTTTTGCGCTTATGAGGGAGACCGCTGTCCGTAGATCTAGGTGCCATATTTCGAGTCAAGGCACCAAGCACGGGACGAAAACAATGTTGGGGACTGTTTTCGTCAAGATCAACACCTGTTAGTGGAGGCCGTGACTTCACCATTCGTAAACCAGAAGGTCGTATGACGCCCGTCGGGTCGTCCAGAGGAAGTCTCCCGGGCAATGGGCCCCCCATTTTGGTATGCTTTGAGATCGGACTACGAGCCAGTAGAGGGATATTGGATGCTGGTCCTCCAAACAAGTTGCGATACTTATTCAGGGTTGGGATCTGAATTACGGAGGCGAGGCCGTTGTGTTCAATATCAAGGCAAGCTTGCTGTAAGAAAGCGCATGTGATTTGGTGGACGCGGCCAATTGCCTCCATGGCATGAATGATGAGCTCCATATTGGCCATGTCGGAGGAACTCAAGCCTCCTTCAGGGTCATCTTTTGCCAAGTAAACGTATACTGTTGTTGCACAATACAGTGACAGTGCGCACAGGGGACTTTTCTGTACAGGACATTAGTTATCAGACATATCACTGGGAGACGGGACCGACGTCAAGGTGGGGGAATGAATCCATACAAATATTGCCGTGCGATGGGCTGTCAGCTTGACAATGTTGGCAATCTCCTCCGCAGCAGCCCTTAGACGGTATAGACTATTGTTTCTCATAGATAAGTCCAAGCCGTGCTTTTCAATCACCTCAAGGGTTGAGTGATGTAGGCAGATGACAGAGGCGTGGAGGTTGAGGTTGGTGTGGGTAGCAACGGGGTCCCGCAAGTTTTGCGGGATGCGAAACTTGAGAGGTAGAAACATGAACAGGCTGGACAGCTGGTTATCAAGGTTGCGGTGTCTTTTCCAGTAGGCTCCGTGTGTAGGGTCATCAGGTCGATCAGAGGGCCTTGTCCTGTGAACATGGCGCAGGATGTTTTTGAAGATTTCGCTGATGACAACAGCACCGGCGAAGCCGCCAAAGTGTGCTCCATTAAACGCCTCCTCCAGAAAAGCAGTTGTCTCTTCTTGTCCTGATGCGAATGATTCTTCCGTGGAGGGAAGCCGGGTCATTATCTGCAGGTATTGTTGGGTCAGCATGCGCCTGGTCAAGGGTAACCAATGCAGGTTTCGAGTGCGTATCTTACGTCACTAGATTGGATGAGGCTGGGCCATCCAGTTGCAATGCTTGCGTGAGCGTCAATGACAAAGGCACCCCAGAACACTCTCCTGCGTTCCTCCAGTTCTATCCAGTCAGCAGGCGGGCTTAGAGTTGTGGGGAAGTCTAAATCAATTCCGTCCAGTCTGTCAAGTCCCAACATCTGGATCATGCGGGTGCATCGAGCTGTGCTCATGGACGTTCTGGTGAAGAGCATGAGCCTGGCCTCATAGGTTGCAATGAGAGCCCATGCCTGGGCATGAGCAATGGTGATGAAGTACTCTCCATGTCCCTAGTTTAAATGATCAGTTTCAAATAATATATATCTAGGAGTCAAAAGTATGGACCACAAGTTGTCTTACCCTCATCTCATCAGTCTGGACATACTGCCGCGCCCTCTTATAAAAGACATCCGCATACTGATCATACTTTGCATGCCCACTTGCGGCCATGGCCCAAATGGCATACTGCAAACACATGGGCGGTTTTCTCATAGGTCCACCGTAAAAGGCTTGATAGTACCTACCAGAGTGAACTACCGGAATGAAATGATAATGTGTGAGAAAGAAGATGTGGTGGCTAAGGGGAAAAGAATAACAAAAGTTAGATGAAAGTGCCCATAGCAAGGGTCTCTTCGAGCGTGCAAACTTACAGCTCCTCCATCATTTCCAAAGGGGGCAACGACTCTGACATACCCAGCCCTATCAGCTGAGTATTGTCAAAGTCATACTCATCCGGGTCGGCGAGGTCCGGCACATCAAAAGACAGGCGATGTCTACTGGATGCGCCATGCAGGTTGGAGTCCTGCGCCGAGGAGTCATGCTGAAAGTTGAAGCTGGCGAGTGAGATTTCCGGATCATCTAAGAGGAGGGCAGCCTCTGCAATGGCATCGGCGTCGGCCTCGGTACCGGTCTTGTTGGCCTCCTTGAGATAGTCCTCAACCTGGGCTGTCAATGGCAGAAGAGAGTAAGCAACCGTTGCTCTAAGGGTTCTTTTGGGCTGGGGCACGTTTAATGCCTTATTGAAGAAGCGAACAACACCTACCTAGTCGAGCTTCCAACTCCTTGACGTTCCTCCGCTTGAAAGTCGGCTTCCGTCTGGACTCGGGATAAACACACTCATTGCTAATCTTTTCGCAGCGCGTGCAGGCCGGCTTGACCCGGTCGCACTTCAGTTTCCTCGCCCGACAAGACACACAGGCAAGCGGCTCAGTGCCATGTGCCTGCAAGGCTGCCACGTCCGGCTGTTGCGTCACGGGGTCGGACATCGACATGGTCGGCAATGAGCGCTCATCCGGTGGTCAAAATGGACGGCGCGAGCCCGGGCAGCCGGAAATAGGGCAAGAGAGCGTTGGACGTTGAGTCTATTGGGGTTATGAGCCGCTGGGAACTCTGGTTTTCTGGACGGCGAGATGCGTCTACGCGTTTATTACGTGCCAGGCGCTGCGATCCTTTTTGTCGAGCAGCGCAGCGATTTTGAAGGCAAGCCTATTTGCCAGCAGATCCTGAGGTTTCGGACGTCCGTGAATGACGCATACGTATGCACCGCAACACACTACGGAACAAAGTCACGTTTTCCAGCCGCGCCTGCCAGTTCTGCACAGCCAGCAGCACAGCCAACGCGGCATGTTCCGTCCACCTGGACCTTCCATCCTTATTTTAGCAACCCACGGACCCTTTTGCCTACGTCCGCACAAAAGCTCGTATCATCTACGGGATACCAGATATGAGAACTGCCATAGATTTGGCCCGGAAAACGCTGGTGGGAGAGGAGGCGGTGTTTTGGCCGTCTTTATATTTATACAACATCCTGGTTGATGGCTCTGCGGACGCGTTGCCAGGCGTGCGTCATGCATGGCTGGGCTGTGATTACCTACGCACGCAAACCAAGCTTGTTGGTGCTCGGCGACCTGTGCGCTTGGCAAAAGGCACCGCATCTTGGCAGGGCAGCGGTACGAACCGCCTCTCAAGTCGGCAATCCCATCGTCGTGCTGCGGAATGAAACCAGACTCCATCTCAGCCCAGTGGACTCGATTGCTGATGTGCGAGCGGCTGGGGCCTAGGCGGCCTCGATCGCAGATGTACCGCAGATGTACTTGTCTATCACACTGTCACACACACCACTCACTCCCTACTCATGAATTATTCCGCAAATCGCTAGATGGGCTAGTAAGCGGTTGGGGGGGGGGGGGCTTCGGAGATTTCGACGGCGCACATACCAACAACTGACTCGCATCGCTGTTGGCTGCTGACTGTGTACATTACGTCTTGAAGAGATGAATGGTGTTACGGGATACATATCGGAGGAGGCTTTTTTCATCTTCTGTTTGAAAAAAATGGCCTGATCTCGAAGCAAGCCTGGGCGTAGGATGCATACGCAGCTGGCTGACCCTAAGAATCGTGTCAAGCGGCATCGACCAAGGTCTAGCCCTCACCTGTGTCGTATCATGGGACCGATATAAAATCAAACAACAAACCACTCGTTGCTTGGCAGATCAACTAAACAATATGCAGCTCTGCGTGGGGGGCAAGCCGTCATCCTCCTCGGCTCCCATGCTGTCCAGAACAGTCTGATTGGTGTGAAAAACCATCCCATACTACTTGGCTACTCCGATTCGAGAAACATGAACAGCATGACAGCTTAGCACCAAGTCGTTAGAGTCCTCTCTTCCCATTAATATCATCTTGGCAAATGAACAGGGGAGTCGAAGGCTAATATGACATGACTAGATGGGTGGACTCACACATCGCAGCCCAACTTGGCATGTTACGCCGGAAGTCGGCAGCTTGAAACTATGTATGTATGAGGCTGACTCTGCATGAACATGTGCATATGATTTTAGCATTGTGGTAGTTGACCCAAAGGTGGAGTCGAAGAGGAGTTAAAGAGGAGAAAAAGCCAAGATGCAAAGACTGGATGTCGCGCAATCCTAAGATGCTGCGAGGTGAGGACAGGACGCCCGTTGATGACTCGAGCTACAGATATGTAGCGAATAGCTTGTGCTCTCGCGTCTACCAGGGCCGCTTTGGGGAATGCTGTGTCTGGATATTGACGCAAATGTGGAGTCGAAGAAGAAAGCATTGGAGCAGAGTTATGATTATCACGCAAACCTCAAGACTGAGACTTGAGGTACAGCACCATCGTTGATGACTCGAGTCTCGCAGCATCTAGCTTGGAGTATCCCAACAAGGGCCGAAATTGCGAAGCGCTGAGAAGAGCCAACATTGCGTCGGGCTAGGAACTTCTTGAACTCTCCGAGTGGGCATCACAAGTATCGGAACTGCTAAACGAACTGGTCTTGCTCATGTTACACACACCCTCGCACTGGGTTTATGACATTCTAGCTCCGGACAGCATCTAGAAACAGAACAGTTTCAATATAAACGAAATCATCCAAGAGCAGAACCCGGGGCATAAAAAAGCCAAGTGATACCAAGATTATGCCGTCGAAGGCAGCCCACCAACCAAGGCTCGCATGTTGGAAGCCCAGACGCTGATGATACGTGGTTGTGGCCTTGAGATGAGCCGAGAGCGGCTAAGCAGGGTTTGCAACACGATGAACCCTGGATTAACCCATGACTCCCGGGAGGACCCAAAATGGCCGGCCTAAGGCCATTCCGATCATTTGGAATTAGAATGGATAAAAGCACCACAACAAGGGGATCGCCAAGCCAAGTGGATTTAGATGACAGTGAGATGCAATCGATGCAGCGTGGAGAATCGGAGATGGCAGTTACCAAACGACTTGGCAACCATAGAGTCACACCCATAACAACAGCTCATTGGTTCATTGTACGATAGCACCAGTGTCAACTGTGAAATTATGTTAATTTATCGACAAGTTACCCATACTAGTAAGCTTATAAGTTGGGTCTAGTTCGGTCTGGTAGGCAGTGTCAGGCAAAATCGGTGTCCGTTTCTCCGGTGCCCCTTTAAGTGAAGTTGCAGCGTCGTCCGGAGTTGATGATATTCACATTCATACATGACAACCCCCCATGGTCGGTCTAGAGTCGTCCCACAATGTACTAATAACAATGGAACTAACTTACACCTACAGAGTGCTGTGTTGTCAGCCGGATTGATTTGGAATGTCGTTGAGAAGGAGAAGGGGGGGGCGTCAGGTGAGACGGCTAGCCTGCAACACACATGCTACCTACACCTGGTACGAGCTACCTCACATACTACTACCGTAACCCATGAGTTGAGAACCTCCCAAGATTTCGGTAAACAACAACGGTGAGCGTCCGGGCCCGTCAGGCGGCGCGGTGTCTTACTCCGTGCAATGAAAGAAGGAGTCAAGGCAGTTGTCCTTTTTCTGAGTTGCCGGAAGTTTTGATGGCAACTAAACTGGTTCTGATGTGGGGGTGGTCTTAGAAATACAGCATAATACTAATAACGTGTGCCTTGAGGTGATATGCGGTAAATACCTAAGCGGAGGTGCAAAGCTGTATGCCATCCAAAGTCCAGCTGTCCTGTGCGCGCACGTTATTTAACCCACCTACTAACATTGTGGGCGTGTCTCACCCAAACACACACACCAAAGCTGTCGTTCCCAAGGGGGATCTTTTTGGGGGCGAAATCTGCCTTCCAATCTTTTTTGACACTGACATGCACAGACCATATTGACAACTCCACGGGCATGATGATGTATCAGCTGCTTGGGGGCTGGGTTGGGTTGGGGCTTGGTTAGGGGGGGGGCGTGGAATAGTGACAGGTGATGGATTGGTGAAAGGAGGAGGTGGGTTTCAGTGGGTGATCTTCTGGAAGGAAAATAAAAGGCCGAGAAAAGAGGGTCGGCGGGTCCTCCTATAACCATGCGAAGCCCGTGCGAAGGATGCAACAGCGGTCGTGGGGACCCGTGAGGTGTAATACAGGGCCGTATTACAGGTAACACAACCGGAAACTACAGCACTCCCATGCCCGGAGTAGATCCGTAGAAGAGCCAGCGCGCACAGCCAACCATCCCCATCCTTCGCCATGACGAGCCCGTTTTTTTCTCGGTTGTTGACGCAGCAGAGCCAAAAAAAGAAATCAATCAATAAATATAATTTCGACACCAAACACCAACAAACCCACTCCCCTCCCCGTATAATATCGGAGTGGATTGTTGATGACAGGCACAGAAGCACTTTTTCCTTGGTCCGTCCTCGGCCCCCAAGGGTCCCATATCCGCCCATCAGTTAGCAGCTCCCCCACAGCGCTGTTTGAGCCGTCCTCAGCGCAGGCAGCAAAGACAGCGAGTGACAGAAAAACAAAGCAAAACACAGCCAGAAAAGAGAGATCTTACATGCGTAAGGCTAAAGCTGCCTGTCTCGGTCAAGTTACATAGTAAGGGGAGAAGGGGTGTGTGTACAGTGTACAGTACATACTGTACTGGGGTAAGTAACGTAGCAAAATGTCTTTGTTCTGATGTGCGTTGGGGGGGGGGGACGAGAGAGAAGAAAGTCAGAAAGAAGGAGGGAAAAAAAGGAAAGAAAGGGGGGACCCAGCTTGGTTGGCGTTTCTGGGGTATCGGACATTCTAACCGCCTGACGTGTGTGTTGGCTTGGAGTTGAAGTGCTATTACGACTCGTACGAGTAGAAGAATAGGTTTAGTAGAGAACAGGACACAGGTGCCAGCTACCCGCTAGTAGTTGGTGGATGCGGTCCAGCCGCAGCGGCGTAAGTTCAGCACAGAGGTGAATGTGCAGTGATCGGATATACTACGTAGTAATGGTATCGGTGAGATAGGTGTAGATGGGATGTGATACAGTGAGGCTATCAGGTGTAGTAAGGTTTCCATGCCGTTTCGGTAAAAGCTATCGTGACTACATGCCTCTACCAATATACATGGCTGCAATATAAGCAGAGAACTTACTTTGCATTTGACAACAAACATAAATACATGCAGATACCATATTAATTACGTACTGATTTGATGTAGGTTAATAGGTAGTGAAAACACACAAAAATACCTTACTTAGCGAGACCATCAAAAAAAGCCATCAAATAAATGACAAGTTCACGAAAAAGGAAAGAAAAAGGGAAGGAAAAAAAGGTTCCCCACAGCCGGTCGGTCGGGCCGGCAAACGGCGCGCCCTGCCACGGTCAACTCGGCCAGCGAGCCGGGTGGAGCCCCCCAAGTGTCTGCGGACTCGTCCGTTCGTAAAAAAAATTAAAAATGATGGAAATGAAATGGAAATTATTACAGGAAAAATACACACACATAAGAAGATTAATAAAAACAGATAATCAATAAATGATAACCATGCCCTGGAAAAGTGACGGCTTACTTACGCCCCCCCCGGTACAGCATGTATGTATGTATGTATGTATGATGGTGCCAGCAGTAATACATAGCAAAGTCGTGGACCCCCTACCCCCCGGAGTTAGGCGGCCTGTATCCGTCAGAAATTCTGCTCCATTTTTATTGTATTTTTTTCTTGGTATGGTGTTATGCTGTTCTTTTGTGTTTCGAATGCAATCATCATCAATGAAAAGTCCCTGACAGCACCATGACACACGCACGCATGTATTCCCCCCCTGTTCTGTAAGGACCAGGGTTTCTTTCTTTCTTTCTGTCTCTGTAAATATGGTGTGACTTTTTTTTATATTTATTTTTGGGTTTATCTTTGTGCGGAGTTTTATTTTATTTTCTTCTTCTGATTTCGAACGTTAGTTGTTGGTGACACAATCATAAAGAAAATGAAACAACAAATACATGCAAAAACAAGTCCATGTGCAGTAGAGACAAAAGAAAAAGAAGCATACGGGGAAAGACAGAGAGAAAGTGAGAAGATGAGGCCAACCTGCCAGATATCCGCCGCATCTTCGGCACATGGTTGACAAGCTACCTCAATATTCCCCTACCCCCACTCACGTCCGTCCCCTTCTCCGGGTCCGAAGAACAAAAACGGGCGAGAGAGGGGCGAAGGAAGGGCAAAGCGGAGAACTCGTGTCAAGTGTTAGTGTGTGACAGACAGCCCCAACTCGTGTGTGTGTGTGTGTGTGTGTGTGTGTGTGTGTCCTGCGTTGTCAGGTCCCATTACTTAAGTAGTAGTGCAGCCTTTTCTTGTTAAGAGTGACTTGAAGCAGCTAGATATTTCAAGTAGTTCCCCCCTCCCTCCCCAGCATAAATCTGCAAGTTGGTACAAGTACGTCTAGTACACTATGTATGATACGTGTATGAAGCATGTTATGTTGTAGTGGCAGCCAAGATGGCCCGATTTCCTCATGCACTCCTCTCTTTGTTAGTGACAGCTCCGCCCATCCGACCCTGGACGTTGTTGTGCTACGTAGAACCTTTGGACTCCCTGCATGTTCACAATGCAAAAACCTGCTTGATGTGATTGGGTGAGAGAATGGGGTGTTCTGCCAGCGTTTAAAGCATTTGAGATGGATGGATGGATGGGTACTGCATCTCGGTATACTGGCCCCCATGCTGTTCCAACCTTGAAGAAAAAAACAAGCAAAAAAGTTGACATCTGTCTGTCTGCAGCAGAGACAGACAGGCACACACACCCCCCATTTCCTTTTTTTCACGCCCATGTGTTTCTGCTTACCACTATTAGGGTGCCTCGTGTATCTCGTGTATCTCGTGTGTCTCAAAGTGGTTCAGCACCAAGGGAAAAAACAAGTTAACTATGGGCTTGGCTAAGCTTGTCCCCTCCCCCCTAAGCCCGGTCGGTCGATGACAAATGCAAGTTTTATGTCTAAGAAAAAAAGAAAAAAACAACGAATGAAAGAGAAAAAGGAAAGAAAAAAAAACAGGTTTCAGTATTCGTCACGAACAAACGTGGCGGCGCATTCGCCAACAACGGCTTGCGCCGTTTTACAGCCCCATGGCTGTTTGAGACAAGGCAGCAGCGCCGAAGTCCGTATAGTAAGGTTAGTTAGTAGGTAGCATTAATCGGTAAGTTATGCAAGTACTATACAAATCGGAAAGCTGAAAGGAAAAGGAAAAAAGGCCCAGCGGAAAAAGTCGTGATTCAATTCCGACATTTACCAAAATAAAAATCTTACTTCTCCGGTGCTCCGGATAAGAAGATGCCTCTAATAATTTTGCCACTGGTACTGCATGTTGTCTGTCTGCATGTGCAAAAAAGTTGACAACAACAGCATCACCACCGTATTGACCCCCCCTCCCACCCCCTGCTAAATGGACTAGAGAGGCAGCATGCTGTTCCTTATCTGCATGTGTTTATATGCAGAAATAAACAAAATAATAATGACAAACACGAGTAATTATATATGCTCATGTTATTGCATTTAGACTTTTTGTGAATGCTACTCTGTCAGGTGCAACTTTACAAACTTCCCCTCGCTGGGCCAAGGGAAAAATAAAAATAAAAAATAAAAACGCGGGGTTCATGTCAGAAAAACGTCAAAACGCAAGACCACTGCATCGGATCCATTCCCCGTGCTTTTTTTTTTTTATTTACATGTGTCTTGGATAAATATTGTTGTTGTTGATATTGTTGATGTTGTGGATGCGTACAAGCAGGTACTATTGTACTCATTATTAATACGCGCTATTCGTATTTTATTTTGATTTACATACCCAGATCCATAGCTGCGGTACGGTGCTATACAACACCGGTGAGCGTTTTCACTTTATATTAGTCTCAGTCAAACCAAAAAGAAACAAAACCAAAGCCAGACTCAAACCTAAAACCTCGCCCCCCCTCTCGCCGAGACAACCTGGCAGCCATTCGTGTCTCCGGCGCTGTTCGCTTGCTTCTCCACCTTGCTTTTTCTTTCCGTGCTGTTGGAGGATTTTTATTTGGTCTCTTTTCGACATGACACCCCCAATACCAACACCCCCCTCCTTACGTTAACACACACAGACACATACACACACCCCTCCACTTCTCTATTTGCCCGCGTTATTACCACTGAAGTATGTAATGTAATTAATATGTGCTGTGTGTGTGTGTGTGTGTGTTCGTGTATGTATTGTGTAGTGTGTCAAAAAGGCTTGCCAACGGCTGGCCGAGAACCGTATAATCAAGAAAAATTCACTCATATTAGATAGGTTCTTTGTCGGGCAAGCAAGCCACCGTCGAAATGTGGCTACAAATGGCTTGGGCTTTCTCTCCAAGCAATAACATGTCAAACTATTCGATAATAAAAAAAAGCCATCTATATACATAAGGCCATGTACAGTTCATCCAATCGGTCGGCACAATCCGATACTCGGGGGGCTCAAACAATGGCGAACAAGTCGACACACCCAGACTCACCCCCTCCCCCTAGTAGGTAAGGTGTGTATTAATTGCCCGACCTGTATGTACGTACACATGCAATAACACGCCATGGTTGCCATATTGCCAGGTATCCAACAAAAGTTAGCCGTCTGCAGCCGGCCTGTCAAAGAAACATAAAAGTTGGAAAACGTTGTCTTGTCGCTCGGCAGCATCCCGACAACCCAGTCACTTGGCTGGGCTGGCATCGCACCCTCTCGGACAAAAGACTTCAACTGGCCACCTGGTAGCCCCCCCCCCCCCCCAAATCTGGAGTTTCCTGTCCGTCTTACCCGTTGTGATTACCGCAGTCCCGCTTCTAAATTAGTAGCTGATCCCAGAGGCGAAAGGCCTCCTCGTAGCTGATGGCACATCCATCCATCCATCCATCGCTCTCCAATGAGATCCGATTGCATACTGTACATGCACCCTGCATGCACATCCAATCCATCAAGCCATCTAGCCGTCAAGGTCCATCATCCATCCATCCCTTCTCCAGCCAAAAAAAAAAAACTAACTCGCCTACCGCCACCGTCCTGTCCTGTCCTGTCCTGGCCCTGCAAAAAATTAAAACTAGTCGCTAAACTAGATGGCTATTCCTGCGACCAGCCCGTCAAATCCCAGATCCATGTTCCGACGGCGGCACATGCTGCTGGCTGGGCTGGCTGGGCTGCGTGTGTGCATCGCATCACATCGCCCTTCACCTACACCCCCCCTCCTCGATTCAAGTGTCGGCCGATACCTTGCAGACGTCTATACGTGTATTCCGTGGATGTGCCTGTTCTCTAACACCTGTCAGTTGAAGGTAGTGTATGTAGGTGTATGAAGACGGCGCTGTGTGTAGATGGCATCCGCCTCATCAAAGCCAGTTTCCATGTTTTATTACCCCAACAGATGCTGTATTAGATAGAGTCTTGGAAGTAGGAGAGGAGGTACTCAAGCTGTGGGAACCTAAGGCATCCATCCATTCAGCTTACATATTTCATTCTCAGGGTTGAGCCATTCACCTGTAGTACAAGCACTGAGGCACTATTCCTCACTAATACTGCCTACCTAATTACTTATGAACAGCATCAACAACAACATCATCACATCAACCCTACCTAGTAGTAAACACCAAACACCAAACCCCAAACCCCAAACCCCAAACTCCCTGTAGTCTCATCTGCAGCCCCCGTTCATGTCGCAATGGCTAACCATCAACCAACCCACGCTCAGCTTAGAACGATGCCTTTACGATGCCGCCAATGCGCTCATCTCAATTCGCCACCACCAACCACCAACCACGAGATAAGACAAAACGCCCTACTCCCACCGCAAGCAACCCCCTTCCCCTCCCCCCAAGCTTAACAAAATAACCACGCATCAATTGAATTACCTACGGTGCAACCAGGGGGGGGGCCAGGGTTAGTCGGTTGGTCGGCCCTCCCTCTGGCAAGTTCCGTGTATAAAAAACCCAGCGGCTCGTAGTTCAGAACATTAGCCCATACATCCGTGAGGTAGTTAGTTATCCCCATCGTCCGGTAGGTTATTAGTGTAGTCAAGTCAAGTCAAATAGCTTCCACCCCCAGCCCTGTGGATGTAACGTCAGTACACAGACCTGCCCCATCCGGGTCATCCCCACGTTGCTCTTGCTCTACTCTCAACCACTCTCAACCACTCGCTCGTCGCTCTTTCGGTGCGCGCCATCACCAGCCCCTAAATCTCGGGAACTTGGAAAAGCCCCCTTCCCCCCCCTAATCCAATCATCAACTTCACTTCATCTCGTCTCGTGGCGTGCAGTGTGTGTAGTGCAGGTAGTCGTCGGGAGAGCCATAGTGCATCAAGTAGTTTCCAGTGCTAAAGCCCACCTTAGTTTGAAGTGTTCTTCTTCTTCTTTGGCCCGGCAGTCCCATCCATGTCCTTGGTCCCGGGAGGGGGCCATCTTTGTCTTTGTCTGTCTCTCTCAACCCACATTCCGAAACTCAATCAAGTAGAGGGGAACGGACAGCATGGATGCGCCGGACCGGACCTGCTGCTCGTAATACCTCGTACTCTACCGTTTGATAGATTGATTGATTCATTGACTGATCCAGACATGACACACACACACAGTCAACTCACACATTCAACACATGCAGACGCTTGCCCGTCAGCCCTTCACCGGGCCAAGGCACCGGGTTCTCTTGGCTTTCTCCAGGCTCTCCACTCGCACCAAAGAGCACTGCCTCCCCTCTCCCCAACAGTGGCCGGCGCCCCTTTAACATTACCTACCTACAGCAGACAGACCTGGTTTGCCTGCTCCGATAGCCTGGCCTGAGCCTGGCCTGGGTGGCTTCCATGCCTGCCACGCCTTTTGCCCTGCCATGCCATGTTATGCCCTTTCACACCCCCGGGGAGCGTCGTCCTTCTTTTTTTCTCTGACAGGGATCTACCCGTCTGCGCCTGGCGCGAACCTTCCAGGACCTCAAACCTGTTTCCCTTTCCGCCGCCAGCAGCGAAATGGCGTCCCCCCCCCCCCCCCGGACAAGCAAGCGCTCTTTGGGGCAATCAAACAAAAGCATCCAAAGTACTTCTTCATTGTAGGCACTTTGTCCACCCCCGTTCCATAAGTTATTACCTCTCATAACCTCATAACTCCGTGACGTGACAGCCCTCCCCCCTCCCGGACAGGGTGCCCGCTGTGTGCCCGTCAAACTATGTCCGTCGTCATGTTGACATGTTTGACATATTGGACTGTCCTCGGAATCCGACGCAGACATGTCGTTCCGTACCTCCCCCCAAGCTCGCTCTGAAAAAAGGTTTCTCCTATTGCCCGACCCGGTGGGTTGCATTAGCCGTTGGACTGAGGGCTGGCTATTGATTGGCGCGGCTGCTTGACTACCACCTGAAGTGAACTATTATTACAGTGAAGCTACAGTGAGCTAAGGTGCACCGCACACACCACACTACGCCTGTGACGTGACACGCCTAGTAGTTAGTAGTGCCTGTAGATGTGTGTATCATGTCATCAACTGCCGGATGCCGTTCCCAAGCACCAGAGATCCGACGAACTCGCGTTGAACCATTTCCCAAGCCATCAGCGATTGCTCTAAACATGCCCCGTCTTAGCAAATCTTTCAGGGAAATGATCGGCATCAGCCCAGAACCCAAATATCAAACCAAACACCAAAAGGGCCGCGTCAAGAATCAAACGAATGTGTAGATCCTAATTGTATTGCAATATGCTTCGCTACCTAGTCTTTGCAGACCTGTTTCCCTATCTTCTTTCCACTCAAGATTGTCATATACTCATTCATCCTTGTTCATTGTATGTGTATGTATAGATAAACCCTCAACAACCCAAACATAAGCCTGTATTGTCCCAGTCCCGCTTTAGTACTCCAAATAGATAAAAATTCCTAATCCGACGCCCCTTTTAGCCAGGCCCTAGAGAATAAAATCCCAACTTTCCCTTTAGCACGCTCCCTAGTAAATTATATTGTATACAGTTTAGCCCGCACCCCAAGTCTGGGAATGGCAGCTAGTATGGTTCGCCCATGTGGTATCTTCGTTGCCCAACAGAAAATTAAACAAAAAAATGGCTAGTGGGGAAGAGGTATAATGTGTGTCATTCACACACTGCCCCTCTTCATGTTGTTGTTGGAGCGTGGGAGACGGAGACTGTCCACGTCCTCGTCGTAGCCGCAGTCGGTGTCACTACCGTGGTGTGTATCACGTTTAGAGCGTTCGCCCCCTTGTGCTCCACGGCTCATAGCATCCGACTCAGCTCTAGCATTGTTGATCATGGCTGGGAGCTGACGCCGCCTGGCGTTGATGAACCAATTAGAGATTTGATCTGCGAGTCCAAAGTTAGCCCCAATAGTCCGATTCCCAAGCCCCATATATATAGCAAAGCAAACACTTCAGAAAACAAGAGATACTTACTCATTTGGAGACCAGTCTTCCGCATCAACTCCTGCTTCTCGTCTTCCGTGGGGTATGGGTGCTGGAGGTGGGCTACAAACCACGCCCTCAGCTTGTCTGTTGTCTCCTTCGGTAGATTTCCACGTCTTTTGCGTTGCTTGGCGTTATCACCTCCAACGCTCATGCCACCAAAATCGCCATATTGCCGTGACTCTGGGAAGTGCGATGTGTATGCATTGGCGGAAAATGGAGATCGGTCGTAGGGTCGTCCTGGACTTGTAGGCTGCGACTGGTGATGGGCCTGATGGCGATAAGCACGATCATAAGAAGGCGTGCTGTGGAAAGCGGAAGGCGGGTCAATCAGCGAGGCCACTGCCTGACGCGTGACATGGTTGTCATCGATGTGTTCACGTGGTCGATGTGCCTCTCTTTCGAAATTGATGGTTTTCGTCAGACTTGGAAGCGTAATTCGTGTCTCAACTGCATCTTTTTTCATATCCACCGGTGTTAAAATCCCACTGGTCGGGCTAGCCGTGCTCCGGTTTAGAGGGGCCCATCGATCAGCCGTTTCTGACATTGGCCTCGTTTGAGGGGGAGATAGCTGGCGGGCTGGACCACGCTCTGGGCTGCGATAGAGTCGAGGTACCTGCTTGGACCTCAGAGTTTCCTGCTCCTCCTCGTTGGTAATCCTTCTTCGCTTCATTGAGTTTGCGGAATGGATGTATTCTGGTGATGCCAAGCGGTTGGGGGCTGAAGTAGCTGGGGCGCTGGTGGGTGCCTCTGGTAAATGAGTCTTGAGGTGCAGTTCTGGGATAGCCTGAAGTTCAATGTTAGCAAAAGATATCCCGAGTTGCTGTGGTTAGATGTACCAGTTGACACTGGTGAGAGTTCATACCTGTCGAATCGACGGTAGAGCAACTGGCTTAACATCTGATCGGGGGTTGAAATAGTTGGATGGTCGTCCCGAATCCCATGGGTAGTCATTGTTGAAGGCCATGTGCGGCAACGGAGCAGAGGCAGTGAGGATGGTCATTTTCAAAGTCTGGGCCGAAGCCTGGTCCAGATACAGGTTTGTTTGACTTCGCCTAGGTGAGGCACTGTTCATTCCAGGAAGAATGCAAGCCGTAGGTTAGAAAAGGAAGCGGGATTAATGACCTGTCAAGCCGTCAGCATGGTGTCCACGCCGCCCGTTTAGAGCCATTATAGTAACGTACTCCGCAATGAACCCAGGCACTGCTGTGTATCAGTGTGTGTCTGATGCTTTCCTTTGTCTTGGCAAGTCCAAGATGATATGTCTCAGCCCGGTTGAGCTTGGAAGAGGGAGAGATCCAGAAAAGACGGGAGCACGGGCTCAAGGAGATGATGATAAGCAGCGACAGAGATTGAGAGAGAAAGGTAAGCTGATATTTGGCTCTTCGTGTTCTTCAGCGATTATGTCCAGAGAAAAAAAAAAGACTTCCTAAGATGATAAAACCAAGTAACAAGGTGATGTTGATATACAGATGGATGTAAAGGTCAAGCTTCGAAGAGGCTGATGTCGTACGAGTCGGGTCGATGGAGCGGGAGATCGAGTTCGGGGGCCAACAGCATTGGTGGGATGGGCCCGGGTCTTTCTATATAATTAGGTAGCCAAAGTTGGTGGCAGGGGTGTGTAGGGAGGGGGGTGTGCAGCAGCCACCAAACTGCTCTCGGCCCAGGCCAGCCTGTAGGGATATTTCACGTAGGCCAGACCAGGGGTGCGGAAGAGGCTGCCAGAATAGGTAATAGTCGAGAGGGTGGTGGCCTTGACGCAATGGTAACCAGGCAAGCAAGCTAGGTGTATGGATGGATGGTGGACAAGCCAGAAAAGCCAGAAGCCGGTAGGTCAGTCCAAATTCACTGGACCTGAATCTTTACGGTGACGGAACTTGGACAAGTTCAGGAGAAGTCGCTTGAAGTCCCCGCGTATGGGGAAAAAGCCAAAGCGGTGCGGAACCTGGCAGAGAAAGAGCTCCTGCCCTGAGACGAGGCCCAGTCACAAACGGGCAGGTTAATTGCACGCTATGGGCTGTAAGGTAAGGTGAGTTGAGCTTCAGGCAGGTGCGAAGTAGAAGAACGAGAAAAGAACACTTGTCTGCTGGATACCAAGTGCCGAGGAGAAGTGCCAATCAGCAGAGTGCCCTGCAACGGTGCAGTACTAACCCAATGTTATTATTACATTGCTTCAGATAGTGGTCAGTCGGCCCTTGGTAATTAGTCTGTATTATTACCTAGAATAGATGTCATCGATGAGGCAAGGTGGAAGTGGGCTGGGCTTGGCTGGGCAGACGGACGACACACCAGGCCGGACATGGCCCGGGAAAGCCAACGAGTGAGTAATGAAGTAACGACGGGGAGAATCGCAGATGGAACATCAACCTCAGGTTCTGCTTGGCACCTTGGGCCGGTGCGGCGCCGGTCTGACAGCCCACTACGTCCGGTGGCTGATTACATATGCCACTGCCAGCGCAGTATTGACCTGAGTGGGCAGTTTATTACAGTGCCAAGGTGTCTGTCTGGATGTGCATTTGTCCAAACATCAGCATGTGTGTCCAGTCATCAGCCCATTATGGGACCCTACACTAAGGCAAGCACAGGCTGCCTCCTCCCCTTGATCCCCCTCCCCTAGTTGTAATGACCTGGAACTTGATCAGCTAATCTGCGTTCATACAGATAGGTGCATGCAGGTGCTGCTAGTCAAAACAGGCACTTACTGCGCAAAGCAGACTAGCTTGGAGCCAGCAGAATTACAGATACCGCGAAGAGGGGCCAGTGGTTGGCTCCATAGCTTCGGAGGTCGGGTTCCATCCATCTCAGCGACACTGGGATCCCAGGGAAGCCATATGGAAAGGCCAGAGAAGCACAAGCGAGCGGCTAGCCCGGTGGAGCCACCACCAAGGGCTCTCACAGGGCCACCACACCCAGGACCACACACACCATAGGGGTGGCGGCGGAGCTGCAGGCATGCTGGCTTGCCAGTACGAAGCCAACTCGAACCAAAGCTCGCTCTCCTAAGGGGGGGTGGAATGTCAAAGGTGTCAAGCCCTGCCTGAACAGGTACCGTGCGGCTGCTGCCACTGCTACTCAATGACCGCCAACGGCTAGCAGCACAAGTAGCCCCATCAATGCCATCTATCGCACCCCCTTGCCCCCCTTCTAACGCTCCCTATCAGCGCTCCCTATCTGCGCCAGAATCAAACGCCTCGGTCAACGCCCTAGGAGCGAGTCGCGCGGGTCCAGCTTGGCCCTAGCCGGCGGTCCTCGCACCCAGGCGGCGACGGCGTTGGCGGCGAACCGGGCCCGGACAAGCCCCCAGCCTTGTCCCTCCTTGGCCGTCCTTGGCTCCTCCCCCTCCCTCCCTTCCCAAATCCCCCAATTAGAACACGCCCAAGCGAGGCATGAGCAAAATAACCAGGTGCGTTTCGGAGAAATGCATTTACGGAGACGTCGTAGATCGCTCTGACCTGGCGCGAAACTTCTGCCAGAGCCATGGGTTCGCCCGGGAAGAGAATAAAGGGGGGGAATGGAATGGTCTTCTCTCAAGCCCCTCCCCCCCGCGGGTCCACTGTTTGTTTGTATTGCATTTTCACAGGTTAATATCTCACCTGGTTATTATGATAAATGAGGTGATTGTTCGCTGGTGTTGTCTTTTCCCATGGGAAACCCAGCGTGTGCTGGCGGCCCTGCGTCAACGCTGGTCCTTGTAGATGCATCTATACGGGATGCATGGTGGTGAAGTGCTATTGCCATTTGCCATACCAGTCGCTCCCTCCCTCCACAGGTCTTTGTCCATTAGAATGCATGGATGGGCACACCTGTCACCGGCAACGTCCCTCCCACTTCCCAATCGCTCCGCTTCCCAACGTTTTACGTACAATAGACATCAAGCAAGGTGTCTTGTCTTGTCTGTATTGATAGGAGGTATTTAGTTGGTTGACGTGTGTCTGTCTCCTGCAGGTGGGGGGTGGTGCCAGTGGCTCGCAGTAACATGTAAGAGTACCCTCGCATCTGGGTACGACGCAGCCACCGTTGCCCAAACATTCACACGAGCATTGTCTGTATCCCGTCCGCAGATACTGTACGGGGTACCACAGACAACAATACCCATAGCGATTTACTTTCTCTCTCTTTCTCTCGCAAGCCGCACGGTAATTAATAAACCGACGGTGCGGCGACGATAGCGTCATCACATCATACCACACACTGTAAGAGTAGCTTAGCATATAATATGGATGGGTCGAGTCGACCTCGGTCATCTTTTCTCCGGCCAACCTCCGTGAGGATTTGACATCCTTTGACGTTTTTTCTGACAGCCTAGCACCGTGGCGTCGGCGCTACACAGCTGGACTGGCCCTTGGGGCTACGGATGCCAACGATGAAGCGCTAGAAGCAGAACGGCATGACAGTTGTCGCGCGGCGCCACGAACATGCATGAATCAAGCAGCACGCCAAAAGGCACGCAAGTCACTGAGCAAGTCGTCTGCACACCAACTGGGGAAAAATCCGCTATGCACAAGAGCGACGGTTCGTTGGCGTTCATTAATCAACCATCACCCACGCACCCAACCCTGAATCGCCTCCCTCTCCGGTAGAAGCGCGATTTTGGCAGATGGACTATTGCAAGAGGCGAACTACTCGTGCCTTAAGAGCCACAAACCAGAAACCGACCCCTCCGCGTCGATGATGCAGCATTGTCTTAGCATGTGTATCCGAACTCCGTACTACTAAAGAAAACTCTGCTCCATCTGTTGCGCCCACTCCATTTGGTCCATGATGGCTGCAATCCATCGACCTACTAAAATTCTCTCTTGTGAGGGACTCGACAATATAGCGGCAAACAGTGAAAATGGCACACACATACACCTATGTCGCGAGATCTAGTCCGCTGTGGTACGACAGGCTTGTCTACTCTGTAATTAATAGTCGGTTAAGTTAACACCGAAGGCCCCCTGCTCTAAGCGACGGGCCGACGTGCGGGTGATTTAACACCGGGTGGATATAACCCCGTAGACCATGCACTCCCATGATAAATATGGAAATGCCAGATTGACCTGCCTTTATGCGACTGCAAGTCATGAGTGCCTCAATAGGAAGCAGCTGGTGGTGCAGGATGGAAAGCCTGCCGTAAGCAGTCGTTTGGTGAGAGTGGAATGGCATATGTAGAGGCTGCTTAACCGGGCGAAACAAACCGTTGGCAAGAACCAAATCGCTGGTTGCCGGGTTGCAGTAACGGGCCGGAGAGGTAGCCTGCAGGCTGCCAATCATGATGTTGCTGTTTCTGTTACTGCAAATAGTGCAAGGAGTCATTGCTGTACAGGGCAGGGTGTTGGCGTTGCACTGCAAGCGACTCTGTAATAATCGGCACGGGATGAGTCGGCCGAAAATTTCCCCTCTGTTCCTCTGGCGAGATAACAACAACAGGAAAAAGTGACGACGCCGTTGAATGAACGCCAGGTTGGAGTCGTTTCTGGTGCGACGCACGCAGAAGTGGCAGAACAACATCCTCCAGTCGGCCCCGCCTGCTGGACTCCGAAAGGTTCCAGGGCCATCAATTGGCTTTTGCTTTGCTGCTAGACTCAAATGTTGGCAAGTCACAGTCAGCAGTCTCTGATGCCTTGTTTCTCTCACCAGCCCTGTCCTGCCAGATTCCTACCTGCGTTGAAATAGAACAAAAGGTGTACGTACAGTACTGAGCTGCTTCAGCCAGGGCGGTTCCACGCTACTTGGACGCCTAAAACGCCTCGAGAAAAGCGCCACAAGTGAGTGCCCAGTTTGCCGGAGCTCGCTGGCCGGATGTGAAGGGATTTGTGCAGACGCTAGGATGTCTCACCGGCGCTCAGTATTCCCGGCTTGTACACGTTGACCGTTTGAGCTGGTGTGGGACAGGTACAACACGACCCATTATTCCCTTTCGTATTACGAGTATCAACGCCCAACAGGGACGTGGATGGATGGGTATCTTGAGCCCGCATTTGCAAGCCTGAGTAATCTCAAAAAGGCACATCGCTTCTCATGCCATCCCTGTTTGTGCTTCTATGAGAGTACAGATAGAGCATATGTACTCGTAAATGCCTCTTCACAAGAAACAAAGGTGAATGCAAATACTAGGTACTAATACTGATGGTATTTTTCCAGGCGAAAATTACGGGTCAGCTACTTGACGTTGAACTCTTGATTGTGCGGAGCATCTCGTCGCAGGATCGCAGCTTGGGAGAGTCCTGTGATGAGATGTCTGCCGCGGAGGTTTATGAATGCAATTTAAGAATATCAGTTGTTATGCTGAAATTATTCATTGTTTGTGCCACCTTTCAATGCATGTGCCTTTCTTTACTTCTGTCAGCATTTGAATCGCCTCATCTGGGACTCAGGGTCCACCGGGGAGCTGTCAAAATCGATCTGTTGCATGGTGTACATACTGGTGTGGTCACACAGGCATGGCACCAAATCCTCTGAGTTTAGCCAACCCAAGCGCATGCCTCGTCCGTTGTCAGTGCGAGTTGAATTGCTTCGGACTTTCCATGTGCCTGGGGCTGGTTTGGCACGGCCGCCCTGGCGCACAAACACCTGTGTCTCCCTTGCATGCTTTGACAGCTCGCCCAAGATCCTGACGGGAATGTGTCATCAGAAAGCTAAGATGCGACTGGCTGTCCAGGCAGTACAGGGACAGGCCCACCCCTGCGATCGCTTCGGAGTCAGATCTTCATCGTGCGAGTCGGCGTGAGAGGGCTGGAGAGGGGGTGGGGTTCCTGGTGTGTTGAGAGAGCTGCTTCTCCCTAGCGCAAACAATGTGTCCCAATAGAGCCGGGTGCAGGAACGCAGAGCCGATGACGGCGGATGAACGTAGGAACACCCACAGCATGCCAAGGGCGTTTCCTTTGGCTGATGTGTGGCTGCCATCCGTTGTTTTGGCCTGGTGCCTCAAGCCAGCTGCTGTTGGAGATGCGGGTTGTGGGCGAGGGCAAACTAGTACCTACCTCCTACGTGTATCTCTACTACTGTACAGGTCTGACAAACCTGCATCAAGTACTGAGGTATTGAGGTAGGTAGGTACGCCCCAAGTTTAGATGAACGGATGGGTACACTTAAGAGGCAGGTAGGCACCTCAGTGCCTGCCTTAGTAGTAGGAGGATTACGAGAATCCGGATGCATGTTCCCCCGTTACCATACACTGCCGGCGGCTACTGCCGCTCATGTCTCTCGACCTACCTTGCGATATCGATGACGTTGGGGGCCTAATCACCAGCTTGTGGCCAGATGAGAAATTGCCCCAAATTCCCTCGTCCATCCGTGCCTCCCGAACTTCTTGAAGATATCTCATGCTCTCCGGAATTGGCTCTGTGCGACAAAGGTTTGCATTGATTGTCGGCACTGCAAACTGTACTTGCGGGTAAGGTAGCAAGAGCTCCTTCTTAGAAATAGCTGGTCACCACGTGCTGCGAATGCCCATGCTGCGTAGGTTTTTGATACCAAGTTTAATTACCTGATTGCCCGAAGCCTGGACAGCTCCGTCTTGATCCCGTGTGCCTGGAAAGCCTTCATGTGAGCCGCCCTACTCTCTTAATGGCGTGCAGGTTTATTGGCGGCTAATCTCAGCAGGATCAAGCCACGCCACAGCAGTGCCGCACACGCCATAGCCCAACTTTTGGTTCTGACATCTTGTCCGCTCCCCCGCCCCCCCCCCGGCCGAAGGGGGACATGCCCGTCCGATTCCCGCAGTCCATCCCCGGTATTTGTCCGTCAAGAGACAGGTCTGTTGCCTTGCATGGCTGATGGCGCTCATTGGCAGCCGACCATTCTGCTGGAAGGTGTGCCAGTGATAGCACCAATTCGTGGCGTTTATTGCCCTCGGTCCAAAGTGCGGTTAGTTGCCTGCCTGTGTCTGTCTGTTTGTCTGTCTGTCGTCACTCGCGATGGTCTTGCATGATGAATAGTCACCACTCCATGGAGCGAGTGGGATCCTGGCCGAGGTTGCAGACACAATTGGATGATAGCTGCGGGGAGCATTCTGTGAGCTAATAATACATGGACTGCTGCATCTACTACGATGCTCGCGCTTGTTTCCCCATCCTGGGGGCTTTGGGAATGTGCAATAAAGGTTATGGTGTGAGCGAGTTTTCCTTGCAACAGAACACCAAGGACGCAACGCGTATGGCTGGAATCTTCCGTTGTTTGGAGAATTACTCCTTTGTGGGGAACGCACCTGTGCCACGGTCTGGATATTCAACAAGATCTCCGTGGCGGCTAGTGCAGACCAAGCTCCTTCGTGCTTATCTTCTTTCCTGCACAGATGAAAAGACCCTACGGCAAAAAGGCCTCCTTACTTCAACCTCCTTGGCCTGAGCTCCCGGGTCCTGCCACGCAGCTAGCCTCGTAGTCGAGACCTGCGGGTCTCTCCCGTCTGGAACAGCCCCCAAGTCCCATTTCCAACCATGTGCCATGCAGCTTCATCGACAGCTGCATGTGTGGATTGGACGTGTTAGTCAACACACATGCGGCTAGCAGCATGACATGTCATGGCCAGATCGGCGCTTGCGCAGCCTGCCCTTATCCAATTCGCACACAGAAAATATGGCCCTTCCAGACGCATCTTCTCACTTTGATTACTCTGCAACCCCCGTCGCGCAGTTTTAGGCGAACCATCAATGTCTTCCCCGGAGAAGCAAGGAACCAGCCATGGTGACATTTGACTTGGAGTATCCGCACCTCCATCACATAAAGTTTGGCCCTTGTGCTTAGCGTCCAGGCATCCCTCCATCAGCGGTATCTATTGAAGCACACGGTACGGTGTACGTGTTACGAAACAAGAAGAAGAAAGAAAAAAAAAAAAAAGACGTTGATAGTCGGGGATATGACCGGCGGCAGATGGTCTCACTCCCTCAGCCTTGGCTCGGTGCGTTGGATCGCAAAGGTCGTTCAGTCTAGCTTCGGCTCCGTCTTACCTTTTGATCTCCGCCGCCCAAATCGGCTAGCTGGTTCTCATGACAGTATGACGGTCAAATTTCCGGAGATGACTTCCTAATCCTACATCCCGCATCCCGCCTGGCCCGGTACTGCTTCTGATTTGCCTGTTCTTTTGACCCGTTGTCGCCCCAGGACAGCTTCCATCATCGCTTCGGTTCCCCCCATCCCTGTACCCATCACAGACTTGTGTCAACCCTACAGGGTGTCACGGACATGTAAGGCAGCAGAAGGATTGGGGGCGGCGGATTGAGACGGGCTGCTGCAGATTATTCGATTTGTGATGTTGGACCTAATTCCCTAATGTACATAACGGAGACCATTGAATAATCCTTTGGTTGTCACCTCGTCGCCATTTCGGACACAGTTCTGGTTACCCTCTGCGGCCCAACATAGTCATCATCAGTGCCAGTGGGTCACTAAGCGTTAGGCAAGTAGTCGCACCAGTCTAACTAAGGCCATGTGTTCACATCGCAACAATAGGTTAGACATGTGGTCTGTCTGTCCAACGTCCAGGTGAAGGTAGATACCTAGGTAGGTATGTCCTTCAGTACATGATGTACTGTACTTCTGTACTTACAAATCGTGTGTGTGCAGGGGGTTAGGACGTCACACTGACCAGCCCCTGTGTGCCTGCCCTTGTCGCATTGCCGGCTTTACTTTTGACGTCCGGTTTGACATGCCTGCATCCTCACAACAGCCCATACCGAATTGTGCTAGTATTGCGCTCGTCCTCAAACATGTCCCGTACATGGATGGATGCTCAGCACCTCAAGCACAGCTCACGTCCAGGCGAGAACGGCTTAGTGGGCGGGGCTCAGCGCCGTAGGACTCCACATATTGTTACAGGGCCTGTCGAGCTACCTTCGGCTTTCGGCGCGGGTTCGCGGGAGTGGAGATGACGACAAAGCCCGCCGCCGCTGGTCGCCAAGCACAGTACACCAACAAAACACTCGCAACTTGGCCTAGACTGGGCAAAGCCAGCATTGCGAGCTTCGCCCGCGCTTTCGTTCGAATTGCACTTGGCAATCAGTATTCGTAGTCACGCGCGGCGGCTACCAACTGCTGGCTTGGCCACGCTACGCCACGCCACGCGCGTTGCCCATCATCCCACGCCCACTCGCAGCTCACAGCCGTGGAGAGGCAAATGCACATCTCTCCTGTGGATATTACTGACTCAAACAGTGTCTCAAACTCTCAATTCTTGACAACTGATGAACTTGACCTTTGCCGACGGCAGTTCACCGAGCCTTGGCTTTGGACCCTGACAGAATGTAGAAACGGTCAGCTGAATGTCAACATCGAGACGTCGGCCTGAAAAGCCTGCCCATGGTGCGTGGAGTAAACCAACAACCCCTTAACCGGGCAGCACGGCATCGTTAGCCAGTGCTTTATTGGTGTAGCCCCTTCACGGGTCACGCTGGGTTTCGGGTTCTTGCTGGTCAACTGGTAGCTAGCCGTTTTCAAAGGAACGGTGCCAAATCGTATTGTGGGTTCACAGGTGTGACGGACCAGCCAGCATAGCGCAACTTCGGATGCCCAGGATCCATGAAGCAAGTGCTTTCCAGCTGCCCGTGACACGAGATATCTTTGCACGGAAACATTATGGGCGTTTATTGTTTCACTTTGATAAGTGGCTGTTACTCTCGTTTTCACTCCCATACACATCTCGGGTTCCAATGAAGCTATATTTTCGTAACATTCATGCATGTAATTTTCCATTGAGCTCTTCTAAGAAAGCACAGCGGTGGCGGTGGGACTAAGAAGAAAGTGCTGCACCTTAACAAGCATACTTAAAAAGCTTCATATCATAGAATTGGGAAGAAATCATTGATTTTGCTTAATCAAATGTTCTTGGAAAAGTACCCCAAGTTTGACGATAAGCTACCAGCATGTGGTTTTAGTTCTTTGAAAGATTCCATAAGATACGACATTGGCAAACCTTTACAATTTCTTCTTCTTAACACCAACTAACCTAAGTTGACAAAGGCTTTTTGCCGTAAAAGTCCATACCAGGAACATATGCAGCCACCTCCGTTTCAGGTTCCTGCGAGATCAAAGCTGTGCGACAAGTTAGATAGATAAGGTTTGGTTTATTTTTGTCTCGGGTGTTTTGTGTTACGGCGTGGGCTTTACCGACACGAGCTCGCGTGCGTCAAATGTGTAACCTGGTTTTCCGTGTGGAAATAGAAAAGAACAGACCAGGTGTTCACCCGAGTGAGAACTGGTAGAAATATTGGTCCTGTTTTCTGTCTCGCAAAATCCTTTCATGCGTCAATGCTGGACCAGCTTTAGAGCAAAAGGTTTGAGAGAATAAGTTGGTCTTTGGTTAGACTGACCAGCCTAGGAGGCAGTAGACTTCATTTTAGATGATTACTGTCGTCTTGTGTTGGCCAAATAGTCGAAAGTCAAGATCAAATCTCTGTAACTCTTGGGCAGATTAGCGAGTCTTGCATAGGCGAGGAAACGAGCTTCCTGCTCAGACGTTATTGACTAAACTAATGTCTTGGTAGAGAGTTCGAAATGTTTCTCAACTCAGTGATAGTGTTTTAGCTTCTCGATTGGCTGCATTTGATCAGGGTTCTTCTCTAACACAATCGCTGATCAAACCACTGACATTGCATGTCAATAGTTTCGACTTGAATTTCCAGTGAACCAGAAACATTGCATCATCCAGGCAAGACCGAGGATACTGTTCTATTCATCTCTGGAGCATGATCAGCCAAGCCGTGTAGCAACCAAGTTTGAGTACCTAGAAACACTACAGTGACGATTGATGAGCTGTTTCTATATTTGATCACCTCTAGGCTAGTGATGGGTCATTTCAGTAACTATAAAGGGGCAAAGCTGCTCAATTCGTTTCTAGTTGATCCTTGTCTTTTGACGTTTTCTCTGGGATCATCTTGGGGAATTGTCATTGACTATGGCTTCAAACAGTTTATTCGCAATAAACACAGCAAACATCAAGCACTCACCTGGAAACCATCCCATTAGGGCTCATGCTCAAACGCTAGTTGTTATATGATGTTTAGGTTACTAGGCTTTGTACCCTTTTCTGCAGGAATCTCACACCATGATGCAGCCAAATATCACCCGCTATGGCGACTACTTGTGCAACTATTCAGAGATCTAGTCATCTAAAGCGGACTTGGCGTCTCGAGTTTTTCGGGGCCGACGAATACTTCTCGGGAGCTACTCATTCCGGCAGTACTGGCATCATAGGCGGGCTCTTCACTTTCCGACTATCATCGACAAGTGGCGGTCGACTGAAACGAGGCCTGAGCGGTGTCAAGAATGCCCAATGTTCCGGTCTCTCAACATTGTTTTTCTGAAATTGTAGATGCAGATCAGCTGTTCAAACATGGTGATTAATCACTTTCCAGATGCGCAAGTTAACAGAAAGCGTTCACTACAGCCACGCCAGCAACCATCAAGGAAGGATATCTGAAACAGAATATGGAAAAACAAATAGACATACTATCCACTCTTGCGGATGTTGTTCCGGTGGGAGATCTGCTCCTTGCGTCTTCGGAGCCAAGCCCGAGGACTCATGATTTGCTGGATATCCAAGCAGCAGATCTCGAAGGTCGGGATTCTAACTTATCTCTTTGATAGATGACTCTCATGCAGATTGCTCATGTAGTCGTGAGGAATTCTAACATTAGAATTACATGAGGCATTGCTTTTTTCCATTTCCTTTTCCAATAGTCAGATGGGCAATTCTCACCAAGAGCAGAGCATTCAAGGAATTATACGTGCGGCTCATTCAATTACAACCTAGCCAAGCGCTGCTTCTCAACACCTGTCAAAGTGGATATTTCTTTTACAGATTCGGCACTCGGATCCTCTTGCCGTTTGCCGAATTTTGTTTCTCTCATAGAACCCTTCCATCTATGAGCTTCATTAGAGAAAGTGGTTCGGTGGCGCCGGCTGTTTCAGTTTCCGGGTGTGGTTAAACCGGTAGGTAGATAGATGGAAAAGCAACAACAACAAAAACAACAACAACAACAACAACAACAACCCCCTTTCCGCACGGCCTTTCTTAACTTTTCTAAACTTGGTAGATAAGCGAACGTTGGAATAAGAATATTCCAAATAATAAAGACAAGGAATTCCTGGCGGGCGTGGGTGTTGGAGGTTTAGGTGTGGCTGTCGTTCGATCCGTTGTGAGTTCGTCCGTGCCATAACATCATACACCTAGCTGCGTGTCCGGAATCCGGATCTGCCCTCGCCTCCATTTCCCACTTCAGCCTCGGCATAGTCTGGTGATTGAGGGTCCGTCACCTAATTCGACGATCTTGAAAGCAGCCGAAACATCTCTTCGCATGGCGTTGCCGTTATATCCATCACGTGGGTGTGAGTTTAGCTTTGTGAAGTGAAGGTTGGATTGCGCTATAGCCAACGGCAGCTTTTATCAGAGATTTGGGGTTGAACGAGCACAATGAGCGCTGGCCACGCTGTTTGATCGTTGGATATCTGCGGAATGATACTTGTATCATGGAATTGGTAAGAAAATTGATAATTCTGTGTGATGACTATGCGCAGTTGAGGAAAGGTCAGTGATTTACAGCAACATGCTCGACTTATTGGGAGATGTGGGTGAATGGCTACCCGGGACTATGAGATTTACCAGAACCATGTCTCTGAATAGCTGATGCAAGGCAACTGACATACAGAAATAGTTATCTTTAGAGGAGGTTTATCTATATATCAAAGAGGTTATTGCGATAATCTTGACATCGGTTCCCGTCGCTCCTTGTAAAACATTGGTTGCGATGATCAGCTGAATTTTCATCTCAATACGACGACGTCTCTTAGAACACCACAGCAACTACATTCAACGACACATCAATCTCTTTATCTACCTTGTCAAAACATTACTAGAACGTTACACAAACTAAAACTTGAATTGCAATAAAATTACAAAATTCTATAGAGTGTTATTACCATGATAGCTCCACCTATAGACAGCAAACCACCAGGATTGTATCAGTCTGAACATCAGCAAAATATCATATATCTTTTATCATTGCTGCCTATTCCCATCACTATCCCTCCCCTGTTGTCACTTATTCAAGCCCGAGGAATACGGTGTCCAGTTCTCAGCTCAGCTCAGCTCAGCCACCCCCCCGCAAAGCTTGGCTCTTCTGTTGTTGGATTTTGCGGTACAAAATATGACTGCCTAGAGTAGGCGGCAGCCAAAAAAGCGCACATTCAGCCCTGCAACAATATCGTCAGGTACCGATGATGCAATACCGTTGCGTTTATTGACTATTGTGATAATAAAAGTGTTACATGTGTCAAGCCTGCATGCCCATGCCATCCGACTTTGGACGGGTACAGTTACCAGCCCCAAAGAGGCACAATCTCTGTATAGTCGTGCTCGGGTGAGACATAATGATGGAGTTAGGCAGCTGTATTCGAGATGCATCGCCAAGAGGTTCAATATATTTCCCAGCTTCTTTTAAAATCGCGTTTCCCATATTCTCAAAATTTCTTGCTTGTCATTCTCGCCATTTCAACCACTCATCAAAAGTTGAAAACTCATCGCTCCCGTGGAATACAACACTAGTCATAAGAAAAAGATATTATCCATTCTTATTTGCAAGTCGTCTATCATCATGTTCGATACCGAATACCTAGCCAACATGGACCGATGGTAACATATCCCTAAAAATGCGAACGAAACCAAAGAAAGAAAGACACAAGAGCTAACATTGCTTTCTCCCATCTTATAGTCCTGTCTACTCTGTCAGTCACCACAAACGAGCCCCCCTCTCATACACTCGAAACCCGAGCTTCAACGAGAACACCAAAAAGCTGATCCCAGACACATTTAGTCCTTCTTCGGCGCCATGGGCTGCGCCTGCGCCATCGTCCTCACCACATTTGGCGCCTCCTACGGAACCGCCAAGTCCGCCGGTGCCATCTTCAGCTCTGGTGTTTTACGGCCGGATCGCTTGATGCAGAACACGTATGTCATATGAATAAAAGAAAGCTTTCTATAAATCAACCTGGGGGGTGCAACTGACAAAAATGCTTTTCTTCCCCCCTTTAGGCTATGCGCCATCCTGGCCCAGATTCTCTCCATCTACGGCCTCGTCGTCAGTGTCATCATGTCAGGCTCCATCAAGGAGAAGATGTCACTCCACACCGGCTTCATGCAGTTCGGCGCTGGTCTCTCCGTCGGCCTCTGCGGTTTGGCTGCCGGCTTCGCTATTGGAATCATCGGAGATGCTGGAGGTACGTAGAAAATGGTTCATACAACAGAGAAGAAAGAGAGAAGAAAAAGAAGCGTCGTTTGTTGAAAGGCAGATATTGCCATGGCAGTTCCATGTTGACCAGCTAACATCCGTCTAGTTCGCGCAAGCACACAACAGCCTCGTCTCTATGTGGGCATGGTGCTCATTCTCATTTTCGCCGAGGTTCTGGGGCTTTACGGCGTCATTGTATCCATTCTGATGCTTACGCGCTCCACGATGGATGTCACTGAGTGCATATATTAAAGGCGAGCAGGCGATCTGGCGGACTCGGTGAACCTTTATAGAAGCCTGTTTGACACCGTTGCCATAAAGGCACTAACAAGCCGAACGCGGCTCAAAATGAATTGTCAGGGGGTATCAATAGCTCTATGCTCTCCATACCAAAATACATTGCATATCACTCCAACTCTTTCTGTACTCAATAACACACATCACAGAGCCCACTCTTGCGGGTTGTCATCACGCGTGATAAAAGGCTCGTCTATTTTCTTAATAGCGAAATCACTACACAATATGCTGAGGGATCCCGTGTTAGTCAAGCTTGGTTGGTCGAGGTAAGGTGGATAGGAAATAATCAGCCACTTACCATGATGAGGCCACTAGTGAATCTAGCTCAGCAACGACTGCTTCTCGTTTTGAGCCGCTTACGAGACCCTTATGTATCTGCATCTGAAGCTCCTTAATTCTCGACGATTTGGCTACACCAGCTTGCTCCAGCACCTTCCGCCCCATGCAGTCTGAGTGAAATGAGTGCTGGCATGGGAAGACGAAGAATTGCCTGCTGAGAAGGGGAAGTCCACAAACGTAGCACTTCTCCCCTGGCTCTACAATGGCGTATCGATGATCAAGGGCAGCAATGTCCATTTTGATGTTCGAAGCCGTTTGTGAGGACTCGTCCATTTCTTTTTTCAAGTTGTCAATGTTCCGGCTATAATCCTCGAGGGCCTCGCATATCTCCTCCTTGAAATCATCAATGACGACAAAATCAGGGAAGAAGGGTATCAGATCCTCAATTTTAAGCAAGTCGCACCGTTTGAGGAATTCGATTGCCGCCTTGATTCCGTCTGATTGTGAGATGACCTTGCGAGCAACAGCAAGCCAAAGTTTCTTCCGCAGCTGGGGGTTGGACATGGGCCTATCTGCAATGACTGCTGCTAATTCGACTTCGTTGTGCGACAGCGCCAGGTCAACAGCCTGGAGGTACTGGCCCATGCTGGTGTAAATATGGACGCACGACAGCGTTCGGTGGTGCCGGATGCACTGCCGTAGAGCAAAATCTGGATCATATCGTTGCTCGTCGCCTTGCGCTTGCAAGTACGACAAAAGACCCGACTCATCCTTGGAGGGATGCGAGGCATAAATGGACACCAGGGTGTTGTGCACCGCCGCATCCTTGGAGTTGAGTTGATATACTACATAGTTTAGGTACCGTATAGCCTGATTTTGCGACAAGGAATCGTTGTAGAGCGTGCGGTTGTACTCGAGCAGGGCGGGTATGAGGCTTCGAGGTTTGAGATCCCCATGCCTCATCAAGATATCCACAGTGTCCTTGGCAACGTGTGTCATCAGCACACTGCTGTATCGGTAAAACGCGTCGGGATCTGTTTGTTTCTTAAGCACGTTGAGCACATCCGCCCAGCGTTCACGCTGCACCCAATAGGACAAGACATAATTGTAGTCATTTACCGCATTGGCAAAGTAAAGGAGCTCCTCTTCTCGACCATGGCTGCTGATAACATCGTAGACAGTTTTATGATCTAGATCGTGCTTGTACTTGTTGGTAAATTCATGATACTCTCGTCTTACAGCGTCTAGTGCCTTCCGTGACTCGGCTGGGTTCATCTTCTCTGACAGCTCTGCCTGTGTGACAATTGTATCATCTAACGAGTTGAGCTTGGCCATGAAGATCTCGACGAGCCAGCTGGCAATCATCACCCGTTGCATAATGGCAGATTTCTTGGTTGTTGCTAGCTTGGTAAGCAGAAACTTGCGCAGGGCATCAGGCTGGTTATTGTCTATAAGTGTCAGGGCAATTTCCTCGAAAGGCTTGTTGCTCCGACCATAGACCAAAGCCGACTCATTCCAGTGACCTTTGGTAGCAAGATGGTCTCCATAGGCTGCAGATACAGTCTCCTTTTGGGTCTGCGTGCGGGCCTGTTGCAACGCCAGGTCAAACTGTTGCATTTCCATCATGATTTGCCAAATGTTTCTTTCTTCCTCTCGCACGACAATCTCAAAGATCTCGGAGGACGTGAAGAGCCAGAAGGTATTCTTTTGCACGTCCACTGAAAACCCGACTGTCTTCTGGCCGGAGGAGAGTACGTCATGCTCAGAGACCATTTCTCCTGTAAGTCGATTCGTGGTAATGACTCTGTCACCAACTAGGTTCACAATATGCCACTGCGTCAGGGCAATGGCATCTATTGCTTCGGATGTCGGTTTGCGTCTGCCTGAGCTTTCGGGGCTGATGATGTGTGATCTTGACAACAACTGCGAGTCCCCAAATACTTTGGGGCCTAGATTGCCATCAACTGGAGAATTTAAGAGCTTTCCATGAAAGATGCCTTGAGATGACAACCACGCAAAGGCACGCTCGGGCATATTGTCCATGTTACCATGCGCATCGGGGGGGTCGGGGGACACAACCAACGCAGAATTGGCTCCTGATGATGCTCGTGAAAGCTCGTGGACAGCAGGCTGTTCCGACTCAAATAGCCTGGTATATACAGACCCACTTCCATCATTTACTAGGTTGATTCTACCAGCCAAGTGGAACAGCCTGTTCGGGGTGCTGATCATGACCCTGCGCAAATCGGACTTGCCTTGCAAATTATCTACCCAGAGGCCGGTGATGGGCCCATCAGGAAGCTTGTGCAAGTTCTTCAGGTGTTTCACCTCCTTCTTATAGAACTCGTTTGATGTTTCAATGAACGCTTCGTAGATATTGCCATCTGAGGCGCCGATAAGGATCTCCCGTGTGGATGCGGTCGGCAATGACGGGTTCCAGGCCACGCTCTCTATCGAGACTCCGCGCAATCGGCCAAGCGGTCGAGGCTGTTTCGACTGCGAATGTAGATAGTAGTTCTCTCCAAGAGCTGTGCAGATGAGAAGATGCGAGGCGGTCGGATCGAGAAACATGCGCCGGATGACGCCGACTTCGGATGGTTTCTTGGGTAGGTCGATGTCTGCATTTGTGGTATTAGCCCAGTTCTGATCCCTCCATAAACTGCCATATCCCTCGCTGTGCACCCTAGCGCCGAAGTGTAGGGTCTCCAAGGCTTACCGTCAATGTCCTCGGGCCTATTCAAATCGATGCGGAGAATCCGACTGTTGGATAGAGCCAGAATGATGACATTATTGGCAACCTGGGCGGCTACGAAGTCCGCCGCGATGGAGAACTGGAGCTGCACCCTCTCGACGGTGAAGATGGGTAGGTCGCCTTCCTCCAGGCCCGCGGCGCCGTTGGCAGCGACGAAGCCGTCGTGGGGATCGAGAGCCATGGCGGATTGGATCGGCTCTACAAATGCATGCCTGGCAGAGATGTTGTTCGGGCTGTCAATTGCCAGTTACTGGCAAGCGAGAGCCAGTCGGGAGGAGGAGGATAAAGCAGCTGAGAATCGCGCCTTGGTCGGTGAGATGGCCGTTACTCGTAATTGATGATGAGGTGTTGGGGAAGCTCGGGGGCTTCGAAGTGGAGAGCTCGGCTGAAGCTTGGAGGGGGCTTCGGTGTGAAGGACTGGGCTGGTATTGGGGTAGAAATGGAATGGCAGGTTGTAGCCTTGGAGGCTGCCATGAAACGCGGGCCAATCGAAGACCCATGTATTGGATTTGTGCCTAGAGGTTCTTCTTCCAGTGACCACCTACTAAGCACGGACGGGCTATCAACCAGTGACGTCTACGCAGCACAAGCACAACACTGCACGGAGCAAAAGAGACCTTGATACGCTACTGTGTTTATATGCGTTGTATACAATTAATTACTTGACAAACGCAAGACAATGGGGTTTGACGTTCAAAGTAAACATCTCAATCAAATGTTCAAATAATGCTTTTGTATACGAAAACACTCCAAATCAAATATCGCCTGTAATAGTAACATATCCGGTGATTTGCCTTGCATAGATTCTGCAAGTGTCTGTAGTACCCATCCATCGTCCCAACGAGCCGAAACGCCGCCAGACCAGCCCCAAGAAAAGAAAAGAAACCCGATTTGAGTTCCGATCCAAAAAAAAAAAAAAAAAAAAAAATGGCTCGAATTATAAAAACTCCCTCGCCCCCTGATATTTAAAACCATTACCGTGGCTTTTAGAGCTAGTCGCTGCAAAGTGAAAGAATTTGTTCAAGGGATTTTCTCGCCCAGGGATGAGCTGCCTCGAAACGAGTGCAGAGCAATACAGACATCGTATAATAATCATGAGTACAAGCAAAACATCAAACCAATTTAATGACCAACATAATGTAATTGTGAATGAGTCGGCGTGTGGGTAGCCCTGTCGAATCCAAAAAAAAAGATGAAAAACAGTGAACAGCATGGCCTGTTGTACCAAACGCCATCCATGTGCGAGAGCACATTATGTAATATGACAAATCGGGGTATTCCTCAAGTGCCTGCTTCAATGTCTCGGAGATATGTACTGATTATACTGGCTTGTGGTGCCGGAGGAAAATTGTAATGCGGAGCTTACACAGTTAACTTGGTTCACATTCGTCATCTCTCGCCGAGATTGAATCAATATGAAAGTTGAGAGCTGTCGCTTATTCGTACCTCCAGCATTGGAGGATGGAGAAACGCAAAACGTCAGGTTTGAGCTACCAGTCCGACTTTTCGTGTTTATGGATGCCAAAAGCGTCTGAGTGACTATCCTTTGTAGTAACTTGAAGCGGCGATTTGTTGCTGGCGCCACCCTATCCCAGCCAGTATGTGTTATTTCTTGGTTGAAATTGTCAAGATGTGTGGCGGGGAAATTCCAACATCAATTTGCGAGAATTGAGAAAGAGCCCCAATTGCGCTTCGGTTTTCCAGCCTTGAACCTTACTTGCCCAGGTTTTGACACGGTCAGCTCAGGACGCTATTAGTCTGAGAACTACTAGCTTGGGCGGGAAAACCATTCCAACTCTCATTTCGATCCGGTCGGAGCTGACTATATAGTTCGGAGTCTTCTGTGATGTGCTCTGTGCGAAAAGATGGTGTATACTGTCTTGAGGACGACGATGGCGGCGGTGGCGATGAATCCAGGGGTTTCCGTGCCACAATATTGCGCATTTTGAGGACAAGGCCCTTTGATGCGATGGGGTCCCTCGCGAGATTGGCGAGTTCTCGGGCAGCTTCTTCGATGGCCGCTTTGCACTTGTCAGGCTCCCATCCCATATACTGTGTTAGTAGTCGCAGGAAAATGGCCTCCAACGCGTCCAGACAAGCAATAAGCCATATCTGGCTTATCGTATTGTCCGCCACAGTCATCGGAATCACGTACTCGACGATCTGGATGTCCACGAAACCAGCGTCCATGAAGATGCGTGGAGTAAGGTGCGTGATGCCGCGCTTGCGCCCAGACACCTCCCCAGCGAGGTCTGCATCCCGGAATAGGCGATGGATCGGAGAATCAGTGGAGAATTGGGAGCAGAATTTCCAGAGGCCTTCGGCGCAGTCAAAGTCCTGGACCTCGATCCAACCACCTGGCTTGATCGAGTAGTAGGCGCGGCTATATATGTAGTCCCAGTCCAGAAACGCGCCGATCAACCACCGGAAGTGAACCAGGTCATAGTAGTCGGGCGGGCGGTCCCATTCCTCAGCGTCTTCCAGCTCGAAGAAGACATTGGAGGGAACACTTTGCGTTTCGGCAATGGCGGAGATATCAGTGCCCACGACTTCGGTGTCTGGATATAGCTCGGCCATTCGGATGGCCCAGTCACCAGTGCCAGTACCAACATCCAGAATGTGACTTGGGTTGTCAAGAGGCACACCGGTAATCTCATTGTCCAGCACATGGAGGAGAACCTGATGTTGCAACGTCATACGTAGTTGCTCGATTTCGTCGTTAGGCATGAAGTAGTCTCGACAGTAGCGGCGGCCGTGAATTTCGCGATAGTCTAGCTCCTGGGTCCATAATGAGCGTGTCGAGGCAGCACTACACGTGGGATATTAGCCATGAGAGGCTCAAGGGGAAAAGGCTAGCCTATGAGGGGGGAAGGGGAGATCCCAAACTCACGCATCTGAGTACATTGTGCGCTGGTCGCCTGACATGAAGTGCTCGGTCCGGGGATATTGGCTGACGGGATACACGGATGCCGTGTCATGGTCGTCCTGATTCTCGAAATGGTCGAAGTGGTTGTGGTTGTTGGCGTCCGCCTCGGGCGTGTCGCTCATCTCCTCCTCGGTGTCAACTACACTAGTCATTGCCGTCTGAGGTTCATCGCCACTCCCAGCGACATCGCTCATGGTGCCCTCGCTGGGGGGCCTGGCACTCCACGGCGCAATAGGCTCACAGGTAACCATTGTGTCTGGATTGATCGGGATCTCGGCGGCCTGGTCTCGTATGCGCTGCCAAACTTTCAAGCGTTTCTTGTGTGCCATAGGCGAGCCGATCGATGGATTGGCCTGGCCGCTCCTCACTATCGTCGTGTGGGGCCTGCGGCAGAGGCAGCAGACGACATAGCACGAGGACACAGATGGTGTTGTCCAGTCGGAGATGCTGCGATCAAGGCAAGAGTCCCGACGGCTTTCGGCTGCTGCTAGTGTTCCGTGTAGTACTGGGGCAGAGCAGCCCACAGGGGGGGTGTTTGGTTCACAGCGCAGAGACGGGCCAAGGTGGAGAAGTTGTTGAAGATTGGTGGCCGTGGGAAGACGTGGTAGAAGAAGGGGGAGGGGGGAGAGGAAGTGTTGGCCCAGGGGATGAAGGAGGGGGGGCAGAAGCAGAAGATGGAAGACAGAAGGAGAGATGCCAGGATAAAGAATGACAGCAGCCCTCGTCTTACCCGCTCAAAGAAGGCGCTTCATCAAGGACTCTTCCAGCCGTCAACGACAGGGTTTCCAAAGGCAGGGACTTGCAGGTTCTGGGCTTCAGGTCGCCTCCAACAATTATTAGGTAACAGCTGAGATTGCCGGGTTGGGCTGGTCAATTTCCTGGGTGGGCCTAGGTGTAAACAAGCTGCTGTGACTCTGTGCTGTCAGGGCTACAGTGCGGTGCAGCCGCTGTAAGGGACTGCTGTGAGTGCTGCCGTGAGTGCTGTGGGGGACCCGGCCTGGTGGATTCGGAGGGCCCGGGGGGGGTGAACCAGCCCAGTGTGGACAAGTGCCCGGGTAGCTGGTACGGGGGGTTGTGGAATGGAGCATTGAGAGCGCTAAGGTCTGCTGCTGGTGTGTTGTGTCCACTGTACAGAGTGATACCGACAATCAAAGAACCTATTTGTGAGCACAGATCCGTCTTTGTGCTGTGTTGGAGTGTTGGAGCGTTGGAGGGGTACATCCGTACAGTGATGTGTGTGGTTGTGCCAACCTGGTACAGTGGGCGTGCTACTTGTACCTACAGGCGCATACTACGGGCGCTGTAGGACGGCGATAGCGTGCTGGCCTTGGCGCCACTGCCGGGGGCCTGGGCCAATTAACGATGGCAGTGCGAACGCTTAATTGCACACTGGCTAGCGCCAATGCGACTAAACCACTCTCAAACCTGTGGCCGTAGACTCGTGGTCGCCGAGTGAGCCGCAAGGAGAGCAAACTCATCGGCGACTTTAAATCTTGCCAAAAAAAAAAAAGGATCCTTTCAATGATGAGTGATCAGTCTGTTTCTGTCTCTGGCCCTGTCTTCTTGTTCTCTCTTTCCCTGCCTCTGCCCCATTTCTCCCCGTCTCCTCCCGTCGGCCCGCTCTAGTGCGAGAGAACTAACAAGTGAAATTACTCGTACCAAGAAACCGGAATTTGGAATACTGCCTCGCCTTGGCGCCTGTTGGTCGGTTTTGTTTTGCAAGTTTGACATTTGATCATGAAGTGTACACATACTAATAGAGCTTGCAAGCTACAGTGCTACCTCACACAAGCATCTCCCCCATCTCTCCCCCATCCTTTCTCCAACCGCACTCCTAGTCTTTGCACACCACATCATTCCATCTCTGCAGGGCATCGCAACAATGGCCCCCGAATCTAACTAATGCCCGCTGAAACAACTCGGGCATGCAGCAGGAGCATACCGGTATGCTCCTAATTACGCCACGGCCCAAGCTGTTGGTTCGAAGACCCGACTGTGCGTTGTCATGACAGACCGCATCCATACTATGCATAGGTACCTAGTATCCATGCCTGCCTACTATAAGTACCAAATATCAGGTGCCCAAATAATCGCACAACCAGCTTTCCGAATTCCAATCCATCTCCCGGATACTTAATCCATTACGGCACTCGCAATGGCCACTGTAATCCGGAGCTGCCTGTCTTGCTGGGCTGTGAATCATACCTACCTACTACGAAGTATAGGTAGGTACCTAAGTAAGGAGGTAGGCAAGGTAGATAGACGATGCACCAGCAAGACAAGCTTCGCCCAACCGAGTAATTATCCGTCCCAGGCATCACCCCTGGACACAGAGCCAACACCGGCACAACCACTTGTTGCACCAATCAATGCATGCCGGCTGCTGCTGTACCACCCCCAAACTCTCAATGCTCCGTACCACTCAGAAGCTGCCAATGCGAGCTGCTTAACACCCGTAACACGTCCAAGGCATGCAGACTCCGAGGACAAGGTGTCGGCGCTGCTGCATTGCTGGGCCCAACCGGCAGTCTGGCGACCAGTCGGAGTTTTGTCCGTATATTCCCATTGGGGCATGGTGCAGGTGGGGAACCGATCCGTTGCATTAGCTGGCAGCCCGACAGGTGAACTGTTGGACACCCGACTTGTGTTGACAGGCTAGGTTTATATTACATACAGGAGTTCTTGTAGCACACAAGGTCCCTATGAAGGTCCCTTACTGTGCGTTGTGCGGGAGCATTCAAGGTGTGGCAGCACCCCTTCTGGCAGCAGTCCAGTTGGGGGCCGCCGCAAAACGAATTGACAGCAAACAGCAGCAAGGACCAGGGAAGCACAGACCTGCTCTTGCTCTTGGCTTCCTTGACCAGGTAAAGGCACAGGTGCAGGTGCATACAACTACTGTGCATTGCTTCCTGCCCTGGAGATATTGGTGCTGCATTACACGTGGTTGCAGCAATCCCAAAGAATTACTCTCGCTTCTTCCGTCTCTCCCATCAACTTCCTCTTTGCGGTTGCGATTACGCCCCTTGCAGATACGCTGCCGTCGCTTTCCGTCAGCAGCCATCCTTGTTCCTTGGGAACAAAGAAAAGAAGCAGAAGCATGCACACTCGACCCTGTCCGTCATGTCAACTCACCTCTCTTCGCCGCGCTGTGAAGGAAGCCTCCATTCGACCATCTGGCGCCGCAGATGCCGCTCTTGTCTAATAACCTCGTCAGTCATGGCGATCCATGGTTTTGGTACCGGCCAATCTGAATAGTGAAAATGCTTGGCCTCGTTTTATATGTTTACACTTATGGCGACTACATCCCACTGTTCACTGACCCAGCCGAGATAATGCGCATGCTGGTCGTTTCGGAAGTCGCCCGTTAGGAGCCCCCGTCGGGTCGATGCAGCAGCACCATAGCGCTGTCTCCATAACGTAGCCCAGGTGATTCATGATCTTTATATCATAATCGCTCCTGTCGGCATTGTTGTTGATGCGTTTTGCAATACACGCACACTCGGCGCTCAGCTATATCAGCATGACGTGCGGCTCCAGCTTATCCTTTGGGAATGGCCAATAACTAAACTCCAAGGCATGGTGACGGCGCAGCATGGCATCGGAAACAGTTCGTCCAGGGTATGTAGCAGTGCAGCGTTGGAGTCAAGGCTGAGCACGCGGTCAAACCGAGTCAGGTTAAAGGCCAGCAGTTCCACGTATGAATCAGATCGCATCTCTGTACAGCAGAAAAATGAAACACTCGTCAGCCGACATTACCTGCCCATGCATACAATAACATTTCATATCTCAGATACGGCCTTACCCTTGCAGGCGCCGTCTCTTTGGTATTCATTCACGGGCATCAAATGGACCGCGTAATCATCGCAAGCCACAGAAATATGATGTTGTGTGTTGTGAAATATGATTTCGTAACCCGTACTCGGACCTCTTGTTTGTACATTCCTCCATCGCTGCCTCTTGAGATTTGCGCTGAAATAAGAACAACAGAAATCACTGATATAATTCACGGTCCAGGATTATCTGAAGACGAACAAGATGTCATCGAGAATGAACCGAAATCTTTTCTAAAAGGAAACCCAAGGAGACAAAAAGGAAGATTGGCACCTTATCCTCAGTTATAGATATCCTACTAAAACACATCAAACATCAACTCTGACGCGACCATCAAACCAACGTTCAAAGCAAGCACCTTGGTCCAAACAAGCAGCCACCACACCTTATCACTTTCAATCGCCACATTGCCACTGGTCTCGGGACTGGAAACGGAAACAGGAACTTCTCGACACCACAATTACCTATGTTCTTGGAATTCCTTTTCGGGGCCCATACGCAGAATCAATCAAAACTACCGGGAGTAGGCTTCAGGCAGAACGATTTATCCGCATCGACAATGGAGAATAGCCGTGCCGACCTACATCCGCCGTGCTAAAAGGAGTATTATTTACAGCCGGCGCTTCGTCCCGGGCGGCTCCTTCGCGGAAGTACGCAGTATGGGCCGGGTGGGGGAAATGCATGTATATTTTTGTGCCGACCACCCGTGACGGTCTCCGTCAATGACGAAATTTCGAAACGGGATAGGATGGTTTTTTTTGGGTAGCTTGTCATATATAGAGAAATGAATTCCTTGTGTGCTTTCCAATCTAGCCACGAACAGTAAAATGCGCCCCCGTTACCGGATTTAGAAACAAGATGCTGGTGTCAGAATTTGACACTCGCTAGTGTCGAAATATCATTATATTCTGCAGACGTCACATTTGTGTTGAAGGGGGTAATTGAACATGGCAATGTCAAAATAATCAGTCGCCGTTGGAGGCGAACTTGACGTCGGTACACACCTGTAAGCAAAGTTCATAATTATTTACTGGTTGCAACCGTTTGGAACGTGGCCGCTGGCGACAGATGTAAGAAACACGCAATACTTTAGTTGTTCCTTTTGAAATCAAAAGTTGCTGAAGATTTGCTAGAGATTTATCAAATGTTGCTAGAGTCCAACATTCCATGTCCAGATTTGATGGGGAAAATGTACAAGGTTCACAATGCAAGTTACGCAGCTGAGAAGATTTGAATTTGATAAATGAATTTTGATGGGTATCATAAAATAGAAAACTGAAATTCATAAACAAATTTTGATGGGTATCATATAAACAAAACTGAATTCGATAAAATGAATTTTGATGGGTATCATAAAAACGCCTTTTCCAATCCCCAACTCCAGCAAAATGCCTTGTAGCAATCAAACACCTTTTGAACGAATTAGTAAAGGTGGACTCTGGAGTTGATGAAATACAAATGATCTCCCTCGAGACCAAGTGAGATTCAACAACTTACCATGTGATATCAATGCAACAAATTTGAAGAGCTTCAGGCTATTCCGCAATAGTCCTATTCAAGCCCTTGGACCAAGAACAACTTTTCCCAGTCCTCCTCCTCGGGCTGTTTCACCCCTTGACCTACTGCAGAGGAGATTATCAGGCTGGGGTCCATCATCCGAAGCTCTGAGTTGGCTTGTTGCCAATACTCCAAGTCATCCAACTCCGGGCCGTCCTTGGCCAACAAGTCACCAAAGCTCAGCGTGTTTTCATCTACATCTGGCTGTTGCTGTTGGTGTTCTTGTTGCTGTTGCTCCAGGGCATCCTGCCGCAGCAATTGCATGAATCCCTGCTCCTCCTGCTGTTGCTGGGATGGCTGGGATGGCTGCAATTGCTGCAATTGCTGTATTTGCTGCTCCAGCTGTTGATTCCGCTGTTGCAGTTGCTGCAGTTGTTGCAGCATTTGTTGTTGCTGTTGTTGAAGCTGCTGCAGGTCAAATGCAGGTTCAGCAACAACAACCTGCGGAGCAATAACCTGTGGAACAACAGGCTGTTCAACAACAACAGGCTGTTCAGCAACAGGCTGTTCAGCAACAGGCTGTTCAACAGCAGGCTGCGGCTCGGCCTGTTGGGCGGGCTGGACCTGCAAAAGGGGCATGTTCGAATCAGAACCGATTCGAACACCGAAGCTATTCAGGCAGTTTGTGAACTGCTGACCTTCTGTGAGCTCGACCCGTGGCTGAATGTTGGCCAACCATGGATCGTCCAACACTCTCCTGAGGCGCCCATTTGCGGCTTCGTCCAAATTGCAGTAATTAATCAGACGATAATCCTGGCCCCCATACTTAATGCAGATGGACCTTTTTACCAGCCCTCCCACCTTAAAGTCGTCTGGGTCTGTGAGCGACCCAACTAACCGCTTCAGCGCCGATCCCGACTTGCTGCTCTTCTTGACGGCCCGATTTTTGGGGCCGGGCGGAAAACGCTTAGCCATCTCCCGGTATACGAGAAAGCCATCTTGTGAGCGGCTGGGGCTCCAAATTTTGCCGTCGGTCCAGCGCTTGATGCTTGCATCTTCCACATATATGAAGATGCTGCCGCTTGTGACGAGGCGTTCTCTCTCGTCCTCTCTGAGTCTTTGGGAGGTGAGAGGTACCATTCCCAGAAGGTAAGCCTCAAAGACAACAATAGCCTCTTGTGCTTCCAGGACGAGCATTGCAGGCATGTGAGCTGCGCCTTGGTTTTGGGTTGCGTTTGCCATTTGGACGACCGACCCAGACTTGAGGTACAAGTAATGGTAAGGTAGTAAATGACAAGTAAAGTAACGTAAAGTAAGCGTTACACTTGGTAGAAGTAACAGAAGCTATTCGTAGCTACGGAACTTGTTGTACAGCAAAACGCAGACACAGCGTTTAACGTATAGGTAGACTGAAGAATGGTTAGATGGTAATCACAAGAAGAAGATGGGGGAAGATTCTGAAACAATCTCAGAAGAAAAATAGAAAGACATACGCTTTCTAGAAGTAACAGAAGCTAAACGTAGCTAAGGAACTTGTTGTGTAGCTAGAGGCAGACAATGTTTGAAGTGTGCGTAGGCTGATGGATGAAGAGATGATATCTGTGAGAAGATGATATCTGTAAGATGATTGGAAGAGAAGATGAAGCAATCTGGGGAGGAAGAGGAAATAGACACATACTTATAGACCTCCTGGCGAGGCGTACGGAGCCTGCTAAGTTTTCACAGTTTGGAGGCTTGCAGGAGCATGATCACAGGATATGTCGTTGAAAGAAAACCTTGTGCCTCTTTCCTGCAACGTATGTAGGTTCGCTTGCAGTCGCTGCTTATGGACGTTGATGGAATCAGGGCGCTCAAAAGGAAAAAAGTCAATTCATGATGTGGATAAAGAAAAAGGGGGGGAGCCATGGGCAAGGCGAGCCTCAAGTTCGGAATCATCCGAAATGGTACGGCTCATGGTCAGGGTCTGTATATGGATCGGACATCTAGGGAGGAGATATGGGAGATATGGGTGTGTTAGATTTACAGAACTGTCAATGCTTGGGGGAAGGCATATAACAATATAGAATGCTGGTAGATGCGAAAGCAATGAAGACAGCAATGCTGCTGGTGATTACAATGACTACCATGACAGTACAGCCTGTGGACGAATGAATCAAAATGTGATTAAATTCAAGCGAAACTCTTCCAAACAAAAACAAAAATCGAAAAGTTAAAACTGCTGGTTCGTGGAAGGTTCCATGGTCTGTCTCTGTGTCAATCTCAGGGGCCATCTGGCTGCTGCATCGTGAGAGAGCCGTGCTTGATAGTTCAGGGGGAGGGGAGACCGTGCCTGACCGAGCATCTTGCGACATGTACTCTATATCTCCCCATCCAGCATCTACAGCCGCATCTGGGATCGTCGAGTACTTCCATGCTGATAGCAGTTCACCAACCACACCGTGCCTGGCTCCCTCCTGATATGCGCCATGAATAGCCGACGTTGAAGAACCGAAACGGCTTTTGTGGCGTCTGCAGAGCGTTGCAGCCACTACCGAACTTTGTCAGGCACATTATTGTAAGGCTGTGTACATGAGCTGCATTGTGTAAGTGATGGCGTATTGAATTGGGCGACGCCATGCAGAATCTCCGGTTCTCCTCCTACGGGTCCTCATCTAGGTCCTTCCATCTCCCCATATCCAGCCTGCCTCTTCGACTTACATCGTCTTGCACTCGTGGACTCGTGAGCTCGTTGGGAGCCATTCTGCTGTCAAGGTTTGAAAATAGGCGAGAATGCTCAGAGTTTTCTTCACCTTTGGGACTGTGGCGTGAGTTCAGATCCGGAGTCTGCTAGCGTCAAATCGTCAAGTCGGTAGTGTGAAGTGGTGCATGTGCATCGCCAACTAAATTGATGTCATTGAAACTGAGAGAGGGAGCCCATTGACGGAAAAGCTTGTCTTGAGGCTTGAGTCAAATCTTGGGCCGTCCAAGCTGAGGTCAAGTCGGGGGTTCAAAGGCATTGTCAGACTCTGTCTGGACTCCAGCCACTCGCCCTCACGGTCAACTCCTAGACTTAGCTAAGGCAGTCCGTATACCATTGATGACATAGTACCATGCCACTTTATCCACTGAAGAGTTTTTATCATAACATCTAATCAACATCATCATCATTTGCTACAACTTCAATTGGCATGGACGGGGTTGCAGCGTCACATGTGATTTACCTACTAGCTACTAGCATCTCCAGCCGAATACGCAGTAGCTTACATGTACACCCACTATAAACCACATCCACGCACCATTCAGCTTCGGCAGGCTCGGCTCTGGCCATGGATAGCCTGATGGGCAAAACCACCAACCAAAGCTGCCGTTCAGGCTCTGTCTTTTGGTCTTTCATCTCTTCCTCATGGCGTCTCATTCTTGACCTTGACATTGACATTGGCGGATCCGCACATGGATGACATTGCTCGGCTGATTCCTCTCGAATTTTTCCATTGCTTCACTGGCAGTTGGACCCCTCAATTCGCCCACAGAAGCTCAAACAAATATCCATCTTTCACAGAGACCAAGCATCGTGGTCGGCTCCATCCAGCTGCGAGTTTTCATTGGCTAGTTGTCATTCACATGGATAATTGAATCCTGAGTGTCCGGCAAGGGAAATGGTCAGCAATCTTGCTCCAGCATCTCCCTTCTTCGTCCCTATCGTTCCTACCGTCCCTCAAAGCCAGGAGTTAAAGGCGAGAAAATGAGCAGAGGCGACCCTCTCACACTGCATCGTGCAGAGCAGCGGTCTGATGTCTCCCAGGTGGACGGTGGCCTCTTGGATGAATTCTTGATCCCAGATCAAGATGAGGCCCAAGCCGTTCTCCAGCCTGCTATAAGCGCGGCTGCCAGCCATCTGACTTCGTACCAAACGCCCGCCATTGAGAAAGCAGCCGCTTTGGAGCGTGGTAAGGACGGAGGCGGCTTCTTCAACGATATCCCTGGAGATGAAGACGACGATGAGGAAGACAAGGACGGACATGAGGATGGGGATAAGACACCAGAGCAGATCTCCACGCCCAAGGCAGCGACACCACGGCAAGGCAGCAGCCCCAAAGGAAAACCACCAGCCCTATCACTAAGCCAGCTTCCCGTTGATGGACCTCAGGTTCAACGACCAGCACCGCCATCGCCTTGGCGAGTTCACCTGAGCAGCAGCACTAAACATGAACACGGACGCTCTCATGAATCTCGTGGCTTCCTGGAGTCGGCATTTGGTCCTTCGCGGCAACGTTCAAAGTCGGCTGGCCAGGATGCTCTCAAAAAACTCCAAAAGGCGTTTCCATCACTGAGCACACCCAACTCATTCTTACCCTCCCTGCCAAAACACTCATTCTTGTCCAACCTTGGTAGTGATGGCAAGCACAGCCAGCAGGCGCCTAGGCTCCTCCCACCCGTTGCGGGCATTCCCCGGCCTCTGCGCAGTAATAACATGAGTAGCCGCATTCCGTTCTGGGCTCAGACACCAGCAAATGATGGCCTTCCTTCTCAAGCGCTGCCAGCAAGGCCAACGAGCTCTGGAATCCCACATGGCCCTCTTCGTCCGCCCATGCTGCGGAGGGTGACTTCTAACGACAGCATGCTATACCATACTCTGTCACGAGCGTCGTCTCTAGGCGACGATAACCGCTTTCTGGATGTGCGAGAAATGGTTAACACACGGTTCATTGCCATCAGGGATAGCTTGCCTGACGTGCCCAATTTCAAGCTACCCAGCCTGGCCAAATTGCAGGCGGCATCAAAAAGGTCCTCGTTGTCACTCAATGGCATATTTTCGAACGAAACGCCAATAGCCTCGCGGCCAACCTTCGACCATGAACCTAGCAATACATCCCCCAAAGAAGGACCCTCCACGGCGTTGGATCGAGCCCTCGCAGAAATGACTGGCGATCTTGTCATCATGGGAGGATACCGTGGCTCCGTGCTCCGCTCTGCTGAAGCTCCTCATCATCAGCTCTGGGCACCTGTCAAGATCGGCCTCAACATGCGTAAAGCTAACCTTGAGGTTGGCCTGGAGGACGAGGATGAAGAAACGATGGAGGAGCGCATTATTCCCTCGGGTATGCTGCAGCACATTGGCCCCATTGACATATCCCGCAAACTCTTCAAAAAACTCCGCTCGTGCGAGAATGCGCGTTCAGGAAAACTCCGTATTTGGGACTATGGCTACGATTGGCGTCTCACCCCCCTAAGACTCTCTACGCGACTCCAAGACTTCCTCCAACAGCTACCGTCAAATCAGCCCGGCGTGCCGATTCAGGAGCGCGGGGCCGTAGTCATTGCGCACAGCCTCGGCGGCCTCATCACCCGGCATGTTGTAAACCAGCGGCCGGAGCTATTCGCCGGCGTACTATATGCCGGTGTGCCTCAGCGGTGCATCAACATCCTCGGTCCGCTCCGCAACGGCGATGCTGTGCTCTTCAATGACAAGTTGCTCACGGCACAGGTCAACTTCTCAATTCGCACCTCGTTTGCGCTGCTTCCTGAAGATGGTTTCTGTTTCGTCAACAAGAACACGGGTGAAGAGTACCCCGTGGACTTTTACGACCCGGAAAGCTGGGCGAAATGGCATCTAAGTCCTTGTCTTGAGGCGCCACTTCCGCCATACAATCGACAGCCACAGCATTCGACGCTGGCATCACTGCTGCCCAACTCATTAATGCTCCGACCGCGTGCAGACAGTAAGCCGGAGAAGGCAAGTCACAATATGATACTTAGCAGTGACGTCAATCCCAACAAACCCTTGACGGCAACGACGGCTATGGCGCCTCAGCTCAACGGCAACGTCAATACAAACCACAGCGAAACCTCTCCAGCGGATCAGCCGCCCTCAATACATCTATCCCACAACATAGATCCAGAACGCCGCCGTCAGAACCTCGAGTACCTCGGCCGGACCCTCGCCTCTATCCGACAGTTCCGGGCCGGCCTCGCGCACAATCCGGTCCACCAGGCAGCGAATACATACCCGCCCCTGGCAGTGCTCTACGGCAAGTCTATTCCTACCGTCTACGCCGCCCAGGTTTCCAGTCGCGATGCTATCCCCTGCGCAGACGCGTACGATGACCTTTTGTTCCGCCCGGGCGACGGCGTAGTCCTCGCCAAGGAGGCCATGATTCCTGAGGGCTATTCCATTGTCCGAGGAGGACGAGTCAGCACCGAGCGCGGCCACATCACCATGCTAGGCGACTTGCCCGCTCTTGGCCGCACCCTGGAAGCCCTGCTTCGGGGGAGGCGCAAGGGTATTGGGGCAGGGCAGAGAAATTGAGGAAAAAGAAGGAAAAAGTAGGTAACTATCTTAAAAGTCGCTACTTTTTCTTTGGTCCCTTTACTGCCAGAAGTTACACATTGGGTGTATTTCGGTAGTTGTCGCCGTTCTCAGCACTAAAAAAAAACGGATGAAGCGATATTAAAAAGCGGTGCAAACGAATCGTGGCGTTCAACCTAGGACAGAACCATCGACGCCATTCCGCTCAACCCACTTTTTGGATTTCCTGGGTATACTTCTCCAGTCAAGTCAGGATTGGTCACTTGGCAAACTACATTTGTGTGAATCATGATAAACAGGGCGTAGTCGTGGCAAGGCATCGATTTGCATCTTCTTTGGCTGCGGGTGTTAAGCCATATACATGACATAGTCACTAAGGGTGTTTCTTGAATAGGTAGGAAGTGTTCAACAGAGCGATGCATTGTATCAAACCATTTATCTTGACCAAATCTAGTTTATTAGCATGAGGAATGTGGACTACAAGTTATGGGAAAGCATTTTAGCAAGCGAGATTTGGTTGGAAAGGATGTGATGATTTTCATTTAATACACCCAGAAAAAAGCCCAATCGCTTATTCTGCTGGGGGAGGTCTTGCCTATCTACATCTCTCAAAGACCTCATCTCCAAGCCCATGGCAAGGCATTTGTTGCCCTGATAGCTGACATGTAATTACATGGTATATGAATACATTCCCTCGTTCCAACTTCCAACCAAGCCCAAACTGGCCCATCTATCGGTCGTCATGTTTGGTTCCCCTGTAATTCTTCATTTCGGCTGGCACTGCCACACGGTGAAAGTACCGTCTTGGCGTCCGTCGCTGAAATACCCAGTAAAAGAGATATGCCCATCACTGTGGGCCACTGATTCCAAATACCGGAGGTGGAACCCTCCACTCCGCAGATCTAAAAATCCTTTGCGTGGGTTGTAAATAGGCTTGTGCGCGTGCCTGAACGAGTGCCCCATGCTTTTTTTTTGGTTTGTGAAGGAAGGGGAGGACAGGGGGGGAAGGGGGGGGGCCTCTCTGTATTTCTTCACCGTGAGGCAGGGCTGCGAAAACAGGGTATATGTCGTTTTCCGTCTGATCTGTGCGAAGGACTTGTAGGGGTATGGCTGGACATTTAATCTCGACTGCCAATGGTGTTCGCATATGCAAAGGCCCTTGCAAAAAATAGAAGGCAGTATGCGAGTAAATGACCTGCGAGTAATCAAATCACGCGAGGTGGTCATTTCGCCCAGCAGTCTAAAATTGGGGAGGACGTCTTGTGTCTTGTGGAGTTCTTTCTTCCTTGTCTCGTGGATCCCCTGTCGACTAGCAGGGGCCCTTGACCTAGAGTAAAAACCCTCAAGACTTTCAACCACCAGAGCTAGGAAGCATATCCAGAGAGACGATCCCCCAGGGTGGCGGCGTCCACGAGGGGAATTGCTGGCAGACGGTATGAATCGCGGTTTGAATCTGTCGAGCCATGCGCTCACGGACCATGACGGGCTCCGCTAGAGCGTCCTCCTCACGAGGAACAAAGGTGAGTTCCTGTACGCCTGGCATTCGCTGCGCAATTTGTTTGATGACCTCGACGGTAAGGCTCGCCGCCACCCCTGATCTGTAAGTCTTGTCGATCCAGAAGAGCGCATCGCTTATGGCGAGTCGGCGCACGCCGGCCAGCTCGGCCGGCTCAGACATGACCATACAGGTATGGAATTGTGAGTCGGCAGCCATGAATCCCTGGCGAGGACCAAAGTAGAGGATATCGCTCTCTGTGTTGAAGATAACCTGCCCGGGGCCGCGGGCGAAGCCGAATTTTGGTTGGTAGGCTTTAAATGCCTCCCGGCGAGACTCGTCGCAAACGTGGAGGTTGATCGGGATAGGGGCATCGGATGTACAGCCATTAGTCGAGCTCCGTGTTTTGGCAGGTGCATCTGTTGAGGAAAGTAATTTGCTTCCGCATCGAATTGATACAAGTCGCGGAGTCGGGAGGTTCAGCTTCCAGATTTTTAGGCGAAGCTCGGCGGGGAGCTTGTGGAACGAATGCTGTTCATAGGAACGAGGGTAATAGTTAGCTCGACTTGTTTCCCATTGCGTACGTAGTAGGAGCAATTGAGCCATCATTGCTTATGGAAGGACTTACAAATGTGTTGGCAGATTTACTTGAGCTAGAATGTTTGCTGATACCATGCTTCTTGGCCATGGTCGTCGTTTGGATTTTGCGTGGAGCGGCGCTGGAGTGGCGCAGTGACGTCGGGTGAATAGCCATCTAACCAGCGATTTCCCTCGTGGGATGTGCAAAGTGTGGTAAATCAGGTGCAATGGAGCAATGGCTGCTCTGGTCAATATAGCCCAGTGGACTGACGTAGGACAAAAGCCCGAGAGTTCGTAGAGGGCAAACAGATCGGCAAGAAGACTGAAAGTTATGACGACGTATGTCAATAGTCGATTGCTATCAGCATGATTCTCGGAAGCATCAAGGAATTCTGGTATCTATGGAGGAGGGGCAGAATGGGTGGGGAGCTGTTATTATATTGTCGTTTGGGTAAGGTCCAAGGGAGCTCGGGCTAGGATGCAAAGCAGTAATATGTACTACCATGACATGCTCGTGATAGGTATACTGAAATTGCACCCTTCAGAAAGCTCTTCGGTTTGAGATCGCCAACAACGTGCGCGATGATTTGGGTCCTCGGCTTCTGGAGGGGATCGAATGCCTCACCCCCCTCCCCAGAAGACTCGGTACTTGATGGGTGAAAGGGGGGGGTGGGTTTCTGGACTTTGAACCAGGGGGTAGGACGACTGCAGACTGGTTTGGCTGGTTGGCTGGACCCGGTGGCTTGAACACCCCGGACAGGGCGTTTGCACAATGCAGCAACCTATTTGGGAAAGCAGGCTGTCAACTAATCAATGAAATCTCACCATTCCCCAGCGAGCCCGTCTGCCTGGTGCCTAGAGCCTGGGCGTGGACTGCTGGCTTGGATGCTTGGGAAGCTTGGCTGGCTGCCCTGGGAGGTGACGGGCATCCTGGGCTGCAGTCTGCAACTAACAAGCAAACTGTGTGTGAGTGCCTGCCACTAGCATATTAGACATCTCCGCCGCGGAGATATCAAACCACAGACGTGCGAATGGCGTGCAGTGGTCTCCCTGTAGCTTGACAGTTTGGGGAAACACTCGTATTTTGACCAATTGCCATGCGCCGAAGACCGTAAGTTGTCCAGTCCAGAGCTCTGACTGAGACAACAAGCGGGGATGCTCAGACCAGGGGGGACCCGTAAACTGGGAGGACCTGTCTCCACCTCAGTCAAGACAACATGAGAAAAGCGTTGGAGGCTTTGCCTGCTAATTAATATTAATAACCATGGGAATTGGGTGTTAAATGTCGACAAATATCTAACCCGAGCGTATGGGCCGGTTCATCGCAGGGCTCCAGTGAGGAACCTACAGGACTGTTGTAATTATATGTCACAAAATACCTGGTAAAATACCTCTGGCTGTTGTTTTCTTTCCTCTGCCAGCCAACGGAGATTGCGGTTCATTCGGGCACCATGCCGTTTTTTCCTTCACCCTATTGTTCTCCAACAACTGGAACATAGACAACACACACCAGTTGAGCTTCCTGCCTCGGTATTTCACCGAAGCAAGGCAAACAACTTTTGGGATAACATGCAGGTTGGCTCCTCCAAGCAAACTTTCGGCTCCTTGCTGTTACTGTTCAATAAACACTTGCATACCGTCTTGGTCTGTCCAATGCGGCGGGACACGCAGCAGCTCTGGCCCGGAAGTTCTGCGTGGCGTCTCGGGTGTTCTGGTCCGATCCACTGGGATTCCGGGTCCCGAAGAACGACGGAGGGCTGCCAATTTTGTCAGTTTTGAGTAGCCAGTTCCCTGTCAAGCGCAAACAAGGGCTCAAGCCACTTTGCGACGGCCTACCAGCCTGTTTACCACGATCCATGACACCCACCTTGCCGACAGCCAAAAGCCTCTTCTGATCCACTGTCAAGAGCAAGCTTCACGCTCATCGGTACTGATCTAGTCTCCCGCCAGGCCTTGATGTCATAGAATCATAATCATACGACTTTTCTGTCAAGTCTAAGACATACATAACTAGCCGTTGCCAAAAGTTTCTTACGGCCATCCTCGAACCTGCATCCGTTAAAGGTACGACGCTGAAAGGTTCCAGCACTAGGGAGCTGAGAGACCAAATGGGGAGCCGAAATTTTAGGTTGGTGTGTGCTGGCAACACGGGAATGAGTCGGGGTAGGCAAGTAGGGCAGACGGTAGATCCGAATGAGGGTCAACACCTAGACAGTCGCAAACTAGACGAGAAAAACGGTCGTAGTTCCATAAACGGATATCCTCGCATGAGTGACAATGCTCACGTCACGGTAGGTCCCGAACCGTGAGACAATAGCAAATGGAGGCGGCGCCGTCATATGGTTACCCAGCATAGTTCACTCAAAACATCCCATCGAGGAGTTGACTGGATATGTTATCAACAGACCGTCTGATGACGCATCACGTTTTAGCCATGGCACAAACAAAGAGACTTGGCTGCCTTGACTTCTCTCATTAGGGAGACCCGTTTTCATTTGCGTGACCTGTCAGACGTTTGCTCGTATGTAATCTGAGAATCTGAGGCTCACCTTTAGGGTACGCAGGGACATTAAGCAACAAATGGGCCCACATCTCGGGAAGATATTTGTCAACAGCTACAAGAGTCGAATCTCAAGGTAACGATGAGGCTCAGATTGGGCTTTAAGATCCACATAATCCTTGCTGTATTACTTCTTCAGTGGTTTGTGCGTTGTGAATGACAGTTATTTGTTCTCCATTTTGTCCCTGTAAAGAAGCAATGGCCAATTCCAACACGGGAGTTGAAACGTTGGAAGCGTTGCGCGCGACTACCCAGTCGAGCGTCTCCATTCTCGGGTCCGAACTTTGATTAGGCTCTGCCTAGTGTGGGGTGGCGGAGGACCGGCGGGATTATAGAGCGAGGGAGGCTCAACCATGCCAAAAGAAATTATAATATGTCACTAGGGCTTGCTGATCAGCTGTCGCAGCGTCCTGCTCCAGATGTTGAAACGGCTGGAAGGTGAAAAGCAACTCGTACACCTAGAGGAAAACAGGAGGTCGACAGATTAGTGATCGCGCAGCATCGCAAACTGGTGACAAAAAGCGCGGCGCAAAGGCGCACAGGTCGAAACAACAAGGCTCCACGTGGAAGGGGGAAAAGTGCACAACCCCCAGTCGTTTGTACTATAATGATAATACAACATGGTCGACTTGGGCACGCTTCAGTCATGATTTTGCGGTATTTTCATGCCCATTTGCAAATCAGAAAACCTGTAATTATCTAGTGAGAAAAAGGCAAGGACAAGAAACCCTTTGAGTGTGTGTCCGCGGCAAAGTGCGTGAAGAACTGGATCGCGGTATTGCTGTGTGCCTGACCTGACCAAAGGAGAGATCATGTAGGGCATTTGATGGAGTCATGCGAAGTTATGGTGGACTGCATGTATGCAGGTAAGTATTCACGGCCACTGGTATGTGCGTGTTTTAGAATTGACAAGACCTTGCCAGGTAAGTAATTTACCTCTGGTGTCGTACATGCAAACACAAAGCTGTCATTGGTAGTGCCACGACGTGGGACTTGAAGAGCAGCCCGAAGTATTGCGGGATTGGACGCTGCTGGATGAAGGCACGACTCAATTCTGCTGGCCGTGGATTACCTCATGACTCTTCCCTGCATTGTACGTTTCGTTGTTGTAAGGCGAAGGCGCGAATGTGGGACCAAATCCACGAGGAGGAGAGACATGAGGCAACCCGAAAACTTTCGGTGGGATTGGGTGCTGGGCGGGCCGTTTGGTAACTTGGATCCAGCCAGTTGTCAGGGTCCCAGATGACATGACGGACATGGCGCGCTCAGCCCTGGAGCTTGTGATTAATGACAGAAAACGATATTATACTTTGCGGTGGTGATCTCCCTCTATGAAGCGGGCTGGACATGATGCAGATTGCCATTGGCCATTTCCAGTCCGGAGCTGGCTGCTCTGGCACCGGAGGGCTGTGATGGGAAGGCTAAAAGTAATTAATAATCTCGCGGTCCGTCTGTGTGAGGTTGCGAACTTAACTACTGAGTACCTGGATATTACAGTACGATGTACGACGTGGTAGGTAAGGTAGGTAACACGAAGGAATTATTGTGAGGCAGCCCCGTCTTCTGTTGCCGGATCAACCCACTTCCCGACTCAAAGCCACCTCCTTCCACTCGAAAGCCATGATAAATGGTGGCAGGTGCCACACACGGCAAGTCCTTGACGGCTTGGGTTTTTTTTTCTTTCACAACTTCAAATACTTGTTATTCATTGGTCCAGCGTGTCATTGCTTCTTCTCGGACATTTCTATCGGGGTTTTCTCAAAGTTTTCAGCTGCTATCTTTGGCATCGCTGGCAATGAGAGCCTGCAGCTGCTTCAATGACATATCGAGTGTGGTCACCACAACCAGGCAAAGCGCAGGGAACGGCATCACCATACTTCGAGCCTTGTTCGAGATATTGCCAGCCGACAGCTCCGTTTCCTGCTCTTGCTGGTTTGGCTAATTAGCAGCTCAAGCTACTGACACACTAGTCGCTAACAAGGCAGGAAGAGCACACCACGGTACTAATAGCAAGACACAAGCCCTGTTGGCGCTTGTGATTCGAAACCATGATAAGGCCAGGCCAGCCACAAAGCAACGAAATGCCGAGCTGTGTGGTTTTCTTCATTTCCCGATGCGTGACGGTCCAAAAATGCGAGCTACTCCGTAAACGAACACCTGCACGTCGACGAAGTAATTCCTCTATCGAGATATTATGAGCCGATAGTCACTCTGAACCCCCCCCCCCCGTTGATATACGACTGTAGGCATGTGTAGGTAGGGTCAGAAGGAAGAGAGAGAGACCTGTGCAGTGATGGACAACGTTGCCGACCCGAATTCGAGTGGCATTAGTTGGACTTTCAGGGCGTCTACGCAATATCTTTGATCAACCTTCCGTCTCTGTGATTGGCTCACCCCGGATTCTAGCGCTGTGGCACACCACCACTTGAACGTTGCAACACCAGCGGCCAACCAATCCGACATTGTACAGCCATCCTTGGTTGGCACACCACATGGCTGCACCTTCACGTTGCCCCTGGCAGAGCGGTTATCACGCATTGGCAGAGCGTTTCTGGGGTCATCACGGTCCAGATTTGTAGATCTTATTGGCCCTGTTCACAGACAAGGAGAGCTTGCACAAAATAGTGAGTAACATCGGCGCTGGCAAGCTGCATCAGTATGCTCAGCAATGATATGTGTGACATGCATAGGACTCCTCAACTCTGCGAGCTGCAACTACTATAATTGTGATACTGGGATATATAGCTGAGGTCGGCATGGGCAATCCGTAACTATCTTTTTTCTTGTTGTTGCTCTGGTTGACTCAACTTTTTCATAGCTTGCGGTTCTCTTCAGGCTTTGGTTGAGTAAGCTTATTCGTCCCCCTTGGGTCTTCCTTCTGTCTGATTCTTTTCCCGCCCGGCGCTGGTTGATTGTGTAACAAGGCAAATCATTCGAACTACCCCAAAGATGTCGTCAAAGCTCAAAAATGAGATATCTGCATCCGAGTTTGAGGTGGATAGACAGGATCTGCAGCTGCAATCCAAACTCAGGTCAATCCAGATTTTGGACAGCCTTCGAATGCCTCTGACGATTTTGGCTCTTGGGGCCGCCATCGCTACGCTTGGTGTCTCAGCCGATTCTCTCGCCAAATATCAAAATACTCAAATTCCTGCAGAATATCACCTCCCTCAACTATGGCCAGAAGAATTTGATTTACGGCCAACCACAACTCTTGTAGCGTGCAGCGCCATTGTGATTGCTTTTAACAGCATGTCGTTGCTCATGGGCAAGGCTCAATTGGTAAGCAAAACTCATTCGTTGAGCAGGCTTACTTATGACGAGTTGTGCTATTTACGGAGAGGGGAAGGGGGATGGCTAATGGCCAATATTTAATGGTACAATCGTTTGAGTTCATAAAGACCTAACTTGTGGCGTTTCTCCAACGCAGATACGCAGCCGTGCCGCACTTCACACGCCAATCATACTTGCAGGGCCGATTGCCAGCTTCATCGCCGCGCTGGTCGCTATGTCGCTCTTCTACGCCGCCAATGCTTCCATGACGGCCGACACAATACACAGCTGGACGTGTCGATGGAGGAACGTGGCCATGATGGCACAACCCCACTTTGGTACTCTGTGCACGCAGAGTCGGGTTGGCATGGCCCTTTCTATTCTACTGGTGCCGCTGGAGGCACTCATTGTCGGCATCGCAGGCTATCAAGTCATGTTGCAGCGCCAGGTCAGCTCCGCCTCACTGCATCCAGACGGTGCAGGCAATAGGGCTTAGCTGCAAGCCTGCAATGCAAACAAGCCGTTCGCCGTTTGATCCTTGGGTGTGGGGTAATTCTTGAAAGGACTGTACGATAATTAGTGCCAAAGTGAGGACGGAATTGGGTTTGCGGGGAACTGAACTCAGTCCATCATGACGTGCCTCTTTTCACGATGACATTGCCAGCCTACCCTATGGCATCGTACATGGTGATGACCGCGTCATAATTTCTCGGGCTTAGAGCTCATTTCGCTTCGGGTGATGATGTTTCCATATGTTTTTTTTTTGTTTTTGTTTTCATCCTTTGCTTCTTTTTCTTCGCCTGCCATATGACATTCACGCGTCACGTTGTATTATTATAGGTAGTATGCATTAAAGCAGAGCAATGCATTGGTTTGCATATAATACAGAATCGGTCGCTGAATTTGGGCCTCATCACCACACATGCATGTCTAAGACTTACACATGTCCAGCGCATTGGGGCCTGGCCGCCTCGTATCACCACGAAACACGATCGTATCATAGATACGTATGTGTGTATGTAAGTGCATACACGCATGGAAGTACGGTGACGGTCAGCACAAAAAGAAAGAAAAAAGGAGGCCCAATCAAAGTTGGACTGGGACGGGACATTTGAGTCTTTCGTCATCTTGGCTGCCCATTTATTCTCGTATTTTCCCAATTTGTGTAACTATGGCTCAACCCTTTCCTCAGCGCAGCAGCTCCGTGGTTCACCGTTTGTGCGACGACGGTTCCTTGACGATCTTGCAGTTAAGACTTGTGTGTGTTTTTTTTTTTGTTATCGTGGCACCAACCAGCCAAGGGATGGAGTGAAAAGCCCGTTTGGTTTTCATCTGCAACAGGCAGCTTTCATCTTTCATCTTCTTCTTCTCAATCAATTGCGTTTCTCCCAGAGCTCTAGAGGTCCGTCTTTTCTGCTGAATACCTGCGATTCTCTGTCTACATCTTTGTGTACATCTGGATCGCCGATCCCCTCCTCTTGGGCATTTCCCTTCCCCTCGGTGTGAACGGGTCAGTGCGGCCTTGAGGTGAGACCAGACATAGTCATTCACACGAATATCATTGTCTCTTCTTCTATGATGATGCCCCTGATAGACTTTCTTTACCTTTTTTCTTGTTTTTCTTTTGCTTTTTTTTCTTGCACTCCCTCCGAACTTCAAATGGGGTCTCGCTTGCTGACCCGTCATCCACACGCTTCAACAGACCAGCTTAGGGCATACAGAATCTAGACCTCATAGCTTCTTGAAAGGGAAAACAGTTACATATTCAAACTCTTGCAGATAGTACATTCAATATGCGCGGTGCTTCACACGCTAAACAGCAGCAAACCATCGATGGCTATGCTCACGGGCGCCAATCGCCGGCATTCCATATGGATCGCACCATGTCGCCGATTGCTACCGGCGCAGCTGCCTCCTCCCACAGAGCCATGATGTCGTCGTCTCCGGCACCAATGTCGCCCAATGCAATGCCGACGCGAAGTATGTCGTCACCAGTCCTACCGTCGCACTCAGAACGAAGAGCAAACTCAAAGCATCGACGCACCAGCTTGGAGCCGGTCATGGAGAGCGAGATGAAGATGTCGAGGAGTGCTGCTGTCACCATCGCCCGCGAGGCGCCACACCCAGTGGAGGCCTTATTGCCTCCTACTAGGACACCTTCAAAGAAGTGGAAGGATGGTTCAAGGCTTTCGAAGAGGCCTGATGGGATGAAGCAGCGCAGCCAGCATTTTGAAGATGCGTTTCAGACGAGGGGCTCGCACTCCTCAATGGACAGGGTGCGAGGCGAGGCAATGGTGGTGGCCGAGGTGAAGACCAACGTCAGAGTAAGTTCTTTAAATATCTTTATGATTCAATTGCCATATATTCCATGAACAAGGTCTGTAGTTGCCATCGGTATTGGATTGGCGAGTTATAGCAATGCCCTGAATGACATCAAAAGATTGTTTACTAATATCGTTATTTTATCTAGGTTCACGACGAGTATGCCTTTGTGAACGAGCTTTCATATTACCTATCGGCGCGATACAGCCGCTCCGTCGACTCCATAATCGTCACGCTGCAGCACGGCATTTGCATGACCTTTGCCGATTCCACACGCCCAGCATACACAGTTGTCATCAGCGCGTTGCCCTCACAGGTCCAGCCGGCGATGAACAAGCGCAACATTGTATTGATCCAGCGCTACTTTGAACAGATGCTCAAGATCCCTGCGTCACGCGGCTTTGTGCGCTTTGTGCCCACAGCGGAGGAGTGTTGCGGGTGCAACATGAGGACTGTTGCCAGTGAGATAGCCGAGTATACGTCTCCAGATGCAGACGATGGAAGAGGCCCGAGGCCAGCAAAGGTGCGGAATCAATACAACTCCTTTCTTTCTCACTTAGGTACTTATCTGCCTTGTATTTTTCATCTCAACTAACTTTGATGTGAAAACCCTTGTAGTCCATGTCATTACGCCGGGCTGCCACCACAGGCGGGATCCCCTCAGATTCACGAACACCCGCAACTGCATCAAAAGGCGGAGCACAGCACTCATCGTCACCCAGCCCAACACCAACTAACACCTCGTCCGAAAAGTCTATCGGAGATTTACGCAAGAGCAACAGCCTGAGGGCGAAGAAGAGCTTTATTCAAGGGTTATTCTTCCGCTCTTCCAAGTTGGAGAGCGAGGCCCAATCCAGAACTCATTCCTTTGGCGTGTGATAGTAAACTAGACAGGGGATCGTAGGACCCCCCTCCATCCAGCTTTATGAACAGTATTGCTGGGGAAGGAAAGATTAGGGCACACCATGCCGGTTTAAATTCAGGAGAAAAGGGGGGGGGGGGGCTACTTTTCAAAACCTTACAGGAACACGACAGGTCATGGATATGAAAACACAGTTTGAGCATTGCATTTGGGTTTTTTTTTTATGTTTGGGAATACGGGGCAATACCAGGTAATTTAGGGATATATTCCGACCTAACTGTGGAGGGTAGTAGTAATGTAGGTAATTCTTGGGATTGGCATATCTGTCCAGATAGTCACAGCTTTCTCGCTTTGAGGGGCCGAGGATCTCTCCTGATACGTCTCCATTATAAACTTCTTCTTTGTTTAAATACAATAGTTACATAGGCAGTTGTGCCTTGAAGAAAGAAAGTGCACTTTGATGAAGCATTGCTTTGACGTTCAATTAAAACCGCCCAAGGTGGCAACGATCTTCAGGGTAGCTTGATCATCCAGGAATTTAGTACGGATACGGATAGCTGCCCAAACTGCCGGACTGGGTTGACGTAATTGCTTTTCCCTTCATCTCACAGCACACAAACCCTACAAGTCGCCCGCTAGGGCAAAAGTCGCGGCCGCTAAAGTGCCGACGCGTCTCCCCGTGTTTCTGCCGTCATTGAAAATCGTTGGGCACTGAATATTGTTTCATCCAATTGGTTCTAACGATAGCCTCATTCCACACTCACTCACTCACAACCTACCTATGCAAAAGTCCTCGACGACAACACTTCCTACCTACTTTTTTTTTTCTTTGCTTTTTGATCATTTTGACAACACATAAAACATACACACCAAACATCAGACATACACACTGAACACACACGCACACACTACTTCCTCAGGTCCACTCGCCCGCGTCCTGCAACTCCCGACCATTTCTGCTGCTGGCCATGGCAGCAGTCGACTGCCCCATCTGCAACAAGCCCGTCAAGTCCTCAGAAATCAACAGCCACATCGACTCAGGCTGTACGACCTTCATCGTCGACAAGTCCTCACCGCCGACCTCACAGCCCACACTAAATGGAAGCACCGCCTCCGCTGCCGCCAGCGCTGCCCCCAACGGCGCCCCTGCACAGAAGCGCACTGCCTCTAGCTTCTTCTCAACGCCGGCTCCGAAGCGGCTGAATGCCGATACCCACAAGGTCGTGACTCCCATTGTCAGCGGGGCTCTGCAGTCGCTCGCAGGGAAGAAGAGAACCTATGGGGAGGGTCCTGGAGAATCATCAGAACAGCCCTTGAAGGAGGAGCAGGGGGCAGGCAAGGCCAATGGTCTAGGAGCTGATGAGGGAGCAGCAAACGGACTGGAAGATGGAGACACAAAAGAATCTGCGGCGGCAGCAGCAGCAGCACCGATGGCGCAAGAGGAGGATAGCGATGGCAGAACTGCAAAACGCTCAAAAACACACAGGACGGCGCCGCTAGCCGAACGCATGCGACCGAGAACGCTGGACGAAGTCTGTGGACAGGAGCTTGTAGGACCTAAGGGCGTGCTACGATCACTTATCGAGTCCAATCGAGTACCATCTATGATCCTGTGGGGAGCTTCAGGGACGGGCAAGACGACAATCGCGCGATGCATCGCAAACATGGTCGGCAGCCGCTTCATCGAGCTCAACGCAACCAGCTCGGGCGTCTCCGAGTGCAAGCGCCTCTTCCAGGAAGCCGCCAATGAGCTGAACCTAACGGGCCGCAAGACCATCATCTTCTGCGACGAGATCCACCGCTTCAACAAGGCCCAGCAGGACGTCTTCCTGCGACCCGTCGAGGCCGGCACTATCACCCTCATCGGCGCAACTACTGAAAACCCATCCTTCAAGGTCGCCAATGCTCTGCTCTCCCGCTGCCGTACCTTTGTCCTCCAGTCGCTCTCTACCGACGATGTTGTCGCCATTCTCAAGCGCGCCCGGGGCGCTGAGGAGTCTGTATATCCGCCCACGCCGCTTATCGACGACGAGATGATTAGTTATCTTGCACGTTTCAGTGATGGCGACGCCCGCACTGCGCTGAACCTCCTCGAGCTGGCGCTGTCCCTGACGTCGCGCGAAGGCATCACCAAGGAGGAAGTAAAGAAGTCACTAACCAAAACCCTCGTGTACGACCGCGCTGGCGACCAGCATTACGACACCATCTCAGCTTTTCACAAGTCCGTTCGAGGTAACGACTCAGACGCCGCGCTCTACTACCTCGCTCGCATGCTCCAGTCTGGCGAGGACCCGCTCTTCATCGCCCGCCGCATGGTCGTCATAGCCTCCGAGGACGTAGGCCTTGCCGACAGCTCCCTACTACCCCTTGCCACAGCCACCTACACGGCCACCCAGCAGATTGGTATGCCCGAGGCGCGCATTCCTCTCGCTCACTGCTGCGTCGCTCTTTGCCTTGCGCCCAAGAGCACCCGCGCCTACCGCGGACTCAACAACGCCATGAATGCCCTGCGTGAGCCCGGTGTCGCCAGTTTACCTGTTCCGCTTCACCTGCGCAACGCTCCTACGCGCCTTATGCGCGAGCTTGGCTGTGGTGCCGAGTACAAATACCCGCCCAACTACCGAAACGGCAGTGTCCGTCAGGCCTACCTTCCAGAAGAGCTCACAGGCCGACGCTTTCTTGAGGAGAGGGATTTGGGGACGGAGGTGGACCCTGACTGTGCCATGGAGGATGCGGCTTGAAAGTAACATGAATAACATGGGAGTAAGGGGGTCTTGGAATTTCTCGTAGATATTAGATTTCCCACGGTGAGCCTTTCTGCAGCAACCGGAATGCGTCTTAATAATTATTGGATGGAGACGAATCTAAGCCAGGGGAAGCACCCCTTGGATTTTTCGGGGCGCGATGGGAATCCTAGACCTTATTCTCTTATATTGATTGGTCTTATTGGATGATGAGAAATGATACCAAAATTAGTATACATTTAGTCATAGAATGGCCTTTCATGGCCAACATTAGGCGTGTCCAAAAGTTCGTAAAGCACTCTTCCAAAGTGCATAAAAGCCTACTGTTATAAAAAACAATACCAGGTATATACACAAAATCATATTCGTCGTGGGACGACTTGTAATCCTAAATCCTAAACTCCCATAACTCCTGACCACTTGTTAGTCGTCGTCCCCTGTAAGGTCAATTACAGAGACGTCACTCATTCTCATTACACCGGATTTAAGACCACGGAGGTTCAGTCTTCGCATTTCGCGAGCAAGCCTTTCGTTATATTCTTCTGCACAGACCTGGACTTCTTGCATGAAGCCAGCAGCATTTGTGCTCGGAATTAGTAGTCTCTTCATCTTGCCCAAATCAACCGTGTTTGGCGTCTTCTTGGCTAACGGGCGAGTTTCTGGACTCGGATAACGTTTCCCTGTAGGAGAGGGGGTACTAGAGGGGTAAGAGTGACTCAAATCAAACTTGTCACCATCATCATATAGCAAATCTGTGCCCCTCACCGGCTCATCTCTCACCTCGTTTGCTTCAAGATCAATGACCTCAGGCGGACCTGGTCGAGCAGGTGTTGTTGAAGTAAGTCTTGTAGTGAACATATCTATAGAAACTTGTTTTAGGTATTTTTTTTGACCTGGCTTCTTCGGAGAAGTTGGTTTTGCCAGAGGTTGCTTATGTTTCTTCACCCCTTGCGATATACCCTCCGAGGAAAGTATCGAACGAATCGAGCCAGGGATTTCCCCAACTTGAGGGGAAATGTGTTGGGGCTTGGATGAGGAGGGGGAGGGAGCGAGTGGGGACGCCGGGCCGGCAGGGCTAGATGAGATGATAATGGTCTCAAGATCACCGGGATAGTTGTGATGCCTAGGCGTCACAGGTGAGCGGTTGGATGTTTCGGTTCCCGGGACCTCGGCCGGGATCTTAAAAATCGTGGGCGTGGTTTGCTTACTTGTGTCACTTTCGGGTGTTTGTCGTCGACCCAGCCGGCTCGATTTGTGACTTGATGGCTGTGTGATAGCAACATGAAGCGAAGTGCTTGCCTTTGTTGCTGCGATAGTGTCCTTTGCTGACTTCAACAACTTTGTTTGCCGAACGAACTGATCCAATGTACCGTCTGGCGGCACGAGTCCCTTCTTCTTGCCCCTCTTTCCGGCATCCTTCTTGGACGACAATTTGCGACTTGCTTTGATTTGTTCCTCTCTCTCCCATGTCCGAACAGCCAAAGGTGCAGACTTTCTAGCCACTACTTCTAGTACCCAGGCGAGTTCCGGCTTTGAGACGTCAAAGCATTTGCCTGGCGCAGATCTGGACCCATCTGCCGGGTCTAGACTACTTGCTGGAGGTTCGAACTCATCATCGCTGTTCAGAGCTAGCCCATCACGACCATACGACACATTTTCATCAACTTCCTGGGAGAGATCAATGGGTACCACTTCTTCAGGGATATACTCCAATCGTAGTTCGGGTTCACCGTCCGCACTGAAGTGGCCACGGCGATTAGCTACCCGTTTGACCAACTTTTCGCTTCCGGGATGTCCTTGTATAATTTTGTCTACAAGGAGAGCCTGGGCAAGAACGCGAATGAATTTGACTGCTCCTATTCGATAGTCCCAGTCGAATGTCTCTCGTGCAAATCGTCTTAGTGCATCAACTTGGACACTTCTCCGATTGTTCAACTTTTCCCGAATGGTATCAAGCTTGGACTGCAAAGACACTACCGGATGTGTATAGTAGCGAAGCACCTCCAGGTTTGGGAAGTCCTCCGGAATTTTCAGTGCTTTGTGTCGCGTACGAAAGTGACCGCCTTCGTTCGTTTTGAGCTCATGACACAGCAATTGTTTCCAATCGCGTAGGCCATCTTTATCTGATGCCTTCAAGCGGCAAATGGACTTGCCAAAGCCAGCTTTGGCAGCCTCACAAGCAACCTTCACACCGCAGCCTGGGATTCCTTCTGGAAGGTAGTCACCACCACTCATAAGTGCAACCAGTACCAAACCATCACGATCGAGACCCAAGCTAGCAATATCCATGCTTTCGACGTCGTACATTGAGACATGAGTTGGGGTTTTTGAACTCTTCCCCTCAGCGCACCAGTTGCGCAAAGTCTTGGTGCAACCGAACATGATGGTATCCACATCCTCGCTTAGCACAGCGTCTACGATTCCGTGTGTCTGTAGTAAAGCACACTCTGCCTCTGCCTCACCAGGCGCATCGTGGATCGCAAATCCGAACAGTCGAATGAGACTCTTGGCTTGCGCTGTGGCAACGCCATCTCCTCTCCCGGAACGTTTATTGCGTTTGATTGCTGGCTTGTGGGGACCGTCGAAGACAAATATAGGCTGAACTGGGGTCCCCAAAAGCCGCACCAGCCGATAAAAGAGAGTACGAATAGCAGGATTCGTGCCACCTGAAGGTACATGCGCCTGTTAGAGTGGGATACGGCGCATCAATTGAGACGCAATTTACATACCGCGCGCTGCTTGATTTTGGAATTGCCATATCGCAATATCGATGGCTAGACGAAGCGGTCGGTTGGAGCTGTCAAAGGTGTCGGCAGCAAGCTTGGACAAGGACACTCGCTTGCCTGAGCCAAGCTCCCGATATATCCTGAGCACATGCAAATTAGCTTCTGAACCCCAAACGGAAATTATGAGCATGTGATTACGTACCCTTTTATGCCCATTGAGAGCGTTGAGGAGCTCCCATCACCGACTGAGCAGGGCAAGATGTGAGGTGCGAGATGGATGATGTTCACGATTGCCTGCCCCACGTCGCTGCAGCGACGGTTGAATGATGAGACGTTTGTTGACTTGGTTGTCGGCAACCGGCACCAATAATGCCGACGTCACAGACAGCAGGTGTAATCCTCTCAGCACCCTGGGGCAGATAGGTACGTACCCAGCCAGCGCTTCTGACTGCGACCAGCACAACCACCAATGGGCTTGATTTGACTGTTACATATACATGTGTGTGTTCATGCCCCATGAGACGCAGTGTTCAAAGAAACAATGAGCTGCGCACCGCTGTCTCTTTCACAGTGGTCCGTTGAGTAATTTAACCACTCCAACCAGAAAGAGCATATCTGGTGCAGAGCACAAAATCATGTCGTCTGGTACAGGCCCTGCGCTTGCCCATAGAAGCGTCACCAGTATACGGTCAGCACCAACCCAGGGACAAGCAGGCCCAGCGACACCACAAACGCCTCCACGCACGACCGCGCCTACTTATGGCTCTCCTTCGACCATCCGCGCCGATGATGACTTCCTTATCATCCAGCTAGGCTCGCGTTTTGTGCGGGTGGGATTTGCGGGTGACAGCCTTCCTAAAGCTACTCTATCCTGTGGGCCAAAGGACCAGCGGCGCGTAGGCGACTTCAGAGCCTGGCAGCAGCCAGTGACTGTAGGTGCAGATGCATGGACGATGGACCATGAGATTTGGAGTTATGACCTGAGGGATGTCGACTTGGGGCTTGTTCATGATAAACTGGACAGGCTGTTGAGAGATGCATTTACAAGGTAACATCTCGCCCAGCCGTCTATGCACCACCATATATTCATTCTCATACTCATGCGCGTTGCAGATGTTTGCTTATTGACTCAAGACCGCGAAGAACGGGCATTGTGCTCGATTCTGCAGTCCCAATGCCCTTGATTTCAACAGTCCTGGATCTCATGTTTAAGAATTTCCAAGCGCCAATGGTGTCGCTCATGTCGTCCGCCACTATGTCTGCTGTCGCAGCCGGGGTGCGTTCAGCACTGGTCATTGATATTGGATGGACAGAAACTGTCGTGACGAGCGTTTACGAGTATCGTGAAGTGAAGTCGACTCGTAGCATTCGAGGGGGCAAGTTTCTGCTCGAAGCGTTTTACAAGATGCTCTGCAGTGTGCTAAAAGGTGATGAAAGTTTGAACGAGAATAAAGGAAAACGCGCCATCAGCTTTGATGAATGCGAAGATATAATGTGCCGCTTAGTGTGGTGCAGGCAATCTGCGTTTAGTTCACCCCAGAGGCAGTCTGCACAGCTGGATACAGTGGAGGAGCAAGACGAATTTGACGCTGAACATTCCCGGCCAAAGGGCACAGCAAGTATACCACTCATGTCGACCAACCCGCGAACGACGGTCGACATCCCATTTGACAAAATGGCCGACATATGTGACGACACATTTTTTGACCAGTCGATACCGCCATCCACCTTTGATGACCACGAGTTGCCTATACATTTACTCGTCTACCGACAGCTCTTGCAATTACCGATCGATGTAAGAGCCATCTGTATGTCTCGAATCGTTTTCACTGGGGGGTGCTCCAGCATCTTGGGCATCAAGGACCGCATTGTGGACGAAGTGACAGGCATTGTGAACAAAAGAGGATGGGCTCCCATTTCTGGCAAAAGCGTTGAAGAGTCTCGCCACAGTCGCATTTCAGATAGGAGAGCGAGTATACCAAGACCTATCAGTTCGCCTGCGACGGCATCAGAATCTGGGGACGATACAGTCAGTTCGAGACCCAGCTCGATATCCACACAAACCGACGAGGACCCCATTGAGGCAAAAGTGGCGCGCAATCGACCCAAAGTTCAACAGGTCCAAGGCGAATTCCGAGCTATTCATTCTCTGGGGCCATGGGCTGGATCAAGCCTTCTATGTCAACTGAAAGTCCCAGCTATGGCAACAATAGAGCGAGAGCAATGGCTACAGCAAGGAGCGAGCGGTGCATCTCGTCCTAGTGAAATCGATTCCAAGATGCAACGGCAAAGTATGGGTACAGGAGGTCTTATACGTGGCAGTGGGGGGCAACATCACCAGATGTGGACTTTGGGTGCCTGGGGGACTTTGTGATGCAGATCCAAGTATCGAACACGGACAGCTGGTTTCTCTTTGCTGCCTATGACGATGTGGCATGGCCTAGACGACCAACTGTATCTTGGGGGATCATGTCTGCGCTTGTAGGCAGCTCAGTAGTCTCTTACATGGGGTTCAACTTTGCATTTTACTGCAAGGTCAATATCGCATTGTCGTAAACCTCTTGGGTGCCTCTTGTTACTCGGTCACAGATCTGGCAGTCAAGCTCATTCGGAAATAGTGGAGGCTTCCAGAAGAAAGCAGTCGTCGCACAGGATGTTAGGCCAACTGAATGTAAAAAATTAATTCCAATATGCTGTCAGCAGTGGTGCAACCTCTTGACGCGAGCGACTCAGAAACAATAGGTATTGATGAGAAAGAATCAGGTGAGTTTAATCGCATTGACTATGTTCAAGCATGTAGAGCCCGAGTATTGCACATCATGTCAGCCTATACCTGGTTAAGATGAATAAAGTGGTAAGAGAAACGGATGTATAAGCTACCGGCAGGAAATTACTGTTCTGGTTGACTGTACTAGGGCCTGTCTTGAGCTGTTACTTGTTCCAACCACTCTACCGGCATGGCAAAGGGTCACGAGAGTTTTCAACAACATACCTCATAGATATAAAAAAATTACTCATTCTTACTGAAGATTACTATAGTATTCGGTAATTATTATACCCTATTTGTAACTGCTGTTGCAATTGAAAAAGTCTCCTGTTTTCTTTTTATGTTTGAGGAATGTGGCAAACCAGATAAGACAACCAATACGGATTGATGAACTATGCTTCCATAACTGCAGCATGGTAAATTCCTAGTGTGCATTTGCACGTGGACTTTGACACATGCTATTCCTCATTGCCATCTTCTGTTTCTCAGCCGCCCTGTCTGTAATCCCATTCGTCAAATTGAAGTTTCCTCAACGCCGCGCCGCCACCCCGGGTCCTGGGATTTGATTGGAGTTATGTAGCCTCAACTATCCCAAATAAACTTGGGGTATAGTAAACCATCATCATATCTCGGCTCGTTATCTTGATCCAGTTTACCTGCTTATTTACTAACATAATCTGTCCCACTCTCTGATCAACACCTGGCAGAACGCTGACCGCCCGAAAACAACCCCCATGCTCAAGCTCCGATGTCAGGTGCGACTTGCATTCTCAATGACGGGCCGACTCCGTACTCGCTCCTGCATCATGAATGCATCGGCCGCTCCTACCTCACAAGCCTGGTGTCTAGCGAAACCCTTTTCTCATGTCAATTGGCTCTACCGGCAATTCACAATTTGAATTCTGCTCACCTTTAGCATTGGATAAACAGCGAATTAGCGAATTTCACATTTCCACTGGACGCCGGACCTTGTTCACCGGAACCGCCCGCCTCGATCCAGCATGACAACCTTTCAACCACGACCGCCATATTCAGATACTGAGCTCTCTTCGCTGTACCCCCAACAACTCCATCTTCAGCATGTCCAGATCCTCCTTCGTCACGGAGAGCGGACACCTGTAATTGTGCGCTTCACTAATACCGGCCTGCCTGCATACTGGCCGTACTGCAGCACCCTCCGCCAGCTCCGATCCGCAGTTCTGAATCCCGGATCCGGTTCCGGAATCGATGCCACCACCAGTTCTTCCCCCAAGCCCGACGGCCGCTTTTCTACCATCGAATGGAAGCGTCGTCTCGAGACTCTTGGGGCTGGCGATTCCACCGTCATGGCAACTGGGCCCAAGGGTGAACTCGATAACATTTGCGACACAGGCATGCTGACCGACCGAGGTCGCGAGACGACACACGCCCTCGGCACACGACTGCGCAGGCTCTACATTGATCAGCTTGGCTTTCTCCCCGCCAGCATCAAGGATGCCGATTTCATGTATCTCCGTGCTACTCCCGTGCCTCGAGCTCTCGAGTCCATGCAACAGACCTTTCAGGGTCTGTATCCACCACACACCCGCGCCGCCGACTTTCCCTCTGTAACGATACTCTCGCGCTCTGTCGCTGATGAAACGCTCTTCCCCAATGTAGGAAGCTGCCTCCGCTTTGCTGAGCTAGCGAAAAGCTTTGCTAAGAGGGCTGCAGGCCGCTGGGATGATTCTGACGAGATGGAATACCTCAACAAGAAGATTGGCAAGTGGATGCCCGAGGAGAGCTCTCGCATAGCTATGGGCTCGCACCCGCGCGTTATTGGCATCCTGGATTCGGTCAATGCCACAAGAGCACACGGGCCGGCGACAAAGCTGCCAAAGGAGTTTTACGACCCCAAGGTGATTCAGATCTTGGATAAGCTTAGCGTAGAAGAGTGGTATGCTGGATACCAGGAGAGTCGGGAATATCGCACCCTGGGCATCGGCAGCTTGCTTGGCGATATCGTCTCACGCTTAGTTACCAGTGCAGAACAACAGCGCGCTACCAATGATGGGCATGGAATTGTGCCTCAACCCGGCCAGGGCCATGGCAAACCTACCCCCGTCCGTTTTGGTCTAAGTGGCTGTCATGATACCACCCTCGCCAGCGTTCTCTCCAGCCTTGGCGCATTTGACAATATCTGGCCACCATTTACCAGCCATATTGCGATTGAGCTATTTCGATCAGCTGATAAATCCCCTTCCTCCCCCACTGTCGCCGGGTTGATACAGAAGCCGTCTACCTGGTGGCCCTCTTTCCTTGGTGGTTCTGGAATCGGCGGTGCTTCGCCGTCCAGCATCGGCCGCAAACAATCAGAAGAGCTCAGTCAGAGGGAGAAGCAGTCCCTCCAGGGCTATTACGTCCGTTTGCGCTACAACGACAAGTCTGTAACTATCCCTGGCTGTCGGCCGCAGGGTAAGCACCTGGATGGAGACGAGTCTTTTTGCACGTTGGTAAGTTGAACAAGAAAGACGAAACCATACCGACCCCCTTCTTATCCAAAAACCATCCCTCATCCCCTACTACCGCGCCCCTACATTCCAATTGACCATTGAACGTCCATGGACTGTTGGTAAGCATTTGCCTGTCTGACGAATGTTAAAATTCCACTCTTAGGAGGCTTTTAAAGCCATCGTAGACAAGTTCACGCCTCGTGACTGGAGAGAACAGTGTCGCACCAACAGCAAAGCCCCTGCCTTCCCTGCCAAGCCTGAACCTGCGGGGTTTTAACTTGACCCTGACTTCATTAGACTACCTAGATAGGTCAGTTCATGAGTTCGAAACTGAGGGGCATGAGCTGCGACTTTAGGCAACTGAACATCGTTTGTCAAGAGCATTTTGACGCTGCCACTAGACCTTGCTTTGACTTCCACACTTGCGAGGCACTACGATTGGGAATATTGACTAATCGGCCTCACTTTACTTGATAACTCAACGAGGATGAAAGCCATGGGTCAGAGCGGCTGACTTCTTGAATTATTACCCAAGGAGGACGGATCTTTAGTAAAAATGACCAGTCTGGTCTACCATTTGACACTACTTTAGAGGATCATCCATGACCCAATCCGGACTCCCAAATAGACATACATTCAGATGATAGAGATCTCTCCCCTTTCTTCGATTGACGGGATTCATTTGCCCTCGACTGACCCATGCCAAGTATCCAACTCATAAACGACCCTCTGATTATAGGGGCCATCATCCAGTCACCAAGTCTTTGCTCCCATCATAATTTCTTTCATCGAGAAAGAAGGCACCTTCCTTGAGCTATGCGTGCTCCCCACAAGAGAGGGATGCCAGTTGAGACTCAACCAATAATCTCTTGTTTCTTCACCGCTCCGACGTGAATGGGTTGCGTAGAAACAGTGACATAGTTTCGCACAACCCAGCAGGTAATTATCAAAAAATATTTGGACAAGAAGCAGGACAGAATTAATAATAAAAGGGGGGACAAGACAGAAGAACAAACCCATGACAATTACAACAAGTAGGCAATTTTTTTCCCCTGTAGTTTCCTTTCCTTCTGCGCACAAAAGATAGCCAGAAGGACCAAGCGGCTTTGTGTTGGATTAGTTGGCCACTTCTTCCTCAACCCATCCGTTCAAACCACCTTGGATGGCCAGGCCGTACCCCGATGCTCCCATACCACCATAACTAGACTGGTATTGATGTCCACGTCTTTCACCCTCGCTACCATTGCTGCCAGGCACACTGTTTGGGCTGTTGCCACCATTTTCAAACCCGGGTGCCAGCACAGGCAGACTGACAGCTCGGTTATGTTGTCCTCGACCACTACCAGGAGCAAGCAAACCTCCAATGGTGGTGGCTCCGGGTCCCATTCCGTTCATGGGGTACCCATTCGAAATGCTAGCAGACTGTCCGTGACCACCCATTTGACCGTGCTGAGGAACATCCAGCGACAGTTCATTCGGAGATGACTGTGCAGTATTGAACATGATGTTCTGCTGCACAGACATGTGGTGTTGATGCTGATGATGCTGGGCTTGTTGAGCTTGCTGGTGCTGGGCTTGCTGCGAAACATGATTCAAGTACATTGTCAGGGGGTTACTGTTTGCGTTAAAGAGAGCGGCTGACTGTTGAGGCGTTGATCCATTCTGAGGAGAATTGCTGCTTTGGGATCCATTGGGAGGCGGTGATGAGACTCCATCGCCTCGAGGTGACTGGCTCTGCGGCTGCATTTGTCGAGGGGGGTTACCGCACCTGTCCTTGCCGAAGTTGACCTTGAACTTCTTGTACTCGTCCTTTCCACGAATAGCTTCAATAGCCTTGATTGCATTGGCAATGTTGGTGAAGTTCACGAAGGCACAGCTTTTCTCGCGAAGAGTATTGACAAGCTCAATCTCACCATACTCAGAGAAGTCTTGACGCAGACGTTCCTCGGTCCAAGTTTCATCCAAGTTGCCAATGTAGACGTTGCGGGAGGCGCCTCCGCTGACGGCCAACGCAATGGCAGGTGGCAAAGCGCCCGAGTGCTTGCCCCAGCCAATCTTGAGTCGACGATTGTGAATCATAAGACCCTGGAGATTACTGAGAGCGTAAAAGGAGGCTGCGGCAGTAGGGTCAATGAAAGTGACAAAGCAGATGTGCTTATCCGGAATGTAGCGGATATGGTGCAACAGACCACCTCTAACTACATTGCAAATCTCCTCAATTGTGGTCTCAGGATGAATGTTGCCCAGATAAATGGTTCGGTTGCCAAGATTATTCATGCCACCAGCAGTGGTGGCAACAGCGGCAGCAGCGACGGACTGCTGAGCAAGAGCGGTCGAAATAAGATCGCGATCGGCACCCGTTAGCATATGAGCATAGCCTGGAGCAATGCCGAGGTATTGAGCGGCATTCTGCTGCTGGGTCTTGGAGACATAAGCACATCTGTCCTTGCCATAGTAAACGCGGCGAGGTGCTTGCCATTTAGCCTCTTGTGGCAGCTGGGTGACAGCCTTGATGGCGTTTGCGATAGACAGGTAGTGAACAAATGCAATGCTCTTCTCACGGACAATCTTGATGGTATCAATGGCTCCAAACTTGCCAAGATCCTCCCGCAACTCCTCATCAGAAATATCTTCAGAAAGATTTCCTAGATATACGTTGCGAGACGCGCCAGACTGTTGTACTGCCAAAGCTACTGATGTGGGAACCTGTGATGGTTTGCCCCAACCCACCTTGATATCCTGCCCCTTGATGCAAAGCTTCTTCAAGATGGCATCTGAGTGGAAATGGGTAGCAGAGCTCGCGTCAAGGAAGGAGATGAAAGCGCAATTCTTATCGGGCAGCAAGCGGACAGACTCGATTTGACCGCTCCTCACATGGCCTAAAATCTCCTCTGCTGTGGTGTCAGGGGGGATGTTGCCAAGGTAGACAGTTCGACTGGTTCCGGTAACAACACCGGCATTGAGAGAAACTGGTGAGGTGGGTTGCATGGTGGCCTGCATGTTATAAGCGCCAGTGGGCGACTGAGGAGGAAAAAAAGAAGGTGCGCCATAAGTTGAGGGCGAAACCATAGTCTGATAGGTCTGTGGTGACATGTTTTGCTGGATCGGGCTCGAAACTCCGCCAGTATGTTGTTGGCCATTGTTGTGTTGATGCTGCGCTTGCTGGAAGCCAGAGAGGCCTTGGAACTGAGGGCTCCCGAAGGCAGCTGGGCTGCCAGGTTGAAAGGGGCTGCCAAGGAGAAGCTGTGAGGGCAGAAGAGGAGTGAACTGCATATCGAATGCAGTGCCGGGAGTAGCCATGTCATGGCCGTTGCCAGACTGGCCCTGGTTGTGGTTCAACTGTGTATTCAGAGACGGAATATTGGCTCGACGAGGGTGTCGATCCGCAAACCCAGACACGTTAGAGGCGAAGGCACCATGAGAGAACCCAGTCTCGCTGTTTGAGGGCTTGGAGGCATGGCCTTGATAACGATTTCCAGATGTGCCATTGGGCACACCTTGACCAACATGTCCATTGAGATCCTGCATACCGAGGAGGTGAGGGGGGACAAGAGAGTCCCGCCCGACGTGCGATAGAACCGCCGTTTTGAAGGATTGGCGTGCCTAAAAAAGGCACGAAGAGGAAAAGAATAGAATGTCTGAGCTCAAAGTGCTCAAGCAATTGGGCGTTCCGGAACTAGAGTATACGACGTATTATTCTAATGGGTGTGAAGAGATAAAACAAAGGTGTATTATCCAAAATAATAAACCACTATTGATGATCGAGTAAGTAAAGTGGGAGGTGCGAGCTCGGTATTCGGTCAATCGGGTCAATTGCTTAAGAATAAGTCGACTATATGCAAAGTAGTATTTTAATTCGAGTGAGAATATCGATTCTCTCGCTGGGTATCCAAAGAAGGCAAAGGTTGATGTGCTAATATCAAGGCGCGGCAAATGATCCCACGAGGGGGCACGATTCTAGCAAGCAAGTTGTATGCTGCACTGACAAGCGGTCCGATGCTGTGACACAGGAGTCGAAGGCGATCGAAGGGGTGCGGTGTGAATCACAACCGAACGGTGAAGGCAAGTAGCAACAGGTTGAAATGCCACGAGACGAAAGGAAGAATTCACGACTTGGGCAATGCTCCCTAATCTCAATGCTCGACGAGTCGATCAATTGAAGAAGAATAATAAGCAAAAAAGGGTTAGGTGGAAAGAATGTCGATGAGGTCGAAGAAAGCTGCGTCTCAATGGCAAGTTGCGAGGAGGAGCGGCATCTGAGACAATAAGAGTGGCCCCAGGCAACGACCAACCAAACTTGAATGCCCCCAAACAGTGAAAGGACCGGACGAGAGCGCGTTCAAGACAAGGCGGACAAGCTAGAGGTCGCCGGGTGGATTGACCTGGAAACTCAGCACAAGGATGAGCTCGGAACCACGGAGGCGTGCTAGGGTGGCAGGTCCAGGAGGTCTTGATAGACAGACCTGTGGGAGAGCCGTGGTAGACAAGCGAGAGTAACAGAGGCGGCGAGCGACCAAGGTCAAGATCAAATGAGCGAGCGGCCGAAAGGAGGTGGAGCAGTGAAAGGAAAAAGGGAGAACAAAGGATAGACGAAGGCGAAAGCGTGACCAGCGGGCAGGCAGTTGGCTGAAGCGCAACGCGAGCAAGGGCCCCAAAGGAAGAAAAGAAAAGAAGATCCTGGCAGCCAGAAGTGAAGGGATCAGAGGCGAGAAACAGGAGGCGAAGAGAGTGGAAGACGCAGAGAAGAGAGACAGAGAGAAAGAGAGCGAGGAAGCGAGAGGAGAGGAAGGTGAGCGTTGGCCAGGGGGTGTGGAGGTTAGCTTAGTTGGTTGGCTGGTGGCATGGATGATGGATTGACCATGGTGGTGTTGACTGCTCACCACGCTCCAGGTGATTGAGGTGCACTGTGGAAAGATGTTGTTCAGTGGGTGTGAGGTGCTACAGTGGTCGGGTGTACAGTACGCACCACTGAACCTACAACAGATACAATGAGCAGAGAGAGGCAGCTGCCCAAAAGGGTCGAGGGCTGGAATTGGTTACGGTGGTTTAGTTTAATGACCCGTGGCAGGGGGGGTGCTTGCTGCAGGCGTCTCTCGCCTTGTAGGGGTCCGCTACAGACCTCCACCACTCCACTTGCCTCGAGGTCCCGTCCAGTAGGGGAACGGAAAAGGGGGGGGCCAAACGCTATTATCATTACAGGCCTGCACGGCGCTGTACCCTTTTCCAGGTACCCTTCTCTAGGGGCTGCTCTCCCGTGCCCTGCATGTATCCCGCCATAGTGAAACAGCTGCAGCGGTACTCCCCCAGCACGTGCAGACCAGACAGAGTCTTGGTCCGGAGATGGAAGGCCCAGAATGCGCCCCCATCCCATTTCTGGAAACAGAATCCGATGAGCAGTACAGAGTAATATTGTGCAGACAGACGGGTCAGAGGGTAAACAAAGAACATAAGAAGGTAATCAATCGTGATTTACAGGCAATGGACAAATGGGTGAAGGAGGCATAATGGTACTGCGTAGTTCATCTTTACGGGCTCGTATGGAAGCATTGGAGAGGCAAGTTGAATGCACGTCAGACGCTGAAGAAGTGACGGCTCAATATTGTACTGTGCAGCATCCCAAGGTTGCATGCACTCCGCGTTTCCTCGTGAGTTGACGTTAGACCGTATTGGAAGTACCTTGGACGGAGGAATTGTCCATCAATGCCGTCCGCTAATGCAAATGAGGTGATAACTGAGAACTTACAACATAGAAAAGGTAGAAAGGGTATTCCAAGAAACGCCTTCATGCTGGATGACAAACATTCATTCAGGAGAGCCAACACACACTGTACTGGCACTGTCCCACACATCATCTTATGCTCGATCTAATGTCCATGTTCATCCTAACTTTAATAACTCTTACCTACTAACCCACGAGGTAATATTCACACTGTAGTTCAGCCTTCCGCCAAGGGAAAGCCAGTTCCTGACTTGGTGAATCAAATCTATCTAACATGTAGTCCTTCTTACGTCGACGTCTATTGGCTAGATGCTTCAATGTGTTCCTTGAGCCAACGGAACTCCAGCGCCTCGCCCCAATCAGCCGCCATGAGAAGCAGCCAAGGCGTTTGGGTTTTTTCTACCTTTTCTAGGTCTTTGTACTGTATTGTTGCCTGTTGTTTTTTTGGGCTTGTCGAGGTGGTCCATGAGTCAAAGAAGTTTGTTGCACAACACATCTCTATATGCACTCCAGTTATGGCTGATGCTGGTCCTCAAACTGTAGTTTGTCCAGCTACTCTGCCAACAATCAATCAGTAGACCTGAGATGGTTAATTAGATGATTACCAATTACCAGAAGCCCCCCCCCCCGTATTTGCTTTTGTGCCTCTTCATTTTCGATACCCGTAATTCAACCTCAACAAAGCACCGATGAATGTCTCGCATGTTGCCAGATCAACAGCGCTGTCAAGGCCAAATTGCGACCCTGTGCCCTGTTACGGAGTACCTTCCCTGTAATCACCTTCTGACCTCACTGCTCACAACTTGGCCCACGCCTACTTTTGATTCGAAATCTCTTTGATATTAAGATAAACAACAGTCATTGCACTTTATATCGCAGACATGCTGCTGTGAGACTACAAAGCAAGAAGAAGAAATAAAAGGGGGGAGCGGCGTGCGCATTTGTTGAGTAATAATTAGCTATCTAACAAAAACATGGCACAAAACATGGCATCGTGCCGGAATATAATGTGCCTCGAGCAGTGTGCACCATCAAATTGTCGCTGGCATATGATTCATGCAAAGATAGCCCCACGTATCTACAGAGTCGTGTCGTCGCCTGTTCTTGGAGATCATCTCGCCAATCCTCCAAATGAACCCCTTTCTCCAAACCTAGGTAGTTTGAGGAGGTGAATACTGGTAGTCAAAGTAGCCAGAACTGGTGCCTCTTTCGTACATGTTTGAATACGTACTACTATATGTATTACAGGCTATCAATTAAATGCCCTTCACATTTTGTCCCAGTAGCCCATCACAACCTCTACGATGAATGCCATCATAATTAGGTACCTTGGGTATAGTACAGACATGCACAGTTTCATGTGTCCAATGACAGCTCTAATCCGCAAACCCGTCCCCCTCCCCCTGCCATGTAATGCCCTTTCCCGTCCGATTACCCCTGAGATCCAGCAAAAATTTGTTAATATTAACTCGCTCGATAAAGCCCCGCCCACCAAGTCCCCTGTTTTGAAAGGAGACCCGGATTATTACCCATTGGGTGGGCGCAAGAAAATGACCGTTACACAAAAAACCGGAAAACCCAGGTCATTTGGCGCTATGCCCCGTTTGGTATCTTGTGAAGGGTGTGCAGCAAAAAGGAAAGGGGGAAAAAGCAAAAAAAAGGAACCGCCATCCATCATTATGTGCTTTAGGGTATGTCAACATGATACAGGGGTCTGGCTTTTAGCCTCAACTCGATACATACTTCGTACGTACTTGTAACCGTCTATAGGTAACCTACAGATGAAGCATGACACTTGCCAGTTGTCATTTGTCAGGGCCGATCTCACCTATTTACATAGACAAAACCCTAACCCTATAGTAAGTATCTGGGCATGTATTACAGTTTCCCTGTCAGTTCTGCCGCTTTTCGTCATTGTGCCAATGTAGCTGTCAAAAGAGCCCTTTTATCGTCGTCGAACTGTGACAGGCATATCAATTGCTATACTGGTCAACACTTATCGTCTTTTGTCCCAGTTGTGTTTATTCATCTCCAGTATGGAGTTGGAATCGATGATTACGTGGCTTACTTATCGACGTACACTGCCACGAAAATGACCTGGTCACATACGAGATGCTATGTTAGTTTGGACATCACAGCTACAAAACAAGAGCAAGAAAACTGGAAGGGCTGGACACAACCCCCAGCGCAATAGACTCAGAGTTGGACTTCTATATATTTATTCGTCGTCAACCCATCTTAATAATTTGAGGAACATTTTAACTAAAAATGTCATGCTCATCAACCGAGCTATAATGTTTTAATATATCATCCTCATCATCGTTGTCATTCTTGTCATTGTTGCTCCCGATAAGACACCTCCCCAGACTAACGTCAAAGCTCATCCTTCACATCTCTCTCCTCCTTTCCACCCACAGCCGTCTTCCCCATCTCCTGCATCCCCCTCTTCACCATCGAACTCAAAATCTCATACACCACCTGTGCCGCCGCCAGCGCCGTCTCCTCCCCGGCCCCCTGATACGCCGGCGACACCTCCACAACATCTGCCCCCACAAGATTCAGACCCTCAATACCCCTGAGCACTCGAATCAGCTCTCGCGTCGTCCAGCCACCCGGTTCCGGAGTCCCCGTTCCCGGTGCAAATGCCGGATCCAGAACGTCAATATCGACCGAAAGATACACCGGGTCCTCGGTACCCAGCGTCTTCATGATGCCGGCAACGATGCCTGCTGTGCCGACGTCGTCGATGTCGTCGGCGGAGAAGCGCACCCAGTTCTGGGACGAGTCATCTTCATGGTCTGCCCAGTCGTCGCCGCTTAAGCGGGTACGTAGGCCGGCGTGTACCGAGCGCTCGGAGGATGAGTTGGAGAGGAGGCCTTCCTTGTGGGCCATCCAGAACATGGAGCCGTGAGTGAACTGAGTGGAGCCCCATGCTGAGGGATACGAGTTTGGGTTCCAAGTATCAAGATGCGCTTCACAAGATTTCTCAATGTTAGCTTTCGTTTCTTGAAATACTGAGGAGAACTGCAGTTTCCACCACTTCCACAATTCCGGGAAAGCAAGGGTTAATCTCACCATCAAAATGTAGCACCCTAATCGGTCGCCCATAAATCTCATTCAAAGAACGAAGCGCAGGAAGTGTCAGGCTATGATCACCACCCAACGTCATGATCTTGGGCTTAGCGCTCAATCCCGAGACAGTGTCTCGCTTACCCAATTCCTTCAAGGCCTGCGTCATCTGCTCCCGTGCGATCTCATTGTCAAACGGGGTGATGGGAATATCTCCACAGTCTATGATCTTGGCCCAGTTTTGGTACGGGTTGATGTTGGCTCGCGGGTTGAAACCCCGAAAGGCTGTCTGTCTAGATGAGGCTTGTCGGATAGCTCTGGGACCAAAGCGTGCCCCTTTTCGGTGGGTTTAATGGGTTACTAGTTAGCATGGTTGACTTGTTGAAGGATCATGACGTGCCATAGCGATTGGTTTGTAAGATCCCGAGCAAGGAGGGAAGTGCAAACCTGGTCGGTAGGTAACAGCCGTGTCAAAGGGTGCTCCAATGATGGCAATATCATACTTCTCAGATGGATTGGTCAGACACTTGACGTAGTCCAGATGAGCAAAAGTTCCGATTCCCGAAAATGACCACTATAGAACAGGGGAGGAAAGGTTAAATCCAGTTAGCAACTTCTCATACCAGTGTTTTTTGACTGCCTGTCAGGATGCTGATGCTCACCTCATGCCCCCATTTAGCCTCCAGCTCAGCCAGCTCCTCCTTAGACCACACCCTGTCGTCATGGTCATCGTGCGCACATGCGGCTGCCAGCGCGCTGCATAGCACCACCGACCAGAGTGATGATGACCTCATGATTGGATATAGTGAGAAGAACTGTAAATGGTTGTTGTTGATTTTGCTCTCGCTTCAATAACCCCGCTATCTATGTTTTTGTCTGGTAGCCACACGGACAAGCTCAACTCTCAAGAAGAACAACCTTTGCAATGGCACAGCATTACAAGAAGCCAGTTGAAATTGAACAGGAAAAAGAAGAAGAAAAAGACGATCAAGAAAACAATTGAGTTTATTAACCCATTTGCCCACTCAGATTTCGTAATGGTTACCTATTTACTACCCAATAGAGATGAATCTCCATCGTGTGCTCCGCGGATGCCGAGACCTAGCCGTTAACGGAGGGGAGCGTCCACGGCGGCCGATACGGGGCCTCAGCGAGCGGAAGAAGAACCTAACCCGAAGAAATGGAAGCCCCTCTCTTTGCTGTGCCTACCGTGACAGCTCCTCGCTATTTGGGCTCCATCATAGGTGTGTAGGTCACCGTAAGATCGACGGTATGAATACACGCCCACCCGATAAGGCAATGACAGGTACCTCAACTGTGCCCCTTGTGACATATGAGGGATGGAAAAGCACATTGCCTAAATTCATAAACGTAGAATGAAAATAAAAAATAAAAGAAGCCTGTCCGGTTTTCAGCCGGCATCGTGTTCAACCTCGGTATAAATAACATGCCATGCAACACAATGCAATGGCTCACTTCCCCGAGACATGGGACGAGACACCAGACGCATGTGCCCCCGCAAGGATGGGATAATATCATACGGCAACAGCAGACGGAACTGCACGTCAGCAAAGTCATACGTATATGCAGGCAAGAGCATTTTCCCGGGACTCAGCAGCAATCAGCAGCACAACGGCGAGCAAAAACAACATCATCGCGACCCATGTCAACAAATCAAACCTTTGGATTTAATCGCACTCCGGTCGCCAAACTGTCCTATCGAAGCAGTCCTGCCTGCATGTATAAGTCCTCCGACCCCAAAAAAATATAGAGAGAAACAAGAACAGACAGGATGTAGATTTTGGTCCTGGGGGCGAAACAGGCGTCATAAAGAAAAAAAAAAGTGGCGAGTACAAGGGACGGCCTCTGCCGATGAGGCTTGGCCGCCGCAGATCCCGCAATCCTCCTTTTCTCCCAATCACCCTGGCAGATCTCGCCTTATCGGAACCCTTCACATCCCATCATCAATCTCCCGACAGCGGAAGAAGTAGATAACTCACATTTCGCCAACGGCTCTCCTCCCCCACCGGTGGCTTGACCATCAGATTCATGCGGCCTGGTTCCTGTCTCGTCTGCCACGGCCCATTTGCTACATCACTTTCTCCGATTGGTCTAGGCCCTCTTCCCCAGCAGGCACTGTCCTGTCCTGTCCTGTCTCTCCCGCCCAATTCGATCCTTCATTTGAACACGGCACCGTACCCTCCCATTGGAAGGTTGTCTACGGCTAGATTATAGCACAAGGCATTTATGCTGCTTTTTCTTTGGCGCCGGTGGCTCCAGTGCGGCAACAATAGCCTAAAAAAATGACTGTTAGCTTCTCGTCAAGCCTGGAGGAAGGGATATTGGGATCCCTGTGGTTGGACCCAAAGGAGTAGCGTGGTTTTCTGGCGTACCTCATCAAAAACATCCTTTAGCTTAAACTGCGTCAACGCACTGCACTCGACATACTTGACGGCGCCAAGTTCCTTAGCCATGCGCTCGCCATCCTCCCGCCTGACTGGAGACATCTTCTGCTTGGCCAACTTTTCCCGGACGCTGGGATCGTCTCTCAGATCAACCTGGGTGCCTACAATCAGGCAAGGGACTCCTGGGCAATGGTGGTGGACCTCGGGGAACCACTTCTCGCGGACGTTTTCAAATGAAGCGGGCGACGTCACACTAAAACAGACGAGGAAAACATCGGTCTGAGGATATGAGAGGGGTCGTAGTCTATCGTAATCTTCTTGTCCAGCGGTATCGAACAGTCCAAGGGTGTAAGGCTCGTCGCCGATCCTATCATGTCACAGGCACATTAGCCATTGATCTCGGGCTATCCATGGTATGGTGCGGCCACATCAATCGAAAAGATGCATTTCGGAGAGCGTTTGGAGCAGCCCAGGGCGTGCAGGTCCCGTTTGCAATGGGTGGGGGTATCGGGTTGGATAGACCGAGCCCGGGAGAGAACCACTCACATGACGGTGACGGCATAATTATCGAAAACCGTCGGGACATATTCTGAGGGAAACTTGTTCGTGGTGTAGCTGATAAGAAGACACGTCTTCCCGACAGCACCGTCGCCGACGACAACGCACCTAAGAACAATTGCAATGGTTAGCAAACAGATCTACGGTCGGGATTCCAGCAAAGGCCGTGAGTCGACGGGAATGAATCCAACCCGAGCAGGCCTATGGGCCACTACCAGACACTCCGAAGGCGATGCTAGACAACGAGCAGTCGAGAGTCGCCATCAGATAGGGGAGAAAGGCAGTAGAAGGAGGGGGGTGGGCTTCAAAACAACAGAGGGGCAGGCAACTAGGTAAAGTGTCGTACTTGATGGTTGCGACGACCGTCATGACTGTGCTGGACAGTTACTGCACAGATGGTGGTTTCTGAGTCGACTGGGAATGCAGAGCCAAGGCGAGGTTGCGGATCGCAGCGCGTGCCGCGGGCGATGGAAGGGACTGAAGTTGGTTTTTGTTGATGTGGTCTGGTGATTTTGCGAGTCGGGGGAGCGGGCGGCGGTGATGCGGTGGTTGTGGAGGTGGTGGTGGTGGTGGTGGCAGCAGCGGCAGCAGTAGCGGTGGTGGATTGGGCCGGTGTGGACTGGTGGTGGTGGTGGTGGGAGGGATGGAATAGTAGTGGGTGGGCAGTGATAGTGAGCGACCGGAGTGGTATTAACAGTGGGTGAGTGGTAGCACTGAGCTGGAGGGTGGTGGGTGATGGTGGTGGTCGGAGCGATGCCTGTGACAGCGGGAGGGAAAACGTTCGGTCGGATTAGATGTTTGTCCTGCAGGCTTGGCGAGACGAGCGCACCTTGAAGGCAGGGCAAAAAGAGCTGGCTGGATAACACTAGGTGCTTGGTTATATGGTGCTTGGTGCCAATCAATACTGGCAAGGAACCTCGACACAGTCAATCCCTACTTGGGTGCTAACAATTGATTAATTGCTGGCCAACACAGTGGTGTGCGTATGCCTATGGATGGCTGTCCAGGGGCTTGCTGGCCTGGGGCCGACGGGCTGCTGCGTGCTGCGTGATGACCTGGCGGCTCTTTTTGGCGCTGATGAGCTCGCCCTAGAGCTTCAAGGTTCTCGAACTCGGGAAAGTTGGAAGACAGCAGGGCTGTTGAGATATGGAAGACTCTGTTCGGGCATGTTTATTTAGGTACGTACAGCACGGAGTAATACTTGGCTGTACACTTGTGCTGGAGGCCATCACTGGTCAACTACAGGTCATGATTGGGGATAGCAGGGGTGATGTTGGTACGAAGATAAGTACCGTTACGTGCGAGATTGGTACCCAACGCACTACGGCTAGGCAGTAGGATGCTCTACCAATATTTACCCAGCAAAGCAAGTGGATGACATTCGTTGTCCCTTCCCTTGTCCATGCAAAATACGAAATACTTCGTACTGAGGTATACTTGAGTTAAGGTAGAGACGCATTCGCACATGTGCCTGGCAAATGCCTGTATCCGGGGTGTTTGCTAGTTTAGGTGCTGTAACTGATGCAGCAGGACACTAAAAGCGGCATTTGAGGTTACAGCTCTCTTCGAGGTTACTGTCCTCTACCATTTACGCAGGTGGCTGTGAATGTTATGCGGAGATTGAACTGCTGGAATAAACAGCCAAGATTTGACTGGCGTACGGCGTACTAAACATGCAATGTGGCGTGTGAACCTGGACGAAATCATGGGGCAAAGCAAATGGCAATGTATGGCCAAAGAAATGGAGACGATGGCGGCGGTTGGGGCTGGTTGTGAGACTGCCTCTTATTAAGGAGAAAGGACACCATACATCCTAGTGACGATTAATTAGGTAGCGCCAACCACTGATGAACGTGCGTTTTGTACGGAGTACCATGGCTGTGGTCGAAATCACATCGTGTTTCCAGATGCCCGCGATGACTGTGATGATTGTGATGAACAGGGCCTGATGTGACTGAAGCAAAATGCATCCCGTGACGTTGGGTATCAATCATATTGAGAAGGAAACAGTGCTGTTGTTTGTACAAAGAGATTGTTTGGTGGTTGAGTGGGCTACTTCCTTATACGTACCTAGAATGAGGTAGTAAGTAATAATTAGATGATATGGTGGATTGGAAGTAAGCAGACCTCCGTGCTCACATATGACAAGTCCTCTAGCATCAGCCTACTAATGGAGGACGAATAAAAACAAGCAGAGTATAACATGACATCTGGGGGGGCAAGATGTGGCACAAGAGATGGAATACGTGCGCGTTGGATCAGATCAGGGGACGGTACTTTGCAAGAGTATCAAATATCCTGGCTTGTCTATCAGTCGGGGGGCTCCGCCTTGAGGTGGACTCTCTTTCATGCGGAGAACAGAGAAGCTAATAAACCCATGTTGCATGTATCACACGATGCGTGAGAATTACTGATTCATGCCTACTACGTAGACAGCACGACAAGTATAGTATTCATCCCTCTTTGGATGTCTAACGATGACGACGACAAAGATGCGGAAGACGTAGAAGAAGACAGGGGGGGAAGAAGAAGTAGAAGAAGTAGAAGAAGTAGAAGAAGTAGAAGAAGTAGAAGAAGTAGAAGAAGTAGAAGAAGTAGAAGAAGTAGAAGAAGAAGACGGGATGGTGGCCGGATTCCGTTCATGTTCCTTGCAAGCAGGAGCTAGCAGAACAAATCCGAGACTCGTTTTAAAACACACGAGGTGAAGTGGCGCCGAACTTCTGTGCCATTTTTATCGAGTTTCCTCCTTTGTACCTGACCCATGCTCAAACGTGCTGCACTGAACGAATGTCAAGTCAGAGGCCGCCAACTGTTGGTGGGAATGGGACAAATGCCATAAACAGATAAAGAAAAAAATAGGATTCGAGAGGATGCGGGTTCCCCACAGTGAGAAGCAGCGTCGCCGAAACCATCTCGAGTTGTTTGTTCAAAAGCCGAGTTGAATGCGTGCGAATGGTTGATTATGGCTCGCATTGAAAGAAGGAGGCACATTCTGATTACTGGTTATGTTTTTCACTGAGGCCAAACTTCCTCTGTGCAAGTACAAACATGCAAGTATCACTATCCACAAGGCTCGACGGCAATTCATCAACATGTCTTCCAACCCGATGCAGAGCGAAAAAAAAAGAAAAAAAAAAGAAAAAAAAAAGGCAATATGGGTATGCATCGCTGCATGCGAGAACCCTTGGGCATGCCACCGTAATCTGCCCGTTGGGGAAGTGTGACGAAACGGCAACAGTACAACGTGGTGGATGCCAGCCAACACCCTGCAGGCTGCAGCTAACAAAAATAAAAACGAAAGACGCACAGCAAGTCTTCACCGCAAAAGAAACAAGGGCTAATTACCAGTAGTGCTTGTTTCACCAGCACTATGGATCCGAGCCGACGACAATTCAGGCCGCCGCCTCCCAATACAGAAGGCTGTTCTCCCTACAGTGTAGTCAAGTCAAGTCCTAGCAAGTCCTAGTATGCTCTCATAGTCGGGATTGGGTCATGGCCATGACGTTCATGGTCCTCCCGCTTTGACACCTCAGCGTGACCCTTTTCAATACTCCATTTATACGACTCCCCCAGTTTCTAAACAAGAAGCCAAGACTCTATGCCACACCCCCGGCCCGGCCTGGATCCTAGGAGCTGTCTTGTCTCTCATTCATCAAACTACGGCGTGCGATTCGACAACCAGCAAGCTCCAATCTACGAGAAGCAATCAAAAGCCAATGTACCCTGCCGCCTCGCAGATGGCCACGAGGCTACTCATGCCGTCCCGGCTGTGTGACGCAGCTTCTGCTGCTGCCCAGCAAGTCTCCGACAGCTCACCGGCATCGGACCCCTCTGCCCATCCAACCAGGAATCGTGTACAGTTATTTGTACATAATTGCCTGCCAAATTACATCCACTGACAAATGGCGGGACCCCCAACCAACCTAGCATGAGTGCAAGTGTTGACGAAATTTGATGGGGAGTTGAAAAATATTTATCTAGCAGGTATGCATCCTCCTGAGAGAGGTTGATCAGCTGACAACACTTCCAGTAAGATTGAACATGGAACCCGGCCTCGAATACTGTACCATTCAGAACCTAAATCCAACGCGATGGTCAGAGCCAGCGCATGCATGGCACCTACATACTTAGCTTGCACATGAACTCGATAATTATAAGGCTTTCCTTGACATCGAAATCCACCTCAGTTCAACCCGCAGGGCTGAGTCGCGACCACTAACACTGGTCTTTGAGTTCAAGACGTCTTGGTATTAATAGCGCATCTACATGCACAGTGCCGTTTGGCAAGACCTAACCAACGTGGAGGCTTCAACAGGTCCTCAAATTCCTTTCTGGCTTCATCTACCGGGCTGATTGTCACCCAGTAAAAAATGCTCCGATGGCCGGGCCAGAACTTGTATGACCCTTTCGTTGCAATTGGCTCTGACGCGACTCCAACTCAGGCGGTTTGTCAAATAGGCTCCTGGCTTGTTGTTCAGCTTCCCGCCGTAGTGGTTCATTGGTCTCGGCATAAGACCTTCTCCACTCCCTCGCAGGCCGTTTGGCCTCTAACAATTGACAACCCATCCTCAGCCCTAGAGAAGCGGCAGCGAGCTGGACCCCAACAGAGACCAGTGGACGCCTCATCTGATATACACCTCCGGAACTTGCAAAAACTATTTCAATATTCTTCTCTGAGGAAAACGAAAAAAAAAAAATGGCTTTATTTTATCACAATTGTCTTAAGCTTCTAATTCATCCCGGCTTTACTGCTATGGTCGAAAGACAGAGTAAATTGCAAAAACTCAGAGATGCCTGCCTATAATCAGCTCGTCATGGCACAGCGTTGCAGTGAAACCATTTCGCCTTGAAGACAAATCGCATGTTCCATAATGCCACATAGTGCTTTAACGTAGCAAGACAAACATGGAGCTCACTGTGCACTTCCGAACGACTAAGAATAAACTCCACACTCCGTCCGCCACATCTAATAGTCCAAAGCCCCCAAGAACGGGCTTCACGATGTCGTGGGGCCAAAAAGCAACCAGATGGAGCCTCTAGAGCGCTCCCGTCGTAGATCATTTGAATTGTCTTGACCGCCCCATCGGCACTTGGATCTTTTCTTCTTGCCTTATATTACTAATAAGCATCGGAACTTATTCAAACAAGCCTCTTGATGTCTGCTGCTGTTCAATGCGTCGTCTCATCAGAAAGTACCAACCGCATCGGTAACATAGGTACATGCTGTCATATCATTCCCGCCCATGATGTGGACACTACCATGGCGGACGGACAAGCCGCCTGTTTTGCTACGGCTGCGCTCATCGTCGCTGATGATTTTGTTGACGGTATCGTTTGCCGTTTTCACTGTACGTGAAAGATGCCACTGAGCTTTGCCTTATATGTCCCCATCGTGTGTTGTTCTGACTTCCTCTTCCAAGAATATATTTCTCTATTCGGTAATTGTGCCCGTGGTACCATTCACTCTATCAGAACAGATTGGTGTCCCAGAACACAGAGGTAACTGCCCTTCATGTGCAACAACACCAAGAAAGGGTAAATTAACCAACTCACATGCAGTGCAATATTGGGTTTCAATATCCTTGGCAGTCTATGCCATTGCTCTTTTTGCGGCATCCCGTAAGTCACCGTTGCCATATGGCTTTCGACAGGACCTAGTCTCACGATCAATTATAGCGATATGGGGTTATCTAGCCGATCGGAATCCAAATCGACGGATCCCCATGCTGGTGGGACTCGTGTTCCTTGGCGGTGCTACACTTCTCCTCTGCTTGAGCACCAATCTTGTAATGCTTATTGCGGCGAGGATCCTTCAAGGCTTGTCGTCTGCCATGACCTGGACTGTCGGGTTGGCGCTCGTCATCGACACCGTTGATCCCAAACACGTGGGGAGGGCAACGGGTTGGGTGAGCATAGCCCTGAGCATGGGCACATTGGTTGGTCCGATGCTGGGCGGGATCGTATATGGAAATTCTGGCAGCTATGAGGTGTTCTATATGTGTTTCGGCCTCATTGCCCTGGATATCATCTTGCGATTGGCCATCATCGAGACGAAAGAAGCGAAACGGTGGACAGATTCTTGTGTGGACCCTGTGAGCGTCGAGGGAAGCGATGCAAGTATGGCTGAACACAAATCGCCAGCAAGCGAATCAAGCGATGCTAACAGTGCAGAGAGAGGTCGAGTAACGTTGACGCCAAACAACACGTCTCTTCCCAAGACAACCACTTCCAGCATGCTTCCCTTCCTACGGAAGCCTCGGCTGCTTGCGGCTCTCTGGGCGACCCTTATCGAGGCTGTCGTAATGACATCCTTTGATAGCACCATACCGCTGTTTGTCTCCTCTACCTTTGGATGGGATTCCATAGGCGCTGGCCTCGTTTTCCTACCCCTTGTTTTACCGACCTTCGCAAGTCCTATTGCAGGAGCCTTGAGCGACCGATACGGTCCTAAATGGATGGCCACAACCGGCTTCCTTATCGTCACACCATTTCTCATTTGCCTTCGTTTTGTAGAAGAGGATACACTGCGCCACAAGATCATGCTCTGCGGGCTTTTGGTAGGAGTCGGCATAGGTGTCACCCTGGTCTTCAGCCCGGTCATGGCGGAGATCTCCTGGGCTGTGGAGGAGGACTTGGTCGACGATGAGCCGACAGCAGCGCCGTATGCCTTGGCTTATGGCCTATACAACATGGCTTTCTCCGGAGGCGCGATCCTCGGCCCCATCATGGGTGGTTTGATCCGCGAAAGAGCAGGATGGGCGACTGTGGGCTGGACCATGGGCTTGATTTCTGTTGTTACTGCTATTACACAGGCGTTATGGATTGGCGGTTCTCTGACTTCGCGTTGGCAACGCAAAGGGACAAAAGCTTAATAGATTCAAGAGGTTATAATGCTCATACATAGAGGAGTTTGTTTTTTAGGTCAACACTGTACATGCCATATGAGGGTAGCTGGTTTATAGTAGTTGCATCAGGATTCTTGGGGAAAAGTAATAGCATATGTTCTCAAGGAATATGTTAGTGCCTATGAAATATGAGAATAAATGCATACGGTTAGATGAAAGCTTGTTGACAGATGAGGCTTCTATTTCAACCTGTGACTAGGTATTTCCGATTAGTTCTTGCTGCCTGCACGTGCCCAGGCGACATAAGACAGCAACCACGGAGACTCGCAACCGCAAAACTTCCAGCTCAGCAATATTTGATCCAAAACATATAACCACGGGAACTACCGGCTGTCGCAAAATTCAAAACACCGATATAAGAGAAGGAAAAACAAGTCCCATAAGGTGCGCCGCAATCATGGACAAGGAGCAACAACGGATTGATGAGCTTTTGGAGCGCTACTTGGGCCTGTTGGATGAGTACACACAGCTCCGCGATGAGTTGTCCAAAGTCCAGGGTAGTATCTACCAAAACATCGCCAGAGCCAACTTTGCCGGTGAGCGAGGCATGCGTTATGGGCAGGACCATTACGATGAGAGGATGAGGGCGTTGAGAGTTTTGTCTATCGAGGTGGAAGAGTCTGGCGTGCCTGTTTATTCCATGGTCAATGTCAATAAAGCCTCTGACGGGCAGAGTGTGTCGCCTGCCAAGGACGACGCCGATGAGGATTCAGAAGCGCAGCATGGCAGCAGCTCAAACGATGACAGTACGAATACACACCAAAAGAACACAAGCAATGTAGAGGATGAACATAAGCAAACAGAAACCGATGCTGGCAGTGACGAGAGCCACGGCGAAGAGGAGGTAAAGCCCCAAGGGAAAAAAGAGAAGGAGAAGCGCAGAAACAACCCTCTGCATTGGTTCGGACTCTTTGCCCCGACGACTTTGCGAACTGCCCAGGCCCAATCCATTGAGGCTGTCGAGCACTTCATTATGCGGCTGGCTTCGGTGAATGCTGAGATGGTCAACGTGGAGATTGAAGTTCGTCGGGCTCGTAAACGGAGGACGAAGGCGATAGCAGCGACAGCAGCAGCTAAGGAAACTGAGAAAGTGGATGTGGAGGACCTAGCAATGAGTGCGGCAAGGTTGGCGGTGCAAAAAGACCGTGCAAGGCATGTAGAGGCGACTTGAGAGGATGGAACACGTAAAACGACATTATGGATATGTATTGTGATCTATCTAGGTAATGTGACATTGTCTGTTGGAGCTACAGCTTAGATAGTGAAGCTATGGTCTAATACATAAAATCCACTGGGCTTACTTTGTTTCTGGTACACAAGATATCATAGATGTCATCAACATATTGTTGCATTTTTTTTAATGTAAGAGAGCTTCACATCTGTATAGACATTGCCTTGAAAGCGTCCAACACATCTACGATTGATTCCCGCAGAAAGCTGTCACCCTCAATGTCGCGTTCCAACTGAGTTGCAATCCCTGCCAAGGCACTCGTAGAGTGAACATATCTCCTCCGCATGCCCGAATTCGCCCTGACCAGCTGTGTACAGCAAAGTTGCAAAGCAGCCACTTGCAGCTCCAGTGTCGTCGGGTTTCGTGGGCCCTCATGGGAGACATCCAGAGCGGCCACAGCAGTTACAATGTCCATCCAGTCCTCTGCGGTTTCGGTGCTGCTTTCCTCTGCTACCTGCAACAAGACCCGAACGATTTCTACCCCACGAAGCGCATCGCCCTCAAGGTTGAATGGCGCTGTCTGTTGTAGGATATCAATTAGATCCTTGGTAAGAACTCGCCATCCGCCGTGATTTAGTAACAATTCACGACCCTGTTCGAAAGTGACTAGAGCTTCCAGTGCGACAAGAACCGGGGACCTGAAGTCGAGTTTATCAGGAGAGCTTCCCTGATAGAGCTCCATCAGCATGTCTGTCAGCCCAGTGGCCTCTCTTCGTAGCATGTCGTTTTCGTCTTCCCTCAACCACAAAGCTAGGGCTCGAATTGCGGATAGGATGAAAGGGTCCTCATCGGCAATATTTTCCAGCGAGTCCCATGTCAGGGTTTGTCGCGAACCCATTGCCGTCTCGGCTGCGCCGGCTCTGGCATCAGGGTGAAGACCCATCGCCCCGGCAACAGAGGCATCCCATCTATCTCGAAGATACTCAATCGCTACCGACATTGTCTCCGAAATGCCTTTGCGGAGTTTGAGGAGGTTGCTTGATGACATGACGAGTGTATCGAGTGAGTCATCCTCAAGGGAAAGAACCAGGAATCCAATGAATATGCATACTACGTCGAAGGCCGAGGCGAGTCGGCGGGAGATCTTTGGGTACTTTGGGCTGTTCAGCTGCTCGAGTAACATAGGGGCTGAAGAGCGGATATCTATGAGCATTAGGTTGATGATGAGATAGGTAAATGGTTTTTCGTCATCATCCTTGTTCACTGTAAATAAAAGTGTCGTTGCGGTACGCTGGTATGTCTGTAATAGGGATGCAGCAGCATTTGTATAGGCCGACCTAGCCTCAGGGGTTGGTCGGCTAGTCACCAGATTCTGGATGAATCCGACTACAGTCTTTAACCACTTGGGGTCTGAGGGGATTATCTAAATAAAAACAAACAAATGAGTGAGAGATTCCAGCAAAACTTAATCTTTAAACTTCTACTTACTGCTGTGTCTGCTTGCCGCAGGAAAGCCCCCAAAAACTCGAGCAGCGTAACGGCATCCGTGGTGGCAAAGGAGGACACCAGACTCTGAAGCGTTGCACTAACTTGAGCCGCCAGCAGTGTCTTATCTTCGGTTACTGCCATTGCAGTAAGCCATGCAAAGGATAGAATATCCAGGACAATGGAATGAGCGGGCGCAATCTCGGTGAGGGAGGTCAAGTCTTCAAGCTTGACCAAAGCTTGCGCGCCTTCACTCGAGCTCACCAATGTATGGAGAAGCTGCAGCAAGAGCTTCGTCGTATCTTCAGAGCTACGTCGGCAAGTCAACATGACGAATTCATCTCTCAAAAAAAAGAATGGAGCTTATTTGGATATCTTGTGTTGTTGCCTCACCTGTAAAGCACGGCACCGACGAGCGCCGGTATCCGTTTTGTGAACTTGGACTGGCCTCTGGCCTGCTCGGGGAGGAGGATGGCAAACGTATGCAGGACCGACACGGCCAAATCCAACATTTCCTTTGAGTTATCCTTTGAGGGCTTTGAGCCTGTCCGCAGCAGTCTGTCCATAAACTTGGATGACAGGCTTGCCCACAGGTCTCGAAGGACTTCCACATCCTCCCGCAGCAGAGGCGAGTTGTCCAGCACCGATTTTAGGAGCGCCAGACCAACGAAATTCTGCGTATCATCTTTCGCCTTGAGAAACCCATGGATCCGGGCGATGGTTGCTTTATCTTGATCTGCTTCGCTGACACTGGGGGTTGCAGCCTCAGCTGGTGCTGGTGCTGGTGCTGGTGCTGGTGCTTCCAAGGGCTGGTCCATTGCTGCGATGAGGTTTTGTTCTAGATGGAGGGGAAAGGCGGAATGGCGAAGAATGAGCAGTGATAATGATTACAGTACCATACACTTCTCATGGATCTGATGGTCCTATGAGGAAGTCTTGACTCGATAGGAAAGCTATCGGGCGCATGTTGATCTAGAGACCTCTGATAGCTTTGCAGTCGGAAATATTCTGCTTTGAATGAATTTCCAATCGGAACATGGAGCTTCTGTGACAGCATTAAGCATCCACTGTTGAAAGCTGACAGGCTCTTCCAGCAGGCTTGCCAACTCCCTAATTTCAGCGCATCTCCATCCACTATAAGCTGCCAAGTGTATGGCCTGTTTGGTAGGTGATTAAACTCGCCTGGGCGCCCAAAAACCGGGCCTTCGCTAATTAGCGCCGATCCTCGCATCTGCTGTACAACCCCAGTATATTGCGCCAGCACATGCTTGTGGCTTTCAGTTGCGACATCAAAAGCTGCCCCGGAAACACCAGACTGAACGATTCACAAGCTCCATGGGATGATGGAATAAGACCCGCATCATGTCTGGAGCAGGCCAGAACGAACGTTTTCCGTCAGCCGCATCATCTTCGTACTCCCCTGCGTTAGACACACCCACGTCCTCGGATCACGACGAGCTCGACTATCTTGGGGAGGACGACCTCGTAGGTGTCGACGCACTCGTTCTCGACGACGACCCCATCCACGGCGATCTCGATTCGCACCTTTCTTTCAAGCGCAAACAGAAGGCGTCGCTACTATCATCACCACTACGATTGCTCTCATCACTGGCCGGGCCCTCGTCGCTACAGCTCCCACCGCCGCCAAATCAACCTAGACAGTCCCCAAACACCTTCGGAAGGGCACAATCTCCTCGACGAAATGCATTGAACGCCGCGACCTCTGCTGCTAAAGGCAGCGACGGTGCAGCACACGATTGGTACACAGAAGGACCGGGGCGGCGCGTTGGCTACGAGGACCTGACGGCCATCGACTGGATCTTCGAATATACAAAGGAGCGGCAGCGGCTGCGGGTGTTGTCATCGAGCGCTGGTGGTGGGCTGATTGGCTATGTGCGCCATCTTCTCGATGCCAGCCAGGTCTGGATCATACTTCTTCTGACGGGAGTGTCCGTAGGCGCAATCGCCGCTGGCATTGATGTGACCACGGACTGGCTAGGAGACCTGAAGCTGGGCTTTTGCTCCAGCGGGCCTGAGGGCGGTCATTTTTACCTGAATAAGAGCTTCTGCTGCTACGGGTACGACCAGGGATCCAAGTGTGTTGGCTGGACATCCTGGAGTGAGGCGTTAGGTGTTCATTCTGCCGGCGGAAGTTGGTTTATTGGATATTTGTTTTATATGATCTTTGCAGTACGTTTCCACTGCTTCGCCCCCTTTTTCTGAGACGGTCATTCAACTGCTCCATCCTATACTAACACTCTACTTCAAGGTAACTCTAGCATGTAGTGCGGCCATGCTCGTTCAGGAATATGCTATCTACGCCAAACATAGCGGAATCCCCGAGATCAAAACTGTCTTGGGGGGTTTCGTCATCCGCAGGTTTCTGGGCACATGGACACTTGTAACTAAATCTTTCGGCCTGGTATGATGAAAACTCCACCAAAAAATTCCAAGTTCTCATGAGGCCTGAATACTGACATCGAGAAGATACTCGCCGTTTCCTCTGGCATGTGGTTGGGGAAGGAAGGCCCGTTGGTTCATGTGGCGTGTTGCTGCGCGAACCTCTTCATTAAACTGTTTGGTAATATTAATGGCAACGAAGGTCTGTTCTCCGTGCTCAAGAGAAGTCTCTACGACAGCTAACCTTGAGTAGCTCGTAAACGTGAAGTATTGTCTGCAGCTGCAGCGTCTGGTATCTCCGTTGCGTTTGGATCCCCTATTGGAGGTGTCCTGTTCAGTCTCGAAGTAAATGGGATTCCCAATACCACCCACCCAAGAGTTGAGTTGAAAAAGTGCTGACGTGTTATGCTTGCTAGCAATTATCTTATTATTTCCCTGACAAGACGATGTGGCAGAGCTTCGTCTGTGCCATGTCAGCTGCGGTGGTTCTCCAAGCCGTCGACCCCTTCAGATCAGGCAAGCTCGTTTTATATCAAACCAAGTACAGCAGAGATTGGCACGGCTTCGAAATCATCCCTTATGCTATGCTAGGGATCATTGGGGTCAGTTCTCATATCCCATCTTCCTCCTCTCAACGAGCTAATTACTGACATTTGACACCAGGGCATATATGGCGGTCTTTTTATCAAAGCTAATATGGCTGTGGCGCGCTGGAAAAAGGCGAGGTCGTGGCTACCCAGTCCCATTACCCAAGTATTGGCCGTTGCGCTTTTGACAGCTCTTGTCAACTACCCCAACCTGTACATGAAGGTGCAGACATCTGAACTAGTCTCGAACCTGTTTGCCGAGTGCTCCCAGGTTCTCGATGACCAGGTAGGTCTCTGCAAGACGGGTGCTGCATCCGCCAGCACGATCGTGCTTCTCATATTCGCCGCCATCGTCGGCTTCTTCCTCGCTACCATTACCTTTGGCCTGCAGATCCCCGCAGGTATCATCCTTCCCTCTATGGCGATTGGCGCCTTAAGTGGACGCGCCGTGGGTATCATGATGGAGATGTGGGTGGATAGTTTCCGTGGCTTCTTCCTCTTTCAGGGGTGCGCGCCGGATGTCCCATGCGTTACCCCTGGCACGTATGCCATTGTTGGAGCTGCGGCAGCCTTAGCAGGCGTTACGCGCATGACCGTATCCATTGTGGTCATCATGTTTGAGCTCACCGGTGCCATCACATATGTGCTTCCCATTATGGTAGCCGTCATGATTTCCAAGTGGGTTGGTGATGCCTTCTCACGACGGGGTATATATGAATCCTGGATTCATTTCAACGAGTATCCATTCCTCGATAACAGCGAAGAGATGACCATACCGGATATCCCAGCCTCCCAGATCATGACACGCATCGAGGATCTTGTCGTCCTCACAGCTACGGGACACTCCATTGCGTCTCTTAAAAGCATCCTCGACCAGCACCCTTACCGCAGCTTCCCCGTCATCTCCGACCCGCGCGACGCCATTCTCCTCGGCTATATATCCCGTGCCGAACTCAGCTACAACCTCCGCACCGCTCTACAAGCCCCGCGCTCCCTACCACCTGAGACGGAAGCCTTCTTCTCACACCAACCCCTCGCTGATCCACGGAACACGCTCGATCTCCGCCCCTGGATGGACCAGACACCGCTCACCCTGCCGTCACGTACAAGCCTCCACCTCGTCGTCTCCTACTTCCAGAAACTGGGTCTCCGTTACGTGCTTTTCAGTGACCGAGGCGTTCTACAGGGCCTGCTCACGAAAAAGGACGTCTGGTACGTCCTCAACGGCGCGGAGGAGACGAGGCGCACGAGTAACCTTCCTGCTCACCGCGGCACGGGCGGTGCCAGAGGCGTTATGCAGGCTGGCGGCATTGCTCGCGAGGATGGTGAGAATGAGGAGAGGGGCTTGCTTCGAGGCCGTGATGATGGGGAAGAAGGTGATGATCTGAGGGATGATGAGAGAGAATCAATTTTGTAGGATGAATATGTTGCTGCTCTTTGTGAGATTTATAATGTATTACGGCGGATGATCAAGGTTTTTTTTTAGACGAATCTCTTTTGGAAATAACCAAGTCATAATGGATAGATAATACGCTATCATAATAATGTATCCCATGAGCCTCCTAAGTCTAATGTATATACCTAGGCCCCTATCTTCCCAGCGGTTTGGATAAAATTTGGCAGGAAAATGAACCTGTTTGTTGGTATTGGACAGCCCCTTGGGCTTTTCGAGGACTACTTCTTTCACAGATAAAGTCCAAGCTGATATTCCACATATAAGAAGAACATCTTCCCACTTGTAACAGAACATGAGAATGTTTTTATATATACTTTCATCAGATTTCAGTACTCGAAATCATCATCCACCGAAGGACCCTTATTCTTCGTCACGCTCTCCTGCTTCCTATACATCTCAGCAACCTGCCTACTACTCGTCGCTTCATCCGGCTTCTTGTCGTCCCGGACCTTGATAAACCGCGGGAACCGCAAGCTGATGCCCTTCTCGCCCGCCGGATCCACGCCCTCCTTGCAGCCTGCCTTGTAGCGCGGGCTGAGCGTCAGGTCAGCCGTCTTGACCTCCCAGACGTACCGCGGCTCCAGCCAGACGTCGGGCTGGTGCTGGTTGCCGGATGAGTGAGAGTAAAACGGCTTAGGCCGGTCAATGGTAATCGTGGAGAGTTGTTTGTGGAGGTCTTCGAGCACCTGTTCGGAGAAGCCGGTGCCGATGTTGCAGACTGTCTCGTATGTATCTGATGATGGATTGTAACAAGCTAGGAGAAATGCGCCGTACACAGACGTGCGCTTGCCTCTGCCGTAGTATGCTCCTAGGACCACAAGATCTAGTGAATCGCCAACACCGGAGAGATAATCCTTTTTGATCTATTCGCATGTTAGTTAAACCTGAGATTTATGCCACGGATATCGTGCAAAATGCGCCTGGATTTCTCTTACCTTGAGCCAATTTCGACTTCTCTTGCTGGGCTCATATCCACTCTCTGTGCCGTCCAACATCTTCACCATCAAACCCTCACAAGAGGCCTTGACACTCTCATCCAAGAACAGCTGAATATCGTCCAACTCCTGACCATTCATATGGGTCGCAAATGCAAACTCTCCCTCCACAGGCACAAAAGCCGCCTCCAGGAGATCTCTTCGCTCGCGAAGCGGCTTTTGGACAACGGGCTCCCCATTCAGATAGAGCAAGTCAAACGCAAAGACGCATACTTTGACCTTAACATCCTCCAACTTTACGTCCTTCTTCTTGCGCGTCATCAACTGCTGGAAGGGCAGTACCTTCTTTTCCTCTACATCCCACGCCACAGTCTCGCAGTCAAGCACGAAGCTCTTAGTGTCTTCCTTGACCCAGGTATGGAGCTTAGCGAGAATATCGGGATACTTTCTAGATAGATCTTCGGAGTTTCGGGAAAAGATACTAGCAACTCCGTTTGCTGCCTCCTTGTTCGCGCCTGGCGCGGCCTGACTTAGTTCCTGGGGAGCATCCTTGGCCACATAGTGAATCTGGGCTCGCTCGCCATCGTATTTATACTCGCACGTGAACTTTTGACCTTCAAATCGATCCAGAACCTCGGTGATAGCCTTGGTTGGTTTGGCTAACATGGGTTTCAAAGGCACACCGGGCCGAAGCTTGCAGAAGTCTGGGAGTTTCATGATACCATGCTCAAGAATGGCGGGAATAATGGCGTCATAGCTGGGCAGCTCACTATTATCTGTCAGTATGAACCATCCACCTGCAAACAGGAAAAAACAAGCACAAACCTGTATACCGTTTTTAAGATAGATTCGCCGTTTTCTAGTTCTGTAGTGCTAGGTACTTTGCCCTTAGCATCAGCTTCGTGACATACTACCGCCTGAGCAAGCGATACCAGAACGGTCCTCTCGGCAAGACCAAGTCTGAGTTTGCCTTCCAGGAATCGGATAATATACTTGGCCTCGCTCGGCCCACCCTTATCCTTTGTGATGTCGACTTTCCCCGTTAGGTTGGTGTCTGATGCTGATAAAAGTTTCTTGATTCCATCAACCTTTCTTCCCTGAGCACCGTTTCCGGCCACGGTTGCGATACCCATTAGCCCTTGAAGAACACCCCTGATTGTGAGGGGCTTGGGTTTAAACATTGTGGGTTGGGTAGATCTGCTCTTCACGGCCACAAGACCCAGATCTCCAATATCTTTCTGATCAGCCTTGATGACTTGAAGACTTCGTCCAGTTGTCTCCCCAATGGCCTTCATGATTAACGACTCGCCAATTCCAAGCTCAATACCAGCATAGTCAGGAGCCAGCTTGTTGATCATGAGCAGGACTGTGGGGAGAAGATCGTCCGGTGTGAGTCGCATGACCTGGCGCAAAAAGCGAGAGCAATATTCCATGATTATTAGTCGTTTCGTGGTCAATTCCACAAGTGAGAATGTTGTGCAGAGTGCAGCATAGGGTACGGGAGCGCCTGGTTTCCAATCAGGATAGGGATCCTCGGCTTTAACCTGAAGCTGTGTTTGAGCCATCTTTCGGGCCTTGGCCTTCACCTCGGGCTTCTCCTCTTCGATTTCGGCCTCCTCTTCGGCCTCCGATGCCGATTCAGATACATCTTCCGTCTTAAACACCTTGACATCTTCTTTAGCATCAATACTGTCGGCACTTTTAGGCCGCGGCGATGTTGATCGCTTAGATTTTCTTTTAGTGCTGTTGGACTTCTCAACCTTGACGGGAGTGCTGGCCCCCTCTTTTTTTCTGGGTTCATCCACCACATCATCTTCGTCATCATCGATCTTGACCCGATTCCTCCTCGCTCTCTTTATTACGGGGCCCTCATCTTCATCTTCTTCCACTTCGGATTTAGTCTCCGGCTCGGGTTTTGCAGGAGTTTTCTTGTCTGATGACCTTGGGCGCTTTTTTGAGTCTATATCATAGTTAGAAGGCGACCTATTCCAACCTCACTCCATACGTCATGGTGAGTATTGTTCACCTTGATCAGTGTCATTATCATTATCCTCCTTGATGTCCTCTTCCTTATCAACTGATTCATCAGCAGATACCGCCTCCTCCTTCTTGCCAGCCTTCGTGGCAAATGCCAACGTTGTCTGTCGAGCAGGAGCACCTCCCTTTGCCCCGAAGAATTTCCTATCAATGACACAATTTCATTAGCATGAGAATTCAATCATGAAAGCTAAGGGCTCATAGTCCCTCCACAACACACCCTATTGTGCTTTGAGACGGCTGAACATACCCCAAAGTCGCTTGCTTCGGTGCCATGATGCACAGCCTTGTCGATGCCGGAGCAATCGTCTGGCGTAGTAATTGGCCTGATATCCGTCTCACAGCCAGCTTGAAGGTCGATGAGCAATACCAGGCGAACGGTCGGGTGGGTGGTTGCATTTACATATGCTTTTCCACACCCATCAAAGCTACCAGACTTTAGTGGTGTGCATCTCAGCATGACGCGCTTCTGTTAGGCAGAATCGCGTTAATTGCTTCTAGCGCCAACCGCCAGTTCACGACCAGCCAGCAGTGTCACGTGGAGTCCCACTTCAGTCCCTGTGCTGCCTGCAGGCTGCAGGAGCGAAGATACCACCCTTGTGCGATGACGGAGCATTCACAATTTTGCTAGGAGTGCAGCCTGGGAAATGATTTTTGATGTCGGCTAATGAACTAGCCAGATACCTATATTGGTCTCGTACAAGATATACAATGACTTTAAAATGTTCATTGATTGGACACAAATATTCAAGAATCAACATGCCCAACTCATTCAATTTATCAGGACGCCTAACATAGATAGATAACCATGTCCATTTGAAGTCCCCCCCTGCCCTCTATCTGAAAGAGTATAGTACAAACGGTGAAAAGGCAAGGAATCATTAAGTAAAATGACAGTATAAATATCTGTGCTTAGTTGAAGTAGTGGTGCTCATCAGCGGTTCGTCCCCGGATGTACTGGGGCTCTGATCCAGGAACATAGATATCTTCGAACAGGATTGCGGGCTTGGCATCGGGAACGGGCATGGCCTCAGCGGCAGCAACCTCCTCGGCAACGTGGCTTCGAGCTTCCTTGTCAATCTTCTTCAGGTCCTCCTCACTGGAAATCTCCCAGTCAAGGATCTTCTGCTTGAGCCCAGCAATTGGGTCATTGGTCGAGCGCATGCGCTGAATCTCCTCACGGGTACGGTAGGTGGTACCGGGATCAGACATGGAGTGGCCACCATAACGATAGGTGACATACTCAAGAACCATGGGGCCCTTGTCCGCAGCAGTCCATTCCTTACCGTACTTGACGGCGGCCTTGACAGCCAGGACATCCATGCCATTAACCTTGAGACCAGGAATGTACTGACCACGCTTGTAGTAGTCGGTCAAAGCAGAGGAACGAGCAGCTGAAGTACCCATACCATACTTGTTATCTATTACGCAAACGTTAGCCGATGTCGCAGTGTGCACACCCGTATGATTGGGTCAAACTTACTCTCGCAACCAAAAAGAGCGGGAAGGTTCCAGAGCTTGGCCATGTTGTAAGCCTCGAAGACCTGGCCCTGGTTGCTGGCACCATCACCGTAGAGAATGATGGAGGCGTTCTTGTTGCCATTGTACTTGTGCGCAAAGGCAAGACCGGCACCGACGGGGACCTGGGCACCAACGATACCATTTCCACCGTAGAAGCCCTTGGAGAACATGTGCATAGAGCCACCCTTTCCATAGGCAATACCTTCACGTCGGCCCAGAAGTTCGCCAATGATGGACCTGACGGTGCCACCTCGCATCATGGCAAAGCCGTGGCATCGGTAGGCGGTAATAAGATCGTCCTCCTTCGTGATGGCGTGCTCGATACCAACAGCCACGGCCTCTTGACCAGTTGACAGATGGCAGAAACCACGGATCTTCTTCTCCTTGTACAACCGATCGGCGGCCATTTCCATTTGTCTGCGTGCATAATTAGAATCTGGCATATAGTCGCGTTAATCGTTGTCATTTCTATCATACCTGATGCAAACCATTTCGTAGTACATCTGCTTAAGCTCCTTCTTTGTCACCTCAATGGTGTAAGGCGGGGGGTCCAGCTCGTACGTCTCGAAGCTCTCGTCACTTAGGGTAACCTGGAATGGTTCATCATCGGACTGTAATGAATGTGATTAGTCTCAAGATCAAATCACTGATTTTACTTCCATCCATCATGTGGAACAACGCTCATGAAATCCATTGACATGCATCGAAAGAAAAAAGCGCAAGGTACATACCTTGGGGACTGAGTTATTCAGCGATGCCGAAGCAGCATCAGTCGTCACCGATCGCGCGGCAAATGCCAATTGTGCTGGGGCCCTGGCCCGCAGGGGCAATGCCCGTTGTGCTCGGAGGGCTCTGGAGAACATCGCGAGATTTGTATGAGCCTCGTTGTGGGTGAGGATTGGAGGATGTCGAAACAGGGTCAAAATATCTCGATGGACGGGAGCTCCGAAATTTCGCAGCGTTGGGCGTTGAGCTTGCTTGTTGGATTGAACTAAGTCAAAAGGGGGCTAGTGTTTATATCACGTGCCATGGCGGCCGGCATCGCAGCAGGCGTGATAAGAACGATGCGGTACTCGCACAAGGTCTTCGTACCCTGCCTTGCCTGCATGTTGCTAGTCGCTGACAAGCCGTTTATTGGCTGCAGGGCTTATCTGCTCAATGCATAACTGAAACAAATTATTATCCGGTATCGTTTCTTGCCATATTGTGCAACGAACCTTAGCTTCTAAGACTCAAGAGAATTCCGCCTGGTTTATCAGAACAAAACTGTTGTGTGGCGTGCTCAAGGTTTCTTATGGTATATTTGGGGAAATGGGTTTTCCATGTTAGACTTGTGAGAGAAGCAATGGGCCTTTCCTGCAGAGGTGTGAGAGGTTCTGTAAAATAGCGCAACAAGGCCTAAGAATCACAATGTAGTAATATTCAGATTGCACAACAAGATATACATCGCACCGTGAATAGCCCTACTCTACAAGGTCCCATATCCCTTGGTATCATCGCTAGCAATGACAATGGATGATTAATCATATAGCTTGCTGGCCCATTGTGGGCTAGACGCTTTCAAACTCCATATCAGCTCTGTAGCTCCATACCTTCATGCTAGATATGCGATGCAGTTTCCCCTGCTATGCACGTAATGCTAAATAACACAGCAACGCCGTTTAACATGCTTCCCACAGATCCTCGCCGCGTTCTATAACCTGAACCGCGCGCCTAATATATAATATCAAAGTGGGCCAGCCAGTCGCTGTTAACAGCCCAGCTTCCCCCGTTGTCGATTCTCAAAATAGCTCTGGTCATTGCAGAATGTTTCCAGACACCTAATATCTGTCAAGGCATGATATGTGAAAATGTCATAGAGTGGGAAAACAAAGAGTTACTCGGTATCGAAGAATGTCCTATTCCCGCCATGCAACGGGGCTGTTGAAGGGCCTGCGTCTTGCATATCAACGTCCTGAGTGGACACATCCTGGGTAGACGTGACTATGGATGATTCGCTGGTTCGAAACTCCAAGCCCATAGCGCTCGAGGGCCGGTTAGGATCATCTTCTAGAACACGCTGTTGAAGCGAGAGTGGGCGGTCAGAGAGCAATTCTTCTGGTGGAGAAAATGACCAGACCTGCAAATACGTTAGTAAATTGGCAATTACAACGAGAGTGTGAGAGCAGTGACTGACTTCCATAACTGTTCGACCTTGCCTCAGTGCCAAGGCAACACATTTCTCTTCTTCAAAAGCAACTCGCCAAACTGCCTCTCCCTGAGCAATCAGCTCCCGCACAAGATGACCGGTCTTGAGGTCCCATATTTTAACACGCCCATCGCTACCCCCACTGACAACTCGAGTATCGTCAAACTGTAGACTAGTGACGCTGTTGTCGTGAGCAGCAAGCCTGTGGATCGGACACATTTTTTCCAGGGACCAAACTCTGACAGAACCATCAGAGCCTCCAGTCACGAGAGTATCCCCTCGCATTTGAAGCTGCCCAACAAGAGATGTGTGCCCCTGGAGAATAGCAAGACATTCACTGTGAAATGGTCAGATAAAACTCCACAAGTGGCCTGAATAGCCGGGTCACGGTTTTGAAATGCCTTACCCAGTCATAGGATCCCAAACTCGGACATTGGTGTCCAAACTGCCTGTAACGACCCTCTTGCCATCAAAAGCGATGGCATAGATTTGGCTAAAATGTCCTTGCAAAGTCTGCAAACACCGACCCTCTGATATACTCCAGACCCGAGCAAAAGTATCGTAGCTTCCAGAGACAACGATATCGCCTTTAATTTCGAGGCAACGAACACTCGACTGATGACCTACTAAAACATTTCTGCACAGACCGGTGCGAATGTCCCAGATTCGAAGTGTGGTATCTCGTGATCCAGAAATGGCTGTATTCGCATCGGCCATTTTAAGACATCGGACAGTCGATGTGTGGCCTCGCAGGGTGTGAAGACAAGCACTATAGATCCAGTTAGTCAATGGCTCCAACTTTTACTACCAACCTGAGAAGCAAAGGGGTGGAAACCTACCCCGTCTTTAGGTCCCATACACGCACGTCACGATCACAGCCACCGCTGACCATAGTGTCTCCCCAGGGAACCATTGCCCAAACTCCCATCACATGCCCCTGCAACGTCCGCTGGGAATCACCTTGAGTATCGAACACATGGATCTTGGCATTGTCAAGTGCGACGATGATGTACTTTGGCGTGAGATGCAGGCTTGTAACAACGCCCCCTTCTTGCGTAATGTTTCTCGAAATACTTGTTCCTCCAGATCTCCATGCTGCTTCTACCAAATATCGTTGCTTGAAGTGTGATTTATACGATCGCAGCTTCGGCCGTCGGATGCTATCAACACTCCTTGCACCTGCAGTGTGGGCTGATAAAGGGAAGGCTCCGGGAAAGCTACTGGCCATTTCAGTGTCTATATTCGCCATGGCGAAGGTTGGCGATTTTGTCGTGAGGATTGGTGTTGTTGGTGAAGTCTCGGTTGGTTTCTGTTTGTAATTATGTTTGACACAGAGGTTCTTCCACGTCATGTCATCGCTCAGAAGATCATGCCATCGTTTTGATACTTGTGAAGCGCGTGCCAAAACCTTGGGATCATCGATAAATGAGAGAATCTAGTCAACTAACGTTAGATAAAGTGGTCATATCTCACTTGTATAGATCAGACGCGCTTACCCTTAAACACAGCTCATCTGGAAGACTGGTAAATGGATCTTTCTTGAGAAGTGGGCTCACAAACTGGTGAACGAAGCTGAGTTGTTGGCTGGTGCACAGGTTAAGCAAGTCAGCCAGGACCCTCGTGCGCTGGGGTCCGGAGCAATTCTTGAAGTGCTGCCGGACCTTGGCCAGGAAGAAGTCCTCGTCATCGGCGGCGTCACTCCAGTCCGGCTGGCAATGTGCAGGGCCAGGTGAAGCTGCCGGAGTAGGCGGAGGCGGAGGGGAACCAGTGAGCTGTTGGTCGAAGTCGGCAGCCGGCGTCGGCATACTAGGCGTGGGTGGACCTCTCATCTGCCGTTGCTGCGGGACTTTTTCGATTCGCTGATTCAACAAAGAGTTTGCCGTATTGAGGGTTAACTCGTCATTAAGCAGGCTTCCTCTCCTTTCGGAGAAGCTCACCGGCCTATTGTAGCCAGCCATGATGCAAGTAGTTGCCGCCAAGTCTTATGGTGTCGAGATGTTAGGAGAGAAGATATCGACGGAGAGTCCGAAAGCGACAGCGAGTTGAATTTGAAGACAAAGTTTAAATCGATCAAGCTCCGACCAGATCAAAGCGAAGGCAATCGCGACCTAGCCTGGCCTATAGCCAAAGGTCAGTTTAGAATCCCAACGTGAAGTCAAAGTGAGCGAACCATGTGCGGCAACGGGCACATGCAAGCCTGAGACTGCTCGGCAGTCTTCTCCTATGCTATTGTTGTGTATCACGAGCGAGATGCCGGGAAAGACATGCAGCAGGACAATAGGACTGCATAGACGGGATATTCTAAGATGTGGGCGCTAAAAGAGACAACGTACCTGTAGTTCCAAAGGCCATCGGCCAACCACCAACACAACTTCAGGAGAACCGGGCCGGGGCTCAACTGAGGAATAGCGGGTGGCAGGGTGAGTGAGCGAGAGGTGGAAAAAAGCAAAAAGAGAGGATCAAAGAGTGAAAGACGGAGATGCCAGGGAGCGTCCCGAAATGGCGTTCCTGAAGGGTTCTTTGGTGGTTTGAAATGGCGGTGGTGGAGCGGCGATTGGCGACGGTGAGATCGAAGGGATGGATGGCGGATGGATGGCGGATGGATAGGCGGGATTGGTCGGTCGTTCGCTGGGAAGGGGAGCAGTGGCTTGTTTCGGCACTCCAAGGAGGTTCCAGGAGGGTCCGCAAGAGGAAATATCAGGAAATATCGAGAGGGCGGGCAGGATGGACCAACAACAGGGCGCGACAACCTGCTCTGCTGGCGCCTCGGAGGAGGGTTGAGGAGAAGGCGAGGTCGGGCGGAGGGCGAGAGGTTTGGATCAGATTTGGGCGAGCCAAGAAAAGGCGATACGGGCCGTCAATCAGTGAGGTGAGCGGGAGTGTCGAAGCGAAGAAGGAGGAGCCTGCGCCAGCGAGAGGAAGCGGGTGCCACAGGGCGTCTGGCGTCGCAGTAGCGCCTTGCGTACCCGGCTCTTGCTGGGGGGGTGGGCTGTGACGGGCCCCAACGCCCTGTAAGGGCCTGCGCGGGGCCTACACGGAGACCTGTGGGAGCCAGCTGGGCGGCAGTGGTGTACAAGACTCACTAACAGGCTGTTGAAAGGCTACTAGCAGTAGCCCCTAACGGGCTCACTAACAGGCCTGTGCGGGAACCAGTGGCAACCAAGAAGCAGTCAGGTCGGTCTTCGGTCAGGTCCTTGGGCCACCCAGGGCCTTTTCGTCAGAGCACCCCTTCGTCAGGCGGTAGTGCAGCAACAGCGTGGATAATTTATTAGCCCAGCAGCTGTTGGCGATGCCCTTGCAGCAGCCAACCTGAAGGCTCAACGTGCAGCTGTGTCGAAGCGCTAGGGGACTGTGGGTAATGGCTTATCAACCAAACGCCAGGAAATGGCTGGATACCTGGTGGTAGTGCCCAAGGTATGGCAGCTGGAGGATGGGCTGCCAGGCCAAGTGCTTGGAGCGCATAATAGTCAGTCTGGTGATGGGACGATGTTGAGCGCTTGCAGTGTGCCTGTACAGTAATATTCAGTTGACAAGCCCCCCATCCTATCACATCACCCACTATCTACAGGCTCCCGCTCTCTGACAAAATGCCCTCCTCGTCGCTCTCTAAACAATACAATACCTCATCATCCATATCATTGCGCACGCACGCACTAAAAACTACACAAAACAAGCAGTCATCGCCAACCCGTTTTCTCCAGCAAAAAGCCCCTTTGCTCGGACCCGACGGATGATGTGCACGGCGCCGCGCCGAAACGGCACCATTTATTCTTAGCAACACGGCGCTGTTATTGTAGATTTAATCGTTCCAGGGGGTCAATCTGCGACGGCCCACGTCACGGCCTGACCTGACGGCCTAAGGAAGGTTTGGCAGATCCCGAGGAAGACACACACACACATACACACACACATGCGCGGAATAGATCGGTGTTTGTGCTAAGGTATCAAAACTTCGTCTAGCGGTGGATGGATCGTATCTGTACAAACATGTACGAATAACATACGAGAAGCATGGCGTGTTTAAGAGGTTACCTTCTACTAAGGTAGTATGTTATCAGTTTATGACCTACACATAATCAATTCAGTATGAGGACCAGCAGCGTTTCTGATAATGGACAAAGATAATGCATTATTAAGAGCCTGCATGACGTGGAGAAAGGCTTGGATGGGTCCCAACGGTTTTTCTTACCCAAATGACAAAGTGCATGTCAAGGACCCAAAGCAAGGGTCAATTCGCCATTCTCACCAATAACCTATCGCATTTGATATCAATATGCATGTACATCAACGTACTTATACCTAATCCTGACACTAGGGTGTCAAGTTGTCCGTCAGCAGCTTCCATACCCTAGCAAGAAAAGAGACTGCAAAACTCACAAGCGAAAGAGGAAGATAGATATCCGCAAGCCAATATAGTAATGTTCTCTTCGACAGCAAGTATCTGTAGTACTTACTATTCATCCTCATTCATTAGTCTCCAATTCATTGTATTCCAGGGCGTATGACCGCCGCTTCTAGCTCCGGTGGTGCAACCCCCCCTCCCCCATCCCAACCATACCAACCCACCCCATGTGACGAACCGTGTCCGAGATACTCGATCCGTCCCTCCCCTCTGCCTGAACATTTACAGCGCCTAATGAGGTCCCAAGATGGTGTCCTCACTTCAGCTTCTTCCCACGTGCTGGGCCAAAAGCCGTGCAGCGTCTCCGAGCCGCCCACACTCTCATCCACTCATCACCATCCGTATTCGTTGCCCCCTCACCCGTCACGGAAAGACGCACACCTGACATGCCGCTCCACCATCAGTACCCCATGGGGGAGAGCGGTGACAGAGGAACCTTTCCTGGTAATAGTAAATACAACACAAGGTGGATCTAGGTAGCAGGCTATGGTATCTGCGTAGCATTTAAATCGGAAGGGGTGGGTAGCAACAATCAACGAGCATACAGCCGATCCCACCTTGTAGACACATGAGCCACCACTTATTCATTCTTCCACAATCTGTGAACCGGCAGAGACCACCTCAACGGCATTTGACTCTGTTTGCGACCTCGACCTCGGCTACCTAGCCCGACGTGTACTTTGTGCGTAAGATACTCGACGCCATTGGATCAATGCGCATGCCAGAGTGACCATCCACATGCAGCTGCCCGTTGACCGAGAATTACCTCCGAGGTAGAGCGCGGCATGATGAGGACAACCAGCCTCACCGACGTTATATATGAAACAGCATCTGCCGCGGAAGTAAATCCACTTACGAAACCCCGACGATTTGTCATGAGATATGGGTATTCTGGGATGTCAACTCCCCACAAATCAATCAACTCGAGACCTATTTGCATAACTTCAACCGTTGGACGAAAGATAAAAGAAACGCGATTAAGCTATACATTTCAAAACTTCGCTGATGATCTAAACACATGATGATGATAGCTTTTTACTGTACAAAATACGCTGCATCGTACAGCATGAAACGTCGTTGTGATGGGTAACCCCTTTGCAGCCTCATCCATCGGCAGCAATTCATGACCCCCATTTAGAAATGACAGTCTTATCAGGTTCAATAGACCAAACTTTCCTCAAGCCATTGCGAATAGTAAAAATATCAAGCCATAAACTCCCAAGCCCCGAGTCGTCTATACATCTGGTCGGTCTGTGTGACTCCCCTTGTGCCGTGCAATTCCTGCCATATACTCTTTTACAGTCATAGTCGTAAATAAATGATTGGGATAAGAGTCACATCTCGCTTCTAAACATGCAATGAAGTACAGGGTCATTACGTCGTCTAATGATGATGGCCGAATCGTGTCAGCATCGGTAACAGCATACCGATTGCCGTGGCGACAGTTTCGCGCAATTCAGGCCCTCTCGGTTTTCGCTGACCGGCTGGGATTATCTCAGCATAGCCATTGGAGCCCGAGTTCTGGTCAGAGCCAGCGCCGGCACCATCATCTTGCATGGCATGCATGGCGACATACCTGGAATAGATAAGTTAGTTTTCTTCCATCTAAACACGCTTGGCCAAACCATGAAGGGCTAAGAGAGAATCGAAATCACTCCTGACTCACAAAAACGTTCCCCCTGAAAATAAAAGGAGCATTCCCGTCCACCACTGCCCCGAGGCTCCATCCATATGGTCACCACCAAGTAGGGTGATCAGGAACCACGTAGTTAATGCGCCAACAGGAGCAGCCAAGCTGAAAACTATCAGATGGCCTCGGGCTGCACGTTTCGACAGACCCTGTTTCAGGAGAACCGAGGTCAAGCCAAACGCAGCCGGCGCCTTGTGAATCATGATGGCAATGAATATAATGAATCCGAGCTTCATATTGGACGAAGTGGCCGATGCACCCATTGCGATTCCGTCGGCCGCAGCATGGATCACCAGTCCTACAGTTGTTGCTAAGCTGCGCGCGCGTCTCGGTGATGGAGCTAGGGAGCTCAGAAACCCACCAGCCTCTTCGTCTACGGAGGCATTGTCGTGTCCTAGGTTGTCCAGGCTCATGTGTTGTGTTTGAGGTCCTGACAGAAGACTTTCGCTCGCGTGTCTGGGAAGCCGGTCGATGAGGAACATCAGGATGAACCCGAGGATCATGGAAAACCCAATCTCAAAAGAGGGTATCTCGAAGTGTTCGGCATGCGGACCTTCCTTCTCCTTGTGCGCGTCGTGCTCTGGTGTGGGTACAGATGGCTCGGCTGATGTCGAGGTTGCGACTCGACGCAACATCGCTTTGACATCTTCGTCGTTAACCCGCAAGTTTTCTTCTCGCACCGCGGTGCGGACCACAGGAATCGACTCTTCAATATCTCGTGGGTCAAGCCCAAACGTCCAAGGAGACCTGCGCACCAAGCTGCGCACCTTGTGAATGTGGGACGTTTCCGCTGGTGTCGCCGCGGCTTCGATGCCTTCTGGTATGATGACGATGAGGGATGTGCCGACTAGTACCCCGATTCCGATGCTCGATATTAGCCGTAGCTGTGACTGCGATAATGTCATGGAGAGCGGCAAAGCTCCTGCAAAGAAGGATCTGGTATATCAATCAGCGCGCCGCCCAAAACTATGCGTCTCTCTCTTGTCGCCATCGTAACGTACGCTGTCGCCATGACCACCTAATCCGGAAAACAACGGTTAGTTTACTATATATCAAATACCTAGAGAGATGTAAATAGACATCGGAGGGAAATTAAGAACTCACGCATAGCACAATCAGGAGGAAGAGCCCACCCATCGTGAAGAAAAATAAGTTCCGTCGCGGCCGTGAGCGCAAAATCCAGAATCTCGTGTCAGTTGTGAGGAGGAAGAAAAAAAAGTTTATGGCCGGTTCATCGGCGCAACGTGAGAGCTCCAGGCCCGATAGGATGTTGTAACCACGAGTACACGGGAGAAGGAGATGATGATGATGATCTGTAATCGTTCTTTTTTTGTATTTCTTTTCCTTCTGCTCTCAAGGGCGAGGCTGGTTTTTGGGGGTGGGTTTTGGGCAACGTTGCCATAGTGCACTCGGTTTGCGATCACGCTAGAATCGATTGGCTTGCGTCCTCCAATTCGCCTGCTGTAATACCCCTGACAGCAAGGTCAAGCCGCCCCACCAGCCAAACACGATATGTCCCGTCTTGCCTTACCTTGATAGCCACAAGTGCTTAATATGCGGTTAATAAAAAGGGGGGATATTTGGCTGGTAGCAAACAGTAACACAAAAAGGTTGGAAAAACCAACAGTCATCTAGAAGCTGCGAGTCAAAGCAGTCATTTCTCATTCGAAAGACGGGACTCTTGTATGGTACGATTGGGGTTGCCGACTGCCTTATCTAAGGGGATGTATTTATCCCTCCAATGTCTTGACCATATGTGCAAATCGAGGATTCTAGTAAACACGAGGAACTTATATAGCCAAATTTGCCAGACGATAGCCGCATATTGTCTTGGAATGGCTAGGTCTTTGCAATTTTGACGGCAACCTATGAATGGTTACAGTTGGCCGTAGCTATGCATGTATAGCTTCGCCAGCACTACAGCAGACGGAGGTATATAACAAAAAATTGCAGACAAGATCAGCAAAATATAGCATTTCTCGAAAACTTGTAGAAATTGATTTCAAAATACATTTTATATGTATCATTCCAACAACAAGCAGCGGCGTTCAGGACAGTCCTTCGAAAGCCAGTTCCCTCATTCGTCCTCATTAATAGTGGGGCGCTTATTGGGAACTACGCACCAAACATTGAGGAGGCTGCCCCACGTTGGCTCCGTCATCCTTTCCCTTCAAAATCTCCAACTCAGAAAGCTGTTGCGCGTCTCCTTCTGGCGTCTTTTCTACATTGTTTTCTCATCGTTCAGATTCGGTTCCAGCCCCAAGCACGGCACTCTCAAAATGAGCGGCGAGCCTTCTTCCCCCAAGAGGCGCCACATTCTATCTTCCATAAACCTAGATGACCCACTAACACGGTCAAGACGAAAGCGATCGGTCTCGTTGCTCTCTTCTTCAGCTAGAGACTCCAGATCTCCGCGGCCCGAGGAGCATGAGAAGGCGACCGGCAGCAGAGAAAAAGAAAGCGGCGATGATATCGACAAGAACACAAAACCAAGGCGCTCGCGTCTAAAGCTCAAGGGCGAGAAGCAAAGCCACCGCTCTCGCGACGGAGACGACTATGAATCGTCGTCACGACGCGAATCCCACAGGCACCGCCATCATCACCATCGCCATCGCAGGAGACACCGGTCACCGACTCCCCCAAACCCCTATGAAGCCCCTCCTCTCGACCCGGATGCCGCCTTCCGAGAATCACTCTTCGATGCCATGGCAGACGACGAGGGCGCCTCATATTGGGAGGGAGTATACGGTCAACCCGTCCATGTCTACTCCGCCGACAGAGTTGGCGCTTCGGGCGAGTTGGAACGTATGACGGACGAGGAGTATACGGCACATGTGCGGCGGAAGATGTGGGAGAAGACTCATGCCGGTCTTCTTGAAGAGCGGGCGCGACGCGACGCTGAACGCAAACGGAAGCAGGAGGAGGAGAAACAGAGGCGCAAGCTGGATGATGACATGGAGCGCAGCCTGCGCCGGGGCGACGAGCGCCGAAGGAGGAGACGCTGGGTCGAACGCTGGGCGGGCTATATACAAGCCTGGGCCGATTGGGACGGTGACCCTGAAAAGCTGGCCTGGCCAGTGGAGGGAGGCAACCGAAGAGACATTAATGAGAAGGAAGTACGAGCTTTCTTTATTTCCGGGTTAGATTTGGAGGACATTGGGGAGAGTGCGTTTGCCTCCAAGCTCAAAGAGGAGCGAGTGAGATGGCATCCGGACAAGATTCAACAAAGGCTGGGAGGCAAGGTCGCAGATCAAGTGATCAAGGATGTGACAGCGATCTTTCAAATTGTGGACAGGCTTTGGATAGAATTGCGTCCCAAAGCTTGATTGCAACTCCTCTATGAGCATATCGTGCTATTGCATCGCACATCAGTTGGCGCCATCATGAATGGTAACGCGATAAACTCAACTAGATAAAATAGATACCCTTCTAACAAACAGTGCGGGTAATCAGTCTTTTTTTCATGTAAAAGTCTGGCGCAAATTCAAGCACGTATCACAGGTAAGTCTTGGCTCATAATGTGTGAGAACCTAGTGTGTTCAATTCTAGGCACGTCAATCAATGCTATGTGTTGTTTAGACCCATGATCTCATAAACTATCGTCTTTCAATACAATGTCTTCTGCCACTTCCAGCCATATTTGGGGCTGCATTAGGGGGGTATTTTTCAGCTTCCGCTCAACTCGTCGTCCTCCACTAGAGCACGCATGCAGTTCTGTCTTCAAACCAAGTTCTTCAATTTACTTCCACCACCAATGGACCTATTCAATTTACATGTTGGCGAGGATGGCAGCACCACCGAAGAGGGCACCCATGGCAACCATGGCAGTAGGGGCAGGAGCAGCATCGTCCTTCTTGGTCTCTGCGGCCTTGGCGGCGGCGCTGGTGGCGCTAGCAAGACTCTCGCTGAGCTTGGAAATGTCGTTCCTGAGGCTGGAGGCAGCCTCGCCAGTGGCAGTGGCGGCAACGGAGCTGAGGCTGCTCAGCTTGGCGCCAGCAACGCTGGTCAGGGACGCAATGACGCTGGAGGGGCCACCGCTCTTGAAGATCTCATCAATGGCGCTGTTGACCTTCTCGCCCTTGGACTTGCCCTCATCGACGTTGGACTTGACGTCGTCAATGAACGAGGAGACCTTGCCAGTAGCACCATCAATGAAGGTGGAGATGTCTCCGAGAATACCGGGGGCGGGCTCGGGGGCGGGAGCAGCCTAATGAGATAGCAACGTTAGACAATTGATCTAGATAAAGAACCACAGAGGGAAAGCTCTTACCGAGACGACGGCGGCAAAGGCAAGGACGGCGACGCTGAGGAACTTCATCTTGACTTGTGGGGTGTGGTGTTGTTGTGTGGTAAGAGGATATACGTTTAGGTTGTAGGTTGATGATGATTTGATAATCCGAATATCAAGATGAGTAGCAAGGTTGGAATGGAGGAGTGAAGGCCAGAATCAGAAGAGGAAGTCTGGGGATGTTTGAGGATTTATATGGCATATAGGCAGCCCTCACCTACTACTAGGTACCTTGGAGGTTGGCTTGGAGACCCCCGTAACTTCCTAGCCAACTAGCCTACAGTAGCTTCCCAAGCCTTCCAAGCCTTCCAAGCCTCCCTGAATAGCAAAATCACCGGCCCAGGTAGGAACGGGACTAGCCAGGAGGCGTCCACCAGCCGCGACCCGCAGCAGGTCGCACTTTGGGCTGCCTCACCTCCTCCTGTTCCTCCCCCATCGCTCGCACGGTTTAGGCTCTGTGGGGGCATTATAGGGCGTGTGTCCTAGCACTGTGCAAGGGCAGGGTGGCTGAACTTCCAGGGCTCCATTTGCCGATTTGCAATGTCCGTCATAATCCCCAGAATGATCAATTGCGACCCAACACTTGCTAAGAGCTGCTCCTGCCAGCATTGCCGGTGACTGCCATTGCCATTGCCACAACTACAACTACAATCCCAAGGAGGCAACACGACAAAGTAATTTCCCCTCGTAATCACCAGGCACTACGAACAGGAGGTAAGTAGGTAGTACAGGCCAAAGGATGCTGCGTTCTTGGCCGTTGGCCCACGATCCAACAGCAGCACCAGCAGTCTGTCGTCACACTCACACACACACACCTCAGCCAATTTAACCGACCACCTTTTCCCGATTCCTTGAGATCTCCCACTGTCGAGGAACTTTGTAGCAGTGACGATGATTCAACGCACAGGCCAAGGCAGGGCTGGGAGTCTGGTACACACACATGGCCTAACATGGCAACATGGCAACGAAGGAACAATGGGGGCGGGGAGCAGAGCACTAGCCTCTGGCACACAGTAAGACGAATGCCCCCCCGAGGGGGAAATGTAAGAAGCAGATCAAGGAACGACCGATGGCTAATTACAGTAACTATCACCACAGGCAAGGCAGAGCCCACCATCCGTCGTCTGCTAGGGGCTACGAGAAAGCCTGTTTGGCTACTCTGGCTACGTCAAGGCGGAAATCTGGCACAGTGGCGCCGTGGCAGGACGCCACAGGCAGACGGGACGACGGGGTCTGTTGCAGTCCGCCAGACACCGACAACGCTCAAGGCTCATGTTTCTTTTTTATTTCTTCCTCTCGCTTGACGCCTTGCTGGCTCAATTTCCATGGCTATTTTCCCATGGAAACTATCTAACATCCACAAACGAATCGTGAAGACAAAGCATGCAATTCTTGTAGCTGTCACTGTGGCTGGTGTGGAGTTTTGCTGGCGGCCTCTCTTCACACGTTGCCTAGGGGTGTGTGTTGTGACGAGTCCTTGCACGGGGGTCGAAGAGATGAACCACACAGATTGAGTGTGTTGGCTGCCTGGTTGTTCCCCGTCACACCAGCTCGTACTCAGTTTGGAATGCGATTTTTGGTGACGATGCTGGTGATGAATGGGCAACAAAGCCGCAATCACGTTGCGTCACAGTGGGGTGGCATGGGGATGGACTGGGTGGAGATGGACCACTCACCAGCATAGGATTTGACTGAGGTACAGTAAGCTTGATGGCACCCAAGTGGGTTTCGATCTGCATGTCGGAGCCTTGGAGAGTGGTCCGAGTTGCTTCCTGTCTTCCTGTACCTGTGAATAGAGCACTCGTCCAGTTTGTTGCAGATTTCAGTATCCTCTACAACCACCTGGAAGGCTTGCTTGCTCACTCATCCAATGCTTTAGATTTCGTCATTGGCACAAGTGCTCACCACACGCCAGGCCCTTCCGCTCAGCTGACTGCAAGAAGGCAAAACTCAATTGTGCTGACCAGACCCTGGTTGTGAAGACTGTATGTATGCTGAGTGATGCTCAACCGAAAGGGGGCCCGCTGCTACAAGGCTTGGCCAGCACAGAGCTGCATGGGTAGGATACGTGTTTCATCATCGTCCTCCTCCTCCTCAGCGAGTCCACGCAGCTGCGCAGGAATACTCGTGCTGCCTCACACTGGACAAACAAGGGCAGTTCCAGCAACAGAGCTCGGGCGATGAAAGCACGCAGTCGATTGAGATGAAAAAGGCTTAATTACTCTTACCCCAGCTCACACGTAATACTAGACCTGCAAAGTGGTTCAGCCGTGCCCTGTGCTTCTACACCGTATATTACAGAGTGATATGATATGCAACAGACAAAACATTGGCCCAAAGCACGCAAGCAACGCCTGACCGCCAAAATCTCACCTTTCCCAGGCATGCCCAGGCTCCAAAACACAAAAGCCTCTGAATCTAATTGTTGTGTGTAGGTACACAAGCCCACAGCCTATTGTAATTCCCGACGACAGGCACAGCACGCTGCACCTCGCCAATCACGAAATTTGCTGCGAGGAACGAATCGGCGATATGCATGTGAGGACGCGCAGCAACCCCTGCTCCCGCGTTGTGGCCCGTCTTTGTCCTCGTTGACCGAAGGGACTAAGCCAAATGAGACTTCATGCCTGTAGCTGCAACTTGGGAGTGTGGCGCAGGAGATGCATCCTCCTTTCTCTCTCGGCCGTCAATCTGGTGTTCGACATGGCAACATGGGTGTTGAGAGTGGCAACGACTTTCGTAATCGATAATTAGTTGATGATGAGCATGAGCTTGATGAGCACGAGGATAGCGACGATCAGGACTGTGCTGAATTAACTCCGATAGCCGAGGACCCTGCGCCTCGACGATGCCCCAGCCTCCTCAACGAAACATTGTCTCTTATTTGCTCTGAATAAGTCGGGGAAAAGTAATAAGCCAATTATAGCTGATTAGTTCCGAGACAATCACCAGTAATAGACCAAAGCTCCAACCGTGTTGCTTTCTTTCTTTTCCTCTTTTTTCCTTTGTTTTTCTAGCTAGTGAAGCTTTAAGCTACCTATGGCTTGTTGCAACTACTGGTACACACGTTGACATCCCGCCTTCGTCTGATGTTCCTCTCGAGTTGACCAAGGCGTCGATTAGACTTGTTTCGGGTGGAACCATCCGATAATCAAAACGCCACAAATAAGATGTGGGATTCTGCTCCGCCCGCCATCTGACGTTTCCCCCCCAGTGCGAGAGATCGAAAAGCATCAATTAGCCTCCCCCCTCAATGGTGCTGGCACTGCCTTCCCAGGAATAGCAAAGCATAGCGCCGATGGAAAGTACCGGTGAAAATGGGTTCTGGCGTCAACCGGCATTGGAGACTTTGACAATCCTCCCACTCTCCACTCAATGGTTTACTTCAGGTGCTCGCAATGCTTCGAGATGCTATTGTCTAGCGAGTAACCTTGCCAAAGATGTATGCATTATACAATATGCTACCTAACGGCATTGTTGACATTCCTGCATCCCCTTCAGCCTTACTCTACCTGTATGGCTGCCAACGGATACGGAGCCGACGCGACCACGTTTGTTGCGGAAGCTATAGACCCAGATGGCCAATTAATTAAGCAAACACCAATTTCTCTACATGATTATTGATTATTGATTGGGTGGTCAGATTTACGGAAGACCCCATTTGCTGAAGATGAGTTAATATATTCAGCCGCCTGATGAACGACCTCTACGTGACGTGGTTTGCGAGTGGTGATGTCAATATGAGCACTAACCCAATAGTTCCGAAAGAAACGAGGCATTCGTTGCACAGGTCAGGCAAATCCAATAATAAATAAAGACTTGACAGCAGGAGCTCATAAAATTGTTAACAAGGGTCTTTTTGCTTGTTTGTGTCTATAAAATGTGTCGGTCGAGTGCTGAGAAATTGGTCGATCCGTGACTGCTCACCCCCATGCATTTTCTATAGGGTGGGTGCGCAACCCAAACCATATGAACTGTTTTAGATACGATACCTTGCTAGAGATGTGTATGAGAAGATGCCAATCATTGTGTGTTCAAATGGGGGTTAAAACGTCCCTGTCTCACACGTTAGTAACGTGTTTGGGTTATGAAACTCGATAAATTCTTTTTTGTGAGGCTGATCCTCCAAGGCCCTTGAATGTGGCTGTTGATCCATATCAAAATAGCTGCAATCTATGTGCAGTGGGCGTTTGTGGCTACAATTTTTAATCAATATATATGGATGTATACATATTACTAGACAGTTTTCTCTCTTATTGATGAAATTGGCTGTAAATATAGTTATGACTGGAAGCATATTGTGGACTATTATCATACTAACCTTGACTGATTGAGGTGGCTGTTTTGAGAGCTGTCCAGGAGTAACCTCCATGCGACTCGCTCAGCTACAAATTATTTTTATACCTGTGGTTAGTAAGGCATTGGAATATCTCATTGTGACCTTCTAATGCCATTTTGCTATCTTGGTGGTGCTGTGTGTCTTCTCGAATCCTCTTGGGTTACATGCCTACTTGCACAAGCAAGCCAAGTTAGTCAGCTCGACACCTCTCAAAAACTTATTGGTTTATAAGGTTGCGATTAAAAGGGCTAGTCGTTTAGGTAGGTGCAATATTGGCTTGCTACCAGTTCGGGCTGCCCACTTGTTCCATGCCTCACTCAATGCTAATTTGTGGCGCATGTAGCAATCGTCAACCAACCAACAGACATACGCACTCTGATTACGAATGCCATCACAAGATCCCCGCACGCATAATCCCATACTTCACCAGCGATGATGGCGCCCAAGAATCAGCCGTTGGCGGTGTTTTATGTCGATTTGTCGCTTTATTCCTAAACAATAGGAGTAGAGAACTAGTCTGCGACATTCAATCACGCTAACTGCGAAAGGCAACGAATTGGAGAGGTATCATCACAGAGAAGCAGCCCATACTCATGATAGAGTTAAACCATGTCAAATTCAATAATCTACACAACACCCAAAGGCTTGCTGGAAAGCACAGGGAAAAAAATAAAAGACCAAGAAGCACCGGATTTCCATCTCTAGGAACTAACCCTATTTACCATTCTTGTCACTCTTGGCCTCATCGCCAGTTGTGGTGACACCGAGCAGAACACCACCAACCCGAATACCATACCCATTTGAATTTGGCGGAAGCGAAACCCCAAATCGAGAGTTCTTGCCCAGATTGAATCCAAAACCTCGAGAACTTTTGCTATTACCATCACCAGCAGCAGCGCTCACTTTATTAGTCTCATCAAGCCCGTCGCTGCCAGCACCGGCCGCTGTCTCATCGTCACCAAACAGCGGCAGCACCTTGAGCCCCCGTGGAGCGAAGAACCCCTTATTCCATTCCGCCATGATGGTAATCACATGCGCGCGCCGTATGGAATCGTGATCTTCTTCGTGATCTTCTTTCGCTTGTGGTGATGGTGTTGCAGACGAGCTCGTCAATTGGTTCACAAACGTGCTCCAGTCAGCGACATCGACGTTGCGCCTCATCCAAACGTGTTCCGGCTTGGGGAACTGCAACGTCGCCGCGACAGCAGAGTTTGCGTCTGAACCAAATTGTAGATGGCAAACCGCCACATCTCCAGGCAGATTGTCTGCTGATAGGTTTGTTGGCACAGGCCGGCTTGCAATGTAAGCAGAAGCAGCGCTTGTTTCGTTGATTTGCGTCATGGTTTCAAGGTGTCCTATTTCTAGGTATGCATGTTAGCAGACGCAGTGACTTGAAGAGAATGGCAAGACCTACTTGGAACCAAAAGAAGATGATAAAAGGCAGAAGATGTCTGTATGAGAAAAGCTACTTGGAGTAAATTTGAGAGGAGCTTGTCAAGACTTTATTTATGTTTGCTGTTCCCAATCCATTTCGCATTGTGGTGTTGTTGGTGGCTTATTCTGCCTTGCATCTGTATACGTAACATGGCTGATAGCACTTTTGCATAGGTTCTCTCAATAAAACAGCATCTAGAGAGGAAAATGGCCATCTATTGGCGGAGAAAAAGAGGGTGACGCAGCTCTAGTCCCCAGATCGGTTGTATCAACCAGCTACTGGAGGTCTGGAAGCTTTCCCAGCCCGCGTATGCAAGTCAACCAACAACATTTAACAGGCAATGCAACCTCATGTGGCAGGACACTGGATGAGCATTCGTACACCCTACAACTAACAAGGATCACAGAACGTTCTTGTATAGTTATCTGCTGCTTAATCAAAAGATCAAAAATATTGATTGACGCAACTCGCTGACGTTTCCAACTACGTATGACCGAAATCCCTCAACTATCTAAGTACTATCTTCTTTGCTACTGCTGTACGCCTCGTAAAGAGCCTTGAAAGCAGATTGCCTACTAGCCAAAAGTTGCTGCGGGCCGCCATGCTCAATCACCACACCCTTGTCAACAACCACGATACTGTCAAAGTCAAGAATGGTATCCAGGCGATGAGCAACCGCAATAATTGTCGCATCTTGAAACGACGTCCGAATGACCTCTTGCAGAATCTTGTCCGTGTCAACATCCACACTATGATAGTAAACATTAGCAATAGTTTGGGACACAAAAATTTACAAAGTAATGGAAAACTGTCATGTTGGAGACTGTTGCGGAAAACGTACTTGCTCGTGGCTTCATCCATAATGACAATCTTGCTAGGATGCAGCACAGCCCTTGCGAGACAAAAGAGTTGTCTCTGTCCGTGTGAGAAAAAGTCCTGGTTGATATCAGCATCAAGGCCACCTTTGCCCTCAATTACGTCCCAGATCTTGACCCTGCGCAAAGCATCGTGTATCTCCTCGTCTGACGAAGTTCCTCTCGGGTCGCAGTTCTCTCGAACGGTGCCACTTAAGAAAAAGGGATCTTGAGGAATCGCGTTCAAGCGCTCTCGGACAGTTTGCCGTGGGAGCGTTGAAATGTCTATGCCGTCAATTGTGACGAAACCCTCACTGAGTTCAATTATGCGGAAGAGTGCGAGAATGAGAGAGCTTTTGCCGCTTCCACTTCTTCCACAGATGCCAATCTTCTCTCCGGGCTTGATAGACAAGGAAACATGGTTTAACACCGCGGGCAGCCCTTCCCTATATGGGGAGTAGATAGTTATCAATTAGTTAGGGTAAATTGCTGATTTTAAAGAATAATGGCAACATACCTGTATGATGCAGTCATGTTGCTCAACACCAAGCTCCCTTTCTCTGGCCAATTCTCAGGGGCAATTTCCGATTCGGTGGGAAGATTCTCCGATGCTGTTGTCTCCCCGAAACTCTTGACTCTTGCCACAGCTCCTATTGATGTTTCCAAAATCGTCCAGACGTTAACAGCAGCCTTCATGGCAGCGCTCAGACTCATAATATTGTAAAGCGCGATGCCAGCAAACCCAGCACTTAGCGATCCTCGCGAAGAAACAGCAACTGAAGTGAAAATGATGGCCAAAGCGGCAGCCATGAGATCTAATACCAAGTTAAGCCAGCGCTGAACGCTATAGAGGAGATAGAAAGGCTTCTGAGACGAGTTGAGTCGGCGGTCATTGAGTCTAACCAAATCATCTTGCCAAGAGAAGGCACGGATAGTGGCCAGCCCGCTCAGCGTTTCCAAGAACTGTGAATAGATGGGACTTTTCGCTTCCAGATCTAGAAATCGTAACTGGCGAGATGTCCGTAGGTAATACTTTTGAACCGCATATAATGCCCCGAAGAGAAACGGATACGTCAACGCAAGCCAATACGAAGCCGGCAGGATCATGATTGCCTGTGCGATGCAGACAAAGCCATTTGCGGCTACGTTCAAAAAAGCAATGGGGAGCTCTGCATCTATAAGCTGGATATCCTGGCTGAATCTGTTGATGATGGCGCCTGTATCAGTCACGGCAAAGAATGACACTGGAGCGTTCAGCACCGTTGTCAAGAGCGTTGAGTGAAGCGCCTTGCCGGATCGGACCACAATCACCATGAGAAGATGTCTAGCATCTACTGCCAGTGATGCCAGGCCAACGACTTGAAACACCGTATATACTCCAAGATACTTGCCATTTTCTTTTCCAGGATGTCGCTCGTTGGAGTCTCCCCACCACTTGAGCCACAGTTCTGTAGCCGAGAAAGTTAGTGAAAGGTTTGGACTGAAAATGGACGTGTCATTTCTTACCGGGAAGTTTCAGCATCACCACCCACAATAACAGCAGAAAGAAGAACAGGATAGTATTGGGAAGGCCGATGGTCTGGAAATAGTACTTGTATACAGACCTGTCACCGAGTCGCCGTCCACCGTCGTCCATGGATTTGGGAAGCAAGGGTTCCCCCTGTGTAAGAGGACTATTGATCTTGCCTTCGTCCCGAGTATCGCTACTTGCCGAGTCTGAACTTGACTGTTCTTTGTTGCTCTCAAGACCAAAGCGGCTCAGATAACCTCCCTCAGCATTTAGTGCATCGAAAGTGCCTTGTCTTTCAATTTTGCCCTCAGGACCTAGAGCTATAATGTTGTCGGCATGTGGCAGTAAATGAACTATGGGTGTTTTATCAGAAACTATAAGTTCCACAGCGGGATCTGAGAGATAAAACTTACCGGCATGTGTAGCAAGGATAATTGTGGTGCGTTCTGCTCGAAGAAGGCCATGTGCTCCAAACACGTTATCAAACACATGTTTTTGTGTTTCTGAATCAAGGCCACTGAAGACATCATCAAAAACTGCGATTTTCCGACGAGCATAAACAGCACGAGCGATAGCCTTGATGTGAAATTAAGTCAGAAAGTAGCTTAGAGTAGTGTTTTTTTGGCTCTCACTTACAACACGCTGCTTCTGGCCACCGCTCAAAGTGATACCCTTGCTGCCTATAACACATTGATCTCCGTCTACAAGTTGAGCAATATCATCTTCTAATGCGCAAGCCCGCACGACTAAAGAGTACCACTTGGGGTCGTGTGAGGAAAAGCCGGTGATATTCTCCTGGAGAGTCTGGTTCGTCAACCACGGCGTCTGGTCGCAAAAGGCCATGTCTCGGGATGAGAGTAGCACGCTTCCTTGTGCCACCGGCGTCTCGCCCAATATGGCCTTGAGTAAAGTTGTCTTGCCGCAGCCAACTTGTCCTATAACTATGGTCAACTGGGAGGCAGCAATCCTCAGATTGACCTCTCGCAATATCGGCGGTTCATCCTGCTTCCAGCCAAATACACCTTCTTGAATAGTAACAGCGTCAGTGTGTTTTTCTGTAGTACTAATCGCTCTAACTAAACTGTGCTCTTTTAGCTCAATTCCTCCAGAAATTTCATCGTTAGAGGCGCTTAAATCTGCATTCATGCTTAGGCGGCTTAACTGACGACACTCTCTTGTGTCCCGTCGTGGTTCTGTAAGGAGAAACGCCTGGATACGGCCAAAGCAGGCCACGGCAGCGAAAAACTCAGGCAGAGCATGGAAGAGCTGATTCAAAGGCTCAGTAATGAGTGAAAGTAATGATAGCGATGTGAATATCCGAGTTGAATCCAAGACGGTCCCCTGTTTAGCGGCGATTGCTGTGTATGCACCAAAAGTGATGATTGGGGCGAGCGTGTTGGGGGTATACGAGAGAGTGACCACGTAGATGAGCATGCTCCTATAAAGCCCTGCAGCAGATATCTCGGCAAGTCTTAGATTGCTGATGATGGTCGATAGTTTCGTAGATAAACCGGAGAGCTTGACTCCCTTGATAGCCCCAAGCATTGACGATGTTACTCCTAAACTCCAAGTTTTAGCGTGTCTTCATAAATGTTGACTGATTATATGCCAACTAGAGGAAACACTAGCAGGTTGCAGAGAATATTTCAACTTACCCACTCTCTTCTCAACCGCAGACATCCAGTTCTTCTGTGTAGCACCTGTTTGACCAGCAAGAGCGCTCACAGCAACACCACAGGCTTCCATCAACATTCCCGTCAGTCAATTAGTTTTCTCAATAGCTGGATGGGAAAGCCGGCTTAATAAAGAAGGAGGAAAAAGAAAAAAGAGGAAACATACACAGAAAGAGCAGGAGTGGCACCACAAAAGCTGCTCCAACCATGCCGTAGAGCAAGTATAGAGAAATGACAATTTGCAAAAGTGTTGACCATACTTCATGCATCAACGCCAACCCAGCAACGATGCGTTCGACGTCGGTGCTCATGAGAGTAACGGCGGCTGCATCGTCGAGTGCTACTGCGTTGATTTCGGTCGTCTTTCTGTAGATGACGTTGACGAGGCATCCGCGGACCATACTCACGAATCGGTATGTGAGGTGCTGAGACCAAGCAGTGGCGACCTAAACAAGAGAAAAGGGGTGAGTTGTTAGTAAGGTATAACTGGAGTTGGAGAAGTTTTCGTGACAATACTTACGGCAATACCGATAAACACAAGACCATACGCCCCAATGAGGCCGTAGCCGAAATTCTTCTCGCGCTGTGAGCCATCGCTTGGCGTATTCAGGAACTTCAGAAACGTGTTGATCAGGAGAGGCTGGGCTACTGTGAGGGCGACAATGCATATCAGAGGTATGACTGGTGCAACGATGGCCCATTTCAAAGTTCCAAACACGGCCCAAAGGAGGGCATGGTTGCCCTGCTTGGGTGCTAGAACAAACAGGAAGATTGGTTAGCATGAGTTTCAACCCATCAAGGTGATACTGGCAATACACTCACATTGCTCCCATCTTGAACCGAATGATGCCCATAATGATTCGGAACTCAGCCTCCAATCTATCTCAGGCAAGCTTTCAACTGTTAGAACATTAGAGAACCCCGTTCTAATCAGCTTATTCAGCCACCAAAAGAGCGTTCGACTAAACTAGCCAGCCGTCTCCTCTGGCGCGCATCGTCCCTCGCCTGGGCTTATGTACTTGGTCTTGTTAACTTCTTCAAGACCCAGAATGGCGATTTTCAGCCCCAGCGACAAGGTGAACGGAACGGTGATGGATGCGCCATACGCCATGTTCCAAAGGGTCCTTGTCCGAACGGCATCGAACAGTATGGAGAAGAATAGATAGACGTTCAGCAGCATTGAGGGATGAAGTGATTTGGAGTGTTCGTCTAGCGACAATGCCATGAAGAGAAAGCAGTTAATCAAGTATAGCACAGCAGCTGTGATGGAGGCGCTGGTTCTCTGATGGGAATGGATGGCCCAGTATGCAATGATGGCGATTTGAAGAACTCCATACGCCGAAATTGCTGCCTACACCAGTGTTAAACTATTGTATCTATGATCTTTTACATGGTTTCATAGAGAAAAGCCAAGCGGAATCTGAATACGGTTGAACAAAAGACATACCAGCTTAGCAAATCGTAACGCATTGCCACCAACAATACGCCGTTTCTTCCTCAGCGACAGCAGCCGAACCGGCGCGAGCAGCACAAGAATGACAGAAGGCAATATCGAGAGTATGCTCTCCTCAAAGAGCAGAGTAAAGTCAAACACTCGCACGCATTCTTCTACAGCCGGGCCAAACGAGTTTTCGGGCTGTGAGGCGCACGAGGCCGAGATATTCAAAGCCATGATCGGGGACTTTGACCCCCGTTGACGCTGCTAACCTCTGCCAAAAACAAGAATAGAAGCAGTGATTTGCTCTATCTCGTGCGAGATTTGTTGAAGGACGTTATAGTGACAAGTTGAAAGAGTCGCGCAATACGCAAGAAGGAATACACCACCGACGGGGGAGCATCATCTGTCTCACAAACGAAGAGAAAGCCAGCCATAAGGATGGCTAAACGTTAGACTTATAACCTTTTCTTGTCCCATAACGCCCGCTGGGAAGGTTCCATCCCCAGAGTTCGGAATATCCGCTGCTGTGAAAAGCAGCCAGTTAAAGAGGCCCGCAAGAAGGTTGTATGTTGTTGGTCGCAAAAGGCCTTTTGCATCGACATAACCAACCCTTGTAACAACCCAGTCTCGACTCTCTGGGGTTAAGATGCACGCACGGCTGCTTAACCTGGTTGCACGCACCCCCTCCTCTACAAAGCACGCACACACATTCATCATCACAAGTGGTTTGCATCAACATCCCACAGGATTGGATATTGGTTAAGCGAGTGTTGTAGAGTTAGGCCGAGGTGTTGGTTGTTGTTGGTATAATCTCTACGCTATCCCACATCGATGGCCCCTACCAGTGCAACCCAGGTTCCCCTCCGCAATGCAGTCTTGACATCAAAGCCCATCATGTGAAAATGGCCTTTTGAAATCGCATTCGTCTTTGCCATGAAACCACTGCCTGTTTGGAGATGCGAATTGCGCATCACTACGTAGACTCTAGACTCTACATCGAGTAGGGGCACTATTTATACAAAAACCCAAGTCCCAGCCTTGGGAATCTCAGCAAGCATCGACTGTGATGTGAGCAAAAGAAGCATTGTTGTACATCTTCTACTTTGAACAATCAGCCTTTACGGCACCCCATCACATCCCAGCTTAGACCTCCCTGTAAGGGGAGATACCCTTCTTCAGCTCTGCCACAATCTCCGCAGCCTCGTCAGATCCGCGAGCCTCAAAATCATACCGCTTACTTTCGGTGGCTTTGTACACAACGAGCTATTATGGTAAATCCGTTAGTTTATACGTGACCCTTCCGGGAGAGGGGAATAATTGTGATGTTATGCCACTTTAGCTTTGTATGTTGTTTGGTGGTGGGGGTAAGAGAACCACAAAAGCAAGGTAAGGGATTGAAGAGGGTGCAATAAAAGATGGAACCAGCTGATCTGCATAATGGCAGATGCATGTAACAACATACCTTGACATTCGTGGGGTGCTTCCGGGGCACCTTGCATCCAACCACATTGCTGAAATGCACCGTCGTAGTCTTGCCATCATGCACCGCCTTGCCACCAGACGACGGCACGATATGGATATACTCCCCGTCAATCACCAAGATCCTCTCACTCATTCCTACGATCCGCATTGGCTGCTTACGCCAGACCGTGTACTTTTTATAGTTGGCGCTGCTCAATTCGTCTTGCTTCAGAACCTCCCGAGCCAGCGGGTGCGAGCCTAGTACCTGCGTTCGCTTGTACCCCTTTCGCTGCGCCTGGCCGTCCATCAGCGGCATCATCTTCGGCGATGAGCTGCCCGGGGAGCCTGCCATTGCCAGAGGGCCATCGGTGGCAAAGCGTCGCCGGAAGAGCTCCAGGTCCGAGACATTCCCAATCGATGACACGGGGCGGTCCAGCATCACCAACGCGCCGGAACCGGGTAGCCTCAAAACATGGTTCGCCTTATCCAACTGTCTTTTTCGGCACACCAGATCCAACACCTCTGCCAGGTACGTATCTGTCGTAATGTCAACCGTCACCATCTGGCCTGCTGCAATATCCGATGACATGATATGAATCCGGAGTAGCTTCTGCTGGCCTCGTGCCGTATTAGGCGTAGCCGCACGCGCTGCAGGCGCATCTGCGAGGAAGACATTTGATCTATATGTGGTTGTGATGATGGGGTTTTGTCTACGGCGCGCCGGTGGCAATGATGAGCTAGCGATGACTCCTGGTGCACTCTTGGAGGCAGCGGCACCATCGTCGCGTCCCTCCTCGGGGATACTGTCATGTGAGGTCTGTGGCTGCTCCTCCACCTCATCCTCTTGTGGTGTCAAGCCCTGATGAACCTCAAACTCTTCTTCGGTAGCCCCGACGAGGGCAAACTCATCGTAGACTGTCGAGTTGGACCGCATTCTCCCACCACCTCTCATACTGGCATTATTCACTGTAGTGAAGGATGTCAATGGTTTTGTCCGCTCAAAAGGCGGGAAGTCATCATCAACTTCGCCCCCTTCCTCAACCATCCGCAGCGTCCACCAGTTGATGTTACGTTTCTTTGGTGGCAGATGCGGCTCCTTCTTTTCCTCGTTGTATCGATACAAACTAAGGCCAATTAAATCGGCCACGGTAACAGCCCTCTCTCCGCCCTGACCATCTTGGACTCTGGGCCGGATGAGTACTTCGTACGGTTTGCTCGGCGTTTTGGAAAACGGCGCGTAGACGCGAACGGCGAGAGAGCCTTTTGTTCCTTGTCCACTGTAATGCGCAAACTTCTGGAAGGGAATGGTCGATTTACTCTGTTTAGCCTTGAGTGCAGCCGACAGTAAACTCTGGGGCTGAATGACACTCAAAGGCCGAATAGTACTCATCGGACGTGGCGGTGGGAGTGCTTTGAGAATAATGGGAACCTGTGCTTGAGATTTTCTGATCGTGGACTGTCTGGTGAATTTTCTTGGGGGGGTTCCTACAACCTGCTGTGTAGGGGATGCAATGGATGTGATGATGGGGTTCTGCACACCATCGAGAATCGATGCCTCATCAATACTGGCTGCGTAGTCTCCAGTGATGTCTGAAGCTTCATCAGAGTCGTCGTCATCGTCTAATTCCTCCGGGAGTAACTGGGTATCCGCCCTCTTAATGCCCGGCGAGGGCTCCTCATTGATCTTGTCTTGCATTCGCATCTGTCTAGCTGCTGCCCGCGCTGCTTCCCGATGTCTGATCACCGAAGGAACATCATATTCATTCTCAGAAGAGACCTCGCTGCTAGTGACAGTGTCTCGCCGCGCCCTCCCTGACCCAACTGTAAGGGTAGGCTGGGAACCACGTCGTGGTGGTCGAGGCGATGTGCTGCCCATCGGCTGTTTCATATGTGAAGCCTGAATCGGTGATGATCCCGCCCGGTGCCTCACAGGCATCTTGGCAAACTTGATTTGCTGTGCTGCCCGCTGGTCGGACTCGTCCTCACTCTCGTCGCTCAGGTCGCTACTGTCGTCTTCTTCCATTTGCTCCCGGCGCCTGCGCCTCTTAGTGGCCATGCCGGGGCCTACGGTATCCGCACCAGCGCCTGTGAGCATGCCTCCATCTTCGAAGCCATCTTCCAGTGTCAATCCTGATGGTCGCGGTGTCTGGAAGTATTCGGACGCGACGGCTGTTGGGATGGGCGGCGAATGCGTCCGCTTTATGTGCGACGAGTTGGGTCGCCAACCCGAGGCTTTGAATGCAGCCGAATTGAGAAAACTGTCGTTGACGGTGAGCAGCCGCTCGCCTACGCCGTCGGCAATTTCATTAAGATAGCCAGTTCGAAGCTGATAGGATACGAGTCTAGGACGACGAAAGTCAGCCAGTCAGTAAGTCACCATCGGAGTCGCGAGTTTGGGGCTGGGCGGCGCACTCTTCAAGCTGAATGACAGACATGATAAACGGAAATAAATCAGGGTGCTAAGTGTGTCGGAAGAATTAATCTAATGCGACATCTACCAGAGAGTCATTCTGCAAGCATCTGCTTGTGTAACCAAGCAGACTTGAAGGTATTATCAAGGGGACGTGTTTGGAAGTTCAAGAGGTGAGCGATGGTTGAGCTAACAGAGGGCCGGTTTAGCTTTCAGCGTGGGGTAGATGATGGGGAGTTCCTTATCGATAGGCCGGATGGTAGCATAATAAATGGGACTTGCTAGGCGCGGACCCAGCCAACATGCAACCACATGTAAATTGTCGCTTCAACATCTGCGCCGTCACTTCTTCATCAACCTATCAAGCAAGCCAAATTAGTTTCTGCATTCTTTTTGGTTGTAATTCCATCATCCCCGTTGATTAGCCTTGGCCTGAGAATTTACTTCCAGCATGGGTCTTGTCGACTATTCCGAATCAGAATCCTCCGGATCCGAATCCGAAGCCGCACCCAAAACAACGACAAAAGCAGCGCAGCTCAACTCCAAGAAGCCTGCGTTCCAGAAAGTTGTCGACCGTTCCAACTCTGGCAAAATCAAACTAAATCTTCCGCAACCAACGGCCCCCAGCGCGCCACAAAGCGATGGACCCCCAGCGAAACGAGCGCGCACCACCGGAACCAGCGGCGGCCTCTTTGCAGGTTTCAACTCGTTCCTACCAGCGCCAAAGAACGCAAACAAGCCAGCTACCGGTCAGTCACGGCCCGGCGTTCAGCTAAAGACAAGTGCGGAGCCGGGGTTTAGTCGCGATGGTGGCTCTGCATGGGGAGAAAGTAGTGGTGGTGGCGGTGGTGGTGACGATGTGACGACACAGACATCGCAAGGGATGTTTTTGCCACCGCCGAAGCAGAATGCTGAGCCGGCGATACCAGAAGGACAGAAGCCAGCTGAAGAAGTGAAGCTTGTGGGGAAGCCTCTGATGTTCAAGCCATTATCTGTCGCGCGCAACTCGTCGAAGAAGAAAGCACCCAAGCCGAAACCTACGATGCCGACAGATCAAAGTTCACAGCCGAGCAACTCCAGTACAAATCCAATTGCAGCCCCAACCCCAGCTACAGCACCTCCAAAAAAGAAATCACTATTCTCTATGCACGTGGAGGAGCCCTCTCAACCTATGGCAGCCTCTAGCGAGACCGGAGCATACGAACCTCTCTTTGAGACAGCTCAGAGCATAGACCCATACTCGGCAGGTGTCTGGGGCGGTGATCCCCAGTATATGTCCTACGACCAAACAGCAACAACGGCAACAGCGGCGCCTGCTGCTCCGGCGATGGAGTCTCTAGGCAGCATAGCAGACGACATGAACCTCTCTGCGGCGGCCAGGCGCGAGCTGTTTGGTCGAGGTGGAGGCGGCCAGGGAGCGAAGAAGGTCATCAACTTCAACATGGACCAGGAGTACCAGCACAACGAAGAGATTCGTGCTGCAGGCGAGCAGCAAACACATAACCCAGTCAAGGCTATACAGAGTGGCAAGCACAGTTTGAAACAGCTGGTGCAGAATGTGCACACTCAACGCGATGCGCTGGAGGAGAGTTTCTCAAAGGGCAGGATCAATCGCAAGGAAGCATCAAGTAAATACGGCTGGTGACACAGCCTCTCATTATCCATGTTTACAAAATATTTCATGATACCCAATAAAAAGAGGAGGGGTCTTGCTATTCGCAAGGTCATATTAGAACAACACTTGCCATTATTAATTACAGCAAGCTAGTTCCTCAACATGCACACACAATTATCATCAAGTTTGAATGAATAAAGTATATTTATTTCGTCATATCATAATTCATGTTTCCTTTAAAACCATCAAGAAGCCGTCAAGCCGTCACGCCGAGTATATCGCGCTTTTACTCGGATAAAAACTGAGAAGTTGTCTCAGTAGAAGAACAAAAAAGAGGAGGAACCGTCTCACTAGTTGAGATTCCAGAAGAAGAAGAAGAAAGGAGAAGATGAAGAAGGCTGTCCCAAATGAACACAAGCTGATGGCTCCAAACATCAACAGCCAGGTAAAGAAAAGCAGTGGTTACCAAATGATGGTTATGCTTTGATCCACAATATTGTCAAAAAGTCTCTACTGCAACAGTTCTCCCACCGTGCAGCCCCTTGTCTACTAAAAATCCCCACTCCCCACGAGTGATGGGCGATATGTCGTCGTACACATTCGGCGTAAGTGGCCCAAACACCATGGAGCTCCTTTCTGGGCTCATGATGCCTGCGCTGAGGACCTGGTCGATGGTGGAGTGGGTGTTCCAAGGGTGAAGGGCTGCGGGAGATTCATCAGTGGGACGCGCTGTGCGCTCCTCGTCCTCTTCTTCGTGGTCGCCTCCTCGCTCTGCTCTTCCTGCTTCTAGGCCCTTTGTATCCTTGATCTTGGTGGGTTTGACTTCAAAGTTGGTCTGCAATTTTAGCAAGGGGGCCAGTCTTGGCGGCGAAGACGGTTTGCAGACTTGAACAGCGGTAACAGCAACGCCAATCAGATCCTCGTCTAACATGGGATCGTAGAAACTCGTGTTGTAATCCTCCTCTGCGAAGCCGTCGTGACGAATGTGTGGCTCGGCGCATGTCAGCGGCTCTGGGGTCTTCAATGCCGCAAACATGCCTGAAATAGCACCAATGTTCTCCGGCCCGCCATACGCTCGTCGATACATGTGATCCAAGTCAGCAATAGCAGATTTGCTCACGCTGAGCCAGTCGTAGGAGCGAAGGAGGTCAGCCTTGGTGACTTTGCTGCCGTTCCCGGCTAGCACGAAGCGGCGGAGCTCATCAACGGCGTCCTCGAGACGTAAAGGGGAGCCGGTTTTGGAGTAACTTGATAGCGCGCTTTTCAAGCTGTAGAGACGATCGAGAGATACCAGCGTCAGACCCTCAGAGGAGAAGAGGACTTCGTTCTGGATCACGGAACTATGAAACAGCTGGGTTGGCAGGCCACAAGCCGCTGGGCTCACTGGTGGAGAAAGCCAACCATTGCTGAATCGCGGGTTGTATCAGTATATGTATGCTACTTTAAAGTTTTGAAGAGTCCTATATATATCTGTGTGCGTACTCACCCAAGGCTGTACTTGGACCCCGCTCTGCCCAACGTGCTCTTCAGGATTTTCTCCGTCTTCTGGGGAAGGTTGCTGTTATGGAGAAATTGGATGTTGGTAAAATTTGGCGTAAAAGATCCGCCACTGGTATCGGTTGTGGTGACGGAAGATGATGTATAAGGTGTCATTGGAGTCATTGGGGTCATGGGAGGTGAGAGTGGCCATCTCAACCTCGGGCTCGGGAGATCAAACGCAGTCGACATGAAGCCCGGGGACGACACCGTGCTCATACTAGGCGCAGGAGACTCGACAGATCGTGGGGAATGAGAGGCAGCCGCATGCTGAGAAGCAGAACGGACCAACTGCTTTAGAACGGTAACGGGCCCGGAGGTGAAAGAGAAGCGGCTGCTGAAGCTCGAAGCGCTCGGCGGTGGAGAGGCCGGGGTTGTCGGGGTCGTGGTGGAGAAGCCGGCAGATGCAGGGGAGGCGTAAGAAGGAATGGCGGCAGGCAGCTGGTAATCTCTCCGGACGACGACGAGAGTGAGATGTAGGGATTTCCGGGCTAGGCGGCTGGAGGTGTACTCGAGGGCCGGAATGAGCTGTGGTGGGAGGTGGTGGGCGTCGAGAATTGACGGGCCAGCCTCGAGCGGCGAGGAGATGCGTTCCTTGAGGGCCATAATTTGGATTGATTGCAGTCTTCTTGGGCGAATGATGGGAAATGGTCTCGGTGTAGGCGTCTTAGACTGGTACTTGTTGTAGACGCGTGCTATATCCAAGATAAGGAGAGATAGAGGGTATCACAAAGAAAAAGGAAGAAGAGAGAGAGAGAGAGAGATAGTGAACCTCAAAAATGAACGAGAGGTACAAACAACAAGGCGAGTGTCCCAAAATGCCGATTTGCTCCGGTCTCACATGGTCGAGTCACGACGGGCTGCTGCTGCTGTCACCGCTGCGGCACGCCGTCGCTCAGTCGACATGGACCGTTTGCAAACGACTTTGTATGTACGGAGTTTGTCAACCTTATCAAACCAACCACTCGATTACCCGTCTCGCCCACGCAGTTCGACTTTCCTGACTGGGAGGGTGAGGGAAGAGGAGGAGGAGGATGAGTGAAGGGAAAGGGATGGGGTGTGTCGACTATGTGTGGATAGTCTACGAAGAGGGAGTAAGAAAGAGAGGATGAGGTGTGAGGCGGGGAAGGCTGGGATATATTATACAAAGTCACGATTGTGAACTTGTGAGCTGGGTTTGTTGTTTTGGGACAGGGATGACGTCCTGCATCAAGACGGGATGATGGGAGAGTTTCCCAGCCGTCGGGAACCGCGTGGATCGCTACGGACCAAGACAAGCGTTGCAGATGCAAGATGCCCAGGCCAGATCTGCAAAGGGGCTTGAATCCTGAAACAGCTAAAAACAGCTCTCTCTTGCATGGGAGATGTCCAGCCAAGGCGCAAGTTGCAACTGAAAGGTAGGTCAGGACTGCCATGTAGGTGTAAGGCAAGGCAAGGCAGGCGACCCCTTATGCGGGCACCTTGTCATCCATCGGGTTAAAAACAAACCCCATGCGCAATATGTCGGGCGCGTATTTCAATCATCCATCCCATCCATCCAAGGTCCATCCATCCATCCAACCCCCATCTTCTTGCAGACAGCGCTATGCAGGATAGCAAGGGCCGTGCAGTCTCTCCCGCCTTCTATAATAAATACAACAATAACATGAAACATGAAACAACAAGGGAAGAAGAGGAAGAGTGGGCTGGCTGGCTCTCCCATCGGACCTGGCTGGTAGACCCTGTTGAAATCTGACAGTTGGGAAAAAAGTGGGAGAAGAAGGTAAAGAAATCCCCAGAAAACCCCCCAGCTTTTGGATCCGGACAGTCGGTCACCGCCCATCCGAACATCATTGGCCGCTCCTGCCCTGTCCCATCAGTGGCTGTCACCTTTTCTTCGGGCGCTTAGAAAAACATCGCGGGAGCCCTGGCCAATAGCATCCGTGTCCAGTAGCTTGTAAGTGGGGGGTTGTGAAGTTGCTTATTATGGGGTCGTGTGCCTATTTTTGGAGGCGTTGACAGGGTTTTGGTTGATCTCCATTGGCCAACCCTGTAGAGGCTCCTGTTTTTTTGACGCCGGGCCCCAAGACATGCAGTAGTTGCCGCTCTGTGCAGATTCTTTCGATGGATGGATGAATGGATGGATGGATGCTGTTTAGACAGGTTACAGTGAAGGTCCCCTCACCACGTTGGGAATCAAGAATCTGGAGACAAAAATAGAAAACCACGCTTCCATCATCAAGGATAGACCCACACATGCGCATGCATACAAGTAAACAGGTAAACGAAACGAAACGCTTCTCATCTTATTCACAGATGGACGAAACAGCCGAAAAGGGCCCCCCCGCGTAAAAAAAAAAAAAAAAAAAAAAAAAAAAGACACCAGACGAATCATCCACACAAACTGCTGCTACGCCCTCCACATACTGTAGATAAACGCCATCAAAACGCCATCCGTGCCTTGTTCCTGGCCGCCTTGGCCATCCTTCCCCCAGAGAACAACACAACAACACACCACACCACACCTATTAGCTTCCTTGTCTCAGGTTCGTGTATCCATCACAGCAGCTGAACTTTCCTTCCATTTAGGCCGCAGTTTACTAGGCCCAAGGCCGATCTCAACAAGGCTTACTGGCCAGACGTCTACAATATCTGTACACGCGACATGGCATAGTGCAACGTCTCAAAGCAACCAACCCCATCCAAGGCACACCTTGGTTTAGCAAACCCGAAAACTGAGAAGAAGAACTCGCCCTCCAACACGTCAAGTTCTTACCCATGAACGTTTGACGTCCCTTTCGACCTGATACAGGTCGCGTACATTACAGCCTCATCTCAGACCCTATCAGCAGCAGCGTCATTTACGAGGACACATGCTGAATCTACTTTCTCGCCAACACCTCCCCATGCCCATTTCATCTGCCTAATTCTCTGGCTCACCTTGTCTTCTTCTGTAAACTTGAGGTTACCATACATCCTCAATCATGCATATTATCCTTTACATGCCTCTCAAGCGTCCATGTAGAGCACAAGAAGTAATAACTTCTTTAATTCAACTTCTCAACTTCACAGTGTCAAGCCGGTTTTCTGTACTCCAATTCTATGTAGTATCATCATCCTTACACTCTTTTCCATCACGACTTCCTTTCCTCCCCGCTTTGTCTACTCAGGGTATTTCGTTGTCGGCCGTGTCCTCGCATCAATTTCCCTTTAGTACACCTAGGTAAAGATTTTTGTTTTAAAAAAAAAACATGAAAAAAAAAGTAAAGCAAAAAGAACCTGGCTGCAGGCAAATTTGCCCCATGGAAAAAGCGAGCCACTTCTCAATACAAGAAACGAAAGAGTCATTAAAAACGCTTGCCGGACGCCTTTTGCCTCTCCTACGACCCTCGTTGAAATTCGGACCTCATCATCCTTCTCCTCGGTTTCATTCGCAAATTCGTAATCTCGTCGCTCAAAATGATCAAAACGTTTGGATAAAGACCATGTCGCTCGAATCAGTTACTGATTGTACTTTCGGCTCAGTATGAACCTCCAGTATTTGTTCGGATGAGATGCATGAACCCTCCCAGTCTTAACCAGAAATCATTAGTCCAATGTCTCTTTAGGGTTATGCCGTCGCTATGGTGTTGAAGCCGTACGTACCGGAGCCATCATCTTCGACTTCATCGACAATAAGCCTCCTTAATGGAGCAATTACCTCTGTTTCAACACAATTAGCTTCTTAACCACTTCAAGTAGTCTGGCCTTTACGTACCGCCTTGAAGTACCAAGAACTCGGCTTTCTCTTCTGGAGTTGGTCCAGCTTCATCTTCAAAACAAGCACCACATTTACCAATCACGCGCTGCATAATGCTAGCAGCTTCTCGGCCGATATGTGCCCGACGCTTGACATGCGCCTCGCGAAGGTAAACTAGACATCTCATGCCTAGCTTTCGAATGACTTCTTCTGCAGCTTGCCTCTCCTCCAACGTTGACTCGTCCTCTTCGTCCGTGGGATCTGCAAATACCAACTCAAAAAGCTCCTCCTCCACGAACTGCTCGGTGCCATTCCGAACAATACTGTCTGCGTATACCAACAGGAATGGTGCCCAGGCAGGAATCATATTCATGCCCATGGCGCGAATCTCTTTAGCCAAATCTCTGTCAGGCCTCCCCAGATTCAGTGCCGTCTTGAAAAAGTCAAGACACGTAGAACCCTCGGTGCTTTGCAAACTTTTGGCCTGCAAACAAATATGTTGTATCATAGCCTGTGCGTTGTTGGCTGACTGCGTAAACTCAAGATATTTGGCAGCTGCGCGGAGGAAAGGATCGATAGGTTGCGTTGAAATGTCCCCATGTGTATTCCTGCGGAGAGCATTGAGGATGCTCACGTCCATGTGCTCCCCTGTGGTCACCAATCGACCAATGACCCTGCTTGTATTCTCCGGAGCTTGGTCCATTGCAATGAGCTTTTCAACAAAAAGACTACTCAGTTGATCATCTGTACCCATATGAATAATTTGGACCTCGCTGTCTGTCCACGGGAATGGCGGTCCTGGGTGGTATAAGCGGTCTACAGGGCTTCCCACAATGTGCTCAGGACTAAGCTCTGGTTCCAGGTGCTGTAGCAAGTGGTCTATGACTCTCAAAATTGCCGAATATGAGGGTGGGCGGTTATTAACTCGCCGCAGAATGTGGTGCAACATTCGAGCGTAGTTTTGTGGAAGATCCATCGAAGAATCAGCCGCAATGATGCGGAGCAGTTTCAACAGGTAATCATTCGCAAGAAGTTGGGCGACTTCGCGGTCTCCGAGTCTGGCAAACTCAAGAATAGCGCCAAAATACTCGTCCCAAGCTCGAATGTGGATATGAAAGTATCGCCACAGGTAATTAAACATCCTCACCACATCCTCCATCACCGAAATCTCCGAGTAGATGCGAACACCATGCTCGTCTGTTTCACTTTCATCCTCGGTTGATCCTGATCTCAAAGCGGCGGAATGGTATTTTTGAGGCAGATCAATTGATATTCTCTCCAAAGCAGAGATCAACAGCTGTCCCGTCAGCTGACGAACAACTGACTCGGGATTCCGTTGAAGCATTCCCCTTAATGCAGCATGACGGTTACTGAAATAGTCGTAATACGCAAATGCGCAGCCAGAACAACCAAGTACCGCGGATCTGATCATGGTTGAGAATGTCTCAAGATGTGGGAAATCCTTGGTCCGCGTCACCACTTGATCAAAATGAGACATGGCCATTTTAAACGCCAGGTCCTTCAATTTATGAGGCCGCGACTGCTCGTCGCCATCATTCTCCGTTTCCTTTGGCACACCCGGAGAAACTGGTTTGCTCTCATTTAGAAATTTTGCCTGGCCAAAAAGGTTCTGGACAAAGATGATGTGGCTTGGATCAAATAGACAGTGACGCCTCAGATAGATATCATTCTCAACTGAAATATGCTCACTCAGCAGTGGGTCGGTTTCCACACGCATTGGTGTTGTCATCCCCTGTACAGACAAGGCCTGCTGATCCAGTTTTAGAGCAGTAGCACGTTGATAGAAGAGCATATAGGCACTGTAGGTTTTGTCGTACACTACACCATTCGTGTCATATACAGAGCGGTGGTCGGGTCCACCAAAGGTGGAGCTTTCGAGAAGCGCTGGATCCCATGGCACAACGACATCATCATTGAACTCCATCCATCCAGGCCGACCAGCTGATGACGGCCGCTCTCTAATGTAGGAATAGTAGTGACCAGACTCGGCTGTGCCCGAATGAACAAGAACGCCAACCAATTCAAAGATATCTTCACTCTCTTCAGTTACTGAGTCACTAAGATGCTCGATAGTATAGGGCTGTAGGTCGATTGTGGGAGGAAATGAGAAGTAATCGTTGATCTTGTTCCGCTGTAGAGTGCGCAGGTTGAAGTCGAAGCGTTTGAGATGAAAAATCAAATTGTCCGGTATATCCTTCAAGCAAGCTCTACGGTTCATCATCAGTACATAATATGTTCACATTTGTCACTTTTCTCCTTACCGTTTTACTGCATCCACGTGGCGGTCACAAGTCGAGCACTTGTACTTGTTATCTATGTCACACACATGTCCATCAGCAAAAGGTCTGAGATAACTTTACGGTCATTTTTAACTTACCCCCATCCATGATTTCTCCATCAACATATGCTTGAAGACTTTCTTGCAAAGTGCTTTTCCCCTTGATATCGCATTGTATGGCGGAAAAGGGCTCGAGGCGTTCGGAGATATGGTCACATTCCTTGGACTTCACTTGCTGAACGAGCTGTCCACCATAAAATGATCGGAGTGCCTTCTTTTCATCCTCTGCTGTAAGCTGACCTTCCCATCGATCAAATAGCAGATTGTAAAATTCATCCACGTCCATTTGGCTGTGAATGTCAATAGGGGTGTCTTCATAGGTTTTGATAGTGCTGACAACGTGACCAGGATCAACAAAACGGAGATAGCTTTCTTGCATGTAACCAAAAAGCTTTTGAGTTTCAAACAAGAGCTTCTGCGATGCCGCTGGTTTCCGAACCATGACAAATTGCCGGAACTGAGTGTTCATGAAGAGTTGTGTCAGCAACGAGTTCAGGTAGCATGTATTAGATAGGTTTCGCAAGCCAACATAGCCCCACTGAGAACGGATAGCTTTTGAACGGTCAAACTGCCAGGGAAGTTCGTATAGGTAAGGGTCATCTAGACAAATAATATTAGAAAGTTGCAAAGATTTGTAACATATATAGAGTAATAAGTACCTTCCCCGCTTGCATAATACGGCACAAGGGATTCCACCGCGTCGAGCATCATGTCGAACCTATATCGGTCTTGTCTGACTAGACGAAATATGATTTCGCAGAGTTTTGCGCGGACTTCCGTGTTCAATATTACATTTGAACATTGTCGGCCTGGTTGATACGAACGAGGGGGAAAGAGATGCCGCCAGAATAATTGGGAGGCAAGGTCACTTTTGATGTTAGTTCGAGGAATATACTCCAAATGATCATCAAATTACATACTCCGGAAGGCAACTAGACCCAGCCAGTGTCTCATCAATTTGTAGACACAAATGCAATATTGAAACTAGACCTTTGGCAACTGGATCACAAGGCTCTGGTTCGCCGATTTGCTGTCTATAATATTAGCTTGGGGCTGTTTAAAGAAGGGGAGGAGCCGTGATGCATAGACAATCTGACCTCAGTTGATGCGAGCTGCACCAAAAGCTCGCAGATCTGCTGCGACAAGAGGCGGAAGTCAAACTCTGCAGGTAACATAGTAGACGCCTTGACAAGAAGGAATGGGAATACATCAAAGTATTCATGGCATTGATCTGGCAGCTTGACAGCCTCAATAAGAAGACTGGTGATGATTGGCCAGAAATATCGAACCAAGGCGTTGGGTGGTAAGTGATTTGCCTGCGACGTTCCAGCCATCACAGCCTCGGTATGATGGCGCTCAGCCTCTACCACACTTTCAATTTGGCCAATGACCACTGTTCTCAAAGCCTTTCTACCATCAAAGAGAATAAGCCTTCGGATGATATTGACGAGTACCTCGTTTGTTGAAATAGTCTCCCAAAATTGCGGACGCAGCAGGCTAAGCCGCATTATTACAGCCAGTGTGCTATTTATCAGAGCGATGGCATCCTCATCTACGGCTTCCACTGCAGTTGAAAGTATCGAAACAAGGCGATCTGCGGATGGAATCTTGGAACTGTCCAACTCACTCAGGTTTGCCACCCCATAAGCTTCTATTGTCATCATTATTATCGTTGCGCCTAAACGTTCAATTAACATAACTTACCTTGAAGAAGGTGCATAAAGGAGCCCATTAAGGAAGTCATTAGCTCAACCTGCAGCTGCGCTGTGATTCCTTCAAGCAAATTTGCATCTGAGATGGCATGAACAATTAAGCTCAGAGTCTTGGTCATGGCTGCCTCAGAAGATATGTTGGAGAACTCATTTTGTCCAATCCCACGAATCTTGGAGGAAGTTGTTATGCGAGCTGTGTCAGTATACTCAGCCAGTGCATGAACGGTATATAGCGACTTGAATGGCTGTCCCGGGAAAAAGACATCATTGTAGCAAGTTTGGTCGTTTTCAAATAATCCAATGATATGTCCATCAACCGGAAGCCTCACAAGGAAGGTGTAGATCTTGCAATTGGTCAGCTTAATAGTTGTAATGACCCACTCACGAGAATACATGCTTACCTCCTTTGCTATTATGTCATTCATACTCAAATACGTCCACATTTCTTGAAAATGCGACAATATTTCGATTTCCAAAGGTGACGAGCCGGGTTTAATCCGGACTGGCGTGGAGGTACCACCCTCCTCTCGCCTGACTAGCATAAGTCCATCGTAAACGTGCAAATCCTCTAGGGATTTGCAAATATCGTCCTCTGAAGGCAAAAATGGGCGGCCACGATAGTAAACTCGATAATTGTCAAATCCGGTTTCTCGTCTCAGGCTAGCCAGAAGAGATGCCGCTGTGTTCAGCTTGCCTATATTGAGCGGCTTGACATCAGTTTGAAGTGTTCCATCAAATGACTGATATTTTAGTTGGACAGGATCGCCTTCAACTTGATGAGGCTCTTGTGACATCAATGACCTCAGATCCGGTGCAGAGAAACCTGGTTCAAGTTGGTGTGCTTCTAAAAAGAATCGCAAAAGTTGCAGAGATCGAATGAAGATGCGCTCATGCTTTTCTATCTCCTGTTCAGTGGCAACTATAACCATAGGCTCATCATCGCCACTAGAGGTTCCATCGCTAGAGGCTTTGATGTGTCGTGCAGCGCCTTTCAATTGTCGCAAACAGCGGTTAACCAGCATAAGGTGGCCTTGCCTGGCACGGTGACAAGGGTATGCAGCAATTGTGCGACTCTTCAGATACACACCAACCGCGAGAGTATTGATGGCCAATCCAGCTAAATTATTGTCGTCCCCCTCGAGAATGATTCTCCATAGTTGCTCAATACTGCTTTGCGCCACCAATTCTTCATCATCGAGAGCAAAGTCAGATCCCCCGTTGACGTCAGAGAAGACTTGTTTCTTAACAAATTCCAGCATGCCTTCGCAGAAGTATGCTGATGGAAGATTCGGTAGGTAGTGTAAGAAACATGTTCGGAGAAAGGAATTTTGGGAGGTTGCTCTCTTAGAGATTTCAATGATGATGTCCCAACCTGCTTTTCTGTCTTCTGGACATGGACTTTTTGTTCCAACTAAAATGTCCCAGAGTCTCGCACCAATGTCCTTCGTGACTGCCCCAGGCTGAAGTTGGATGACATTCGTGATGAAGTCTCTTCTGGGTTGGTTAGTTCCTCCAGAGAGCACGGCAGAAACGCCCGCCATTTGCCCTGCCTCGATGGCGTGTTCCAATTCCTCCACAATAAGCCTGGCTAGATCATGTCGTTCGATGAGAATCTTCATTTCGCCCAGCGCGGCGGGGCGTACAGCCATTGAAAGGCACCAAAGACTACCAAGAGTAGTAGGAGATTTATCGGAAATATCCTTGATACAACTCGAGTAGAGTTCACGGCGCCCTTGAGGGTCTGGTCCGTGAGCTAGGAGCTCTTTGAACTTTTGCATTACCGACTGTTGCATTTCTGGATATGCGACTTGCGATCCAGACGTGCAAACGGAAGATTCCCGCAATAAGCGAAGGCAGATACCATACGGAAGAAAGGTGAGCGCTGCGCGATCCGTCTGGCACTTTGCCATCAGCTCACGCAAAACGTTGTCCCAGAGCATCCGCATGGCAGGGTTAAATCCTTCAATGGGGAGCGTCTTAAACTTTCCGCACAGGTTCAGCAGGCCGGTATAATCAAACAGGTTGGTAATTGTAGCAATCATCCGCGTAAGAGCATCTGCGACCCTTGGGTCCTGACTGGTTGTGATGTCATGCCATAAGCGATCAGTGTGCTCTGCACGATATTTCTTGGTAATAACCAAGAACCCTATTATGTTGGCACTTTCAACCATGATCTCGGGGTGGCAGTTTGGGCCCAAAAGGTAATCAATCAGGCTGTTCTGGATGAGGCAATCTCCAAGATGATGGAGGAAAGCAATGTTGTGCTCTTCAATCGAGTCGCAGAGTCGCTTCCAAACAGATACGAGATCACTACACATGGTGGTTACAGCCATCACACGCAGCTGCATTTGACTGGATCGAACAAGTCTCCCTAATATCTCAAACTTCCACTCCCAAGCGATAGCATCAGCAGTGCTTGTGGGAGCCAGCCTAGGGTGCTTCTGTCTGTGTTCCTTGATTACCACGACGGCAGTCTCATGGTCACTCTGAAGACAAAAGCTTAGCATGTCAGTCAGTCCTTGAATTTGGCAGGAGGCTCCTTCGCTATTCAAACAAGCGACATGCTTCTCAACCATGATGGCAAAAAAAGAAGAAAGCCTATCCCAGATCTCATGGCCAAGTTTCAAGCGCTCTTTGGCTCTTGGGGCATCATGTTGCCCATTGCGAATGATGCGACACGATTCACGCAAACAGTCGTTCAAGATCCAAAGGACTGGAGCTAAACTGTCTGCCATTTTTGGTAATGCTGGAATGAGTTCCATTATGGATGTGGCTAGTCTTCCCAGCCAGTCAATGCTCCCGCCGGGCTTTGTCTGCAGCTGCTGGGCTAAGACTGAAGCTTCATCTGGGCGAGTTAATGCAGACTCTGTCACTTCGGCGAGGTCATCTTCCAGAGTCCAACTCTCACGTCGTGTCAAGGCATGCAGCTGCTGCAAATACAGTATAGAGAAGAGTAAGGGGCGCTGGGGGTCGAGTGAGTTGAGGGTAAATTGTAAATCATCAAGGGTTAGACAGTCAAGAGCAACAAACTTTGCTGTTAGCTCAGCAAGGCCATAATAGAGATTCATGGCTGATGATCGGAGGGCTGGGAACTTGATTACAGAAGATCTGAATAAAGTCAACAATTGCGTCCTGTGTTGGTGCGCTCGAGTTACTACACACCTTCTGCTTACAAGAGCGCTGAAGATCTCTGGGAAGGTGAGCCATAGCTCTCGATTTGTTCGGCAAGATTCTAGAACCGTTTCAGGGTCTGAATGCTTTGCAAACTTGAGAAACAGTCCAAGCCAGACTTGCACCTGTTCTAGAACGTTTGCATCTATTGACGGTTCTGATAGACGTTAGAACATCGTCTACCATAAATATAGGGGTTTTGCTTACGAGTTGAGATGTATTGTGCTAGACGATTCACCGTCTCACTCAACGAGTCCTCGGGGTCTTTGTAGGGAAACTGGGGGGTTGGATCAGCCAATGCGATGTCCCCTCCACCAATGTCAACTCGGATATGTGGTGCGTCTAGTGACATATCATCTTCGACATCAATATCAGTGTCTTCTATTGCAATAATTTCGATGGGAGGGCTCGCAGAAGTAGACGAGGGGGACGGTGACAATCCCGGAGCTGGTGCCATGTCAACCTCTGGCTGTTCTACACTTTGCTTGAGCTCTTCTGACTCGCAATTTGCAAAGCCAGCTTCAGTATGTGGATGTGGCATGGTGTGAGGCTCCTCGGGCGTGGATGTAGATGCGGATACGGATACGGATTCGGGCTCACTATGCTGAGCGTGGCGAAGATTTATAGTAACCCGACTCGATGTAGGAGGCTCACTGGGAGAGCCTGAAGAGATGCGTTGCTGCTCTGGTGTTTTTGGAGGATTTGACTTGTTCTCAAGCTCGGGGCTCTTGGATCTTCCTGGTGCTGACGCATCCCTTTTTGTTGCAGAAGAGCTTTCAGGAAGTTGCACCATGGGATTCACGGTTTGTGAAGAAATGGTTGGTGATCCCGAGGCCGAGGTTCGGCGGCGCTTGCGCGAACAAGAGTCGCTATCATCAAAAGGGTTGGGCCGAGTCGAGCTGGGCTCTGGGGAAGCGGCAGCTTCAGGAAGGTCGGTTAAGGTCGATGTTGGATCCATCTGGCTGGTGCAGAAGACCGTAATGGCACGAAGCCTGGAGGTCCAGAGACGTCACGACGTCGCGAGGGCCGTCCGGGCGGCAACTGCAGAAAATTAACATGTGTAGTTGGGATAAGAGCTGGCCGCGAGTGCGAGTCCGTGGCGACGGGGACAGAATAATCAGATTGCTGGCTGTAAGTATATACAGAATCTGCAGACGAGGCGATTCAAACCATCCTAGATAGACGATCGAAATCAAGGTGAGGTGGGATTTGGAGAGCACGCATTGGAGAACGCGATGCTTGTGTGGAACTGGCAAGTTGCCAGGCACTATAGGTAGGTAGGCACCTAAGGCTAGACGAGGGGTAGCTGTTGGCCTGTAGAATGGTAGGCTGCAGCCTGCCCATCTTCATACTACGGTGTATTGCCAGTGCCTGCAAGGAACCCAGTACTTGATGGGCTCTGCTACTAGCAGGCAAACACTGTTTGACAGGTATCGCGGTGGGCTAAACGTTTGGTGGGGGAAGTGCTATTATTAGCGGCTAGAAGCCATTCACCACTCCCGCCCCCTGCAAATTCGATCCCTCGGGTACCTGTGAATGTCTCTGGCTTCGTTAGTGGGGTACCTGGTCAAAGAAGCCAATATGGTGTCATTATGTCATGGCCAAACATTGAATCCAAGGAAACGGATTTTTTATTTAGCCTACATCTTCTGCACAAGCAGCTGGAATGAGATGCATGCAAAAGAAATGTACATCTCTACACAGGTAGGTAGGTAGGTAGGTCATGTAAATAACACTTGTGAATTGGTCTTAAGGTGCAAGTTTTGGGTGTGTTGGCAGCACCAAGGGCAAGGGTACCAAGAATACTTAAATACCTAAGCAGATTGATACAGGCAAAGTTTGTGATTTTTTGGATTTTTTTGGATTTTTTTTTTGCAAGATTGAAGTATTGATAGGTATTGCTCGCAGATAACAGAATGAAAACTTAAATTTCACTGCTATTCGGCTTGGGACAATGTTCTAGTCAGTCCCATGGATTGTTTGCCAGGCGGCTGCCAAGATCCCAAACGCTGGCCTGCCACGCGTTACGGAACAAACGGGTGGCTCAACCATGCACACACATACCAACACTCTTGCGTGTCTAGGAACCTGTCTTTTTGGGGAATGGTTCAATGACACAAAACGAAAGAAAGAGCTTGACGGGCACCAAGGCGGGCTAGATCGTTTCCCTGTTATTAATTCACATCCATTTCCTGCGATAGGGAAGCAGAAACTAAAGGCAGCTTGCATAATACCTGCACACCTCAGTAACTGATATACTGAATCCATCTAGGGTCTTGAAGTAAAGTCAGACGATAAAACTTAAAAGTACTACACCATAGTGCCATTCATGCAAGGATTCTTCATGGTCTGACGACGACTCCGGAATATGGCAATTCCAAGCCGCCCATCTACTAAGCCAAACGTTAAAATGTAATACGCCTCGGCAATAGGCGCGGGCATAACAATGGGGATGTTTGATGATCTGGATAAGTCGGCACAGGAAAGAGCGAGACAGGCAGATGGTGGGGTTCATTTGCATCATCGATGACGATGTAATGTCGCGAGCTTGTCAACCCTTGAAGCGTATACGAGCAGCCCTATGCTTGGATAATTTAATCAGCCGATTGTACAAAGCTGGGCTTCTGGTATTTAAAGTGTTACAATTGAGAAGCTGCACCGACAACACTCTTCGATACTCTCTGTTCATCCATCCTCTCACCAAGGCCGTCTGAATCACGACACTTCAAAAATACAACATTCAAAATGGTTACTCAACACGGCGACGACTGTGAAATCCCCTCTCATCACCGCATTCACAAGTATGGCAATCATCTTACACATATCTCCATTCATCTTGTCACTTCATCGCAAAATCTCTGCTAACACGCGTGCCAAGGCCAGGAGCTTGGCTGCCGGCCGATCATCGCATCCACCACCAATACCTCTCCAATGTCACTTCTCACATCGACGCCCATCCCGATAAACAACTGACTCCTGCCCTTCAGGAGTTCAAGGAGCTCATCGAAGGGAATGCTCGCGTATACATGTTCTTTGTCCAGATGTTTGATGAGGTTCCTCGAAAGCATCCGTATCTGCGCGATCCTACTGGAACTAAACAGATTCGCAATTACAAGCATATGCTACAGGTTCTGAATCATATTGTTACCAGGGCGCCAGAGTGGACAGAGGCAGCCGAGAATGTGGGGGTGGTAGGAGTTCCGATGTGTGCCATTTTCGATTATCCTATGGGAACGCCGAGGTATGCCTATCTATTACTGTTTCTGGGCTCTAAAGATGGATTTCCGAATAATGCTAACGAGCAAGTAGTGGACATGCAGCGTTTTTGGATCCAGATGTCAACAAGGCTCTGAAGAAGGTGTTGAACGAATGGGGACAATATTTACAGGTGCGTTTATCCAATCTAGAGCTGTTGGGGGGTTTTGTAGTGTCGGCGAGATGGAACTAATGAAAGGAAAAGTCACCCGAGTCCGCAGAAGTTTTGGGAGACCATACCTTGGGCTGGTTTGGCCAAACTGGTATCAATGATCTTGTTCAAGTTGCCAATGCACCGTATAAGTCAAGCATGAAGTTTGAAGACATGTTTGTTTGCGAACCAAGTGCAAAGCACATGGGTTTCAAGTCTTGGGATGGTATATTAAGCCTTTTTTCTCCTTGCATATTATGATTCAACACACTTAAACACAGACTAATCACAAATTTAAATAGATTTCTTCACACGAAAAGTACACGATTCTGCACGCCCAGTTGCCGCCCCTGCCGACAACTCAATCATCGCCAACGCATGCGAATCCAAAGTCTTCAATCTAGCGCACGATGTTAAACTCCGCGATAAGTTCTTTGCCAAAGGCCAACCCTATTCCCTTCTCGATATGTTTGCCCATGATCCCCTCGCCCACGAATTCATCGGCGGTACAATCTACCAGGCCTTCCTGTCCGCTTTATCATATCACCGCTGGCATTCGCCCATCTCTGGGACAGTGAAACGTGCCTTTGTCGAAGACGGCACATATTTCAGTGAGCCGCTCTCGGAGGATGTTGGCAATCCAAACGTAAAGATTGATACCAGAGGTATCTCCGCTGCTCAAGGGTACTTGGCTGCGCTTGCGACCAGGGCGATAATAGTCCTAGAGGCAGACAATCCCAAGATTGGACTGTTGGGTTTTATCGGTATTGGGATGGATGAAGTGAGTACTTGTGAGATAACAGTGAAAGAGGGTCAGCATATAAATAAGGGTGATGAATTGGGCATGTTTCATTTTGGTGGATCAAGCCATTGTCTGATATTTCAGAAGGGCGTTAAACTAGAAGGGTTTCCTGAAGTGGGAAGGCAGGAAAATGTTCCTGTCAGAGGACAGTTGGCTGTTGTGAAAGACTGAAGCATGTATTGGCATATAGATGTTTCTGCATTGTGATATTCTCACAGATGAGAGAAATATTTACAAGGTAAAGTAAATCTTTAGAAAGTCATTTGCATATAAATTGGTGTCCAGCGATTCATTAACCCATTCTTCGTCAGTTTACTGCACCACCCTTACGCCACCCTAGAGTAAAATGTTGACTTCCATGGTTTGTGACTGCCAGTATATCCAACCTCATATGAACACTTTTAGGGCTAGTTTCTCTTTGTTCATTTTTGCAAACTTGAAGTAAACACATATAAAGGGATTCGTAATTGCATTTGGGCCTTAACCAGGTGAGTCTAAGTTCAAGGAGTCAACGCCGATTGCGCTGCTTTTGGTGCCCTGCGCTTTGATTCAATCAAATTCACAGAAAAATAATCTTCTTACCATAACGAATACTTCACTAAAAGTGCACAAGGAAGTTTAAGATTAGTAAATTAGAAAAACTGATGGTGTTTCAAGTTTTCGAATAAAAATGTTATTAAGAATTTAGGTGCATAGGTACAAGTCAAGCAAGGTGGTGCTAAGTCACAGCGTGCTGCTGTTCGGCACCAGTGGTGGGGGAATGTTCTGTGTGATCATGGGTGGCAGAAAAAAAAGCAACCTTACTGGAATCAATGCGCGTGCGTGTACGTTTACTGCTCAGCGTTTACAAAGTTCTCATCGCCATAACCTCGAGGACACATTAATTCATACACACTCTCTTGCCTTTTTTCGACAAGACTGTAAATATCGCTCATTGATACTGCATTGACAACATCTCTGGCCATCTCTCGCAAATGTCTGCACCGGCACAGCAAGCAGCAGGCCGCAAAAGGCTCGTCCACCAGCTGGATACTCCACTCTCCACCACAGCCTGGTACTAAACCATCTCAACTACCATTGTTTGCTCGTCTTACTGACCGGAGATGTTAGGCCTGAGATATCTTCAGATGATCAAGATGCCATTCTAGAGCTGTTATGCAAGTATGTGGTGCTCTCACTTGTTTCCTAGTCTTCTACTGTGACGAGGTCATGGAACGGGACTCCTAGACATGTAGCTCAAAGCGTAAACGGTTTGCCCAGTGCTAATTCAAATACATCATAGCTTGTTGGGACCTATTGGACACCATCGTCGCTCCCATATCAAGCCTTCTCGAGGTAAAAGGGCTGCCAAGAGGGAGAAGAAAGCAAAGGCCAAAGATGCTCAGCCAGAGCCGGCCAAAGAGCCGGTAGCCACGCCACTTAAGCCTGAACTCTGCGCCAGCATTGATGTTGGCTTCAACTCCATCAGCAGAAAGCTAGAGACATTTTCCAAGACTACCAATGGCCCCAACTCATCCGATCCAAAAGACTCTGCTAAGCCATACACGATGGTTTTTGTCTCTCGTGGAAACCAGACATCCACCTTCAACTGCCATTTCCCTCAAATAGTTGGCGCCGCCACGAAAAACTGCTCATTAGACGACAAGACTCGACTGATTGGATTCTCCAGACCAGTTTCAGACCGGATTAGCAACAGTCTTGGCGTTTTGAGGGTTTCATCGATTGCGATTACCGAGGATGCCCCCGGAGCGGAAGCTCTCTGGGCTTTTGTCAAAAAAGCTGTGCCCCCGATTGAGGTCCCATGGATATATGGGAAGGATGTTCACTACAAGACGACTAAAATCAATTCAATAGAGACGACAGTTGGCGAGAAGAGGGTGAGGTTAGTTTGACGTATTGCATCTCGGTAGCATTTCATGAGTAGCGCTCCATGTAGTTGGCTTTACCGACACCTTTCTCCACCATGACGACAAAAGGCTATACGAGTCAAGGCTTTGGAAATATAAAGATATAGCATTCAAATACAATCAGCGTGTCAGTTAGTGAACATGTCCGCCTAGCATAGGCTGGTAGTGACATTTTAGTAGTTGTGTTAAAGCTTTGCCACCGGCCAGGTGAAGTAGTTTACATAATAATGCACCCTCATAACTATGAGTATCACGTCATCGGCTAGAGAATATAAGGTATGTACCGAACGCACGTTAATGAACTCCATGGAGCGGGAATCAGTGCAGTCGATTCCCAAACGGAGCCTGGCAGCTGGTTGGCACAGTTCCCAGCTGCACCTTCCGTGCCTGCCTTAACACCCCCCACAAGCTTTTCCATCTGCCCACCCAAATGCTGTCACTTCACTCTCTTTCTTTCCAGCACCTCTCACTGTCACTTTTCTGTGATTTCCACGCTTTAGTCAACAAAAGCGATGCTTTATTCAGTTCAAGACTGCATCTCTGGACCGCCATCTTCGGAAACTTGAGCTGAAAGAGTTAGCAAAAGAGACTTCTTCCCCCCTCTTGGTTTACCAACGGCATTAATTGCAAAACAATCAACCTCATTTGAACTTAAATATAGGTACTTGTCCACCACAGTGAGGGTCGACGGGATTCCATACATCACCCGTCAACAGGTACTTACCTACCTATCACACATCCTTCAGACTTCAGACTTCAACAATTGAGATCACCGACAACTATTACCAACTGTGATAGAGACCAGAGACGGAAAACCATGAGTGGTGCTGGGTATAACGACCCAGAAAAGCTGGCAGCTGCTAGAGAACTCAATCGCAGCTTCAAATCAGGCGATTTCGGTTCTGTCCCCAAGAAGAATAGGGGGCAGCCCATATATAAGCATGTGTACAAGGGTAGGTAAATCATTATTCTGTATCAACAACAGTTACTCATTGAAGATGGATAACAGCAACACGGTCGGCACCACCGCCGAGTCAAAGGGACTATTCGGGTGGAAAACCACAGCATTGCCAAGGGTCCTTTGTGTAAAGCCAGGGCTTGCACTAATTGGAAATCAGGGGCTGAGCTTTCTACAACGCCAGGATGGCCCCAGTGACCAAACTCTCCCCCAAACAACAAAAGGTACGGCCAACTACGCTTTGAACAAACTGTGGGGGTGGAAGTCAACCAACTGTCGTACTAATTATCAACTATTTCTGTTTAGTAGTCCCAGACAATGCGGTGACCATTAATGCCGATATTATGGCAGCCGAACCGGAAAAGACAAGCATTGTTGTGACAGAAGCTACGGGGAATGATCAGCATCAGATTTCTATCGCCGACAGTGTTCCCCAGAACTCCATCGTGGCCAATTTTTTGAGGATCGTGTCTAGGGAAAACCAGCACGGTCAAGACGTTGAGGAAATCACAAAACGGCTTTCCATGTCAATGACACTCAGAGATCCTGAGGAGAAGTCTGACGAGAAACCCTCCAATATGTTGAAGGCTGTATTCGCAGATATTGCGCCAACAGCCAGGAATGAAGCTTCCAAAACGTCGACCCAAGACAACGTGTCTGAAGTCAAGAACATGAACACCCTTGCTTCTGCGCCTGTCGCTGATATAGAGCCAAAGACTGGGCTTGCGTCCTCGAGGTGGGCCTAATCAGAGAGTGTTTTGTTGAGGTAACGATGGGTAAATTGATCTGTGTCAGGCTGTTCATTGACACTAGGCGGCCAGTGACACCCGAGAGCTATATTTTGTACAGGAACATAACCATGTTGATGGCGACGTTTTGATTGATTAACAAAGTTAAACGACCTTTGAGGCAAAATGGCATACTCTTGATATGGATATTCTGTTGGCGCAGCTGATTGTATCCAAATTGAATCTATCACCACCTTGGCCAAGTTCTCCCAGTACGTGATCAGAACACTATGTTGATACAAATAACATAAAGTCTATAATGTATTGTTGAACTTAATCACTGGAGCTTGTCTAGGGAAGATAACAAGAACTAGTGATTGATACATTTTTCTTCCATCAAAAGACGCTCCAGTTGGGTTATCCTTCCATTAATATCTAGCTGATCATCTCGGTTTATTTTGACAAGCCCTTCTCCAGTAACTTGACCCCTTCCCTTACCTTGGGAGAAAAGTGTTTTTTCAACAGTTCCCCCTCCCAGACTGTAGCCGCAAATGGGTTACTTCCCTCGACCGAATCACTCATGGGCCTGAAACGACCATCGCCTTTGCGTTCCTCAGTATTCCACATACTGCTAATCTTCTTGCCGTGAGTATGCGCAATATCGTTGAGAAGAACGAGGACCGCTTGACAGGATTTGTCGGGAAGCTGGAGGGCGGTGCTCATGAGCTGCTTGCTGAAGGCGGCGAGGCGCAGCGGTGGTACGGAGCGAATGTTCCAGGGGGGCAGCAGGATGGCTGTGAGGGAGCGGAGGAGCAAGACGGTTGTTGTCTGGACGTTGATTCGGGAGGTGGCGGATGTGATGTTGGTAGGGCGCGTAAGCTCCAAGTTGGGGTGAATGGAGAGACGAAGTAAGGACGTGTAGAGGTGCGTGGTGAAAAATGATAGGTCGAGGTGGAGATCGTTTCGGGAGTTGTGGGCGTCCTGGCCTTCAAGCAGGGCAAAGGCTGTTACCGTGCAAAGCAATGCTTCGCGGGTCACATTTCGCATATTATCCGTCTCATCATGTTCGTCATTGTCCGCCTCCTCAGCAGCCTCCTCTTCCTCCTCAGCGTTGTCGTCACCATCCTCTTCACTATGCCGGATCAAGTCCTTGAGAGCTTCGAGAAGATCGCCAAAGAAATCCTGGTTGATAAGATGCGCGTACTTGGCCAGACCTTCCAGCACAGCACCCATGAGATGAGGCGACCTCTGTTTGAGGATGCGGAAATATGTGGCAAACACGAGCTTCAACGTCTCGGACTGCATTCGCTCCCGTTCCTCGTGGCTAACCAGCGCATCGGCATTGGCCATGTCCTTATCGAGAGCTTTCTGCTCCTTAATCGATTTCCGCAGTCTCTTTGTGCGGAACTCCTTCTTGAATTTCCTGGGCCTGTCTGCCATATCCTGCTCTACTGTATTTTGCGAAGCCTTGCCTGCAAACTCGGATAAGACACGCAGACTGAGGAAGACGTTCAGGACACTCTGGTCAATCTCGTACTCTCGGGACTTCATCATCTTTGAAAGGATGGAAATCGCATCCAGACTTGGCCGTCCCTCTTCATCTTCACGAAACAGCGTCTCCAGCGCTTGCAGACATTTGTTAGCATCTGGCCCGAGATTTCTCCTGCTGAGCTTTCCGATGAGGATTTTGAGGAGGTCCGTTCGAAAGTTGAAATGGGGCACTGATGTCGTCAAGGTGCATGCACATGTTATCGCGACGGAAGAGAGACTCTGGCCTCCTCGAAATGGCTTCGTTTCCTGCTTGGCGCATCGTGCCAGTTCTTTGATGTAGTTTTGGTAACCGGATACCAAGGCCTGCTCGAACTGCCTCGTCCCGCGAACTTCTTTGGAAAGCTTCTCTTTGGAGGGTTCCTCTTCTTGAGGCCGTATGCGATATCCGGGAATGATGTCTTTGTAGACTGACATTTGCGTCATGAGAGAAAGCATCTGAATGGTGGGAAGGTCAGACTTCCCAAACTCAACAATCGTCTTCAAAGAGGCAATGTTTTCCTCGGGATTCTCGTTGATAGAAAAGGCCAGCCTTGCCAACTCCTCCTGAGCCTGCAATATCCTTTGAGATTCGGGGATTATGGGCTGCTCAGGTTCGGCCTCCTCTGGCTCAAACTCCATCTCATCATCATCATGCTCACGTCCCTCGAGCCACTCAGTGTCACTCTCAACTGACTCTGCATCCTCGCCGTCCTCATCAAGTCCGCGTAGAATCTCTAGGCGGCCGTCAGCCGTCTTGATGGGAAGTTTTGTGCTCTCTTTTTCCTTCTTCTTTCCTTTCCGTGGCCGAGACTCATAGCTCTGCTCCAAATCCCAGCTGGAGGCTTGCTTAAAAAAGGCCTTCTGAGCTCTCCTTGAAGAATTGGCTTGGGATGCCTCATCATTGACCGCCTCATGGGCAACTTTTCTCCTTTTTGAACCAGTCACAGTCATATTTGCGATGTTTTCCAGACCCTTCAACCTAAGATGGGTTTTTTTCTTCTCCAGTCATCAGTCAAGCTCGACTGTTGGATCGCCAATGCAGACAAAAGGTGGAATTTCGTCGCCCGAAGATTTGCATCTGCCAATCAGATGTTCGCATCTCAGCTCACCGCCAAAAATTTCCGCTTTTTCTGCCACATTTTCTTTCAAGACAACCAGCCAATGCCCCTCCAAGCCGGGATTTTGGGTGCCTTTTTTTCCATTGCATTTGAAAGCGCCAGACAACGTCCAAATTCGATTGCGGAACCACCGTAATCACAATGGGTTTCACAAAAGCACCGGAGCGGGCGCTCAAGGCGGCCAATAAGCTCAAGCGACAAGAACTTTACGTTGCGCACAAGAAAACCAAGGACAAGGAACGGCACGAGGAGCGCCATCGCCGAAAGAAGGAGGAGAGTCGGGACCCGGAGGCTAAGGCAGCACGTCTCGCAAAGAATAGGCCGCTCACGCTCGACCAGAAGCGAGTTTGGGACGATGTGGACGATGATAGACTCGGTACCGTTGTGGATCTGGAGAAGCTGAAGAAGCGACGCATTGAACAGGCCGAGATTGAAGAGCAGGCAGCTCTAGAAGGCGAGGCTGCGAATGAAGATGACGATGACGACGACGATGATGATAGCATGTTAGCTTCAGACGATGAAGACGATGAAGCGCGACAGGCCGAATTGGAAAGACGACGGGAGAAAAGAGCTCAGAGGGAAAACAGCATTGCACCCTCGACCACGAGTACGAATCTCGACCTCACACCATCATCGCTTGCCCTCAAGTTCCCTACCCTCTTCAACGATGAGCCTCCACCTCCGCCAAAGATTCTCATCACTACGTCTCTCAACTCAAACTTGCATCAGGAGGCAAAACTTCTCTGCACCCTCTTCCCCAACAGCAATTATATTCCTCGCTCAGCCCACAAACACGGCCACAAGTACTCATTGAGGGAGATTTGCAAATTTTGTATCAACAAGGACTACACAACTGTCATCCTTCTCAAGGAGGATCTCAAGAAACCCACAGGCCTTTCTATTGTCCATCTCCCGTCAGGACCGACCTTTCACTTTTCGATCACCAATTGGATAGAAGCAAAAAAGCTTCCCGGCCATGGTAATCCTACCAATCACTATCCCGAACTGCTCCTCAACAACTTCAAGACTCCACTTGGTTTACTCACAGCCAGAATTTTCATGACACTTTTTCCGCCCCGGCCTGAGTTTGAAGGTCGACAAGTCGTTACTCTGCACAACCAGCGAGATTACATATTTGTTCGACGTCACCGCTACGTTTTCCGGGACAAGCGTCTGACTGAGAAGAGCATTGTTGGTGCTGATGGAGCAGAAGTCAAGGGAGTTGAGGGCATCCGAGCAGGTCTCCAGGAGCTGGGCCCACGATTCACGCTCAAACTGAGACGTGTAGACAAGGGTATCGGTCGAGCTGGTAGCGAAGGCGAAGATGCGATGCAATGGGAGTGGAAGGCTAAGATGGAGAAGGATAGAAAGCGATTCAATCTGTAATTTAATACCCAGGGCAGCACAACCAATGATGCTTTTTGGCTAGCTGTTTCACTCTGTGTACCTCACCAAGCATATCAGAAGCCATGCCGAAGAGCATCATAAAGCATTGATTGTTGATAGCAAATCTTGATCATATCTAACCTGTCTCTATTAAACCATTCGTATGCAGTAAAAATTGACCATATCAAATGGACTGCTAGGTGGGAGAAGACGCCGGAGCAGCTCTTGGGCCTAGCAAGTTGCCGCTACACCAAATAGCAACACTGCGATGGGAATGTTGTGGATTAGCTGCTAATCGATTTCTGAGATTTATGGTCTACCATTATGATTGAGTAGCTGCATGTTGTTAGCCTGTAGCTTTCATTTCTGTGCTGCAACTGCCACTCACAGCATCATTCCTATTATTGCTGTAACGACTCCATAGATGCACGAGTCACCATAGCCGCGACCAGACACCATCCACCCCAGTGCCACAATGATGCATGTTTTGAGATGGCCGACAAGGGTGCTTGCAACAGCGCCTGTTTGTGCAACAATAAAAAACTGGGAAATATTAATTAACGAGGCGAAAACCCCAGACTGTTACAGAGTTAGAACTGCCCCGTAGATTGGATATGTATATTCGACGCACCAACGCAATTGTAAACCATTTGGTAGCTGGTAGACTGAAAGAATCCGGGAATGTGTCGACAAATGGGATGGCGTAAAGGAGTAGAAACGCTGCCATAGGTGCTTGGTTGTAAAGCAACTGCATACTGTTCATCTGAAGCTTCTTATGGTAGCTTGCAATCCAGACAGTATACAGAGAAGAGGCGAAGACTCCGGAGAAGGCGAAAATCAGTCCCAGCGGGGACGTCGTCATAATTCGTTGATCACTTGCAGGGGCAGAGTCACAAAACGAAACTCTGCCAGCAGCTAGACACACCGAAAGCAAGGATAAAATAGCCAGTATTGGCAACGTAATCCTATAGAGAAAATAGTTCATCAAAGCGACTGTTGGTGTGAGAAGAGTGCGAGCAATCTGATAGAATGTAACCGAGGAGTAGGCCAAGGAGAGGTTCGGCAAAATGACGTTGAGACACATGGCAATGGCAAGAGGAACGACATGTTTTATTGCAGCTCGTCTCGGAACGAAACATGTGAGCGGCGGGCGAGATAGTGCGTAGAGCGTGACAGTAGTGACGAGGAAATGGAAAGCGGCGAAGGTGAGTTGGCAGTGCCTTAACGAGGGGTCTGAAAAGATGGCTTTGTTGGTGAAGACCTGTTGACCATTTAGCATTAAATGAAGTCAAATTCTGTTCTCAGTATATATGATATCCTCACAATGCCGATTGTTGCTAGAGTATTGACAACCATCCATATGATAGGACCAAGGGAAATAGATAGTATCTGACTACTAGTCTGCGTGTTGGTCTTGCTTGACTTCCAGGGCTCGTGGTCACTTTGGCAAAGGCTTTCTAGTTGCGAATTCCCTGCTGTCTTTTCGTGATCATGCAATCGACTTTCGTTATCTCCATGGTCTATGGGTCCATTCTGAAAGCTCATAGTCACCGAAGGAGCCATCAGGTAGCGCGATAGGTAAGTGAACGACGATTCGTTGAGATCAAAACCAATAGATTGGGAGGGAGCGGAAACAATAATGACAAGACACAGTTGGTCAACTGTGAGATTTTGCGCGATTCTTACTTCAGAAAAACTTGGAACACCTGGCCTCCCAGTGGACGCAGCAATGAAGTGGTACTGGTCAGTGTCAGCCCGTTGACAGCCTGTTCATTCTCGTTTTGGTGCAACGAAATGCAGCGGTCAATCAACCGGCGGTCAGGCTCGACTTTATGTTCAGCTATACGTCATATTCTATGAGGAACAGGACAAAGTGGGAAGGCGCAACAATACCAGCTGCCTTCAGCACAAGTCAGTGGAAGGTCTGTAGATATTGTACAGGAAACGTGTAAGTCTCATGGAAACCCGCAGACAGCGTCGCACAAAGCCTACTTCATTAGCAAAACAGCAAAAATGGAGATGACGATGTGCAATTTGATATATGTATCTAAGGTAGTCTAGCCTATATTACTTTGAAATGTGTTATAAAGTCACGAAGATGGCTGTGTCTTTTCTTTGTTTATCATGCGTGGGGATTGATAATGACATCATCGTGTAGCTGGTGAGAATTCTCTACCAGTAGATCAACTATGCAAACCACCCTTGGTCGTTTGTAATGTCTTACCAACTTGTCCGATATTGCTCTTTTTGTAAGGTTTCCCTATTTGACATACCGCTATCCAAGTACCAAGTAATAAGAGTATTACTCAGTGTATGTACCAAGCAAATACTAATTTGATGCAGCCTAACCTATACAGGATACGAAAAGGGTCAAAATTTCCAACTTCAATGCATAGGTGCATCAACCTGGCGACAATGGAAAAGATTGCTGGTTCTTTCTCTACTACTATTTACACCAAGAGTGAAGCAAACACACATTAGTACTATCCAGAGACAGATTGACTGTTTCATATAAGTAGCAGTGAAGTTGTAGTGCAGCGACGATAACACATCATGACAACCTTTCTACCATTTCGTGCAATCACATGGATCAGATTCTGGTTTCACCAAGGCGCTTTGTTTTAGTGGCCCCCCGAATCACAGCGCCAATCACTATTAGTGCTTTGTTCCGTTAGGCAATCTGCCGCTGATCTCCTCGTACAAACATCCCGTCCACAAATCAGCGCATTCCGCTGGATAGCGTCTCAACATATTCTCGCGAGATCTGACGTTCTTCTGCTCATACACTCGTTGTCGACCGTGTCTGTCGCTACAGACAAGCACCATGTGGTGCGCAAGTCCGTTTGCTCGCGTCCGGCCTTCATACGGATCAAGCATTCATTGTTAAGCGTTTGCGCTCTTGGCAAAGTTCCTTGACGGCAGAGAATTTGATCACCTGTCACAGTCCTTCGCGCTTGCCTACACTTGAGCCGCAGCATTTGCAACTGCGGCTCTGGTTTGCCTGGCTCCTTCTATTCTTGCGGTCCGAGTTGAAGCGACTCTTTGCATCGGTCTTGTTCCAACATCTCGTTCCAGTAAAACTTTCCCTAAGAACCCCTTTTCACTCCCTTTCACTCCACGCCCATTGTCGCATTCGGCAAGGAGTGTCCACTTGGTTCGCAAAAGCAAGCGAAAATTGAGCGCATAGGTGTTTAACCGCATATCACGGTTACTGAAGCCATGGCAAATGGTATGCATGGAGCCTAGTGATTATCCCAACCAACAGACGAGTCCCACAAGTGCGCAAACGAAGGCTGACTGGATGGTTGTGAGAAGGTGCTGTAAACGGCCATCGAGGCTACTTCCAGGACCTCGATGTTTGGCAGCGTGCACCCGTTCTCAAAGGTACGACCAAGTTCGAGCCCCGCCCAGGTGTCAAGAATATCATGATAACTGGTGGCGCTGGTTTCATGTAAGAATATCACCCTTCACTATCTTGTTTTGCGTAGAACCGAGCATTGGGCTTCACCCTGTGCTGACAAGTGGTTAATGATCAAAAAGTGCATCTTGGGTGGTTCGACATCTCACCTTGACTTATCCTCAAGCCTACAACATTGTCTCTTTTGACAAGCTGGACTATTGCTCCGCGCTTAACAACACTCGAATTCTAAACGACAAGCGCAACTTTACCTTTTATCATGGCGATCTCACTAACCCATCTGAAGTTCTCGGTTGCATGGAGCGGTATAGTATCGATACTGTTATGCACTTCGCAGCCCAGTCTCATGTCGACCTGAGCTTTGGTAATTCCTATAGCTTTACGCATGCGAATGTTTACGGTACACATGTGCTCCTTGAAAGTGCAAAAAAGGCACGCATTCAACGATTCATTCACGTCTCTACAGACGAGGTTTATGGAGAGGTTAAGGAAGACGAGGATGAGTTGTTAGAGTCCAGCATCCTTGCCCCTACCAACCCCTACGCGGCCAGCAAAGCTGCGGCTGAAATGTTGGTCCAGTCTTATAATAAAAGCTTTAGGCTCCCGACGATTATTGTTCGAAGCAATAATGTCTATGGGCCGCATCAGTATCCAGAGAGTGAGTGGCCTTGATTTGTTCCTAACTTACCGCCTCTATGCGCGCGCGAAGACGCATGTACTAATTTCGAGCAGAAATCATCCCCAAGTTCATATGCTTACTTAACAGAGAGCGACCTGTGGTTCTTCATGGCGATGGTAGCCCAACACGTCGATACCTTTTCGCCGGCGATGCTGCAGATGCCTTCGATACTATTCTGCACAAGGGTCACATTGGACATATTTACAACGTCGGATCATTCGATGAAGTGTCTAATTTGGACCTATGTGGGAGGCTCCTATCCGCCATGGATATTGACCAAAGCACTCCAGAACGGTTCCGCAAATGGGTCAAATATACACATGACCGGCCGTTCAATGATTGCAGGTATGCTGTCGATGGAACAAAGTTGCGAAAACTAGGCTGGGAACAAAATACCAACCTTGAGGATGGCCTAAAGCAGACCGTTGAATGGTACCGCAAATTCGGGGAGGCATGGTGGGGAGATATTAGCCATGTCTTGACACCCTTCCCTGTTGTGAGCGAGGGAGAGATGATACCCGATGTTGATCATCTCATCAAGGACGAACCACCAAGTCCCAGTCACGATTGCGAGGTGGAAGAAGGCAGTAAGAACGGATATTCTCGGAACGGCCACTGAGATGGATAAAATTAAAATGAGTTAGGGAATGTGGACATTTTCGTCGCAATTCATGGTATGAATCCCACAATTATAAACATGTTGGTGTGTTGCAGAAGCTTAGAAGGCATATAGACAAGCTAGACAAGAGAGACGAGCAAAAGAAGCTACGATGTTATGGGAAAGACATATCCTTCTAGATTGCAGCAAAAACTGAGAGAGAGAAATCATACAATCTGATTCAATTAGGAAATTATCGGAGTGTGAATAAGTGCCTGGTTTTGTTTGTGAATCCCTTGCCCATGCCTAGCCAGTGGCGCATGGATGTGTGGTTTATCCAGTAAATTGCTGTAGGAGATATGTCAAATATGCAAATAACGCGATGGCCATGACACTTGGCTGCCCATCTCAAGCTCTGCACAATAGCTCCTAAATGCATAGGAATTAGATATATGCATTAATGTAGATCAACCTCTAGCTCTCCTTACAGCTTTCGCATTTCATGAGTTCTACCTGGAGCAGTGAGCCGCTTCGCCTCCTCCACTATGAACCGGTCATTAACACGGATTCGCTGCCTTCATCTGCAGGCAAGGGCGAGAACGCCTTGTTTCCGGAGCTTCTCCGACACTAAAAGGCCTTCTACAGCACCAAAACCAATCATTGATATCAAGCACATTCGCCAGAACCCAGAGCTCTATGAGCAGACATGTCTGGAGCGCAACTACAAGCGCCAGGCGGGAAATGCCGCCAAGATATCCGAGCTTCATGCCGAATGGCAGAAACTACAGCGAGACGGCCGCTCTTTGCGTGAGAGGTCTAATCTTTTGAGAAAAGGACTGGCCAACTCGGGTACTGATGATGATGACCTCAAGGCTGTCAAGGCGATGGGCAGGGAGAATATGCAAGAGGAAGCTCGAAGCTTGAAAAATGAGCTTTCGGTGATTGAAAAACAGGAGGCGCAGGCAGTTGCACAGATGGAGCAGCTTGCACTGGAGATTCCAAACCTGACTAGCCCTGATACCCCCAAAGGGCATGAACCGAAGCTCTTATGTTACATCAATGAGATGCCCAAGTTTGACGACGCATCTGGAAAGGAGAACAACATCTATCGCTCACATGTTCACATTGGTGCTGAGCTTGGAATCCTCGACTTTGCCGGTGCAGCGGCAGCATCTGGCTGGGGATGGTACTATCTGATCGGAGAGGCAGCGCAACTCGAACAGGCTTTGGTGCAATACGCTCTGGCGGTGGCTACACGGCATGGATGGACGCAAGTGTCGCCTCCCAGCATGGTTTACAGTCATATCGGCGCGGCGTGCGGGTTCCAACCCCGTGACCAGCACGGCGAGCAGCAAGTCTACTCCATCGCCCAGTCCCAGGCTGATGCCGAACGTGGGGTGCCTGAGATGTGTCTGGCGGGAACATCGGAGATCCCCCTTGCCGGCATGAAGGCCATGAGCACCATCGATGCAGCTGACCTACCGATGAAGCGCGTGGCTGTTTCACGCTGCTACCGGGCCGAAGCTGGCGCGCGCGGCGCCGAGACCAAGGGCTTGTACCGCGTTCACGAATTCACCAAGGTGGAGATGTTTGCCTGGACGGCGCCGGAGGAGGAGGAGGCACAGGATCTATTTGAGGAGATGCTTGATATGCAAACGGAGATTATTGAATCGCTGGGCCTGTACTGCCGCGTGCTGGCCATGCCGTCAACAGACCTCGGCGCTTCGGCCACACAAAAGGTCGACATGGAGGCGTGGTTCCCAAGCCGCGAACACCACAGTGGTGGCTGGGGCGAGGTGTCGTCGGCCAGCATGTGCACTGATTACCAGTCACGGCGACTGGCGACACGGACAAAAGTCGACAGCGACGGTGGGCGCTTGGGGTTCCCCTGGACGGTCAATGGGACGGCGTTGGCGGTACCGCGCGTGCTGGCCGCGCTGCTGGAGAACGGCTGGAACGAGAAGGAGGGCACGGTGACGATCCCAGAATGCCTTCAACCCTGGATGGAGGGGAAATCAAAGATTGGGCCACCGGCTCGGGGACGGAGAGCAGGACAGGATAAGAAGGCATGAATAGAGTAAGATGAACGGGGTGGTTTGATGATTGATGTTTTCCTTGTCGCCTTTCATTTTCCCGGGACTCTTCTTTTTCTTCCATCTTTCAAGTCATCTGCACTTTCTGTAGTATCTGCATCATCGCTTTGTGTTCCAACAACTTGGGACTGGGTTGAAAAAAGTCGAAAAGGCATTGGGGGGGGGGGGGGGGGGGGGATGTTGATGAATGTGTATGATATAGTACGATTAAAGACTAACGGGCACAAGGTTTGCGAGCATATCATCATGTCTATTACATTGTATTTGAGTCTCCTCGGCATGCTGATAATATACAAGGTGGTATCATTGACCCCTGAGCAGTCTCTCACTCATATCTTACATCACACCATACTCGCCGATGCATCAACCACCTGCGGAATACCAAAGACAATCCCTGGATTGCCTCTCCACGCATAATACCCACTCACCTTCTTCACCGCGCCTCCCCAGCCCAATTCCCCCCTTTTCCATGCCCTCGCCGCGGTGCCATCCCGTCTTCTCTGCACAAAATACCCGCCCTTTTGTCCCCATCGCCGAAGACGATCACTCCCATCTCGACGACCTACCCTTCCTATTCTATCATCTTCACATTCACTATATTTATCACATCCATCATCATTCTCCTCATCGTTCTCATACTGCCCGCTCCATTCACCCCTGTCATCGTATACACCACCATCGCCATCCATCAAACTCAGCGCATCGCCCACCACCTCCATCCATACTTCCACTGACCGCGCCTGATCCAAGTAAATAACCAGCAGCGCTACCAACGACGACGCGGCGCTGACGACCCAAAACAGCCAAAACCCGCTACCTTCTGGACCATACGTGCCTTCGATGGAAAAGATCCCTGCGACGACGGTGATGGGTAAGAGAATGCCACCGAGGTAGGCGATGCGGTCGAGGCTGCGCTGGTTACTGGCGTTTGAGGAGTCGCCATGCCTAGGTGGCTGCGGGAATGAAGATGTGCTTTCGTAGGGATTTGGGGAGACGGTAACGGCAGCAGCAGCAGCAGCAGCAGCAGCAGAGTAGATACGTCTTGTGCGAGACGAAGAGCAAAGCTCGATGCGTAGATGTAGTCGTTGAATCAGATCCTCCCACATACTCGGCGCAACATGATCGAGAGTCTTTCCCTGGCGAGTCAGATACCGCGCCTCATCTAAGTTTTGCTCCAGCGCGGCCATCGTCTGCCAAAACATCTTCTCCCCATACTCTGCGCCGAACCTCATCTCAGCTAGATAGTCGATCCAGCGCTGATACACCAACTCCTCGACAACACCCTCTACAGTTGCCGCCGCTGCTAAGACTGCTTTGCCACCACCACCATCGTCACTATCATCAACACCATCCAGAGCCTCACGTAGGTCATCTTCAAAAGTCTTCAGGGGCTCGCCCTCCAGGATCTTCGTTGTCGTCCCACTCGAAACTGTCGTTGCACTCTTCTTCGCCTTCTCATCCGTCTGAGCCATCCCTGGGTGTGTACCCATAGCGCCGTATTGACCACTCCCTCCTGTTTGCTGCAGCTGTAGAGCAGACCGCCGCGTAGCCGCATCTTGATGGCGAAGTTTCGGCGCCGGTCTCGTCAGCCTCTCAACAGGCAACGCTCGACTCACCAGCAAAATCGCCATTTCAGTCGCCGGCCAGAACGAAACACACGACATACTCATATCCACTGCATTCCTACCCCCCAAACTCACACCCGCCCTCATCGCACCAGCTGCTTCCGGAACCCTCCAACTCCACGACCGAATCTTCCTCCTCTTCACCACCCCTATTGGTCTATACGACTTCATCTCTGAATGAGCCTTCAAAAACCCGTCTTCCACTCTCGCAACGTCCCCTAGCACCTTGACCGTTAAACAACCTAAATCACCCACACTACTGCTGCTGCTGCTGCTGCCTGGCAGCACGAGCAGCCTCTTCTGTCCGCGAGATTTCCCCGCGAGCAGTTCTGACCGAAGCTCCTCTGTGCTAGAGAGTACATGGCGGTAGCACGTCTGTGATGTCCATTCGAGGACGTATCCTGGCGAGGAGCCATGCCTCTGACGATGTGACATCTTTTTATCAAATCTTGATGTTTTTTCTTGTCAACTTATATTGTTGTTTTCTTACTCTCCAACCCGTAAGATCCAGTCGCTTTGAATATTGGAATCGCGCGTCGTGCAGTCCAGACTAGATCTGTAATTCAGTTATTATAAGAGAGCCAAATTTCAATGATAAAAGGAACCGTAGTCAAATATAGGCTTCTTCTCATCGTTGATACCGTTGATTGCGCAAACTTGTCAGCGGCGCAACTCCTGAACCTGACCATGGCCACCTGCGTTGTCGCATATCGCACACATTGCTGCTCATGCGAAAATTTCCCCAAAGACAATATGAGTACACCATCAGCTCGCCTCATCAAAAGAAATGTCTCTATAAAAGTCGAGCATATGAGTACTCGCGGGGTTCATAATAGGAAACCATGTGCCTGGCTTTAGTTGACTGTGGGGTCATGTGAAGTTGCAAGGAGGCCCAGATGACCGCCTCACCCATCGGCCCTATCATTGCGACCCCCTACACTCTCATACTACTCATTGCCAACTTCATAAACTCTCACAACAAATCTTAAAAAGATTTACAATGCAGGCGGATAAAGAAAAGCAGATACTAAGCAAAAGAATACTAGCGCTCCGCATGCGGAGAGAATGTCCTTGCTCTATTGGTAGACCGGACGTTACGATCATAGACTGACAACAGTTTACATCACATTTGCTTTCTTTCCCTTGATCCCTCTCCTGTAAACGCCCAAGACTAAATATAAAGACACCGCTTTTATGTTAACATTGCAGGAATGATGACAAGCTCCTGAAACACGACATGCCGTGGACTCTCGCGGAGCTCAGCCGTGTTGTTTCACACACACGCACACCCTCTCTGCATGTCCCGTATGTTCCGGAACGAATGAGTGTGGAATAATGCTGTAGATGCACAAAAAGTCCCATAAAATAAAATAAAAAACCATCGACGCTTTGAATACAAGACTCCTCGAAACCCCCCCAGGATGCTGATCGCGTATACACATGAGATCGAATCGAGCGCACCTCACAAGAATCGCCTAATCTGGTTGCGACACCACTTGGCCGTTCTACATTTCAATGATTCAAAAGACTATGATGTAGCACTGCCGTATTGGCCGTTGGTGTCTTGAAAACCGTGATCGTCTCCGTCGTGATGAAGCGTAATGCTGTTGAACTCACTGAAGGGATCCACGATTTCGTTTCCGGGAGTGGCTAAACCGCTGTCCAGGGGAACTCCCTTGATGTTCATCGATCTAGCTCCACTAATGTCCACGCTTTCGCTTTCTTTGACGTTTCTAAAGTTCAGGGTATCAATTCCACGACCCGCATGAGGAACAATAGGAGGCTTCATGTGGCGGATGAGAGCCCATTGGGTAGTGCGGAAGAAGGGGTGGCCCTTGATGTCAGAGGCACCCGCTCTGGCACCTAACCGTCGGTTTTCGTCCTTGATTAGGAGTTTTCTAATGAGCGACTTGCAAAGACTAGAGTTGAGGGAAAGTGTTAGCCAAACAAATATGCTCTCCTTGAAACTATACACGACCGGGTTCCTTTATGGGAAAGCATGAGCACCTACTTTGAAATCTGAGGTGCACCGTTGTGGTCTGGGAATGGAATGTCTTCGCGAAGAATGTTGGCAAAGGTAGCATTCCTGTTCTTGCCCTTGAATGGGGTGGTGCCATATAGCATTTCGTAAATCAAAATGCCGAGGGTCCACCAATCCACCGCACTCGTGTGGCCGCTACCCTTAATGACTTCAGGTGCTATGTATTCTTCGGTTCCAACAAAGGAGTTGGTTCGGAAATCGGCGATACAGGATCTTGTGTCGATGGTCGGAAGGGCGTCGGTTCTAGCTCCGTTTTTGCCAACAATCATTGTTGGCTTACCGCCCGAGCCAGACTGCTTGGACAAGTCAAAATCGGAAAGCATGATGTGGCCGGATTGGTGGAGCAGGATGTCTAGATATCCAGTCAGCAAGAAGGAAGAAAGAACAGGGACTGAGAAAGACTTACTCTCAGGCTTCAAATCTCGGTAAATGAAGCCCATCAGGTGCAGATACTCCAATGCGGCAGTAACCTCGGCGGCATAGAAGCGTGCATCTTCTTCGGGTATGCACTTTCCCGGGCGTGTTTGAAGAGCGCGGAAGAACTCTCCACCGCTACAATATTCCATACACAGATATAAATGTTCGTCAGACTGAAATGAGTGGTAGAGGGTAACGATAAATGGATGATTGCTGGTGGCCAGAATTTCTTGTTCGGCGAGAGCTCGCTTGATCTTGTTACGCTTAATCATCTCCTTCTTGCTCAGAACTTTAAGCAGACAAGCATTGTCAGCATTGGGGATTTAGTCGTGCCGGAATGATGTGATGGGCTTACCTTTCATGGCATAGAGCCTGCTGCTCTTCTTCTCCCTCACCAGATATACCTTTCCGACATCTCCCTTGCCAATGAGCTTAATTTTGTCGAAGCTGGCAGGGCCGACTTCAACGTTTCGAACTTTGATAGAGTTGGAGCTGTATGTCCTCCTGAAAGCCAAAGAGAGGTTTGGGACAGGCAGAGCCGCCAGAACATCCTCAGACTGGCCGAGGCCCGATGATGACTTTTTGGATAACCCTTGTTTGGGTTCTACAAGACCCAGTGAGCCTGTATTGGGGTCATGTAGGAGAGGATCCTTGCCCATCTCAGCAGTGCCTGGACGCTCACCATCAGCCCCTCCCTTGCGCTCAGCGCTGGCAAAAAGTCCCTGGGCATTGGGAGCACTGGCAACCCTTCGTAGCCTGCGAGCCAATTCCTCCTTTGTCTCGCTGGTGGCCTGGTCGCTTTGGGTGCCATCCGGGCAAGAAATCTTCAGCGTGGGAGTGTCTGGGGGACTGGGAGGCACTGAGCCCTCGTTATGATGGCGCAAGCCAGGTTGGCCCTGATGTGCAAAGTAAGGGTTGGCATGGGCCGTAGGACTCAAGGCTTCCTCGATCTGATTGCCCTCGCTGGCAATGGTGTGGGCTCTAAGACGGCCAACGGTACTGCTGAAAAACTTGGTATGCCGGGATGGCTTGGACGAGGAAAGGTCGCTCCCGCCACTACCACCACCAATCGACGGCAAAACGGCATTGCCCGACGACGAGCTGTTCTTTTCCTTATCGCTGCTACTACCGCTGCTAGCGGCGCTGTTCATGCGGAAGAAGTTGCGCAGGCGGTTGCTAACTTGGCCGCCGGTAGAGGCGCCAGCATTCTTGGAGGGCATGATGACGTTGACGGTGCGTGGGTCGATGGGGATGGCGATGTCGATGTCGATGCCGCTGCCAATGTGTCGATGTCGATGTTGATATCGAGTGGGGGGACGAGAGAGTAAAGAGGGTAGGCGATTCTGTATGCTGAATCAATCAGGCAGCCGGTGCCATGGCTTTGGCGCAGCAGACAGATGGGCGCTGATGGAGAGACGGATGGAAAAGCAATGGAGAAGAAAGACGACGGTGAACGAAACAGGGCGTTGGACGGCGGATGCGGAGGGAAGTGTGAGGAGCGGAGGCGGCTCAGGTTGGCTGCGATTCTACAAAGGTGCGGGAGCGAGCCAGCATGGAAGGGCTAGCGGAGGGTCAGTGAGCGAGACAGCCTGCAGAGGTACCTGCTGAGCCTGCATTTACTGTACCTGCCTACTGTCTCTGTATGCCTCTACAGGTGTGCGAAAGGCAGGAACAGAGATCTCGGGCAGGTAGTGGGGTACCTACTTACAGGTACTGTAGGCACTGCCTTTCAGTGGGGTCCCTGTAGGTACAACGCTGGAACTCACTCAGGTCGCTGACCAACTGGCCTATCTCGGCGCGGCGCAAGGGTGAAGGAAAGCTGGAGACTACTAGTTGCTAGTGGACGGGTCAATGGGCCTGAGGCACCGATGGCTGTTTCTTTTTCTTGGTCTTGTTCTTGTTCTTTTTCTTTTTCTTCTTCCCTATAATTTCTAGAGTTTGTGACTTTCAATCATGTCAGATGATGGCCTTTTCTATCTACAGTTACGTTGCATAGGTACTTTCGTGCACCGCTCGTGCAAAAGAAGGACAGACAGTTGGCAGAGTCGCTGCTAGATATCGTGAGCAAAGCTTCAGAGGACCATGTTGGGGGCCAGCATAGCCAAGAACCCACTATTAGTCCACTAAAAAATCCGCAGCACCCTCAACGCCCTGCGCACGCTACATCCACCAACAAGCCTCCCCCATTGTTCTGCCCATCCATCCCGTGCAAAAGGTACCTTAGCACGCAGGCATTAATGTACTCACTAACAGACGCCAGAGACATCTTCAAGGGCGATGTGCTGCAATCTATCAAAAGCCCAGATTATAGGCCTCTAAAGTCTTATTCCCCAGTACTACTTTAAGTCAAGAGTTTATACTGTTGTGAAACAGCAAAGACAACAACAACCACGTAGGCAATGCATGCAAGATGCACCAACAGAAGAAAGAAGGAAAACTACGCAAACCAAATATGGGCTGTGTTTTGTGTTTGGTGGAGGAGAGGGAGAAGGAGAGGGTACCGCCAAGCTTACAAACCAAACATTTGTGTCTGTGGTTTTTATGATACATAGCATAGAATACGGATACTATCGAAACTGCATTGTGATAATACGGATACGGGGGGCTTGCGGGAGTACGGATGCCCATTCTACGGAGTTAAGGGGATACTCGCGCCTCGTACAGAATGGTGTAATAATTCGTCCTCATGCAGGTCTGGTCTTGTCTTGCCTCCCAACTGGCAAACCCCTGTCGTCCCGCGCATGCCGCAAAGCTTGGCCCAAGGCTATTGCTATTATTATTCAAGCGTCCATAAAGGCCCAGCGAGTGATGAAAGTCCAATGACTACCTCGTCAATTCATACAACTACAAGGTGTAGGTATGTAATCCTCTCGCCCTTGTACGAGCAATTAAACATACCGGCCCCAAATCCTGGTAGCGCCACAACAAATGATGTAATGACCCCATATTCTTTCTCCCTCACTCCGTTTCGCTCCGGCAATAATTACCACGGATTTAGGCTACGATCCTATCCGATCCCTTTGCGCCATCAAACCATCCAGTCCAGGGTGGTGCGAATGAATGAAGTGACCCAGGAATTATTAGGACGCAATGCAAGGCTCGCTTGCATAACATTGTTGTCTGTCCTGATTCGCCAATTCATATAATATTCCATTCCTCCAGACCAGAGAGTGAGATGTGATTCTCGATTTCACAGCAGTCTGTCTCGTTTTTAGGCGAATTGGCTTGTTGATATGTCACGTCGAATAAATAGCAGCAGTGAGAAAATTACCCAGTATAATTACTGACTGACTGGTATATATGTCAGCGTGCATGCACTTTACATCTTTTTTGGCGCCTATGCTCACCTATCTCAAGAGGGCATTCTGCAGCATGTCGTCAACTATGCTTCCCCTGCCTCATTCTGTGACAAATGTCTCCTCTGTATTAGTTTTGTATTTTACATGTCCATCATTTATACGTCAGTCATCATAGATTGGCGTATCCGAGTCATCGTCTGGAAGATTCTCATTCCTCCGTATCAGCAATTCTTTCAGTTTCCGCCTATTATTCTTCCACGTCACAATATCCTCCAGCTCCTGGTCCTGTATTGAAGGCGTCACCTGCTGTCCACTCTCATCCATCAGATAGTCAGCAATCACCATCTCATCGCCGTCCCCTCCCGCGCCGCTATGAATCCCAGTGTTCTGCGGTCCATCCCCAACGTGCCAGCTAAACGGCACCAGATGCACCTCCTCAACATGTGCCCGAAAAGCCCACGCGTCTGGAAAAGTAACACTAGGACTAGCCGTGTCGACGGCAGTAGAGGAGGAGGAGTAGGAAGAGGGGGACTTCACGCTCTCACATTTACCCCAGCGACAAGCCATGGCTGTTCCTAGATCATTGTCATCGCGCATGTGGACAATGTATACATGCCGCCGTAGCGTTTCTAGGTTGTGAAGTTCTGCCTTGCAGCCAGCCCACTCGCAAAGGAAGGCGACGAAAGGCGTGTCAAGCGTGTGGTAGATGAGACATGGAGGAGATGAGGACTTTGGTGGTCGTCCCCGGCGTTTCGCGAGGCTTGAAGAGGGCGGTTTTGGCGCCTTTATCTGGCGAGCTGCCCGTGCCTGTGCTGTATCGCTAGAGGTAGCCTTCAAGCTGTGCTTCCTGTCATCGCTGCCTCGCATTTTGGCGTAAGACATGCCTCGCTTCCAACCCCTTGGCCGTCCGCGATGTATGAGTGCCGCCTGATCTGCCGGCGTAGTTGCTGATGAAGAAGGTGAATCCCCAGGCGTACTTGATGCAGCGAGGGCTATGTTTGATGTGTTCTTTAAGATATGCCGCCGTGGCAGCAAAAGGTCTGAGATGATGGGCCCAGCCGCATCGTCCTCGCTCACGTCCTCCCCTTCCTCCTCGTTCTCGTCCTCCTCGTCCTCCTGCTCAGGAACAAACTGCACCGAGTTCCGCGTCTGCGCTGATGGGCTTTTCAAAATCACCGCTATTCGATGCTCTCTCGACGGGCGGCCTGCGATAGGTCTGGCAACTTTACCAAATTTGGTTGCCGTTGGAGCAGTCGTCGTCGACGCGCCAAAGACTGGTGTTGCTGCCGACAACGGATCCTCAGAGTCAAGACTGTTCACAGACGAGGCGTCGTCCATGTCTGGCCGCGTCTCTTTACCAGCTGCCTGGCCAGGCCGCAGTGGAGGCAGCCAGCTGCGTGGGTAACCGTAGGAAGCCATGGTTTGAACCCGTTGGGACTGGTTGTGCAGCTGCAACACAGGTGGCAACACAGGTGGCAACACAATTGGCAGCGCGGTTGGATCAGGGTTTTGAGTGTCAAATATCGGTATGCATGTATGTGTTATCGCGTTAATCCCCCCCACTGCTCTGTAAGTGGACGATTGTAGCGCTGTTAGGCCCACTTTTTGCCATCATTACAGTGCGCTTGTCGCCTGTAGCCATCTCTACCCCAGTCTTCATAGGAGGGGCCCCTTTATCAGATTCAACAGCGATTCTCATCACTTTGGATGATGGGAAACGTGCTTCACCGATTCGGTGCTCTACCGTGTAAATAATTGTAAACTTGTACAAACTTTGGGCTATAAAGACCGAGGACAGCTCGGAAGTCGGCAGAAGCAACTCCCCCATGTCTCAACTCTCAAGCCACCCCCGAGCATTCCGTACCTATTCACACTCATTAACGCCTTTCTTTCATCGATACTTCATCCCCTTCTTTACTCACATAGGTATTCACACCAATGTCAAAGGTCATACTCAGCCCACCTCACTCCCAAACCCTATTTCTCATCCAGGAAACTTCCACACACACACACAGTGCAATTAACTCACCCATTCACTCACAGCAAAGCTAAACCAAACCAAACACCCATCATCGTCATCAACCGACCTGACTTCTAGGCCTCCTCGGCCCGCACGGCATGCAGCCTGCTTTATAATCCGATACCCACAAAGGCCTTTTACCCTGCTGCAACGCCATTTCACACAGGATGGCCGCATCCCAAACCGACTTTCATTAGCAATCGAGTCGTAGTCTCGCGCGCGCGTAAAAGGAACCGTGTTCTCTTTTAGCTAGTTTCTACGTATATGCATCTCTATATAATACCATCAAGATTCCACTTACTACAGAAGCTTGACATCATCATCACCACCATCACCACTTTTTACTACCCCAGCAACTCCCTCTTACATAGTATAACACACAGGCCCCCCACACTCTCCACAGTCAAATCCATCTCCATAATCCTCCACCCACAATGGCACCGCCCTTTTACGCCATCGTCCTCGGCGCCGGTTCCGGCACCGGCCGTGCCGTCGCCCTCCGGTTCGCCCAAGCCGCCTACTCCGTCGTCCTCCTCTCCCGCAGCGCCTCCAGCCACCAGCCCATTGTTGATGAGATCCGGGCCGCAGGCGGCTCCGCCTTTGGAATTTCCTCTGATGCCTCCGACCCAGCTGCCGTCGATGCCGCGTTTGATCAGATTGCCCGCGAGCTGCCCGGCGCCAAGCTCGCCGCTGCCGTGTTCAACGGTAATGCTGGGTTTGCGATAAAGCCGTTTTTGGAGATGAAACCGGAGGATTTGGACGTTAGTTTGAATACTGCTGCGTGAGTCTTTTCTCTTTTCTCTCCACAATATCATCTCCCTTCCTCCGTCGTTGTCGTTATGGCCATAAGCCATATCATCCACAATATTAAGAACACCAGCTAACACACACTCCCACCTACAGCAAAGGCCTCTTCTACTTCGCCCAAAAGACTATCCCCCACCTCCTCGACGCCGTCCCCTCATCCCCTCATCCCCCATCCCTCATCGTCACCGGCGCCACCGCCTCCCTTCGCGGCTCCGCCCGCTTCTCCACTTTCGCCGCTGGCAAGTTTGCCCAGCGAGGCATCACCCAGTCCCTCGCCCGCGAGTTTGGCCCCAAAGGTGTTCACGTTGCCCTCGCTATCATCGACGGTGGCATTGATACGCCCTGGGGTAAGGCCTCTGCCAACAATGACGGCGTTGAGGACGGCAAAATTAAACCCGAAGCTGTACGTGTTACATCTCTCCATATAAAAAATCCCATCTCCCCATATCCCCCCCGCCCTCTTCTTTAATTCGACACAAGTAGCTGACTCGGTCTCTAGATCGCAGAGAGCTACTGGAATCTACACACTCAGCATCGCTCTGCCTTTACACATGAGCTGGATATCCGACCTTTTGTGGAGAAGTTCTAAGAAGTCTGTATCTCAAAGGATATATAATGAATTAATGATACACTCTCTGATCTATATTGCAAGATTGGAATCTTTTACTTCTGTAATTTCTCACCATATCATGTCAGATCATTTGTGACCGCTCCATGAACAATAGCACACTAATGAATTAGTACACACTAGTAGGAAATAATGATAGTTGATGAACAAGTAAATTAATCGTAGTACACGTTAAATGCAGTTGCTAGACAGCCAGCTAAATACAAATCATTATCAAATCATGGCTCATCACTGTCAATTTTCACCATGCCAAGTCATAAAAGACTCGCATTTCTTCAGACTTCTGTCTCAACATCTGGTTTCCTCCCATCCAAAGCACCAAGGTTCGTCATTTTCCTTGCTGCAAACTTGGTCTCATTGACCGCAAACTGCATGTTGCGCATGGGGCGCCACTGCATCAGACCCCGATGTTTGCGATGCAAGTCTCGGCTGCGTGTCCTGTACTCTTTCAAGGCTTTGATGGGGTTTTTGCTACTGCTTGTCTTTGTAGATATATCGGTGGCGTCGGTTTGACGGCTATCCATGGATGCGCGTTCATTGGCTTCGCTACTTTCTGATGGATTCGATGGGTCAGTCTCGGCATCCTGAATGCCAAGATCAGGGTCGTCGTCGTCGTCGTCGTCGTCGTCGTGTTCATCCTCATCAAAGTCATCATATTCCTCACTATCTTGTGCATTGCTTGCTTTTCTGGCCATCAGCTCGGCCGGATCCTCACCAAAGGCACCGCTCCAGTCAGTGCCGTCCTTGGCAAGCCATCTCTCCTTCTCTTTTGGATCCGCTCGAGCCAACACGTCTCGGCCCTGTGTAAGAGATTCATCATGCAACTTTTGAATGACAGGAGGGACTTCGGTCTGCACCTCCTGTTGACGTACTCCCTCAGCATAGCAAGCCTCCCATGTCTCAATGGTCTCGCGTGAGTCGTTATCGCTAACGAACCGGATGTGATCGGTATCAGTGCCAGGGGAGAAACGGCCCCTGAATCGCACACGTCCAATCTCTTCGATATCCATGTCGGGAATGCTTGCAAAATTCTCTTGAGTGATATAATTCTGCGACAAGCGCAGACCATTGTCACATCTAAAGAGAGGAATGTCAAATTCTTGCTCCTCGCCATCGACCAACTCCAAAAGCCACAGGGCAGCAAAAGCATCGGCATGCCGCTTCCCAGAGGGATAAAACTCGAAGAAAATGGGCGAACTATATCGGTGACGAACAGGCAGTCGAACCCTATCATTTCCTTCGTGGTTTCGAATATCAATCGTCATGCCGTCTTCTCCCTTTGTCGATAGGTCCTTCTTCAGGGTGGCTGACGAGCCACCAGTGCGCAACTTGAGACGTGCCTTGTTTGCAGAATTATAATTGGTAGCAACAATGGAATCAGAGAGGAACTCAAATGTGCCAATGTCCCAACCCAGCTGAGGTGGAGGGAGTCTGAGCTCGACAGAGCGGAAGAGTAGAGAAATTCGAATGCGGCCGAATCCAATACCACCATCCAGGGGATACCAACGGGTGGCTTCGCTGCTGCTTTGCATAATGTCGGAGAGTTTCAGCGGCACGACGCCAATAAGCGGATCGTGCTGCCTGTTTCGAGAATCACGCACTGCAACCGTGATGATACATGATCTCCAATCTCGAATAAACTTTTCGGTACCAGCGTTGAAGATAGGCTGTGACGAGACGACCTTTGTACGGGTCTTGTATACCAAATCGTCATTCACCAAAATGGTGCAGTAAGAACTTGGCAGCTTCTTGCTTTGCTCTTCCTTGACTTCACCTGCCTCTGGTCTAGCAGGCTCATATTCTTTGCCCTTTCGATTGCCGTTGGAGCCCTTGATATTCGCCAACTCCAGACCAACAATCTGATGAACAACGACGCTGAGAACGCCGGATGGCCAGAGAGGATCAGGGGGGGTGTGCTCGACAGCATCTTCCTCCGCTGATTCAATGGTGCCCTTTTCATCTTGGAACTCTGGATTTTCGCGAAGCTCCTTCGGCAGATTGACATTCTTACCGTCAGTGCGAAGGGCCTTGCGGAACTGGGTCTTGCCAAAGAAGCCAACCTCCCAATGAAGCTCACCAGGCATGCTGCTATCGGCCTTGACACCACGTAGCTTTGAGACTTGAGGAAACATCTTACCAGGGTGCTGGATGAGCTTCTGGATGCTAAGCTCAACCTTGCCCACAACATCATCTGCAGAAGATCGATCACTGTCCCAGAGCTCCATGGAGAGCTGCTCATCAGCCTTGATGAGATCACTGGTCACCAGAAGGCCACAGCTCTCCTCGAATACAGGGTTGAGATCATCTTGAATAACACGGGTACAGAACTGGGGCTTTCCAAATTTGCTCCAGCTGATGGTAATGTATGGATCGGAGCCGCCTCCCTTGCTACCCCGCTGGTCCTGCTTGCTCAAAGCAGTCGCCTTGTGAATTCTGATAAACATGACACCAAGGGCCAGAGTTTCCTTCTTAACATCATCTCCCTGGAGCATCTTGCTCATATCCAGGGTCAGACTCTTTGGTGCAACGTACATGGATGCTGCAGCACCAATGGCCCAGTTAACAAAGTTGGAAATCAGGGGCAGATTAAGAATATTGACACCCTTTTCAATCATGGGCGTGCACCCAGCTTGGACATTTGGGACGCCCATAAGCGTCACTGTCATTGTCTTGAGGAATGGTGGATCAGGAGTCAGCTGCAGCCGGATACGGGCTGTGGCAACCAAGCCAACCAATTCGACCCAAATTGGCAAGGGAACGCCAAAGAGACCTTTAATTCCGAGATAGAAAACAAGTTGCATGCCCATATTTCGAGCTTTAGATGCGATATCTCCACCCGAAGGTTTGGCATGGTAAGCGACAGAAACTTCCAGGTTGTAGAAGGACCCGGCTTGCTCAACAGCGGCAAGCTCGTTGGGATCCATCTCTTTTTCATTTTGCTTGTGAATCTCGTCCTTGATATCCGTGACATGGGAGTCAGGTAGAGCCCTCATGTTCAGGATTCGAAGGGGATTGCTGCCCTGGGAAATGTCGGCCACCCGCACAGCCTCGATGATGCCAGGTACAGATGCTGCCATGACATCTTCCAAACTGTCTTTTCAGTTAGCCGTGCTATGCATGTGGACCTGTTGTATTTATCACTCACGTATCAGCAACAGCAGAGAACATCTCTGGGTTGATAAGACCCCAGACAATGCCAATTGCAGTATTCATCCACTCCACTGATTCAGGGATCAAATTGGCTGTGGCAGTCTCACCACGTTCCTGCTCACTAGCCCATTCTCCGTCACGTCCCTGTTTAATAAGATCCTTGGCCCAAAGATAAACACCAGAAGTAACGCAGAAGCCCAGAGGAATGAGACCCATAAGTCTGCCACCAAAAAGCCTACCAACAACAACAATGCCAAAAAAGATGCCAGCACACAGGATATTTGCTCGGTTCTCAAGCGAAGCAAACATGGGCTCGTAACTCACAGATGGAGTCTTGTAGAACAACACTGATGTCTTTTCGCTCCGAATTGGAACGTCACTTGTTGATCCCGGCTGTACAGGTGCGGGAGGTGCTGTGATGTCCTGAGCATGACGGTACTCTTCTCCAGATTGCTTCGATGAGGTAGCAATGGTGGCAGGTTTGCCGAGGTTTTCATTAGGAATGGTAAGCTAAGTGAACAGGTATAATTAGCTCATGGCTACCCTTCTATAGGATTTGATGTTATTGGAGGGTTTGTATGAGAGGTCGTACCTTTGGATTGTCTGCAGCTTCCTCAAAGTCCATCTTTGTGTCACGAATCTCCACGTCCTTGCCTGTAACAGGGTCACGAACGGTGCGCGTGTCCTTTCTTTTCGCAGGAGCAGCAGATTGTTTGTTCGAGGCTTCAAAGTGCTGATTTCCCTGAGCATTATCTTCATCTATAACTGCATCACGCTCCTTTTTTTCGGAGTCTAGCCGTGCCATAAACTCCTTGATGTTTGGCACCCGGTTGCGGGCACTGTAGTGTTGCCCTGAGGGCACGACATGCTCGTCGACATCCATGGCACTGTTTGACTGGGCCCAAGGCCACAACGATGAGATCCTCTACCGTATGGTGACACCGTTGAAAGTTGGAACGAGTGAGTTATTTATCGGGGTTTACGACAGTGGAAATTGGTGACGAGTCGCATCTGGGGATGTCAAGTACAAGCAGTCTCGGACTATTTTCCAGGTAGATTGGTGATTGGTGAATTTAGAAGCAACGGGGGAGGTAATGGTTAAGGGATGTAGAAGGCAGGAGAGAGAGGGATTAGAATGAAGAAAGTTTATCAGTTTGGAGAAGCAGCAGCAGGTAAGTAGGGATAGATATCAGAAGTGGCACGAGTATCTGCATCTCCCTCCCCCTCTTTCTCTCGTTTGCCTTGGCCATCCCGTCGTCCCCTTTGCGTACCAGCGACAACACGCTCCGATCCCCAGCGACAGCTCTTGGGCATCTTGGTTTTCCTGCACGCCCGCATCTTCGATGACGTAGTACTAGTGCAATCGGCAGAAGCTGGAACGGAGGGGCAAGGCGCTTCTCCAAAAGGCACGCACGCACGCACGCACGAGCTGTGGAACCCGTTCCTTCAAGGTGGGGGAGGTTTCAGCTGCATCAACAAGCGATCCACGGTAGATTTGCTCCTTTAGAGGCGGCGGCAGGTCTGCTAGTCCCCATCATTCCATCATTCCATCATCCTCAAGCCGAGAGCTCGCCCCGTTGGGAAAAGTAGCATTCGTCATCGTCTGTCAAATGTTTGAGGTGGGATGGCTCTTGATTCGCTGGGTTTCGTTGGCGCCCAACTTTGATGCTCCTCCTGGTGGCCGATGGGCGATGGTGATGGGCGCTGACATGGACAGGGGCAGATGACAGATGCTGGAGGTGCTGCTGTATACTGTGTCTTTTGTGATTGTTTAAACCTGAGGCACTTCAAAGTGTTGTATTGACCTTAGCAAACCAAACAAACCCAACCTACTCCATAGATAAATCAACATTGCATCTCTAGTAGTAAAAGTATAGGCAAAGGTAAAGCCTCATTGTACTGCATCTTTGCTCTCAACCATGCAGCTCAACCCTCTGTGTGCTTATTTTTTTTTTTCCAAGGTTACATCCGATCGTCGATTGATGGCGTAGACGGCGTAGGGCGGACAGAAGCTTTTACAGGCCTTGCCAGCATCCCTGTCGGCTGAGCCTCTGAGGCGGGGCTGCTGTGGTGTGGGCATCCAAGCCACTATGAAACTGACAATAAATTTGCCAGCAAGATTCAGAAGTCAAGATTCAAGATTACGGTTGTTCGCCTTTTGATGAAAACACCATTAATTCGCATTCGAAGCCATTTACTCTCTGGTTTCTCAATAAAATATCTACACTAGGAAGTTCTGTGAGCCTCTACCCCGGACAAGTCCCCAGCAGGACCAACCCGGTTAACACCATCCAACTTCTTGTAATTGAGCTTGTCCAAATCAATGCCGTTAATTGTCCGCGCCTACAAAAAAAAATCAGCCACTGTCCATAATGTATTCTAGTGTAGTGGGAGTAAAAAATGCAAAGAAACACCTACACTGATGCCGTAATTCAGGGGCGTCTCATTCTTAAAGTCGATTCCAATACTGGCGCCACACTTGGGGCAAAACAGCTGATCCTTGGTTTTGGTGTTGAACTGGTACACGCCGCACCGCGACTTGGAGTCATTGTGCCAGGTCACATCTTCGTACAGTGGATCTATCATTTAAAAAAGTACACCCCATCAGCATCAGTAAATCAGAATTGCTGCTTCCATACCCTCTCAATCATATCCACTGGAGGGGCGGCTTTTTGCTTACAGGTTAGGAGATATCCCGCTCTGCGGCACATCGAACAGTTGCACTGCAGCACCACGTATTCGTCCAGCGGCGGCGACAGCTTTACCGAAAAGGTAATGTTGCCGCAATGACAACCGGCTTCGTATGTTTGCGACCGTGTCTCTTCTGAAGTCATTGTGAGTCTGTGTGTTTCCTTTTGGCTTCTCGGGTGTTTTTGGTAGGTTTTATGTTGAAAGAGGAAAACAAAGGTAGAAGCTTGGCTGCCTAAAACAAACCTTGTCAAATATAGTAGCACAATAACACTTTGAATATCGTTAGCCAGGGAAGGAATCAGGTATATATAGATAATAAAAATCCGGGGGCTCCTCAGCCAATTCATGTTGCAATATTCCATGAGGCTGTGCAGCCTTGTCTTTCATAGACCTTCCTCTCTTGGTCGTCAAACATCATCAAGAAGTTGCTGAATGGGGCCTCTTTTTGTTGGATTAGTAATCGTCTTTGATCCTTCAGATCCTTCTCATAAGTATGTGTCTGAGGCTAAATGAACCACTACGTTACTCACTTGATGATAGTTTGTGATAAAAAAGGTACATCACTAAGACGACTTTGTTATTTCTTGAATGTTTGATGTATTATATATTATAATTCTATTTGAAGATCGCTGACGAAATACCTCTACATTTCCAACTGTTGCATTTCAGGAACCCACCACGCTCAACTGATATATCCATATCGCAACCATGTAATCCAAAATCTCAGAACGCCATGCCTTTTCTCTTCGCTTCCCATAGTTCTCCATCCACGTCTCATTATTTCAGGGTATATATAGAAGATATCTTTCGCTGTAAGACGGAGCATCATTGAGATAGGCCTGCCTGGGTAGTGGTGCCGGCCCATCTAAACCTTCTGAGCCGGATCGTTGTCACCATCCTTTCTCGGTGTGCTGGCCATGGCTGCAGCTTGCTCACCCTCCTCCTTCTCGGTCACGATTTCCCCAACGCTCTCATCGTCGCCGTGATGTTCGTCAGGCACGGCTGCAAAAGTCGGGGCGTAGGCACTCTTCTGCCTAATCCTGGCTCCGTAGTAGTGGAAAATGAATGGAATTGGGGCGAGAGCAAGGGCGACGCAGCCTAGAAGCGTAGACGCCCATTGAATACCCATGCCCGTGAACATTTGGCGGGCGAAGAGCGGGAAGCCTGCGCCGCAGAGAGATCGCAAGAAGGTATTGCCGGCGATAGCGGAGGCGGCAAACATCAGGTATGAGTCGACGAGATAGTTGAGCGACTGGAGGAAGATGGACATGAGACCGAAACCTGTGAAGATGCCGCTCGCAGCGGGAACAGACCAGTGAATATCAGACCTATATCCAGTCCTGCAAAGGTTGAAAAGTTAGCTTTACCATGTACTCATCGGACGCGCATTTCACAAGGGTTGATAACTTACCATCCAAACCAGAAGATGCCAATGGCGAACGAGATACCGCCAGCCATGACATTGGGCAACCGCCACTCGGGTACCGGCAACCCATTGTTGGCCGCCAGCTTGCGCTGGTACCAAGGCTGTTGCAAAATGACCGTCACACCAGCAATGAGCTGGCCCGAGATCATGCCAAAAAAGGTCAAACCTGACTGGCCGAGCGTGAAGCCATGTACACCAACAAAGACCAGAGGATAGGCCGTCAAGAAGAGGTAGAGAATGCCGTAGATGAAGCTAAGATAGATGGACAGCAGCAGGACAATGGGCTCTGTGAAAAGCAGACGCAGCGGACGCGAAAAGTTCTTTTGGACCAGCTCTTTAAGGTCGACCTCGATTTCTTCTTGTTTCGCGTGGATACCCCAGTTCTTGGTGCGTCGTCGTAGCTCGGCAGCCTTTGCGACCAAGATGACGGGTGGGTAAGTCTCGTTGAGAAAGAAGAGGTCGAGGAGGAAAGCGACAACTCCCATGATGGAAGGGAGATATTCAGTCCAGCGCCAGCCGAGATGCGATTCAACCATGAAGCCACCAATGAAGGGAGCCAGCAAGGGGCCAGTGAATACAGCCATGGAGAAGATGGTAATGGCAGTACCTCGCGTCCTGTTGTCAAACATGTCGGAGAAGACGGCTGCAACGACAGCCAGCGGGCATGCGCCGAAGAAGCCAGCAAAGAATCGGCAAATGAGAATCGTCTGGATATCCTTTGCAGTTGCGGTGGCGATTGAGAAGCAGCAGAAACCAAACATGGAGAGAACAAGGGGGAATCGTCGCCCGCGCAACTCAGACAGAGGCGCCCACAGCGTCGGTCCAAAGGCAAATCCAAGAACGTAGAAGGTGGTTCCTAGCAAGCCAACCTCGCCGCTCACGTTATACTGGTTGGCTACCACAAGTGTTGCGCTAGAGAAGATGGAAGAGGTAAAAGCTGAGGTGAGCGTTGTGTAGCCCAGCATGGCTGCTGTTAAAATCTTCTTCTTCAGCGGCCAATTCTGCGCATGTAGAGGGTCGTCCGGCCCGCTGAACTCGACAACATACTCCTCCTGATCGGGAAGCTGAGGCGGGAACGGCTTGCCAGCGCCAAACGCGGGCATTGGCTTGCGAGAGTTTCTGCTCGCAGAACGCAGAGAACCTCCGACAGTATTGACGTGCTGGCTGCGCTGAGTTGCAATACGGCTCAACGCCGTTGGGTGTCGCTCGAGGTCATTCTGGGTTGATACGCGGCTCATGTTGCGGCGGAAGGCCTGACCGTTCGTAGCCGACGTTGATGAGCTTGAGGCCGAAGAGGCCGTCATGACGCGCTCAATCTCATTGCTGGAGCGGCGCTGATAGTGCTGAGGAGAGGCGTCTCGCTCGGCGTCCAAAAGCTCTCTGTCCACGATATCCATGGTGGGAGAGTTGGCGCAAAGGCGCGCGTCTTGCGATTGAAGTGTCGATGATCAAATGGGGTTGTCCCTTTTTCTTCCCCAGTGTCGTTGTCTCTTTTGTTCGAGAAAGCAATTCACAATCAAGGTCAGTTGAAGAGAGGTGAAACAGATTGGGAGGGGGGTCGCGTGGTCGCAGGGAGGAGCGAAGGTATAATAACAAGTGCAATTAGCGAAATAGGTGGCACTTCCACGAGTTATTATAGCGGTCGTGCTAAATGACGAAACCCGCACGAGTCGTAGTGCCGAAAGACTAGAATATTACGGTTGTTGTGAAAACGGAGAACCGCCCTTATTTAGCCCAATGGCAAGGTGAGGCCAGTCAGTCGAAGGGTTCCAGAGAATAACACCAAGCTTCAGGCTTGTTCTTTTTCGTCGACACCAGGCAATATCCGGGCTACAGGCACGGCATGGGTAGGGGGTGTTAAGTATGTGGGTGTATAACGTGTGGGTATCTGTGTGGGATGTTGTGGATGGATGCTTCCTTAGTGAACAGGGTGATGAGTCGTGGTTTGGAAGTCGCGATGAGAGTGCAGATCAGTGCGGAATGTTGCGTTCGGGTGGGGACTGCCGATATTACTTTGGCGGTAGCAAAAATGGGAAAGTCAATGAGGGAGGCAGGAACGTTTTAATAAGATGGATACCAGAGCGAGGAATGAGGAGGGTACAAAGTATTGCAATGGATGACGGGATTGTATTTGGTCAACCACGCCTTTAATATGTCATGGGAGAACCGCGTCGTCCCTCCTCCGTCTTCCGTCTTCCGTCCATTACCTGTCAATCCATGCAGACCTCGGTCTTTGCATCCAGTTTGTTCTTGGTCATAATTTGCCAGCCCACAACTCCCAACAGACTTAATTGGTAATGGGGGCCCCCAAGACCACGAGTAATGAGGATCCGCTGTCGATGAAATCTTTGCAACTAAACCCAGTCAGGGTGGTTGCCACATTAAACACAACGCTCCGGCCTCGCCTCCCCCCTGTCCTGCACCGGCATAAGTGTCATCGAGTTCGTTAAAACTGCGTGGTAAGGTAAGTTTGTAATAATACCTGCATCATTGATACGCCGGCCTCGGCCCGGCCACGGTTTTTCTCCCATCCTCTCCTGGCCCCCCAGTTCCATCTTGTTCCACCATCGGCCTCTCGGAACCACCCTACCGACATCTCCGCTCCGTGCACATCCGCGCCGCCACCTGGTCATTCCGAGCTCCCATTTGAACTTGATTTTTTTTTTTTAGAATACTGTACACACATTCAGCAATTCGGACGGGGAATTGGCTGGGCGGATTTAGTTGCGGTTTTAACAGGCACAAACAATTGGCCTTGTAAGCATGATTCCTCCGCTTTTATCTATCAGCACATTCCAGGGCGTCCATGTGCTACTGCTAGTGCAGCCATGGTGTTGACCAAGCTCTGGCGCATGTCTAGTGTGCACTCTTATAGGAATAGATGGAAATGCTATTTGGGGTTCGCTACATTCCATTTTCATACTCCACGCTCATACACAGCTTCACTACTGGACTCGATAGTCAGTCACGATAGAAGCAACAGAGTAGAGCGATAATTACCCCCAAAAAAATTCAGCAGCGTCCAGCCTGGAGGGGCCGTAATCGCCCACGAACCATGATAAGATTATGCAAGCTACCAGTGGTAATGCAAGCCAAGTGATGACGCCATGCAGTAGAATGACGTAGGGCTCGCGTCCCAGACGGCTTAATACCGAAGAGCGAGTGTTTCGTGCAGTCAGCAATGTTGCAGTTATGCACCTCAACGCCTATTTTTGTGCAGGCGGCACATTTCAAACCAATCTAACAACACCGTTTCGTAACGATCTAATGCGCCCACTGATAAGGCTGAGTCTTACCCTGACAAAACTTTTACCAAGCAAGCCGAGGCGCATCTTTAATTTGCTTATCAACGAATTTTGCAACGGAATTAGGATTGGTTTCGGCAATGTAGGAAAAAGCGAGACACGAACAAAGAAAGTAAATATTCGAGATAGAGAGGCAGACTATACACATGTAATAGTTCTACACATCGAAGAGCACATCTACACAGAGACGCTTTCTTTTGGACAGATAAGTATTCCAGCCAGCCTATTCTGACTGAGTAAGCGCCAATGTTGGTTTTTCTTGTTTTCCGTTTCCATTTTCCATTTTGGCATCATATTTCGGCATTTCATCTCCCCAAGCGCTGAGTCAAAGAGCTCACACACCCCTGTCATTTATCTCTTTGTCTTTTGGTGCTCCGGCCGAGGGAAGTGGGATAACGTTGCAATTTTTTTCTCACACCCTTCGTTGGGGCGGCGTCTCCGGAAGTTCGGAGCCGATCAACACCCTCCCGGATCTTCAGAGTTTTTTCTTGTTGTACCCACATCAGCCCCCCCTGGTGGAAAACGTCTAGAAACATAGAAACCCTGAAACCCGCTTTCCATGGTTCAACCCCCATTTTCGTAGTATTTCGATTGTGACATGCCCAATGTCGTTTGAATTAGGCTTCGATGACGTACCTAAGGGGTTGCTATATGGAACACAGATTTTCCTTAATGGGCTTGTGGTACAGAAATTGACATGTTTGATGCGTGAACGAATGATTGCAAGCGTCTTAGATGTAATTAAGAGATGTGTCAAACATAACATACCCCACCTAGTTGTCAATACAGTTGCATTCCGAGGACAAGAGACATGGCTGATGGTGTTATGGTTTGTAGTATTGATACTCCAGCAATCCAACAAGATGGAAAGTACTGAACGAACCAGACAAAAACACTATAATGCTCGCTAAAGGTATGGTCCAACAACAAACGCCTTGCACCCCACACAGAATCAACCTGTTTCGTGTCTTGATGACCGTTTATATTCCCTTCCATGCCCGTTATTATCCAAACAGTCCGATCTGCTCCTCCCTATTGACTGTCTTCGGTCTTCATTGGATTGGCTCTCTTTCTCAGTATAGGAGTAGTCCTGGGATGCCAACTGTTGACTAGTCGCAACGTCAAGCACAACACTACTTCTGATGGATGCATTGTGGGGCCATCCCAGTGGCATAGTGGATCGCCGTCTCGGGTGCTGGCCTTCGCTATGGATATTGCGGACACGCACTGCCTCCATTGGTGCTTTCCCTAGCCCATATCGACTCTTTTCTTTATACTCCTTTTGGCGTTCTCCACGAGCTGCAGCTGTGCTAACGCCTACAAGAGCGGCTATTGATACAGTAGCAGACGATCGGAAGCCTTTGATCTGCTCAACAACACTCTTGTCCGAGACCTCGTCAAGGAGCATGCAAAATATGCCCCCAACCAAAGTCAACAAAATGATCATAGTAACAATGGCAGCCCCAGCCTTGTCACCGGCCGTGATGGTTCGGAACGCAGGCCCTCTTGGCGAGGTGCGCCCAATATCATCGCCTCCACTTCCAGGATTGCCCTTGCTTGTTCCCCCATTGTCGGATGTGAGAGGTCCGTCGCGATCCTTGATCATGCAAGAAAGCGTAACTTCCAAGGCGGCCATCTGTTGCCCCACGCCACTCGTGCCATCGTACTTATCCTTATTCCAAACCAGTCCACACATTCGCCCATTCTTGCCACCAACACATTGTTTCGCTGCCGCCACAGCCGATGCCCGGAGGTAGGGTATAACAAAGTCGTATGTGTGAGGCGCCCATTTAGTAATGGCAGCTAGCCATCGGCTCAGATATGCTTTAAATGATTGTTGATCCAGATTGCAAAGATTGACAGGCTCGCAGGCAACTTCCGTCATGATATTTTTCTTGGGTCCCGTGAAAAATACTTTGCTGCCTGTGAGCAGGTTGTCAAGGCGATCTTTCCACCTCTGCTCTTCGGTGAAGTTATACATAGCCGCAGCTCCAAGAATGAACCCGGCGGCATTGTAAGAGAACTGAAAGGGTACGATGGCAGTGCAGTTTTGTTGGATGGGGGCACCATCAAACACGTACCAGCTTTTGGGGTCGATGAACTCAACCGCCATCATCCAATCCCACGTTCTTTCAGCCCATTCGGCATATGAAGAGTTACCTGTGTAAACGGCTAATCTTGCACCAAGAGCAAAGAAGCAAGCTTGAGATATTGAATTCTGAACGAAGTCATGTTAGCCATCACCTGTCGTGAGAGGAAGTAGCAGTGGAGCCTCTACCTTATAATCGAACCCCCTATTCCATGTAAAGATCTGCCATCGTAAACCGCCGTTGCAGTGTTCTGTATCCCACCGTGCTGCCTGGGTATTGAAAACTGCCTGCGCGAGAGCAAGCCATTGGGGCTGATCAGGTTCCGGGTTAGGGAAGTTGTATTCTGCTGCGGACATGACAGCGAGAGCCCAAAAGCCTTGATCATCGTTTCCCTCCGTCAAAGTTTGGTTCCTCGGCATGTAATCGTTGGTTTCGCCTACTTGGAAAAGTAGTGCCTCTTTGGTTAGGTCGACATATGCATCGTCTTTAGTATAGTACCAATAGTCGACAAGCGCACCCATCATGGCCCCGGTTTCCCACCCTTCGATAGATGTTAGTCGAGTTGAAGAGGTAGGAATACTGTTACATACAGTAATACGGGGCTGGTAATAGGCCGGGTGTGCCTCCAGGCTGATCCCCCTTGTAAAACGATACCAGGTCTCCAGCCATTTGCTTAGCAATTGACTTGACCGACTCTATAACAGACTCGTTAGTTATAGGAGAGTATCATTATGATTGTAGGGTCTACCAGTGGACTCGGGATCTAGGTCATAAGCAGTTGCCAAGCGACTTGTAGCCAGTAGAAACGGTGCAACCCAACGCCTCAACCATGAACGTTGGTGTGATTGATGCATGGCGGTGGCTACGCAAACAACGCGACTGGCTCAACAAGTGGGATTGAAACAGAAACCCATCGAATAGTTTCGTAGGAACGGCCAAGATCGTCTGTGTCGGAGGTGAATTGATGACGATTTGTTGAGTCGGCAGCTGGGCAATTATCGAAGACGGACAGAGGTGAGGGAAGGCTTTGCGATGATGGATGAAGCATGTACTTGTGGACTACGAAGTACAGAGGCACGATGTTCGCGACACAGAGCGCATTGGTATGAGGAATCAAAGATGAACAAGACAGCAATTGTTGGCTGGAGAAAGACGGATGAGAAGAACTACAAATGACACAGGTCTCGAGCGGAGAAGAAACAAAAGTACATCCTACCTGCCCTGCCCTGCCTTGCCTTGCCTGCCTGCGTGGACTGTGTATGGTAGACGCCTCTGAGTCTGGGGAAGCCTGCATAGCATGATGCAAGCTTCACTGCTCTTGGGGGGGGGGGGGGCATTGTGCTGCCATTGGTGACCAACAGGCGCTGTGTTCAACCCATTCAAAGTGTTTAAGCGTGCCGACGCTCTCCAGTCCGACGCTTTTGGGGTTAAAGGAGCCATCCGACGATCCGATTTGAGGACTTCTATTAGTATGGTAAAATGTCTGGTTGCGGCACAAAGTATGCAACCTGCACATATCTCCTGGGGTCAAAACCTGGAATACGAGGTTTGGAGTAATAGCTGTGGGCGTTGGTGGGAGCTTGGGTTGGGATCGGCGCCAGCTTGAGCTGCTCCACTTGGGAGACGAACTACCGACACCAACGAAGCAAATGCGACTGAATGCGCCAATGACGGCCAACTAGAAGAAACCTGCAAGCCAGCCCATCGGACGTTGGTTGCTCCTCCGACGAATCGCATCGGAGGCATACACAGTATGGAGTACATGCGTGCGGAGTGCGAAGCACATACCTGCACGAGGTACTCCATAACGTACATGCTTTCAAGCCATGCAGCGATGTGAGGGGAGAGAGACTGGGGTTCACTCAGCACTTCCTTGTCAACTAGGTACTAAGTCATGAGGCGGGATAACAATGGCTAACATTCTCGGGGAGGATTGTGCTATTCAGCAAGAACAAAACCGGCTCTATCTCTACTGTGAAAGGGAGATGTAACATTGAAAGCACCATCATGTACTTTCCTCCATTTAATGTAGGAGAATCTCTTCAACACATTACCTAATTAGTGCATTCCCATTGTTAGAATACACAGAGTGATCACAGAGCATTACCGCATCCCTTGATCAAAGATACGAGAGGGATGCCGCGCAACCAGTAGTAGAAGGCCAACCTCCTGCGGCCATGGAGCTTTTCCTCTGGCAGCTGAGATCTGTCGGACGCATTCATACGTTCCACACTGAATACCTGCTCTGGAACCAAGTCCACCATTGGAACGCAACGAGAAAGATACTCGCCCTGAGCCAGCCATCCAGGTCTATTTCCCTTGATGGTCGGTGGGCGACGGCAACTACCTCCCAATGGGTAATCAAAGACATGCTGTGCCCTGAGGTGGCAATATGGTTTTCGAAACGGCAACAGTCCGCATTTTGATTGCCCGACAAACAGGACACAAACCGAGCGTACCTACGTATGATATGATGCGACCGCACAGAGTATCGACACGGAGGGAGACCCGTCCCAGAGTGACATTGCTATGCATTTGCCAAGTTGAAACCCGTCTGTGACATGACGGGCCGCGAACGGACGACCCGCAAAGAGGGGGGGGACAACATTTCTTCTGCCTCTTCTTCTTCTCCTTTCTGTACCTCGTCCTGGTCATGTGCAAACGATTGCAAGTGGTGATTAGAGTGTGTGTGCGACTGTATCCTGTACCTGTACACATGTGCTTAGACGGCGGACATTTCTGGTTAGCAAAAGAGGCGAGATGAGTTAATATTGGGCTAATGAAGTGTCAATGTTGCTGCCAAGCAATAACCCAGCTTCTTAACTTGGGAGCCATCCCAACCACTCCAACCACCCACCTGGTTGGACTGGAAACCAGATAAATGTCTCACGTGCATCAATCTTTTCTTAGCCGCACAGCCACAAGCTCTCCAGTTTTGTGGCGCAAACACTGGCTCTATTTTCATCCCTGACTGTGCCAGCCTGGCTTGATGGCACCTTGGCAAGTACCTCTAAAACCCGGGCTAGATAACCCTCACTTGTCAGGACAACGGTAAAGGACGTTGGCCCGGACTTCTAGGCTTCAGGGGAAAAAAAGTTGATGCTTCTGGAGGTGGTCCAGGCGAGAGTCTTCACCAAGCTTTGTACAAAATCGTTTGGGTGGTGGATGACGTGCAGGACCCAGAGGCCTGGGGCTGGGGGAGGCTGACGACAGCACAGGCACGGAAGATACGGGTACGGAATCGAGACCCCCTGTGTACGAAGGTACTGCCTCGCCAAGCGCAATTCTCTGGTCAGAAGGGGCTGTTTTACCCGCCCCAGCGAACGTAGACCTTGCATCTCCAGACCCTTAACTCCTCATACCCATCTGTCGTCCGCTCATCACGCATCAACACAAAACGCGACATCGACCGCTCGTCCAGAAGCCGTATTCGAAGCCCATACTCTCGCAGCTCGCCTTGTTGGAATACATATACATTTAAACCGTCAAAATGGCCGAGGACACCCCTTATGATCCCTATGTTCCCAGAGCGGGAGAACCCCAAGCTGGTGGTCAGAATAAAACTGACATGTTAAGAGAAGTACGTCTTTCTACTGCCCCATTCGTATTTCACCAATATTTTGTCACGATTGTGCCTGCGATCTCGAGCTCTGGCGAAGCCATTTATGCGCGCGAGGATACTGTTATGTGTGCTTCGCGGTCATCATTACAATGCTTGTACTATCCTGCACAGGTTTTATTCGACCCTCATCAAAACTGCGCGCGTCTGGAACGATGAATATGCCTTTCGCGATGAGGAAATTACTTTATGAATTGTAAACACTAACGATGACCCCCGTTAGGACATTGGAAAAACTGTCCAGGTGATGAAAAAAAACATTGAGGATATTCAGGACCGGGGTGCCCGCATCAACGAACTGGAAGATAAGACCAATAATTTGGCGGAATCAGCTCAGCACTTCCGTCGTGGCGCCAACCGAGTGCGCAAGCAAATGTGGTGGAAGGATATGAAGATGCGCGTCTGTTTGATTGTCGGCATCATCGTACTGTTGCTTGTCATTATTGTCCCAGCTGGTAAGGCCCATCATTCCTCGCCAGTTACTCAAATGGCCGCCGCTAACAAAAGGATGCAGTTGTTGCCACTCGCTGACGAGCTTTCCTGTATGGACGATTGTTTTTGTGTTTGACGGTATAGATGCCAAGAGCTTATGTTGTCGATTATGAGCACAGCTTCAGTGCTGTTGTGTTGGAGATCCATCCATTATAATGGGATCTCTGTTCTGATGAGGCGGAGTTTATTCATACGGGAACTGGGCTGTTTTTGAAGGAGACTCTGTCCCAGAATGATTGTTAGCCGGGTATCATGTATGATTGAGGGCTCTGCGTTTCCCTCTGATTAATTGATGTAGTATTTTTATGGCAATTGGAATCCTTGGCTCCTGCGCAAAGTCTCTCAAGCTCTCATCTCTTACGACCAGGAATGTAGTGACTAAGACTGTGGATATAATCACGGGAGGATGAAATTATGTGAAGGATGCCAATATGCAAGGGAACCGAGCGGCTTATGTGTAGCTACCGCTGATCCTCAAATCTACAACTTCGACTACATAAGCAGACAGATTCGATCACGTAAAATACAAACAGGGCGATGGATGATGCAGCGGACCGGCGATGAGCTAACGGCAGGCAGAGTACCGATTTCTTCCATAATAATTGTGGATTGATCCTCCAGGAACGGGAGCCGACAAGGGAAGTGTGAGCCCCGTTTTCTCCGTCCAGCAATTCCCGGAATGTGACACAGAGGCATTCACCGCCTAGCTCACCAGCGACTTCGGGGACTAACTCGGGTTTTCTGCCTACTCCCCCCCACAGCCCTTCTCCCGCCTCTGGCGCCCCCAAGTGTCAGTCACTCGGAACTAGTCAATTAAATAAGTTTCTTCATTCACTAAACATTTCACAAATATCGACATTGCCTTTTTCATCGAGTTTGATCCAATTGGGTCCCTAGAACCCGTCGAAAATGCTGTCCGCTACATCTGTGGCTATCCGAGCCGGAGCTCGACGAGCTGCACCTCGAGCGAGAGCTCTCGTGTCGGCTCCGACCAAGATCCGATATCTCAACCTCAACAATCTCCGAGCCCTATCGACCACACAATCGGCATTGTCACCTCCTGCCAGGGATCGCACGCGAGAGATTGTTGCCCAGACAGTTAGTAGCATTGGCAGCAAGAGGGAGGGCCAGCAATACCTCAAGCTGTTCACCTCCGTTTCCTCCCAGAAGTTCGCCGTCATCAAAGTCGGAGGCGCGATCTTGACCGAATACATCGATGAACTATGCCGAAGCTTGTTGTTCCTGTATGAGCTGGGTCTCTACCCCGTCATTGTTCATGGTGCTGGACCCCAGCTCAACAAATTACTCGAGGAAGCCGGCGTTGAGCCCCAGTTCGAGGAGGGTATTCGCGTCACGGATGCCAAGACCCTCGGTGTAGCGCGCAAGCTCTTCCTTGAGGAAAATCTCAAGCTAGTCAACAGACTTGACGAACTCGGTGTCAACACTCGTTCACTAAGCGGTGTTTTTATGGCAGATTATCTCGACAAAGAAAAATGGCAATACGTTGGCAAGATCACAAAGGTCAACAAGGAAGCCATTGAGAAGTCTATCGAGGCTGGATATATTCCTATTTTGAACTCCATGGCTGAGTCAGATGATGGCCGCCTCTTAAATGTCAATGCAGATGTTGCTGCAGCTGAGCTCGCTCGTGCCTTGGAGCCCTTGAAGGTTGTCTACCTGTCTGAGAAGGGAGGTCTGTTTGACGGCGACGGAGAGAAGATTTCGCATATCAATCTGGATCAGGAATTCGACCAACTTATGAGCCAGCCTTGGTGCCGGTATGGTACGAGACTTAAGATCAAGGAGATCAAGGAACTCCTCGACACTCTCCCCAGGACTTCCAGTGTTGCCATCATTCACCCTAGCGACCTGCAAAAGGAGCTTTTCACCGATTCCGGTGCTGGCACTCTCATCCGTCGAGGTGATAAGATTCAAAAGGTCACCTCTATTGCCGAATTCGAGGACTTGGCAAAACTGAAAACTTCTTTGATCCGTGACCGGAATGGTATGGACGCTGAGGCAACTGTCGACCGATTTATTGATTTCATCAAAGACAAGCCCTTCACTGCCTATCTCGACGACGCAATGCAATGTGTGGCAATTGTGCTTCCCCCCAGCGAGACTCAATCTATGGCTACACTGGCTACATTGTCCATTACTAAATCGGGTTGGTTAACTAATGTCGCTGAGAATGTCTTTGCTTCCATCAAGAAAGACTTCCCTAGCCTTGTCTGGACTGTGAGCGAAAATGACGAGAACCTGACCTGGTTCTTTGAGAAGGCTGACGGCAGCTTCAACCGGAATGGAAGCGTTCTATTCTACTATGGCTGTGATCTTCGCTCTGATGCTCTTGCTCCTGTGTATGACGACTTTTTGGCACACGGCCGTGCTATGCTTGGAGACTCCAACCTGGAGGCCCGACTGCGGCAGGCCGCTCAAACTGCGAGCCAGTCACTTCGAAGCTCGCAAGTCGGACAACAGACCCGTGCTTTCTCAACCCTTCGGCCCAGTGTAAGCCGCTCTGCACAACCAACTATCCAGCAGCGACGCGGTTATGCCTCAACTACGAACCCGAATCCTCCTCTCGGAAAGAAGAATGCTACAAATAAGGTACCGACCCGTGTCGGTTTAATTGGTGCTCGAGGTTATACTGGTCAAGCGCTGATTGACCTCCTGAATGCGCATCCCTACATGGATCTTCGCCATGTTTCCTCTCGAGAGCTTGCTGGCCAAGAGCTGCAGGGATATACTAGGAGAAAGATCATTTACGAGAATCTCAGCCCTGAGGATGTAGGCAAGCTTGAGAAGGATGGACAGATCGACTGCTGGGTCATGGCACTGCCCAACGGAGTGTGCAAGCCATACATTGAAGCCCTCGATCAAGCCTCCAAGGGCAAGGACCAGCAGAGCGTCATTGTGGACCTTTCCGCTGATTATCGATTTGATAGCAAGTGGACCTATGGTCTTCCTGAGTTGACCAAGCGGTCAGAGATCTACAAATCCACCCGCATCTCGAACCCTGGTTGCTACGCGACTGCAGCTCAGCTTGGCATTGCACCAATTCTCGAGCATCTTGGCAATGAGCCCACCATCTTTGGCGTGTCTGGCTACTCTGGTGCTGGTACCAAGCCATCCTCCAAGAATGATGTGAATTTGCTGCGTGATAATTTGATGCCCTACAGTTTAACAGATCACATTCATGAACGTGAGATTGGCAGCCAGCTGGGCACGCCAGTAGCCTTCATCCCCCACGTTGCGTCATGGTTCCGCGGCATTCACCACACGATCAATATTCCCCTAAACAAGACCATGACATCCCGCGATATTCGGCAGATCTACCAGGATCGTTATGCTGGCGAAAAATTGGTCAAGGTTGTTGGTGAAGCCCCACAGGTGACAAGCATCATGAACAAGCACGGCGTGGAGATTGGAGGGTTTGCAGTGCACAGCGGAGGAAAGCGAGTTGTTGTTTGCGCGAGCATTGACAACTTGCTCAAGGGTGCTGCAACTCAGTGTTTGCGTGAGTCCCACCCTACCCTTGCACTAACTAACAAGTGATAATATTTGCTGACGAGTAATGCATAGAAAACATGAACCTTGCCCTTGGCTATGCTGAATACGAAGGTATTCCCACCATGTAAAACGGGCGCAAAAAACATTAGAGTAGTTTACATCGTGGAGTTTATTGGTTTTCTAGGAGAGGAGCTTGTTTCCAGTTTTCGTTGCTGCTGGTTTTCGAGGGCCCCCGTCTGTACTGCTAACAGACGCGAACGGTTCGAAATTTTTCATTGATATTTGTTCCGCTTTCTGAACGGACCCTTGACAATACGTGATGTGTGTGTAGTTGTTGTACCGCCAGTTCAACCTCTCTCGTGGCTTGAGACTCAAGAGTTGTAAGAATGTCAGTTCGGTCGCAATAGTTGGATTTATCAACTATTGACGTTAACAGTTTGGACCGGCGGCCATCATCCGTTGCGTAATAGAGCCCTTATCCCACGTTGTCACTTTGCGAGATGCATAGAAATCTGATAGAATCTTGGATGCCTGTTTAGAAAGATTGAATCGTGGGAGCTCTTATAACTCGTTTAGGATGTAGGGAAATGCGTGAGTATGTTGGTTGATACAACAGGTGCAACCCATGGAGGGTGTGGGTGTAACAGTCCTGGCCTGGACTACCTAGACAACCGGACAATTAAATTCAATGACAAGGTAACTTTCCATTCTCACTTTCACAACCATGTTTTCACCCATTTCGGGCAGTCCGTATACGGTGTAGTGAGAACCAACACAATATGCGCATTAAATGCATAGCAAGTATCAAGCGAACATTAAGTGATTGTTGCATTTCGCTATCCTGATTTAAGCGCCGAACCGAAGTCGCATGCTCTCGCTCGCTGCCTGTAGCCGCCGCAGCTCTTCAGGTGCAGCCAACCCTGGTCGAATTCGCTCCGCTTTTCAGCAATCGCGGCGGTTATTCGGGCAGTCTGACAGGCAGAGTTGCCCTGCCTGGTGAGGCTGTTCCAGAATGCTGGAATTGAAACGCTGGGGTGCAAATGTTATTAAGATGCCGCACAACCTCGTAGTTTCCTGGGGCAATGCCTCGTCTGGTCTGTTACATCTGGAAGTAGTGGATCATAGTGATCAGAAATCCCGAAAAAGCTTTGCGGTTTCTGTCTAATGTCACCAAAAAGTCTTTGCTCTCAGAGAAAACACATCCAGCGACTGTTCATACGTCGCAGTGTTTCATGTTTTCATATCGTTCCGATGTGCGAGTCACATTCATCTGATAATTAACGAAGTTTTGGCACTATATATTATTGACGGCGCTTTCTGCGTGACGAACCCATCATGATTGAGCCTGGTTTGCATATTGTTCATGGCGCTAATGAGGGAACCGCAGGCGAAGCCGAGCCAGAGATTGAGTAGGTTTCTTTTACATCCCCAACGTCTGTTGTTATCGGCTCTAACATTGACCGCCTAGCATTGTCGCTGTACACGGCCTGAACTTCAAGAACAATCCAAATCATGCCCGGGCAACATGGTCTCGTCCTGGTGTGCTCTGGCTCAAAGACTTTCTCCCGGCAAGTCTCCAAAAGCCATGCCGAGTGATGTTATTCGCGTACAACTCCAGCCCAGCCATGGGTGCGGCTGCTATGCTCATTGACGACCATGCGAAGATGCTGTTGAATTGTCTGGCCGCGATGCGGGAGGTATGAGCACTGGGCATACAAAATCATTTGTTTAACAATGGTGGTCTAATAAGCAGTAGGAGGCGCCAAAAAGGCCGCTTCTTTTCATTTGCCACAGCTTAGGAGGCATTGTGGTCAAATCAGTAGGTTAAAAGCATTGTTCTGACTCTCTTCCACAGTTGTTAATCTAGATTAGGCACTTGTTGAAGCGACTTTGAATCCTGCATACCACTCAATTCTCCACTCAGCCCGGCTCCTAGTTTTCTTCGCAACCCCCCATCAGGGTGGAAACTATAGCGGCATTGGTGATGTCGCGGCGAAAATCGTTCGATTGGGAATTCGAACCCCTGGAAACGACCTTCTTGATGGCCTGAAGGCAGGCTCACACGGTGTGATGAGGCGCTTCGAGCAAGCCCGTCACTTGCCAGAAACATGCCTGGTAGTCAGCTTCTATGAGACAGAAGATTACGGCAGGCTGGGTATTGTAAGTCGCTGCTGACCTTGACCAAGCAGCTTATGCCTCTAAACCTAACATACTTAAGATTGTAGATAAAGAGTCTGCAATACTGGGCTTGCCGGAAGGTCGAGAAAAAAGAGTTGCCATGAATGCTAACCACAGTTCTATCTGCAAGTTTGCCACAGCAAGTAGTTGTGAACCAGTCGCCAGCCTTATCGCCGTGGAGCTTGAGCGAGCTTTGGAACTGCACCGGGCTCTTGAACCAGGTCGTATGTGAACTAGATCTTCAATACGGAGATCATATTAGTGCTAACCCCTCATCAGCCGAAAATATCCATTGGCTTGTGCCTCGCTCTGCAAGTCCATTTCTCATCGGACGTGCTAAGATCACCAGCAACGTCATAGGTTCCATATCACCAGTCCTGGATGAAACACCAGCGTACCAGAAGCGATTTATTCTGACAGGCATTGGAGGCCAAGGGAAGAGTGAGATATGCTTGAATGTAGTGAATCAGGTCCGGTCGCTGTGCGTTACCAGAATCCTTGTGTTGTTCCGTTAGCTGACGTGAATTAGGTTTTGGGGCATATTCTGGGTGGATGTCGGCAGCAAGGCAACGGCTACAGCCGGGTTTTCAAGAGTTGCTCGCATGCTAGGTTCCGACGCTAAAGAGATCGATGACATACTTCTATTGCTTTCCAACTGTGAGGCCAAAAACAACTGGCTTCTTGTGCTGGACAACGCCGATGACAGAGACATTGACTACGCCCAGTATTTTCCATCTGGGACTCGCGGCACAGTCATCATGACATCTCGACTTCCAGAATGTTCTCTTCATAGCACAATTGGTCATGAAGAGGTTGATAATCTCGACCAAGACTCCTGTGTTAGCCTCCTCATGAAAGCTAGTCGAGTCCCAGAAGAGACCTGGCCTTCCCTCAGGCCTGCCGCAGAAATGATCTCAAAGGAATTGGGATTTCACACACTTGCTCTTCTCCATGCGGCAGCATATATAGCCTCTGGATATTGTAGTATGCCTGACTATGCAGCCGAATACAAACGTCAACGTGAAAGGCTACTCAAATTCGGGCTGACGCAATCCCAATCGCGATATCGCAACGTTTACGCAACATTTGAGGCGTCCGCACATGTTCTCGAAGTGTCAAATACAGAGTCTTCTCGGGATGCTCTAGATTTGCTCGAGATGCTTTCAACTTTTCATCATGAGGATATCCCCGTTCAATTTTTTGACCAGATATTGGAAGGTGCTAAGCGAGCATGGAAGACACCTCCAGAAGATGAGACACTTGACCAGCTATCAAAATGGCACATTGCTAAACTGCCTCTGTTTCTCCGGGATGTGAATTCACCTCGCAATCAGCCTCGGTTATCGTCTGCGTTGGATCAGTTATGTTCTCTTGCACTTGTCAAAAAATCACAAACAAGGGGCATGACGGTTCTTTCTCTACACCCGCTTATACATAGCTGGATTGCCGCTCGCCAGGAGCACACCCAAAGGCTATCTTGGTTACGTTCCTCTGCCTGCGCATTTGCATTGTGGCAATATGCAAATCATGGCTGGAAGTTATACATCGATCGTTTGGGCCCTCATTTGACATTCATGCTCGAGGCCACTTCATTCGTTGACGAAGTGAAAGCCTCGGTACATATGGTGCAAACATACATTCACCTTGGAGAATTAATGCAAAATTTGCGATATGATCATCAGCTTTCGGTTCTTCTTGATCAAATCTTTCATTACTTTAACGCCGATATGCTCCAGCCCACAAAGGATCTATTACCGATATACAACATGGCGTCTTTCAACCAGAACAATCTAGGGAATTTCAAGACATCGATTCACATAATAAAGAAAGTGCTCCAGATCCAGGAGTCCAACACTGAAATAAAGATGGATTTTGTACTCACGTCTCAAACAGCACTTGGCAGAGCGTACCTCGTCAATGGGGAAACAAAACAGGCTTTGGCTACGTTGGAAAAGATTAACAAGATTCAAGATCTCCACCTGCCAAGAGACGATCCTTCTAGGGTTGCCTTGAAAAATATTCTGGGTATGGCCTACCGGGCCAACAGTCAACCAAAAGAGGCAATTCAGGTCTTACAGGAAGGTCTCAGAATCGAGTTGCTACATGAAGCAGAAGGAAACCCGTCTCTTTCTGCGCTGCGATACGAGATTGCACGGTCGTATTTAGACAATGGTCAGATAAAAGATGCAATTCTGATTTTCCAGCAAGCTTTGGCTATTCAGGAGAAGTACGTTCACGCAAGACATCCGAACTTGCTTGCAATGAGAGGTGGTCTTGCCAGAGCTCTGCTGAGCAATGGTCAGACAAAAGAGGCGATTGAAATATTTGAGAAAATCTGTGAACTTAAGGAAGAAGACACAAAGTTTGACCACCCTGCAATTTTAGCAACGCGCTACATGCTTGCCGCCGCCTACCACCAAGACGGTCGGGTTAAGCAATCAATATCCATACTCGAAGACATTCTCCAACTTTATGATTGTGACGAAGACCATCCAAACAGGTTGGCCATTCGATATGAGCTAGGCTCTGCTTACCTGACAGATGGTCATACCAAAAAGGCTTTACATTTTCTTCTAGAGACTAAAGCCATTCAGAATTCCCTGTTTGATGAAGGCCATATACACTATATACAATTGGATATGATCCTCAGCACAGCCTACATGAAAGATGGACAGACAGCAGCAGCCATTAGTGTTCTCGAGAGGCTTCTGGAGTTGCAAGAAAAATTCTTTGATGAAGGTCATGGCAATCGTTGCGCAGTACTACGCCAGCTTGGTATAGTGTATCTCGGCAACGGTGAGGTACACAAGGCTACAAACTTGCTAGAGGAAGTTGTAAAGATTGAAGACATCGCCCTTGAACCAGGTAATCCCACTCGAGAATCTTCAAAAGAAGTTCTTGGAAGCTGTTATCTTGCCAGCGGCCAAACGAAAAAAGCAGTGGAGCTCCTTGAGGACATAGTTGAGCTATCACGCAAAACTCTGGGAGAAGGCCACCCCAATGGTCTCCATGCGCAACACGAGCTTGCCAGGGCATATTTTGCGGACAGTCAACTTGATCGATCAGTAACTCTTTTCGAGCATGTTGTTAGCATGCAATCCAAACTTCTTGATGCAGATCACCCAGATCAAGTGACGACAAAACGCCTGCTTGGCTTAACTTATTTGGCGATGGGCAAGCTATCAGATGCGATGGCCATCTTCGAAGAGGCGTATAATATTCTACAGACAAAACTAGAAGAATACCACCCGTTGAGGGTCCAGTCACAGAATGATCTTGCAAAGGGCTACCTGGCAAGCAACCATGTGGAACTAGCCATAGAGCTCCTGGAAGAGGTAGTTCGAATTCGTAACCTTACCCTTACGGCAAATCACCCCGATCAACTAGAGTCCAAGGTTCAGCTTAGTTCAGCTTACCTTGCAAGCAACTTGACCAAAGATGCAATATTGGTCCTAGAAGAGGTTGTATCTGCCCATGCAACAGAAGGCGACCAACATCGACTTAGTCGTCTTTCAGCACAACACAGTCTTGGTGTGGCATACTTCAAGGACGGCCGAATCAAAGCAGCTATCTCGGTCCTAGAAGAAGTCGTAGGAGCCCAGTCTAACCTCGATGAATGCCATCGCAATAAGCTCGCTGCTCAATATGAGCTCGGGCGGTGTTATCGGTTAGCTGATAGAATACCTGACGCGATAGCCATTTTTGATGACCTCGTTCGAGTCGAAAGCGCAACCCTTGAAAGAGATGATCCATCCCGACTATTATCACAACACGAACTCGGGTGTGCTTATCTAGCAAATGGTCAGGCAAAAGAGGCTATCAAAATTTTAGAAGAGGTGGTTATGATGAGACGACAGACTCTCAGCAGGGGAGACCCTCTGTGTATAGCATCAGAGCATGAACTCGGTGTGGCATACCTAGAGGGTGAGCATACAAAAAAAGGAATATCGATCCTTAACGACGTCCTCGCTATACAAAAGGAGTACCTAGCCGAAGATCATTTCTTGAGGCACAACACACAATATGAACTCGGCTCAATTTACCTGAACCTCGGGCAGACAAAAAAAGCTATACCTGTGTTGGAGGATCTGAGCAGAATCCTCAAGCAACACCTTAATGAGCAGCATCCCAAAAGCATTGATGTTCAGCAGCAGCTTGTAAAAGCGCGGAAACTAAACAATCGTAAGTTTTAAACTCACCCTGGACGGTGTTCTACAGTCGACTAACAATTATGTAGCCGTGTCACGCACAATGCTGCGACTTGGGTTGCGATAGATGTCTTATTTGTAGATTAGAAAAAGATGATGAATTTGGGGGTTATTATGAGATTATGAAGTCATGAGTCCTTTTATGTTTATGAATGAGGAAATATGACATGGTTGATGAAGGTTGAAGCTGAAAAGAGTGTGGAACCTATTGGATGGATGGATGTATTATTTTGAACACTAAGGTTCTTTGAATCTAATAGGTCACAATTGTTGCACTTAAGTTACCACCTATGAGATGCAGGTCGGGTTATTATTGCGTTACTTAGTTCACGAACTGAGCGCAAGAGCAAGTTAACGCACAGCCAGACCGCGGATACTATCATCCTTCAACAACCCAACTTTGACAAGCGCTGGAAACACAGGCAAATAGGTCCCCGATAAGTTTAGTCTTAGTCTCTTAGATCTTCTTCAAGAGTGGACATACAGGGTTTACAACCAGTTGGTCACACGAGTGGAGAAGTCGTGGGCACGTCGGCTCCGATGAATGCAACCGGCCAGTGTTTGCCCTCCGTTTCCTCCGAGGCGCAGCCTGATACGACCTGCTTCATAACCCGGTTGAAATGTTCGACAAGGATAATACCACGATTATAGGTGGGCTATCTGCCAGGTTCAGGATGTGCAGCGTCACATGCCAGAGAATGGACAAGCACTATGACAAGAACGCACATATGTAGCCATCCAGCACAGCTATACAATTGGCATGATTACCGATGTAAATGTAGGCTTACGTTGATTGTAAACCAATATATTGAACATGGGAATAGTTCTGTGGTTCATGGATGTTTTGATCTGATATAGAAGATAGTAGAGTCGGTCGCCCGCTTGGTGTTGATATTTCCTCAATTTGCGGCCGCTTTCATGAGAGCGCCCGGCCGGCTGTATTGGGAATATGGTTCAGCAGCTCTTGGGGCTTGACACCACTGTGAGAAGTACATGCACTCTGCAAGTGATTGTAGCCTCGGCTCTCCACTTTTCTTGCTTGCAGGTCAGGTTGGATAACTTCTTTCAAAACCATTGGTCGTGATTGGCCACAACCCCTCCTCTTCTCCAATATTAGGCGGTGCGCTCCAGCCCTGTTTCGTCACGATGCATCGCCATAGATGGCATGGGGGCATCACTCCATGGTACGTTGTTACTGCAAAAATGTTGCAGACGGAGAACCCACGATGTGTTTGCACCATTCCCAAACAGGGGCTTCGTACAGAGGTCGCTAAAAAAATGATAGAGCCACCTGTCAACGCTCAGCACTAGTTGATGTTGCTGAGACATGTTATAGATGAGCCTGGCAAAAGCATATCCTTCCCAAAAGAACCGACGGCGTGAAGTAATAGGTTCCAACTTCCAAGCTCTAGTGTCCAGGATCGGCCACTTCTCCGCAATGGGTTTCATCTTGCTACTGTACATACGTACGACAGCACAACAGAGGGGCCACGCCGACGCAACCCCAGCTACCGCCGTTGCGGCTGGGCGACGAACCATGACCCTCGCTCACATTTAGCGAGAACGCATATCGCCATAGGTGGGATGGATGTGCAGGAGGGTGGGATACGGACGAGCAGAGTTTAGGCTTGGGCGCCTGAATCTTTCCGAAATTACATTATAAACACCTGGAAGGGACCCCTCGAATGGTTGCATGAAAGCTGTTGTTACTTCCGTACTCCTGGTGTAAACTCCCACTCGGTCTTTATCTCTCACTCCGGTGTGTTCGTCGTCAAACGGAGCGAACGCGCAGAGCAACCCAGCTGCGAAAGGCACACGTAGGAAGGATACAGACAGTTGCAACTTTCAACGACAACTTCGGCTTCGAGTCTGGCTCCGGCCACAACATAACGCAGCCATGGCGAGCGAAAACGCAAGCCTTGCTGGCACCCTCCTTGCCGGCGCCTACATCACCTGGTCCGTCGTAGAACGCATCGCCGTCCGCGTCACAGACCAGTATCTCACCCCATATGCTGCCTACTGTCCACTATGGGCAGCTATTATCGCCATCCCTGTTTTCCTGTTCTTGCGCAACGAGCACCACTACCTTCATGGTATGCGCATCCACGGCTGTAAGCCAGCGCCAGTCTATCCGCACTCTGACCCCATCTTCGGCTTGGACATGGTGCTTCGCGTTGCCCGAGCCATCAAGGACCATGAGGTACTGGAGCTGTGGGATTCCTTTTTCAGAACTATTGGAAATACCTACTGGTCCCTGGCCATGGGAAGGTGGATCGTCATGACGACTGAGCCAGAAAATGTCAAGGCGATTCTGTTTTCACAGTTTGACTCGTGGGACGTTTTAGATGTGCGTCAGCAGATTAGCATTCAGTCTCTGGGTCCGCACGCCATCTTTTCCGTCAACGGCAAGGAGTGGCAACATGCGCGCTCCATGATCCGGCCTAGTTTCGTCAGGAACCAGATAGCCGATCTTGAGTGTACTGACAGACACGTGGAGAACTTTCTCAAAAGGCTTCCTACCGATGGATCCAAGATAAACATTGAGAATTTGCTGTACTTGTTTACCATTGATATTACAACAGACTTTATGTAAGTGCCCAGCCAAGGAACAGCAAAACTCATTCACCCCCCTCCCATGGACTTATCCCCCACACTCTTATACACCTCCTCATAACAAGACAGACAAGGACAAACAAGCTTACTCGCCCCCTTCTAGGTTTGGATACTCCACCGATATGCTCTGCAACCCTACTCTTGAATCCGTTGAATTCACAGATGCCTTTGACTATACGCTCCAAAGCTCCACGAGCCGCGGCCGCATGGGCCACCTCCTGCTCCTCCTCCCGGATAAGAAGTTTGATCAGTCGTTCAAAACGTGCCAGCGATTCATTGACCACCACGTTGCGGAGGCTCTGGCCAAGGGCCGAGAAAAGGAGCGGTCGTATCTGTTCTTGAACGAGATGATCAACTCTGGCGCATCCCCCAGCATGCTTCGCGATCAGCTGCTCGCCATGATTTTGGGGGGTCGCGACACAAGTGCAAGCACTATGAGCTCATTGTTTTGGATGCTAGCTCGTCGCCCAGATGTTGTCGCGAAAATGAGGGCTGAAATTAAGGATCTTGGCAACAAGAAACCAACGTGGGAAGAACTGAAAAACATGAAATATTTGAACAATGTGTTGAAAGAAGGTACGTCTGCCACTCTGCATTGACTTTTTTGACACCTTGCTTCCTGTGTACTCACAAAGATTTCCCAACATAATAGCCTTGAGACTCTGGTCGCCTGTTGCAACAAACATGCGAACAGCCGTTAAGGACATCGCACTTCCCAAGGGCGGAGGTCCGGATGGCCAAAGCCCCTTGTTCGTCCCCAAGGGCACCAGCTGCCGATACTCACTGCACAGCATGCACCGCAGGAAGGATCTTTTCGGCGAGGATGCATTGGAGTTCCGTCCAGAGCGGTGGGAATCTCACCGGCCAGGGTAAGTTCACTCCAAACTCTACATTCAAACTGGAACCCATTTCTCAAGTTCTCACAATGCGGCCCCCGCCCAACCCTCATTCCTGAAACATGCACGTGCTAACGAGCTTTTCCTCTTCTTTTTTTGCTCTGTCAATAGATGGGAGTATCTTCCATTTAGCGGCGGGCCGCGAATCTGCATCGGACAGCAATTTGCTCTTACCCAGATGAGCTACCTCATTGCGCGTGTTTTCCAGTTGTTTGACAAAATCGAGGCGAGAGACGATCGCGTCATGAAGCATGCTGTTGGTACAACTTTGAGCCTGCCGAATAATTGCTGGATCAGCCTAACCCCAGCATGAGAGCTGTGCGCATAGGAAATGTCATTGTTTGCAAGTATGTAGTCGTCACGGTTTGGCACATGATTGATGATTGGTATCGATTTGAACAGTTATAGTAGTATCATGATGTATGACGCTTCTATTGACTTCGTTCAGCTCTTCATAGTTTGCATATTCAGCGTTAATCATTTAAATGGCATGTCAATATGTTGATGGTATGAAAAGCGGAATCAATCCAAAACACCAACGAGCAAGGGGCATCCTCACGTGACCACGTATCATCAGAGACCAGAAACTGCTGTGACAAGCTAGCTATGCCAAACGCCAAACACACTTTAGCTCCAACCAAAGTTTCCAAGCACGCTTTTCATTATTGCACGCCTCGCGCCAATTGACAATCGGACACAAACGTCACAATTGATTATCTACATTCAAATCCTATCAACTGCGAAATAAATTGACGAGCTTCTTTGACTCGCAAACCCAGCAAATTAAACATGGCGTCACGCTCGCCTTCGAGGGGCCGGGGCAGGTCAACGTCGCGATCACCACCGCCCAAACCCGACGGATCGCGCTCCCCATCTCCGTCTCGTCGTCGCCGCTACGATTCCCGCTCTTCATCGCGATCATATACTCCGCCGCCGCGCCGCAACGGACGTCATCGAAGCCATAGCCGCGGCGGGAGTCGTGGTCGCAGCCAGAGCAATGAGCGACCGGAAGGTCCCCTCGCCAAGAGCACAAAGGTACGGAAGCTGTGGTGTACACTTTTTTTTCGTACTGTTATGACTGTCTCGCTGGCTTGTTCTCCTTTCTCCAGGAGAATGATGTGATTACGTGCGAGGAAAACTAAGCCGCTAACTGACCTCTTTGTTTGGCAAGTAGATAGTGGTGGAGCGATTGTCAAAAAATATCAATGAGGACCATTTATATGAGATCTTTGGTCAATTTGGTCACATCAAAGACCTCGATCTTCCCATCAACAGAACCTGTAAGTGGATGTTCATTTTCATTGCGACTTTTTCTCATTTGCACTACCCCTTTTCACGTCACAAACAGACACTAATGCGCAATGCTTTACAATAAGTTGGAACCAATCGAGGTACTGCGTACATCCTCTTCGATCATGAGGAAGATGCCGAGGCGGCGATAGCTCACATGCATGAGGCTCAAGTCGACGGCGCCACCATCAACGTCTCTATCGTCCTGCAACGGAAAAAGCTCTCGCCAGCACCACCGACAGCGAGACGAGGTGCCAATATCGACCCAAGGGTCCCCTTTTCTGGCCCTCGTGGAGGTGGCCCGCCTGGCAGAGGTGGTCCTGGGGGAGGGGCGGGAGGACGTCGTCGGGCATCACCCTCAAGCCGGTATGGTCCCCGATCTGACGTTTACCGGCCGTCATCTCGATCACCCTCACGATCTCCTGGTAGCCCACCACCGTCTCGGGGAGGTGGTGGTGGCGGAGGCGGTGGAGGTCGATACCGGAGTCGCTCAGCGGACTCTTACTCGTCACGGTCCAGATCTAGGTCTCCTGTGCAACGAAGGCGCGGTGGAGGCGGTGGCCGTTCAGACAGCGATCGCAGCCGGTCTCGCTCTCGCAGCAGAACTCGACGACACAGATGAAACAAAACCAACTCGATACCACAATGTTTGAACGGTTTGCGCGAATGGTCGTTCTGGGAGGCGTTTTACGGACTAGCTAAAGTTAAAGGGGGAGGACAGGAAAGTGCCAGTATTCGAATGTCTAAGGGGAAAGAAAGGGGGGCTCGCTGGGATTACCCCATTGTGCGTGATCACAGACTTTGGGGGGATGCTCCCCTTATCACGAAAATAAAGGAATTTTGTGCTTGATTCATTTGCAGGCGTTCGGAGACGTGTTGCCTTTGGAGGAAGGAGAAGAAGAAGAAAGCGTGAATTTCACACGCTCATGGTTTATAAAGGATAGAACAGCTCCTGAGTTGCTGTTGAAGAGCCGTATGTCTGGGCAGTTAAACTATCTATGCCCTGCGCCAATGAAACCCTCCATTCATGGTTTTCCATATCCTTTTTTGGTATCAATGTTACTTCCAGTCTACAAAGCCAACTACAGGAAAGGCTGTGTACCAGTATCTTGTGTCTATTTCATGTTATATCCATCTTGAAAGGGTGAAGCTATTCCTTCATTTCCGTTGGCGGCCTACCCTAGAACACGGCAGGCCAACAAACTCACTCATCGTTTGTCGCAAGTATACGCGGTGCAACAATATCATGATATTGATTTTTCAAGCCAAAGAAGCGTATTTGTTTATCACTCTATTAAATCATTATAGACAATTCAATTCTGGCATAGACTTTAGGTTAGTAGTCTCGTTCAGATCATCTGTGCTCTAGACATACATGGTCCAAAAATCCTAACAAGGTTTCGTTCTACACCATCTTAGTCACTGATACAAAGTACAGGTTGTAGTTTAATGCTCAATTCTAAGCTGAATGAGACCCAAAGATGTAGATTGGTATTGTTACCATTTGATTGTACGTATTACTATGTCTAATTTAATTGTATCAATCCCCTTGGGTACCCAGTTCATCTAACTCCAAACAAGACCCCAGTCATTAAGTCATTCTATCAGTAAATGTACCGCATTCACATCCATGCCATACCTGCACCCACTCCCAGCATACCAAGTGCAGCGCCGGCCACGTGTGCCGTACATCTAGCAGCGGCAGCCGCTCCCTTGCTGGAGCGAGAAGTAACCCGTGTACTGGTCGTAGTGGTGGCAGTCGCCGTGTCCTCAGTTGTGGTGATGGGACAGTCGGCGGTACAGGGCAGAGCAGAAGTGAAAACGTTGTTTTCGGTGCTGATGGAAAAGACAGGAGGCTGTGTGGCGATGGTAGGGTTTGGCATCACCGAGTCGGCGTCCGGATTAAGAACGTCAGAAATGATGTGTAGAATGCCATTGGCAAGCAAAATGTCAGGTTGGACAATCTGGGCCGAGTTGACATATTTGTTGTTGCCTGCCTGCCGGATGACAACTTCCTCCACTGAGCTGCCATCCTTGGCTAGGGTTCGGAGCTTGGTACCATTTTGTAGGGCAGAAGAGACCAAGATTTGGTCAGTGACAATATGATAACCCATAACGCGAGCAAGGCTCTCTGCATTTAGGTTCTTGAGAGTCCCTCCGACAGCGGCAAGAGCCTTGTCCTGAGGAGCGAAGACGGTGATGTTCTTACGATCAGAGACAGCAGGCATCAGATCGGCTTCATAAAGCGCACCGAGAAAAGATGTGAGCTTGAAGGCGTCCGCCGTCTTGCCAATGGAAGCCGGCGGAATCAGAAGATTATCAACAACTTGGACAAGGCCTCCCGAGAAAGGAATATCTCGGAAAACCAATGAGCAGCGAGTCCCTATGCTTGTTGTGAGCACCACATCCTTGTCCCCCTTGGTGATGAGGATGTTCTGGCCGGATGTAACGTTGGTGTACTCGGAGCCTGTCAAGAGTGTGGATTTGATGATGGTAGTACCACTCTTAATGTCCTTGGTAGAAACGGTTCCTTTGAGAAAGTGATACTGCAATAAGGGGATTGTTTTTTCTTTATTTTCAGGATCCCAGACACCATTGAGAGACGTATAGGGAATGTTACTGAAAGCAGCATCAGATGGAGCAATGATCTAAACTCTGGTTAGCATGACTTGAAGAGTAGATGGGTATAACCGTTGGCTCAGAGCGCATGAGGTGAGATGAGATGAGATGAGATGCGCCCCGGCTCCTTGGGATCAGAGCTTACCGTTATGCCGTCATCGCTAGGAAGCTGTAACAGGATATCTGGATATTGCTAAAGGGGGCATCATCAGCAGATGCTCAGGAGTCAATTCGGTGGTTTACACGGCCCCCGACGATACACACCTGGATGAGCTTGTAATATGTGGTCAAATTCTTATGCCCAGACAAGACGGATCCCAGGTCATTGTCGGCAGCGACACAGGAGCCGAACAAGGCGGCAAAGCCAAACAGCGCACTGGAGACCAACATTGACGCAACTAGCAGCAAAGCACAGAGTTCAATTGAATAGTCGCACGGCGCAATAGCACTGCAGTAATGAGATGGTAGGCGTTCTTGGAGATATCGATTTGTGGGAAAAGGATGAAAAGCCACCCCTGAATGAAGATTGGTTGTATAGTGTCCAGCCAGGACTTCCTTTTTCTCCAAGGCCGGCGATTGAGAGGCAGACGTGGGGGAGATTTCGCAATCAGTCCCAACCAGCCGGGAGGTGGAATGTTGACAGGCTGGGGAGCCCAGTCAGCACAGGCCAGGCCGCGATCGCTGGGTAGAATGATGGCTGAATCGTTCCTACCGTCCCTGTGGTGACCGCCTTGGGCAATTGGTAGTAGCGGCGTGGTCTCAATGATGAGCTAGACCAAAATTTTGCTGTCTACTGGGGTTCCTACACGGAATTCATTTTTCCTTTGGTGTACAGTTCCTTTTGCTTTCTTGCCCAATGGCTGGCTACGTAACGCCAGCATCACCAATCTCTTTATCTGCGTCGTACATGCAAGCAGGGCTATTAGGTACTACAGCGTCAATGCAGAAGATGCCCGCCAACTTGGCAGCAGCAGCGAAAGCTCCATCTGCAACCAGAGAAAAGAAAAAATACGAGATAAAAGGGGAGCTTGCTTAAGTGGGATGGTGGGACAGGACAAGACTGGGCCTCAGACTAACTGCCGGGTCCTGGCACTAACAGAGGCAGATCATCTAAGGCCCATGTTGTAGGCAACGCTGCCACGGACGATCACAAAGGATCCCAATTGCCCAACAACCAACTCACCTCCTCTGCCAGCACAAGCAGGCACCCGAAGAGATCGGCACTGGCTTTTCCTTTGATAGCATAGAGCGTGCTGTTGGAACATGAATCAGTGCCTAAAACGGGACCAGCCACCACTGCCCGGCAACGCGGTATCCGCTTGCTCGCTCGCTCAACGGATACAGGTGGCTGGAATTGTTTGTGATGGCATCATTTCAGGCATGAAGTCGCGGTGTGATATTTCTAATTACAGGGCAAACGAATCACAAAAGATCATATGAACACGGTGAGCTTTATCACACAGAGCATTCCTATGCAGCCATTCATTAATTATATCATATCCGATGACGTTGGTGTTCCGTGCATAACACTCACCTAGGTATCCTTACCCCAATGCATATTTGAGTTGAGTGAATTTGACCCATGTCACTCTTATCAGGTACCTTGATGGGACGAACTGCCACTTCAATACACGCGCGCAACGTTGCCCTCAATGATGATCATGAAAAGAGGAAAAGAAAATACAGCGGTGAAAGGAAACAAAAGATTAACCAAATAAGACAACAAACATCAAGGTTCGTCACACAATCTGAACCTTGGAACAGGGGGAAAAGAAGTTCTCAATTTTTCGCAGTCTCTTTGCCTCACACCACCACATCCTTCGGTTATCAGACCTGCAGGAAGCTGTCGCTTTTTCTGACCCCCACTAGGTGAATGTGCTGGCAAAGGGCTTGGCCTTGCAAGAATACGAGGTGCGACAAAAATCGAGGGTTTGAAAAGGGCCTAGGTGGACCTAGGTACTTGCGGTTCTCCGAGGTATGGAGCACCCTTGATCGACGGTGCATTACGGGTCTGCTGCACTTTTGACATGGTTGGCGAGATACGAGGAGTGTAGTTGTAACTCTCCAAACAGCCCCAGTGAAAGACGAGCCTTGCGGCAGAGCGGCACAGTAAGGACAGAACTAGTGACAAGGCTTTCATCCTTCATATGATCCCTTCCATTTAGAAAGTCATCCTTGACAAGTCAACCTTTGGATTCATGCTCATCCTTGGGTTTCCTTGCGCCCTTCTAGAACATGCTGGACTTTATTTTTTGACGTTTGACATCCGACGTATGTACAATGCCAACAATGCAACCACGATCAGCCTGGTTTTAGCTCGCCTCTCTAAAGATGATATGGATATGGATACAGCGGATCAATGCCCCCGCTACTCCATATTGGCCCTTGAGCAAGATATCCTGTTCGGCTTTCCGACCGAGTGGCGCCGGGAGGTTGTTCGGCTACCTGCAGGGCCGGCGCTTCCGCCGCAGCTAGAGGCTTGAAAAAAAAAATGATTGAGCTTGCACTCCAAGGTGCAAGCAGCGGCATAGACTCGGCGATACTATCTGGGAAATAGATTTAGAATAGGCGCTGATGCAAAACGGCTGACGCGGTAGCTTTTAACAGCGACCAATTTGAGGTTTCGGCTATGAGCCACTGGAAGAAGTTTTCATATTGGTTACTACTGGTTTGCGCCCTGTCAGAACGCATTCAATGCTATGTGTGATTGGGTTGCTATTTCCACCATCCACGCGCCAGCTATTCCCAGATTGTGATGTCGAAGACAACAGCGAATAGTGAGGACATGAATTTTTGGGCAGAATTTACCATCAGGAGAATCAGAGCCGGCAATGCTACTCTGTTGAAATCGAAAAAGAATGGCACAAGCTTGTCTGTGCATTTTATGACATTTTGTGAAATCACACATCAAGGTTGTGCGTGAATTTGAAAGAAGAAAAATGTTCTCACACGGTGTTTGGGGGTGTGGTTTCATCCGAACAACCACATTGTGGGTTTTGAGACAAGAAAAAAATCACGCCGATCTTGTCGACTTTGACGAAATAGAGCTGTTGGCAAATGGAACGTCGTCAAGTGCGACATGCAGCATAAACGCCGTCAGATTAAAAATAGCGTGCCGATATTGATTGGCCATTGATGAGGTTTGGTGGGGTTTATCTGCGTCACGATCTTAATGGGGCATTGCGCACCAATCATCTTTTTCGCAGGGCACAGTATTCACTTTCACATTGTTCACAATGTTCTCGTGTTGCGCCCTATTACCACGCAGTAAGTTGGGTTGCAGAAGACCAGTCGTCTGCATTGCGCTCACTGGATATCGGTCAGACATGACTTTGACCGAAACATTGTGTATGTGTTGTCAGCTTCCAGCGCGCGCGTATTTTCGACCAGCACGTTGGCTACAGTCTATCCACATCAAGTTTTGTCTAAGAAAAAGTTTGGAATTGCCGGCGGTTAGCTATCAGGACGCCTATATCAAAGTGCGCAACAGATCCGAGATGTGATCTTATGAGATAAGGGCGCTTGTGCTTCTTACATGGTTGGCCCCAAGACTTGGAATCATTTTCTTATCATACTTGCACAAATTGAGGTCAGCATCGGAATCTGTGACCGAGCGGAGCGGCGAACGGGGCCGCGGTGTGTTACACCTGGAACAGGGTCTACCAGCTTGCCAGTTTGACCGGAGCCAGTCTTTAGGCTATGGCCTGGTGATTCCTTGGTTTCGCCCAAACCGAAGGATGGAGCCAGCACCAAAACCTAAACCGTGCTGCCAGATAGCAGCTCTATGACGAATGGTGATGTTGGAACTATGCTGAAATTGCAAATACTCTTATCGCGGTTCGTGCATGGGTAAGTCTTGGGAAGAGGACGAAGAATCCCGTAGTGGCTGCTGGGTCTATGATTTGCGACTTTTAACTTGGTTGGATTCTATTACTCAGGCACCGCTACTCCTGTGCGGCGAAGGCTATGATTTTTCCAGAATAAGCGGACACTAGGGAAAAGAAAGGCGAGCTATGGCAAATCTAACTCGCTGGACCGCTTCCACCGTTTCCACCGTTTACCAGATACGAGTTCTCTTCCCATGGCGAGACGCGATCATTGAGGTACAGTTATGGATGGCGACTGGAGAAAGCGAGGTACGTATCCATATATCCGTTGGTGAAGGACACAGTTGGTTCAATGCAGACATTGCAGACCGAGGGCGAAAATGAAAACGGGTGAGCGCAGATGCGGCAGCGCTGGTGGCTTCCCGATTGGGCCTGGCAGCGATAATGGGTGCTGCATGTACCAAGGTACCTTCAATCTACCAAGTACCGGGATCCGCTGGCCTGAGAAGTGGAGGCAGGGGGGGCGTCCTTTTTTAGCACCCACACTGGCAAGGGTCCCTGCAGGCACACCTTGAGGGCCCTGAAAGCAGTCAAAGCCGAAGCCACAAAGCACCTTATTCCAGCCACACTGCTGCCGCTTTTGCATTCTTTCCCATCCCCCTTTGGCCATCCGTCTTTCGACTGTGCTTAACTGGGGCTGATCGGGGTCCACGAGGCGCCCCGACGAGACGAGCCACGGAGGGTATAAGCTGGTTTTAGCCGTTTGTTGGTGAGCTTGCTTAGGGAAAACAGAGACAGGCGCTTCGGAGCAGTTGGCACGATGCAAATGATCAAAATTCTATGGCAATGGTAGAGAGATGATATGGGAACAGAGAACACCACAAGGACACTGGTTGCAACTTTAATTTCAAAAAGGGGACGACAGCAGCAATACAGCCGTTGGGGCTGTTCGATAGTTTCCCACGCGAGACGCCTGCTGCATTGCTTGGCACTGTCTACTGACTGCTAATCAATCTCCTGCTAGGAAATCTGGCGCTGAACTGAACAGGTGCACTTTGGCTCCGGATTAGGATGAGGCTGAGCTCGATTCGTCTGGTGGCTCAGAAGTCATTACTCCAGATGCGATTTTCATGGATCATCACCCGAGGCCTCTTTCTGCGATACCTGATGCTGGCTGAATCGGGTGTGAATCTGCTTTTTGATCTCCCCAGGATATTGATTGCACTGGGCAGCGCGCATTGCTTCTAGACTAGGAGATTCGGAGACGATGGGAGCCGATGGGAGCTGGGCTGGGTGTCCGGTCTCTGGTTGAGTGGCCAGTGCAGGTGCATCTGGATGCTCAGCAGGCCAGGGGCATTCGGTCTGGTTGGGTACTTTGTCGCCTAAGGCCAGGGTTTGTGTACAGCAAGCAGGTCACTGATCCCTGGAGCTGATGGATAGCGGCCTGGGCAGTTCAATGGAGTATTTTGAGGTTAGTACCTCTGCACAGTGCTGGGCCAGATCCTCACCTGCAGGCCACGGATGGGAACGGACTAGATCCACTACATCGACTCAACTGGCGCACACCCCCCCTCCCAGCATGCCTGGCTACAGGTTCAGTCAGTGCGTTAGAGCAGGCTCTAGGCCGTTACCGTGCAATACCACAGGGGCATGACCTACAGTACAATACAGCGTCATTCACGACCTGAAAGCGCCCACCAACCCACACTACCGCCACTACGGAGCACAACCACCACCTCCACCTTTACTCTCGCCCTCCTCCAAAGTTTTGGCCCTGCATTCACCCATTAGACGACACTCTCTCTGACAACCTTCTTTGGCCTGCTGTTCAAAGAAACTCCAATTCGGCCTGGCGAGCGTGCTAATCGGTTTTGCCTTTGTTTGCTCTCATCTGTTCCCCCGCCGCGCGGGTCTTGGGATATCAACCAGCCCACCAGCGCCTTGAGCAATCGTCACTGGCCTCGCCTGTGTTTCTCTGGTCACAGTAGCCTCCCTCCCAACGCAAACACATTTTACTTGTCGTCGCACAGTTTGCGCGACATACATCTCTTGCTTCAATGGATCACGACTATTACGGCCGGCCGGCCCCCTCGGCGGCTACCTCAATGACACAAACCCCTCTCCGATCCGGCACACCCAACACAGACGGTGGCCGAAATCCCTTTGCCGGCGACGACACGGCCTCTTCGCACCACCCAGGTGCCAGCACCAATCCCTTTGGCAGCCCCGATGCCTCGCGACCTCCTTCTAGCTTCGACTCCTCCAGCGCGCTGCGAGAAGGCTTTGAGGATCGTGGGCAGCGGTACTTTCACTCAAGATTGGTGAAGAAGGGCGAAATCGAGAAGCCATGGCTGGATAAGAAGGATCCCAAGGAGAAGTGGGTCACTATCATGCCACTTCTTGGTATCCTCATCGGGTTGGGAATTTCTGGATTCCTTGTCTGGGATGGTCTCAGCAGTGTGGTGCATCACAAGTACTGCCCGGTCCTCGACGATACGTTTGGAAACGGTCTCAACACGGATGTGTGGACTAAGGAAGTCCAAGTTGGCGGCTTCGGGTACGTTTCTCTCCAAAACACTCTGGGTACAAGCTCTACATTGTAAGATTTTTACTAATTTTTTCTCGACAGAAATGGCGAATTTGACATGACCACTGGGGGAGACCAAAATGTCTATGTGGAGAATGGAAAACTCATCATCAAAGCCACTCTCCAAGATGCCGAGAAAGTTGAGAAGAATACCGTCATTAACCTACTCAAGGACGGCACCTGCACAGCAAAGGACTACCGCAGCTGCGTTGCCTCAACCAACACTACATCTGGCAATGCCAGCATTGTGCCGCCGACATTGTCTGGCCGAATCAACACCAAGAAGGGTGCTACGCTCAAGTATGGCCGTGTAGAAGTCACGGCCAAGCTTCCCAAAGGTGACTGGCTCTGGCCTGCCATCTGGCTGATGCCCGTAAAGGATACCTATGGACCCTGGCCCTCCTCTGGCGAAATCGACATCATGGAGTCGCGCGGCAACAACTACACGTATGCGCAGGGTGGAAACAATATTGTGTCGTCGGCGCTGCACTGGGGCCCAGACCCGGCCAATGATGCCTGGTGGAGGACCAACAACAAGCGACAGGCACTGCACACAACATATAGCAGTGGGTTCAATACCTTTGGCCTCGAGTGGTCTCAAAAGTACATGTTTACGTACGTCAACACAAGACTTCTCCAGGTTCTCTACACCAACTTTAAGAAGCCAATGTGGAAGCGGGGTCGCTTTCCTCAATCCAACTCCAATGGCACCCGGCTAGCTGACGTATGGAGCCAAACGGGCAACCCCAACACCCCATTTGACCACGAGTTCTACCTCATCATTAACCTGGCCGTTGGCGGCACAAACGGCTGGTTTGAGGATGGAAAGTCAGGCAAGCCCTGGCTCGACCACTCGGCGAACGCCAGAAAGGACTTTTGGAGTGCCCGCGACACATGGTACCCTACGTGGAAGCAGCCGCAAATTGAGGTTAGTCGGGTCAAGATTCTGCAGCAGTGCGATGGCACCGAGGGGCTGTGATGAGATGACGAGGGAGAAGCATCATACATCCCTATGTGGGATAATGCCTCTCTCTGCGCATGATCTTTGCATAGTACGCCTTTATTTAAATTTTTAAGAAATCTGCATGGCAAGGCATGATAATCATAGACACGATATGGACCGGGGATATTAAAAGACACATGGGATGGAGGTGGATGACGAACGATGGGGGTGGGTGGTATCGGACGGTACATTGGGGATTTTTGGTCATTCTGGACACGAACTGCGTGCATTTTGGATACTATTACAACTAGGCGCTACTTGAAGGCGCGGCGTTTCTTTGGGTTTTGATATTTTATTTATTTTGGTTACGAACATTTTTGCTATCCCTATTGCCGTCTCTGTGATAACTGTATGAATAGGTACCTATTCATAATAGGCGAGCGACGTTTTGGAAGCCACACAGTTGCTCTGGTGGGTGTCGCTCACGGCACGGCTGTTGGACTACATAAATTTAGCTACCTAGGATGAACACAAGCTATGAACACAAGCTACCAAGAACGCATTTTACTGAAAGTTATTTACAATTCGATTTAGATTGCACAACTGATAGGGAGGAATATGTGAAATTCATTGTTATAGAGAAGAGCAGGCCTAAAAGTTTTGTTTTGGGAGGGGCATTTGGAATTTGTTGCCGTGCCACAGTGGGCCGTCTATATGTGGTTTAGATAGTGAGAAATGGGGAGCAACGGGCAACCCGAATAGCTCTGCCGCAAATGGTAACAACCCAAGGCTAGCTACTGTCAAAGCAAATCAAAGAACGAAGGAAGGAAAAAAAAAATGCAATCTGCAAATGGAAGATCCAAGGATGGTTAGGGGGGAAGAGGGCCAGGCACTAGAGAATCTTGCCAGGCCGTGGAGCAGCAGCCTAAGGGCGGCAAAGTGCAGAAAGTGGGTAGGAGAATAATAGGCTAATTCAGGTACAACGCCGCAGAGGATTCTTCTCTTTCTCAGCGTTCTAGAAAAGAGACGACCGGAATTGAGGGGGGGAATATGGAGAAAGCGGTGGTGCTCTTGGCCCCCATGTCATTTTAGGTGAAGTATTGGTTTGTAGTGCCCGGGCACGAAGCATCTTCAGGTGAAGTTGATGTTAAAGAACGCAACCAAGGCAGCATCCATGTCTGGCTGGTTGCGGTTGTGGCTGTAGATGGATGTGGATGCGGTGGTGGGTGTCGGACCGGTAGCCGCTGGTGGTTTGCCTGGGCCAGTCAGTACATCTAATATTCAAGAGAGTCGGCCAAAACAACGGGATGCGGTTGAACAGTGGGATAAGGCATAATATTAGAAATCTATTTTCCTTTTCCTCGTCGTCGTCTCTTTTTTCCCCTTCTCGCTTCTCCCTTGTTCCGGCAGGTATCCGGTAGTATTACGCTACATGGGGTGCTGCGGGTAAGGCTGTTTGTTTCTCCAAGGCTAGGTATTCATAATAAGCGAGAGAGGCTGACCAGGGAGGATGAAAAAGATTCCTGCAGATGGGGATAAATTCCCCAAGATATGTATGGATACGGGGTACGAATACCGGCCTTGCATGGGAAACTGAGCTTTTGGGAGGTGACATGGGATGAAAACGGTTGACGTGGGTTTGACGTTGGCTTGTCGTTTTTCTCTGGAGTTGCAATCACTCACATCCTTTTGTGCCATGAGGTTTTTTTGCCAGGGCACGTTGCACGGCAGGACGAAGAAGAAGAAAAAATCAATATTGCTGCAAGGCAATCTGCGCGAACTGGCGTAGGGGGGGCGGATGGGACGGATGAGGATGCTGTCCGGTCTACACTACACTGTGCTGGTATCAAGTATGTATGTATGTACATCACATCACCAGTAAGATGCATGCCATCCTGGGGCACTTGCGAGGCCAAAAGAACGAAACGAACAAACGCGACTGGTGCATGTCTGCTAGTTAGTTGCCTATCTACAATACCACCTGGGGGCCGTACTGTATGGACGGTATGCGAGCATCTCGGCGATTCTAGTTTTTCTAGTTCCAGACGGCACCCCTCCCCTCTTCCTCTACACTCGTATCTACCTAATGCACGGCAATGCCTATGTAGCACCGAGCTGAATCTCGGGACCCGGGTATTTAGAACAAAATGAGAGAGATAAACAACAACTTCTCCATATTTTTATACCATATCCCAGGACCACACACTAATAATCAGAATGACCCATATCCGATCACCCAGCTTGGACAAAGCGGGCGATCCATCCATCCAATGGGAACATTGGCTTCCCTGGCGGGACTGGTGGAACGCCTTGGACGCCCTCCCGCAAGCCACACCGGAGCGGTTTAACCGAGGGAAGCTGAAAGCAACCACCACCCCCTTCTTTTGTGCCTGGCCAAGTTCGGTGACGATCCTGGGCTAGCTGGCGAATGATGATCGAGATCCGTGTGCATGGGAAGGGATTTTTCCTGCCAAACAGACCGACTACGTATGTTGTGTACCTAAACACACACACCAAGAAACAAAAGGCCTTTGTTTGATGAAAAACGTGTACAGTGTGTGCGTCATCAGAGACATGCGGATAGAGTGATGACAGCACGTGTGCATGTCTCGATGGTTCGTTGGATGGATGTAACTGTAAAGCGTGTGTGTGTTCATATCTGCACTTATTACCTTACTTGTTTATTTTACCCGTATATGCTTGGAACTTATCAACACAAGCACATGTAATAACAACATCAATGCCTCCAAGATTCCATCCATGCTTTTTGAAAAAGACTGGGAATTCTCGAAGCGTAACTATGACGAATAAACTTGCTAAACCCACCGCAAAAAAAAAACATGGTCTAAGCAAGCGTCGATGCACCAATTCCTTCGCCTGCCTGGTTATCTCTTTAGTTCCGGCTTATGTGCTGTGCAGGCACAACATCCACAAACGGGAACCTCGTGTTCCGGGATTAAGAAGAGAAAAAAAAACACCTTTCCCCTTTCTCCTATTCCTTCCTTGCCGTCTTCTTTTTGCTAGCAAAGCTAGGCAGTAGGTAGAAGGGGCTAGCATCGAGGCACCGCTACCCAGTACCGAGCCACCACCACCAGGGAGGTAACATCGCTCAAGGGGGGGGGGGGGGGGCTGGCTGAGCTGAGAAAACCTTATCACTGGCGATAAACGAGAGAAAGCAAAGAAAGTAGGTGTAAGAAAAAAAAAGACCAAAGATAGATACTGTATAAACCCCGAAAGGAGAGGCACGGCGATCCGGAAGCTTGCGGCCGAACCAGGGTTTGGTTTTTGGCCCTGGTTCGAAATCGGGAGCTGGGCCAGGGGAGGGGGTGTGTGTGTGTGCACTACTACTACTACTACTACTACTACTACTACTACTACTACTTATCATGGATGGCGTAGCCGGTTGATATTCTTGCGCAAGCATCTCCTGTTGAGGAAACCCGCCCTTGGATTGCTGCTTGGTTAGGACGGATAGATAGGTAGGTAGGCATTCTCGCAGGAATGCTACATACTAGAGAAAGAGAAGAGGAGGGATGTTCAGCCCCGTCCGTCAGTGGCGGTATGTGTGCGGCAATCTCAAGATCTAGAAACGCCCACGGGCGCCGCTTCTGCAGGTCAAGGTGAGAGAATGAATGGAAGAGCACACGATAAAACAAGGGTTGGAGGAATCTCCGGTTGGGCCGTTGCGATTTGGGGCGTTTTCTGTTTGTGTGTGTGTGTGTGTGTGTGTGTGTGTGTGTGTGGCAGATATCTGCAGCATGGGATCTTGTGTTTAGGTGTATGCATGCCATGTTTACCAACGAGCACAGCAAATCACATCCATAGGATATTAGGTAGTATCCATCCTCCATTTCCTTACGTACAGTGAGATACATGTCCAGCTGATGAATGATGATGATGATGATGATGGTGCTGCTGCTGCTGCTGCTGCTCTCCGCTTGGACACAGACAAAGCTCCGAGCACAACCGACCTTGCCTTGCCTTGCCTTGCCTTGCAGTGTAGTGCAAGTTCAACTCTGCCTGTTTGTGTGATCCAAGAGACTGGAATAATGTTCCCACCTACCGGTATCCAAAACCCCATCTTCAGCCCTTCTTTGTCCGTGCACATTTAAATACTCACAGAGCTTCAGAAAACACAAATTTCAAGTTGTTTGGAAACAAAAAGGAGAAAAAAAGAAAACAGCCCCCAATGCTAGCTTGAAAAAGATAATCTCGCATATGCCCCATCAGAGCTGTGTTTGTGATAGGTAGGTACGGTGAGGCAAGGCATTTAGATGCGAAATACGGAGGTTTTGCTGTTATCTGTATAAAAAAAAACACCCACCACGATGATGGAAGTCGATAAAAATAGGTTGCTTTTGTTTGGTTGCCTGCCGTACCTGATACAAACAAGTGCGGAGACTGCATTGAGCCAGCACAGGCCCTTTTTACGAGCTAGATGCCCGCTGTACACCCACTGTAAACTGAATCCCAATACACAACCACTTGGGTACCCAGATACCTGGTGCACACACACCCAACTGTCCACCATACTATGTATGCACCTTGCCGAACGTTTGCTAAGCCACATTCACGTCTTGACACTGCAGCCCTCAGCCAAGCCCTCTACGAAAACAGTCAAACTGTGAGAACTCCATGTACTGTAGGCACCTCTAGTAAACGCCCCCTCCGCCACAGAAACCGCCACAGCAACATGCCAAAACCACCGAGCGCGTGCCTGTAATTTCACCGCATCAATGGGGTTTTGATGGCGCTTCAGGTTCGCCTGGGCACAGCATCCCACCGCTTCGGTTAACGGCCTGGGTGTACATAGTTTACTTACAATTGTATTGATATCAGATGAAATTTATTATCCTATTCCCCGCTGTTCGGGCCATGTACTCTGACGGAGTATCCTATATCTTTGGGCGTAATTACATGAAAGCTGCAGCTTGTAGATGTAGTATGCTGTGCTGCCCGCCCTGCACCTGAAATTGAGCCTTTGGTTTTGGTCATAGCAAAGGCAATACTCGTAAAGTAGTAGTTATAACTGATCGCACCAAGAAATATACTCACCAAAAACTACCAAGCTACCAAGCCTCTAATTACTATACTATCCATCACTCATCAGCTTCTCGCCAGCTCCAAAGCCACCACCAACCTGTCATCACACAAACGCCAGCCACGGGGGAACTGATAAACGTGCAATTATTCGTAGCTCCATCCGGGACAAATGCTCCTCTTGCTGTTTGCAGGCTTTCAGCACAAACGCCCATTTTCTGTCAATACAACGGCAATATACATATTTTAGTACACATGAACCCCCCCCAAGTGATTCCAATAAGAGACAAAAAGCAACCATCGTCTTCCCCATATTGAGCAATCCCTTCTCTCACATTGTCCCTTAGGCGATAGCTAGGTCGTTAGGCTATCGCTAGTGGCCCGCGGCTACATGCCTTTGCGGACGCGCCACCGCCACTTTCGCCTGCTGCCGGTTCCCACTGTCGTCGCAGTTTTGCTGATGTGCGCTGTATTTACAGTGAGGTGCCCTGTAGCGGGCTAGACATGCCAAAAAAAAAAAAAAACGTTCATGTTGATTTGATTGCAGGTGATCTTCAGGGCCCGGGTTCACGTGCACACCCCCATTTCACAGAAGCATTGAGGCTAGCGAAAGCGGGCGGTGCGGCTGTTGCGAGTGCCGTGACTGACGGGCTGCAGTGGCTGAATAAAACCATTGAAAAAGGAGAGTAGTGCTCTTGGGCCACGTTTTTATTTTGGGGTTTAGACTTTGCGACAGTGCTCAGATAGGTCTTGTTAGTTGGAAGGGCTATCCAAGACTATCGTAACCATATCTTTGTTGACGAATGTGTTGATGAATATAGGTGGCACTCCCTATAAGACACATACCTGTAAAGGCTTCTTCCGTCAGCAAAGGCACCACCAGATTGGGAAAATCCACCAGTTCGGAGCAGACATGGATGGGGATGGAAATGGAGGAGCCAGGAGGCACACCATCAATGTGGCGTTCAGAATGAGGAAATTTGACACTCCTCTCCCCTCCCACCCAAACCGCCGTCTCCCGGGAGTGGAGTAAAGTGTACCTGCGCCACACTTTGGCTAGACAAATTCCCATTCGGGTCAAATCCCGCTCGCCGTTTTAGGGGCTCTCCCAGCTTGAGTAGCAAACCCACTGATGCGCTGTCGCTCCAGCTCCACGTAGCAGCGACGGGGGACTGTGAACTGGCGCCGGGAAGGCCTGGAGCCTGGAACACCCATCCTGGCTGCAGTCCACGTTTTCCTCCACATCATCCTTTTTCCCCTGTGCAGAAATCAAATCACACCCCTACGTATTTTCTTCTCCACCCCGACCTTTTGTTGTCGAGGACGGACTCCAGCCAACGCTTGGACAATCCAGTGTTGGAAATAGCTCAGCTGTACCGTTTGTGCCTGGTATTGGTACCCATCGGATTTCTGGTGGGAAAATCAATTTCTTCGTATCGTGCAGTCCAATGCTGTTCTACCTGTGCCTTGTACACACGAGATATCTGAGATGATAGCGGAGACTGACCGATGATGTTGAAGTTGCCCCCGCCCCCCAATTCTCGGTTGTCTCCAGCGGTTTCAGGAGGCAGAAGAAAACCCACGTTCAAACACCGACGAACAAAAAAAGAAAAGCACGCAAAAGGTCACCAGAGCGAATTCTTCGCCGAGTGGTGGGAATGGGCTGAAAGCACTAATCAAATCCGCCGGCTCCGTCGCCTCGGTGCACGAGCAGCTGGAAGTCTGGCAGTCGGTTTTTTTGTGCGCCTGTAGGCCTCTTTGCTCCTAATACTGTGCCGCCATCGACCTAGAACGGCCCAGTCCTTGGGAACCAGCCGACTCGCCCACGCCGTCGCCTAGCAAACAGCTGCTGAAGAGGGAGAGGATGAATGTTGAGCGCTTCCAGGGTGAGACACACGGCCTTTAGCCTACCGATATCTAGCTCAGGTTGTGAGAGCCAAGCAGCCGAGTCGAGAACAGTGCGGCAGCGTCGGCTACAAGCGAATAATAGTAGAAGTAGGTATGTGCAAATAGATAGCCAGTGGACGGGTAATGCAATGTGCATATCTCTGTACAACGGACTTACAATTTCTGACCAGTTTGTTCTGTTTAGGTGTAAACGGTGTTTTTCTTTCCCCCAGCAGCTCCTCCGAGGCTCGGGTCTCCTATTTACTAGCGGGCCTTTGGCAGGAGCGAAGCAGAGGGGGGTGTGTGCATACCAAGTACAGGGTACTCTCAGCTGTGCTAGCCATGTCATACCAATGCCAAGTAGCGTTTACACCCACAATGGACAGTGGTCAGTTCGCACCTGCAATGTGCCAGACTGCCAGTATGCGCTGTCTGCTTGCCTACTGCAGACCACATTCCAGAGCGGTTTGACGCTTCACACCCTCTTGTTGCTTCTTTCTGCCCCTCCCACTGTGCTAATATGTGTATCTTCTTCCTCTACGCTATACATCTCATACTAACAGTCTTGATATTGCATGACGGTCTCTGCATCATCTCTCTCCTTATCTCTGGCATATCTATCAATTCGAGTCGATTCAGACGTCGCAGATATTCAAGTGCCCCCCTGTCTGTACGGAGCCATCGGGTGGTATGCCTGTCGCCAACTCATCCACCAGTGACGACGTCTTGGGTGTGGAATCAATACAACCTCGCTGAACAGCCTGTGCTGTGCATACATACGAGAATAGTGCTGTAATACTGTACAGTACGCACGATGACTCTTGACTACGGTATTACCACGTAGTACGCCGCTGGACTGCCCCAAGACACGCTTGTGCACACCACCGTCCTCAGCAAACGGGACCATGTTCTTGGCGCGCGCATCCGGCCCTAGTCGCCTTTGCGCCCACTACCCTGCCTGCATCGTGGACCCCCTCCACAATGTCCATCCAACATGCCCATGCCCATGCCCCTGTCGCTCTGGCTCTGCTTCAGTCATGGCCATGGCCTGTCCTTGCCAAGCAGAGCGCGCCAGGTTCGTCCGCTAGACCAAAAGATCGAACGGGGCACACCGATCGGGAAGCCTTTGTAAGTCGAGCCCACCGGCCTGTGCCAGGCGCGGAGCCTGGTTCTCTTTCCGCATCAACACTCACTTAACCATACCCTCCCCGCCTGGGCTTCTCGTGTCCTCACCCTCTTTATCTCTCCTCCTCTCTTCAATCCCGTTCTTCGCAAAGGCTAATAAACATCTTGGACCTGCCCCAAGGTCAAGTTGAGGGCTTGGATACCGCTTTCTTTTTGGTCCAACCCATCGGCGTCCTCTCTTCAGCCTCTTTCGCTCCGCCTCCTATCTAGTCTTAATCACTTCCCACGACGTTTACCGTTCCACCTCTTGCGAATCGACACCTGAATATCCGACTTTCGTTAAAATCTAGCAATTGAAACACTCATATAAGCCGTCGTGACCTTGCGTCAGTCACATAACTCACCGCCGAGTCTTACTCTGAGTGTGTGGGGTCAGGGACTGTCTAATTCTTTAGCCGGGCTTACACCAAAGCGCTCAATTGCGTTAAAAAAAAAAAGAGCGGCAATCCACTCATCGCTTTGCAGTTCCCCTCGAGCGCCAGAGGACTTTGGGCTTTGAGAAGCCCATTGTCCGGGGGAGAAGAATTAAAGGCAGGCTGCCTTTAATAGAAAACCAAGGCCCTTGACTACTCTTTGGTCTATAACAGCAAAAATGGGGTTTGGTGACTATTTCAAGGCCAGCAGCAAGGCTGAGCCGACTCCGTCGCCGGAGCAGAGCAACCCTCCGTCTCGTTTGCAGCACCGAAACCAACCTTCTGCCATGTCAGAAAAGCACCCGTCATCCACAAAGAGTGGAAACGACATGGAGCTTCAAGCTCCCACTCCCAGATTCCACTCCCGACCGCAGTCCAGCTCAGGCAGGTCCAGCCGGTCAACACCATCAGTGCAAAGCTCCGTGTTTCTTGACGACATCAAACACGAAGTCATGGTTAATTACCTATACCAGCAACAATGTTCTCAACTCTGGGTTAGCGATGGATCTGGTGAGGTTGAAGGTGTGCTTCTTCGCAAGGCTCGGGGCCACTACATGGCCTGCCCACCGCAGTTGGGTAATTCTCCCTTTGCCATGGCTTGTGCCGCTTTGAATGTTCAGGTGAGTAGTATTCTTCAAGCGCATATTTACCCACCAATTGGTGATGAGGCAAAACTAATTCGGCAATCAGTGTGCCATGACGGTCAATTCCCGTGTCATTAAGACGTTTCTCCAGTGGTCCCCGGATGCCGTCGATGTACCTTTGATGAATGGTCTCCGTGTGCAGATTCTCCCCACTATTGAGGATCTGCCTCGTGCCCGCAAATACCAGTTCGCCGCCTTTGTTGCCTCTGAGGGTCTTCTAATTGTTTGGGATGATGACGCGCTGCACCTGGTCGCGCGTGCCAAGGCTATTGAGTCGGAGCTTATGGAACTGGTTTGGAAGGCCGGCACCACCGATGAGGATGACGGTGATGAGAAAAAAGGTGGCCAGACAGTTGCCGAGGCTGAGATTGACGAGGAGAGCGGCGAGATCAAGCCTGAGAAGCGACCGGTTCACCTACAAAACACTGTGCTGGTTTCCATTACCTTGATTTTGGTCACCGTCTCTCTTGGTGCTGCTTGGAGACAGCTAGCAATTGAGGTCTCCGTCGACGGCAACTACATGCGTCTTGGCTTGGTCGCACTGGCTCCTGTCCAGATTTTCTTCACCCTCTTCTTTGCACAGGTCATCGTTGGTTGCTTGGCCCAAATCTTTGGTCCTATCCGTCAACTTACTATCAACTCCAAGTTTTATTCCGCCCGCCCACCACCTCGCCTGCAGAGCTCCGTTCTTCCCCATGTTACCATCCAATGCCCTGTTTACAAGGAGGGCCTTGTTGGTGTCATCATCCCCACCGTCAAATCTATCAAGCAGGCCATGTCGACATATGAGCTTCAGGGCGGTTCCGCCAACATGTTCATCAACGACGATGGTTTGCAGCTCATCTCAGAGGAAGACCGCCGCGCACGTATCGAGTTCTATGCCGACAACAGCATTGGCTGGGTCGCTCGTCCTAAGCATGGTGAGAACGGCTTTACTCGCAAGGGCAAGTTCAAGAAGGCTTCCAACATGAACTTTGCTCTCATGATCTCGTGCAAGGTCGAGGAGAAGCTACAGGCAATCAACCGCCCACCCGAGTGGAGCCAACATGACGAGGCCGAGGCATATGAGCAGGCACTGAAGGAGGCCCTTGAAGAGGATGGCCGTGCCTGGGCAGATGGCAACATCCGTGTCGGCGACTACATCCTGCTCATTGACTCCGACACCCGTGTTCCCGCCGATTGCTTTCTTGATGCCGTCTCCGAAATGGAACAATCCCCCGATGTTGGTATCATGCAGTTCTCTTCCGGCGTCATGCAAGTCGTCCATACCTACTTTGAGAACGGCATCACATTCTTCACCAACCTCATCTACTCCGCCATCCGATATACTGTTTCTAACGGTGATGTCGCTCCTTTTGTTGGTCACAATGCCATTCTTCGCTGGACTGCTATCCAACAAGTTTCGTACCAGGATGAGGATGGTTATGATAAGTTTTGGTCTGAGAGCCATGTATCTGAGGATTTTGACATGTCTTTGCGTTTGCAGTGCAGCGGTTACATCATCCGATTAGCTGCATGGGCCGGTGAAGGCTTCAAGGAAGGTGTGTCCCTTACCGTATACGATGAGCTGGCCCGATGGGAGAAGTATGCCTACGGCTGCAATGAGCTGCTTTTCCATCCCATCCGTACCTGGCTCTGGCGTGGTCCTTTCACTCCTCTTTTCCGTCGCTTCCTCTTCTCCAACATCCGCTTCACTTCTAAGATCACTGTCATTTCATACATTGGTACCTACTATGCCATTGGCGCTGCCTGGATCATGACCGCAATCAACTACTTCCTCATGGGCTGGTTCAACGGCTACTTGGATAAGTACTATGTCGACTCGTGGCAGGTCTGGTTCTCCATTATCATTGTATTCAACGGTCTTGGTAATATTGCACTCGCTGTTATGCGTTACCGTATTGGAGAACGTAGTCTGCTTTGGGCATTGCTGGAGAACTTCATGTGGACGATTATGTTGGCCATCTTCCTCGGAGGCTTGTCTCTTCACGTCAGCCAAGCCCTTCTTGCGCACATGTTCGAGATTGACATGTCGTGGGGTGCTACAAGCAAAGAGGCCGAGTTTTCAAATTTCTTCATCGAGGTGCCCAAGGTGCTGAAGAAGGTGAGTTTTACTTCGACTGCTATCTTCGTCTATGCTTCATAGTATACTAACATGGCTTCTTTTAGTTCAAATTTTCCATGCTTTTCGCGCTTCTCTTCATTATCGGCATGATCATTCTTGCGCAGGCACCTTTCATCCCTCACGGTTGGCAAATCAAGGACTTTGTCGCCATTTTGCCGATGGCTACTGTCTCTGCCAGTCATTTCCTGCTGCCTCTGGCATTAAACCCTGCGCTTATGACTTTCTCTTGGTAAGAGAAAGAAACAAAACAATGAGCCACTTGAGAAAGGAGAAAGGAGAAAAAAAGAACATTTAACGACTTGCATATTTCTTTATACGCCACGAATCACATCGTGAGCGTCAACTCATATAGACGGACTGGAGTTTGTGTGTTAATGCGAATATTCAACTGGAGCTGGGGTCTTTCTCGCCTGTTTAACGCAACCCATGCACAAACAGCAAGATGTACAAACTATCGCCTCGCGCCATTTCATGGGCTGCTTCTCCTCTTTGACAGCACCATCAGAAGACATGTACATGCACATGTTTTTCATATTTTGCGAGAACTGGAAACCGGCGAGTTTTTATCCAGAAACATATTGGATCACATATACGATGCATCCGAAGCAAAAAGCAACCAACTTTTAGATCTTAAATATTAATATCCATGGGCTGTCAATTTATTTTAGGCCATATTTCGGCCCGGCGTTAAGAAATGGATGACATGTGGTGGAAAGAGAGCATATGAATGAAGCATTGCAATCTCATGACATGGTTAGCAATTGGGGGACCGCCGAATTGCACGGCAGGAGCATATATGTCTATTACATATGACAACAAAATGGCTAAGGGAGACGGAGCCTGTGAAAGCCATTACATAAATGAAACATGATGAATCAACCTTGACCAATGTATTATTATCCCATTAGCATGAAGTGAACGTGAACATTTTATTCCGCCAAGCCATAACCACATCACCAGGGAACTCAATAATAAAGGTACTTTACTTTGTAAGGAAAAACTAATATTCGCCATTCCGATCTATCCCGTAACGCCTCTATACTGTTCCTCATCCCTTCCAACTTCCATCCTATGTCATTCCAATCATCTATCTGCCCAATACCGCCATGCGTAGTCTACCGATAGCAGCTCTACGGTAATCCATAAACATGCAAACAAAATCGTCCCAGATGTCCCCCCCAATCTCTCCCCTCAAAAACAGACCACATTCCTCTAGCCGACAGTACGGATAAAGATTCTGTGAGCTGAGACATCTTCCGGATTCATCAAAAGAAAACTTTTCCACCATAACCCTTGTCCCACAAACCCCCCGAGCTCTTGTTGCCGAGTGGGGGTTTATTTACGTTTCTATACTTGTTTCACATCAAATGCTCGCTCTTCGTTTACTCATCATCATCAGTGTCAACGGGATGGGGTGTTCCCTTGGGGCTGTTGAGCCACTCAATGTGCCTAAGCCGACGACGGACCTCGCGCTCCTTGAGTTCCTTCTTGGTCATCTTCTTCTTCTTTCTGGACCGGAACTTCATTTCGCTATTGTCCTCGGCACCGCTGTTGACAGCGCTGTTGGCTGCCGTACTAACGACGGAGCTGGCAGCTGTGCTGTTAACGCCGCTGCCGGGCCGGCTGTCCTCAAATCTGTCGAGGCTGACGGCCGTGGTGCCGCGCAGGGCCACTCTGCCGTCCTTGACGTGCCACTGCTCCGAGCATAGCGCACCAACGAACTCTTCGTTATGGGAAATGAGGATAACGCCGCCCTTGAACTCGCGAATGGCAACGGCGAGGCCGCCGAGTGAGTCTCTATCCAAGAAATTGGTAGGCTCGTCAAGCACCAGCAAGTGAGGGTTGTTCCACATAGCGCCGGCAATGACAACCTTGACCTTTTGACCACCGGAAAGCGAACCAATCTCATTGTGGTTGGCAATTTCAGGGTCAAGACCCAAGTCCTCAAAGTGCTTGGAGATGACGGTTGGCTGAAGGTCACGATAACCTAGACCTTCACGAGAAGCCTCGTGGTCATCAAACTCCTGAACAAGCTTGTCAAAGCCGAACTCGATGAGAGTTTCGCGAGAGATCTGGTTGTTGTTTTTGGGGAGCATATTGCGCCATTTACTATACGATAAAAAGAGTTAGCTATGTTGCAACTAAGAGCCCCTAAGGGGGTGGTGGGGGAGAGAAAAAGATTCTTGCTTACACTTCATATTGAAAGGTCTTCTTATACTTTTGGCGACCGACGAGAGACTCGATCTGTTTTGCGGGCTTTCCGTCTTTCAGGTCGATCCACTTGTCCATCTGCTCGCGATCCTGATCAGACAGCACACGAGTCTGCTTCATGTGCACCTCACGGTCATCACCATGCTGGTAACGCCACTGCAGGTACTGATTCGGCGTCTTCTCCAAATGCATCTCCACATGCTCCAAAGCGTGCTGTTTGATGTATCCAATACGGAGATTGGGGTGCTTCTCAACCTTGCCAATGGAGGGGATGGCTTCACCGGTCAAGAGCTTGATGAGAGTCGACTTGCCAGCTCCATTGGGGCCAATGATGGCAACACGGGAAGACAGCGACAGCTGACAGGAGACGTCAGAGAGTGACGGCGTAGGGGTTTTGGGGTATGTATAGGTGACGCCAGTCATGCGGATAATGGCTCGTGTCTGGGACTTGACACCGGTCAATATACCAGGAGGGGGAAACTTGAACTGCACGTTGGAGGCTGACAGCGTGTAGTAACTCTTGGCTTCCGGTCGGACCTGGACAAAGTTTGCCAGGTTGCCCTTGTAGCAGGCAAGCTTCTTGTTGGGTTCGTAGTGGTAAATATCAGTCGTGACATTATCCAGGAAGCCAGAGTCGTGGGACACGATGAGACTGGTAATGTCTGTATGTGCCTTGAGGTAGTTTTCGAGCCACGCGATGTTTGTAACATCGAGATGATTAGTAGGTTCGTCAAGCAGTAGAACATCAGCCTTCTTCAACATGGCTCGAGCCAGGGCGAGCTTCATCTTCCAACCACCGGAGAGCGCACCGACCCTTTGAGCCTGGCGGCCGTCAGGGCCGGAAGTGAAGCCGAACTCTGACAGGACTTCCGAGATACGTTCAGTACCCAGAGGGCCGATCTGAGGATCCTTGGAGACGAATTCAAGAATGCTAATGTCCGCATCCTCTCCCTGGTTGTGCTCAACGTAGTAAGTACGCAAGACATCTTGGGGAGGGAAGCCCTCAAGCTTGCCATTGGCAATGCTTCGCATGAGGGTGGATTTTCCGGCACCATTTCGGCCGCAAAGACCATATCGATGGCCCTTGAGGAGTCTCAGGTTGGTGTGAGAGAGGAGCAACATGCCACCATAGGCCAAAGAGAAGTCGGCATTGACAATCTCAATCTCGCCGTCGTCTTCCTTCTCAGGCTCGCCATATCGGCGATGATCCTCTTCGATATAGTGCTTCTGGACCACATCCGCAATCTGCTGGTGAGCCTCTGCGCCCTTTGTCAGGGTCTTCAAATAAGGCGCGATGCGGCCGGAAATTCGGTTAATAAAACGGTAGTTGACATCTTCGGCAATCATCTCGCAAATGTAGGTCTTGGTGAGCTTAAGAACCTCCGGCTGGCCAGACAAACCACCGTTTTTCTTAATCTGCTCATCCAGGATAATGGCAACATCCTGGCCAGTTGTGCGAGCAATGATATCCTGGTCGTCACCCATGGCCTTTTGCATGGTAGCAAGTGCCCGCTCGGCCAGCTCTCGAACCTCGGGAAGAGAGGCGCGATCACACACGGACTTGACACCAGGCATCAGCTTCGGGAGGAACGTTCTAGCTTCGATGGGGTCGTGAACGAGCTTGGTCAAGTTCTCAGTAATGACAACAGTCTGGCGAAGAACCTCCTGGGCGGTGTTGGGTGTGTTCAAAGATCGCTCCAGGAAGGGGGTCAACAGAGCCAGCACGGGAGACGTGACGATGGCCACGAAAGTCGTCTGAGACAAGGCATGGATGGCCTTCTGGAGACTCTGGGTCGAAGGGTGTTGCATGGTTTCGATGAGGAGAGGAATCCGAGGGGCAACGTCGTCGTTGGACAAAAGAGCCGTAAGGGAAGTCATAGTTTGGACTGCCTGTTTCTCCACCTCGGCCTTCAGGTCGTGCATGCCTCCTTCGACGATGGGGATCAAGCCTGCGAGTTTGGCACCCATGATCTCGCGGAGGACGTCCTTTTCAACGGACTCCTCCTTGGTGGAGCCGACAGCCAACTTGGCCTTGTCAGCCATCTTTTGCATGAGCTTGTAGGCCCCAACGGTTCCTTGCCATTTGCCCGTCTTCCTTGAGAGGTATTGGGTCAAAACTGGCAGCAAGCCAGTGACAAGGGCCTCAGCGCTGAGGGTTGTGAACAAAGCGTCAAGACCATACTGCGCAGCGTCCCGAACAACGGCACCCTTATCAGAGAGTGCATCCAGGGCACAAGCCACGGTGCCTTCCTCCTGGATAAGGACGATGACCTCGCTCAGAGAGTCGCGAGCAGGGAAGCGCTCGAAGATAGCGCCGAGCAGGTTCTGGCTACTCTCCCGCTTCAGGCCGCTCTTCTTGTCGGCAGCGGCTTTCCTGACCTCAGCCAGAATGCCATACTGCGAGAGCCCCGCCGAGCCGACGGAGTTAAGCAGCAGTTCGCAGAGCCCATAGCAGGCATCGATGGAGGCGGCCGACGTCTGAGCTGTGAAGACGGTGTTGAGGAGGGCGGCGACGTCCTCTTGGGATGGCGGGGGAGGGGCGTCCTTGGACAGCATGATGGGAGCCTGGGCCGGCGGCGAGACAGGGTGAGGCATCGCAGTCCGGTCGAAAACACACACACACAACTCGCAGCAGGCAAAAAGGCACTGCGCTTCGGGGAGATGGTTTCGTGAGAAACTTCAGGGACTAAGGCTGGCGGGAGGGAGAAGGGGAAGAGGATTTTCCCCCAACGCACACAACTGGACCCGGAAAAGCAAAAGCCTGGTGCACTGCCGCCACCGCTGGAACGAGCCGACTCAGGCGTTGATAGAGGGCCTGAGCAAGCACTAGGGGGTGCCGCCAGCAGCCAGCCAGCCAAATGCAGCGAGGGGGCTCTCCACTGGTTGGTCAGCCTTGATTTCACGCCTTTTTTTTTTTTTTTTTTTTTTTTTGCGCGCATCTCAAATTTTCTCTTATCAGGTGGTCTTATCTTTTGGCCGGTTCATGTCGACATGTGGAGTGGGGCAACGTACATAAATCATGGTGCAGGCATTAGCATTAATTGAGCATTCATACGTTTTGAGTTGGATGCAAATCAAAGGTTGCGCATAAGGTTCAGCCATGGCATTCGACAAAATCACATCGCTCCAACGTCACTCATCACAGATACTTGCCGTACCATACATCCCTGCGTCCTGGCTGCGCCTAATCTTTGTCCCAGCACTCTCAGTTCCACATTCCAGACACATTCACAATGAAAATAGGCCAGTCGAATCGAATAATAGAATAAATCGCCATTGAGGGTATAATTATAGAAAAACATACATTAGAGTCACCCCAACACTCTGGGTAAAATATGCCGTGTCCATTGCTCCTTGTGCCTTGCGCTTGTCCCAGAGTATGCTGTTTCAAAGATGGTATAGTGCCCATTAGTTTAATCAAACATAGAAAAAAGTCAAATGAATGCCCGGCCTCGGTTCATGACACATCACGCTTCCTGTCCTTGGCTCTGCCCTCGTAGCGCCACCGGTCCCTCAAATCCTTGAGTCGGCGCATTTACTGCGTTCATTTCCAGCCCCTGAGAATTGGTCCTTGGACGCTGATCTCGGTGAACTCCCAGCCGTTGGTCGCCGTTCTCATACTTTGTTTTAAACTGGTAGTATGTGGGTGGTCGTGGACGACAGAGCACGGCCACAAAGTTCTTGAAAATGCCGCCTTGGGAAAACGCCCTATATCGTTCCTTCTTGGCAAACTTGTGGGAGTTCATGTACTCTCGAGTCGTCTCGCCCCTCGCCATCAAGAAAATGTGATATCCCGTCAGAGCAGCGGGGTAGAGGAATGCAACAAATCCGAGAATAACGAGAGCAAACGGACCACGGAAATGATCGATAGCTTCACCAAAGGAAACATCCTCTTTTTTTGAATAAAGAAGAAGTTGTGCGAGGCTGGTGCCGATGAGATAGAGAGATAAAAATGTTGCGGATGTCACAAATGTGAAGAAGAATCGGTAGTTGCGCTTGCCAACACAGTTATTAAGCCACACACAATGGTGGTCATGCGTCTCGATGCAGTTGTCGCATAGACGACAATGATGGGCACGGGGTGGTCGCCAGACGTTGCAGGTGCGGCAGTGCTTGACAGGTACCTCCATAGCTGCGGCATTGGGATCAGCTGACTTAACGAGCGTCCAGTCGTTTGTTGGGACCCCCATATGGAGGGGATCCGTGTGTGGAGGAAACTGGTGGAGATTTCTTGGAAGAATCTACAATAATTTGTTAGCATCATGATAAGGTGTCTTATGAGGTGTCTTGCTTGTCCACATAGACCAATGTGCAAGGAAGTAGAGAAAAGGGAACTTACACCAGGATCCGAGACAGACGCATGGATGAAAGATGAGATGCAAATATAGGTGAGATATGCAAAGACAATCGGGACCGCAGGCGACACATTGTGCCACAACCATTCAGCCTCAAAGACAAAGAATAAAGCACAAGGCGTGACGGCAAAGATGCCTGTGGCAATGTTCAAGGGTCGGTGCCTGGTGTTTTGCCATCGACCACCAAACCAAAAGACAGTATTACCGTCGAAGAATTGGTAGACACGGCCTTTGCTTTGCGGCTGAGTTGATGTCGGGGGAGTCTTGGGCTTTTGCTGCCCTTGTGAATCAACAGGCTCTAGACGCGGGGATGATGCCGTGGATGAGAGTTTTTCCGCCCCATCGGTGCTCCGATTCTGACTGCCGAGTATTTGCTCATTTGAACCAGGTAAAAGAAACGTTGATCGAAATGACCTTGAGGATTTTGTTGGAACTGACGGATTCCCCAAATCCAGAGGACTTCTAACAGCGCTGACATTGACTGCGTGGTGAACAGCGTCAGGTTTCATGTGCAGCGGGCGGATGCTATCAGTAATGCTGCCAGTGGCATAATATCCTGCACTCGGGCTCGTAGTCCTCGTTCCTGCAATTCGTTCCAAGGTATCCTGTTCCGTCATCTCAGTTCCACGAGATGGTGGTGGCCGTCGGTTATCATCGTCGCCCAGGTTGCGCTGAAGCTCTGCAAGTGGGCTTGGTGTATAGCCTTGAACTACACTTCCGGCAATATCAGTAGCATTATCATCCAAGTCTCCCAGCTGCTGTTCCTGATGTTGCTGTTGCTGTGGTTGTGATACAGTGGGGGGCCGTGCTGCACCAGCTCTTTGAGCTTGTAGCTTTTGTGAGCTCATAGGGTGAAAAAATGCATTGGACGTTAGTGACGGAACATGGCTTCGGGATGTCAGACTTGGTGATCGTCCGAGGGAGCCAGCTGTAGTACTTGTCACGCTTCCCCTTTTGGAAGGAAAGCCAGCAAAATTCTTCCGCACAGAACCATGCCAGGGGCCTTTTGTGATTGATGCTGAGCGCGCTACGGATGTCGGGCTTCTCGGTTGCGTTGTTCCAGATGTCTGTGCTCTGTTGTTATCGTTGTTGTTGTTGTTGTCGCCATCCTCGCTGGCGATATCGGTCATACGAGATGATATGACACTAGGAGCACGACCGGAGTCTAAACGCGGAACAAATGGTGATGGGAAAGGCTGGTCTTCGCCGGGTGACGCGGACCAGTCACTGTGGCCTTGAGAAGCCATGGTGATGATCTAATGCAGTTTGGTCTTAGAATGCAGCCCTATAACATGTCCTGTTTGACGATATGGAAGCAAGCGAGTTTAAGCTCTTCACACTCGGCTTTCTCGGAAGTCGAGTCGCACAACAGGGCAGAGCAGTGCACTTGAAATGAAATTACTGCAGCGCAGTGTCGTGGTTACGCGTGTGTATACACAAGAAGAGGCGAGATGCACAGTTCTGACGTCGTCGGCTTTCCAATGGAATATCGCGTGAAAACTGATTTGTTGTCGGGTCTGCCGTCGATTCGTGGAGAGACTAAGCGCGAGATGAACAGGTTGTTGAGTCGGCGGGTGATTAGGAATTTTATAAGGAGCGTGTCGCAAAAGAGAGTTGGAAAGAAAAAAAAACCACAAAAGTCTAATAGAACACGATTAAGTTTTGCCTCAAAGGCTGGATGGAGGGCAAAATAACGTCAGAAAGGGAGTGGAGCCGGTTGATGCAGGAAGAAAAGGGAGGCGAGAATGTGGGATGGAGGGATACAATGATGGATGGAGAGGTGAAGAGACGCCTGCGAGACAGGAGGAGATGCAGACAGACAGCGCCAACAGCCGGACTGCTCTTTTTTTCTCTCCCCTAGCCGTCGTTGCTTTTTTTGGCGTGACGGGTGAGGTGAGAGGTGCAAAGAGGAAATAGTAAGGCAGGACGTCGTGGTACGAGTGGTGGTTAGTTGGGTTGGCCTCTTTACTTTTTGCTGCTGTTGCTGGCTGCTACGGTTGCTGCTGTGGCACCTCATAGCTAATTACATCTGCTGGGGCCGGGCTGCGCGAACGCTTGGGCCGTCCCTATTAACGTTAGCACGTACGTAAAAGGGGCGGCGTAATCAAGATGAATGCACAATGTCTCCACTCTGGCACGCTGCACGCCTGTGCAAATGCACTGGGTGCCAGGCCAGGGTACAGCAGTGGTGGGTGCGCCCAGCACCCGCGAACAGGTACCTACCACGCAGCAAACCCACTGTCAAGTACCAGGAGCCTGGCCTCCAACTTAGCGGTCCTTGGAGCAGTGGAGGAAGAGGAAGAAGGCAGCACAGCACTACCGGACAATGTGAGCACCTAACCTAGCCTCGGAACGCACTAGTAATTACACCACTGTAGCACACGACGTCCAAGCGGAGGGCCTGCCGGGACAGACGGGTAGGTGCAGCCAGCCATCCATCATCCATCATCCATCATCCATCACCCACCTCCAGGTACTTGTCCCTTCCAACCATCCGGACCCAACCAACTAGGTACCTACCAACCAACCAACCAGCAGAGCTCACCAGCCAACCAGCTAGCAAACCAGCCAACTTCTGTCTATCCATCTCGCTCGCAGCCGTTTTTGGTTTGCTGTTGCACCCAGCGGCCAGGCTCAGCTTGGCTGGCCCGTCCTGGTCATCCACGGCGCTCGAACATCAAACCTGCAGCGATAGCGCCAGACGGGTCAGTGCCCATCCACGCAATAAAGTACCATACAAGCCAAACCCTCAACCAGCCGTAGCAACCACCTGTGGACGCAGCCCCGATCCAGATCGCCATAGCTTGCCTTCCCTCGAAGATAATATCTACAAGCAGAAGGCGGCAAGTAATCGACAAATCGTTACAGGCATTACTCACTCGCCTGGAATGTCGCACTGAAAGCATCCTACTAAAGTGGTCGCGCAGTAATTTCTCTGCTTTTAAAGAGACCTCAATGCACTGCTGTCGGTCGGTGGAAACCAGCGTGGTGTCTGGGGGTTCTGGTGCTCTAGCTTCCTGTAGGCGTTGAACGAACATGCTTCTTGTTCGTGAGCCCCGCCCTTCATTGGCCTTATTGGCCCGTGGGAAATTGCCCACCGTCACTTCTCCACTCGCGTCATTGATGCCTAGGCTTTCAGGCCACGAACATTCTCAGTCATGATTACGTCGGTCTTCTCTCAAGCCAAACGTGATACAGCACGTGATAAAGTCCGCATCTAGCATTGGCCAATGAGGTTGTTGGAAACCTTTGCGTGAAATCATCATTGCAAGCTTGCAAAGAGATCTTCCGAGAGTGAGAGCTGGTGTTTCCATACCCGGACCACACCACTTCCAACCACAACCACAACTCACCAACATCAATCCACCATGGCTTCCCACGTTGCCCGACGATTCTTTTCCACCACCATTCGCCGCCTGCAGGAGGCTGAGAAGAATGAGCTCAAGAAGGAGAGCAAGCGCAACCCCGAGATCATGGTGCGTTCTTTTACCATTGCCTCGGCCTAGTTTCCCATATCGACCATGCATCACGCATCACGCACCAGCCCTATGACGCCATTTTTTCGATCTTCCAAAACTATGTCAATTTTGACTAATAATGTTCAATCGACTTGTAGGTCCTCGGCGGTGTGATGGTCGCCGCTCTCGGCGGCGCTGGCTACTACTTTGGTATGGAACACTTCCACCCACAATGCGAATTTTTTGGTCAACACCGGGTATCAAGGGAGAAACAACAACTAACGATGATTTTTTACTTTCTCAGGCTCAAGCCCTACTGGTGCTGTCTCCGAGACCACAGTCTCCATCCCTCGGGACGGCATGCCCTGGGAGGGTGACGCCGAGGGCAAGTACAAGTACTACCCTGGAGGTGACGTCTCCAAGGAGCCCAGAAACGCTCCCAGCGCTCTCAATGCCGTCGTCGTTCCCAATGTGACTCTCCCCAAGGAGCTGCACGACAAGTACAACAAGTGGGGTAAGGAGGGTTATCCTTGAGAAAGCCAAGAGAGGCAGTGAGGATAGCAGTGGCAGAAATCAGCAAAAAAAGAGGCGGGCCCTGAACGGGTGGGGGAGGATCACTCGACGACGTGCTGGAGAAAGACGTAGGAATGAAACAAGAAGGGCCAAGTCGCCTTTGTAGAACTTACAGTTGGGGGAGTATTCAAGCATTGGGCCATGTTTTGACCTGCAAATATTCCAATAAGACCTAGTTATTACTTTTCCATCATACAACCATAAATGATAACTTGAGATGAGAATGATATTCAGCAGTCATGGAATTCCTATCTCAATATCCGCTATCATAATGTCATTAATATGGAAAACCTGCCATCCAGAGCTCACCAGCCGGGAAATCTGGGTAAAAGAAGACACATCCAGAAACTCTGACCCTTGCGGCACCCTTCTTTCCCTCCCTTGCACCAACAACCGTGGAGGGGAAAATCCAAAGAAGCTTAACCCCTTTCCTCCCCTGCGCCTTCCCTTCATCTTTACGCAATCAGCATGTCGATTTCCTCGGCAGTAAGGCCAAACAGGTAGAGCAAGTCCAGCATGCTCTCTCCATTTAGCCGCGCGCCAGCCTCCATTTGTACCATCGGCTTCGCATTCCACGCCACACCAAGGCCAGCCTTTTCTAGCATCAGGAGGTCGTTGGCGCCGTCGCCGACAGCCACAACTTGCGAGAGCTGGAAGTTCTCCCTAGCTGCGATTTCAACGAGGAGGTCGCGTTTGCGCTCCTTGCCCACAATTGTGCCCTTGACCTCGCCCGTGAGCCGTCCGTCCTCACCAACTACCACCTCGTTGGCATGTGCGTAGTCGATGCCCAGCTCCTGAGCGAGCCAGCTCGTCAGGGGCAAGAATCCGCCAGACAGCACCGCTGTCTTAACTCCGAGGCGTTTGAGGGCCCGAATCAACTCACGCACTCCGTTGGTCACATTTAGGATAGGTCGTAGATCCTCGAATATGGAGGCGGGGAGGCCCTTGAGAAGAGCTACACGCTCACGGAAAGATGCCTCAAATTCCAACTCCCCAAGCATGGCACGGTGAGTAATGTCGGCGACGCGGGCAGCCAGATCTGAGGGGTCCTTTATGGTCTCTGCAAGGAGGTCAATAACCTCCTGGGTAATGAGGGTACTGTCCATGTCAAAAACTACTAATCTGGGGTGTTTCCTCCAGAGCTGTTCCTTTTGCAAAGTCACATCAACATTCCATTCCCTCTCAAATCGATAAATCATCTCATGCTTTCGGAGATCCGACAAGCTGAGGTACTTGGGCGATGGAGCGGGTGTAAGAAGCAGCTCAACGACACGTGGGTTTTCCGGGTTATCCAGGCATCGGTGGGACGAGTGCGGCTCGTCTGCGTCATTGGGGAGAGGAAAGGTTGACATGAGATGGAGAAAGGAGGTAATACACAATGGGGAGACGTAGGAGCCGTACAGATGATCCAGCTGCTCCAGGTCCTGCGTTGGGGGCTCCAGCGGGAACTCGTCAATGTTGGCTGTCGGGGCCATGTTCGCTGGCAGCGAATCGCTGCTATCCGTCAAGCCGGAGCCGCCCTTTGCTGGTGGTCGTTGCCCAGCGGCGCTCGAGGTGGACGACGAGCGCTCATGTCCCTTGTAAAAGAGCGTCACTGCCAGCTTGTCTGTCCGCTGTCCAGCAGGCGGGGCGCAGTTAGGATGAGAATAGCTGTGGGTGATGCCGCTATCCACGATGATGGGTGGGTTCTCGGCGGACGGAATGCCATTGAAGGGCGGGTGAATCGGCTTAGGCGACGTGCGATTAGCCAGGCCGACCGCGGAAAGGTCCTCGACAACGGTGTCAATGCCATGGTGTCCATCGGGCTGCCTCGGGGCGCGATACTGTTGGTGGTCGCTGAGATAGGAGCTGCTGCGCATGTTGCTCGTCAACTGCGGCCGGCGAGCGGTTTGCTTCGCGGCGGCGCTTCCGGCATCGGACATGATGGCGGCTGCTGCGGCGAAAGAGAGAAGAGAGAGAGAGTTTTTTCGTGTACGGCTCTCCTTGAATGGATACAAGTGAAAAGAGTGAGCTTCACTCTATGGTATGGAAAGTGTATGGAGGGCCAAGATGCCGTTCGTGGGTGCTCTCCTCAGGTGAGGGGCAAAGAAGCAGCCCCACGATAGTACTTGAGTTTCCTAGACAGAAAAAGACGTCTCCTCGTCCAGCTTGCAGTTCGTCTCCCTGTGCTCTCTATGCTGTGAATTTTTTTTCTTTGTAACTTGAAGCTTTTCGCAATCGCAAGTCAACCTGGGCCGAATAGAGGGAATGAATAGAGGAAATGTCTGTTGCGGTGTTTCGGGGGCCAGGCTGCAACTCAGGTACAGCAGACTGACTGGAGGAGAAAGTCCAGGGCATGGAGGTTTGGCTTGGGGGACAGACGTTGGTGACGCGCCCCACCCTTGGGCTTAGCTTATCTCATCCTCGTGCAGCCAGGGGTCTTTCCTCTAGGCGCATTAGTACGTATGTATGACTACCGAGTAAACATGTGGCCACGTAGATTCATCAACATCAGTCAACTTCACCCTCAGCTGTCTATCTGTTTCGGGACTAGATCATCTATTCTTTTGGAAGGGTGCACAAGTACCACATGTGCATTTAATTGTTTGATGGGTTGCTCTGGAAGACCGAGTTGCGAAGTCAATCATGGATGATCCTGTCGCAAAGGTACCAGGTGAAGGAGGTAGCCTCGCGGGATGACGTCGGCAGCACCCAGATCATTGGATGTACCGATTTGACCTGGATTACCCCTCATAAAAGTACAGACGGTTTTTTTCACATCAGGTCGCATTCACACACAATACAAAAATCAGATTCACAAATCCTTCAAGGCCTAGATTGCAAAGATGCACCGTCCCCACTACTAGATACCGGAGTTGAGCTCCGGCAGCCTACCAAACAGACGATGCGAGTTCACCATCGGATCCGCAAACGCTACAACTCCACAGAGCATGATTCGCCGAATTAGTACCAATACTTCGGCTGAGCAAGACACATGGCGTCATGGGGCAGGATGACAACTGACTCCAGTACGGGAGTACAAAGTACAGCTTTATATATTGCAACAATGCACAAATATTGACACCACAGTACATTATTGGCAACACACCCACCACTGATGCCACGTTGGTGCATCGCAGATCAAACACCCAAGAAAATCACTCTGACAAGTGCTCACGGTCTAGGCCTATACACTCTTCTTACCTGTAACTAGCTTTGCAAGCTTGAAACTGGTCTTCTCCCGACTCTTCGGTATGAAGTTGATGTGGCGTCCAATGCCGTACGACTGCGGCTGGAAATGGACTCAAAGTGGCTGCTTCAGAAAGTGCTTCAGAAGTGGGGTTGATAACGGTTTGGGACCAACTTGAAATAAAAAAAGCAGTCTGTTTCTGAAGCTTGGTTTTAATAATCTTTTAGTCCAGTAAACCAACATGTAAAAGCCGAGTCTTTTGATACTCCTTGGGGACTAGGTAGTTGTAAACCATCACGACTTGCCCGCAGACCCCACCTCTCTTTTCTTCTCCTCCGCCAATTCCGCTAACACCTGTACCGCCTCCTCTCCCCTTCCCTCAGGAACAAACAAATGATCGTGATAAAACCCGCTAACGGGATTCACACCCATCGCCCTTGTCGCCAACCGCGTCGCAATCACAGCCATGAAGCCGACCGCCTCCAGGCTCGATGTGACGTCCAGGGTAATCATCTGGCACGGGAAGAAGTAGTCTAGATTCTTGGCCTCTGCGCACTCTTTGGTCACAATCACGGTGACGCCCTCTGACTCCCGGAACAGCAGCTGGATCTCAGATAGGGGTGGGAGCTGGGCTGAGTCCTTGACTGTCGCAAAAACGTATGTTGCTGGGTGGAGGACGGTTGTCAATGTCGCTAGGAGTGTGGATAAGGAGGTTTCTCCAGGGTCGCTGATGAGAGTCGACATTTTGTTTGGTAATTGGTATTTCTTATTTTGATGGTCCCTGATTTATGTCTGTGGAATATGGCCTTTGGCGATTGGTTTATATAAATGCGTTCCTTGAGTTTTCAGTCATGTCTTGATGAAACCAGCCAAGTGGTAGGTTCGGTAGTGTGCGCCTTATGTCATCTAAAGGGCGCCGTCAATTCCCTCAATTGTAAAACCAATAAAACTTTGCTAAATGATGAGGGATAGGATTTTCCCTATATGCATAGAAACATGCATTTTTTTTACTAAATTCTCAAAAGAGAATTCATGTTTTGTACAAAATATTACCGTGCTTACAATACACCATTATTGTTTACGCGGCATGGCACTTACACTGTGCCATTGCAGCAATTACAGCTATTGCCAGTAACTTCTATTTCTATGCTAATCCATTGTCGAAATTTAGAATCATCAATGGACTTGTTGCATTACTCATCCAGTATTATCTAGTGTCTGCAGAATTAGGGGTTGTGCGAAACTGTTCTCTCAAGAACGTCGATGTTCCTTCAAAACGTTCACAACTGTCGCCTGTCTTTTTTTTACAATAGTATAATTAATCCATTATAATTAATAGGTGCCGACATCAATATCACGTCCCAAATCGAATTCAACAAGCCATGGAAGATGATTCAGCTCCGTGTCTCCCTTGGTTGATGCGTTGACGAACAATGTCTGCCCATCACCAAGAGGCATGTCGTCGTCACTACAGTGACTTGTTTGATAGCAGTTCTGCTTTTTCCAATGACGGACATTTTCATTTCTCCTCTGCCTTTCCTCCGCAGACTCAAACTCCGATTTCTTGAGACTTGAGAGTGTTTCAATTACTGAAGACTTTTCGTTGTCAATATCGCTAAAATGCGAGGGATTGTCTGAGATTATTGGTCGCCAAGTAACCAGTTTCGCCCCCCAGCCATTATGTACATGGCCAAAGCAGTGAATCCGAGGTTGAGATTTAGCTATGGCTGCGAATAGTTGAGGACAGCCAATCCTTTTCTTGTCCGCTGTCATGTCCATGATTCCTCGTGGTGGGCCGTGTGTGATGACGATGTCTGTTCCCTTTGGGATATTGAAGTTGTGCATATTACTGTACTGGAAGCCCCATTCACCACCAGTTGATGGAGTGTACGGACTTGCGTAAATGCTTAGTACTGTGCCATTCTGAAGAGTGATTTGATGTGAACCTTGACTCAATAACATGATGTTTTGTTCTTTGGCTTGCTGCAACAGCTCTCTAGCACCACCATAATCAGCAAATTCATTCTTGATCAGACTTTCCTCAAGATTCTCTCCAATTAGCCGGTTGGCCTCTGCAATTTTTTGCTTGAAAACAGGCACATCTAGTGTAAAGTCATGATTGCCAGCGATAATTAGCTTCACCGGTGCTATGATATCCATGAGCAGCTGTATTGTTTGTTGGAATTCGTCCAACTTTGAATGCTCGGTGAAATCACCGCAATGAATAGCCATATCAGCGGACTCTTGAGGTTTCATACCTGGCGGGAAGCTCAGGCCATGAGTGTCAGAGATGATGAGGACTCGAATCTTGGTGCGGCAGGAGCTTTTAGTAAGAGTATCCATATCGCAAGATTTGAGATTCAGGGCTAGTTGAGATTGAGGTCAGGCCAACATATATGCGGACCAAGTTCACTGGAATTTATGTTGTTTATTTAAAAACAAAAGAACTTTGTTGAAGCTGACAAGCTTAAAACTGTAATTTTGTCACAACGCACCCACTCGAATTAAGTTCACGGCAGGCAGGTCAAGGCAGTAACTCTCTATTTCCGTGTCAAAAGCGCTTATTCAGCTACCAGATGGTTAAAGTAGAAAGAAGAAAAGGTCATCTCAACTCTCAGACTGATGTGCAATATGCAACAACAGAATTGCACAATGGTCTTTCCGACGTACTCCCTTTTAGGTGTAGGTTAGGCAAGAGCCTTCCCAGAACACATGAAAGCAGATTGAATCGACGACATTGCATGCAATCCAACGTCGCATAATCTGGATAAAATACCTGAATGCCTAGGAAGTGAAGTAAAGTGTAGAAATAAATACAGAATTATTAGAAAAGCAGTGATGCTACCCTTGCCATTTATGTTCAGAGATTAATATGACGAATTTGGCTTCCCCAAGCTTCCCATGCGCTATGTTCATATCCGGCAAAATGTCGGCATGTCGTCATCAAAGAGGCTTCCGTAGCTCAGTTGGTTAGAGCATCGTACTAATACTTGAGCGTCAGCGCAAGCGTCGGTGATGCGAGGGTCGCAGGTTCAAGCCCTGCCGGGAGCATGACATGTCCCCATCTGCCTCATTCTTTTTTTGCATTTTTGCATTCTTTATTTGTAATGTTGAACATCTTTTGTTAGTGCTCGTGGCATGCATGCATGTGTGTCGTTTAGATAATTGATTCGTGGTATATGAATGAGCTTTGCGGAAACTTACTTTTGCCATCGATTTACTGTCAGCGGGACAGACTACATTGGCATTTCTCTGTCAAGGTGTCTATTCGCAAGTACTTGATTCACAACTTGCAATCTGGGTCATATATGGAACCACAGTCTGCACATTCAGGTAACCTATTTCTTTCGTTCACTTTACAACCTATGCATGCACCCCATCTTACCTTGCCTCCCTGTGTACTACACTCGGATGCCTGCCTGCGCAGTTGTGTATACAGGCAAGTTAGCACAGCGACGACCCGGAGCCGGCGCATCGGCCTCGCAGCCATTGGCTACCCATATTGCCATCAAGCAGGGCTCCGACTCAGAAGAATCGATCAGCCCACAAAAAAAACCACTAAATCCCGCCCTCGCCGAGTCCCGATACAACCGCCGACCAGCCGAAGACCCACCTCTAGGCAACTTCTCTGCCCCGGCTTTTTGTGCCAGACGCCGTGCAAGGGCACCAACAACATCACAACAGGAGATACGCTGTTCATGAGTCTTCCCGCCCCTCAAAAGATGGCATACCTTTCTCTCTCCTCAGATATTCCGTAAGCCAAGCTGGTCCCCGGATTTAAACTCACCGCATTCATCAGCAATGAGATCATTCATCGCCCCCCAGAGATCGCTTTCCCCCTCAAACCCGATTTCAAATGCAACACCTGTCCGTCTCCAGAAAAAAAAAGCCCTCCCCTGCAAACATTGACAAGACTGGGGCTGCGTAGGTATCGAATACTTTTATTTTGCCCCAATGTGCAAGCATTTTTAGGCAAAGCCAACGGCATTGACACAAGTCAAAGAGACCTCCAGCTCTCACAGGGTGTTATATGGCGGGACCCTCATCTGGGCCAATCACAAGCCGAGGCTGGATATCGCGGAAGCTTTGGCGTCGATGTCGTGATCGCTCCCAGACACAACGCAAGACGGCTAGAAGACCACAGACCAGGGAGGCGTACCAGAAAGGGGCCGCTTGCGCAATGCAACTCGGTTCTGATTTGATTCCCCACCCGCTGAATGAGTCCGTTTTTGACGAGCTGTGCCTTGTAATCGATTTCAATGTGCTAGCTACTTCCATTGTGCTTGACAGCGCTGGCTAATGTAAATTAGTCAGGTTAGGCGAGAGAAACTGGGCAGATTGAAAAGGGGGGGGGGTTGGACTCGTGGTGCCCGGATTCGTCCGTGTTGTGGTTTAATAACAAATCCCCTCCCGTGTCCCCATTCTTGCTTGTATCATAAGTTGATTCTGAATTCCTTTACCTTTCGAGAACTTGCCGAAGCCCTACCTGGTTAATACACCCCCATCCATAAAGCTCAAGGACCTTGGCTTTTCCGGACACAAACCTTTCACCATCACAAATCGCCAACTCTTGCTTTGACTTGGCACTATCCAGCACCAACATCAACGAGAAAAGCCCTCGTTGTGTGAAAATTCAGAGATAGCATCCCTTTAATTCTGCCACCATGTCCATCACAGTAGAGCAGTCGACGCCGGCTGCGTCCTTCCAGGCTGAGGACAAGATCGACAACAACGATATCGAGTCGGGGTATGCGTCTGGCCAGTCCGACTACTCGCCGTCTTCGCCATCAGAATCCCATCTCGTTTCTCTCAGCAAGGCCCACATCGATTACCTCAACCAACAGATGGAGCCCATGCACCCCATGGACATTCTTCGTTTCTGCAAAATCATGTTCCCCAACCTCTACCAGTCAACGGCTTTTGGTCTCACCGGGCTTGCCACCATGGACATGTTGTCCAAGATCCACCACGAGAATCCGGAGGCACCCACCGTCGACCTCATCTTCTTGGATACCTTGTACCACTTCAAGGAGACATATGATTTGATCGACCAGGTCAAGGCACGATACCCAAATGTCCCCGTCCACATCTTCAAGCCGGATGGCATGGAGAGTGCTGAACAACTGGAAGCAACGTACGGCGAGAAAGTCTATCACAATGCCGGGGATATGTATGACTGGATTGTCAAGGTTGAGCCGCTACAGAGAGCCTATGATGAACTCAAAGTTGCTGCCGTTATCAACGGCCGTCGACGATCTCAGGGTGCGGCCCGTGGCTCCCTTCCCATCATCGAACTTGATGAGGAGCGGGGCATTATCAAGATCAATCCCATGGCCGCTTGGTCATTTCCCCAAGTCAAAGAGTACATCAAAGAGAACAACGTACCATACAACGCTCTGCTCGATCAGGGATACAAGTCTGTCGGGGACTGGCACTCGACAAGCCCCGTGGCCGAGGGTGAGGATGAGCGAGCTGGCCGTTGGAAAGGCCAAAGCAAGACCGAGTGTGGAATTCACAACAAGAAATCCAAGTATGCCACTTACTTGACGAAGGCGGATGAGAAGCAACTCGGACACACCGTTCAGCTTGTTTCATGAACTTGGAGGAAGGTGAAGGGATAAAAGAAACTAGATCAGACCCACACTAAAGAGTGGGCACTGGATTATCGTTGTGGTATTTTTTACCATGTTAGCATTTTCAAAGGAAGCTTATGGCGTCAAAATGGGGTTTGTTTTGTTGGATTTGGGCGCAAGGGCTGATATCATGGAAAGGCGTTGATGTTGGATTTCTTCAGGGATAATAAATGGCCCATGAATTGGTAGAGAGAAGGGGAGAGACGATGCAGCATGAGAAGCTGCACATAGTTATAGCGAGCAAGAATAGAATGAGATCTTGGTGATAATACGTCCTGTGCCAATATGGTTGATGAGTGATAAGATGTGACCAAACTGGTTGAGGTTGAGAAATTCCCCTGACGGAGGTGATGATGGCAGAATCTAAAGCGAAAGAAAGTTGCTGTACCCCGCCTATGGTAGGACAGGTGGTTCTGATAGCAGCAGGGTCAGTACACAGTGATGCATCGGGCTAAATCACATTATCGCACTAACAGAACTACATACAAAATTTGTTCTCAAATGGACTTCACATCACACAACAACCCTGATGAGCACAAAGTTGAATGACTGATAGAATAACATGACAAGCAAAAGCACAGCAACCACCGCTCGCCCAAACACCTATGTAAACTAAACTACCTGGCGCATTCCACCTCTTTCAAAAGCCATGCAGGGCCTCGCCTCCCCCTCTGCCCTGTTCAGCGACAAGAAAGGCAAAATCTTGCAACAGCTCGCCGTGCCGGACACCGAGTATGAAGATGCCTCGCCCAAAGGGTCTGTCGACGTTGGTATTCGCCACCTCATTGACGAGATCAACTGCGCTGAAGGGTTCGTCACCACAAGTAGTTGTGCGGGGCGGGTTAGTATTTTCCTCGAGGGCAGGAAGAGCAAGGCGGAGGCGGCAGAACTAGTTTCTATTGCTGGCGATGCGGATGAACGGCAGCAACAGCAGCAGCAGGTTGCTGGTGTTGGAGGCAAGGGAGGGGGTGGGATGTGGCTGTATGTATCACATGAGCCTGAAGAACATGAAGACAAAGTCTTGAGAGAATGGATGGAGCTCTTTGAGTCGACAGAAACGCCGAACGTCGCCTGTGGTGGTAGTACCAGCGGCAACTATAGTAAAGATAGCAGTAGCCAAGAACGGAGGCTAATTCACTTCAAGTTTGAACCGATGGTGAGCTCAATATATCCAAGCGGAACCACATGCCATTTGCTTTTCCTTTTTCATTTCTGCTTCCTGGCAACTCCCTTTACCGCAGCACCCTACAAAAACACCCAACGCTGACCAGCCAAGATCCTCCACGTCCTCACCACCTCCCTAGAGCACTCCCAACTCCTCTTACGCTGCGCCCTGCAAGCCGGCTTCCGAGAATCTGGCGCCGTCAACCTCACCTCCGCAGGCGACCACCACCACCCAGCCACGCCCATGGTCGCCATCCGATCCATGGGACTGAGTCTTGAATCACTAATCGGCTATCAAGATGGCGACGGCCACCGCCAGCGCATCGTTTCGCCAGAGTTTCTGCAGATGCTTATTAGTATTGCTGGCGAGCGTTTCGTCGAGAACACGAAGCGTATCGAGAGGTTCCGCTCAGCTTTTCGAGATGCCCTAGTTTCTGCTACAAAAGGGGCAGGGGCAGGTCGCAAGATGAATCCTGAGGGAAAGGAATGGGAAGATGCTGGCGAGAGGCGCGAGAGGATGAGGCTGGAAGGGTTGAGGAGAAAGGCAGCACAGGCGGCTGTTAAAGCTGAGGAAGAGAGTAGACGAGAAGCAAGTGAAGGAGACGAACGAGAGCAGACTTTTGCTTGACGCAATGGACTTGTTGGTGGTACGCCATTCTATGCAGCTTTTACCCCTGACCATACCGTAATGTACATATGTGCCATCTCGCTTGAATCGTTTGGCTCTTGTTCAAGATGCCTTTGAATAAAAAATGTCCTGCTTTATCCCTCTACTCCCGCAATCAACCCCCCCTTTCCCCATTTCTTCCAAGGTCATATTTTTCCAAATATCACAAGGTTACGAAATAACCTTGTCTACCCAGCCCTTCTCCAGCTTCTTCACCTCAGCCTTGAAGTTCTCCACCTCTTCCCAGCAATTCAGCGGCCGCCGATCATTCTCCCTCAGACACCGGATAACGTTGTTCCGAGAATCCTCAACACTCTCCGGAAGCTGGCGGACCTGTCTGCGCTCCTCAAGCTTGTGCCGCAGGCTCTCGATCTCCTTGTTGACGCTGGTGTTGCTGTGGCCCTTGTTGCTCTTGTCATCGCCCTTGATAGCCGCGGCGGCCTCGGCGATCTTGTCATGCGCAAGACTGAGAGCCTCGGATTCTTTCTGTTGGAGCTTCTTGAGCTCCTCGGCCACGCGAGCCTGGATGTGCTGCTCTATCAGCTTGGCGCGGGAGGCATCGGTCTAGCGAGAATCGGGTGCGTATTAGTCTCTCAGGAGCTTTGGCTAAGACTTTTGTTCCATTCGTAGTTTTGAAACCATATCGACAAACAAGTACTACAAAGCCAAGCATTTTGAAAATGAGGGGCAATTGGGAAAAAGTATCATACTTCGGGGCTGGATTGCAGCGACTCAAGGACTGGTAAAGAGACGCTGGGTGGACCTGAGCTGTTTTAGAGATGCCCTCATTAGCTGTCCGTTGTTGGGTTTCGTTGCGACTGAATTGAGGCACAGAGCAGAGACTTACGCCCTCCAGGAATAACTCTCTGGCTTGGACTCGTTTGCACCCATGGCGGCGAGCTCAATGGTGAAATGCGATTGACGTTGGTTGGGATTAGCTCGTGATGCCCATCCTGGAAAATTCCGGGCATATTCGGCTGGCGTCACAGAGTCGCGGGAATGGAGGTTGCCTGAGGCATGAGGCGTGACGGACTGTATAGCCACATGTGGCGGCTTATCAGGTCATCTTCAGCCTCTGTGGCTGGGCAATCCAAGCTTCTCGCATCTGTACGTCATAGGCAAATCACGTGAATGGTTTTGCTCTGACTGGCAGCTAGGGCAAAAATAGAATTGCTGGAAGGTCAATCACTATTTCAGGTAAGACAATCGAACTGCGATGAATACCAGGAAAGGCGCTATTGCCATTAACCCTGCGTGTCACTTGATTGTCATCGAGGTCATTCCACTACTACAACTACGCCTTCCTTCGCCAATATAACTGCTTATTTGCCAATTTGATGACCCTTGCTCTTCACCCACCTGCTCTTGGAATATGATTTACTGTGTAGTACTACGTAACAGTAAAATTATCTGCATAATTTGACCACTCTCTTCTGCAACGCACTAAAAGTCTTGTCCTCCGAAAATGGAATCCTTACATCGGACGAACCCTTAGTACGGTAATGTCTGAATTCGGACGTACCTACCTTATGCACTCTACTTGACACATGACCTTGAAAATTATCAAAGGAGCTGACGCATCAATCAGAGCATGAACGCATGATGATGCCCTGTAGCCAAGGCTCTGGCGATCCCCGTGAGTAAATGAGCATCAATATCTTTTGGTTTGGACTGCAGATTCCGATCAGCAGTGATGCAAGGGGTGGGGCAGGCTATGGATGGGGCCATATCTAGTTACGGGCCGTGCTTGCAGCGAGTGTTGACATATCGTACTGTGCACCGGGTACAGCTTTACCGTAGGCTTGCACAGCATGTCAAGAGGTGGTTGGCTGAAAACCTTAGAAGTTTGATGATGGGTCTATTGCCAGTGGAGCCGCAAACGTGATGGATGAGGACTGGTACGACGTCCGGATACGGCTCGCAATATCGGAACATGGAACCATCCGGCGGCATACTTCTACATGCCATACTTCGTGTTGGGTTTCCCTCTCGGTTCTGCCGAGAGCAGCGTTGCTAATGGCATTGAATGCCTATTACACAGCCTCTCTACAAATAACTTCAATGGTTTGGCTCTCGCACATGGAATGTACCGCCCGGACTGGCTGGCGAGGTGCAGTCGTCCTCTTAGCCGCGTTCCCATCCAGACGGGTTGGGAGACGCTGAGTGGCCTGCTGTTTGGTGGGCCATCCCCCTGAGCAGACCTTTTAGTGGGCGGGCGCTGGCCCAGTTGGGTAACTGTGGCCTGCTGAACCCCTGCATCGATCGGCTAGTAAGCCCCTGAACCAAGTACGCAAGACCGCCGAAGTGGCTGGTTTCAGAAACAAACAGCCAGTCAGATGGCACGTTTCCTCGTTGCACACAGACATCTGAAATCGGGGGCGCATGCACACACTGTGGGCGACGTGCAGCGGCCAACTGACAGCCACTCACGGCCGCCGCAGAGACGGGAACACGAACGCCCGTTTTGCTCTTTTTCGCTCCCTCTTCTGCCTTTGGGTAGTTTTGTTTGGTTCTTGCTTAGCTTCGGGGTTTGTTTTACATCTTTCTTTCTTTCGTGTTGGCCCGCTCTCCAAAACAATAACTCGTATCTTGCTTGCTATTATACCGAGGTTCGTCATCTCTGCTTGGCGGAGGCGACGGATTGCCCTAGGAAGCCAAGCGAGGCGTGGCTTCTGGGGGGAAGGTCGGAAGGGCTTCTGGGCTCTTTGCACTCCCTGACATGATAGATGTCGTGCTGTCTGCACATAAGACAGACGAAGATGGGCTGGGGTGAGGGGCTCCGCGGGTCGAGGCTTTTTGCTTCTTACGAGGATATTGATTGCAAATGTAAGCTCGCGTAGAACTATCTGGATATTGGATACACTCTGGGTAGATTGATACCTCGATGGAGTGAGAGCACGAGTAAGACTCAAGTCATGGGTCGTTGTATCGTATCACTGTTCAGTTGCTTCCCAACGTGACGGTATCATGGCGCTAGCTTCAAGAAGGCTTGGCTGGCAGCTGGCGTATCCTCTGTGCGTGCAGGATGCAGCAGCAGAGTGTCATTCAAAGACACGTAGCAATTGAAAGAAGGAAGATGGGGCTATCAGGCAGTTGGGGGGCAAGAGGCGTAGAAAAGGCAATGTGCATGATGCTGATGCTGATGCTGAAGCTGGTCCGTCATGGAAAGAAACAAAACAACTTGACCAGGCAAACATTCGAGATGGTAGTACAAGTAGTGGGGCCCTGGCCTTGGGGCGTCCTGCAGCGAGCCAAGTTGCCAAGCCCAGTGGCTTCAGGGGACGGATGGACGTTCAAGGATTCATGATCCAATGGATAGTGGGGATCTGAACGAGGCCGCCGCAGCCAGCCAACTTGCATTGACCAGTGGTGGCCGCTGTTGGCCAGCGATCGCCACGCACGTCCAGCACAGCCGTGGCCTCCAAGGGGCCTTTTTAGGGGCCTTTTGGGGTGTTGCGGCCACTAACAGCAGTGCGAATGGCTCACAGATGTCGACAAGTGAAAACTGCTTTGCCCACCTCGACTGATCGACATTCATGTTCCTCCTTCCTCCTATTCTCTCTCTTTTCCTCGTTCTCTCTCTCTGTCCAGCAGGGTTTTCCTTGAACCTCTGCATCGTTCGTTTGATCGTGTGATTTTTGTTGCCATCATCCTCAGTCTCTCCCTCTTCGCCACATATCTGAGTTTCTCTCTCACCCTTCACTCAGCGCCACCTGCACTTAAGCTGGGGAACCGTCCCAAGTTTCGAACCTCACCCACACCGACCGACATCCGCCCCTCGCAACAAGCACCGCAGCGCGTCCGTTTGTTTGCTCTTTCTCTCTCTCAACCTTTGTTGCTCTGATTCACTCGACGTGCAATCTCAAATTTTCAGTCTCTTCGACATTCTCTTTATCTGTTTTACAAGCTGCTGTGCACGCTTGTTTTCTCTCTTTTTTCGTTGTTCTTTCAGAGCGTTACGCCGCCACACACATCCAGGAACGCTCCCTTGGTTCGAACCTACGCTTCCCGCCTCTTGTCGATCCCCACGCCAGTCTTATCCCACAGCTCCGAGTTTCTGCGTGTCCAGCCTTTTCCTCGCGGTGGTTGGGTTCTGCATTCTGCTCGAAACTTCAACCTGGCCGGTCGATTTTGGGGGGGATTTTCTGCGTTTTGCTGAAATTGTTTATTGATCACTTTTCGCCCACTTCTCTCTCGCCTGCTGGTCACGCAAACTGGAAGTGCCTGCCAAGTCATCGTTCACCACCTGGCAGGAATCTGGCAACCACCTGTCACAAGGTTCAACTGCAATTCACACAATAAACACCAGTTCCAAAATTCTCCACTAGTTTCTGCGAGAGATCAATTCCACTCGGCTATTACTTGCCGTCTGTTCATCAGCTGCTGCGACAGTCCACCCACCAAAGCCTATTGTTCGAGAGGCCAACCTCCTCGACAACAAAGCCAGCTGCCAACAATATAAACACTGACCATTCCTCACTACCCCGACCTCATTGTTACCTGCGCACGATGCTATTCGACATTGGACTGTAGCACGGACTGTTTCGCCTTTTTTAACTTCTTGACCGACTCTAACTCTTTCTGCCCGGGCTTGTTAGTGGCGGGTGCTTAGGGCAGTTGTGTGCGTCGACATCTTTCGTGCAACACACGCTCGCCTCCTCATCCTTGTCTTCTAAGACTTCGCAATTGCAGACAGACACAGCTTCTTCAAAGGTTGTTTCCATTGTCTGTTACCTTTCCTTCTCTTTTACCTTCATCATCGTTGCGCCCACTTCTCTTACTGTCAACGTTCAGTCTCCCCTCTCCCTCTTTGCAGTATCCCCTTTTACAATAGCCAAAAATGGATTTCCATCGGCGCCGACTTGCCAATGCAATGGAGTCTCTTGTACCTACACCGGTACTCGATACCCGAGGAGCTGATGGATCTCACTCAGAGGTACAATCTAACCCGACAATTGCGCCTTATTACACAGAGCTAAATGGTGTCAATCAGCCCATGAACATGATGTTTAGGGACGTCATATGGTGGAGCCTTGGCATTGTAGCCATCATCATTCTCCTCATTCGCATCAGCGAGCTGCTCTGGGCCAAGCTTCGCCAGGTTTCGGCCATGTCAGTACCCCGAGAGAAACAAGGATTCTGGAAGATCTCCCAATGGAGCTGGATGCCCGCCCTCAAGAGACACTTGATTTATGCCCCGTTGTGGAATAAGCGACACAACCGCGAATTCCGTCTCTCCTCGGCTCTTAACGTCGGCACGCTCCCTTCTCGGCTACACACCGTCTTGCTGCTGCTGTATCTCGGAAGCAACACCGTCTACATGTTTGTCTTGGACTGGTCCAACGAGAACCGCTTTGCCGTGTGCGCCGAGATGCGAGGACGCTCCGGAACTCTAGCGCTTGTAAACATGGTTCCGCTTATCATCTTTGCCGGCCGCAATAACCCACTCATCCCGCTGCTTCAAATCAGCTTTGACACATATAACCTGCTGCATCGTTGGATGGGCCGGATTGTGGTTATTGAAACCATCATCCATACAGTCGCATGGGCTATTCCTGCGGTAGCCGACCGCGGCTGGCATGGTGTAGCAAAAATGATTACGCACAAGCTCTTCATCGGCTCGGGAACTCTGGGGACATTTGCCATGGTCCTGCTTCTTGTTCTTTCCGTGTCGCCTTTCCGACATGCATTTTACGAGACCTTTTTGAATCTCCATATCATCCTAGCCTTTGTCATTTTCGTCTGCACTTGGATCCACTGCGTTTCGGCCAACACTCCTGGCGGGCTGCCCCAGCTGCCCTGGATCATGGCCATCATGGCATTGTGGTTCGCAGATAGAGCTGCTCGTATCATCAGGCTTGCCTTTGCAAATTGGTCTGATAAGGGCTTTACTGACGCACATTGCGAAGCTTTACCAGGTGAAGTCACGAGAGTCACCCTTCGTCTACCTAAATACGTCAAGATTGCACCCGGAACGCACGCATACCTTCGCTTTTGGGGTATCAACTCTTGGGAGAGCCATCCATTTTCAATCGCCTGGGCTACCCACGAGACCCCACACTCATTACCCATGTCTGAAAAGGACCCCTTCAACTCACTTGATCGCAGCAACGCAGTCACCTCGGTCTCTTTTATCATTGGTGCCCAGACAGGAGCAACTCGGAAACTTTTGAATGCGGCCAGTCAGTCAGCACGAGGAGGTATACGCATCCGGGCAGCTATGGAGGGACCATATGCTGGACATCACAGCCTCGACTCATATGGGCACGTTGTCCTCTTCGCTGGCTCTACTGGCATAACCCACCAAATCTCGTACCTCCGCCATCTTCTTGAGGGATACAATGCAGGCACTGTGGCAACTCGACGACTCACGCTAGTCTGGATTATCCGAGAGTATGAGTCTCTTGAGTGGGTACGGCCCTTTATGGATACGATCCTCCGAATCCCAAACCGCAAAGACCTCTTGCGAATTCAGGTCTTTGTAACTCGGCCACAAAATCCGCGTGATATTGCAAGCTCAAGTTCTACAGTCAAGATGTTCCCGGGTAGACCCAACATCCCTCTCCTTCTAGCAAAAGAAGTGCAGGAGCAGACAGGCGCTATGTGCGTGACGGTCTGTGGACCCGGCGGGCTCGCGGATGACGTGCGTGAGGCTGCGCGAGCGGTGCAAGGCGAAAACGTGGTAGATTTTATTGAGGAGAGTTTTACTTGGTAACGGGGACATGGGTACCACCAAGGCAACCAATATCTGGAGCTTCTTATTGTTCTATTCGTATATATTATAAATCAGGGGGTTCTCATCTGAACATGATGTAAGGACGTTGTATAGATGTGCATATTTACAGGGGCGGCGTGGGAGCCAGCTAGGATAACATTTCGGCATTGAAATGAAAATACTTGACTTTACATGCTCGACTCCTTTTCATTCCATGTGACTTGCTTGTAGTTTCTTGTGCGTGTTAATGCATCAGACTGTTGATCGTCATTTGGATAAGTTGATTCGTGAGTTTGATTTATGAGGTTGACTCTCTATGCTTTTTTATTATACGCCCCTTTTTCCATGCAAATGATGACGAGTCCCCGCCAAACGCCAGCCAAATCAGTACGGTAGATGATGCCCACCCAATGATAAGGATTGAAAAAAAGATTTAAGGATTAAAAAAGCACGACAAGGTTTCAAACCCCAATTCTCGCGGCTGTATCGTCCTCTAAAACCAGCCCTAAACCTGCCATATCCACCGCCAACCCTTCATCCAGTCCGCGAAAGCCTTCTTCCACAACCCAGGTTTTCCCTTCCTCTGGCTTGTGTAGGAACTCACAGGCGGCTCCGACGACGAGTAATCCGGGGGGTCGGCTTCCCTCGGTCTCGATAGCTTCCGCAACGTGAGCGAGAGTAGTGCGAATGACGCGCTGGTCAGGACAGCTGGCTCGTTCGATGACGGTGCAGGGGGTGTTGAGAGGCCATAAGGCGCGAGAGGGTTTGCTGGGATTGATATTGATTGTAGACTCCTCTGTTGGGGAGGCGTCTGGTGAAGATTGTGATGATAAGTCCGTTGTAGGGGGTGGTGGATCGAGTTCGATGTGTGTGGTTAGTTCCCGAATGAGACCGGTGATACGGTGGAGGGCCATGAGAAAGACAACGGTGCGCGAGGCAACATACTCCGGAGGCGCAGGCGGTTTCCCTTTCTTACCGGTCCCGGTACAGATGAGGATCTGATCAGCCACGTCTCTCTGAGTCGCCGGAATCGCAGCAAACAGCGGCGCACTCAAAGCGCTGGTAACCCCCGGCAGCACAACAACAGCACCAGGAGCAGCCAGACGTTCATCTGCGGCGCGGAAATAGGCTAATTCCTCGCCGCCTCGGCCATAGATGAACGGGTCGCCTTGTTTGAGCCGCAAAACGAGCTTGCCTTCACGGGCGGCGGCCAGGGCGGTGGAGAGAAGCTCCTCCTGGGCGGCGTCGGCGTTACCGGGGAACTTGCGGGCGATATGGACTGGGGTACGGCGTGGGATGAGGTCTAGGACGGCGGAGGGAACGAGCTTATCGGCGAGGATGAGGTCGGCGGCCTGGATGGCGTTGCGGGTGGCGACGGTGAGGAGGGATGGGTGACCGGGCCCGCTGCCGGCGAGAATGATGCGGCCCATGCGCCCGCGGCCCGGGGTGCTGCTGGTACTGATATCTGCCCCAGTTTCGGTCTCTGCATCGGTATCGGCGTCGGCAGTCGTTGCTTTTCCTGGCTCTGATGTCCCGGTGTACGCGGCGAGCAGACGCTCCACGTCTTCATCCCCCACGGCGGCGAGCTTTTTCAGCGGCCAGTACTCGCACACTTGGCTGAGCCAGCGCATCCTCCGTGTGCGCGCGTCATCTTCTGTGTCGGTGATGAGCTTGTTGAATTGAGGGCCCTGATCGACCGAGTCATCCAAATCACCGATATCTTCCCCGGATTGCTGCTGTTGTTGACGCTGTTTCTGCTGTTGCTGAATACGACGACGCACCTCGCCGAGGCGCTCGCAGGCAGTGCCAAGATCCTGTGGTAGCGAGGCAGCAATCTCGCGACGGATACGCGAGGCCAGTTTGCAGCCGCGGCCGTTGGTAGTGACGCCAATCTGCAGCGGTCCGTCAATGTGAGTAGACAGCAGAGAGAAGGTGCAGAGAGAAGGTGCGTCGACGACGTTAATGGGGATGCGGTTCCTTTTGCACAGCTCTGAAATGTGTACACGGTCGATGGTGACAGCAATTCCCTCTTGATGAGGCTGCGGTAGAGGTGGTGTCTGAGCCGCAGTCACAAAAACGGCATCAACCACATGTCCTACCTCAGGACGGCCCAGACGAAATAAGTCCTCATCGGTAAAAGACCTCCGCTCCCATCGCACAGAGCCGACGTCGACTTTGCGCTGCAGGGAATAGTGCAAGTCTGCTGTTTCTGGGGCGATGAGGATGGGGATGGCGCCGATGCGGAGAGCCTGAGTGCAGCGCGTAGCGGCGAGCGGGTTAGCGCCGATGATGAGGTGGATATGGTTGGTGCAGTTGAGGCCAGCCAGAAGAGTATTTGCGATGTTTTCTGGAGTGTTTAAAGAAATATGTGAAGAGTTGGCTGTTGATGCGGTGGTGGTGATGTTGTTTGTGGTGTTGAGGACGTCGTCGGCAGCGGCCATGGTGACAGAAGGAGCGGGTCGTCGGCAGCAGGGCCGGTCCGAGATCCGATGTAATTGTGCCAGGTTTGAAAAGCCTAATCACTGCTTGCAAGGGAAACTGTGATAAAGTCTTGAGACAGAATGGCAGATGATTAAATAAATGAGCATAGGAAAAGAAAGACCAAATCCACAAGTGACTCTTCTTTTTCCACAGTACGAAAGCCCTTCCTTCCCAATGCCGCAAACCCCCAGCTAACTCACACAACAACCTCAAATAAAAAAAAGAAGCCCCTCCCCGACCGCCCGACGAGCCTATCCCAGTGCAGCTAATGATACCAGAAACCGCAAAGCCAGCCCGCCCGTTTATGCCATTCTGTGGCGCCATTTCCCATTTCACTGTTAACCCCTCCTCCATTATGATTACCCCCCCCCCCCCCCACCAAAAAAAAAGTCGCCATCTGTTAGCTCGCTGACGCAATTCTGGGATTAGTTGAACGGATCTCGCCGAAGTCGGGGGGAGGCGCTGCCCTCAATTCTGATTACGGACAGATACTTGTGTGTGTGTCATTACGTGCATATAAAGGGGGAAGCAGATGTCGTGCAGTTACAGATATAAAGCATGCATTATTAATAATGTCCGATTATTCCGGAGACTAAGTTTCCTACAGGGCATTATACGTTGATAGGGTGGTTTGTTCACTGAACATCTAGAAAATGGGACATGGCGGTTGAATCAACCCCTCATTTGTAGGCCCCACACAAATTATCAGCCAACACCGAGGTTCCAGAGGATAGCTGTACCATAATACGAATAGAGTTTCTAATAGTTACCACCCACCCCTTAACCTACCATCAAAGTTACTAGCAAGTGAACCATTTCACACTCAAATCTCACTCATCACTCAAATGACAATCAGTTAAATGGTGTTAATACCGTATCATACATAGCGGGGGCTATACAGACTTGACACTTTCATTCCATTGCCAACATCCAATCTTTTCCAGTCTAATAATTTCAAAAATCCAAAGATGTGCTACATGGAAATCTTGCCTCTAAGCTATGTTGCTCTATTTCCGTATCACAAGTCTAAATTACGTCTGTTTCCAAGTACGTCTAGTGGGTTTGGCGTTAGTTAGCCTCATGGCCTTTAGTGCAACACAAGCAGAGGACAGATTAAACAACGGCCAAGCAAAAATTACCACACTAGCCTTGTTGATACTAAAACTAGTAATTACCAAATAGAGACGGTATCTATAATAACATGTACCTCTACCGTCATCGCCCTTCCTCCTTTGAAACGGCCAACCAGGACATGTTTCTATACGCTTCTCCAACTTGATGCTCTTTTTTTATCTCCAACCTGGTTTCGGCAAGTTCAAAAATGCCATTTAAAATAATCTATTCACAAATAAGAAGAATAGAAAGTACCTTCTGTTTCGCATTTGCTGTCATGGTTGAACGGCATTCCTGCAACTAGCCCACAGTGTCCCACAACATCCCATATCCCTCTCCGCAAATTCCAACCCATCTGATCAAAACGTTGAGCGTTCTCTTTGCAACTCCAAACTATCCGATACCAGAAAATGAAAACCCTCAATCAGATTCCAACCCAGTACATTGTGGCTGGAGATGGCGGGAATGTGACATTATCCCGTTATAGCCAAGCATCGTGTTATATCATCCAGCTCTATATCCCATATTAGCAGAAAAGACGATTATACAAATATCGGCCTCAGATGATAGTTAGTTGCACAGAAATTTCTTCATTTTCGCTCATCTTCACCTTCTTTGATAAAAGAAAATCCCAGTCCCATACATTTAATACAGAGATAAAACTGAAGAAGCAAAATAAAAGGAGGATTTGTACATTGGCCCCAAAATGGACGTTGTATATCGAGACAAGTATCCTGTATTAAGAAAAGAAGAATGAAAAACACACAATTCTTCGTAAAATCATCAGGCCGTCCAAGTTGGGTTTTGCTTCCGCTGCTCATAGCCCTAGGGAAACAGTCTTCTCTCCCACCCCACTTGCCAACTCATCCCCTTCGCCTGTCTGTTCGCTCAGTTCTAAGATAGACCGAGCTAGCTGGCTGGCTGGCCCCTCGTCAATGCTAAAGAATATTCACAACCATAACACCATTGTTCCTACGTTTCCTTCCATTTTCTCTTGTAAAAAAAAAAGCACAGCATTGCCTGCAACATCCTTATTTCCCTTTATAGTCTTTATTATCCTCCAATGTTTCGGTCTTGTTGTATCTTTTCGCTTCTACTTATGGGAGTAGAGTAATCGCTCGGTTCGCTTGATAGTTGTGCTCGCTGGTCTAAATGGAGGACAGACGGCCCGACATATGTTAGCCAAAAAAGTATTTTCTTTCTGAACCTTTTGAGTTTTGAGACAAAGCCAAGCAAAAAGCACTCTGATCTTTTCAAGAGCACGCGAAAAATCAGAGAAAGAGCAAGGCAAACGGATCGGGAATCAAGGAAAGAAACCTCACTGCCTGATTTTCTCCTTCCCCGAGTCTCATCATCTTCATCACTGACAACTATTGGCTCCTTTTTTCTCTCGTTTCTCTTCTCTGCCTGTTTTTCTGTCCTGCCTTTTGTCTCCTGTTCTTTCTCCTGTCTCTTGACAAGTTTTTTAACATAGTTGTTCGCCTCGTTTTGAATCCATTGGTCAATGTTGGGGTCCTTGCAATTCGTATGATTTATCAAGTGGTTCTTCATTCGGCCGACTTCCTCCTGCAACCGACTGTGCTCCTTTTGCAAATAAGAATGCCGCAGCTCCAACCCAGCCATGACTTCCTCCAGCTTGTGCGTCTTTTCCTTCTTTTTCCGACGACATTTAGAAGCTGCTACGCGATTCCGCTGTTTGATTTCCTCATCCGGGTCGGATTCGTCCTCTTGTTGCCTCTGTAGTTGCTGTCGTCGCTGGGCTGGTTGTTGTTTTCTCTTTCGTGAGCCTCCTTCGCCGTTGGATTTATTAGAATCGAATGATTGTATCGAAGTATTGCTCGGTGTCCGGGACTTTGCAATCAGCATTTCTGACGAGGTGGATTGAAATGTTTGATGTACAAGACTTGGTCTTTCTGAAGCTATTGATGATCTTGATGTGAAGACGTTGTGATGTTCCATGGCTCCGTCGCTGAGCAGCATCATCGGCAGCTCACCCAGTCTGTCCATCCAACTATCAAAGGCCGGAGTCCAACTCGTGGTATCCATTGAGAAAGAGGGTTCTACAGGGCCAGCTAAAGTCGTCTTGTCACCCATTGGATTGCCACTGGAGTTCGTTATAGCTGGCGGTTGGGGGTCGCCGGGGGTGGCGTCTGTGTTGGTGGCAACTTCCATCCCTAGGCTCCTGCCACGGTATGGATCTTCATCCTCATCGTTGAGAAGAATTGATGATCCGTTCATCACACTACACGTGGAAGATGGCGCCCTTCACGCGACCATTGGGGTCACGAAGAAGGGTCGGCCTTCTTTTGATTCTTTGTCTTTCTCCAGGTGGAAAGGGGTTTCGAAAATGGAATGCCGCCAACGTTGTTGTCTGAAAAATGAAGGTAAACTCACAAACCCTCCCGATCAAGTGTGTTGTGTGTCTTTTTTCGCGTCGAGGTAGTGAGCTGTTCTGAGTCGATAACACGAGTGTGAGGTATTAGACTATCGAAGGGGACTAGAGCGCCTAAAATTTCCGAGAAAACTTAAGAGCAGCTGAACGAGCAGTGATCAATAGTTGCAACTCAAACAAAGGGCCGCATCACCCGCCACCGAAGAAAAAAGAAAAAGCATACAATAAGACCCAAGCGTGGTGATGACAGAAAATGGGCATCAGGAGGTAGTACAACTTACGGGACGTGAGGCTTCGGCGCGCCAACGCCAACGACAAGGGCAGCTGGGATAGCTTCACCACCCAACACGAGACGTGTCAACAGAAGTTGGGAGGAAAGGCGATTTTCTTAGAGCCTTTCTGGCTTCAAGGGGGCCAAGAAAAAAGCCCGGATAGCCTCTCTCCCGCTCCTTCTCCCCCGCACCAAATACCTTGCTTGACTGGCCTGCTCGCTGGCAACCAATCCGGTGTCGCGAATTCCCGCCCCCTTCGCCCTTTGTTGGCCACGCAGTGACGGTGCCTCAATTGCTGATCCGGGTTTCTGGAGATGCCAGAAATAGGTTGGATTGCGCGCAGTACGTCACTGACACTTTACCTCTCTGAGCACAGGGACACGCGCAGGTTGTACAATTGGACGCTCAGACCAAGGGAAAAAAAAAGAGTAGCACCATAGGAGGGAAAAAACAGTTGCGAGTCGGGGAGCAAATTATTAAGCGCCTCTGCTTTTTCACACCAAGACAACCAGCTTCCAGGGGTTGTGTATGTGTGTGTGTGTGTGTGTCGGGATTTGTGTCCAGGTCAGCACAGACAGACAGAACACAAAAAGACAAGACAGACACAGGCAATCACTCAGTTGGCTACCAGCCTTTACTTGTACAGTGCCTGAGCCACGGCCATGGAGAGAACCACAGCAAACCAACCGCGTACTGTACCGTGCCGGGTTACAATGCCAGACCAACCCACAAGACGCAAGACGTCGAGATGGGGGAGCTGGAGCCACTAGACACAAACAATGGGGCCGGCCTGGGAACCCGCAACGTAATGAGGGGGCAAAAGGACTCAAAGGCCTGGTGGTGGGAAGGGAGGGTTGCATTCGGGATGAAATAATTGCCCAAGCCGTTAAAGCAGCGCCTCGACCAAGATATCTCTGTCCTGTTGGGGCATATGTGGGTGAAGATTTCTTCGGCGCCGCCACTCATCTCAAAGGCTTGTGCCGCTGAAAATGTTATTCATGTAACAACACGGACTGTTCATTATCATGGCTTCCATTCTATTGCCCGCACCTACCAAGCTATAGGCTGTAATTAGGCTGGAGGCTGCTGGGCAGACACAGCACATACCTGCTGGGTACAGCGCCCTGCTTACCCAAGACCCGGTAGTCCTCCCAAGTTCGTCACGGACTGACTAGTGATTAGTGAAAGCCAAAAAGCACATTGCCTACCTACGTACCAATGACACCATTCCTCCGTTTTCTTCTTCTTCTCTTGGGCTCCACTAGTTTACTCTTGACTCCCCAGTTCTGCGCAACGTGGATGGCTCTAGTCCTGTGTGTTGTGGTTGGCTAGCTGCCCAGCTGAGACTTTGAACTTGCTTGTTCCTAGTCCTGTTAGCGTCTCCTTCTGTTGCTGAACGTACCGGAGCCTCCGTGAGTTCTCATTGGTCAGTACACTCTGGTTGTGCTTTTTGCCTTCAGAAGCTCCACCGCGACGACATCCACGGCCAGAGGTAAGTACCCGGCCCGCTTAATCATCCCAGGTTTGCATCTTCGCCTTGCAAGTTGCAACTCACCACCATATCCCAGTTCTGCCGACTCGGAGGTGGAGTGAAATGGCTTGCTGTAATGAATCATGAGAACAGAGCCAACATGTATCGATCGAGATGAGCCATTAACAAACGAGAACGACCCTCCCCCTATCGTCGGGTCCCGTCGTCCCGGCATATGCAAGCAAGCCTTCCTTGGTGAGCTAGTCGCGTAACCCATGCACTGTCACCACACCACCACTATTTACAAAGGCTAACATGACCATCCAACAAAATTCAGTCGCACATTAATATCAAGCAATCGGGCCCCCTCTCTCCCGCTTAACATACCAAAGCCATTACAGCCGTTTCGCCAAACTCACGATCCTGCCAAGGTTTAAGGCATCTATACCATCCAGGGACGAATGTCAGGACTTGGATTTCAGTGCCCATTGCTGCAACCCCGATTCTTCACACATTGATTTAATCAAATAAGCATGCAATAGCGCATAGCATGGGGCAACTGCGTGTATTATTGCCTAACGGTTTTCAACTTTGATATGCTGTTGCTGTTTGAATCCAAAGACCCCTAATGTTACTGTGGGCTTCTGTCTGTCCTTCCAAGTTGAGTTGTGTCTGGTGTATGCGTGTGTATAGTGGGTGTGGACGCGTGTGAGTGTGTGTGTGCTTGTTACCCCCCGAAATCTCACCTTGCACGTCCCTTGCTTCTTTTTATCATCCTCAAAATTAATAAATGAGGCCACATTTTCCACTTGGTGTCTGAAAGAGCAGATTCCTGGCTCGTACACGCCCAATGATATCCATTCCTTTTGCCTAGTCGATAGATAGCGTACTCCATCTAGAAAGCAAATCGCCCAGCTCAATACCCTCCAGGTCATCCTCTGCTACACCGGAGAAAATCTTCCTTATAGCAGCCGCTTGCGGCAGCGCGAAAGCCAATGGTATGTCCCGCAGCTCCTCCTTGCCAGATCCAAAATCTTCCAAGAACGGTTGGGCAAGAGCTGGTAGTGGCAATTCTAAGGACCATGCCAACGCCTTGACGCCCTGCAGAACGAAGCTTGCCATACGATGGTCACGCGCCATCCGACGCAACATTCGGCATGCCTGAGAGAAGACACCGTGCGTCGTATCATCTTCAAGATGAGAGACCAAGGTCATGACAGCAGTGTAGATACCGCAGACGACCATGCATGAGTACTCTGATAGACTGAAATGTTCGATGTAATTCTCCACGAGTGTGATATCGGCACACGCAGCCTGGATGCAGATATCCTTGGCAATAAATTGATGTTCAAATACTGTCGACGGACTTGGTGGGCGCATGAGTGACTGCGTTACCCCGTCAAAGTATAGCCTACAAGCATGACGGTCAGGGGTATGAAGAAATTTAGTTGGGTTTGATTGACCCAAGCAGGCATAATCGTCTAGTTAAGGTACTTGGGGCCTTAAAGACAACATGGTCTACTATTAAGACGAATGAATCATGGAGAAACCAAGCCATGGCTACACCTTCCATTAAGATGAGGGCACCAAGTCTGAAAAGGGGGTAGTAGGTGTGTGGACAGGCAGGTGTGCATGTTATTTCTGAAGACAGAAAAGAAGGAAAACAGGGACAACGGACCTTAAGAAACACGTTTGAGGAGTAAAGTTGGTGTCCTCGCGTAAATGTTCCGGCAGACGCCTCCTCCACTGCTGCAGCGCCGCAAAGAGCTGCCTTCTTTTGTCGATGTCTTCCTCACTACCGAGGTTGCCTTGGGCTCCAGTGTTCCATAACATTACCTTGTACAAAAGCTCGGACAAATCACACATGGCGCTAAAAACCCCCGGGACGAAGGGCGGGGGCTTGCTTGAATTTGTGTATCTATTCCCAAATAGATCAACGTTGCTTGGAAGTGACGTTGACGATAACTCGCCTGCCTCATCAAAGCACTGTGGAACACTAGGAGGTCGAATGAGGGAGGGCTGTAGATAGTAGACATAGGAGACTATACTATAACGGACATAATTTTGTTGTGTTATTAAAGACATGTATACAATTACAAAGTCATTCAAACAAACATTTGGATTTATGGAGGCAAATCAGGGTAAGCCTTTTCATAGAACTTTGATTTGGGGAGGGGATTGGGAAGGGGACGGGGGGCCAGGAAGCGGGAACTGTCAGACGCACCTCTCAAAACAGAAGAGTCCCCACAATGCCTTGGAGATGATTTTTCTCTGCCGTAGCCCTGATGTATCGTTTTTTAGGCTTCGAAACGTCTTCTCAAGATTAAGCCGCTGAAGCATTGCGCAAGAGGTATACCGGTACACCTAAACTAGGAGCAAAGACACAAGGTAAGCACTGGCTTTTTCTCGACGCCAAAGGAAAAGGTGCAAACACTGCAGAGAGGAGCAGAATTTAAACCACGCCAAGGCACAGACACAGTAGAAGATGAAATTGAGAGTGAAGAGGACACGCACCAGCCCCGCTCGATCCGTGCCGTCATACACAGATAAACTAAATAGCAGGGACAGCCCTTGGATCGCAGGAAGCGAAGCGCGCCCTTGTTCTAGTTCCAAAAGCCTCTTGGCCTCTTCAATGAATTGTAAGCCAATGTCCTGGCCACTGATGGAGCTGAACATCTTTGCTTGGCTAGATGTGGACTGTTTCTAGGCGCCCACCTCAAAGATAGAGGGGGGTTGTAATAAATAAGCACATGGTTCCGTAATTGTAGGATTTTGTCTTGGTTTATGTCATTTGAGGTAGGGTTTCCTTTTAGTGCCTCTCTTCCCTCTCTTAGTGGATTCTTCATGATAATGACTTTGCCATAACTCTGGGAACAGGGGGCTGAACAGAATTTTACCCACATATCTCGAGGCACATATCACGTTGACGAGAAACGGAGAGCAGTATTTGGATTGTTTAACGTCGCCGCGGTTCATATCCTCCAAAAAGGCGTCGCGGTCAATAAAAGGGTAGGAGAAGGCGTCATCCCAGGTGAAGAAGGATGATATCAAATCAGACACAAGCCCATCTCCTGCGATGGTGGTCCATGGTCGGGCGCGTACTCGCAACAGGCTGTTGGTCAGAGCATCTAGGTCTACCATGCTGAGCTTCTGCTTTAAAAGATCTTGTGGGGACTCGGTAGTGACTGGTGCTACTCTTGCAGGCCCGTCGGTCGCAGTGGAGATCGTACCCGGAGCGGCTGTTGCATTCCGGGCATAGCGCAAGGCGGCCATGTGGTCCCCGGCAGCGGCGGAGGTGCGCATGTAGCCGAGGGTCACATATGCGTGATTCTCGGGCAGTCTACGGAGCAGGTCATACAGCTCACGCAGTTGCTCATTATCGCGCCTCAAAAGATCATTCTGCCGCCTAAGTCCAGACAGCTCTGCAGCCTCTTCGCTATCTGTGGCGTAGTTACAGTCGACGCCTTTTCTTGTGCAAGGCGCACAAGCTGGCCGCCGACCATCACATCTCCCTTTGAGCCTGCGGCAGGTCTCACAGGCGACCAAGACGGCCCTTCGCTTGGGCACCAATGAAGAGCGGTTGCTGGCTGTAACAGGGGGAGGAGGAAGACCTGCCACAATAGCCTTATCCGTGCTCCCCACAGCGTTGCCCTCTAACGACGGCAGTCGCCCATTGGGTTCATCATTATCGATGCTGCTTGCGACCTCGTCTTCAGTGGTACGTGCGGGTTTAGTATCATTAGCTACTCTAGCATGAATTTGCCTCTTCATTTTACCCCGCCAGTAGAAGTGACGCCAATAAGAGGGAGATAAATGGCCGGTCTGTTTTCTTCTCCTTGTTCTCGTTAATCCCGTCGATACTATAATTAGTACACCATCTGCTGGGATACGTATATTAGGTACCGCCCACTCCAAATCTCCTCCGTGGAGAAATGAAATCTAAGAGCTGGGGTAAAAGGACTGCAATGTGGCAAAGGAAAATGGTGGGGTGAGTGTTTCGGGTCGGCGTAGGATCGTTATCGCATATGGGAAATCGGTTTGTAGATGCGCCGAAAAAGATCTTGTTCTTCCCGAGCGGAAATAAGTGGGATTAAAAAGAGAGTCAAGTGATGAGAACCGACAGAACCTCCGGTCTATGCAGCACGTAGAACTTGCAAATGAAACCTTGTCGGGGTCCAGCCAGTTGGGATCCGGATGCTTTTGTAGGGCGACTGTCAAAATTCCCATCCTGCAGGTTTTGCGTTAGGCGGCCGGCCCAAATGTGGGGAAGTGACACAAGCGTCCACGCTTATCCAGCTTGGTGTGTCAACATCGCAAGATTTACGTCATGAGACACGAAATTCAGAGAATGAATCCACTCATGTGCGCCTCTTTCTAAAAGAATAAAAATAATTGTATCCCATCTGAAGCATCTCAACTGGGAAAAGAAGGTGTCGCGACGATACATTTTCTAATGCATGGGCTTATGTTTTGTATGACAAGTTCAACTTCGAATCGTGAACAGTCCTAAAAGTTTCCTATGATCTTATGCTTGCTGATCTATTTGTATGCGACACCGCCATGAATCGGCAGTTTCTGGAAAGGAAAGCCATCATAGGAAGTAATAATACGGAGCGGGACCGTAAATCGCGTTTTTCCTCACCCCGGACCTCCGGGCGTCGCCCCTTGCAGTGCTCTTATAGCTAACACTGAATAGGGACACCAGTGCTTCCAATGGAGCAAGCGGATCGTGAAGTTCAAGCTAGTCAATGATTTGTGTCACCAAAGCGTAAGTAAAGGAGGTTCAAAAGTGGACAAAGAAAAGCCATTTACCCACCTCAAAAACCAGCAAGAGGCAAGAGGCAGTCCATAAAGGGGTCAACCAACATTCATGCCATGCCGTGGGGCAAATCGTATGCAACAATCGGTGATCATCGTGGAATTTTGGAGAATCTTTCAATTGTGGTCATCGCTTTCGTGTTTATATCATACTCATATAGAGAGATGGCTTTATCACCAAGAGCGAAAACTGCACAATTTTGTGGCGCAGTGAGTTACCTAACAGTCAGCATCGTACATTGTGTATCCATAGTCTGAAGAACCCGCATACATACTCAATTCCTATCTTATTCTTTACATTTAGCTCAAGTATGGAAAGCTATTTCTTTCCCATGTGTTGAAAAGACATTGATGATCAAGTTAGTAAGTAGTCAACCCGAGCCGAATGCAAACTCGCATCTGATTTTATTTCAGACTACCAGTCTTTGAGCCAGAAAACCCAGGGCAGTATAGCAATGCCTTGGTCTTCTCAGCCGCCAGAGTTGGCCAGATCTGATTGAGCTGAGAGCACAAAAGAAATCATGTTCCCTCCATGCGACCCTTTGTGAATTCTGGTAGACTTTTGGGCATTGTCGGGGTTTCCATCTGTCGAGCAGTCGGCTTGAAGTATTGCGGGTCGACTTGGAAGAAAGTAATAAGGTGCGAATATGAACTAGGTCCTCCGAAACGACGAATCCTCAGCGGACGGCTTGACCTGCGATCTCTGAGGTATATATAGCACTCAAGCCTCATGCAATCGATGCTTGGCTTGAATTTCCGTCTTAGGTTCGATGGTCAATAGACCATGCACTTCCATGACGGTGGCTTTGATAACCAGAAAACATGCCTTTTTGTTAAAAAAAGACGACTTGACCCGGCCAGTATGTGTGTGGATGGTCGCTCAGGTCGGGGGCCCTCCAGACGAAAATCAAGAGATTAGGAAAAAAACGGCAGGGATGCAGGGAGACTGGTGGGGGGAAACAATGCAGGAATGAGGTTGAAAGGTATTGGGATGAATGAACGGGGGGGCAGTTGTGCAGATTACAATTGGAAACAAGGAATCAGTGTCACACCTGCCAAAAGCTACTATAATTACAAGATGTCAACTGCCTTCCCATCTACATTAATAAGTTACCTGTCTAGTTGCAAGCAGCTCGCCGCTCGTTCCTTCCTTGGCTGGCAGCTGGGTAGCATGTGGCAATGGGGATGGGAGTGAGCCGCTAATGTATTGATAGGTAGGTAGGTACGATCTGCAAATATTCATATAAATAATCATGTGTATGAACTCTGCCACCATCTTCAACCTTAATATTTACAGCGCTCAAAGCATTACTGTCCATGTATTGTGACGTGAGTCATCGACTTTCCGGGGCACCTTCGTTTAGATGAGATGTTCAGAATGTCATTAAAAATTGCGCACAAAACCGCATATTGCGATGGTGTTAGGGGGTTGTGTGTGTACACCTAGCTCTTGGATAGCTGGAGACATCACTTTTGGCATATCGTACATGTTGTTACAACCCATCATTAATAGGACAGACCTCAAATCAGCTTCCAAAGCTTTTCGTGTTTCGACGGTTGCCTCTGTGCTCTTCCTCTTCCAGCGCCGCCTCCGCCTCCATATCGATCTCCCTCTCGATCTCGCGTTCCTCAATAACTTCAGCCTCCAAAAGCTCCTTGATCAAATCCGTTTTCTTGTCCCGTTTGCTCTTTGATCTTCTTGCCTGATGCGCATCCCTCTCGTAGGCGGATAGCCTACCCTCCTCCATTGAATTATCCATCCTGCGGGGCTTTTTGCCATCTGCGGCACGTTTGCCGCCGTTCTCTACTCCGCTGCCCACCCTGACAGAGCGTGGTACTCTTGTTTTGGCTCCCAGAGCCCACAGGTCCCCCCATCGGGACTTTCTGGCATCATGATATGCAAGCTTGCTGAAACTTTTTGGCACTGTCCATCGCTCAATCTCGCCCTCCGGAGTGCAGACATCTAGAGTGACGTGGCCCTTGCGCTTCAGTGGGGGGAGAACTATTCTTGGTAATGATTGCATGTCTGGTTGGGCTTCTGATTGTTCGTAGCCCCGGAATGCTTGGTCTACTGCTTCTTTGCCAGGCATACTGTGACTCTTGGACACTCCGCGCCGGATGGCCACATAGCTAAACTCCACATCGCCTTGATTGTTAGCACCCGTCCCAACCACCTTGCTGTAAAAGGTCGGCTGGACGAATCGCTGGCTGAAGTGGCAGTAGTCTTTACGGCCCTTGCTTTTCCCCGGCTCCTTGTACATGGGACATGCCTCATGATTGGTACAAGGTGCAATGATACTTCCGTGCTCTAACTCTCGATGAAACGCGGGGTTGAACTCCTCGGTCCTGGCCTTGGGTTTGTCTGACTGTGGTAATAAGAATTGCTTAAGCACTGTATCGCGCACATGGGCAACAGCCTCAAAACCTCTAGGATGAGCTTTTTCAACAATGATGAGAACACCTCCGTCTTTGTTCAGAAGGCTCCAGAGATTATTCAAGATAGCTTGGCGATAGTGATCCTGTGTCTCTTTCAAGAACAAATGTGACGCAATAATAATATCGTAGCTTTTTCGAGCCTGAGGTGTGCTCCCAGCATCGAGATGCTTGACCTTTGTTTCGCCAGAGTGTTCATAATCCGGCAGACGGGGCAGGAAGGTTGTATTTGGAAGAAAGCTTTTAACACGATGTCGCAGTCGATCGGAGCCCACAATCGCAGTCTTTTTGCCCGGCGGCTGCAGCCCTTGGACCTCCCCCTTTTCTCTCAACAGATCCCACTCTGCATTTACAATCTGCTCCCAAGCTACCAGGCCGGCACCCGCAGCGCCGGCATCCAGTATACTTAGTCCACCAGCACCATCTTTCGCCTGCTTGAGGCGTGACTGGATCCAGTCGCCGCCCACTCGCTTCCGCACCTCTCGGAGGATGGAGACAGATGAGGCATATGCGGGGGGCATATAACCAGCGAGAAAGGCATCTGCTTCAATTTCAGTCATGTGTCGCTGGTCCGGGTGCAGACCAACTCCTCCCATCTGTCCATTCCTTCTTCCCTCTGGCGTTGCCGGGGATGTTGGTAATCCCTGTCCACCAAACGCGGCTTCGGCTGCTGCCTTGACATGCAGTGGGTGAGTACGGTCAAGCAAGGTGCGAAGTGGCATCAGAAGCTCATCCTGTGGAAGCGATACCTCAACTGGGCTTCCATGGAATCTACTCTCCAAGGTGTAGCGATGAAATCGACGCGCTTCACCAGATTCCCACACTTCCCTTGTACTACTTTCTTCGTCTGGCCAAAGCGATGCGCTGTCATTCTCCAGGTCCTCTCCTTCAACCGAAAAGCCACCATCTTCAGATGCCTCAACCATATCCTGCTCGTCAGCCTGCCTCAGTTGAGCCGCCTCGAAGTCTAGAAGAAGCTTCTGCAGCGCATCGTGTTCTCTCGGGTTCCTCGCGATTACGTCGACATATCCAGGTGCCTTTTCGACAAGCTCTTGCGCGGATTCCTCTATTTGTTCTCCTTTAAGTGTTGTCTGTGAAAGGCTGTCCTTCTCTGGAATGGTTTGTCCTTCAGAAATCTCGTAGGCCACCTCCTCCAGCTCCCCATCTTCAAGTTCCCTGAGCAATGTCCCCTCCCGTCGGTGTGAGGACACTGAGCCCATATCAGCATGTGTTGGTATACCGACATCTTCTGGGGCCGTCTCCCGCAGCGGCGGTCCGTAAAGTCGTTCGTAAAGGGCATATTCTTCTTTGCTTAGATAATCCTTTGGGAGGGTGTCTCGAAACCGCTGCTTTGCTTCGCGAACCACTTTTTCAATCTCTTCCGCATTCCTCCCAGCTGAATTATTGGAGAGTTCTTGTCTAGCACATCTTGAATTTGAGATATAACGGCTGACTATACGAGGTTGAACATATTGCGACGCAAACGAAGGGTATCGTGATGAAGAAGAATTTATTCGACCAATGTGGCGACTCGCTGAAAGCGAATAAATATGATTGCATCTCGGGCAGGCATTCCGGATGCCATTTATCGAAAGCATTGTAAAAAAAAAAAACACCCAGAAAAACCTTACAATTACAAGACCTTGACAAGAGAACAGAGAGGAGACTGGTGATGCGATCTAGGGAACTTTTGCCATTGTTGAGCGGTCACGTGGAGGTCATCCACATGGGGATACATATGATAGGCTAGCCGTAGATCAGTTCACCACTGTGGCTCCACCCACGGAAACCTAGAGTAAAGACAAGACGACTCAAGTAACTTGGCAACTTAGCAAACTTAGTGCCGCTACAAGACAAAAAAAGTCTTATGGTGTTTAACCAAACCATAGGAGATATTTTAAATCAATTTAGCAAAGGAAATTTATATGTTATGCCTTAACGCCATGCCCAGGGAATGGAACTGCACACCTCTTTGCGCATCACATTCTAGCCTCAATCCGAACCCATATCTGCCAGTGTTCTGAAGCCCGGCTTCGGCGGTGGTGGCCGGAAGCCTTGGCCTGACTTTGCCCCGTTTTCCTTCTTTGATTCCGGCCGCCTGTTGACGTTGAATCTAGACTGTTCGGCTCCCTTGTATGCATCAATCTGGCCCTGAAGTCAGCAATCATTGCTCCGATTCCTGAATCAATCCTCCTTCTTGCTACGTGCCGAAAAGAGAGACGCCAGATACAGCCCGAGTATCATCACGAGAGCGTTGAAAAATGTGTTCAAATTCCATCCCATCGAGCGCCCTGCACCAGGTGTTGTTCCACTACCGCCGAGAGTCCGGCCGGGGGTCTTGAAGAGGTCCTCGGCCTTGCCTCCGTCGCTGAGCTTTACAGCATTGTTGATTGCCGTGGTCAGCGCTCCAGGATTCGCTCCCTTAATGGTTTCAACACAGCTGCCGTTGTGGAAAATCATAAAGGTCGGCATGGCAGACACGCCGTGGGTGCGAGAGATGGACGACTGGTTGTCGACGTTGACCTTGGCGAAGGCAACTTTCTTCGGGCGCGAATGTTCTTTTGCAAGACGCTCAAAATGAGGCGCAATCATCTTGCAGGGACCGCACCAGTCGGCATAGACTGTGAGCAATACGTGTGAGCGCTTTCAGTCGTCATGTCACAATGTCGCAAAGGGGGGGACTTGTTACAGTCTGCAATGACCACGCTGGTGCCAGACAGTAGAGACTGCCATTCAGCCTCCGAACCGATGTTCACGAGTCCACCCATTATTGACGATTGCGCAGTAGTATGTGTGCGGAAAGTCGAGTGTAGTGTTACGAAATAACAGCTCAACAAACTCAACGAAGAGGACAGGCTGCCTTGATGGCGTCAACTTGCGCAAGTTCCATGGTGGCGTAATGCCCGATTAGGCAGGCGGTAACTTTTATGGCTGTCATCAGCACAGCACTAACATTGGATCATGCGAAGTCTTCAATGCCAAGATGAAATACATTACACGAAATTTCATCTTAATCCATATGTAAGCTAGTAAATGTACAAACCACATATCCTTGATTTTGATTGCGCAAATTTCTAAGGAGACTTACGACGAGTTTGTTCAAGTTTAAATCTGCTCTAGAAGAATGTTTGTCGAGAAATCATACTAGTGGTGACAGAACGAGATCGAGCGCAACAATCCTGAGCCGGGCAATACAGCAATGCCTCTTTTGGGATTCGTCTCTATCATGAAAAATAAGAAGTGTTTCGGACATGACTGGTCCATGTTTCTTCTGCACCGCACACACACACAACACCTTCTAATCCTTTAACCCGCTCTAAAACCTGCCCAGCACAGTCATGAAAAAGCTGTTATAGAAAGAACATTCAAAAGAAGGCTCCAAGAAAAATAAATCTAGTGCTTTAAATCATGCTCAACCTGCTCGATGACAATCTCTCTCACATTCTCCCACGAGTTCTCCGCCGTAGTCACCCGCGTCTCCTTGGTAGAAAGCTCGACAAACTCGTCAGGAAGCACTTTGGCGAAATCAAAGCCCTCTTCGCCCTCCAGGGCTTGGTTCACAGCCGCCGCAAACTTGGCGGGATGTGCGGTTGACAGCGAGATATGAGGCATCTCTGGACCGGTCCTCTCAATAGACCTCTCGGCGGCGGTGACACCTACGGCAGTGTGTGGGTCGAGAACGTAACCCACGTCCTTGTAGTACTTCTTGATGGTCTCAATGGTCTCGGAGTCGGTAACACGCTCACTGTCAAATGTACGGCGCGCGCTCTCAAGAACGTCCAGATAGACAGGGCCAAAGCCTCCCTTTTTCTTCAAATCGTCCAGCCAAACCGAGACTTCTTGCGAGGCCTGCCTCTTGCACCACTCATCATCCATGCCGGCAGTAGCGGCAAACTCGGAAGCGAGATACCAAAGCAAGCGTTCGAAATTACTAGACACCTGGATATCCATGGCGGGGCTAAGCGTCTCACGCACAGCCTGGACTTCGGTACTCTCCTCCGGGGTCTTCTCGTACCGTCCACTTTTCCAGAATCGGTCCAGGATATCGTTCTCGTTGGTCGCAATGACTAGCTTCTCGATCGGGAGACCCATACGGCGGGCAAAATAGCCAGCCAAAATGTCGCCAAAGTTGCCAGTGGGGACAGTGGCCCTAATGCTGTCGCCGACTTTGAACGAAGAAGATGACCTGGCCAGGGAGAAGTAGGCATGGAAGTAGTACACGGTCTGGGCCAAAATGCGGGCCCAATTGATGGAATTGACGGCTCCGAGCTTCAGCGCTTCGTTGGTCTTGGGGTCGGCAAACAAGGTCTTGACAATGTCTTGACAGTCGTCAAAGGTGCCTTCGATGGCAATGTTGTGGACATTCTCATCCAAGACGGTAGTCATTTGCTTTTCCTGCAATGGACTAATGCGGCCCTTGGGGTGTAGAATAAAGACTGATACATCCTTCTTGTTTCTGAGGCCATAAATGGCTGCTGATCCGGTCTGTTGGATGTTTAGCACTTCATCAGCAGCGCGGGTGAAACCCTAAGAAAAGGAGTTGAGATGACTTACATCACCACTCGTGGCGCCAACAACTGTCAGATGATGCCTGTCTGTAACCAACATTGTCAGTCTCCGGGGCGTTTGTCAAGACAAAGACACATCTTGAGCTGATCTAACGACTTACCCGTGCCTTCTTTACCCTCGTTTTTCCGAATGAGGAAATACTCAAAAAGGTTGCCCAGGAATTGCAGAGCGCCTAACAGTTCTAGTCAGTCCCAACACGGCGGCTTTTTCTTTCGGTATAAGGTATATGTACAATCTTTGAAGGAATAACTCGGCCCGTGAAAGAGTTCGAGGAGATAGAGATTGTCGCGCAGATGTGTCACAGGCGTAACGTCTTTCGATCGAAAGGTCGAGTAACTCCGGTCGATGATGGCTTTCAGATCGTCTGCGGGGATTTCGTCCGTCGATATGTACAGGCTGAGGATTTGAAAGGCCAACTCGGGATACGATAAATCTTTCCAGCTTTCCTATTTCATGGGACAATTTTTTGTGCATTAGCCCCTCTTGTTCGAATGACGGCATCTCAGACTGCTGGCCGCCCGAAACATGGCGGGGTCCACCATCATCTTGCTGGCCGCAGGAAAACCAGGGAGCACATACCCAGCCCGTTGCGCTTGGAATCTCTTCTGGTAGAAAAAGCCCGCCATCGGCAGCCAGACCCTTGAGAACGACAGTTTCAAAAGACAACTAGAACAACAAAAGTTTCAGTATAACTCGTTAGGAGACGTCGGGGAACAACTGCGTACGCCTTCGTCGCCACCCCTGGTCGATAGGTACGACTGCGAGGGACGATGAGTCCGCCCCGCCTTGCTGTTAGCCATGGTCGCAGGCGAATTAAAAAGTGTCGTCCAATGGCTCCGAATGAGATGATTGAAGACGCGACAACAACGAGTATCTAAATCTGTCTTATCCCTCCACGAATTCTCAGCCAAAATGATTCAACAGTGGGAAAGAAAACTGTCTTTGCGCTTCGCTCACAAGTAGGTCGGGAAAATCTAGGGCCGCTCCGTTGTGGACGATTATCGTCCGATCTCGCACTAATGACGCTACTCGAAATTATGCCGCACGAGCACCCGTTCAATCCTCGAGAGGGCGGGATGTGCTTGGAATCATATACTCGGACTAGTGGCGGTGGTGGGTTTTGTTTGTTTTGCTGGCAATGATGGTCTTGTCTCTCAGCAATTGGCCTGTCAGGTTGCATTGGGGGAATTGCACTATTGATGCAGTATGTGTCGGTTGGGTTCAACCTCAGCTGGATGCGAAGTTGCGGGGAGACTCAAGCCAGAGGGTCAGCTGAACATTTAGATTCGCATAGTTTTGCCTGTTACTCTCGCCAGAAGCGCCCGAGCCGTGTTTTTATTGTTCATGAACAGCAAAGGGTGATGCCCGGATGTATTGTTTTAGTCACTGATTATTCTAAACGCCCGTTGTCGGCGTAGTTGGCGTTGCGCCACGACAACATTTGCGACTCTTGTCTCCCCACTTGGTCTCAATGTCAGTGTGTAAGACGCCAACGCCTTCATTTCCATCTAGCTCGATTGATCTTGGCTTGGGAGTCCTTCATATAAAAGAAATATGGTTTCCAAGTTATCTTTCCTTCTTCTTTTTTGAATGGTTTCCCCTTGATTTGAGCATCCCATCGAAAGCCTAACTAACTGTTGAGAGTGGCGATATGCAATTTCAATTCCTATCCAGGTCGTGCTATTTGAGATGGAATGAAAGATGAGGGGCGAGTCGCCTAACATGGCAGGCGGTGGCTAAGGTGGGCTGTGGTTCTGCCGGAATAATCCCCACATTTCGATCCAACTTTTCTTACCGCGCCATACGTCAAGCTTTCACCGACCTAGGAACATTGGAAAGCGTGGAAAAAAGAAGTGGAAGCCTCAAGACTCTGGCACGATGTCTTATCAAGAGCGCAACTCAAAGGTTGGTTTTTAATTTACACACCAATCAATTCCTCAAGCTTCAACTTCTCACATCCTCATTCAATCGATCTAGAAGCGAAAAACAGGGCACAATGGCCCGTCGCAGGCGCAGGATACCACCTCGTTCAAGCCATCTGCCCAATTCACCCCCCAGGATGGCGGTAGAGACTGGACGATATCCGTTGCGTTTCCCAGCAGCACTATAACAAGGTATGCAATACGTTGGCTTCTCTCAGATCCCTTCAGAAGCTTATTCCTAACTTCCCCTGTAGTCTGCCGACAGCAGACCAGCGCATGACAGCTCCAGGTCGCATCGCGCGAGCATTGGCTGTCTTCTCCATTGACGAGGTCATTGTCTACGACGACTCACCGGTGGCCTCCCGCCCACGCAATGTCGACACAGCCGGTTACACAGGAGACATGGACCCGTGTCACTTTTTGACCCACATCCTCTCCTTCCTGGAGGCGCCACCGTTCATGCGCAAGACACTCTTCCCGCTGCACCCTAATCTGCGTCTTACCGCTGTGCTTCCCAGTCTGGACATGCCTCATCACCCACACCCCAAAGAGTGGATACCGTACAGAGAGGGTGTGGTGATTGCAGGAAAGACAAGCACCGGGAAAGGAACACTAGTGGAGGTGGGAATGGAAGAGCCGGTCGAGATTGAGGAGGAAATCCCCCCCAAGACACGAGTAACGTTGAAGTTTTCCGAGGACGAGTCGCAGTACCCAGAGTGTGTGCATCCAGCCGCCCCAAGGACAGAGGGCGGATACTACTGGGGCTACTCAGTCCGCAAGTGCAACTCCCTCTCATCCGTCTTCACCGAGAGCCCCTACGAAGACGGCTACGACATCAGCATCGGCACATCGGAGCGCGGCGCCCCGATATCCAAGGTGTTCCCACCCTCAAAGCGGGTGAACTTCAAGCACATGCTCATTGTCTTTGGCGGACCCCGGGGCATTGAATACGCGTCGATGAATGACGAGGAGTTGGGCGGCATGGGCATTGCGGGCGGCAAGACGAAGGAGCTCTTTGACAATTGGATTAATGTACTGCCGAACCAGGGCAGTCGGACTATTCGTACAGAAGAGGCAATGTTCATTGCTTTGACGGCGATGAGAGGCATATGGGATTCTAGTTAGACTTGGTTCACAGGGTGACATGCCTCAAGCTCCTATACCCACTTGATGAGCCGTGTAAAATTGGGGTATTTCATTTCATATCACTGGGCTTCATTAACATGTATTTACACTTTATAAAACCGAATGGGCCAGTGGCGTGAAACACGCTTCAAATGACAAGTATTTTCGTTGGAACAATTAAATGTGCCATTATCTTCCATTATGACATCAAACATTAAACATGATTGGATACGTACTCGTATGTGAGAGCCGTTGTTGAAGGCTGCTCATTCCAACTAAACCTCTCCAAAGGTTGAATATTTGCCTGCTTCGAAGGACCTTTCAAAAGTCTTCCCAAAAAACGCCTTTCCCATGCCAGAGAAACCAAAACCCGCGGTAGGTAAGTGTGTGGTGTGTTTTTAAAGTGCGAATTTTTATACAAAAATTAACGAAAAGGGTGAACCAAGCCAGAAACGAGGAAGAAGAAATCAAGTGCTCCCCTCTTAAATTTTGGTCTTCTTTTGAATGAGCTCATGCAAATCTAAAGCGCCTTGCTAGTCGCATCAACGGCGGTCGCTTGAGCAAGTTTATCGCCCACGACGGGTGTACCCGTGGCAGCTCTCTTGCGGAGGACGTTTTCGATAAAGGCCTCGCCGGCTTTATATGAGGACCGGACTAGAGGTCCACTCGCGCAGTAGAGGAAGCCCATGTCGATGGCTCGCTGGCGCCAGAGCTCAAATTCATCAGGTGTGATGTACTTTTCGACCTGGAGATGTCGCTTGGTTGGGCGCATGTATTGGCCGAATGTGACGACATCGACTTCAGCCTTTCGAAGCTCTGGAAGAGAAAGTTAGACGCTGGACTATAGAATAGAATGAATAGAAAGAAGGGGGAAGGGGTTTCAACATACCTCTTAGTGCATCCATGACTTCATGCTCCTGCTCTCCCAGACCAAGCATGATGCTCGTCTTGGTAATGATGCCCTCTTTGCCTCTCACGTCCTTGACATGTTTCAGGACTTTTAAGCTCTGTCTAAACGTCGCCCTTCGATCCCGCACATACGGAGTCAGACCTTCGACAGTTTCGACGTTGTGAGCGTACACATCAAGACCACTCTCAGCCACGATGCGCACCATATCCAAATCTCCCATAAAATCGCCCGTCAGCGCCTCGACAAGCAGCGACGGCTTTTTCTGCTTAATCTTCATAATCGTCTCCGCGAAATGACGAGCACCGCCATCAATGAGGTCATCACGATCCACGCTCGTCAACACCACATATCCCAACCCCCACCGCGCCAGCGCCTCAGCCGTATTCTCCGGCTCATGTGGGTCCAGCGGTGGTGGTGCGCGGCTCGTCTTTACGCTGCAAAAGCGGCATCCACGCGTGCAGGTATCGCCCATGAGCATGATGGTAGCTGTAGCAGAGCTCTTGTCGGAACCGCCCCAGCATTCGGAGATGTTGGGGCATCGGGCCTCCTCACAAACGGTGTGCAGGCCGAGCCCGCGCAGGTCCTTTTTGATCTTCTTGAAGTTGTCGTTGCCTGAGGGGATGGGCGTTTTGAGCCATTCTGGTAGCCGCGTGATGGTCTTCTTCTTGCCTGCGGGGCCGACTTCGGCGGTGCGCAGGGTATAGGCCTCAGAGGGCGACAGGGGTTGCGCCTGGGCGCCAACGAATTCTGCAAACGGTGCTACGGTGGTGTCTTTAAAGTATGTCTTCGGCCTCGTTTGCTTTGTGGCAGTGGAGGGAGCTTGGCTGGGATCGGAGGGATTGGACGGGATGGTGGCGAAGGCTCTGATGGCGGTTGCGGGAGCTGAGCCCAAAGCTCTGCGCATCGGCGCCTTGGCTCGGTGCAGTGTCGGGGCTATTGAGGCCATCTCAGTTGAATGGGAATGCGTATTCGTAAATGTGTGTTGTGTGAGACAATTCCGCTTGAGATGATGGTTTGATGCTGTTTGGAAAAGAAGGGATAGTGGTTCTTCTAAAGTTTTGGGGCCACCTCCCGCGGAAAAAGAGTTGGGGGAGAGAGCCGATGTGACCCGCTCTTCGGCGGTACAAAGCCAGTATGATGACTACATCTTTGTCCAATGAGCACCCTTGCTATTAATAATGACAATCAAACCACCTCCCGGATCGGACATTGACAATCGTCTCTGACTATGGGATCATTTTTTACAGTAGTGAGATGTTAAAGGGAGATTCCTTATTAAACTGACGAGAGGAAATTTCAATTTCTCATGTATCGTTGGTTGTTTACTTGATATGGAGAAAATAGATGGAAATAAAAGCGATACCTAAACAGACTAAGACATGCGAAAAGTGATGTCAATATCAGGAACTGTGATGATCACTGCATTATTAACGTATGAACGTAGAAAATAGAGTCCCGAGTTTCTAATAGTGAATGAGTTCTATGATGTAGAGTGGTACTGGTGGACCAATGCTAGTGGCAAACTGACGTGATAGAATCTAGACGACAGCCTCACACGGTGCACTCAGCATATCACAACATTGTCGACCGTCGTCATTTTACAACCCATAAAAAGGCGGCGTGGCTCGCCTTTCGCAAGCCATCGGTGAAATGACGCAATCACATGATAAGTTACCAGACTATTCAACAATACACATATCACGAGAAAGAATCAAAATGTTGAAAATGAGATTAGAAGTTGATTGCTATGCTCTATACACAAAAAATGATATATGAAAGCCAATCCAGATACATTCCCATAATCTCCTAAGCTCCCATGAGTGTTGGTTACACCAAAGCCCATATTCACCATGCCAATTGCCTCTCATATTTGCAACACAAAGGCAAGGTCGTGGCACACATACTTCCAATAAAAACCACAAGCCGCAGACTTAGAAAAAAAGACGACGCCAAACACAAAAAGCCTAGAGTCTCAACTACCAAAAGTGTTGTGTTCATGTTGTTGTCTCACAATGTGTGAGAGAAGAACGCTGGTAGTCGCCAAGGGGGATGGTTCATAGTTGGCGCCGTTTTCTTTAGTCTTCTCCCGATGCCAAAAAAGGGGTATCACCAACAGAAGAGAATAAAACTGTTCACTCCCCCAGTGAAACAGAAGAAAATGAAGAAGAAAAGTTTGAAGCGAAGAAACTCTATCGTCATAGGACGGTGGTACAAGTCCGTCATTTTTTCCGGGTCCAAGGCTTGCCTTAAGATTTGGAAGCTGAGCCTGGGTGAAAAAAGATGTTTGATGTAGATGTTCGTCAAAGGTGATGGGTTCCCACCCAGCAGACACACACACATATATACGCCGGAACTTGTTATGAGATGGAGAGGGATGTGCAAGATGGATATGTGTTGCATTTGGGCCACCCGAGCGCAATCAATGCGCGCCACTGTGGTGTCGCTGGGAAGGAAAGAATTGAAGTATTAACATTTAAGCCGCCATGAGCCCACCCCACTGAGTTGAAAAGGGGGGGGGATCCAAGACGGTAAAATAGCGATGCGACGAGACGAGAGGTGCAGACATATTATGTGTGGATATGTATGTGTGTGAATTCTCAATGATATATCTCCAGCCTGTTTGTGTCGTTATGAGGCGAGTGTCCAAGGAGAGAACACCACTGCCAACGTCGTTCGCAGTTCGTGATGATCGTTGATCGTCATGGAGAAACAGATAGTTTGTGTTCAAAACGCCAAAGGCTCGTCAAGTATAAAAAAGAACAAAGAAAATAAAGGTAGGTCTTCAACAAGAGTAAAGAACGAATGTGTGTAAAAGTGGAGGGCGAGTTTATGAGGCCCGTCCAAAGCCCGTCGTTTTCCATTCTCCTTCTTCCAACTCCTTCCCCTTTCCCTCTCATACCTCTTCAGTTTTCCCAAATGGAACCAAAGATTGATTTACATCATGGCAACAGCAACCATGCCAGCAACACCGACAAGGATCATCTTGCCTGCCTCGAGAGCTGAGCCGGCGTTCTCAGGGCCCTTGGTGGTGGTTGGGACAACACCAGTGGTGGAGGGAGTAGACCAAGAGGTAGTTCCGCCGGTGGTGAGGCAGCTGGTGGTGGTAGAGTTGGTTGAATAAGAGGTGACAGTGTGAACTCGCGACAGTGAGATGGTCTTGGTCAAGTGAGTTGTCATGACCGTGGTGACAGTTGTCGTCGGAGCACCAGGAGCAACATAGGAGCTTTCCTGGGCGAGAGCGAGGGCCGGGAGAACGGCAAGGATGAGAGTAGACAGCTGCATCTTGAAGTTTTTTGTTTGATGGTGTTGATGAGAGTCTTGGTGAGAGCAAACTGTTTCCAAGCTGACTTGTGTGTGTGAAGGGTTTGAACGGCGTTTAGATGGGTGGATGTGGGTGCTTTGTTGTTTTGATTAAAACAGATTTGTCTGAACGTTTCGAGTAAATGTGAATGAATGAACGGTATATCAGAAAATCCAATATCCAAGAGCACGGGGTAGACTTTGCCAACGAAGCCTGGTTGAAACGAACGAGCGTGTTTGCGAGTGGAGTGAAGGGGGAGAGAAAAAAGGTCAGGAAGCGAGGGAGGGTGAGAAAGATGGGATGAGACTACTTTGTAGTCAGTAATTGCCTCTACCTACACCACCTACTACTGCCCAGCCGTTCAATGGTAGTCTAGCCATGGGGGGCCTCATTTTTGCGCGCCAAGCGGTGGGCATGAGAGCGAGAGAGAGAGAGGCATCAAAGGGCGGGTGGGCGAGACACGCTGCTCACCAAAATGACCGGGGGGACGACGATCGCAGACGCACAGGGGTTGATGCTGGAGTAGCTGGTACATGGGTTCATGACGGCCGATGGACAAGATAGGAGGGCGGTTTGGGGGGGGCTATAGGGGGACTATAGGGGACGGTGGAGGGGTCACAGGGGGGGTTTATGGGGTGGCATCTCAGGTACCCGCGACCTGCGACTGGCTCGCGCTTAGACGCTTGCGAAATTAAACTGTGTCAGGGCCATTCATTGTTCTTAATTGCCCACGTTGGTTCTCAAACACTGGCAGGGTAGAGAACGAAACAGTTGTACAGAAAACATACCTAATGTACATGCGCACGCAGTGGCGCATAGTCACCATCAGTGCGCAAAAGACGCCTTGTTCTCTCTCTCGGTGGTTTCCCCTGAAGGAAGGGAGGAGGGCGGACGGTTGGCGCGGGGACAACGGCCGAGTTGATGAAGCCATCGTCAATCTCGTATCTGGTTTGGTCATGGTATGGACCCTACTACGACGGACACTACCTTAGCCAAACGACGCGGTCTATTTTCATTTATTCTAAAATTATCAAATGGTGCAATTACCACGAATGGATATGCGCCGAGGCAATCACGCGCGCCAAGATTCTCACCCAGCGCAGGTGTGTGATTACTGCAATTTTCCAGCGCAGCAGATCCATCTCTGGGCCGTTGCCAGCGAGGCACGTACTACCTATTATCCCACACCAACGGCACGGGGCAAACGGGCAAATGCAGGCTTTTCTGCGACAGGAATGGCCAATAATGGGTAGGTTGAGTGTACCTTTTTGGACGAAACAGCCCCCCCTCCCCCCTCGCAACCAAAACTAATAGTCCAGTCAATTTAAAGTGCCCCTCCTCCGCAAACAAGCCCAATCCCCACCAATTAAGCCTTGGTGCCGGCGTTTTGCCTAGCAGGCGACACCACCCAGCAAAGAAAGAAACAGAGAGAGAGAGAGAGTGAAAGAGAAATAGACAGACAGACATCCAGCACTGCCAAAGGGGAAATGAAAGCCCACACACCGCTGGAACCAATCACACTCAGAGCGCATACCTTCCTTTTGTCGGAGCCGCCAGGAGGTCCAAGCTAGGGTCCCCGAGAAGACTGGGACTCCACTTTAGCGCTCTACTGATTGGCTCAGAGCTACTCTGTTCCTGCGTCAGTTTAGCGTTTGTGCACCTCCCTGTTAAACTGCGCTAGTCTTCTTTTAGCTCTGAGCTGAAGCCTACGTGGGGCCTGTGCCCTTGCGCCTTTCCCGTCCTGGCAGGTACGGATCCACCTCCATGTAACGCTTTTGACACTTTTTTCGACTGCCGGCGTTTTTTCTTCTTGCTATATTTCCTTTTCGCTGTTTGTCTGCGCGGCGGAATAAACCTCTGCCTGTCTGTACTTTTTTACAGGCTGCAGACAGGCAAAGCTGTCCACTCAGACGGCCCGTCCTGGGTCTTGAACGAACCACAACTCGGCCGACATCCCTTTCCCTGGCCTGTTTGTTGCCCATCACGCACGTGCCGGCATCCCGTCTGACGGGTTAATTGTCTTGCTTTTTTTTTTCTCTCATCCCCCCCTGGATACGACAAAACAACGATAAAGAAAATTTTGACAGAAAAAGGAATGACGAGGGGAAATTTTTGACGAGAAAAATAGAAGGGTTCTCCAGACAAAGCCACATGGAGATTCTCCGCGCCCAGCAGACCGGAAATCTCCCTCCCTCGCTTCCAACGCCCAAAACGGCAACGCATATTGCTTGCCCCTCCCTTGTTTGCAAGCCTTGGCGATTTCTGACATCTCACCCTGCACACTCTGAAACCGGCTTTTCTATTCTTCCAATTTAGATGGTGTACCTGCACCTGTATCTGCTTGCTATCCTAGGATGAAGGGGGCTGCTGTCTGGACCCTGAGATGATTCAGCTTGTCATTCAATGAAACATGCTCGAGCGAATAGTTAACACACAATAATGCCGTTATGAGGAAAGCCATTGAGCCATGAAACACAGAATTGAGTGTTTGTGGGCCGTGAGACGTCATTTCTTTTTCTTCAGCGCAATGGCATGGCATTGCGACGCCTTGAGTCGTGGGTGGTATCATTGACGTCGATATCTAACTCTCATATGAACATCTATCATGACACCTCAGATAAATGGCTAATTGATTACCACCCAACCACAAAACAACCCGAACAGACAGCTTGAGTCTTGAAGCTCAGCAATGTCTACGTTTGCCATATTTTTGAGAATACTGTATGTCCAACCCTACACGTACATAATCGCACCATACGGCAATCTGTCCCAAGTTGGCAGCCACCTCAGCCACGGGCATGTCCATTACTTCTCTTGGCCGCTCATGCCGACGCCACCTGCAACAGACACCTTCCTTTTCATTATTGGCTGGCTACTTATTAGGGTTCAACTATCGATCAATAACGCACATGAACAATAACACACGTCTCTCTACGGAAGTGGGGTCTAACACATGACGTAACTCAGGGTCATGTGGAGTCTGTCAATTAATGCAATTATGCACTCCAGACATGAGGTACAACTCCGATCGACCTCAGATCTAGGTCATTTTACTTCCTTAGTTCACACATGGTGATTCGGCAGATCAAAGGGTTCGCTTAATGCTATGCTATGTCTTGTGTTGGCTATCGATTATGGGTCTTATTGCATGATCACTCCATCGCATGGTTGAGGGGTTGCCAAATAGCTGATGTAAGTGGAGGTATATTGATTTGATGAGGGGATGATGCATACTGCCTTGCTTTTACTTACGTGGCCGCTATGCATACACTTTACTCCATCTTGCTATGGAGATTGATAAGCCAAGGCATGCGATTAAATTATGCGTTTCAATCCCTTGTTCACTTTTGTCGGTGAAAGATACCTTATCGTGGGAACGCCGAATATATTCACTGCAGGACCTGCCAAGACGGTGATGCCATTAAACGTCTCGCAAGATGTGTACGAAGCCCAAAGACAATCCGATCAGAGCACGCAATGATTTTTAACTTAGTTCAAGACTGATTCTAGGGACCTTATTCTTATTCTTATCCCGTCTGTTTGCTTTTGCGCATGTCCATATAGTGAAAGATTGGCTTAAACTTTGCACTATACCGACCTTACTCAATTCAATGTCGCCGAGACTGCGAAAAGAGTTTCAACAGGAGTATCCGGGGCAGTAAAAGGCCTTAATACCGTCAGTAAAGTGTTGCGGGGGGCACATAAACGGCGATTGTTTACAACTTAAACCACCAACATCAGATTGAGCCATCTTTCCTAATGAACCCGGCTTTAATTACATGATATGAAGATATTGATGACTTAGTCACGCCCATTTCGGGGGAGCATTTGGTGCAGCTAGATATTAAAGTTAAACTTATACTCTTCCAGGCAAAGTGTTCCTCTTTACACATGATACAACACCACTCTGGGATGACTGCTATATTGATCCATATATTTTTATTAATACAGAACTCAGCATGATCACAGTGTGGGAGAATTTGATTGAAGAGAGATAATCTAGCCTTGGCCTCTTCATGACTCACCCATATTTCAGCCACGCCTAAACTAAAGATATAAGATACACCATCTCTAGCACCTGCGAGAGCTTAAGCCATCTCCTAAATACCAACACCACCCCACATTCTCGCGCCATCTCCGTGCCAGCCCCTGGTCTTATGAAGCACAACCGTATCCGCCATTCGCTTCTGCTTCCAAACAAAAGATAGAAAACGGTATCAACTATCACTACTCAACCACAGCAGTAGACGAGACGGATGTATATTCTTCTGGTATTCTGCATGAAAGTGGAAGAAACATAATGCTCGGAACTGGCTCTCATGTATTAAGCCCTCAGATGTGAACAACAGTCATGATTTCTTATTTCTCATCCCACAAAACTCCCGATTACATTTGGGACCCATGATAATTATTCACCCAATTCCCAAGCCTAGTCTCCCACCCACATTACTACAAAAATAGCGGTAACGGAGCGGCACGCCAGTCTCTAGGTTGAAAAAAGATAGCCGCCTATCAAATACAGGGCCATGGCCTAGTCAGCTTCGGCACACGCTGCTGGACCTGGGTGCCATTTTCGGATTGAAAGCTTGCATCCACAATGCAGGTAGCGGTGACGGGTGCATGGTAAGCTGGGAATAGGGCTGAGGAGCGTGCTGTGTGTGGGTAGACAGATGTAAGCAAGCAGCGGCTGAAATCACCCGTGTGCTGATGTTGTCCAAGGATCTACTCAATATGCTAACAAAAAACACTCCTACACAACAGAGTGTACACCACAATCACTATCATGATCAAATGTGAAAGTCAACGTGTATAAATTTAAGAAGCCAGGTATCTGAAAGGCGTTATCGTTTTCTGCACACAGTACACAAAAACATACATGGCAAGTGTCATATATGGCAAATATTTTGCTTCATTCCAACGTAAAATAAAAATAGCCGCATAAAGAGTTCTTTTCTCTATTTCTTCTTCTTCCTCTTTCCCCAGACATGCTTGCCTTATGCTATCCAATACCAAATCTTTTGAACAAAATTCTTGGGGCGAGGGGGCTTATCCATGGCCTCAAGCTCATCCATCTCCTTCTTGCCAGAAATGGCGTCAATCTCATGGATCGGGATGGCAAGGGGCGTGCGCTTCCACACCTTGTGCCCAACATAGAGCACCACGAAAATGGGCAGAGTGATATAGGCAGCGACAAAGTCGTTGACATTCCAGTTGCCTTTGATGAACAGCTGAAAGCCATTTGTTAGAGTAAGCAGAACCATAAACACCAGAGTGACATATGAGGCGTAGGGCTGGAGAGGCGTTCGGAAGGGCAGTGCCTGCAGCATATTGTTCGCCTCCATGGCTTTGCGGAAGCGGAGGTAGGTGATAAGGACGACAATCCAGGCAATGTAACCCGAGATGGTCGAGATGTTTACAAACCAGGTGAAGACACGGGCACCTGAGTTGGAGACGTTTAGGAAAGACAGCAGACCGACGGACCAAGTAGCAAGAATGGCTGCGTAGGGGACGCCGAATCGGTTGGTGACTCCAAAAACCTTGGGCGCCTCGCCGGTCAGGGCCATTGAGTACAGGACTCTGCTGCCAGAGTAGACGAAGGAATTGCCAGCGGACCAGGCCGATGTCAGGACAGCCGCGTTGATGATGTGGTTCAGAACAGGAATACCAACACGCGTGATTCCAATGACAAAGGGTGAGGCACTGGCATTGCTGGCTCCCAGCAGCTGCTTCTCGTCGGATGGGACCAGGATGCCAATGATGAGCGAGCCAAGGCCATAAAAGACTGCCAGTCGCCAGACGAACCGGCGAGCAGCCTTGGGGATGTTTCGGCGAGGAGCAACACACTCGCCGGCCGAGATTGCAATCAACTCGGGAGAAGTGATGAAACTGAAACCTGCAAGTGACAGAGCCTTCCACACGCCTAGGAATCTGCCCGTCGAGCCGCTAACCTTGTATTCGACAAAGGCGCCAGGTTTCGCCTTCCAGTTGCCGAAGCCAAGAATGCCGTCCTGGTCCGGGCCGCCACCAAAGAAGATGACAATTCCGAGAATGATGAGGCCGCAAATGGTGATGAGCTTGATACTGGCGAACCAAAACTCAGCCTCGCCAAAAAGGCTAACGGCGACTATGTTGAGCAACAGCATGACGACCAGGACGATTGCGATCCACACAGCAATATTCACCGGCGGATTCCAGTACTCGATGATGATTCCAGCAGCAGACGCCTCGGCACCGACCAAAATCGCATATGCGTACCAGTAATTCCAACCAGCAGCAAAGGCCAGACTGGGGTCAACGAAGCGGCGAACAAAGTAGGGCACGGTGATGCCGCGCATAGGAAGGTAGACGACCATTTCGGCGAGGGCGTTCATGATACACCAGACCATCATCATCATAAGCATGAAAGCCAGGAAGAGCGATGCTGGTCCCGTCTGCGCCAAGATGCCACCCGAACCGATGAAGAGGCCAGTGCCGATGGCGCCTCCAAGCGCAAGGAACTGAACATGACGGCTCTTGAGACCACGTTCGAGCTGATCATGCTCACCAGCAAGGCTGAACTCGGCAGGCGCAGAGGATGAATGGCCTTCGGCGTTGTAGTCGTAGCGCTCGTCGACGCCAGGCGAGTGGTGCTGGCCGTACGCCTGCTTCTCCATGATAGCGATGTGCAGCGCTGTGTCGCGTAGCGCAGGTGTGTGTGTCGCAACCTAAATACGAAGGATGGATGTCTGGTGGCAACACGGGCCACGGAAATAGGACAGTAGCAGCAGATCAATGTCTCGACTCTGCGTGCGACAAGTGGGCTTGGCCAGTCCTCTTGATGGCGGGAGACACGAAACGCTACCCAGCAAGAAGCGCTTAAGGGTTTGAAGAACCTCAATGGCAGGATTGATGATGATGATAAAGAAGGAGAAAAAGAAGAGGAGGGGGTGGAGGGAAGAGGAGGAGGAGGGAGGGAGAAACGTGAAGTAGCGAAAAGGCACGCGACGGCCCAACAACCTGCCAAGAGCTGATGTCGGGTGCTCGCTACTCTTTTAAGAATGGAGAGAAAAGTCAATTCTAGGCACCGGACCGAGCGCCGAAGACACCGGCCAAGAACTGCTTACAGTCCACTGTACAGCGGGGGCGACAGCGGCGCATCCACTACAGCTACAGGCTAAATAGCATGGATGGATGGATGGATGGAACACCGAACCTCCATGGAGCTGGAGGTGTTGTTCCATTCCACTGCCTCGTCCACTCCACGGAAACGGAACGGAAGCCTCTATTGTACAAGGGTCTGCTGGTGGTCATCATTATCCCGCAGACTGGGGGAACCGCTTCCACAATTGAACGCCCCCAAGCGGGCTAGCCAGCCAGTCAGTCGTTGCCGTTTGATTGATTACAAGTGTTGACCAAGCCGCGCAAAGCCAGGATGGGCGCTCTGCAAAATAACCACAGATCGGGTAATTAATATGGTGGCGGAGGGGGGGTAGTCACCCAGTGCGGCATGGAAGGCGTAGAAGCAGCCATCGAAGCCTGAAAGATGTACGTATGAGATGGTGGGTTCGATTCTATCAAGTACACCTATTAGCTGGATGCAGCCGACAGGTGACCGCTTGGCCCGTCGACGGCAGTTCCCAGACTGGGTCTGGACCCGAGGGCTCGTGTTTTCATTATACATTGGCTCCATTATAGCGGACCGCTCTCATAGCGAAGGAGCTTGGACTTGCTGTTGGCCGGAGCTTGACGTTCTTGGTTGGATCAGATGTGCCCAGGTCTATATGTGATGATCTTTTTTGTTTGTTTCAGTGCATCTCGAGCTTCATTTACTTGCCAGAGTGTGATCAATCCGAGAGAAGCAGTAGCTGTGGCATTACAGTACAGGAAATACCTGAAGGGATTGGCATCCCTGTGTTTACCGATCATCGCCACCCGCCCTTCGGCAAAGATATACCTGAACATGGATCTCATCAAGCCACAGTAAGCTTAGCATCACACACTCTGTCTCTTGGCAATGGATCAAAAGCCACACAGCTGAACAGCCGGCCCCCATCCTGGGATGTTTTTCTGGACATTTCAATCTAAAAAACCTCTCACCAAAACAACCACAAAACACCGAACCGCCATGCGCCGATGCTATCCGTTCAAAGGCTCCGCTCCCCGTTCTCCCGCGCAACAAAAAACAACAACACTGGAAGCCTACCTATCCACAATTAAATAAAGTTATTAGTTTGGCTAAATATACTGGTTCGGCGCTAATAGAAAAATCCAATGAAGCCCCATTCGAAGCAATGTCTCCATTACAACGGGCGGGTGTTACCTATCGCGGTTGAGGATCCATAGTCGGTTAGCTGCTTTCTCACTCCACACTGGGGCAGATTTGGCAGATTATTAGCAGCTGGGGATTGGCATTGATGATTTGGGGTTGCGCGTTGCTGGGGGGAGATGCAACTCTGGGAAAGGGTCGACAATCCACTGCCCACTGCGACGCTGATCAGAGACACTACCCTACAGTGCTACCGGTGATCCAAGCCGGATTGAGCATTGCGACATACCGAGGAAACCATCATCAATGACGTGGGTGTCTTACCTCAAACTACCAAAAGCTACAACTACGCTCACAAGAAATGCGTTCAAGGTGCTCCAGCGACTTACACACAAACACTGTGCTCTGCAGATGCATTGGCATTGACGTGCAAATCCCTCAAAACCCGTGGCTCCGCGGAACTCGCCCATGAACGCATAAAACAATATTGTTTGGTTTGGTTTCTCCCAAGGATGCAAAAGCTTTCGTTCATCTTTGAAAATTTCGGGCAATAGAGTGAGTAAAAAAAAAAAGCCACCTAGTCTACCCCAGCATGCTAGTGACGGGAACCCCGTGGGTAAAACAGAGTGGCGGGTTCAACACCAAGCAAGATCAAGGTAGTCGCAAGAGAACCACACACACACACAACAAACATGACCGGGGAACACGATGGAGAAACCTGGGCCAGCGATAATCACACCAAACACACACCTCCGCATTTTGGTAGACCACGTCTAACCGACTTGAAAGCTTGATCTCGCTAGTGGAATCAATTACACACCGAAACACCATCAATGACAATTCGGTGAGCAGTGGAGTCTACCGTGATAAATTGACCACCTCCACTCCGCGGCCTTGGTAAGGTTGGCAGCGCGGCTATCGATTGTTGTGTGAGCTATGAATGATAAAGGTGTGCGTTTTACAGAGGCCGGAATGAAGCGGCTAAATGTAGTGGAGGAATCATGGTCTCATTAATTGAATAATAAATAATAAGAAGCCAGCGCGCCAAAGCTAACAAGTTGGCATAATGCGATTCACGGCATTTCCGACATCACCATGTGCATTGTCAACCTTTCAGGTCAGCCACACCGAGAACGCATGACTCCAGGATGGGCACCCTCGTTGGAAGAGGTTTTGCGTCCATGGATGAATAGCCATTTATTATATTGATGAAGATTTTTTTTTAATGTAATCTTCTGTAGAAGGTGCTTCCCAGGGTATCTATGAGCACAGGATGTATAGGCTAAATACGGATACCTCCACATTTAGATATCTATGTGGGCAGTAGTGATATGAAGTTAAATTGTTAGTTTAGTTATATTACTTGTAAACTGTTTGCGGTTGGTAGTTGAAATAGAGTAGCAGAACACCAGAATGTGTCGTAATGCACAGTCCCCTTGCCACTTTTGCCACCCTACAATAAAAGAAGCAGACTTGGTTGCGAAGTTACCAAGGTGAGGTAAATGTAAAGTGTATAGACTGATTGATATACTCGGCTGCATTGTCATCGAAGTAGCATATGCAACCCAATCAGGCCATCATTTCGCAATACCAACACTCACAAGAAGTAGGAATACAACTTAATTTTGCGCCAACTTGCGCTCTATGTGTAGTCGTATAGGCCATGTTTTCCATTTACATCTCAAACTACGTTAATTATGACTTTCCAAGGTAAACCCATCAAGTCATTACCCTTTGGTGGGGGAGTTGTAAATAACTTGCAACCTCCCCAGTCATCACATGGTGTTCAGCAAACCATACAAAACCATATGGTCTGTGCAGCCCAAAACATCGCGGGGCAGGACCACCAGCTTCCCGAAACCCGTTGTCACCCAGAAACACGCCGCGCCATCCTCCATATCGCAGATCTCCCACAACAACCACACTCTCGAATGTAATCAGCGACCAGGGACCCCCTCTTTTTTTTCTTTCTCTTTCAACAGACGCATCGCAGACCGTTTGATTGGTCGTCCTCTACAGCTAAACAGCAGAGCTTCTACTACTAAAAGGTTCCCATCATCACCAAGAACAGACATGGCGACGACGACGACTACCTCTGGCGGAGCTGCCAACTACGCCGATTGTGTCTCGTCGCTCCGCACATCCCTCGAATTCCTCAAATCTTCGGTAGAGACGCTCGGAAACGGTGTCGCTGACTTCCCCCGCCTCATTACCGTTACCAAAGCTGTCCGCGTATGTCTCGAAATACAGACCCTCCCAGTTTCCTCCACTCCTAGAACGTCACAGTCCATAAGAAACTAACATATGTGACAATGCCATTTTCCAAATATCAACAGCACTACGAACTCATCCCCCAACCTACCATTGCCGCCGCCGAGGCTTCCCTGCGCGACGAAATCGGCCCTTACATCTCCCTACTGCTCTCCCGCGCAGACGCCCAAGTCGAGCGCCAAGACCGCCGTATCGAAACCCTCAAAGCCCGCGCTGAACTACAGCAAGGCCGCATCGCCAGACCCAGCGTCAGCCAGACATCCTCACAAAAGATGAAGAATCTGCAGCAAAAGCAGCAGCGTGGGACCTCTGGTGGTAGTCGCCAGCTCCGAGGCGAGGATAAGTTGCGTGCTCGGGTCGTTCGCCAGCGAAAAGAAGCACTCGCCTACGGTATCGAGAGACTGGAGCTCGAAGTCTTGCAGAAAGAGAGAGAGCTGCGAAAACGGCTAGAAGCTTCATGAGTGAAAATAAAGAAGGAAAGAGAAGTCATTCTATACCACCCCTAACCCTTGACGAAGTACAAAGTGCGAATACGTTCTCAGCCTTCCTGCTCCCCCCTTTTCATGTCCTCCTCTCTGATTCTCGCCCTACAACACCTCCATGTCTCATGACGTACTTCTTTTTTTTTTCCGCATCGTCCCATTCCGAAAAGAAAGTACACACCCAAATTCTGGAACACACGGGGCAGACGCACGCGTGGCCAAAATTACAAAGTACCACAACAAGAAAGGGGGGGGGAGTTCGTACCAAAAGCTCGGAAAACCAAAACGCCACGTTTTGCCAGCCACCGTTACAAACTCCGGCAGTTTTTTTTATTATATTTCTCGGTATCAGCTAAAAAAAAACCCTGAGAAGGGAGGGTCTGATAGTAACCTGCCCCTCGTATACAGTGACGCAAGGAATCAGCTTGGCGCGCTTTTCCCTGTACACAATTTTGCGCCGTTTACCAAAACGCTCAAGGGGACGGGACAGGAAGGGGGGAAGTGGAGGCTATGTAGTTAGTTTCCAAGCAGTTCTTCTACTCATATTCGCGGGACGTTGTCCTGCCATCTGATCATTTACCGACAGGCAAGGCGTTTTTTTTGGCGTTGCAAACGACCCCCTGGTCGGGTTTGAGAATTGGGTTCTTCGGTTAATATCTGGCATGTACGGTAGCAAGTTGAACGAAAGTCAATTTGCAGAAATTCATGCATCTCTACCCGATTGCAACCCCCACAGCCTTACAATCAATGCAAAGTTTGGTTTCTCCGGCATAGTATGCCACATAAGATTTCATCAATGCCCAGGAAAATAGACACATTCATGGAAGGAGCATTAGTACCCTAGCTAGCATATTTAAAGGATGCGTTCATTTCATTTTAAGATTTCTTGCCATTTCACAGTGTTATATAGCCCATCCTGTTAATAGCATGGTCATAATATTGATTTCTCGACTTTTTCTGCCGACTGCGCCGATCCCTGGTTTGCTCCCATTTGCAAATCCCCCAGTAATGCTTCATCAATCAAATCAACCCTCCTTCTTGGCCCCATTACTTGTGGGCAGGATGAGGCTTGTACAAGAAGAGGAAGATATACAAGGTTTAGAAGAAGAAAGAGGATAAAATGGACAAAGAGGAGGGCGTGGATATATAGAAATCCCTTGACACGCAGATGATAAGATTGATAAAAAAAGAAAAGGAAATGGCAGCATAGTCAAAACAAGGAAAAAAAAGGATGCCGACCTAGCCTTCAATGGCTGTAGCAGGGCCCACTCGTCCAAATGTACTCCATCCAATACATGTCCCTAAAACCCGATTGTGCAGAAATTCCCGGAGTCGTAACCCTCTAAGGCGTGAAGGATGTGGAAAAAAGGAAAAAAATAAGAAAAAGGACAACACAAGAAGAAAGAACTCAAGAATGTGTGGCGGACGAGATGTAATCCGGCAAAACGTGGAGTCTTTCCATTTAGACTCTCGTGATATCAACATAACCGTTTTAGCAACTGCTGCTCAGACAACACACTTTTTTTTTTCCATGTCGTAGCTCATAACAGGATGAGGTAGTTGCTTGGCGCAATACCCGTATCTCCAGTTTCTTTTCGCGCCTGCCACCACCGGCCGCTGACGTCGGAAACCTCGAGGATTTCGTGTTTGGCAAACGAAATCTCGTTGGCGTCTTCGGGGTTGGCCTCGTAGCTGTAAATGGCCTTTGCTCGGTACGGATACTCGGTCGGAGGGACAACCTCAGTGTCGGGACTGGCCTTGGGCTGCGGCGCTGGCTGCGGGGTTGGGTTGTTGGCAAATGGAGGAAGGGCGGAAGAACGTGCGCCGTTAAGCTGTGAAGCACCTCCAACTGGTGACGGGTTTTCAAAGCCATTCAGCTGTGCAGAGGTGTACATTTGAGGCGGTTGAACTGAGTTTGATGTCTCGGGACGACCAGTTCCACCATAGCCACTCATAGCAGACGGTTGCATCGTAGTGGATTCTTTGGTGAGGGCAAACGAGTCTAGGAATGCGCGTGGGGTAGATGAAGGTGTCGATCCAAAATAAAAGATCCAGACAATCTGCACGGTATTGTTAGCTGCAATTCGGGTCTGATGCAAAACACCTCTTAATAATCAAATACGTACCACAACCATGGACAAGAGGATGAAGCCAGCGGCGGCGGCCTGCCTCGACCCATTCTTGGAATACACAAGTGAGTTGACCGATGAAGTTACCAGCACCATACCTCCCGCAAGGTATCCCGTCAAGGCGACATGATAGGTGTGAACAGAATCGCTAGCTACTACAACAAAGATGCCGCCGATCAAAAACAAGCTGTAAATGGCTCCCCACCAAGGGAACTTGGGAAATGGGTTTTCTGCGGTTTCTCCAAGTTGTGATATTATGCAAGAGATGAATGTGATGAGCCATGCAAGCTGAAGATGGAGTTAGTCGTCTAAACCAAACGAGCCTTGATTTCAGAACCTATTCGTAACATACCATGGAGATGGAAATGGTTGCCAAAGCAAAGGGGTCACCAAGGATATTGCTCAGTTGAATCCCACGTCGCCCGCCATATGAGCGCGAATGTTCCATTTTTCTCAGCGACGGCGATGCCACCGAGCCGTAAGATGGCATAAGGAATGTTGATTGATTCGCAAAGGAGTCGAACCCGCCTGTTCCAGTAGGTTACGAAGGCGGTGATTATGGGCGGTGCAATTCAATTCGTCGGGCGGTGTTGGGCCAAGTCAGGTCAGATCAGCGCCAGTGGACGAGGTTCACAAGAGGGTAGCGGAAATCCCGGCGCAGCCGAAATACGGGGAGTCGGAGAGACAAGGAAGGCGACAGAGACTGTCTGCAACGGTGGTCGGCGAAAATAAATGTCGCGATGATCGAATAAACAACAAATAAGGACTGAAACGGTCGAACGGCGAGTGAGAATCGTGAATGCGGACGAATTGAAAAGGAGAGTGGGAGTGAGAGCGAGAAGTTGTCTGGGCGAAGACGCCGCAAGGGTTGGTTTGATGGAAGGATGCGAGGTGGAGGTGGAGGCGGGCGGGTTTATGGCCCAACCAAGACAGGGTGGGTTCCCAAGCAAGTCAATGTACAGCAGGTACCAGGAGGTGCGTTACAAGTTGTCGCGCGCAGCGCCAACGGCGATGGCCGGGCGGCAGAGAGAGGAGGCTACTGCGGGAAACCGACGGCGCTTGTTCGACGGAGAACAAGCAGGTGGGACGAATGGCGAACACAGGCGCTTCGACTGCAAATGCACTGGGGGACTGTGACGTTGTTGGACAGAACCAGTCTTTTAGGGAAAAAGAGAGGAAGGGGGGGATGATGGATTGTGAGAAGGGAGAAGCGAGAGAAGCGATGGCAAGGGAAAACGAGGATCCAGGCTGTGCTGGCGGTGCTGTAATTGCTATGGATGTTGTGCTGTGCTGTGCTGTGTGCTAGGCTGACTACAGTGATAAAAAGGTACGTAGCACTCAATGCTGGTTGCCCAAGGAGAGCCCGTATCTGATGGGACTCGGGGCACTTGGCAGGCTGGCTGGGAACGAGATGGTACGAGACGAGAGAAGGGAGGGGAGGGCCGGGCGGACGTCCTAGTAGCTGACTAGCAGACGTATTAGTATCCAACTCCGTGCCTAGTATCTGTAGGTATGTAGGTACTAGGTAATTAGGTAGGAAAGCAACGCTGAGGAGGGTGCTGGTTGGGTGGTTGTGGTGGTTGCTGAACGTGTACGTGTAACTCGGTCCATACGAAGCAATAGTGGTAATAATGGCTGTAATAGCAGTCAATGGCCAATGGCGAATCGTGGATTGTGGATGGTGGTGGATGGCTCGGATGTGCGAAATGAAGGGTTCCTGGACCAGCCTGTCGAATGGGGGGGCTTTGTCCAAGGCTTGTCCAAGGCCTGTCGAGGGCCTGTTGAGGGCCTGTCGTTCCGGGGGGGTTGGTTGGTGGGTGCGTGAAAGTTGTCCGTGGGCGCTGTGTGGGTGCTGCTGCTGCTGCTGCTGTGGTCTGGAGCCTCTGTAATTAGTGCTTGGGCTGTGGGTGTGAGCGTGGCGTCAGCCCGTCATCGTTCTTCGTTCGACGACGACAAGCAAGTGGCTGGGCGTTCCTGAACGAGTCTCGGATCGAAGCCTTGCTGACAGAAGCTGAGCAGTACCTGGCAGGAACTTGTAACGGCGCGCTGCCCTGGGAAATGCGCGGCGAATGAAAACCCCAAAGAAAAGAAAAGAAACGCGCAGTTCAACGGTGTTGGCTAGTCTGCTTCAATGAAGATGAATCACTGCGGGTTCGGTGGCTGGTAGGTGGTAGGTAGGTCATTAGTTTGTGCATGTAGATGCATGTAAGTAAGTGCATGTGCTGTATTAGGTGCTACAACAGGGAGAGACGAGGGAGGATGGGTGAAAAGGGAGAGTCAATTAACAGGTACTTGGTAACAATTGGTTGTCAATAAGTTTTTGGTTGGGTATCTGGAGTTTGCGCTGAATGGTTTGTCTAAACGACACCATTCACCCAATTCCTGGTATACATGAGTGTGGTCAGCCTACCAAATGCATGCATGCAAGCCATTTGACGACAACAAATGTCAATGTTTGAGCCTCTCACCACATTCACCACCCACTGTACCTTTCAACAGGTACTACTTCACACCTCGGGCACGTTCCCGGCCCGCCACGCGGCCAAACGCTGCGGTCTGCACTTTACGCATTACCATACAGCACGGCACTGGCAGCAAACATCATGGATCCAGGCATTAACACAGCCATCCAGTTAATGCGCTGCAAAAGTCAAGCAAAGTTGGCACCTACTAGGTAAATTGAATCAAAAGCTAGGACACGGGTGCTAAGCTCACACTGTGCGAATGATGCAGCGCTAGTAGACGAGCCTCCCCTCCCAGGGGGCTTCTGAAAAGTTTCGACAGAGTGTCTGGCGCTTGATCTGATAGGTCCAGGCTTGCCCCCAGCCCTGTCCAGCGTCACCACTTCAGCGAAATGCAGGGGACTGGATTCCATCTCTTGCGTCCTCCACCAGGGGTTTCATGGCTGCTGGTTTGCCCCACAGGCCACAAGCCCACGGACCTGCAGGTTTTGTCTGCCTGATGTTTATGGCTTAAGGGGATTGATTTGTTTTTCATGTTGGATGCCATCTGCGCATTTGCCGTCTTGAGGTTTGCTGTGTTGCATCGCCACCCTCATGCAGGCAGTGGTGTCGTGATCTGGTGATGGGTTCGGCGGTAAAAGTTTGGAAGGGTTCAGGTTTATGTTCTGATGGACCTTGGCCAACCGCCGCCGCCCATCATCTCCCCGGAATATCCAATGGATGCAACCAACCCGCTTCCGTCCTCCGTACGGGGTGCAGACGTCCACTCGTGCCAAACAACCGGCTACCGCGTGGGGAAGTTGACTACCTTCCTTGGATATCACGCGCGTGATATGTAACTGCAGTTCAGCCGTACATGACGATATGTAGATGCAGCTCGGTATGCCCTCGCCGACTTTGTCGTCCAACAAGCGCTATCGTAGCTGTATATCAAAAGACCCCGTGGGAATCAGATTATTTGTCTTGAGATAATTAACTTAACAACTTGTTGGCCTCATATCAAGGATATAAGTTTAGCTGTCGTCAACGAAGACAAGTATCAAGGAATGGAAACCACGTCATTGCTCACGTCGAAACCTGACGATGACATCTTACAGAGCTGGCTCAATATGTGTTTAAAGCCCAGAAACGAAACTTCGCCCCAACCTTCTCCCTCATGACCAAAACCCGCATATCTAGAAGCACCATGCACATACTGGATCAACACGCGTATTCGTAAAGTGCTCCAGATCAGCAGGTTTTTGACGGACATTCCCAACTAGCGAGATGCACTACTGTATAAAACTCCGTACCCAGTAGCAAAGATAAGGATTAATTGGGAGGCTGCGCTGGCCGTGCTCCTCTTTTACAAACATCCATCAACATACAGTTGCTATCATTGGGTGGGTTTTCCCCTACTTCACGTGGGAAACACGGCAAACGCACGTCCTTAAAATGGCACCGATATAATATCTGCACCACCATACCGTAGTAGGTGTACATATTATTAGTACAACCAACATTTCGATCTAAAACTTTTCATCTGGTGTTGCCGCAGACGGCTTCCAAAACGGGTTCGATGAAACTCGCTAGGCCGACCAGCCCCTGTCGCAGACCCATGGCAGTGCTTGGCCTGTGCCCTTTCGATTTTACCCCTGTGGCTTTGCGCTTCACACTGTGCAGACTGCTGCTAGATTTCTGATTCGTTCAAACGGCTCCGCACCGCCACGTTTATTATTGGTTCATGAATCAGGCGAATTCATCATTAACCAGCCATCTATTACACGTGCGCCTTTGTGAGCCTTTTCGTTTGGTTCAGCTTGCTTGCTCTGTTCAGGTTCAGGTGTTTTTCTTTAGAGTTTTGGTTGGTAGTTTATTGGTTATGATGGTGTTAACGGCATCGCCATCATGATGTGGTCATAGTCATGGGGACGTTGAGAGGGGCAAGATGCAATGAGCTGGCCTAGTGAATGTGAGTCTGTGACACCATGAAACCGAAAAGAAAAAAATAACAAGAAACTACCCGAACCTTGTGCTCGTGCTGCTTTGTTGTGCATCGTTTGCACAATGGTCAACTTCAATTGACACCCAACGTCCCCCGCGTGGGTTGCAGAACCCACGATTCGGAAACATCGTCCGCGGAGATGTCAATACACCAACCAAAATCGCCAATAAAATCCTGACAGGCAACGCTGACTTACATATGCCAAAACCCGACAGTTCCCAATCCAAAAAGATCCCCCTTCTTTGATAGACAAGCCAAGTTCCTAATGAGGCAGGCAACGTAACCCTGGGCTCGAGTTCCGGCAGGTAAACCTACCTATCTAGTTAAGACACCAAAATCCCAACGGCAGACACTTGAACAGAAGCTCGGCCAGCGTCCAACCCGTGCCGCCAGCGTCCATCGTGAACTGTTTCATCAAGACTTGAAAAGCCAATTCGTCCGTTGTTGTGCCTCGCCTGCAGGATTGAACTACCGCGGGGCTGCTCTGAAACGCGGAGCCGGGGAGTTCCGGCATTTCAAAGATATTATCGAGACGTCTCATTCTTAGATTGATGATGATGACCCCCAAAAAGGTATTGACGGGTTGCTTTTTTGTCAGGTGCATGTGTTTTATTTTTCTTTTCGTAAAAATGTCCAGGACCCATTGCCATGAATGGAAGTGTGGTAAATGTTGTGTCGTCGAGAGATTTGGCGATACGTTTTCTGTGTGGAGAAATACTACAATGAATGACGCAACGGTTTCAGGGCTATCTGATAATGAGACACGAAGATCAAGCGGAGGGCGTGACGTGGATAGCTGTATTCTAATCGCAGATGATAGTTGCAGGCACACAGAGACCAAATATGCGAATAAGTTAACCTTGAAACCAGCATTTCTTTTTCAGTGTTTAAGTGGTGAATATACATGACTTGCACTTCCCCTAACACATTTAAACAGTTAATATAAGTCTTCATGCTCTATGAACCTAATGGCATAAAGACATGAGCGAATGGCCCATGCTCAATCAAATGCCGGGCATGACAAAGCACTGCCTGATTTGTTTGATAACCCTTGCTCTAAAGTTAAAGCTTTTGCCAAACACTATGACTGCTTGGTGTTGCTTGGAATGAGCCCATCATCGCCAAGCTTTCATCTGATACGATTGTAGTTTACCTGAGCCACTTTGCTTGGAGCCCAGATAGCCTGCAAAGTCATACTTCAACGTTGGCAACTACCCGTTACCAGTTAGTTCCCTAGATGATATTCCTTCGTCCTGGCCAGTATGAGAAGCCCATGTATGGCTTTGCTTCTTTCATACAAGGATTTAATGTGTCCCGTTTCGGAGTTATTGAAAACAGTAAGCCGATAGCTACGGGAGTCCGCGTATAGCAGATATGGATGTTTCTTACACCACTTCTCCAATGTGAAACTATATTTCCTTTGCCTCTTCGCATTTGCGCTCTCTTCTCCTCAGCTGCTTCTCAGCTTTTGCCACCCGACCCTCCTTATCGGCCAGCAGTTGCGCGTTAACAACAGAGCTGTTTTCGTACCACGATCGCAGGACTTTCTCGCTATTATTACGCAGCTCGGCAAGCTCAGAGGCCTGGGCAAGCTGGGTTGCCTCGATGATCTTCATTCGCTCCGTCAAGGCTACCATCGCGGCGCTGGCTGAGGGGTCTGGAATGGGGCAGTCCTTGATCGCGGTGAGAGAGGATAGCGTCGCGGGGAAAGACGAAGCTGAAGCCATGACGATGGATTGGAGAGCATCAAGAGGAAGCTGTGTAGGCGGCTCGGATGGCTCAGGGGCGTGGAAGAGATCAGGACTGGATTTGTCTAGATTGATATTGGAATTAGCCGGTGCCATCATCTCGACGTTTTCGCAAGTCCTGCGCACAGAATTAAGGAAAAAAAACTTACATATTTGCAATAGGTCGTCGTAGACACGAATGTGCGACAGCATCATGGCCAGACGCTTTTCCAGCCCATCCAGCTTCCGCACAGCGGAGCCATGTTCAAGAAGGAGGGGAGACACCGCCGTCCCAAACAGCAGATGCTCGATGCGAAGCAATCGTGACTCAAGCAGGGATATTGTGGCCAGCGTCGTCTTATCAAGAGGGTTATCCATGGTGGTGCTGACAGCCTAGCTGGTTAGGCGGCACGGGTGAGGGTTTGTGGACGCCTGCAGTCCGATTTCAAGGCTGTGAACGCATCGCGGTTTGGTGAGTTGTAGCTCTTTAGGTAGTGAGTATCAGCCTATCGCGAAACAGATCCATGTTAGGTGGAGGTGCCTGTCAGGGGGTCGTACCCCAGGCACCAAACCTGGCCACTACAGGTTAGTGCTACCTTGGCTGTGTTTCCACATTCCGACAAAACTGTGAAATTTCATGGCTGAGCAGTGTGGCTAACAAATGATATAACTCATTGCAGTGCTCTTCCATCTTGATTCCTAGGAATTCAATCCAGAAATTCTTCATTCAGGTCAATGCACACAATTGCATATGTTGCTCCCTGTTTTGCAGTTGCCAGCTCATTATGCAGTGGTACGCGTCCCGTATACGTGGAGTGGCGCAGGGCACGGTATCACGTTGGTGTGGTTTATCAGGTAAGTATCAGATGCCAACTCAAAACGACACCAAGAATTCATGCTTAAGCAATATTTTCATCCTATGTTATTGTTAAGTAGAAAATAATGTATTCAAAAAGAGCAGCAATTCCTTGACCAGCCAAAGGAATTCATCTGAACGATGCGATGACGATTGGAATGACGATTTGCTGTGGTTGACGCCAAGGCGGATCTGGAATGCATCATTGGCCCTGATTCTCCCAGCACCTTGTATTTTGGCGCCGTACCGGTCCGGCAGGGGGCGCCCCGCTGTTAAGGCCAGCCAGCGGTTTGGACCACAACCTCTTGGAAAACGGTTCAGCTGCCGTGTGCCCAGGGCTCCGTTCCTTAACCACCAACAACCCTTCTCGCCGGCCACATCCTTAACCCTCCCGCCCTCAACCCATCGAAACCCGCCACTTGTTAGCTGGCGGTCCTGATCATCCTCTCTCTCTCTCGATCATAGGGGTGGTCAGAGGCTGCGCTCCCGCAGAGGAACACTGATCTGGGCATTCTGTGCCGCGGGTCGGCACTGCGATTGCGCCTTACGACGAAAACCACCAATTCGACTGTGAAACTTGTTGGAGAGAGAGTTCGGGAAGCGCACATAGCTGTCGCCATCGCTGACAGCGCGTCTGCTCAGCATTCCCGATCTGAATTGTGCCTGCTATGACGAGTTATTCTACGATTTCGGACGGGAACGCTTCTCGCGCTGGTCCCAGCGACATGACCAGGTAAATCAGGGAGAACCGCCCAGTGGCAGCATCACTTCTTGTGACCCACCATGATGCTCCTATAAATGCGAACCGCTTAACTAACATACATCCTTCTTCTTTTAGACCACGAAGGCGCGGCGGCAAAGATGGCGGCCATGGCGGCCAGGCCTCGACGTTTAGCAGCATTGTCAACTTGCTGAATACAAGTTCGCAACCCTCCCTTGGCTTTCGATTAGCCCAAAATCAGTAACCATACTTGGATGCTAACCATACTTGGATGCTAACCCGGTACACTAGTTGTTGGAGCCGGCACACTTGCCATGCCTTCAGTTCTGTCGCATATGGGGATTATGCTTGGGACTCTTCTCATTATTTGGTCCGGCTTGACCGCCTCATTTGGTCTATATCTCCAGTCAAGATGTGCCCGTTACTTGGATCGAGGTAGCTCGTCATTTTTCGCCCTGTCGCAAATCACGTACCCTAATGCGTCCGTCATCTTCGACATGGCTATTGCCGTCAAGTGCTTCGGTGTTGGTGTGTCATACATGATCATTATTGGCGACCTTATGCCCGGCGTTGTAATGGGGTTCAATCGGCATGCCGACGAGATCCCCTATTTGGTTGACCGGCACTTTTGGATTACGGCTTTTATGCTCCTGGTTATTCCCTTGAGTTTTCTCAGACGCCTAGACTCTCTCAAGTATACGAGCATTGTGGCCTTGGTTTCAATCGGTTATCTCATCATTTTGGTCATCTACCACTTCGTCGTCGATCCGCACGCAGATCCCAGTAACATTCGTGTCATCAAGTGGAGCGGAGCAGTTGAAACTCTTAGTGCACTTCCGGTGGTTGTCTTCGCCTACACCTGCCACCAGAACGTAAATAATTTCTATCCATCTCTCTGACCTTACATATCCGACTGACCTGATTGTGTCTAGATGTTCTCTATTATTAATGAGATAAAGGACGGTTCTCCATCCAGTCTATTGGGTGTGATTGGTAGCAGTATCGGATCTGCTGCTTGCATCTACATCCTGGTTGCTATTACAGGCTACATAACATTTGGCAACGCTATTGTAGGCAATATTGTGTCCATGTGTACGTTGTCTGCTTGTTTTCCCAACCCCTGAGCTTCGCGTTGCTGACCCCGATTAGACCCGACTGGTGTGGCTTCTACTATTGGCAAAGCTGCCATTGTGATCCTCGTCTTATTTTCCATCCCCCTTCAAATCCACCCTTGTCGAGCGTCGCTCGACGCTGTTCTAAAATGGCGGCCAAACAGAAACTCCCAGTCGAATGGCGGATCACCTCTCTTAAATCCGGTCGTACCATCACGAGGCGATCACGGTACTACGGTTCCAATGTCCGACACACGGTTTGCTCTTCTTACAACCGGCATTCTAACCATGGCATACATCACTGCGCTGTCAGTCAGCAGCCTTGAACGCGTCCTCGCTTTTGTAGGAAGCACAGGCTCCACGTCCATCAGCTTTATCCTGCCAGGCTTGTTTTATTACAAGATTAGTGACCCTGATAGTATCCACCATCAGCGTCTCTGCAAAGGAGACGATGATATGGAAGACTCCGGTAACTCTGAAGAAGACGATATCGGAGCATTAGCTCAGAGCACCGCCAGCATTGGAAGCGCAGCCAGCGCCGGGAACCGCCAGATGTGGCGATGGCGGAGAAAGGTACGCTTGGATCTAGAGCACATTGACCCTGGCCGGTTGCGAAAGATGGCTCTTGCTCTGGCGATATATGGAATGGTGGTGATGACGGTATGCCTGGTTATGAACATTTTCTTCACTGTTGCTCGTAAGACTAGTGTGTAATGGGCGGTATTTGGATCGCACAAAATCCCCTTCCGCAGCGATGTTTTTCTTGTTCTTATGAGCATTCAGCAAGCATCATCGTTGTGGGAGTTAACATCTTTCTTTTATTTTTCATCTACCTCAAGGGCATTTACGGAGTTTCTAGAGCGACCATGGGGGATCGCATCTGGCGTTTTGTACACCAGAGAGGTTGGATATATACATCGTGTATTCTGTTTTCTTTTTTCATGGACACTATGGTCATACTTCATAGGTGGCTGCTCAGCCAATATTTCCGGCGTGTGGAATACTATTGCTACTTCTCACATTCAGTTCATTTCAGGCATCGCCAAACATTTTCTTGGTATATGCTTTAAATTCACCATCACCCCATTTGCAGGGCGTAGTATACTATTTGTGACAGCTTCGCCACCTGATATTTTGTCTCTTGACTGGAGTCATATTCGTAGCTCCAAGCCCTAGCATGATTCATACCAACCCAATTGCCAACGCCCCGAAATGCTTGACATACACGTTATTATACAGGTCGCTCATCCCTCCCTCAGTTGAATTTTCGTCCTCATCCCCCCACCCCCCCTCCCCTTCTCCCATTGACCCATTGGCACAACGAAATGGTGATTCAGAACTTCCTCTATCGGATCCTAACTTGGTTGACATCCACCTCTCCCTTCTTCTCATCCGTTTTAGGGCCGAAATTCTTCTTGGGCAAGATGCCAGCTAAAGAGAGTAACCTCCAAGCGGTATCTGTGGGCTGTGCACCGACACCAATCCAGTACTTGGCGCGCTGAGTATCCAGGTTGATGTCCTTGTGCAGCTTGCCGGAGTTGCTGCTGTCGTAGGGGTCTGGCTTTGGAATTGGGTCATATGTGCCAATGACCTCGAGGGGCCGAGAGTTACGCGCTGTCCTAGTTCGGAGGGTCAGCAGTTTTCGTCCGATGGAATGTGGTGGTCACTCTGTGGGTGTTTTTCTGGGATAGGATAGATCGTTGTGTGTGTTGTGCTGTGCTGAGCTGTGCATACCGGGCATGGGCAATGACAATGTTGTAGAACGGTGAGTTTCGGCGCCCGAAGCGCGCGAGGCGAATTTTGACGACCATGGTTGGGACTGTACTAGAGGGGTTGGATGCGAAGTCGACGAGCTGGCGATACTATATCTAATGCAACCAAGCGTTCACTCAACCAGGGAGTTGTTGCTATCGCGAGTTTCTTAACCGGATGCATGGTTTTACCGGACCCGCCAGCGCCAAGACTTGGCCGTTGGAGCTCCTCCAGTTGAGGTACGTACCTTGCTTGGGTTAGCACTCAGCCCAAGACCAATAACTGACATCACACGGTACAACTACGATAGCATAATCAGTCGCCTACGACATCATGACTTGAAATCTGAAAACTTTGAGCAATAGTCTCCTTCTTAACTTCAAAGATCTGAAACAATCGGAGAAAAAGCCTCATTTGTCGATTTTTATCTCCCCTGCCGACGACGAGAATTCAAGCAATTTACTTTTTAGCAACAATATCCCAAGCTGGCAACCATGGCGCTCAAGGCATGTCTCTCACTCTCTCAACCCCCTCTCTACTAATAATTATGAAATGCGTACAAACATCATCAAATAATCTTACTCACTAACCTTTTTGGGGGATTAGACTCTAGGTGCAAAAGCAGCAGCTGCTCTTGATCAAGAGCTCATGAGTACTTGCGCTTTCTCCATCGACCAACTCATGGAGCTTGCTGGCCTCTCCGTCTCCCAGGCAGGTGAGAATACTTCTGGGGATACGGCCACTTCTGGCCAGGATCTGACATCACGCTGAGAACGGAATTTGCAATAGTATATCGAGTACATCCAATGGAAAAAGGCCGCAGGATCTTGGTGGCTTGTGGTCCTGGCAATAATGGCATGTTGCCTGAATTCCTCCTTCCTACCCTTGGGCTGTGGTGTTCCGTATTCTGACATTTGTCGGCGCAGGAGGTGACGGTCTCGTCGCAGCAAGGCATTTGTTCTTCTATGGATACAAACCGAGCATTTACTATCCCAAGCGGAGCAAAAACGAGCTATATCAAGTAAGTCGGAGCCTTGTTCGGTCGACGAGTCTCTCTCTTCTCCCCCTCTCGCTGTCTCTCTTTTTTCTTGGGCACTTGTGGCACTTGGCGTCCGGCGGATTGGTTGGCTGGCAGGCTGTGATTTTCTGCGGACTTCTCGCTACACTCTTCCTCTGTCCAACCTTTTGGTCCTTCTCATAATCACCCCAGCATGCCAAATCATATTTCGGATTCCAGCTGTAATACTTTGATGTCATTCTCGCATTCCTGATTCGCAACCCCCCCTCTCCCACCACTGCCAAACCAAAATGGGAAATTGCTCATTCTTTGCGTAGCGACTAGCCAAACAGCTGGAAGACCTCGATATCCCCTTTGTCGATGATTTCCAAGCCTCACTCACGTCGACGGATCACATCGTGGATGCAATTTTCGGTTTGGCGCCTCTGTCCCGGCTAGTGTGGCTAAGTTGGTCCATTTTCTTTCTAACAGGTGTCTTAAAGGGTTTAGCTTTTCTGGCGAAGTCCGTGAGCCATTCCCTGCCGTGATTCGAAGCCTCGAAGAGACAAAGCTGCCGGTAACTTCTGTAGATGCCCCCTCATCATGGGACATCGAAGATGGTCCACCCAACTCTGGACTTGGTAGTTCTTTCATGCCTACAACACTTGTCAGCCTTACAGCCCCGAAGCCGCTTGTCAAACACTTCAAGGGTCGGCACTTTGTTGGTGGCCGGTACGTACTTTGGTGTTTCGGATATTGTTAACTTGTTCACTGACCCCAAGAGTAGTTTTGTTTCTCCGTCCATCGCCCACAAGTATGGTTTCGAGGTCCCTCCATATGAAGGTATTGATCAGGTTGTTGAGGTTGCGACCGCTGGCCAGAAGCTTTGATGACTAAAAAAATCAAAGATGAGGGCAAATGCGTGTGGCTGGACTGTCCATCCCTTATTGCTTCCGTCAACATTTTCCTTTTTTCCTTTCTCATCCTAGTTTTCTCCTTTTCTTTTCGCTTCTTTTGAAAGGACAGAATGCTGGCAGACGTGCCAACTATTACATAACCTGGCAGCCCCCTCTTAAGCTGTTTGGGCAGACGGGACTTGGACACTGGCCGTCACGCATGCTCTCGCGAGCAACAGAAGTCCCTCTGGGGCAGACAACGGGGGGCTGAAAGTCGCGGCAGAAAGCAACAAAGACCAAATATTCTTTCCCGCAAACTGGGCATTCAGCCGTATGCTCTGTGCACATTTATCGTGAACCAATCTCCTTCAACCACTCCGGAAGGACAGGATGGCAGATGATGTGGAGGGAAAGGGAGTTCCTTCGTACAGACGACATGGGACGACGCTGCTTCCCTGTGTTCTCCACTAACGGGGGTGCAGAGAGTGTTCCGATGATGTAAAACCGTAAAAGCTGAGAGGGCGAGCGGTGGTTTGTGCCAGAAGGCCAGCCTGGATGGAATGAGACTGATGATATATGTGAGGTAGGTTCAGGCTAAGGGTTGTATTGTCCCCATCCGTCCGGAGAAGGTCAAGCAGGCCAAAAACGGTTGCCACCCGTCGGGATCCTAGCCGGGGGACGAAACTGGAAAGTGGACTGTCGATTCGTTGTGTAGCCAAATCGCCCACTCCGTTTGCGGACTAATAGGGGATGTTTCGCGGGCGAACGAAAGGCACACAATTGGCCTGTAGATGGCAGCAAACAGTTCTTGGGACAGCGAAGACGAGCCATTTTGACAGATAGGTGAAAACTGCGCGCACCACCCGCATTTCGCTTTGCAGGACTGAACAATGTGTGATCCAGGTCGGATCGGGCACTGCAAAAGAGGCGCCGGAGCAAATGCTCCCTGGCCCTTGCAATAGGCTGGAGCGGCAGGCGGCGCTTACAAAATCGACTCGCAGCCCCCAGAGCAGTGGTCCGCTTTTCTAGAACACCTTGAACGACGCCTCTTCCACCGTTTGGTCTCTTTTCCCTCTTCTCCCTCCTTGACGATTGTCGATTGGTTTTTTCCTTCTAGCCTCCTTATTAATCAGGGAGCCATTTTCGTGCGTCTAAGCCATAGGCTAAGGCTAATGGAAATGCTCCGTCTCTCCAATGAGAGGTGACCACGGAAGCTCGCTCCGGCTCCCTCCAAAATCAACATTTGGTGTCTCGGTCTATTTTGGCTTGAAGCTTTCCCATACCTACCTACCTCTCATGGGCTCGAGGTGTACAATGGAACGACAATACAAATGAGAATAAACACCTTGCCTAATCGCTACTAGTCTATCATCAATTGACGGCGGTCGGGCCCTGCCGGTTCTGCTACCAGGAAAGCTGTTGTCAATGGAAGTGCCGTCCCGGCATATTGTGTGTGATTTCTGCCTTACGCCAAGGTGAGGAAACACACATACCGAGACACCTGGTATCTAGGCTGGCAAGGCTTCTGATGCAGCTGCAGTCCCGGCCCAGCCTGTCATCAATCAGTCTACAGTATCTGGGAGGAAGCAAGAGAGCGCCTTGCAGAAAACAAAACTGAACGGCCTCCACCGTAACGCCGTTTCACCCCGTCCGCTATCAAACGCAGAAGAGGGTCCTTCATGATCGGCTCCGGGACCAGCAAATGGTGGCCCACTCTGCAACGCCAACCAGCGACCGAGCCCAACAAGACCCCCATGTGGCGCATTACTACCTTAAGTACGAATACCTGCAAAGTAGATTGCGCGCGCACGATCCGCCCACGGTGGAATTGACTGGTGAGGAGCCACATGTTGAACCTAGGCCATGATTTCCCATGTCGCAACCACTCCATCTGGTAAGCACGTACCGCCCGCGCCTTGGCAGGGACTCAACTCGCCCAAAGCACGGAAGTTGAAATTTTGCCTGCCAGGTCAACTGGATTGATTGATGGTCATGTCACACCAAATCACATCACCTCGTAAGCGCACTTGTCCAAGGCGAGAGAGCAGGGATGCGCAAGGGAGTTCCCACTCGGCTCGGTCACTTCGGGCACCAAACCTTGGCGGCGACGGGATGCGGCTCTAGCGATGCCACCAACTTGCAACTATGGCAATTAGGGCGAGAGCAGAAAGTAAGCATGTACAACATACATTTGATGGCCATATATCGTTGGAGCAGTGATGAGCTTCGGGTGCATGCTTTTCCTGACCAGCATCCTTGATGATTACGCTGGCAATTGCAGACATTAGATTTCAAGAAGGTAGCCCATACCAAAATGGGTATCAAGCCTTCCACAGCGTCGATCAGGCACATGGCATCATACGGCAGGGGAGATGCCCAGGTGACCAAAGCCGAGAAAGCATGACGCATGTAGTGGTCATAACATGTTACGTATTGTGGCGAATAATGAGCTTGCGCAAGCACGTTGATGGGATTTTAAGGGAAATCAGATTTCTTGCATTGCGAAAACTAGCATGGAACATGTGCCAAGCTTACCGTTAAGCTGGACCAGAACAACAAGACCCTGAAAGGACTTGTGGCGCAGGCGCCCAAACCCTGGCAAGGTGGCAAAGTGCCAGTCCGAGTTAATTCGGTCTCGATTAGGCTATGCAACTGTCCATGTTTGAACCTTGTCTTTGATCGTTTGGAGGCTTCTACACTCGGCACTTTGATAATGCATACACTCTGATCGCCAACCATTCCCCGTCATGGATAGCCTGAATACTTGGCTTGGTTATCACTACAACTACTATACAGATCCCTTCACTTGCATGATACAAGGAACTGATCATACGAATTTCTGTCTGCCAATTCCAGGCACTCAATGGTACCAAAAGAAGGGCCAGCTGGACAAGTAGATGCTACTATGTGGCCATTGTTCCGGGTTTCATATATTTGGACCGGAAAACAAGGCAGGCACATGCAACGCCATGACCAGTTTGCTGCGATCTCTCCACGACTCTGGCGGGTTCAGCATCGGGTGGGACGGATCGTGAGCCTTGTTTGGCTACCAATACATGCCCCACCAGACGTTTCGCCATGAACGCCAAAGTCAAACTATGCGTTGCCACAAGGCATTCTCCAGGTTTCTGTTGAGGGGCATAAGATTGCTTGCTTATTGCTCAATCTGTCCGAGTACAACCCGTGCTTTTGGTTTTTGTCTTCGCCAGCCAAGTAGGCCACGTAGTAATACAGGTTCCTCTCCATTGCGTATGCTTCCGGCTGACCTCCGAACCGAGACGAAAACGATTAGTACTAACTTGGGCATTACCAAAGCAATCATTGGTGTATGAATAGTTGGTGGGCGGGATTGTCTCACTGGCACCAATGAAGCGGAGGCCTAGAATTGCAAATCAGCACCGCCACGTCAGTGCTCCGGATCGACACAATTGCAGAAGTGGCTTGTGTGTTTTTTTGCCTCCTGCGGAACTGCAAGGTGGCCAATGACAGCCCGTGGCCTCAGAGTTGTCAGCCCTTTTCCCTTGGCATACTCGCCACACCTTAAACTAGTTTATTCCGGCCTTGGTGATTTGAATACTGATGTTGATGAAAAAAAAAAAAAAAGATGAAAAAAGAAAGGCAGAATGCAACAATGACAATACAGTCAAGCGAGGTGTTGGTTCAGGCAGACTTCGCGGAATCCATTCTACGGAAATAAAGCTAAAAAAACAGGGAAATAAGCAAGCCCCACTTTGGGAATTTCACCTGAACGATGCCGAGGGACAGTTCAACAATTCTCCCCATACACGTAACCAACTAAGCATGCCTTCCCATTGTCTGCAATCACTTTGGGATTGCTGGAAGAGAAGGCCAATCGCCGAGAGATGCTTCCGGACGGCATGGCAGATCCGTCCCGCTGTCCGGGCGGTGAAAAGCCCGTTGTCTAGTCTTGTCCGCACTTAGCCGTCCCGGAGGTTATGCTCCTGTGGCGTACGCCTTAGTCCTCACTCCTCCAGGCTCACGCATCGAGATACACAATATGTGAGATGAGCAACTTCGATTACGTCGTCGCAATCGCATTCAAAACGCTACCTTGAAATGTGCGACATCTTTTCTCCATGGTGCATCTGCTAATCGTCTATATTAAAACTGAAGAGCGACAGCAAGGAAGTTAGGCATGACTGCTCCAGGCTGCCTTGCATCAGCAGCATTTGCATTTGCACAATGCTTGGGAAAGCACATTGACAACAACGCATGCTACATGGAGTTTCTGCTTCCTCGGATATGTCCACATCCGTCGAGGAAGACTTCCTCCTCTCTTCTGAGTAATTATTACATCATTATGCCCTTAACAACGACAAATTGTCAAGTTACCGGAGCTTTTCGAGCGTACCGAGCCCCTTTGCCCCCTCCAAGCCCCCAGCTATGGCCTCAGAAAAGGGGCCATTCCATCAATGTCACCTTAGGCATCGATGTAGTACCCCTGTTGCGTCCGGTCTGCTGGTTTACTCTTCTTCTTGCCGTTTGGGAAACGGAAGACAAGGCCGCGACGGAAAGGACTACCGTTTCCTCCCTTGAGCCCGGAGCATTTATCATGAAAAGGGAAATCCGACAAATGCTTCTCATTAGATCTTGCGTAAGCCATCTTCCCGCTCATTGTGACTTATTGATTCTCCGGCCAGCCGGCCAAGCCATAGATGATCACGCAGCACTAGCTGTCCTCCACTTTGATGATATTTCGGCAATGGCGACTGGACTCGTGGGTCTTGGGGGCCCCGTGCTTTGTAGGCATCCTATCTACTTGCAACGTGTTATCTATTCACTTCTAGTTATATTGTTGGGCTCTTACACCTAGAGTGCGAGCGTTATGCATAGTGACAGCTTGGAGGCTCGGACACAATGCTCCTAGCTAGCTGGACAACATCTTGGCTGAAATGGCCCCAGAACAGCGTTGCTAGGTGCACGAGTGGTGCCGCTATTATGCTGATATAGCGTTCCCAGACCTAACTGTGCTGAAGAGAGTAGTTAAGTGCCAAGTAACCCTGGGCTGAGGATTGCGCAAATCAGAAGAGGGCATTCCCTTTTTTTCTGCCCCCTTTATGTGCGGCCCGCCCGCAAGCGAGCGTCAGCCAAATTGTAGCGCAAAGAGTTGAAGAGAGTAGCCCAAATTCTTACATTGGGGGGTGCTATGGCGCTTTATGCCCCATTGGTTCTTTTGCTCGCCTCATTACTCGGAGAGGCACCTGTGGTTGATGAATACTTGTGCTTGTTAGCTAAATCAGGGCAAATCTATGGGCGGGAGACAGATGTGCATGTCGTCCAAGGTGTCTGAGTCATGCCTAGTTGTCAGCTACCAGATATGCAGCGATCAGGGAGCTTTATCCACCTGCTTGTCAGATTCGTTGCATCTCGAGATTATTCATCGACGACAGGTTTGTTATTCAGGACATGGAAACATTCGCCAAAAGACTAGACATATAACGAGAATGGCTATATATGTCGCCTATGGTGATAGTTGGAGGAACCCAGGTCTCGCTCTACTCACTGTGATAATCCGATTTGAAAGCGTTTATGTTTGCAGTCAAAAATAATGAGCCCGTGCCTGAAATTCCCGAGGATTCGATTGTGAGTATGTTTCCCTTGAAACGCTAATGTGCAAACCATGACCAGGTCCTTTAATCATCATATAGTATACCGAATGCTCCTGAAAAGAATGCTCATGCAAACCTTCACCACATGAAATATTGCTTGTCCTCCACCTCTCACTACTGAGAATATGTAGACCCTCTAGCTGGGCTTTGGATATATTACGACAGCAGTGATTGGGCATATGGATAAACATTCGCTTTGGCCGGAGCACACGAACTATTCAATACAAGCTATTAATATCGTGAACGATGGTCTTATAATGCTGCGGGCTCAGTAGGTATACTGCGCTTTGTGCATTCGTCCAGTGAACTTGGGAACAAGTCGCAGGTTTTTATCCGTATATGCCCCCTAAAAGATGAGGCTCATCAATCCATCTCTAGTCTTTGAACTGTGTCAATATTTGATGATGATGTGGGTTCAAGCATATCTTTTTCACATTGTTCTGGTGTATTTTGAGGATTACAAGGCGTTTCGCGCACTCTTTCAGATCGTGATACATTGTAGTATGTTCAACGTCTGCATGCCCTTTGTCGATGTTGTTAACTGGCAGTCTATTCAAAGGGTTCGAGCAAACCTATTCAATTGTTAATTTTCTATATAATCAAGCTCATAAACACACAACCATGGGTCTTGGTCTCTCAGCATCAGCATTAGCCTTGGCATCAACATCAACATCAACACCATCACTACCACTCTCAATCAACTCGATCCCAAACCAACCACCACCACCACCACCAAAAACTTCACCCCATCAACCCATTCTTTCACTCTTAAGAAACAGAAAATAACCAGAACAAGCAACAGGAAAACCCCCAAAAGAAAACCTGACAAAATGTGTCACGTCGTCATTGCCAAATGCCCCAAGTGTGGCGTCCTCTGCCACAGCAATACCGTCGCTTGCGCAAAAGCGTCGAAGAGTAACCAGCTTTGTGGGGGGCAACGCCCAACTATAAATGCAACTTCCGCCACCAAGTGTGGTAAATGTCAGCAGAAGTCGCTCTTTTAGACTACGCTTTTCCTTTTCTTTTGATTGGTTTGTTTTCGAAGGGATGTGTCCGCAAGGGCTGTGAACCAAAGAGAGATTGGGGGTTACGTGATGGATCTGGCAATTGGTACTTCCACAGTTTGTTAGAGAGCCATCATGGCCGTATCGATGATACCCGTCTCCGACAACATCCAGACAGTTCCGCAGCGATATGTCAATCTTTCAAGCGAAACGAACTAACGCCCCCCCCCCTTGTTTTGGTTCTTTGTTCTGTTTACTTTCTATCGAGACTTGTTATCTTATTCTGGCGAGTACAGGCATTAGTTTCCGTCGTGGCACATACCAATTCAATACCACGGCCCTGAGTAATATGAACCGGCATCGTCAAACCAAGCTCGCAGATCATCGGATTTGCGCGAGTTAGCCTTGACAACAACATCCCCTTGCTCAATACAATTTTCAGTGGTTGCGTCGGCTCTCTATAAGAGAATACTTCATCTTCACACACCTCATCATAATCCCGGCTCACGGTGTCACAACTTTTGGTGGAGGATAAGGGGCAAATTCTCTTGAGGCATGGAAAGAAGGGAAATAAGTAGCAGTTTTGGGGGTGCCTAGTACTCGTTTTATATACCAAATAAGCACAACCCACCTATCATCCCAGTAATTGATCGGCTGTCACATTACGCTAAGTGAAATGCCCTCGTCCAACGTTGCAACTCACCTTCTAGCAAAGAGTCCTGACGTTTCTTTTTTCACACTCGCGTCGTTCCTTAATCGTATTTATCGCATTTGCAAGGGTTGGACATTTGGCCAGGGAGCTTTAGACGCCACCAACACCCGTCACACCCTGCTGGCTCAAGCATCCCACGAGGGGATGAACACAGAACAACAGATAAATAGAGCTAGGAATGACTAACAATGTATGTTCTAACTTCCAGCCTCGCGCATTCCGTTCGCTTTGATGCTAGGAGAAGTTGCAAAATCTCTCAGGGTGTAGAGATGGCTTAGCCAGAGTGTTGTGAGGGGATGGGTTTTAAATATCATTTATTCATACTACGAAAATAGAAGACATGCAAGCTAGCAACAACTAATTCAAATGCCAATGTGTCTCATTGTACACAAGGAGATGACCTTCAAACAAAGTTGTGGTGGCCAACGCAGGACGAATATATCGTTCGCGGATATCCGTACATCCCAGGTTATAGGGTAGGAAACGGACTGCGTAGTGATATTTGAACGAAATTTATGGATTTCCGTCGATATACGGAGAATACACATGCATGCCATACATCAAGTATAAGCACATTCTTCACCTTGAAATATATTGTACATTGATTACACCTTTTTCATTATTTGCATCTAGCTTCTGTCTAAAAATGCCAAAATGGGCGAGAATTCTTCAAGAATTGCCGTACAAGAATGCCTAGTCAAATCCCGGGATAGAAAGGAAATAGATATTGTCAAAATGTGTTTGTAGCCCCAACCCCTCCTCATTCCAAAACCCCATGCCAATCAAGCCCCTGGTTTCATCATCATCAAAGAATCAAGACTGCTCCAATTAAAAAGAAGTTAATGTAAAGAGAAAACCACTGCAGCATCGTGATTTATGCGGCCAGCTCCTCGCGGTATCTGAACTGAAGCACAGGCCCCATCTGGGAGCTAACGAAGCGGTCAAATAGTTGGAATTCCTCCTTGCATTCCCGACCCTCCTTTGCTGTACCTGTTCCCTCACCCAGGTTGTTGGTTGGGTCGAGCCGAATATCAAAAGTCCAGATAAGACGAGCCAGAACAATTGACATTTCCTGGTAGGCCAGATACTTGCCGATGCAGCTTCCACGACCGGCACCAAATGGGGTGAAGCCATAGGCTTGACCGACGGCCGCCTTCATCTTAGAGGACTCCTTGCCAGAAGCTGGTACTGAGCCATCTTTGAGGCCCTGCTCGCGCTCCTCGGGAATCCAACGCTCAGGGGCATAGACAAGAGGTTGCGCAAAGTTATTGGCATCGCGATGCATGCTGTAATGGGGAATGCCAAGGTTGACGCCCTCGGGGAAAAAGACACCGTCGATAACAGCACCATCTTTGCCAATACGGCGGGGGAGGATGCTGGGTACTGGAGCAGAGATTCGCATGGCCTCATCAATGCAGGCAGGCAAATACGTAATCTTTTGAAGCTCTGGTGAGGCGAAACGGATGGGGCAGGTGACTTCCGACGCCTTTTTCCCCTTGTCTTTAGAGGGCAACGGGAAGGCTTCACGAATCTCACGCGTCAAACGCTCAAGAGTACGCGGGTTGTGTAGTAGATAGAAAAGGGTGGCAGTGGCAGATGTAATCATGCCATCAGTGCCACCGATGATGAAGAGCGTTGCCTCGGAGATCAGCTCCTCGGTGGAAAAGGTTTGGCCAGTCTTGGGGTCCTTGGATGCGAGAAGCGACGCCCAGATGTCACGGAAGGGCATTGACTTCTGCTCCAGACGCCACAGCGCAAAGGATCGACTGATCTCCATGAGTTGTCCAACACCAACAATAAGCTCATTGAATAGCAACTTATGCATGTTGAAAAGGAATAGGGATTGCATGTGTCCAACCTGTTGTTCCAGGGCTTGTCAGTCAAAGGTTTCATTGAGGGATTTCTGAATGGCATCGAGCCAGCCCATACATACCAAATGAATGCCAGCAACTCCATTAGGCAGGTCTTTCACGTAGCGTCTGTACTTTGGGTCTTTCTGAACATCCCATGTCTTGCCAAAAGTTACTGAACCCATTATGTCGGCGATGCAGTAAGCCACGGCGTGCGACATATCGTGCCCGGAACCCCAACCTTTTTCACCATCGGACTTGGTACCGACACCGGCGCCCATAAGTCTGATGAATTCGTCTACATGCGGCGTCACCTGAGGCTCAAACTCCTTGATAGCAGCAGGAGTAATGGCCGACACGTTAACTCGACGACGGAAGGCATGTGCTTTATGGTCTACTGTGGTCAGGGACATTTCCGCGCCGAAGAAGCGCTTGAAAGAACTATAGGCATCCGCCTTGTAAGTGTTAGACTTCACATCATGCAGGTCGCGCGAAGCGGCTGCAGAGTTAATAGACAAACGATTTGGACCAAATCTGACATATTTGCCTGTTGGGTAATATTGTGTTAATACCTGGTTGATAATTTACCACAACCATGGGACTGGGATGGACTAGGGGGTTGTGGGGATACGCAAGGTTGCAAGCAGCCAGCGCACAGGGCATCCAGACTCTGAACGAACCAACATGAAGAAGTGAAACTGTGCAAAACACTTACCGAATTTCTTGTGTTGCCGATCCAAGTCCAAATGACGACCGCCGTCTGCAATCCAGTAGACGGTGTACCAATCCGTTAAGGCGGCAATTAGGGGCCCTGGATACTTGGCCAGAGGGTGAAAGGCAAGTCTATAAACGAGCTTAGAGAATACCTGCACAAGTATAACGCAAAATAGAGTTGTTAGTTATTCATCTATACACGGTGTCATTTTCGCCATGAGTCTTGTAGGAGGACTGCACATCCATGTTACACAGTCACTCTCAGGAGGTGAAGTAACTGAGAATCGCTCAAGTTGATCCACGACTGGTATCAAAGGGGACAAGCAAGTAAAAGGAACCAACGTACCCATTCTAGAATAAGAATGACACTAGCCTGGGCATACCAGCCTATGCTACGGGGCTGCTGAAGAAGGCGGAGAAACAAAGTGCCAAGCCCAGCACACACAGACGTGAATGTGAGGGCAGTGAAAAGGTAATGCGGCATCCTGATTATTGTGAGGTCTGATGATATAGGAGGATGGCGTATGAAAATGATGACGAGGAAGTAAGAGGATTGACTGGGCAAACAGGCTCGATCGTCCCAACTAAGTACTCAAAGTCGATTCGCATCAAGGACCGACGAAAGTCGGAGAGCCAGGGTGGGGTGATGAGTTTGAAAAGATTAACGCTAAGACCTGGAAGAATGATGTCGGTGGAAACTTGAAGGTCACTGGTTTCGACAACAGAGCAGAGGCCAGATTAAAGAATGATCGAAACGAATACTGGTGCAGGAGGGGGAATCGGCAGTTGCTTGTCAAAGCTCGGGCTATCATTCCCCATGCCATCACAGCCCAGCGTAGTGCCACTGTGGCAGCACTGGGCCCTCGGCCCTATCATTTGATACTATTCAAAGCCCTAGCCTGGCCCAGACAGGGTGGGCACAAGGAGGGTAGGGTAGCCGTAAGGCAAGGGGAGAGAAGAGGGGGGCGTGGGCTTGCGACGGCCGAGACAAGACGGAGGGGTGTGCGGGCCCAGGTGTGGGTGTCATGCGGAGATGGGCTATGTGTCTTGTTAGCGTGCAGTCTAGGACGTGGATGTGTGTATAGGAGGTGAGCCTTTATGTGATCCAATATGGCCTAATTAGTTAGCACGTAACGTCTGGGTGTGAGTAAGTGTGATGTGAACAGAAACACACTTGTCAAGCAGGCACAATTTGACCATACCTAGGTGGGTAGACCAAGACGGTTTATGTGCCACTATATCGACAATCCATTACTCTGTTCCTTGTTACGAGTAATGCTTGTACGGATTGTGCCTGAGCCGGCTGTAGAATCGCTCTCATGGCTCATGGCTCATGGCTCATGGACCAGTGCTAGGTCAACCACGGACCACGAACGGACATTTGAATGCTTGACTAGTTCTAGTAGCCGTACCATGTGGAGGAAAGCCCACCAACAAGTCAGTCAAGTCGACAGCATGATCGCCGCGACATCCACGGGAGGGGCGCCTCCTCCTTGTGGGCGAAGCGCCGGTCGAAGGGTACTCCCTGAGGTACAGGCTGGCTTTGTTGAGACTAGTCTATGCTTGAGCCCTGGCACCCATCGGTGCGTTCCTACTCGTAAGTCCCTGTTGGATGCTTGTGCCTGATCTGGGCTACCCAACTGCTCGGTGCGGTAGAGATCCCATGTCAGAAGTTAATAAGAGGCTTGCAAGGCCCTCCAGCCTTATACATAATATGACTTGCCGCCTTCTATCACCTCAGCAAGCATAACTCACGATCTCTCCTTCACCTTCATTTTCTCCATCTGTCATCATATCCTCCAACCCATTCTCTCCATCTCCAATAACGCACTTTCTCAAATGTACGCTTTGCCTTGTTTATAAGAAGACGAAGAAGAAAAAGAAAGGACGAGTGAACTTCTCAGCTCTTGATTCGGATCGGGTCCCCGAGAAGCTGTTGCTGTTACCTCATACACTGCTACAACATTACATGACTGTGGTGTTTCTGGCGCTGAAGATGCAGGCCGAGGACCATTGCAGACAGTTGGAGAAAGGATGTGCAGTTCCAGACAGTCGCACTGCCTGTGGCATTGAGTCCGCCCAAAATACCGCCCATTTGGTACGTTCTCTTCCCCCCTCCCACTTCTCCATGGGCCCCGGCTGGCTACATGGCTGGCCCGTGGCGTGTATGGAAAACCAGTTTGGATGCTACGGTCCATTAGCGGCTCAGAGAGCTGACTGTATTTTTCAGCAACCATCTTTGGCGTTCCACATTAAGACCCTCTTCCTCTTCACGAAGAGCGACTTTAAGACAGTCGTCTTTCCTCAAAGCATATTCGCCATTACAGCCGTCTTGTCTGCGGTGAAGCTCACCACAACAGACAAGGATCACCTGAGTCCAGCAGACATCGTTGACCTTGTCTATCGGGTGCCATATATGCTGGCGTGGATATGGCTAAACTTGCTCGTCGAGGACATTGCGAATCAACGACTTGCGGGTTCCATTATCGAAGATGCGGTCAACAAGCCCTGGAGGCCCTTGCCATCTAAACGCCTTACTCCTGTGGAGGCACGGACCTGGTTACTTCTCTCCATCGTGGCAGCAGTCGGATTCAGCGTCGTCATGGGCGGTTTCACACCCAGCATCTGCCTCATGACACTCATCTGGATGTACAACGACCTTGACGGCAGCAACAGTGGCATCTGGATTCGCAACGCCCTCAATGCCGGCGGCTTGATGTGCTTCAGCTGGGGCGCTCTCGAAGTGCTTTCGCAAGGCGAACTGTTACCACGAGCCTACATCTGGATCCTGGTTACCGGGGGCATCGTTATGACGACGGTCCACGCCCAAGACCTGCCTGACATGGAGGGGGACATTGCACGTGGACGCACAACGATACCGCTGTTGCACGGCGAGGGCGTGGCTCGAGGATCCCTGGCAGTCATGGTGCTGTTCTGGTCTGCCATCTGCCCGGCCTTTTGGGACGTGTCACCATTGGGGTGGGTGCCGCCCTTGAGCATTGGTGCCGTCATGGCCAGTCTTTCACTGTGGAGGCGTGGCCAGGAGTGGGATGAAGTGGTCTGGAAGCTTTGGTGTCTTTGGATGGCAGCGACGTTTGTGCTGCCGATTTTTGCGCTAACGGCTTGTTAGCGACTGAGCCTGCCTGCAAGCGTGTTTTTTTTGTCTGTTCGTTTATTACCCTTCCTGTTCATTATTCAAGGGGATGCCTCGACCTCCCCTGTACATGTAATTATCTTGTATTAATTATCTGCCTTGGTATCAACCAAAGCCTGAATCTAATCGACGACTTTCTGAAACACACGCAAAGTCCGCTTCATTCCATAACAGTGTGCGTGGCTGCTTGCCAGTCAGCGGAGGGCGGAAGGCACGGCGGAACCCAACAGCTCGCTCCCGTTGGCACCTGCACCAAAATCCCCAAGGCCCGGACACGGCACCTGCACTAACGCCTGCACGCACTTGCCTTAGTCGCTGCTTCTAGTAGTATTACTTGCCTTACCTCCCTAGATAGGCACACCGTACTTGCTGATCTGGGGCTTTACGGAACAGCACCAACCACAGATACAGGCTGTATTACTACTATGGAGCCACACACGTAGGTATTATTATCATATGTGCCGCCACGGGCTTGCCGCCACGGCATTCTGGTGCCACAGCTTGTCCGAGAATAGACCGCAGAAGGCGCGCTGCAGTTCTCGAAAGCAAAAAAGGGCCTAAAGCGGTCAATTAAGTCTTATGTATCAGGTATTACCACTAAGTACTGTAGATAAGATAGGTACGTACATGTTTGCGTGTAATTTCTGTTCCCCGTCTCGTGAGACCAAGCCGCAGCTCGAACACACAAGATGCTCCTTTCTCCTTCACTTCTCGTTGGTCATCACTGGCGGGCCCCACCAAGAGGCAATGGTGGAATTGGTGGAAAGTAGGCTAATTCATGTCCCCAGCAACTCGGTCAGAAGCCGACATCTAGGCGACAAGAGACATGTCCAAACCAACTCGCTGGGACGAGGCATGGGTGCTCAACTCTGCTGGCTTCTGTACATATGCGGCCATCGGGTGACGATGAGCCAAAGGGAAGGGTTCAGTGGTGGCAACAGCGTTGATAAAGAGGGGTCCGAGGGGCGAGCAACAGGAAAAGGTGTAGTTTTCATTGCTACCATTCACTCGCATTGGGTTAGAATGAATTCAACCCTGCTTTATTCTGTCAGTTTCGGGAAAGACTTTGCCGACAATACAGCAAGAATTGAATCCTCCATGGAGCACGGTTATGCACTGCGGTCTGTACTAATGCAGTCTCACCTGGCAGGTGCTTTGGCTTCTCAAGGGCATTTACCGCTGGGCCCTTATGGTGTGTAATGTATAACTTCCTATATAACCCTGAAGACTGACTGTGGTTCAAGGTGTGGAGTAGGTGAGGGCATAGGCACAAGCAACTGCAACTTCAATAGTGTCTAGTGTTCACACTTGTCACCCTTAAGGCACGCCACCTGCAACAGAGAAAGGCATCAGGACATGCGCAAGCAGATCAGCGAATCACCAGGCTAGTGTGGTTGATTGAGGTTTGAAGTCTGTGTACTGTCTACGGTTAGTGCTCGATGCGCAGATCGTGCTGCGCAGAATTGAGGCACAGCGCTGGCGTAAAGCTCAGTGATGGACCTCTATCTGTGAACCATCTGATCTGTCTAGGTCCGATATTTATCTCCGAAGTACAGCTTCGTTGAGCAATACTAGATGAATCATGCAAGACCTCGTTGTGGGCAACGACTGATTGTTGCGCTTCGCAAAGGGGTGTGAGGACATTCTGCGCCGAAGAGAAACATGCAATATACACCAAAATACCCGTCGCTCAAGCAATGAAAGAGGCACTTGTCCCGAAAAACTCCAAGAAATGGACTTGACAGATTAGCGGCTCTATGGATCCTAGAAGACACTTGAAAACATGAGAAAAAAACGCCGATTTGAGACACTGAAGAAACATGGCATCAAACAGGCATTGAATTGGGTTAAGGGGTAGTTCATGGGTTGTAACTAGTCTCACCGATGGTGCTTCCCTTTCTCAGTGCTGTAGGGGTCAGTGGAGAAGCATTCATCTCGCTCTGTTGCCAAGAGCCCTTGAGTAGACCTAGGGAGGCTTTCAACCGCCTTCAACTGCCAGCCACATCACAAATCAGATGGGGAGTATAGCATGGGACAGAGCAATAAAACAGTGAACTCAGCGGTCAGTATCATCCTGATAAGGCTCCATTGATGTATAACGGACGGAACTCGTGGACCAGCAGGGAGCCTGGACCAGAATCCACTTTGCCAGTGCCCTCCCTGGCTGTCAATCATGAGCACAGGGCACGAAACCGTTGCGGAACTGAGTACCGAAGCTACAAAAGTCAAAGCTGTACACTTGGACCAAAAAGTAAGGGCATGCTGCTTCTGGCCATGCCAGTGGCAGTTCGGCGGCAACTGGGTCCCCCCATGGTGGTTGTGCCACCACAGCAGCAGAATCATTCATAAACACTGGGCCGCATGTCTGGCCCTTTCCGTTTGGACTAGCCCTTGCCGAAGGCCGAGTAGAAATGAACGAGAAGCCAACATAGACACTGATTTCCGCATCTACGCAAACTACAGAACCGTCCCTTACTCGTGGGTAATGCACACTAATGATAACCTAACTCCATTCAGAGACAGGTGTGTTACAGCCCTCGAATGCGCATGTGACGGCAATGATATGTGCGGATTTTGTTTCTGTGTTAGACGCTAATAATTACCATATGACGACAAACGCCAGGCTAGCGGGCTGAATAATATTCCCAAACGCCAAAGCGACCTTGGTACAGAAATGGAGAGAGGCTTGAGGTGTGGGGGTGGGGGTGGAAACGTCTTGGCAAGGGGCGATTCTGCCAGAAAGCGAGACTTCACCACGCAGCTTGCCTCTCCGCTGTTCGGGCCGGTGTTAAAACACGAGGAGCCTCTCAAGCTTCCCATACTTCATAATGATTGCCGACTAGAGCGTGCGATGAATATTGAGATGAGATGCATTCAGGGATTTGCGGCATCACCACGTATGTGCACGGAGTGCATGCTACCAGACAAGGATCGATCGTGTTGGTTCGACTCGGCTATGCACATATGAGTACACATGTACACACAGACACACACACACCCAGTGCAATGAGGCTAGGAACAGTTCCATTATGTCTGTCCTATGGCGTTCATTCTATTGATTGCTTTCAGCTTTGGAACCAGACACTTATACTATGCTCGGGGAAGTAGATATAGAGTAGTGCCCGGTTTTGGTACATCTCGATACAGCACACACATGCAGAGATGCACTGAGCCTCATGCAGTGCAGAGAGCACCCTTTTGAGTTTTGCCGTCCAAGCGTTCCCCAGTCAAGGCGGGCCGTTCACAGACAGCTCACTAGCTTACCTTGGGCAAATAGATCATCTGCCTATAACAAAGCTTTCTATATGTAACAGCACTGGACCTGAGCAAGTCCAAGCCTACCCTATCTTGCCCATGCGATTTCAGATTTGCTGTGCATCAACAGGTTACACTCCCAGTTGTTTCAACCAAATGCCGTCTGGAAAGAAACATGGGCAGACCCTTCAGACAACAGGTTGGTGCCCAATGATGCCCTCCTGGAACCGACAGCGACACTATAATTCGTCTTTTAAGACCGTGAACTTGACGATACTAGGCCCTAGGTGGTGCAATGGTGATATCAGCTTTCTCATATTAAGTACTAGCAGAAGAATATGTACCCTCGTATAGCAGTTCAATCATGGATAGAAAATGAAGCCGGCAAGTACCTAACTTGAAACTTAATTGCAGGTTGGATTTAGTTGGTGTTTAGGACGCCGGGGTGGGCCGCGGTCAATGCGGCCTTGCAATGACAGTGCAGTGCAGGTGCCGATGCAGGCTTGCCGCCGACGGACCAGACGGTAATGTGCAGTGTTTTACTGCTAAGCACCTGTGTTGTCATTAAATTTAGTAGTCTGTACTCCGGAAACTGGTTCCCGTCCTTGTAGGCCGTAATGCCCCGTAATTGGCGTGCCATCGTCCTTTGTGTGCATATCTAGGCAGGTGCAGGGAACATGTCAGGATGAACCTGCCAACCTGCCAACCTGTCTTCTCAAGACAGCCAGCCCTAGCAAAGACAGCAGCCCCGCCATCCGTGCCCTTCTCACCCACCATCGAAATTACGGTAATTATCTAATCCTGTGTCAATCCGTGCCCGAGCCTCATCATCCATCATCGTTGTGGTTGTCTCCAGCGGCATTGGCAATCACAGCCACAAAGCCATTGAAGTGTGATGCAGCCAACTGGACCATCTCCGCCCGACGCCTCTGGGGGGGGGGGAGGGTGTCTCTGTAAGAAGAACTGAGGTCATTGTGGCGCCCGCTAAACTGAGAGTTCGAAATGTGGTTGTCAGGTAAGACAGCAGACAGACGATCACCCACTAGGCGCCAGAAGCCAACCAAACTGGGGTAGTCAGGCACACGAAGCCAAGCACGACGGGGCGCGAGGCAAATTCCACCAATCTACCCACTGATCTTCAATGAATCATGGCAATCACTTTATTTCAGTACGGGCTATGCTTAGTTTGGCGCTTACGCTTTCTTTTTCCTTTGATGGGCTCTTCAGAAGCCAACGATAATTGGCAGGCGAGAGAGAGATTGAGGGAGAGAGGACAAGAGAGAGAGACAAGGCAGGAACTTGCCAGAGTCGAGACCAGAAATCGATTTCAACAGGGCTGGCGTGCCCTCAGAATCACGCTCACGCCATCAATTGCATCAACTGCATCAACTGCGCTTTCTGGCCAAAACAGTTACTATGTGCTCACTATCAAATGGGTTGTAATTGCAGTCAATGCCTATACCCCCCCTCCCAGTGGCCCAGCTGCTTGAGCCAGCCTGTGGTTGTTTTCTGGTGTGCCTGGCGTCTCCATACTCCAACCCCCCTGCGGTGCTCGCAGCCTTGAAGTGTTCCATCTTCAAAGCGAAAGCATCATCTCAAGAGACGCTGTACATTGTGCTCAGGCTTCCCAGGACGAGGTCTAACAACAAACTACATGGGACATTATTAGATGGAATGGCCTCGACTGCTGTCTCGTGTGGGTGTATGAGTGACCACACCAACATGAGCTATCCGATCCTGCCCCTATTCCGGACCGGTCTGAGTTGGTTGAATGCACATATATTAACTCAGTCCGAATAACTACTTATTGCTACGCCATCCTAGGCAGAAGCACCCTCCATATTTGAGCCAACCAACGTTTCTGTCATCCCCATCCACCTCCATTTCCCATTTGTTAACCGCCATCCGCCATCCGCTATCCGTCACACATCCTTTGCCATCCACAACACCCCCAAGTTGGATCTGGAAACGTTCCATAAGCCAGACCAGGCCAAGCCAAGCCAAGCCTCACCCTTTCATCCTTTAACAGTTATCCCCCCCAGATCGATCCTATTACTAAAACACCTACTACAAAGGCGTTTCCCCTCTCCTCTCCAAGCCCATCAAGCCTCACCCCTCCACACCCATCCTTCACCCCGCTCCCCCCCTTCCGCCACCTTCGCCAATCGCCCTCACTTCGGCCGAGCAGCGCATGCGCACATTTCACTGCACACGCATATCTGCCTCGCACCGCATTATCACACGGCCATTGGACACTACTGATCGCCTAACAATACCTTCCTTCTTCTCACTTGCTTCTACGACTTAGATTCCAATCATGACGACTGCCCCCCTCACCTGGTTTGTCACTGGCTGCTCAAGCGGCTTTGGCGAGGCACTTGTTCGACAACTGCGCGCAGCTGGTGACAATGTTATTGCCACGGGCCGCAACGCCGCCACCAAACTCAACCATCTGGCTGAGACGGGTGCCACAATCCTCGACCTCGACGTCACGGCGTCGGTCCCGGATATTGAGTCTAAAATTAACGAAGCTTGGGACATCTACCCTGGCGGCATAGACGTTGTTGTAAACAATGCTGGATTCATTCTCAGCGGAGCCATTGAAGAACTCACGTAAGCAATACGAGACTCCTTTTTTTATGCCCAAGAACAATACTGATTGATCCGTGTCTCACTGCCCAAAATATAGGCAGCAGGATATGGAGGACTCTCTCAAGACTAACTTCCACGGACCACTAAACATTACCCGGGCTATCCTGCCCAAGCTCCGGGCCAAGGGCACAGGCACTCTGCTGTACGTCAGCTCCCAGGCGGCATGGCACTCAGACCCAAGCGCCGCGTGCTACTGTGCGGCCAAGTTTGCTCTTGAGGGTATGTTTTTCTTGTCTCTCTACGGATGCCGTGGCCCCCGTGTCTTGCATGGCGGGATGGAATATGCACCTTCTTTCTTTACTTCTTTTCTTCCCTTGAAAAGCCCATGATTCCTGACACACAATCACCATATTTTTAGGCGCCGTTGAATGCCTCTCAAAAGAGCTTGCGATTTTCAGTCCCGCCCTCAAAGTGCTCATGGTCGAGCCGGGCTATTTCCGCACTAATGTATTTAGCAACATTAATCATGTGGAGCCGCGCGTCCCGGACTATGCTCAGTTCAATGCCGGAGTCCGGCAGTTTGAGGCTAGTTTGGTCGGCAACGAGCCTGGAGATGCGGAGAAGGGCGTTGCGCGCATGATTGAGCTAGTCAAGGGGACTGGAATGGCCGCGGGTAAGAGTGTTCCACTGCGGATCCCTCTCGGCACTGACGGATGGGAGAGGGTCAAAGCGAAGTGTGTTGAGACTTTGAAGATCTGTGAGGAATGGGAAGAGGTCTCCAAGAGCACTGACTTTGTTCAAGGATGAGTTGGGTAGTTTAGGCTAAATTATAGCCATGGCAGAATATTGTAATCAAGAAACTACTAAATCAGCCAGCCAGTAATGATGTGTGGTTACACGCAAATGTATAATGATTGTGGTGATACGTTGCTAGATGCCAGCCGAGGGCCGGTGTTTGTGTGTGTTTTATCTTGAAGTGCGACGATTGTTTCAGCAAAGAGGGTTAGGTGGGGGTCGAGAAACTAGGATGAGATGGACAAGACTAGTAATGCCGAGGCCGGCAAAACCATGCATGTCTTTGCATACCGTCTGAATGTGAATTATGATGCCTGATGACGAAGTGGTTTCCATCTGTTTCAGACAAGGAAAGGAATGCATTCGGTGGACAAATACGGATGGATAGTTTCCAAATGGAGCCATCTAGTCAGTGGATATGAAACCGTCTTCCTGACTACTGGCTGTAATGTATGAATGATGCACGAGCACCATGTAGACAGAGAGAGAGAGAGAGAGAGAGAGAGAGAGAGTCGTGTAGACTTTATTTAGTAATGACTTATTGAAATTAATATCCAAGACAAGACTTGTTCGTTTGTGGGAATTGCAGACATTTTCGCATTTGGTAATTACACAATACTAAAAAAGATGCTAACTAGGCCGAAATAAGATACAAGCTAAAGAGGAAACAAGTGTGTGTGTCTTTCTAGAGAATAGTTCGTTCGTAGTAGGTTCTCTGTCTCAACCCCGGACCCTGGCTCATCATCTAGCTCGTCTTGCCGCCCTTTCTTCGCAAAGTCGGTAGAGCTGCATTGAGGTTTGGTGGTAGATTGTTTTTCTTTTCTTTTGGAAGAAATCTCGATGAAGGGGGTTGTTGTGGCGGGGATCAATTTCTCGGGTGATTTGATATCAAGAGCGAGAAAGAGAGAGAGAGAGTCATGAATGGCTGATAGACTCATGGACTAGGGTTGACTACTAGTTGATGCCGAGACCATGGAGAAGCTCTGCTTCCATCTTCCTTAGTACATCGCGCACAAAGTCGCCATCGTAGTAGCTGGTGTTGAAGCTGCCTTGGAGAGTCATCTGGTCCCGAAACGTCCAGAGATGGCACTGCAGCGTGCGCGGGAGCATCTGCGTGCCCATCCACATACCAGCAACTTCCACCACGCCGTCATTAGCATTGGTGTAAGCATACTCGCGCTGAATGTACTTCTCCACAACACCCAGGCTGCTCAGATCCGGGTTCTGCGTCGGCGGCAGCTCGGGTGGCGGCGGCGTGGTGTGGAGGATCGTCGTGCGGCGAACCAGCGGCGCCGCCACCTCCACCATGCTGACAGGCCGGCCGTCAGCATCCGTCGTAAGCTGCGTAAAGTCCTGGCCGTAAGCGGCTGCGAGCTCTGCGAGGACCTCGTCGAAGCTCTTGGCTGCAACGTCGGCAACACACACAGCCAGGCCGGAGACGAAGACGCCGACGGCGTACTCGGCGCTATAGGCGGGCTGGGGTAGTAACCGGCGCAGGTCGATGGGGAAGAAGCTCATGTAGCACTTGGCGAGAGGGTGTTGCGCATACGTGGCCGCAACGCGAATGATAGCCGCGTGGACGGCGCTGGGGACGCTCACGGCTCGGGCTTTACATGCAGCGACGACAGCGGCCGTAGATGCAGCGCTGAGGATGATTGTCTCGCGGCCGCTGTCACCAGGAATAGCAGTCTCCGAGCCCTGTCGTGTAGGCAAAGCGATGCTCGGTGCGCCTCTAACAGCCTGGCCGACGATGCCATCTGCAGCGGCGATTAAGTGCGCGGGCGTTGTAGCCTCGTCTACGTAGGAGTTACCAACGTCGTCAAGGCTTGGGGTGTGTACACCACGCGCGGCGGGCGAGGTGTACGACTCAAGAGGCACGTCGAGGCCTAGACTCAGCACAGAGGCAAGCGCTTCCATGAAGCTATGGCCGAGCATGAGCATGCCGATGCCGTCGATACGCCAGTGAGGTGAGCGGATGAAGAGCTCGTTGGTAGAGGGTAACCAGTGGCATGTGGCGGTGCCGGTTGCGAGCATGCCGGCGAATAGATCATTAGAGCTGGTTGCCGAGGCCGTTGCCGATGCCGCGTGGCAGCTGTTATCCTCATCACCATTATTATTCGTCTTTATCTTTGTCTTCTTGGTTTGAGCAAAAAAGGTCTGTGAAGCCCAAGCTTCCGGGTCAAACGGCTCAACAGTCAGGAAGAAGGCGGTTTTGCCTGCGGTGTCCGGTCCGGCAGGCCGCTGACTTACGGAGCCGGTGAGAGCGGGGTGTAGCCGGCCGATAAGCTGCCAGGCACGCCGGAGAAAGGGTTCCGGATCCGGGATGGCGGCGGCGGCGGCGGTGGTGGTGGTTATAGCGGTGTCTTCACTCCTCCGGTGGCTGTCACCGCTCAGACTGGGTCGGCGGCGGTGATCGGGGAAGTTGAGGCGCAAAGATAGCGTAATGGCCCAGTGCTCGCGGCCGACGGGAGCACCGGCATCACTGACGAATTTGAAAAAGGTCTCGATGGTATCGAGGCGACGGCACTTTGTCACAGTTGTGTTGTTGTTGTTGTTGTTGTTGTTGTTGTTGGTGCTGCCAGTGCTGTCGGCGGCTTCAACAATGACATCGCCGCCGCCGCCGACTTTACCGCTGGGGCCACTGGATAGAGGCAACACCTTGGTCCAGGCCAAAGAAGGCGTCTGTGGCGCCCGGGACACGGGTGAGGTTTCGGCAGATGGCATTTGTGCTCTTGCCGTAAGGAATGGAGGGAAAGGGGGGGGGGGATAGGTTTGGGGTAGGTTTGGAGAAAAAAAGAGGACCAGCGACTATGAGTGATTCGTTCGAGCGAGCAGTAGCAAATGCAGTTGAGTGTGTATGTGTGTCTGTGTGCGTATTCTGGCGTTTAAAACAGTCCAAATAGCAAAATACAATGATAACGCTGGGGCCTGACTCTTCGTCTGGTCGTGTCGTGTGAGTCCTTTGGGTGTACCTGTCTGTGGTGGGTATGATTTGTGTCTCAGCCAGTCAGTCTATTCCGCCTGGTCTCAACTCTCGTTACTGGACCTGGACTAATTAATAGCAGCCAGTCTTATCAAAGGGTGTTTTCCCCCGCCTTTTTTTTACCGCGTTAAGTGGGAGTTTTTTTAATGGCGCCTTTAAAGAATTAGGCCTTGCTCTCTTCTTTTTGCTTTGAGAGAATAGCGGCTGCGGGCACGTGTTTGTTTGTCCGTTTTTGGTGTTCCCAACGAGAGAGAAAAAAAGAGAAGAAGAACGGGGGGGGAGGTTAGATTAGACCGGGGATCGGACCCTGAACAAGGAAGCCACAGCCGGAGTTGAGAGGATGATGGGATGAGAGGGCGGGGTTCCGCGCTGCTGTAACCTCGTGGTGTTGATTTAGAAAAGGGACGGATTCTGGTGTTTGGACGTTTCAGGTTACCGGTGTTTGTCTAGAGGGGAAGAAGAGAGGGAGAAGGGAATTGGCGGAGGTAGATAAAAGATGAGTTGAATGATGTTATGTTACACGAAAGCGTGTGTGTCTGTGTCAAGTCTGTGGGTGGAGTTTGGGTGTGAAGTCTGTTTGGTGAAGGTTGAATGTGAATGTCGTGGGAATTTGGGCAACGGTCCGTTATTCCGAGAATTAAGCTTGTGTCATCAATATAGATGGCAGCTTTGGGAATATTGCCCGTCAAAGGAAAATGTGTGTGTGGTGGTGGTGGTGGTGGTGGTATGTGCGTTGGTTGCTGGTTGAGGGTGTCTGTAACAGGGTGTAACTTGCAACTTGCAACTTGCCAGAGTCATCCGTGTCTCTTGCAAGGCAGATTTCATATTTGAGGGGGGTATAGTAAAGACTCAGGTTATACCTTTGAAAGAATAGAGTCTTTCAAACAACAGAAGAGTAAGGAGTTCCAATCCAACACTTGGGAAATGAGCAAGGCCAAAAATAAAACATGAATTCCTTGTCTTGTCTTGTGATTTCCTTGGGGGTGGACAGTGCGTTTTTACCAAAATCTCGATTCTCCCGGTCAAGGCAACTAGCTAATAGCTACTAACTAATCATTTAGACTGTCATCTGGATATACTAGCCTTACAAGATCTAGATCTTCTTACTACTATCTTCTAGAGGCCAAAGTACATAATAAAAAGGCTTTGTTAACTGTTATAACCAGTCTTGCTGTAGTTGACGTTGGCAGGCCCGTGCTCTGTAAACACCGAGTCTAGCCATTATTTAGTGCTTGCTATAGGTGGTTATAGCGCTAAGTCTTAACACTGGACGGCCTCGAACTCTGCAACCACATGGAACAGACTAGATTAATTTCAATCATTACATGTAGCCCAAAAAGTCATGAGAGTTGAAATGACGAGGCAAACTTGAATCTCGATAGCCCAAAAGGCGCACAAAGCGCAGCCAACTGCAGCAGCCCTCAGTCATCCAGACTCATGGAGTGAGACCCCTCGACCAACTTTGAGCACGGGCGCGGGGGGGGGGGGCTCAGAGTCTTGAGGAGAATGTTAGCGGTTTTTTTCGAGTGTCTCATCAAGTTGCCCGCGAGTAATAGATTCTCCCACCGCTGCTTCAGCACGGATGGTTTTGTGTTACTTTGGTGTTCATCTGCGTGTCTCTTATGAGTCCTGTAGGTGTGTGTGGTGACGACCATCATTTTTTGATGAAATGGGGCAACTTGGGAATGCAACAGCAGATTCCCCTTCTCCGCGGTACCTGGCAAATCAAACTCCCATCCAAGACATGCATATTCAGGTTCAGGCACCGCTTCTCGCGCTCAGTCGAAAAAAACAAAGGAGTGGTGACTGGCAGTGGGGCTGATACTGGGTCAAGAGAAGCTATTCGCTACATTTCAAGAGTATCACTCATGAGAATCTAGTGTGTTGATTGTTTAGGTATCATCATCATCATCATCATCACCCAAAAGTTGCAAGTTGCAGGTTGCAACCCACCCTATACTCCAAGATTTATTAACGTTATGGAAAGGTGGACATTTTGCCTGTGCTCTACAGCTGTTTGTGCATAAACTGCACCGGCATTGGAAATCAAACCGGTTCAACACAACTCCCGAGAACAGGATACATGCTATAAGAATTGAGATATAGACCAAAAAATAGGAGAGCAGAAGAGGTCAATTCAACCCCCCTTCAATTTAATACCGTGCAATGCAACACCACGCTGCAAGGCATACGATGGTCGGTCGGTCAGTTAATCAACACATACAGCCACTTGCCAAAACCAGCCATTGAACTACTTGGCAGCCAGTCGTTCTGCTATGACCCTTCGTTCTTGACAGTGCATGTAAGTCAAAGCTGCATCGTGACAGCAAGGCACTACCCGCCCCGTCTCTTATCATTTTTTCTCCCCCAAAGCTGCCCGCACGGCACCATCGTGGTTGTCGCCGATCTGGAACACAGAGCCCCCCCGGCTGTTGAGATGCTGAAGATGGGGGGAGGGGGAGGGCTTGGACGTTGAGATGACCCATCATGGTTGTCCATTTGGGTTGATTGCCGATCGATGCCGATGAAAATGGCTTGCTGGAACAACGCGTGGGTGGGCATCCTAGGATGATTTGACATGCCCATCCATCCCTTGTGCCCCTTTGAGAAACGTCCTTGGGATGGCAGTTAACATATGTACTACGTAGGCAAGGCTGTGAAGCCTGTTTACAAGGAGCCAAGCTGTTGCAATTGGACAATGCAAAGCGGACGTTTTTACCCTGGTGAATGAGTCGAAATGTGTCATGTGTTTGACTTTTTTTCCACACGCCCCTTGTCGTCCATGTACATATAAACTGCAGCTGTGTCGTAGTGTCACAGTCTACAGTCACAGTCACAGTGCCAAGCTACTCGGGGACAAGTAAGGTTTTGGAAACAGATTCATCTCATACAGTACGGATGAAAGGTATCTGCAGTTGGGACTGTGAGCACACAGGATGAACAAGAGAGGCTGCAGGTCGCCAGTGAGGGTCAGTACCGTTGCTGTTTACGTGTACATCATGTTGAGCCTCGGATATAGATGTGTGTGTGTGAGTGAATGAGCGATTGGGTGGGTGAACGTGTGTCGTGCTGTTGGTGGTTCGCGTCGACAAATCCTAGCCTTTTCTATATTAACAAGCACACCCGATGCAGCTGAATTTGCAATACTGGCCTGCATCGACCCATCAAGGTATCTGATTCATTCTCGGCTACCTCTCTGCGTAAGAAACCAGACCCCAAAGACGTGAAGCGCAGAATCCTTTCAATACTTGGCTTCGAAAGATGCTTGTTACTAGGTATGTATACGAGCAGCTGTTAATACGCCATACAACAGTACAAAAGTGAATAGCTCATCCTACGATGCACCCGCATGTAAATGGCTCAACAAGCGATATCCGTAGAGGGTAAAATATACCTACTGTGCTTCTTTCAACGGGGGGGGGGGGGGCTGGCAAGGCTGAGACCCTCGCCGCTGGGTTGCTTCAATTCTTTGCAGATGGGGGGGGCATTTGGCTTGCTCATAATTTCCGGATCTGTCTATTTACCGCAGGCCGGGGAACCAACACAAGGGCAAATTCCCGTTGAATTGGAGTGTCTCAATTGAGTCAAAATGCCTGGGCCCGTGTCTCTGTTTGGGAACGAACAAGCCCTTTTTTGCTTGACCTGCCACAAACCGCCTTCTTCAAGATCGGGGATACACCTAGCCCCCATATCCTGATCCATGCTCGCTCCATGCTCCTAGGTGTAGGATCCCCCAATTCATGATCCATCCAATGACCCCATTAAACTACGCAAAACCCCACGCCGGGAAGGGGGGGAAGGGAGGAGACGTTCCCCTGTTGTATCCCCTGTCTAGCCTCACTGGTCACACTAGGTAGGTTTAGTTCCCACGGGCAATATGGAATGGTACGATATTGGGCATGGGTTTTGATTTCAGATAAACCTTGCAGCATGATTAATAGGTACTTACTCCATTGGCAAGCAAGGCATAATGTAGCGCGCGCGTGTGTGTGTGCAAGGTAAAGGAAAAGCCCTGCGGCCTTTGTTGGTTGGGGGCTGGATCGGATTAAACAAGGGAGGGCAAGGGCGGCAAAACGCTGATGAGAGGACGCCACTTAAATCATGTTTTAATTTCTGCTGTGCTGTGTATTACTTTGTAGTATGTACGGATAAACGGCCAATGATGATGGTGATGATGATACTGCTGTCAGCTCACTGATTATGCCATGACGCACCCTTTCCTCATGCCTAGTGCCATCTGTCTGCGCTCGTCTGCCGTGCTGTGTGGCGCTCGTGCCTCTCGATCTTTGAAGAAGATCGACACACGTTTGGTTGCGTGGTGGACTGGATGGGGCTAATTGATGCGCTTCGTAGCTGTCATCCACATCCACACAAGGAACATCTACTACTGTACGTACGTAGTACTTTTCCACGGCCTGTGACTGTGGACTGTGTACTGTGTACCGTAATCGGTCCTGGCATTACCTAGACAAGAAAAAGCCCGCAACGGATCTGCAACTACCTTATCCAGGTAGCAATCCCTTGGAGGTCAGTGGTGGACGGTGTGTGGTGTGTGGTGTGTGGTGTGTGTGGGGGGCGCGGCTTGAGGATCGCCAGGAGGTCAGGGCAGACAGACAGAGAAGGACTTTGGAGACCTTCACCGTTTGACAGGGCAGGGAAACATAGACCCTCGTTATGATTCTGCTCTGTGCTGCCTGTGCCGTTTGACAGGTGGCGTGTTCAGGTCCGTGATGAACCATCACTTCATGGCGGCAGTCTCTAGAGACAGCTCTGTGGAGGTGGAGAGGAGGACCACAGAGAGAGAAAATCAATTGGCTACCGGTGCGTTTTGTGCGAGTGTCAGTGTGCAAGTTGACATTTGGGAGGCGTCTGAAACAAAACGTTGTCAGTTAAAACATGGCTTGGAACATGGAAATGGAGCCTCTTAAAGCCCTGGACTAATACCTAATTCACAAACATGGCGAACAAGCATACCGAGGTTTCACATCCATCACAGAAAAGAATAGGTTCCTAAAAGGGAGACCGTCGTGTATGTCGGCGGGCTGTAGGATTCGCGATTAGACAGATTAGGCAAGACAAGACAGGGTAAAAGAAAAAAAAAGAGGCGCCAGAACAGAATTAACCTTAATCAGGATGAAACTACTCATTATAATGCATAGTGATGTCCAAGAGAGGATGTCAAAGCCTTTCAAAAACGCAGTGACTTTTGAACCATGATGCGAGGGAGTTGTCAGTGTGTCTATAAGGTGTGATTAACGCAGCACAGATACAGAATGCTGAAGATGGGGAAATTACAGCATCCGCTGATGGATGAGATCCTTACAGTGTGCTTCAAGAACTAGCAAAATGTTGATTTGAATTCCAAAAAGGAGGATGAACATTGAATACAGCCACCAACAAGTGTCGAGAACCAAGTATTACACACATCTAGGTGTACACATCAAATACAATATCCAGCAACAACCAACGACCAACAAGCAAAATCAAACCCATCACCGGGTATCGGCAATTGCCCAATGCCGGCGCCAACTCACAACGGCATTGACCCCTTTTGACTTGTGAAACCCTGCTGTACACAACTGCTTTCATAACTCACTTAAACACCCATTATCTAGGATGATGTACCTAGCTGGGTCCAATTGACGAATCTACAGAAATGGAGATTTGCCAAGCCCCGTGGCGTTTGTGCGGGATGAGCCTCTGGACTAGTGATTTGTACATACATGCCTGTATACTTTATCCTTGCCTGTGCATAAAACACATCCCACTTTTGCTTTTATGCATCCTGTGTGTCAGACTAATGATCGTCCGTCGTCGAGTCTTGGCTTCCTATACGGACCAAAACATCGAATGCTGTAATAATAATAATAATAATAATAATAATAATAATACTTGATACATAATCATCATCATAAGACGCCAAGTCTGTCCGTCGCAATTGTTTTTGTCTGTTTCTGACACAATGGAATTTTGTCTTCTTCTTCTTCTTCTTTTCCCCATGATTCTTGTTCTAGACTTTATAAACGCTTTGTTCGTGTCTTTTTTTTCCTCTCTCAGACACGGAATGAATTGCCAAATGTTTTTACTTTAAGTGCTTGAGGCAAGTTTCACAAAGTGAGCAGTGAGAATGTCACCCACACCACTCGTTTATATCTTCACACACACCCTGAATGACTTACACCCACACCCCCCCTTCATCAGAAGACACTAATCCAATCGCGGCCACCATCGTGAGTTTTTAGTGTGGCTGGGTTATCATAATGTTCCTATTTGGTATGATATTACCCGTGAGAATCATCATCAATTAGCGCTGCCCTGTGTCATTGAGCGGTTTTCAAGAGTGCGGATTTTCTAAAGTAAACATGTCACTGGGTGATTTGCACAAATGTCTCATATTTGACCATGACTTGCACTCTTATTAGCCAACTTACAATACGTAGTCAATCATCTTCATTTCTTCGTAAATACACTGTGTTATGAATACAGTACCGTGCTGTAAAGCACAGAATCACACACACACACACACACACACACACACACTCACCACCAACACCACCACCCCCAGAACATCCCCAGCCAAACAAGGCATGGACCGGCGTTGCACTGCAGCAAGGGTCTGCAGGTGACGCCAAACCCAGACAGGGCCGAGATGCAACCGCGTCGGTGGGCAATTGGCTGGTGCAAAAGCGATCAATCAGGTCCATGGATATGGATGGTGTGCCATGGGGCGGCATTGTGCCGTCGCCGAGTTCAAGGTTTTCCTTTTCGCTGGGGGGGGGGGCGTCTTGCTTGCTCGGTTCTTTACTCGGTTCTTACCTCCTACTCGTGGCCTTTTTTGCCCATTTCTGGGGTAATCATCATCATCATCAGCAGCAGCATCATCATCTAATCTGCAGTAAAATGTCGCCGATGTCTCCGGCCGGTAGATCATATCCCGCTCAGCGAGATGCCTTTTTCTTCTTCGTCTTCTTCTTCTTCATCATCATCTCCTTCTTCCTTATCATTCATTCCATCCGTAATAGTCCATCTCTAAAACCATCCCACGTTTTATCCTCCTCCAACTGTTGTCCCTCCCCCCCCCCCGGCCGGACCCCCGGTCCCCTCCAATCTCGCCCCCTTTGCGTGTTCCATCAAAGTCGCAGTCCGTCGCAGTCCGGCGGTCGCTGCCACCATACACAGACACATACGTACGTACTGCACTCTAATGACCTGGAGCCGTCTTCAGCAACCGGACCAACAATGGGCATTTGGATGCTACTGCATCATGTAAGTGGGCTTGTGCGCAAATGTACGAGTAAGTTGAGCAGCATACATACCCCGTACATACGTCAATCCGCTCCACGTGCGTTGTAGCATTGGCCGTCTCTCTCTCATTATGTCTCTTGATGTAGATGTATCTCTTGATGTATCTCAAAACGCCATTTCTGGCATCCTCCCGGCATATTCGATCCAACAGCATCTTAGCTAGGACCTCTGCTTGCTTGCTTGCTTGCATGCTGCCAATGCTCATCTACCTACCTAGCTGGATCATCTGTCATCTGGATTGCCAGTCCAGACGCGCTCCGTGCTGGCACTAAGTGAAAAGCCATGTCTCTCCCTCCGCCTCTTAGCTTGTCCAGTCCGGGATGTCAACAACGGTCCACCCGTCCGCATGAGGCCATCCTCTCCATATCCGGTGCAACACCACCGCGCCCCCCCCTCCTTCTTGCTAACCTTCATCCTGCCGGTACTTTGACCGGGCCCCGTCTGTCTGCCTCTGTCTGTGAGCGAGCCTGTGTTCGTTGATAGGCCTATTGTACGTAGTCAAGGCCTAGCTGGCGCAAGTCGTCAACCCTGGCTCTCGCACCCAAAGCCCGTTCGCCGATCTGCCCTTCATAACCACCCACACATCCCTCTCTCTCGGATCTCGTCCCCGTATTCATCATTCACTCCTCCTCATTCGCCTCTCCACTCAGCGCTTCTTCTCCTCGTCGTCCTCATCCTCGTCGTCCTCATCCTCGTCTTCCTCCTCCGCGCGGTCCTATCCAGACCTTTTGAGGCAGGTCATTCTCTGTAAATCTTCTTCTCAACGGGTGTATATTCCCTCCCCACTGCGTGATCTTCCCGAGGAAAAGCGAGCGCCCCGTGGGAAAAACCGAGCGACAAGAGCTCCTCTCAGCACTACCATTATCCAACCAGATCCGATCAACCACCACCAACACAACCCAAGATGCCTAAATTACCAAACGCCGAGGACATCGCCATGATGCAGGCCAACATCGCCGACACCCTCGTTACAGACATCATCGTCTGTACCGCCGTCTGCGGAGTCGCATCCATGGTCATTCTCGCGCTGCGCTTCGCCGCCCGACGCATAGCCAACATCCGCATCCAGCCGAGTGACTGGCTCATCTCGATAGCATGGGTAAGTTTTTTAGATCATTACAATGTGTTGGGGGAAAGCAAGATATACAGTTGTTGCGATCGCGTGTTCACATTTCAAACTCTCGACTTTACCCGGCTGACTTTTTTTGCTCTTTCCAGCTCAACTTTGCCGTCTTTGACGTATGCTTCGCTCTATCAGTCAAGTATGGCGGTGGCCGTCACATCATTCTCGTCACACCAGCCGGTGCGCGCATGCTGCAAATTGTGAGTTATCCATCCATCTACTCTTGTACCGTTTCCCGCTAACAGCCATAGATCAACATCGTCAACGAAAACATCTACTGCGTATCAATGGCCTTTATCAAGTTTAGTATCCTGGCCATGTATGGTTCCATCTTCCCGCAAAAAGGCTTCCGCTGGTGCCTCTGGGCCGTGGCCAGCTTCATGGCATTCTGGGCCATCTCGTGCTGCTTCGTCGCCATCTTCCAGTGCACGCCCATCGAGTATGGCTGGAACCCGACTATTCCTGGTGGCTCATGCGTAAACTACGGTGCCTTGGTCCTCGTGGCTGGCATCTTCAACATCATTACCGATTTTGTCATCCTCACCATGCCTATCCCCCTGGTTCTCAAGCTCAACCTCTCTACCCAGAAGAAGTGGATGGTGATCTTGACGTTTGCCGTTGGTGGAAGGTAAGCATTTGTTCCAGTGATACCCCAATATTGCCTTCCAATACTAACCTTGTTTTCTTTACACAGCGCTTGCATCGTCAGCATTGTCCGCCTCGCCTATGCTCTTGCTGTTGGCAGCACTGTTGATGGAAGCTGTAAGTTTATACTGGCCCTTCACGATTCATACGCAACACATCAACTAATACATTGTTTTATAGGGGACAATATGCCTGCTGGTATGCTTTCAGTCGCCGAGCTCATGTTTGGTCTTCTTGCCGCTTCTATCCCGACGTATCGTCCCATCTATCGCCTCATGTTCAACAAGAATGTCGGCACCACCCAGCGATCCTTCGAACATCCTTCTTATGGACGTGAAACCGGCCAGCGCAGTGTCAAAATCACCGCCGGTGGTGCGACCACAGACCGGTCTGTCGGCATCACCGTTACCGACGACATCGACATCGATCTGGCCACATACAACGGTGCCTGGGTCCGTGCTTTCGATGAGGAGGAGGCCAAGCTCTTTGAAGTCAGCGGAAAGGCTAGCCACAGCAGTGGAAGCCTGTAGTAGCTTTGGTTTCGCTCCATCTACTCGATATATTTCATGTTCGAAAGACGAGGGATACAATATGCGTCACCCCCTTATTTTTGGACACTGTTTAAGTTGTTGTTGGAATTTTTTTCTTATTATTTACTCTGTCTACAGGACATTTGTACTGGCACCGGTATGATCCTGCGTTGTTTTTTTTTACCAGGCATTACGAAGGAGAAGGGAAATCCGGTGCCACCCTATACCCATTTTTTTATTGCAAGCGGACCAGCTATTTCTGTGTCTAACAAGGCACACATATCTCGTGTTCATGACGGGCTACAATGTTGTATATTGTGGAGGACCATGAGGACAGCAAGGGGGAGGAGGTAACGGAGGATGAGAGATTCATCAAACACACAAATCCGGCAGCTCTCCCCCCAAAAAGAAGGAAAAAGAAACACCTTAAAAAAAACAAAGGAGAAGCATCATGAAAGCCATGTATGAGTTAACGCCACTAATGTTGCATTTCGGGAACTGTATTCACGACAAATGCAGGCCTGGGGTGTAAGGAGGAAACAGCTACGATACGAGTTTATAGTACCATCTTAATTTACGCTTTGAGACCATGAAACCTACTTTGTATATTTGTGTGTCTTGACAGTAGCTTGCTAATATGTTGGAAACTGTGACTGTATTTTTACTTGACTGTGATGAATTCGCAGCCAAGACAATCACGACTCGTTCCAAGACGTCCGCTTTTTGGCTCCGGGAAACCTGAATTTGAAACATGCCTTGTGCCGGGTTGGGATTGGGCATTTACCGGTGCTACGTTGACTTTTTGGGCCATGCTTGCTTGCAACCATGTATTATTGAAACTCTGGCAATCTCCCTCCCTTCAGTCGATGGAGCAGTGAAGAGACACATTGCCAAGCGAGATTGGAATACTTGAGACGGATGCAAACCCAGCCTTGTGAATGTGTGTGTGTGTGTATGGCCCCCAACTCGGGATTTCCACATGGGAATCAACGGGTGTTGTATCCGTACAATACATCTGTGGAGCATGGGTTCATGTTCATGTCGTGTAGATTTTCACATGCATTATAGGCCTTCATATTGGCGATATCAAAGAAACAATTAAGAGGCGTTCTCTCCAGTTCGTAGCGGCGCATCAATCTCCGATTTTCCACAGACCCGTTCGCATCTTCCTCTAATAATAAACATGCGGGGAAATTTATCATTTTTCTTTTTGCCATCTGAACAAACGGGGGTTGTGTGGGAGAAGCCCCCCCCCCCTGAACCTGGCCGTTTTGGTTCAAAAAGACAAAAGACTTTTGGTGTAACCTATAATGTGCGGCTTTTAAGAGCAGCGTTTCGCGTCGCGCACGCCGAACTCTTCCGTTGTGTGTAACAACACTCAACCCAGCAAAAGTCCGACCTCTTTTTGTTACCTGTATGGTAGATCTCTTGAAGTTGTAGGTCTGCGCAGCACGAGAGGTTTCACGTTGAGCGCGCATGATGTGGGTAAACAAGCCGTTCCCCAGATCACGACTTCTTAGGGGGGGTATTGTCTATAAATAAATATATGGAGAAAGAGAGAAAGAAGGAAAGAGAAAAAGATAAAGAAGAAAAGAACCGTAGCCGAGCTGCCAGATATGTCGAATTCATCCCGCGCCGCCCACTTTATTAGAGCCAGGTGTGGGCATCCCATCGGTGTCCCACGGGAAAAAAAAAACACGCACACATACATAGATAGCCCTGATCTGCTGCGTCTATTTTGCAGCCATCGGGTTGTGAGCCGCTTCGGGATCGTATCGCGTGTGTTTTTGTTTGTTTGTATTTTTGCCCGCGCTTGCGATAAAAGTAGCCCGGCCGGGGCGTGGGACACAAGATCAAATCAAGTTCACCTCGTTCGTTATGTATGTGTGTAAGACGGGCATTCCTGGGGGGCGTTTTCCGATGTTACCCACACAGAAACGGTTCTTTTGGGAGGGGGGGGGGGGATAGATAGCCTTTCTATTTCCAGCTGCCCTAATAAACGGGCCTATAGAAAGTAAAGACGGCCAAAAATAACCAAAAAAAAAAGAAGAGAAGAGATGGGTGCATTCGCTTAGCCTGTTGCTGCTGGTGTGGTTCTATCGATGCAGCTCTATGCATCATCGTGCTTCTTGCGCACTCTGTACTGTCAGGTAAATGTCCATTCACGCATGCTTCCACCATTCAAGCAAGCAAGGCTACTGTTGCAGACGGCTTGCGCAATCGGCAATTGGAGCAAAGTCGCTTGAGGGAAGTAGTATTTTGGTGAGTAATTACAGGTGCATGTTGTGGTGAGCCTGTAGAGTTACGTCAGAGATAATGACGATCAAGTGTTGGAGGTGAGATGTGGATCTGCGGAAGTGGGGACGGCCTAATACGGTATCCCTCTGGAAGTAGGAAGAAGAATGAAAGGAGATTGAAACAAGTCGTTGAATGCAGTTGTACCGAATGAGCAAGTAAGTATCGACAGGATTTGATCTACGTTGCTGTCGAATGTTGAACCGTTCAGAGAATCTCGGATCATTGATGAGGATAGATTTAGTATATCATCACGTTCATCTGGAAACAATTATACATCTCCTAATAAGACTCAGAATGTTGTTTCTTTAATGTGATTTTTGAAGCATTGACGGACTGGTAAGTGAATGGCGACTACAAGAACAAGTGTACTACTACAAGGTGACATCAGCGCGATTGAGACGTCTAAGAAAAGTGGCCAATACATGATCCTAGAACCACTTCAATCAAGAGAAGTAGATGAATAAAAGGCATAGATAAACAGTCGGGTGGACACACTCACGCTCGGGTCAAGTCAATACAACACGGAAAACTACGGCCAGCTCCCTGCCAACCAGTCTCTTCAATGTCTTGAATACCCTTCCAGTTATTCGCAACGACTACGGGACGAATGGAATACCATCATTTCTAGTGCAGACATACATTTATTAGTGACCGCACTTGCAGGTTTGCCTTTCTTGTATTCGGGAGTTGCTGAGTTGGGTAACATTCCCTCCATAGCTGGGCTGTCAAACATGTCATCCACTGTGCAATGCCCATTGCGCGATCAATGTCTCGGAACCAGAATCTTGCGATGATGTGAGAGAGTCCAGCTAGGCAATTGATTCCACCAGTCAACTCAACTGTCAACTACCAAAGTGACCTTATCACTGGTCAGTGTGCGAGGAATGGGAAAAACTGTTGACAGGACTATAACCAATTCCTCAACTGCAAATGCCAAGTGATAGAATAGCTATTCAACCGTAATATCTCCAGACCATTATCATTCTCATTTGAAATGAACCGCACTTCTACTGCAATTCAAGATATGCAAACTGTAAGGGTCCATATTGACAAACAGACAGGCTGCCAGCGAGTCAGCACACAAGTAAACCAACCGGAGCGGTAAGTTTCTTTGGAAGGATGCCCATGAACGAAGCCGGCAGCATGACTAATACATACCATACCAATCATTTCCTAATGTCGATGTAGGAAACATGCCTTCTTGGGCTATGCATCTTGGGCCATGCCTGGGGTATGCAAGGGGCGACTTGAACCAGCAGCGTCATGGCCTGGACCTCTGGACCCTGGCAGATTCAGCGACAAAGCCGCTGCAAGGAGCTGGCAGAAAGCAGGAGATTGATCCGGAAGCTAGACATCCGAGGTGTTATATATAGCTTTTTCATTGGCTAAGATACACATTCAACATGCAGGAGCTGCAAGGAGATGATGCGAAATGAGCTGGCATATCATGGGGTAGGTTGATACATGATGTCAAGGACTAGAACTCAACTAAAAATGCTCTGCAATGTGAATAATATTTGCAAGATATAATTGTATACCTCCTAAGGATTCTGCAGTGATGCGACAACAGAGATTTGTTTCCTCTCACAGGCGGCGAGACATGACATACTCAACATAAGAAAATGAATCATTCATACATGGTGATTTTCGAAGCACAGCGGCGTGACTGACTTGAATCGTCTTGCATGCAACCAACTGTACAGGCTGTGATATCTATTTAAGAGCTTGATTCCCACCAGCCAAGCATACACCTTCATCCTTACTTTTCCATCCATCTAGGATAACTACAACTACTACTATCATCATTACTATTACTACAGCTTCGAATTACCGCCACCATCATTACCAAGATGAGGTTTGTACCATCATTCTTGGCTTTGGCCTCTGCATGCGCAGCGATGGAAGGATTGCGATGTATCGGCAAAGGAACGTCTATTGCTGCTGACTGGGCCAAAACGGAGTAACTGTGCAAGGCCATTTCGCATCCCAACAAGAGTGACAGAACGAATCATATGAAGTGGTGTTATGGCGCAGCTAAGGAGTATTGTGATTTGGACGGCGAGCCAAAAGCCTCTTGGGATGGATTTAGAAAGCTATGCGAGAGCCAACGTGGTGAATCGAGACAATGTTAAGGGTTTGATTTTCCCAATCCTGCATAACATAACCTGAACAGTACATGCTAACGTATGCTGGAATAGATTGCATTGATATTGAACACCAGTGGACTGCTTTGGTCCTTGCTTTCTCCAACACTTTTTGAAGATAGACGGTTGCGTTAGTTAGAATTGTCAAGGTCTAGGGCTAGTGGTTTCAATGCGGATCTTTTACAGCTCATAACGTAGCCACTTCATAGATCAAGTTCTGTTTCCACTTGTTACTTGATCATGTCTAAACGGGCATCCATGCCCTTCATTTTTCACCAGCGTCTATTCCTGTCAAAGTCAATTTATTCCGTAGTAAGAGGTCATTAAATACAGCCAAGTACATGTAATTCACAATTTTGCCATTCTTGGCGCGACAGTTCGGTAATGAAAAGCAAGACAGAATCCTTCAAGCCCGAGGGAGCTTTGTGTTTATCCGTGTTCAAGATTTGAGCGGACGCATAATTCTTCCACTTCCAATTATGACCTACGATCTTGAGCCAAGTTGGTAGCGATGCAGAAACCTCAGGCGGTGCTGTTCTGTAGTAATTAAGTGAACTCAGTCCTGGGAATGGAGGCATATTGAGTGAACGGATGGTGACAAAGTCCGGCACGTGATTCAAAGTGGTTTGGGCATTTACTACGTTATTGTCATCACCGGGCATACCTTTTCGCGCATCCGGCGGAGCTTGGGCAGGGATTACGCTAGCATAGCGACAGGCAGGAGCCTCTTGCGTTGTACTCACGGCAGCCTCACCAATCATCATCAATCACACGCATAGCTTCGACGAACAACCGATACTAAACACCAAACACCACAGCGCTTCAACCCACCCCCCGCCACATCCACGAGATACGAGTGACGAACAACAGCGCATTTCGAACTGAATTGCTTTGTGCATTCTACCACTCATCCCAATTCTTAAATCGACGCTGCACGCCGCCACAATGTCGGAGGCAGCTCTCAGGCCAGACAAGGACTTCTCCAAGGAGGTTGACCAGCAGCTCCCGGCAGCGGAGAAGCTGGCAAAGGTAAGCAGCTACTTCCCGTCCTCTATCCGTCAAAACCATTACCCAGAAACTGACCTATTCTGTGCAGAGCAACCTTCAAGGCGCGATAGAGAAGCTTTCGGCGCTGGAGAAGCAGACACGACAGGTGAGCGATCCGAAGTAGCCCACTTCGTCTCCAAGTCTGAATCTCCAATCTAACGTTGCAAACAGGCCTCAGATCTTGCCTCAACATCACGAATTCTCGTGGCAATCATCACACTATGCAAAGATGCAGGCGACTGGAGTCTGATGAACGACCAGACGTTGGTCCTGTCGAAGAAGCACAGCCAGCTGAAGCAAGCCATTACCAAGATGGTACAGACTGTTGTTGGATTCTTGACGGAAACCCCCGACCTGAAGACGAAGCTGTCAGTCATTGAGACCTTGAGAACGGTCACGGAGGGCAAGATCTTCGTCGAGGTGGAGCGGGCCCGCGTTACCAAAATCCTTTCTGATATCAAGAAGGAGCAGGGCGATATCAAGGGCGCCACGGAAGTGCTATGCGAGCTCCAGGTGGAAACTTTTGGATCCATGGATAGGCGAGAGAAGACGGAGTTCATCCTAGCGCAGGTGGCTCTCTGCATCGAGAGCGGCGACTGGACCCAGGCGACCATCCTCGGCCGAAAGATTAGCACCAAATACTTGTCTCGAAAGCCCAAGAAGACAGCCGAGCAACTAGAGAAGGAGCAAAAGGAGCGTGAGAAGAAGATTGCCCGAGGAGAGGAAGTGCCCGAGGTTAAGGAAGACGACACGACAGACTTGAAACTCCGATATTACGAGCAACAAGTCACCCTGGCAAAGCATGACGAAAAGTACCTCGAGGTGTGCAAACACTATCGCCAGGTTCTTGATACAGAGGCTGTAGAGGAGGACCCCGCTAAGCTTCACCCGGTAAGCAATTGTATAGGACTCGTACCTTCGTTTTGTAACCCACTGACTTTTGTCTGGCCTATAGGTTTTGCAGCGCATCATCCACTTCGTCATTCTTGCTCCCTACGATAATGAGCAAAGCGATCTCCTCCACCGTATACATCGAGACACGCGCAACTCCCAGGTGCCCCTGGATGCGGAACTTCTGCGACGCTTCACGGTGCACGAACTCATGCGATGGCCTGAGATTGCCAAGAAATTCGGACCTCACCTGTGCCGCACCGATGATTTCGATGTTCAGCCAGGACAGTCATCTGATGAAAAAGCTCACCAGAGGTGGCAAGACCTACGGAAACGAGTTATTGAGCACAACGTCCGTGTTGTTGCCAAGTACTATACCCGAATCCAGATGAGCCGCCTCACAACACTTCTTGATCTCACTGAAGACGAGACGGAAAAATACATCAGCGAGCTCGTTACGTCCAAAACTGTATATGCCAAGATTGACCGGCCGGCACAAATCGTCAGCTTCGCCAAGCCTAGAGATGCCGACGATGTTTTGAATGAATGGAGCCACAACATGAAGAGCTTGTTGGGGCTCTTGGAGAGGATTGATCATCTCATTACCAAGGAGGAGATGATGGCGCGTATCCAGCCTACAAATACCAAGTAGATAATAGAACAACCCCAAGGGAAGGGGATATGGACTTTCTGGTGCATGGTCAATGAAGAATTTACGAGTACGGTTGTCTCTGCAACTGGTGAAAGGTTGCGATTGTACACACAAGTTAGATAGTCCGGCCAAAAAAGGAAGGGGTGGCGTGTCACATCTATGCCTGCCACCCCTTGCGTCTATTCTTCTATTTATGATTATATATGTATCATGAACCGTGAATGATGTATCATATCGCGTCAACACTCGGCAGCCAGGGCTTTGACTTCTATCCAATATTTACAGTCCTGCTCTGGGCTCCTCTCTCTGAGCGTGCTGTCTGATGAAACCGGCCAGAGGCATGGCCCATTCTTTGGAGACTGGGACATGATGGCCGCCAGGGTGAACGACTACCACAGGATCCTGGCAGTGGTCGATAAGGGCCTGGCTCCTGCTCTCATCCACGACTGTATCCAGACTACCTATGTAGTGCAGGGATGGCGTGGTGATGATGGGGTCGTAGCACCACTTGAGACTGTCGACAGGGGCGAGGAAGCCAGAATATGAGATGGCAAACTTGACGGGTTGGCCAGCGTTTGCATCTCTCAGGACGCGAACCCATTCCCCATGCGGGCCCTGAGGGATTGGCCGCGTAGGCTCCAGTGCAGCCGCAACAAAGCCCGCCATAGCGCCGCCCTGGCTGAATCCACAAACGGCGTCGATACCACCAGCCTCACGGATGGCGTCGGCGATGGTAGCCATGCCGGTGTTGAGTAGGCGGTACTCGCCCGTGGCGTCGTCCTTGCGGTACCAGCACCAGGTGTCAAGGAGTTCTTCTTCCTCTTCATCGGCACCGTTACCGTTACCGCTCTTCTCCGGAGGTTGGTAGCCGGGGATGTCGGAGGCGAGCAGCCGGTTCGGGCCGGTGGGGTAGATGAGCACGGGAGAGATGGAGATGGGGGCCAGGGTCTTGACGAGGAGCTTCTCTAAGGCACGGGTCTTGGCGTGGAAGAGGGGGCCAGACTGGGTGTAGCCTGAGATATGTTGAGATTAGAAGGGGATAATTGGGTTGGTGAGTGAGTGAGTGAGCTGATGGTTGAAAGAGGTGCCGAGGCTTAAGCAAGCCAAGGCAATGATGAACTAAACATTTGACATACCGTGAAGCATCAGAATCTTAACCTCCTTCTTCTCTACCTTGGCCTTGGCAGCCCTCTGCGGCCGCGCAGCGCCATTCGTCACCTCGGTTGTGGCCGACGCAGTCATTGTGGCGATGAAGCGACCTCGGCGGATAAGATTGAGGGTATTGTTATATGGCGGCGAGTGAAATGGCTGGTGGGCTGCTGCAAGACGTCGGGTGCTAAAGGCAGAAAGCGAGTCTAGTAAAAAGGAAATGCGCATCTAACGAAGAGGGAGGGGGTGCAATAAAAAAAGGAGGAGGATTGAAATGTGTTTTAGGCTTGGGAGTTTTCTAGGTTTAGTCTTGTACAGGAGGAAAGGTTTTATTTTATTAGTATGAGGATTATTAATGGTGGTGGTGGTGGTGGTGGTGGTGGTGGTGGTTTCAGGCACTATTTATTCACTATAGAGTTGGCGATGTTACGACTAAACGTATATACTGCCGGGTATAAAACAAAAAATGAAATAAAAGGTGAGCTATCGTGTTCATTGAAGTTTGCTGTTATTTGAAGGTCATAGGCAATCTTTTTTCATGTCATAGATGAAGCAAAGAACATCATGTTCCTGATTGTTTGGATTTCGCAGTAGCTTAGTGGTGTGTTGGTGAAGTCAACGGCAGCTTGGGTCTTGCTGGCAGCGATTGGCCAGATATGTGGCAGACTACTTTTATTATTGAATAACCATCACACTCATTGCTTCAGAATGGCAGGTTGCAATTACAAAATAATATCGGTTCTTGGTGGTTGATTCGACATGCAGATGTAAGGGAAACTAGAGGAAGAGATGGCGGATGTTGCTGAACCACACGGGATAGAAACATTTACATACTAAACACACACGCAACCTCTTCTCACATGCATGCAATCAACCAATCAATCCAGCCAGCGGCATCTCCGGCCTCGAATCGACAGCCCAGAAAACTGGATGCGCCGGATAGGGCTGCAGATGCATTTGCGGCTGATTCGACGGCCCGTAAACCCTCGCTCGTCGTTTTACTTACTCCCTCCGTCTATAGCTGGAGCCAATGCCGAGCAGGGCCGATGCCCGAGACTATAGTAGTAGAAGTAGAAGAAAAACAGGGCAGAATATTTAGCCTACACATGTAATTATTACGCCGTCAGTCCATCTGATTCCCCAGCGAAGGGGGCTTAAACGTTAAAAGGTTCACACACGCACACATCGAAACCAACTATCTCAACAGCCATCCCCCCGCCAAACCGCATCCGGAAATCGTTTCGAAGCACAGCCAACCACGATGACAGGAGGCTGAGCAGCACCCTAAAAGATGTAATTGATGCCTACCCTTGCCAATAGCCCATTTCTCTTTCGTTGTTTTGACCGGTGCTAGCAAATGTTGTATGTATGGGCTGTTGAAGAAGATGAAAGTAAAAAGAGGCGCAGGACGGGTGATTCGGCAAGGGACATTTGATTCGAATTGGGTGGGTTGGTGGTATTTTACGAGCCGGGCATTTGGGAGGGAAGAGTGAGTGGGTGCAGTAAGTAGCTGGGCGATTTGGTGTGATGCTATTGAAGCTTCGAATCGAGTTACTGGAAAAGTGTGGGTAGGTGAGCATGAGAGTATATATTAGCTGTTACCCAGTTCTTTGGACTTGACAGAATGGACTGTGGAGTATCAATCATCTCACACTTTCAAACTACAACACAGCTTCTTGGCTTCTTGGTCCTTTATCAACGACCCACAAGATCTTCCTCACTTATACCATTCTCAGTCACTCCAACCATATCATCATACAGCTACTCTCTGTTTTCCATCTATAGACCTCTTCTGCAGACCATCTCATCCACATCAACCCAAACTCCAAACCCACCATGGGCCGACCCATCGACACCTTTGACAAAATCGCCATTGCCCAAATCATCTTCTACATCCCCACCCTCATCGCCGCCCTCTTCCTCTGCCGCAAACACGGCTTCACCAAAGCCGCCGGCTGGGGCGCCCTCCTCATCCTTGGCCTTGCGCAAACCATCGGTGCCTCGTTGAGGCTCGCGACCCTCGCGGATCCAGATAACAAGAACCTGTACACTGGATGGATGACGACTCAGAGCATTGATCTATGTCCGCTGATCCTGCTCGTGTCTAGTCAGGTTGTCCGTGTGTTTGACTCTATCCGATGTGCCATGAGCAGTAATAGCACTGGCTCGGCTCTAGCTGTGCCTAAGAAGCTGCGGCTGCTGGATCTTTTGCTAGGAATTGCCATCATCCTACTTATCGTTGGTGGCACGAAATCCGAATTTGTCGTCATCAGTCCAAACGACATCAAGGCCGACTACTCCACCGTCAGCCAAGCCGCCGTCGGACTCCTCATCGCCGTCACTGCGCTGCTCACCGGGCTGGTCTTGTTCGCCCTTAGACACCAGGGCTACATAGCACAAGGCGAGCACCGAGTCCTCCTCGCTGTCGTTATATGCATGCCCTTTCTCATCGTCCGTCTAGTCTACTCATGCATGGTCATCCTCGGCGGAATCCATTCGTCGGCGTGGCTGTACCTGGGGCTCTGCGTCCTCATGGATATGTTTATCGTCCTCATATGTCTAGTCATGGGTTTCAGCGTCTCGACAGCCACCCCTCAATCGTCACATAGGAGGTCAAACAACAGCCATGATGAAGAAACGCCGGTGGTGGAGCGAAAGTGAAGAAGAAGAAGAAAATAAGCAGATACGGACGCGGATGACGCGGACATTTCCTTTGTCGTATGAGTACTGTATATTAGTTTGACAAAAGCCACATCATGTCCAGAATGACCAATAGATAATAGCGGCAGCAAGATAAAATATGAATAGATGCGTTGACAACCCGCCAATTCCTTACCATATCATCTGCCAGCACTCGGATAGAAGAGAATGAAAGAAATATCACAAGTCATGTTCTTAAAGTATGTCCAACCGTTTCATTCGTTAGGTATCTTCAAAATATTAATCAATGTATGAACCTGATAGTTCATCAAGCGCTGGCCTCATCGGGCAACTCTATAGTTGCGAAAACCAAAAAATTTGCACCACCAACCACAGCACAACGTCTCCAAAATATATCCCTTTTGCTGCTGCAAGAAAACAATGCAATGACAAAACAAGCCAGTGCCAGACAGAGCCTCATTAATATCGGCCCATCCCGGCCTACACGCAGCTTCGCATTCCCATCCTGCTTCACATGACGGTACAGCAGGCCTTTTCCAGCTTGCGCAAAACACGTGGAAGCAGCTTTTCCACAATCTGGGCGATCTCGTCTTGCTGCTGGCCTCCATGTTGACCTCCGTGTTGTCCCCCGTGTTGTCCCCCGTGTTGGCCTCCGTGCTGACCGCCGTGCTGGCCGCCATGTTGACCTCCATGTTGACCCCCATGTTGGCCTCCATGCTGGCCTCCATGTCCACCCTGGTGAGGCGGGGGAATCGCCTCCCCACCTTGGAGGTTGATGTAAATTCTCCCAGCATTCTCCTCCGTCTGATACCTCAACCCAAGCTCACGGCATATCTCCTCAACCTTGGGCTTGATCTTTTGCACGTGGTGTGCCGAGTGGTTTCCCTTGCCGACGATGGCGTGCAGGTGCGTCTGCCCGCGCGCCTGGTCCGCGCGGATACGCTGCTCGAGGATGCGCTCCGCCTCCTCGACGAACTGCCCGTGCAGGTCGATGCAGTCAGACTCGACGCGGCCCGGTGCGTTGTTCTCACGGAAGATGTAGTCAGACGCCTGACGGTTGTAATCGTCCATCTTGGCGTCGTGCGCCTTGCCCTCGTTGGAGAGCTCCTTGGCCCGGGCTCCATCGCCGGCCTCGTACGCGCGCTTGGACTAGAAGGAGGGAGTGTAAGTGTCCATCATTCTTCGGTTTTCATCTTGATGTCTGAAGCTTCTCAACATACTCGTTCAAAACATTGGCCACGCTTCTCTGCCTCGGAGCGCGCAAGGTCACGCAGCCGGTCGTACTCTCGCTCTGCGTCGTCGTTGTCGGCCGAGTGCAAGGCTGTGAATATCTCTCTGGTCAATTGACTGCATCACACCCTGACCGCCCGCCCATTTTCGATAGATAGTGGTTGGGCACAGTTTACACACCTCGGCCGCCCAACCGCGTCATGGGGATTGCCATTGTGAACGAGAGGGGAGGTGCGCTGTAATGGAGCTTAGTGGCTTCAATTGCAAACACAGTGACAAAAACGTCAATATGACGACAGCAATGGGTGGTGTGCAGACTATTGGTGTGTTATGCACGAATATACGAACTCAAAGCCCGACACGGAAAGATGGTGGAGAGAAAAAAAAAAGCTGTGTGTACCTTATCCAACAGGGTAGCTCAGTTTGTGGCTAGTCGGGGTCGGGGATCTAGAGGGAGGTTGATTGGGGGGCCTGGATCTAGCTGGCCGGCTAGGCTGCCGAACCAACCAGCTCTCACGGCATCTGTGTATTAATTGCCAACATCAACACCGCAGCATCAATACAATAATTACCTACTCGTGCAGCTGCGGAGTGGGCGGGGAGAGTTGGGGCCCAGTAAAGTACTGAGTTATGCGAGTCCAACAATCACATTGAGCGCACACCAAACCACCCGCCTTCTCCGCATTCAGCCCTGCGCATGAGGATAACAGAAAAACAGAGAGACTGATAAGCAGACTGCATGCCGGTGTGAAACATGTAACAAACAGTCTTCTGGTTGAGACGGGTGAGAATAGCCCGCCATTGTGTGGATACCACCTCTACTGCTTACCAGTACCTATACGGGACGTCAGACTATCAGACTATATATTGCAGTCCGGGTAAGTGCTGATATATGAAGTTCACTCATGTTCAATGTTAGTGTCGGTTTGCGCCAAGTTAATCACTCGTCTGCTCGATTGGGATGAGGGTGTACGATGGCAATTGCTAAAAGGTATTGTATGACACATTGATGAGACCAACAACACTCAATGTCATCCAAACCGACCATTTACATTCTCTCTGCCGACCAATATTGGAATGATACATCCGGGATGTTGTAATTTATGGAATGGAATCATCTGCCCAACATCCATCAGTCTCATCAATACTACGTAGTAATAGTTTACCACAGAGCCAGAGCGAATAGGGTAGTCAAGTCCCGAGCAAGTTTGTGAGACATCGGCGCTGGAGCCTCCACACAGTACAGTCTGTATCCTACCCCAACGTCAATGCGGATGGATTCACCACCGTACATGCGCGAAAGTTTGCTTTCTCTTTTTTTTTTTTTTTCAAGCGCCCGTCATGAGGACATTTTGATCGCCTTGTCCCATGGTCATTACCAGATTGCGCGCAGTTGCCTAGGACACGGGCCCCTTAAAAAAGCCCGAATGGATCTTGTATTCATCCCACGTTGTAACTTAATAACATAGATAGAACGATCAGTGCCTCTTGGAAAACTGGGAAAATGGGCCTTGTCGACAAATTCTGACATGCAGCCGACCACGTGTGCCTCAGTCTCCAGGTTTGAAATTACGAAGCAAGTGGGTAATATGATAATAATCTGCCATCTGCAGCACATCATACTTGTAGAAATGCTGTGTGGCAAGCATCACCGCATCTGATTTGTTTCCAACGAAAAGGAAAACCCATTTGCCGAGCGAAGATCACGTCCTTGAAGCCAAGCAGGCGGTACCCTGGTGGAGGAGATGGAGACTGGGTGACCCAAGGCAATAATTGCAAGAATGGGGAGACAGAAAGTAGACCAACCCAGCTCAGTGTAAAGAACCCATGTGGTCCGATCCCTGTCTAACAGACCGGCAATGGATGGTTTCCGGTAGCCCCACCACAGATTTTGGCGCATGCTGGAAATTGCATCATTTAAAGATAATAACCAACGAACCAGGGGGAAAAGGTGGGCAACACAACTCATTGATTCGACCTGTTCCAACGCCCATCCGTCAACAGCATGTGCCCTTTTGACACAAAACCGCCAAACTCTGTTGCGTGTACTCCGTACTCCGTATAGAGTACATAGTAAAGATGAGCAACAAGCTTCGAGCTAGCTAGACCATGCCAAACGTGAGTAACCGTACAATTTGCCCCATGGTGCGCTGAAGTCGTGCGGGCGGATACAACACATACAACACAGAACTGATGAATGTTCATGTCGCTGAGTATTGGTTTGTGCAAAGGCTTGCATGTCGGCCATGGTGATCAATGCCAAGCCTCTAGCCAATGCTCCTTACCTTTGTCTTCGTGGTGGCAATGGGTTTTTGTGGATGTAGTGTTGATTATGTGGCTCTTGACACCGATATTGTTTCTGCGTTGTTACGTGCATATGAAAGAACTTGTGCATGCTTCCCACATCCGATCAACTGCAGCAGCATTTTCATCATCATCGCCGCCATCGAGGGTTCTTCAAGGCCGGCTTCCAGAACGTCCGTGAGTCAAGTGATAATTACCCGTCTACCCTCAACTGTGTCACGGACAAATGTCACAGCCACGATCACGGTCTCGTGCTGTTGACATGTATGGTCAATTCCATTATGGGCCTTTGGTCATGGTCCAGGCGGCGAATCAGGCCAATGGAAGCCCTGCCTATTTTGCTCCAAGACATCCGATGTGAGACCAGACAGCAGCGGTGAGGGGGGGACATGGGGGCTCGCACACGTACTGTACATGTGCGTCAAGTTTAATTATCACAGTTGGATAGACTCTCAATACGATCCCTCCCCCACATCCTAGCCGGTGACATCCAAGACGAGATTGGCGGACGTACCAAACTGTACGGAATAGACCATTTGTGTATTGTTAAGTTTAGCAAATATATGAGGCGTTCGCATGGAAATGATAATATGTCGAAGCTTGGCTTAAGTGTACAGGCATATGATGACTTCTGTAAGTACTTTTTTCCATCACTGAAATGCGATTGCACTGTGCTCAAAGATTTGGAGCCAAGGCGCCGGACAACGAGCTTGCACAGGAGTGAGGGTTGCATAGAAGGAATACACAAGAATTTTCTGGCACTTACGCGGGAGCTAGTCGTTCCGTGGCTGTCTAGTCATTCTTGATGCCGGAATTGCTGGGTTGACGCCTGTCAAATGTTAACTGAACATATAAGCATCTGATCACAATTTGGTCATGGCCATAAGTCATCTATCATATTCGTGAGCTGAGAAATAAGCGATATGGAGAACCATGACACACCTTTGTTGTTATTTTGTAAAAAGTTCCTGGCCTAGAAGCACGCGTTTTCTCTTCTAGAACCTCTGCCCAGTAACCAGTTGGGCTCATCATGCTCGAGATAGTCGAATGCATACCTACATCTCAATATGCAAGTTCGATTCTTCGTGGACTGTTCCCATGATGTGCCGCCTCCAGTTTGGGCATGTTAGTATGAAAGAAGCAGTACATGCAGTATTACCTGATGATTCCTCGTATTGAGAATTGCATCCCATCACTACCCAGGCGATCCCCGCTGGGCCACTTATTCTAAGTCTCTTACCTTCCAAACATACTGTACGTAGTAAGTCTCCTGAATCCCTGGTTCAGGAGATGGGATGGAAGCGCTTGTGGAGTGCTTTGAGTACCTCGGATGGAACGCTGCCCAGTTGCTTCAGTTCTTGTGCCTGAGGAGCACGAGAAAGGCTGTGAGCTCAGACCTCCTCAACCCGCTAGACATGCATCGTGTATAACCCGGAAGCTGGCTCCAAGGCTTCAAGCCCGTCGGCGCTAACTGCCCTAGCTTGGGATACTCGCCCATTTTCCTTTTTGCATGCCCCCTTTGTCTTGGGAGTAACAACAACGAGGAGAGTGGATATGGGGGCTAAGCTGATATTCTGTGTACATTATAGGCAAATCGATCGTTCTTTGGACGAGGAATAATTACCTGCACGTAGTATTGGTACAGTGCACACACCAATATGTCTATATTGGCGTGATGCAGGGACTTTTCAGGTTACTGCTAACACCTGACTGCTCGTGCGAGAATTTTCCTTCCTTCGTTTTTCTTTTTCTCGTCTTTGCGTTCCCTATCACTGTCGTTTCTTTTTCCTGCTCTCAATGCATCACTCTGTAACACATTAACGGATACCCGCGTCGTATAAATCGCACAGTGAGCCTTATGTAAACGCCAATAGTCATTTGAGGCTTTCGGCGCAGATTCGCGCTCGTCCAAAGTGTAATACCCATTGGTCCGGGTATGGAAATCACAAAACACCAGGCGTTTTGCATTTCAGATGGGACATCCTGCCTTCTTTGGCTGTATGAACTACAGTATTGAGGATGATTGCCTCTGCGAATCCACTCCTAGCTGATGGACAAGAAGTATTGATTAGGCACAGTATGAACCAAACTTGAACTTCTTTTCGATAATAGTGCGCGGAAATTTGTTTGGCTGCTCTTTATCCTCATGGGGGAGGCGCCAGTGGAGTAATTAAGCAACTAACGGCTCCCATATCCCGAGGCGTTAACTGCATTGGGGGCCAGCAAGACGAACTACGGCGCGAAGCGAAGATACCCCTGCTCCCAATGTCAGTTCGATATCAGCTACTGCCATCTCCGCCAACTCCTTCTCTGACGGTTTGCCTGGTTGCTTTGAGCTTGATACGGGCAATGTCCTCAGTGATGGTCAGAGCAGCCCGCAACCATGGCATTGTCCTCCATGTTGTGTTATGTGCGGATGCTGTCTATTATTATTCAGCCAACGTGAACGTAGAACGCACTTCGTGTGTGCAAATCCGAATCATTGTCCAGTAATAAGCACAGTTTCAGCGCACATCTCTGCCCGTGCCACCACACGGCCGAGTCCGTCGATCAATTTGGCGATTGGTAAATCATGGCAGTCTTTGTAGGCTGGAGGCGTGTACACAACATATCTGAATGACTTGGTGCATGGTGCGGTGAAATCAAGCGATGGTGAATCTTGCCTGGAGTCAGTGGACAAAGAAAAGATGATCCTATTGTTGAGGGGAAATGGAGATGGAGAAGGCAAACAAGAATTGTGTAGTATCAGTAACTACCTAGGTAGGTAGCACAGCACTACTCCATACATTATGTAGAGGTGAATAGACTTGTACGTTCTGGCAGTGGCAGGTGCGATGCCATCACAACGACTAACAGAAGGAAGGTAGGTATCCAAGGACAAAGATGTCCTGCCTATAATGATTGGCTTGCGACCCAGAATGTACGAAGGATGAGCATGTCAAACTGCATATCAATACAAGTACCGGCTAGGTACTGCCTACAAAATGTCGGCCGCCGTCGTTGGATGGCCAACACAAGTTAGTAGCCTGGCCTAGAGAGGACCAGACAGGGTCCCAGGTCGATATACCTGCAATGGGACATTGCTCCACAACCATTGGATGGATCGACGAAGGAGAGAAACAAAGAGAAAGAAAAGAAGCTGTTCATTGACTTCTCCCGGCGCTCGTTTCTGAATGATCTGTCTCAGCGATTCAAGAGAAAGGCAAAGGTGGAAGAGGCTGGGCTATTAGTTGTTACTAATACAATACTATGCTTGTAGTGTGGAAGCCATCCCAGCTTTTTTCGTGCGTCAGGTCACAGGTAGTGCAATACGGGGGATGATGCGGCCCAATGTCGGCATCTGCAGGTACCATACTACTTTCTCCGCCTAATAATGTAGGTACTAACCTACAAGAAAGGGGTCTGTTCCTGATTCGCTGCGCAGGCCCGCGAAACTTAGCAATTACACTACAGGAGCGTCATCGTCAAGGTCAAGACGAAGACACAACCACAACCTATGCGTTGGGCGGGATCGCCATTGTCATCTCGCTCAGGCCTTTGGGTTGATCGAACATTGACACCCATAGTAACTGTAAAGGCTGGGTAAGCCTCAGGCTCATACCTCGTACGTGCATATCATTGTTCGGAGGTTTGAGGCGCGATTCTGATACGGACAGAGCTGTATGGTACATGGCTTGGCCCGTGTAACCCAATCTTGCGGATGAAAATCAAATTCACACCTCACTCAGAGCCACGGTCTGTTAGCTGTCGACACCTGTAGCTGCACAGGCACCCGGCCATCTGTCTGTGTGTTCGGCCTACCTACGAATCGTGCCTCCATCTCACATCTCAGGGCGATGGGGCCCCATAGTGCGAGGTATCCCTGGCCTCTGGCGCGGCTTTCCAGAACACACACTGTGTACTTCACCGGCCAACCGGGCATCGTTGCCTCTTCCCCCTCCTCCACGCCCCCCTCCCCTGAGAGCGCCCTGTGTCCCCCAACACCCCAGGCCTCATAGCGCCCATCGCCCGCCCAAAAAATTCCATCTTCACCATGTTTACCCCTGGGCCTTCTCCACAACCAGCCGGCTCGCTTCAGGAACGGAGTACAGCACAGTGCACGCATATCAGACTAGCCTTAGCTCCGGCCGCCAAGGTGCCCCTTAGTACATCGCACTGTAGGCCTGCCCCGAGCATGGGAGGAAGCTAATGGGTACATTCACACACTGTACGCCTACTGCACTAGGGGTACCTGAGTACCAGTGCACCAGTTGGCAGCGCTCACTCCTCTTTCTCTGCCACCCCCCAAAATCTCCAGGCCCGTCGCAGATCCCATTTCCCACTGGGCCACCCTACTCTCTCACTTCACTCTCTCTCGCCTGCGCGCGTCAATTGTCAACTCTTCTCTCGACCTCTTCATTTCTCCATTCGCGTGTTTCTTTCGCTTCGTTTGCATTGCCAATTATCGGCATCAGTCGCCGCCAGCAGACCTTAGTGTAAGTATCCTCAGTTCTCGACTCCTTATTCTGCTCTTGTTCGTTTGCCGTCTCGCTGCCCCTAGCCATCCTGTCGCCTTGCCGTTCTGCCCCAGGAGGCTCGAAATCGCCTCATCTATGCCTGGCGCTTCGATCGTTTCGCCAGTGACCGAACGTCGCCTCGAGCTGCCTCTTGGGAACACGTCCTGCACTACGATTCTGCATTTTGATTTACACTTGTCGGCAGCTTGTTTGGCCTAAGCCCATTGCTCCCTGACGCGGCGATACCGTGTGCGGACCCCTGACTGACAACTTGTTGACATAGTGATCCGTCTGCGACACCGACGATTTTCTCCACGCAGTATCTATATCCTTAATAATCATTTAGAAGTGCATCGGCGAAGGCCACACAAACCGTTAAAATGGGTTGCGGAATGAGCACAGAAGACAAGGAGGGCAAGGCCCGGAATGAGGAGATTGAGAACCAGCTCAAGCGAGACAAGATGATGCAGCGAAACGAGATCAAGATGCTCCTGTTGGGTACGTATACTTATCCCATCCATCGGGCGTTGAAAATTATTTTTCCAACTTTCACGACGAAGGATTTCTTCATTCTGACCTAGTACACAGGTGCTGGTGAATCTGGAAAGTCAACCATCCTCAAGCAGATGAAGCTCATCCACGAGGGGGGCTACTCACGCGACGAGCGCGAGTCTTTCAAGGAAATCATCTTCAGCAACACGGTGCAGTCGATGCGCGTCATCTTGGAGGCCATGGAATCCCTTGAGCTTCCTCTTGAGGATCAGCGTATGGAATATCACGTCCAGACTATCTTCATGCAACCCGCCCAGATCGAGGGCGATGTTCTCCCCCCGGAGGTTGGTGGTGCTATCGAAGCATTGTGGAAGGACCGCGGTGTGCAAGAATGCTTCAAGCGATCCCGAGAATATCAGCTGAACGATTCAGCACGATAGTACGTCGTCGCTCGCAAATTCCAACGAGGGGTATGATGTGCTAATCATCTCATAGCTACTTCGATAATATTGCCCGCATTGCTGCTCCTGACTATATGCCCAACGACCAGGATGTACTCAGGTCGCGTGTCAAGACCACCGGTATCACTGAGACCACGTTCATTATTGGAGATCTGACATATCGAATGTTTGATGTCGGTGGTCAACGATCAGAACGAAAGAAATGGATTCACTGCTTCGAAAACGTCACTACCATCCTGTTCCTGGTGGCCATTTCCGAGTACGACCAGCTGTTGTTCGAAGACGAGACTGTCAACCGAATGCAGGAGGCTCTGACTCTGTTTGACTCGATTTGTAATTCGAGGTGGTTCATCAAGACGTCTATTATCCTGTTTCTCAACAAAATCGATCGATTCAAGGAGAAGCTACCCGTTAGCCCGATGAAGAATTACTTCCCTGACTATGAGGGAGGCGATGACTACGCGGCGGCCTGTGATTACATCCTCAACCGATTCGTCAGCCTGAATCAGCACGAGACGAAACAAATTTACACCCATTTCACCTGCGCTACCGACACTACCCAGATCCGATTCGTCATGGCAGCAGTCAATGGTGAGTTTCCCGGATAAGCCTCTATGAGGTCAAGCGAGCAACATTGCTAACAATAGGAAACAGACATCATTATCCAGGAGAACCTCCGCTTGTGTGGTCTGATCTAAACGATTTTTTCTTCTTTTTTTTCTTGTTTTAAAAATGCACGAATACCCTCGAACTCGATTACGACCACTACCACCACCAACTGGGCCACGGATATATGGCTCATGATGTTTCATTGTACTGCTTGTGCCAGCGAACTGAGGACCTAAAAACGGAGCCCCTGCGACCATACCTTCATTGTCGTTCCTCTGGCTCTTCCGCTGTCCCCAAATACGGCGTATTTTGGTTGAACTCCATGACGGGGATGGGGCTCAACCGCAGGGAACCAAGCAGGCTTTCTAGGAGATGCTGTGTATCAAAAGGAAAAATGATTTTATTTTCTGTTTTAAAGACGAGAATGGCCATGGCGCGAAGAGACTTGGGGAGCCATAGGGAGAGAAGGTGGCAGCTCTGGGGAAAGCAGTGAACTTGTGCATCTGACACATGATGGTGCAACGGGCGGCGGCCATTTACTTTGTTTAATTATGAACCTTTTTTTTTTTTACTTTTATTTTCCTCTCTGGCCTGTCAGTGCTGCGTGTGCGTGTGCGTATGAGTGTTTGTTCATTATAGTTGTCACTTTATTCTCTCTTCTTCACTCGTGGCTTGTTATTCGCCTTGATCAAACCCCGGCTTTTCATGATGCGGAACCGTTGGCGCGAAAGAGAGGGCATGGAACGGAGAAGATTTCGTGTGCAGCAAATGTCTAGAAATTTCCTGAGTTGGTATCAAACAATAAACAAGTATTTCAACAAATCTGGACGTGACAGCTGCTGTGACCATTTATCTTGCTGGCTCATGTTTACTAACAGGTAACTACTAGGTTGCTAAACTTGAGTAGATGCTCGACGTACATACTAATTGGTGATTCCAATTTGGGAAGTTGACGTTGCTCATGAAATTGCCCCATCCAGACTGGGGGGGATCTATCTTTGTCTATCCTGGGTAAAAGAGGACCGGCTGTGTATCATGTAGAATACCACGCCAGCCAGCCAGCCAGCCAAAAAAACAAAGCCAAGAAAGAAAAGAGATGAGGGGAATTAGACCCTAAAAGCAAACCATCAATTTGTAACCCGCCTCCATGCCCCCTTATTTACTTTTAAAAACTCAAAACACTCGTCTCTTAAAATGTCCACTCGTATGATTCATATGCTCTTTCGTTTGCCTCATTATGTAAGAAGAGAAAAAAAAAGGGGGGGGAGGGGGGGGGAAGCGTCGTGTATACATGATAGCGGACGCCTCCTGGGGCTCTGTAAAATGAAGAAGAAAAACCCCCAATATGTGAGAAGAAGAAAGAAGAAGAAGAAGAAAGTAAAAAGACGAAATAGTTGGCAATATGGGGTATAGAACGAGCAGCTCATCATCAAGTTTCAAATGCAAAAAAAGAGAAAGAAAGAAAAAAGATTTTACCAACAGAGGGAAAGCCGTTGGGTGAGTTGTGTTCTTCCTGGTGGGGGCGCTTCCGAGAAAGAAAAAAAGGAATATAGCAATATTCAGCCCAATAGAAAAGCAGGATGCATGAATATGAACCAATGTGCTGCGGCTTGATTTGCCCAAATGTCAATAAAGCCCGCCTCATATCGTTTAATTCTTCTGGTCATGCCAGAAACCTGATCATATTGAAAGTGCCAATGTAATCGTGATAGTAGCATGCCTGTTTTGTAGCACCAAGCAAAGATGCAAGGTAGGCTGATATCCACGCATGTAGAAATAGCGTGTCTTTGTTTGTTGTTAATGGCAAATTTAAAAATGAACAAACTTGCCGAATAGTTGCGGCAAGTGGATCGCGAGCCATGTCCTTCTCTTTTACCGTTTGTTAGTGAAAGTTCCCCTCATTAACTCAGCCGAAAAATCGGCGGCTCAATCTTGACTCACCTTTGCCTGAACGTACTTTTTATGAGTTAAGGCGGTTGCTTTGTCGTTATAAGGGACATGGTGCAACGATTGAATTGATGCAAAGTCCGTGCCCTATACGGTCTGACGTCTCGAGAGAAAAATCGTGCTGGTAGTAATGTGAGAATACCCTTTCCTTATGGGCAAAGCAAACGTCTTGCAATGGTGAGCCAGGAGCGGGAGAGAGCTGGACCAGAATACCGCTGCGAATTCTTACGACATCACACCAGCATGCACCACTGCCTCACCCATATGTGCCTCGGGAGCGTGGCCCTGGATCTGCTCTTGACTCGATGCGCGGTCCATCCCACCACGATTATGGGTGTGCTGCTCAAGGGCAACGGCCCCCTGCTGCTCAATCATGCCTTCTGGAGACCGCAGATATTCGTCGTACTCTGCAATCCGCATGCCCAGTTCCTTAGCTGCAGCCTCGATCCTTGCAATGTACCTGGACCTGCGGGAATACGTAGCCACCTCATCCATGGCCTGACTGACCAGTTGCCTAGTCGGGTCCGTGAGGCCCCATTGGTTGACGTCGGCCTGAAGAGGCGCAAGGTGAATGCTCACCGGACTGGCGTGCGAGACGGCCGACGGAGGTGGCGGTGGTTGCTGCTGCTGCTGCTGCTGCTGCTGGTAGGTGATGATGCCTGAAGGGTGAGGGTGTAGAAGCGGAGAAGGACGAGCAACAGCCGGTAGCGAAGGTGCGTATATGGATTGCGGTTGGGGGTGATTGTTCTCTGTTTTTTTTTACACAGTTCAAGTTAGCGATATCCCCCTTTCCTTTTATTCCATTTGCCGTTCTGAGATGATTTCGATTTATAACAGCGGACGAAAGCAGCCACGTATATAGCACATAGCACATAACACATGCCTAGGGCAGCAGAACGACTTACCATGAAACGTACACCGCGAGCCACTCGCATTAAACCAGCAATTGGTACAGCTCCCACACATCTGACCGTCGTAGACAACACATTGCGTCCAAGGACCGTGGCCCTTGTGGCAGTTCTTGCATGGGCGTTGCGCTGGCTCGCCCGTCACATGGGCTAGCAAAGCCTCGACGTTACTACGTCGCTCAATGTTGAGCTTCTGGTCGCGGCGACGCTGTGTTGGTTCGCGCAAAGCGATCTCCTGGGCAAGCTTTTTGCAGAGCGCGCTGTCAATCTTGACCAAGTCCCCATATGCGGCAAGGGCCACTTCCGCCGCTGTTTGAGCTGTGGTCATGTCGGCTGGTGCAGAGCCTAGGTTCTGGTCATATTTTTCGTCTTGGTTCTGGCTCTGGCTCTGACCATGGGGCTGGCTCTGAGTTTCACTCAGGCCTTGGCTCTGGCTTTGACTTTCGCTCTGACTTTGGCTATGGCTCTGGTCCAGTGGAGAGGATCGACCTCCCATATCGAAGTCTTCTGACGGGGATCTGGGCAGGCCGTGCTGTAGCGAGTCGTGTATTCCCGCTATCGAAGCGCCGTTTGCGAGCATGTTGACGCTGACCGAGCTCAAATGCACAGCAGCGTCAAGTCCGCCGTTGCCGTCGTCGACGACGTGATGGTCTGCAGCAACAGGTGCGCCTAGGTGCGGCGGCTCATTGTTCTGGCTGTGGTGGTGGCTGTGACTGTGAATTTCACTATTGTGGCCGACACTCGAGCTGGCTTGCAGCGCAAACTGCTCGAGCTGCTCGGGTGTTGCATTGCTGGACAGCGACGACTGGCGGCTGTCACGCTGAGCAGGTTTCGTGACCTTGTTGGCTCGGGCGCGAACGGGCATCACAAGGCAGAAAAGCGAAGCGCCTCTGTGTCTCTGTGTCTCTCTCCCGGTTTGTTATTTGCCTTTTAGGTGAGGGGTAGTTTGTCACAAAACCGGGGTTCGCTTTGAGCTTCGATCTGATCGCATTCACAGCGCTGCGTGTAAGTGGTGTAAGTGAGAAGGGAAGTGGTTGGTGTGAGGTTGGTTGCAGCTGTACGCAGCTGTTGGAAATGTATCAGTATAGGTTGTGCAGGTGGAGAAAGTTGCTCTTCCGTAGCCCAGGTACCAGAAGTTACCGCAGTCGGGGAGCTACACTGCGCTAAGCTAAGCTTCCTACCTCGAGGCACGAATCCCATGACCTGACCCGTCTGGCACTGCGTTTCACTTGATCGTCACCCCACACCACTTCATTGCGCATGGATCTGAACAACAGATGAACCCAACCCGCAGTTTCTGGAGCTCATTCACTTTTCGCGCCTCAATGCCTGCATTCAGTTAAACTAAGAAATGTCGGCAGCAATAGCAAAATGCGCGCTGCCGGATTCTCTGCAGCTAACAACTCATCTTAGGTAAAGTAGCACGTTATGTGGTCATTGTCGCCTGATGCGAGAAGCCGCCGAAGAATAGAGGCGGATGTCTCCCCAAACTTTCTGCCATGTTGGATTCATATGCATGTGCCTCTCAATAATTATTGATTTCATATTGTCGTATTTTGTAGAGCCTATCATACATTGAATGCAGCTTACAATCATTTTATTCAAGGGATACATAAGAAGACTACACCATGATTAGGTACGCATGCAATCTTTTCAACAATTAATCTGGACACTACGTGTTTTATTTTTAAGAAATTCTCTACTCTACTATCTAGGTTGCTCCCATATCCCACCTGCTCTTCCTTCGGTGATTTCTTTCCATTGCTGCGCAAACTCTCGCAATCCTCCCTCACCCGCTAAGCTTGCGTCGACAACTTCTTTGGGAAGCTTATGCGCCGAGTATTGTGGTGTACTAAAGTTGTATGCTTCCGGGTCGTCCTTTTTGACTATCCTGATCTCTGGTTGGCGACCAGAATGATATTCCGGGCTGAAATCGTCATCCATCTCATCGGCTGTCGTCTCCCCGCCACTGCCTTCTGCCCCTTGCTCGGTAGAAATAGAGCCATAGAGCGGCCTCTGTACCTCCATTTCCAGTAGTTCCTCCCAGGAGAATAGCAAGGTATCTGTGTGTAAAGCCCACGGGTTAATGTCCATCAGCCTGACCTTTCCTAGGCCATCATCGGCGAGAGAGTTTTCTGGTACGTAGACATCAAAGGTAAAGCACGAGTCTGGGAAAGTGAATCTCAGCTTCTCGCGGAAAAAGGCGCGAATTTTCCTCCATAAGTTGGGTCTCAGTCCCTCCAAGAAAGAGTAGTGATTCAAATCTCGCTGTGTCACCCCGATTAATGCCCGATGCTTAACGAAGCATCGGAATTCGAGTGCGACGTGAGGCGTAAAAAAAGGCCGTAAAACGAGAACCGGCGCAAAAGATCTCGTCGCGGGGAGATCGGTGCAGTCATCAAAGGCGTGGAGAAGGTCGTGTGACACAAATGATGATGACTTAAGAAGTAGATATATATCATTCGGAGACGTGCATTTCATCGTGTTTTGATGTGGCGATATCCACTTGGCATCTTTTGGTGATGACCAATTCAGTTTGGGTGCAACGGCGCCTCCCAGCTCTTCAATCTTCTCCTTGATCAGGGCGTGTGTTTCGGGGAACCTCTGGTTCGGCGGAAGTCGAGAATTTTCATCTTCTTCATCGTCGTCTTCATCATCTGACATGTCTTGAACAGGAGGGCGCATCGTTGTGGATGCAGAACTGTGCCATTCCTCCTCTGGCTCAGTAGCAACCTCGTCATCTGCTAGAATAATCCCATCTTCAAGAAGATATGACACAAAAGAAGACGAAAGAGGAATGATTCGCGACTTCAAACATGAGCTGCGATATTTAGGAAACCACGAATCGTAAGAGCAGTTTTGAATGTGATCTTTAGTGACTGGGGGGAATGTGAGCTGCGCTCGCTCCTCGCCATCGTTGCTTGATGGAAAATGAGGCATTCTTCAAAATCTTCGAGCCTAGACAACTGAGCTATAGTAGCCAAATCTTTTGATGTAATATTCGGCTGATTTAAATGAGAATTTAGAAGGAAAGATTCATAAGATATCTTGGTTGGGATGCAAATTTCATCCAGCTTTGACTCACACCAATATCTCCAACTAAAACTCCAGCATCTTTGGGCGGGTTAATGGAGGGGCGAAAGAAACCCCACCACTATCAGTTCTGCCAAGTGCTTATCACCCAAACACCCTCACCGCCCGCTCCTCCATCGTCACCACGCTGACTGATGTCTTGCTTCTACATCATTGTCTGGAACTGAAGTCCTTACCACCCACCCATTGACGCGCCTACTTACGGCTTTTCAACTTTTTAAACCGACCATAACACTGTTTTATCATCCAGCACGCGATTGCCACGCCGAAATCCTCGTTTCCAACACCGCCATGTCTGACAATGTTGGACTATCCACGCCTCGAGGCAGTGGAACCTCGGGTTACGTCCAGCGAAATCTGGCCCAAGTCAAGCATCGAGACTATGGCGCTCCGTATCCAAAGGATCTAGACAGCCTACGACATAAGCAGCGACAACCAGATAAAGCCATCTTGGAACACGACCGGAAGCGAGAGGTTGAGGTCAAAGTGTTTGAGCTGAGAGACAAGCTTGAAGAGGAAGAGTGCGTCTTTAACGACTGTTCCGTCTCTCTTGGTATTTAAGATTGCTGACAGTCACTTACAGGGTCGATGAAGAAGATATCGACCGCCAATGCGACGAACTACGACAAAAGCTTCTTGCAGAAATGAATGCCAAAAAGAACCATGGGGCTAGGAAAACGTTCAAGGAACATCAAGTACACGAGATGGCTGACGCCAAGATAAAAGAGAGTGAGCGGCTACGCAGAGCCCTGAAAATCAGCTCCAATTATGAAGAGGGAAGTCATTGGAGGAGGCAGGAGGAGAGACTTAAGGAAGCTCTCAAAAACGAAGGAGAAGACAAGAAAGATTAGCTGGTTCTATGAAACCAAATTCTTTGGGGTCCTCCGTCATAACGAGTTGTATTCTGGAGATCAAGCGCTCCCCTGGGCCGGCGCCACCGCCATGATACCGTTGAGTCAGAATGCTCCGCGGAAGCTCATGAGAGTTTAACAATACGCCACGAGAAGTAGAAGGTGCCCTGTTACCAAAATTGCGATCGATTTTCTAAGGCTCTGCAACACAGTCACTCTCTTACCAACGGAGATTGCCAGGTTACAAGGAATGCTAAGGGCGATGAGATGCTACTGGTTGCAGCGCAATCTTGGGGTTTCTTTTTTGAATCTCAATGGGACAGGTTTGCTAACGCTAAATAACGATCAAGGCGCATGGAGTTGGGTGTATGGTGTTCTTCTTTTCGAGCGCGAGTAGTGGATTGGATACCGATGGCCTGGAGAGCTCGGTTGCGCCCAGAGGATTCCAAGTTATGGACCCGACAGATCTGTAATATCACATGTTTCAGTATGCTTATCGATACTACTGTTAGAGTTATTAGTTTCAGGGGTTTTTGGCATCCTCTGCTGCTGCTGCTGATGTATATTTTGGCTTACTCTTTTTGGTAACATTTCATTGGAAGTTTTGATGAGAGCTTACCCTGTAGAGCTGAATATTTTGGATGGCTTCTAAATATTCAACCCCAAGTCTTGCTTCCGACTTAATATTGAGATGATTGAACTGAGCTGTTTGTGACTGATGATTACACTGTTCTCACAATAAAAAATGTAACTTTGTATCTTACTCTTTGAACAAGTCAAATGGACTGGAGTATAAATGTTTCTACATGTATATAATATGGATTGTGGCGTATTTGAGCTTCAGCCACTTTCTAAGTGTCTGGCACACTACGTAATTGGGATGAATGCGACAACTTGCAACAAACGGTCTTTCAAACATTCTCGCTCATCGCAGCACTTGGATCGCAATAGTCAACATGTCATATCTAGCAATGGCTACCACTGCTTCACAAGACAGAAATACAGACGACCTTTCCTTCATAGAGCTTGGGCAACTCCTGTCACGATTGAAGCAATCTGTCCTCCACCCCACCTCAGAGCGCGACCGTAGGTTACGGACCAGCGAGTATGAGAGGACAAGAGTAGAATCGGTATGGTCTGATATGAGAACTGCAGAGAAAAACAACAGAATTATATGGTATGGATATCTAACAAATGAGCGTCTGTAGAACCTGGAATATGCGCGAGCGGCGCTCACGAGGCTGGAACATGCGACGCTGGGAGGGAATGGGTCGCGAAGAAAGTCGGGTCGGCAGGCAGAACTTGCCGCTCAGAGAGAAACGCTGGAGATGCTGTTTGACAGGCTGGATGATTTGCGAAAGGTTTGGGCAGCTGAAGGGTATAAAAACGCCGAATAAGACTAACAAGTGTACAGGTAGCAGAGGACAACGATGAGGATAGTTCGGACGATGAAGATTTGTTAGCAGACTTTATACCCACACCAAGCGAGAGCACGGCATCAAGATCAATAGGCGCACCAGATGAAGAGTATCCCGAATGGGATATACCTGAGCCAGTTCCTCCAGAGCCACAAACAGAAGCAGAGCCGACACCCAACCTTCCAGTTGGGAGCTGGGAGAGCCCAGTCGATCACGCCCCTATCATAGAAGTACCTACACAGACAACCCAGACGCTTCGTGCCCGTTCGTCAGCTTCATCGCAAACACCCATATCCCACAGCACCGCCCGCGCCGCGCTATTCGCCAACCGCCGCAAGCCAGCAAGCCCACAGACGACAACAGCGACCGCCGAGGCTATTTTGGATCAGCAGCGGGCGGAGCAGGATTCCATATCAGAGTCGATTCTCAGGATGGCAGGCGCTCTCAAGGCAAGCTCGCAAAGCTTCTCGTCCTCGCTCGAGGCAGACAAGAACGTGCTGGATGCCACTGGTTCGAAGATGGAGAAGTCGGAGCGGGGCATGGAGTCAGCACAGGGTCGGATGGGCGCGCTGAAGCGGATGACGGAGGGCCAAGGGTGGTGGGGGAGAATGATTCTCTATGCTTGGGTGTATGGCCTGATGATTACGCTGGTGCTGTTTGTTTTTGTGTTTCCGAAGCTGAGGTTCTAGGAAGGCATGTTGGGAGAGATATGGATGGATTAAATGGACGTATTAGATGGATGGATGAAATGTGATGAATCTGGAAAGCAATGACGAACTAATGTAGATGATGAAAGCTATGAATATATGGACTCAACGATATCCATGGGCGATATGCTACCTTCATGCCTGCTTCTACCACTTATCCCTCCCTTGTATACTATGGGTGCTCAACTTCTCATACTCTGTGTGTTGTAGCCCCGATGCTACCAAAATTTGCGAATATCATCACCAGTGACTGAAGAAACATGTACTAGTTTCCGTTCTAGAGCGATAGATGTGGTTGCAGTCCCACATCATCGCCACTCTCCTGTGCGTTGGAATCTGCTTCACTAGACAGGGTAAGACCTTTGTCACATTCATCAGATCTTGATACCACTCCAGTGCTTGATTCTAAAGCATCTTCAGCACCTTCCTTCGAAGTCTCTTGAGTTTCTGGTTCCACTGGGGGCCATGGCAGACCCCGGAGCTGGGCATTAACTTCTCGGCAGTAGTCGTAACAGAATCGAAGTCGGCGGCCAACTGGCTTACCACCTGCCTAGACTTAAGTGTTAGTAATTGTGACAAAAATGCCTATTTCTCTAGGCTCTTGTTCGATGCTAAAGGGGCTTCATACTGGAGGTGAATATCGGAAAAACTCAGCAGACATGGTTTTCTCCCCTAGCACACGATCTTGCCATTCAATGCCTGTCTTAATACGGAAAAACTCCATGAGGTGATCCATTTCTCGGCGCCAGGGGCCCGAACAGGGGCTGGGTCTGTAGAATCTGGGCTGGCTATCTCCTCTTTTTTTCAGGAACTTTGCCGTGAACCAGTAGAGATGAGGTTTAGCATTAGACTCCCAAAGCTGTCGTGGGTTTTAGTAAAGGGAAAGATTCCATAACCAGAGGGTATTGGTTTTTCTATGTGTGTTTTGCCAGGGTCTTACATAGAGTGTATACTTTTGTCCCTGTTCGCCTGTCGACTCTTCATCCCGGGTTATATTGATCTGATAAGAGAAAAAGTCCCTGTCGTGGTAGATGTGGAATAAGTCTGGAAGTAGAGACACAAACATTATCACCTAGCTATCATTTAAGTGTGTTAATGGAGCAGCTGGATTTTGCTTACTCGTGTTGACAGCTCTCTCGCCTTCCCGCTTGCCTCTTTCCACCCGTGCTTGTTCTCGTTTTAGAGCATTTGCCTTGGCTATGATATTTCTCATGGAGTATTTCTTCTCAGGCTCTCGTTTGTCGTTGACAGCAGAGACCTCGAACCAGTCATAGTGGACAATGTGCACATGCTTGCCTCGCCTCAATGCCTCTTTGACTGTGTAAGCTGTTAGCTAAAGGCGCTTTGGAGAAGAGGGTATGTGATTCTTTTCACAAATGGCCGGAAAAGCCCTGATTAAAGTTCTTTAGAGGTACGAACCTCTAGGAACTCTTTGGTTGAATTGCTCACGAGTGCAAAGCAGATGTGTTACATTCTCCCCAAAGTCTTCTGTGAACACCCCCCTACGCAGTTTAATCCACTTTTGCAGGTTTTCCACTGATGACTGGCCTGGAAGTGGACCAGCAGTAGAAATGACACGGTTCGCAAATATTGGGCGAGGCATTACACTGAATTCGTATGGAAGCTGGTTGATGTGAATGTGATAGAGTACGCACGAATGTAGTATTCTGGATTATGGAGCAATTAGAGTATATCAAAGAGATCTTGCAATTAGAGTGACATGAGAAGAGAGCAGTAAAATAACAAAGTAGGTAGAATTAATGAGGATTGGTCGCTCAGGCAAGAGAAGCTGCAAAGAGATGTTGAGCAAACCCCTAGAGATCATGAGGAGAAAGGTTGGTGTGGTCTATAATGCTGTTTAAAGGCACTGCACGGCACTGTCAACCCAACCACAGGCACTTGAGCGGCAACGAAAAGCCTTCAGATGGCAACTGAGTCAAATATAGACAGGCGTCAATCCGAGCGACCATGGGCTCGTTTTTGCTATAGCTAACATACCATTTACACAATATCCGTCTTGCATTTCATCAATTTGCTCTTATAACACAACCGACGAGCCAAGCTCCATAATTGCTACTTTTCACCTAATATCTTTTGCAGCTTCAACAAATGCAGCAATCTTTGCCAAACTCTGCTTTCCATCTTCCTCAACTCCGCTGCTCACATCGACTCCGATGACTCGGCTGCTGAGCTCCCCCAATGCGTTCACAACCTCGGCCACGTTGTCCGGATTCAATCCTCCCGCGAGGAAAATCTTGAGCTCTGGGTCTTTCTCCAAAATCTCCTTGACTTTGGATACATCCAACAGCTTACCAGATCCAGATCCAGAATCAAGCAGCGGCACCGTGTGGTACCCTCGCAGCGCTAGGCCAACATGATCTGGCTTGAAGGAGCGCACAACAGGCACGGGGATGAGATTAGCCCACTCAATGGGTTCATCGCCATGTAGCTGAACCAGATCTAGATTGTAGAGCTTCTGCTTCTCCAGCACTTCACTGAGAGGTTGGTTCTGGAATATGCCCACCAAACGGGTCTGATGAGATTCGAGCCTTCCGGCAGCAGCTGCAAAGAAGTCTGTGGCAGCATTGGCGGCAATGGTGGGCTCACCTCTGGGTTCCAAGGCGCCGGTTTGTGAATGAATAGCTTCTGATATGGCAAGTGCGGTTTCGTGTGATACGCAACGCTTTGTGCCAGGTACCAAGATCATCCCAACAAAGTCAGCCTTTGACTTTATCGCTTCTAGCGCAGCCTCGGCACTGCGTGTGCCGCATACTTTAACATAGAGCTGTTTGGGTGGCTCCGTGCGAGACGGTGGTTTTGTGCCAGCACACAGCTCGCTGATGAACGTGCTTGCATCTGGCGCTCGCATGATGGCTTCGCCCACTAGCACAGCGTTGATGCCGTCGGTCTTACACTCCAGAACGTCCTGATATGAGTTGATGCCACTTAAGGCGCAAATAATGACGTTTTCCGGAACCATGCTGCGCAGCCGGCTTGTTGTCTTCATATCAACTTCAAAGCTTTCTAGGTTACGATTGTTCACTCCGATAGCTTTGGAACCCAGCTTCAATGCAGTTGTCATCTCTTCGGCGGTTTGAACCTCGACTAAAGGTTCCATTCCAAGTGACACTGAGTATTTGTATAATCGCTCTAGCAATTCAATATCGAGCATTTTGACAATGAGTAAAACAGTGTCTGCTCCCGCCAGCCTAGCTTCCATAATCTGATACTCGTCAAAAATGAACTCTTTGCGTAGAATCGCTGGCCGATTGGGCATGCCATTCAATACTTGACGAACAGCCCGCAGGTCCTCGATGCTCCCTTTGAACCACTCAGGCTCTGTGAGGACCGAAATGACACTTGCGCCTGCCAAAGCGTATTTCCGGGCTTGAACTGGGGCAGAAATATCCAACGCAAAGATTCCTTTGGAGGGTGAGCCTCGTTTGATCTCTGCCATCAAAGAAACATCAAATGGCGTTTGTCGCAGCCGGTTGATAAAAGGAACTAATGGAGGAGCTGCGTTGAGGTCATAAGCGGCTTGGAGATCTGACATCCTCTGTGACGGTATCTCTTTTTGAATATCAACAGCGGCCTTTCGATTGGCATATATCGTTTGCAGAATGTTGTTCTTTTTCGGCCGGGCAGGTACTGAATCTGACTCCTTAACACTCGCCTTCTGCAGTTGCGCATTCTCTTCCCAGGTGCCACCCTGCATGTGAAGAAAGTTCTTGATCATAGTTCGACCATGAGCTGTGAGAATGCTCTCCGGATGAAATTGGACGCCTTCAACGACCAGTTTCTTATGGCGAACACCTTGAATGATGCCGGGGGAGCCATCGTCCTTCGCGATCCAAGATGAGACCTCAAGGACTTCTGGCAATGTCATATGCGTCCCTGCCAGTGAATGGTATCTAGTTACGGGCAGACCTTGGTTAAGGCCGGCAAAGACCCCCTTGGAATCGTGGGTCAAGGGTGATGTCTTGCCGTGCAGCCACTCGCCTGCCGAGCTGACCTCCCCACCGTATACATCAAACATGCATTGCCTAAGATGCATAAGCCGCGAACATTCAACTTTGAGCCAAAAAAACCAAAAAAAAACCTACAAGCCCATGCAAACGCCCAAGACAGGGATCTTGCCAGCAAAGTGCCGGATGACATCTCGACTGATGCCAGAGTCCGTGGTGGGGTGGCCGGGGCCGGGACTGATGATGACTTGGGTTGGGTTCTTTTTGATCAGCTCTTCCAAGGTAATCTTGTCATTGCGGAAGACATGGACCGTGGCGCCCTCCAGAACCAGGTATTGGTAGATATTCCAGGTGAAGGAATCGTAGTTGTCGATCAGGATGAGATTGGACGCCGTTGGGACCGGGGGTGACGGCTCCGGCTGGTGAGGGGAATGGTCAACGATATCCGGAGTTGGCATTGTGCAGGAAGACTAGCCACTAGGCAAAAAATTGGAACAAATTTAAAGGCGCTGGTCAGCAACTCTAGAAAACGATGACAACGGAAGACGCTGCTTTGAAAGAGGGGAGATTTCAATCACAGACGACTTGATTCTAGAACCATGAGTCAAAAGCCGTGGTCGGCAGCGACTGCATATTGCCCTGAGTAAGCCAGTGTGCGATGGTGAATATAGAAACTGTGCAGACAATAGGAACACACAGCGTTTGGAACAGTGCGAATAGCAACAAACGACCCCGATAAGCCTCCGGCCCACCCTCGCTGGGGAGGTCGTTGACTTACGCTGAATTACGTTGTCGGCTCAACTTCGGGTTCCTGGCCGGGGAGCTGCCAAAAAGTTGACCCTGCAGCAGGAGCAGGAGAGCTACTCAACCAGCGCCGAAAGGTTCGTGTTGCAGCGCGTCAATCCCCACGACTTTCAAACCATCAACACTTCAAGGTGATGCATCGCCTGCCACTGCCACCTTACTGACGCTCGTGGCAATGGCGCCGGTGTCCGACCACACTTATTTCCCCTCTCTGGCGGAGTGCCTCACTGGGGAGAGGGTGCTTCTGTATGTTTTGGCTGGGCCTGATGCACCGCAAAACGAGCTATGCGACTGACACTGCAGGTAGATCTTGGAAGCTTGTCGCCACAGCACTTTCGGACAGCTCCGGCCACCGCCAGAAGAATGCCGCGATTGTTAGTTTTCTCGACGACGACTATGTACGGGGACTCTTGAAAGCGCCGTCGACCGCTTTTCCGCCACCCAACGATGCCGCAAGGAAGGAATATGAGAGCAAGACGGCCCCAATCAACGTTACAACGGCGTCTACTGAACGATTTGACATCAAGCAAATCAAGGAGGATGCGGAATGGCTGGGCAAGAATGCCAAAATCAACCTCGTAGCCGCTCTGCGGGTGGTCATGGTTGAGTACCAGTCGCGTGCATCACGACATCTCATGGGCCCGTTGTCAACTCAGGACGCTGCAAATTTGCAGGAGGCTGCGGGTCTCCAAAATGGCGAAGGAACGGCTTTTCTTTCCGACTTAGGCGCGGCGACTGCTCTGGATGACGACGAGATCCATGCTGAGTTCGCCCAGCCAAAGTCGAGAAAACGACGCCTGTTTGACACATTGTTGACAGAACGCCGCTGCTTCATGATGGCTGCAGAATATTCCAGCTCCATCAAGTTATATGGACGCATACCAATATTGGCGCCAGGGGCAACTGAATTGGCTGAGCTCTACAAACTGCTACCGGCTCCACAGACCCGAGATGAAAGCGAAGCAATGCTCCCGGCTTATCTGCATGTTGTGACGGACTGTATGGGTCGAATAGAGACTGGATTGAAGTCAGCTACAGACGAGAGCTTGCTGCTTACTGATGAAGTAGAGATTGATTGGCTGAGAACGCTTTTGAATGAGGCTGTCCATGCCCTCTCGGTTGTTTTCCAGGTGGCTGACAGTTTTGGCAATGACTTCCCCCCCTCAGCAGCCGTAAACCAGTGGTTCTCCCTAATGGAAGCCTATGCCTTTTTCAGTTTCATTCAACCTGTTGGTATCCCCACAAACTTCACAAATAGCACGCGCCTTGCTGACTGAGCCACTAGATTCACGAGCGGGTGACGGAGTTGATTCTCCCTCTCCAAACTCTCTCTGCCGCGATATCTATAGCACTTCTCAAACCCTACCGAGCTTTAACATACTTGGCTGATAGAGAAGAGGATCCAACGAAAGCGGACGATTCATACGATTCATATTTACTCATCTCAGATGTACTTGAACAAGTTCACAAGACTATAATCGATGCAGCTAGTGTCGATTCGGAGAGCGCTTGCCCTGTTATTTTCACTTGGACTTTTATCTTGCACCGTCTGAATGTCTCTTATCAAAACAGAACAGAAAAAAGAGACAACCTTTTGCAGCAGAAAGCCCGAGAGAATTTCGAGACGGCAGGTGCTATTCGTCCAGCAGCTGGACGACGCAACTCTGCCGGCAGCATCTTCTCCATTGAGTCATCTAAATTCGACAACTTCCTGGAGAGTTCATCGCCCCCAAGAGACATGCAAGTTGTAGAGCAACTCGCTGCAGGAGTAACAATTCATGGCAAAGTATTCGAGGTCATGTCAAGAATGGCAGAGTCCCTCGGCCCTTCACTCAATGGTAGCATGACACCTTTGGTTAGCTCTCGAATTCGGGTAGTTTTCTTGGAGCTTCTCAAAGTTTCTTACCCAGTAGTTGGGTATCAATCAGAACCAGTTTCTTGCCTGCTCTCACTTCTTTCTCCTGGTCAAGGCTACTGGGATTTAACCCCCAACGACAACCTCTCTCCCCTGCAGCACATTGTTTCAACTACGATACACGATGATTATGCCATGGACTTCTACTTCCAGCAAGCACTCAATCGGTACCCATACGAATTCCTCCCTTTCATCACTATGTGCCGTACTCTCTGCACTGCAGCAATGATTCAAGATGATGAAAGGTCGGACCTGATCTTTGATCTTTTGCGCAAAACACCTACCCTGACTTTGCATTTTCCTCACGGATTTCTGGGCTTTGATCTGGTACAGGAGGAAGAAAATACCAACTCATTCTGCCTCACAGAAGAGATTTCGTTGATTTCTCTGTCGTCCTCATGGAGCCGGAGGTTGATTGAAGATGACGCATACCGGATACCTGCTGGCACGTATGGGCGTTTCATCACAGATACGGGTGGTGTAGTAATGGTGGAGTACGAGCATTCGACTCTTTCATTGCTAGGTCGCCGACTCGAAATCAATCTTGCCAAGGAAGGCTACCGATCTGAGTTGGGAATGCTACAGCCCGATGAAATAGCCGAGGCCATCTTACTCTTGGCCACATTACTTCGGGTGGAGCAGCACAAAATGGCTAAAGAAAGTGGTAGCAGTAACGCATTGGTGCTCAAGGACAACGATTTATTGTCTGAGATAAGCAGACACATCAGTGGTGGCAAAGATATTGTCACTGTTGTTTGCGAGACAATGGATTATTACATGCAAGATGAGCTAGCTATGAGCGAGGATGCTGCTGTCAATGTTTTGAGTGCGTGTATCAAGTTCCTACATGCCATATTACCAGTCCAGCCCAGTCGGGTGTGGTCATACTTAGCCCGAGGTGAACTGCTGAATTCGGAGTCAAGAGCAGGAAAATTGACCAAGATAACCGGTAGTCTGGACTTGGTCTCAGAAAGATTCGAATTTTTGACCACCTCATTATCGCTATTCTCGGGCCTCATCGATACAGCAATGTCATCGGCAGTTCAGCGCCGCGTGGGAAACAAAATGGCCAACAGGCAGCAAGCAGAATCAAACCCTTGGCTGGGAACGGCCGACAAGGTGCTGTCTCAGGTCGGGTTCTCGATTGCCCAAACGTCCGTGGACATCTTTGAAAACACTTCTACCTGGAGATTTGAATCTGAGGCCAGCCGGACCCTTTTGCTCCAGCATGTGGTACCAATCCTGAACAAGATAATCACTCATACCTACAGCATGGGAGGCCCTTCCGCCTCAGATAGTTTGACATCCTGTCTCCAGCCAGCGGCTTCCTACATCATCGACTGCTTTGTTTCACCATCAACTGGAAGCTTACGCTTCCAACCTTTGCTATCTTCTTTCATCTCCGCCTTCATGTCAACTGGCTCTACGATCTATTCAGCTCGCACACAGTTGGTTCGACGCCAAGTCACTTCGGTTCTTGAATTCTCAACGACCTTGTTGCGAGTTGCAAATTATCTGGAACGACCATCGAATTCTGTCGAGACATATTTTTTCAAGAGCTCCACGTTGCTAGTGCGACTTTGTGCCGCATCAGATCACTTCCGTGCCCCAGCCTTGTGGTTGTTAGAGGCACTAGTTGTTAATGCTGGCCAATCCACGAGCGAACCTCCTTCGCTCCTCGGATACCTTGGGCCGTCGATTTCGAAGTCTTTCCTGCAGCTTCTCTCTAATATTGGACAACCTTATCTTTTGACACATGAGGTGAAGACGACTTGGAAGTTCTTTTCTTCTATATTGAGAAATCGGCAGCAGTGGATGTCCAACTGTCTCTTGACAGGGCAGACCCCCCGAGAGGCTATGAAGAAAGAATCCAAGAATGAATTATCCGCAGACTCAGTTTTCGCTACTGCACTTGCTAAGCTAAAGGTGCTGAATGAGCTGAATCCTGAAGAAGCGCTGGTGATTTTAGACTTTGTTGCTTCTGCGCAAAATTATTGGCCATGGACGGTGTTTACACTTCAAAAGGACACTGCTTATCTAGATGGTTTGCGAGCATACGTTCGCAAATTGAGACCTGCTCACGCTACAGCCAAATCAGATGCCGTTCGCGCAAGCAGCGAAGCTAGAATTGCTGCCTACATTGCCGAGACTTTTGCTATGCAACTATACCACTCGCGACATCTTGGAAATGCCGACGCTCTGGCAAAAGGTCTGGTTAGTGATCTTGACTATTACTTGCGCGATGGTGTCGAAGTTGCGGGTTACAACAAATCTTTGCACAACAACTTTGCCAAGAATTTTTCCAGCAAATATTCTGGATGCTCACTGGATAACTTCAAAAGAACAATGCTCCAGCCGAGAGATTTGGGCGAGAAATACTACTATGACTTGGATCGTGCCGATGAAATGCTCAGTTTCGATCCTGGCTGGTTCGGACGGAAAGCCAATGGCTTCCAGAATGAAATGAAGCTTGCCAATGCTAACCTGTCGCTTGTCGAAGCACAAATCGTAAGCATTGTCTGAAGCTTGAAACCCTATTACCTATTTTGCTAACTATCCTATAGGCTCTTTTCCATGCTTGGGAGTTCCTGCTGTTGGAGCTTAGCACTTGTCTTCCAGGCAATGACACTGCCAGCACCCAGATGATGCAAGTCACTCAGCAGTGTCTGAACGCCAACCAGGGGGTTCCTGGCCCAGAAAGTATCTTTTTGAAGATTGTAGATGCAAGGGCTAATCTCGCTCTTGTCCTGGTGCAACGACTGGTAAAGTCCTCACTGGCGGTGAAAGATATCAACCATCTGCTAGGAACCTTGGTCGGCACCATCAACGGTGTTGAAGAGCCTTTCGCAAGCGACTCCATCAAATACTATCGAACTCTGCTGAAATCGCTATTTGTGACACTACGTGCCTATCAGATCAGCGAAACCAAGCTGACCAAGTCGGTGGCGGGTTCCCAAGTCGACCTTGGGGGGTCAAGCGTCACCGTCACACAAACCATACTCAATGTGCTTGACCATGTAGTTGGTCGGGGATTCAGGTCTCTTGTCAGCCTTGTACACGACAAAGACGCCGATATCTTTCCGGAGGATTTGGCGCTTTTGACTGCTATTATGCAGGCCTGTTTGAGTTTGCCTAATATCGACCAATCGCAATCGCAAATTTTGAATATCATGGCCTCGCACGATGCGACACATGCTGCCACATCTCTATTCTCATGGGCAGACCAGCTAGCCGATCAGGGCGACCCAGTATATGGTGAACTCAGTATTCTCTTTTTGCTTGAGCTTTCAACACTCCCATTATTGGCGGAGCAGTTAGCATGTGATGGAGTTCTAAGCAGCATCCTTTCAGCCAAGCTTGTGAAGTTTATGCTCAAATCTAATCTCTCGCCTTACGCGGATGCACCAATTGCGCAGCGTTGCTATGGAATATGGGTCAAGGGTCTGTTGCCGTTGATGCTAAACTTGCTTACTTCTCTTGGTGGTACTCTGGGCCATGAAATCATCTACGTGCTCAACCAGTTTCCTCACGTGTTGCGCGCCAGCGTTGATCGATTCGAGCCACCAGGGGCGAGTCGCACGAAAGAGAAGTCCAGCCCACAATATCTGACATTGCTTGCGACATCCGAGGTTCACTCCTTGGCCTTGCTGACGAGGGTTCTTGGAGCAATGCGAGCGAATAATAGCCGAGACCTTCCTGCTGTTGACTGGGATGCAACTGCTCTTCTTGAACATGTTGAGTACTGGCTCTCTAGTCGACGACTTCTCAAAGACAGATTGCTTCCATTGGGCCAGCGGGAGATTGAATGGAAAGGCAGGAAACTTCCATCGAACGGCCCTGGGGATAGTGAGAACCTGCTGGAGGAGAAGGTCATAGCTCAGCTTGAGACAGTTAGGGATGTGCTGAGTGAAGAGTTTGAAGGGTAATAAGTGGTACGATTGGATTGGAAGGGTGTTCTGTATGTTATAGACAGGAATCAAGAGAGCGAGCAGACAATGGATGGATGTATCAGGCAATAGGCGTTGGAAACTGGGCCACTGTATGGCTTGACTTGTAAATACAATAAATAGGATCTGTTCCGGGCAAGTTTGGGAAAGAGAGGGATGCATGATAAAGCATCAACACTAGCTAAATGGTTAAGAATAATTCTCATTAAGCAAAAGTCGACATCTTAGTAACCAATGCTCACAATCAACCTCCTCTTCGAACACGAAGACGGATACTATTTTGAAGTGGGAAAACTGTCTTATATTCGTCTGCATTCATTCCTCTATAATCCATCATGGTGGTACAACAACTCGGAGTAAATTTCGGAGATGGCTTCTATGCCTATCTGCGCCTTCGAGAGTGATTTGTTTTTCATAGCCTCCAAACAAATACGAGCCCGTGTCTGCATCCACCTGCCATCTATATCATACAATATCTCGAAAAAAGAGTTGCGTGGTCATTCGGATCAAACCCAGGAAAAATAGAAGACCAAATTAAATAAGGGGCAAAGAATCATGCGTGTGGATTCCTGCCGAGAGAGGGGGGCAACGTCCCGGAAGAAGCTTCTTTTCGGTTTGGTCGATGTGTTTCATGTACTCTATTTTGTTTTTATTTGTTCTGCATCTGTTGGCTGAGCTGGGCATTGTGCTCCTGGAAGCGCTCGCTGACGCGCTGCTGCGTCGCCATCCACTTGAGCACGCAGCGGTTGAGGCAGCCGGTCTCGCGGGTGGCTAGGGATTTAGAGGTAAAGTCATCGACGCAGGAAGTGAAGCAATGCTCGACAAGGCCTCCGAAAGCCTAAAAGCAAACACTTTGGTTAGACGAACCCTTGTCGCACGAGGGGATTTGCAGGATAATCCACATACGCCGACAAACTCCTTGACCTGGCGCTTCTGCATGCGCTGCTCCAGCTGGCGCTGCTCGGCAGTCGTTAACCTTTAAAGAAAGAGCACCATGTTAGCATAAAGAATATTCCAATTGCACCAGTATCTGAGGGGTGAAGTGGGGGAGAGAGGCAGCAAAAGAAAGGGGTGCGTACATGTCCATGCTGGCGAGTTTTGGGGATGTGACTGAAATGGATGATATAGATGAGGTCGATTGATCGATGGTAGCTAAGGGGGGGTCAAATGGCGGATGGGCGTTGAGTGATGCTATGAAATTTTGGCAATGCGACCAGATCGATAAGGCAGCTTGGGGGAGGATGGTTCGGCCAGCCTATCGGTTATCAGCGGGGCCGGGCCGCATTATCATTGTTGCAGCAACTGGGAGTTGGGTGGAAACTGCTTTCATTATCCAATCATAGGATACTCTCAGGCCATTATCGTATAGAGAATAACTTGGATATTCTACACCCTTCAAGGGTCGACGAAAGCAGTGCTATAATTTAGTATACTATGCTGGTAACCAGTATGAATTTCTAGAGATTATTCAAATTGGTAACATTACTGGGCGATTCTCGGTATGGTTGTTCCTGTTCAATGTGGGGCAAGTCAACTGTCGTCCGTCCTCTGTGATCCTTGATAAACCGTACATATCTATGTATGTGCAACCACATTAGCAAAGCGGCCACGACCTCAATTTTCATTCGTTGCTAGAGATATTATGTATTGTAAGCCTCAAAAGTAGGCGACAACCACATGTCCTGGTGTAACAAAATATTCCATGCTCCGTAGGCAGGGTCAGTGCACATCAACTTCAGTTGGCAATTTGGCACGTGGTTAGCAAGAGATGGGATCACACACTCGGTAAGCCACTGACGCAAGGGTGGCAAAGAGCTGGAATGCAGGTATGGATCAAATTGGCTCCAGACGCGCAACAACGACCATGTCATGTTTATATTTATATCATTGGGACTAGGAGTCGGGGCTGCTGGGTTATGCATGGTATGCTCGTGGCCAAGTCAGTGCCCGAATTCATGAAGCTTAGTTGTCGATCTTTAGTGAGGGGGGCCCTCTGCACATTATCATTTGCCGGCGCGATGGCATAAATCCAAATGGAGATAATCATGCAATATCTGAAAATGGTACTCTGCAATGCGGCTACGGACGCGGGAGATGCCTTCTAAGGAATCAATGCTTCCTGTGTTGCTTGATGCCATTTTTGAAGCTGCTCCCACCCACAGCGTGGCACTGTGGCTTATAATTAGCCCTCCAGTGATGGGATATGAGTTTTGATAATCGAAAGTAGTCATACCACGAATCTCGTCAAATACATATTCTGAAGGTGAAAACAATTTGTTACTATTGGCAACAGGCCTTGTTTAACTACTGGGCGAAGTTATGGTTCGCCCGTGCAGTGCTGAAGCACCTTTATCTAATGTCTATTATTTGTTTCCTTGGGCAGAGGTCGCTAGTCACCAAGAGCGACAAGTGGCTTGTTGTGAGCTAGAATGGAAGTCAACTAGTAATAGTGATACAATGCCCATTGTAGCCCTGTAGCTCTGTACAATTTGGCTCCCTATAATTAGGCACTAACCTTCCAACAGGGTCGGAAAAAAACACCGCCCGCCGATGTGACACTCCCTAACTTTATAAGAGGGCCTGAAGAATTGCTTTCTAGATATTTCCAGAGTTAATTTAAGATTTGTAGAGATTTGTAGAGATTTGTAGAGATTTGTAGAGATTTGTAGAGATTTGTAGAGATTTGTAGAGATTTGTAGAGATTTGTAGAGATTTGTAGAGATTTGTAGAGATTTCTAATTGATTTTAGAAATAGATAGATATTCAAATTTCATTGGAATAAAATCTCTTAGGGTGGTCCCGGCTGTGTTTTTTTACATTCTGTTGCCTTCTTACCAAGTACATATGCCCATGTGTTTAAGCTACGAGTAGTAATTAGCTGCAGAAACGCCACTGTGAGGCGTCGGTCCCCAAAGTCAGTTTACGGGCGACGAACATGGCGTTAGGTATTTACCTCTTCAACAAGGCTGATCCACGCTTTTAATGCTTGCTTCCTCTGGTGATGCCCTGACAACTACTAGGATACCCCATCGTCCCGCTTCCAAGTTTCGCCGTGGGAGTTCCATACTTGGCTGTTGTCCCTGTGGTTACTGAGTTGTGACATCAGCCTGGGCAGACTAACAATAAATACACCTGTAGTATCTGCCTACCTGCCCACTACGTAGGTACTGCCCCAACAAGAGACCCGGCAGAGACACATCTCGAGACACCTCCAAAGCAGGGATCACATCCTTGTCGCTCCTAGCCCAAACCACCAAGACCCGGCCGCCGATCGCCCATAAGTTAGAACCAAACGCCAGCCCAGTCTGGTTTGCTGACAATCGCTGGCCTGCCCTGCCGATTCCCCTCCTCGTCCGCCGCCGACCGTGCACCGCCTCGCTCGCCCCCCCGGGCATCCAAGACGCCCAGACATACATCCGTCTCCAAACCAGGTCATTCATAACTCCAGGCTCATCCAAGTTCCGTCCAATCCTCGACTCCCTCCCCTCGCTGCTCCCTCGCCAGCTCCCCGCTGCCGCACTGCTCCAGCCACTAATTAGACAATAGGTAGGTACAGTACCTAGCCTGGAAGAGCCTGTGGATGATGCATGGAAAGCCCTGCAACCAACCCTGCTCTACAGAAGCTCCCTCTCTGTGGTACCTCCCTCAGTACCTTACTTACAAGCGACAGTGGCCATAATTACAGACGGACAGGAGTACCGGTACCTCTAGAGAGAGGTATCGAGTGGTGATATCTTCTGTACCAAGACACTTGACCTGTTCGTTCTGCGACCACTGCCCACAACAACAACAACAGCACTGGAGATCACCGCACAGCTACAACCTTCCCCCCAGTCTGCCTGCTCACCAGTAGAAGCCTCTGCTAGCAAGCCCCATTGGCAGGCATCGGCCGCCTACCCACGGAGGTATTCCGTACCCACTCCTCCAAACTCAAGGTGCCAGACAGCCACCTACACCACCACAGGTCCACCACCTAATTACACCACCACTCACCACCGCTCACCACGACCACTCGCCCCGTCGCCGTGCCTCCATTCCGACCTCCCTCTCGCTGCTTGCCGCCCGCCACAGTCGCTTCCCCATGCCTATGAGCTATCCGAGCGGTTTCTGGATGCTACAGAAATTAGGCGTTCACTCTTCTGCGTCCGCCGCGCCGACATCGTTGCACAGCTAGCTCCAACAACCTCGCACACGAGAGCCAAAGTGCATCCATCACCTCCATCGCGACCTCTGCCGACCGCGCAAACACCTCGCCCACGTGCCTCCACGCCTGTTCGTCGACTACCGAGCCGATACGTACCAGCGTTGCCTCTCGCTTGTTCTTGATTTACTCGCCTGCCGTCCAGGAATTCGTCTCCCCTCATCGCGACCGCACGGTGTCGAGTTGGGGGATCCTAAGCCAGCCCGTCGACTGGACCGACTGGGCTGTACCTGTGTCTTCGCTCTAACCTGTCGCGGTATTCACATTGTTCAACATGACTTCCGGGAACCCAAACACGTACCAGGGCAGCCCGCTGTCCCATCCTACGCCGCCAGCTTCCACGCCCGCCTCACCTCCGAGCAAACGTGATTTGAAATCTTGGTGGAAGAACTTCAAGCTTCCTTCCAAGCACCAAGAAACGCCGGGTACGTACCCCTCTCGCGAGCTCCCTCATCCCACCCATTGTCTATTCTCATGTTTTGCGCCCCATCCAACTGCGAGTTGCTAGCATGTTAGTTCTAGTCGCTAGTATGTGGATGCGAAGCGCATAAATGCGAGGAAATGTGTGTATGTAATGAGGCCGTGGATCACCTCTATCATTTGTGTAAAGAGTTGATACGTCAAATGATGTGATCATGGCGTTTTGTAGCCTACTTACTTGGCTTCACTGTTTCAACTGTTCTTCATTTACATTATCGCACTCTGAAGACGTTGAGGGGCTGGTTGCTATAGCCTCACCTCACCTGTTTTATACATTGACTAACTTGATCTCTGCAGAACATCGTGGTCCAGGCATCTTTGGAATTCCACTTCGACAGAGCATCACATACGCAAACGTAGCTATATCGCTTGTTGACGAGAATGGCGAGAGCTATATCTATGGATATGTACCTATTGTTGTTGCGAAATGCGGTGTTTTTCTCAAGGAAAAAGGTATGTCAGCCTTGACATTCTGTTTGGATAGAATTTTAGATGTTTTGCATGGTAGCTAACACGACACTGTAGCCACGGGCATTGAGGGCATCTTCCGATTGAGTGGATCCGAAAAGCGGATCAAAGAGCTCAAGATACTATTTGATTCTCCAGATCGGTATGGAAAGGGACTCGTCTGGGACGGATACACAGTTCACGACGCCGCCAATGTGCTTCGACGATATCTGAACGACTTGCCTGAACCAGTCGTGCCTCTAGACTTGTATGAAAAATTCCGGGATCCACTCCGTGGAGCAACCAAACAGGCCGTGGGCGACGCCGAAGGACCGCAATTTGTGGATAATTTTGATGAAAAGGGTGCCATTGAGAAGTACCAAAGGCTAATCACAGAGCTTCCTCCGCTTAACAAGCAACTTCTTTTGTACATCTTGGATCTTCTTGCTGTATTCGCCGCAAAGTCAGACGAGAACCGCATGAACTCCCAGAATCTTGCCGCAATCTTCCAGCCTGGTATGCTGTCACATCCAGCTCATGCCATGGCGCCTGAAGAATATCGGTTAAATCAATGTGTCATCATCTTCCTCATTGAGAACCAGGACCACTTCCTCATCGGCATGCAAGGCACAGCTGCGGATGAGATAACCATGAAAGAAGTGGCATCGGGGACCCCCAACGGCCCACTGACGCCGAATCCCAATAGACAATCGGGCTTAGGCAGGACGGCTTCCAACGCAAGCGCTGGTGCCGATAGCGTACGAAGAGAAGGTAAAATTAGGAGAAATCGCTCTGTCTCTTCGAAACATTCGAAGAATGATGGCACTGTTACTCCGAGTAGCCCAGCCCCAGCAACAACCCCAACGTCAGGACTAGGCAGAAGCAACACACTGCCAGCAAAAAGATCCCCAGCACTGGTAGGGGGCAAATTCAAGAAGCACGGAGAATCCGGTCATGCGCAAAGGTCTCCAGCCTTGGAGCCGTTAACACAGGCACACCCGTTTGAAGAAGACGGGTATCAGCAAGAAGCGCCAAGTCCTTCCCCAGCAGTTATTGACAGAAGCATACTGGTCCCGGAATCAGATGCAGCTACCCATCGCAGCCAAGAAAAGCACCTGGCTGTTCCAGTTCCACAAGAGGCGTCGACTCCATCGAAAGAACGAAATCTGCAAGGCTTTTTCCAGCGATCGCCCGCTGACGGCAACGATCGGCGGCAGCCAAACAAGCTGAGGAAGAAGAAGATTCCAGGCAGTGTCAACATAAGTGCCCAGAGCTCTACTGCGTCGTTACCACACTCCTATTCCAATGCTCCATCACCAGCTCTAGAAGCCCCAAATCCCATGGAGTCCACATCGCAAACCATGCCACAGCCCCTTCCTGAGCCCATCCCAGAAACTGCAGTGCTTAACACAGACTCTCCGAGACAAATATCAGTGCAAACGACTGAGATGGAGAAACCACTGCCGCACTCGGACGAACATCAATCACCAGCGCCCCCTGTGGTGCAGCAGAACAGCAGTGCGCCAGTCGATGCCACCCACCGAATATTCCAGACTTTAGGCAACAACAGCTTGCACCCTAGCGATATTTCAAAGGGGAAGAAATCTCCACCCACATCGCTGCATTCATCCTTCAATGAGGGATCAGATCTAGACCAAGTTTTGGAGGAACTTCCCGCACCAGTGCCAGTTAATAGCAACACGGAAAAGGAAAAGAAAAGCCGCTGGAGGCTATCCCGGAATAAAAAGGAAGATTACAGTGGCCTCTCTGGTAGCCCTCGAGCAACACCGCCACATTTTCAGATTGGCTCCAATATGAATGCTGACATCAGCACAACCTCAATTGGAAGTGCTCTCAATAAATCTCGCAACGAAAGCATTACGGCCGAAAGCTCTGATCATCAAGCTATCATCGGTGACCGCCGATCAAGCCACGACGGTGGTAGAGACAATGGTAGAGATGACCCCAAGGGTCCAATCGGCTGGATTAAAAGCAAGTATCGGGAAGCAAAGGAGACCGCTGAACAACGGCGGAACAAATCGCCACCGGCAGACCACCGCCTTGGTACTAGCATAAGTTCTCGAGGGAAGAGCTTGGATTTGAGACGTGATCACAGAGATGAAGAGAAATCGACGCCGAAAGATTCGTCAAAGGAGAGTCTGAAAGAGGTACACAAAAACGCATCTCAAGAGGTTCTGAAGGAAGGCCCCAATGAGCCACCTCATCAGGCTGTCAGAGATGCTCGAAATCAGACTGTACGGGAGGTTCCACCAGAGGATCCAGTAGAGGTGTTATCAGAGGCCCCTAAAGCAATGCCGCAGGAGGTTCCGCCAACCACAGCAGACGTCCCAGGGGACGGTGTGGATGCATTGCAAGTGGTTCCAAAGGAGCCTCCTAAATTCCAGGAGATCATGGAGACACCCACCCTATCACAGACGACAGAGTTCATGGCACCGCCATTACCCGAGGCACAACAACCACCAGCGCCCCTTCCTCATGATATGACTCCAATTCCGACGTCAATTGCGGTAGAGCAGAGCCAATTGCCGCAACAACAGCAACAACAGCAACCACAGCAATCTTGAAATTGGGATAAAGTTGTGGGTATTCTATGTTCAAACTGACCTGGGTAGAGAAGGGAAAGCATGATTTGTTTATTCTTTTATTTTGTCATGATCTTGCCTGTTTCCATGCGTGGAGAAGAAATTTCCAAAAAAGTTAAGCGTCGTTGTTCTGGGGCTGGGGGGTTGGGAAGAACTGGGAATCTTAAGGGGATGTGATTTTATGTGCCTGTGTAGTAATGTGGGAAGTGGGAACAGAAAAGAAAGCCCCACCCGAACAGAAAGATGGTCTCTCCATGTTTCTTTTTCTTCTTGTTGGATCCGGAGCGGCTGCGTATTTACGGGTGCCTCTTGACTCTCTGCATTTTGAAGGTTTTAACAGGAATGCCAATGGAAGCATGCTAACTGCATGTCGACAGCCGAGGAGATATTACAGCCTATATGTATACTATACAAATACCCCTATTTATGCCAACCGATCTCCTTTTGAAGAGATCTTTACTGAGTCCTTAGATTTTGCTCGCTGGCAGTCCATTTTCATATACACCCGTGTCCCAGACGATCATTTGACCCTCCCTTCTCCAATCCTCATTGAAGAAGCCGTTGAAGCCGGCCCAGACACGACGCAGATTCATTTTTAGAGCTTTACCCTCAGGCGTTTTGAGAAAATCATACAGCCACAGCTCGATTCCATCGAAACCGACAATGTAGCGGGGGAGGGTTTTGGCATGTGGACTACTAGCGGCAAACAACTCCCGGCCTAAGAAAGTGCTGGGGCTGTCGTAGAAGCGGTCGGCCTCGTCTCGGTAGTTTTCGCGCTCAGGAGAATTCGGCTGCGTGTGCAGCGGTGGCTCACAGGTCAAGGCATAGGCGGAAAGACCTGGGTAGACGAGGTGTGAGCGCCAGGGGGTTGTGTGGCAGGGCATGAGGAACAGAGCAAAGAGCTCGTCGGGACTGTGTTTGGTGGCTTCAAGCCCTAGAGTAGGGTCACGGAAATGAGAGACGTGAGCGAGCTGCACTGCGGCTGGGTTGATGCGTTCGTATTCGTGGCGAAGGAAGTCAAGCACGGTTAAAGGCGCTGGCTGGTGGAGATAGGAGAGGAAGCCGGCGAGGATGATATTGATACCTACAGCTGTGAAGATGCGTGGTTTGCTCCAGCGGCGAGGAGCAGTTTTTGTACCTGGAGATAACTTCCGTGGACTCGGGGTTGTGTAGAATGAAGCTGCAAGTGGCGCGGCTAGGACGTTAAGAATCGGTAGTAAGGGGTAGATGAAGCGGGCTTCCTTGTGGGATATCAGGGAGAGGGCGCCGATGGTGGTGTAGACGGTGTAAGTCAAGGTCTTGAGGATATTGGCCATGTGGACTGAAGTTGCGACTGGCTTGTACAGCGCCCTGGCGACAAATGGCAAGCTCGTAGTAGAGAGGAGCGGTATCCCCTGAACGAGGTAGTAGTGCCAGGGATTGCGACCATAAAAGACGGCAAGAGACTTGGAGATGTTAAAGTAGAGCCAGTTATATGGAGGAAACGTCCAGAACCCAAAGTAAGCTCGATCCGCTACCAGCGAAACTCCCACGACAAGCCCGCCACAGAGTACGGCCTCTCTTAGGAGAACCAGCACGGTCGTCTGAGTAAGCGGCGAGGGCCCGGTGAGCGTCACACGCGTGAGAGTCACGGCGGCAACGGTGCCCCAAATGAGGACGTTGGTTGGGCGCAGCACGACGGCCAGCGCGGCGAGACAGAGTGATAAGCGCAGGTGTAAGAGACTGCGTAGGGGGTGGTTGTGATGATGGATATTCATCTTGGCGTTTTCTTTAATTGGTGGTGGAGCAGAGTTGCCGCCGAGGAGATCCCACGGCCAGTAGTGCAGGGCCATGATGGTGAGGGTTGTCTCGAGGGAGTTTGAGAATGTGCGGGTGGAGACGTACCACTGCCATGGGCTGAAGACTTGAAGAAGAAGCTGTTTTGAGGATGTGAGACTTGTAGTTATTGCGTGTATGTATATGGCACATAGGCAGAGTAATAATACATGTATGAAGAGTTTTTGATTTGGGTTTTACTTACAGCGAAAGAGGACTCGACATTGTCAGTGTAGATTGTGCTCGCGAGTCTCCATGTGTACCAATCACCCAAGGTGGCCAAGACAGCTTGCACAACTCTGGGGGAGGCCATGATGATGGCAGATCGGAGGGCATTTCCAGCTGGGATTATGGTGGACAGGCGCTCGGCGCATAAGTATGCGCCGGAGAAGAGTAGGGGATGGAGGGATGACCTCAGCTGGTATTGCCATTCCTATACATGCGCATATCCGAGTCAGCCAGAGTGTGATATAGAATGTGTAATTTACCTCATTTTCTCTAAAGCTGGTCTGTAGTATACACAATATTTTCTGTAAAAGGATGTCGGGAGATGCGGTTTGAAAAACTAAGAAATCAAATACACACCCAGGTGAGCCAGGCACCACTTCGTGCCCCAAAAGCAGTGTGCCAAGCCGGCTCCAGAGCCTGAAAGTATTCATCAGGCTGGAAAAATGTAGCCAGAGTCCATGAGTTGATGAGTCTGATAAGAAGCACGCAGGAGAAAAACACAAGCGATCGGTTGCGCGGAGGAGACGGACGGCTTGCCATAGTGGTAGGTAGGTAGGTAGTTTACCCCCTATAAAAAGGGGTGTGAAAATTGGAAGATGAGGCTGAAGCCGGCTACAAGGCATCACCAGCCTGGTGGAATGGTGTTGCGGGTAATGGGAACGTGCCTGAATGGAAGAGAAGACTATATTCACTAGTATTGAATGTTCATCTCGACCAGGGTCTTACAGGGCTGCAATCGGCTTTCGATGGGCTTTGATGGCATCGCAGGTTTAGATCCTATGTGTGTGTGTGGTCAAATCGGGAGTGGAGGCGTATTGGAAGTCAAGTATTAGCGTTAGTTGACTGGCTGGAGGTCAGAGGTACCTTGGTACCAAAGATTAAGCTATGCCAGCTGCCAGCTGCCAATGACACCCCTGGCCAACTGGCCTGAAACCCCTCCAATGGGACCACAATTCGCCCGAGCAGAAAGAGCATTCGATGCAAAACGTCAACGTCACCATGGAGTAATTATGCTGATGGAGGGGACGCTCCAGCTTTTTGTGTTTCTCTGGTGCCCACAGCCTCGCATCATAATGAAACAGACTACTCAGATGATCAGAATACCTAACAGTCTCGAATCCAAATCCGAATCCGAATCCGAATTCAACTCGGCGGGGTAAGCTGGGACATGTGGGACGGCATCTCCACCCAATTCTTTCAGAATTAGATCAACGATGACAGCGCAACAAACATATGGTGTCAAATGGTATCCAACTCGCCGTACGAAAACGTCTCGATGAGTCGAAAGAATGGTAAAGAATGGGACAGAATAATAAAGGCGCGCAAACACATGGGGGGCGGCAGATCGTCGCTCCGGATCGCCAGATCATAGCCGCCGGCTTAACGGGTCAATGATGGTCACGGGCATGTCACCCGAGACAAAGCCCGGTTATCAAAGTGTCTGACAACAGGGAAGGGGAAGAAAAAAAAGAGGGCTTCCCCAGAAGAAAGAGAGGGTCACGGAGTAAGTATGTAATGTCGTTGCCGTCATTGGCCGGCTAGCTTTACCACGGACGGGCTTCCCGGGACTGCTGCCCCCCTCCCAAGCTTCACTAGTTCGGCCGGGCAGGGATTGCAATTGAATCGATTACGCTGCTGGGAGCAACTTGTGGACCATTGATTACATTACTACTGGTACGGCCTTTATTTCTTTTTCATCTTCGACACAGCGATGGGGCCTAGGTTTGCCTGCGCCCGCTTGGCTACTCCCGAGACCAGCCGTTCCGTTTGGGAGGTGTATGTGGGAACGCTGGAGAGCGCATCGGCACGGGGGGCAACAAGTTGTAAGGTGACACCAGAACTACATGCTGCTGCACCCAGAGACACCAGCCAGACAGGCATCTGTGAAGAGGGCTGAGCAGGTATCCTGCTTGTCCAGGGTCTAGAATGGTCGCCGAAAGAGGGGTTCGCTTCGGCCTCCGCTCCAGTGATGGATTCGATGCCGCCTTTTTCGGCTCGCCTGTCAAACCGGGCGGGCACAACCGGTTTCCCTTTTTGAGTGTGATTCCTTTTCTTGACAGACGCAGCTTTGAATATGTAGGAACCCTTGCGTGAAATGACACGCAGTGTGAACAGCATTTCCATGTGGCCCGTCTTTCCCGCAGACCGATCCCATCCACGCGGCGCGATGCCCTCAGCTTTCTTCCTCCCTGCCACCCCCCGACAACAGAACAATAAGCTTGCCTGGCCTCCATGGGGGGGCGCCCCCCCAACTCGATCTATTACGTAGAATGCCGAGGCCAGCCGGGTTTTCCTGGGGGTGTGTGTCCGTGGAAGCGGCGGCGACGGAGCGGCGCTGTTGGCGGCGCTGCGTCATGGCCACACACACACACACATACCGGACTGTACCACAGACACAACACACGAGACACGAGACACGCCAAACCGGGTGCCAAAAAACTCCGCGGGTGTGATGTCTGCTTACCCATACGACGGGCGTAACAGGCTCCCGAATAATCCAATTAAATACCAGCTTTACTCCGAAATAAAATTACAACTCGGTTTGCTTAATTGGGCATACTATAGGCACCTTGATTCAAGAAAAAGTCCTGCGCCGACGTTCAAGGCACACACACGACATGTTCTTTCATACAGCAACCAGCGGTGTTTTTTTCACCCGGTTCAACGCCTGTTGGTCGCAGGCAAAAGGCTCCGCTGTCGGTTGCCCACATTTTTTTTTCTTTGGGGCCCTTGCACCAACGCAACCCGCTGCTGCTCACACTTGCACTTAGGGGTATAGCGGCGGCGTATCTTGACATGAATGTCTCGTCAGCCTTTTTTTTCTTAACCCTTCCCTTCCCTTGCCCTGCCCAGTGGCCCGCGAACCGCGGGTTCCTGTTAGTAATTCCAGAAACGTTAGTAGGCGTGGCGTTTTCCTTGGGTCCGGGGCAACATGTGAGTGAGTGAGTGATGGGGGGCTTGGAGGGGGTATATAAAGAACATACGGGTGCTCGTCGTTTTTATCCGCCTTTTACCGTCTCGGCCTCTCTTTCTAGTCCTCTACACCTGTTCATCTCCACATACTCTCGTCTACTGGCCTCGTTCTAGCATCAGAGCCGAGTCCTAACGTTATCTACAATCACTCAAAACTCAATTGGTATGTCAATTCATCACCAATCTCACCGATCCCACCACTCCCCCTCCGCTTATCATCGACCCATCAATCATCATCATCCCCCCCAAACAACCTTCGAATGCTGCCCCTCCCCCTCCTTCATCGCAATTTTGACTAGTCGTCCTTCCGCCCTTTACTTCTCCTCTACATTCAACTAATTGCCGTGAAACCTTCAGTAAACACCAAATACAATCCCTACAGCATCAATCTGCCAACATGGCTCCCCACGCTGACGACAAGTCTGTTCCTGGCTCCATTGCTGCTGGTTCCAACTCGCGGTTCCACTCCTCGTCAACTGACGGCGCCATTGCTGCCGAGAACGAGTATGCTGCCCACAACTACCATCCCCTCCCTGTTGTCTTCGCCAAGGCACAGGGCGTCAATGTATGGGACCCCGAAGGCCGCCAGTACCTTGACTTCCTCTCAGCCTACAGCGCCGTGAACCAGGGCCACTGTCATCCCGAGCTGGTCAAGGCCCTTGTCGACCAGGCTAGCCGCTTGACGCTGAGTTCCCGGGCTTTCTACAACGACGTGTTCCCCAAGTGGGCTGAGAAGGTCCGCCATGTCTTTGGCTATGACATGGTCCTTCCCATGAACACTGGTGCTGAAGCCGTCGAGACGGCTATCAAGGTCGCCCGCAAGTGGGCCTACAAGGTCAAGGGCGTTGAGCAGGGCAAAGCTCTGGTTTTCTGCGTCTCCGAGAACTTCCACGGCAGAACTGTAAGTTGGACTGATTTTAACCCCTGTGTTTCATCATCATGTTGGACTCTGGTATTCGCTTCGTCTCCTAACGCATTTACTGATGTGGACTTTATTAGATGACTGCCATCTCCCTGTCAACGGACCCCGAGTCTAAAGACAACTATGGTCCTTATGTCCCCAACATTGGTGCCACCTCTCCCTCAACTGGCAAGCCCATCCGGTACAACAACATCGCCGATCTGGAGGAGGTCCTCGAGGCCCACGGCAAGGACACGGCTGCCTTCATCGTCGAGCCCATCCAAGGCGAGGCGGGTGTCGTGGTCCCCGATGATGATTACCTGGCCAAGGTACACGCTCTTTGCAAGAAGCACCAGGTGCTCTTCATCTGCGACGAGATTCAGACCGGCATTGGCCGAACTGGACGTCTGCTCTGCTCTGAGTGGTCTGGCGTCAAGCCTGACATGGTTACCCTGGGCAAGGCCATTTCCGGTGGCATGTACCCCGTCAGCGCCGTCCTGAGCAGCAAGGAGGTCATGATGGTGGTGGAGCCAGGCACTCACGGCTCGACCTACGGAGGTAACCCCTTGGGCTGCGCCGTGTCAATCCGAGCTCTGGAGATTCTCGAGGAGGAGGACATGACGGCCAAGGCTGAGCACCTTGGCAAGGTATTCCGTGACGGCGTCGCGGCACTCAACTCTCCCATCATCAAGACCATTCGAGGCAAGGGTCTGTTGAATGCAGTCGTTATTGACGAAGCTGCCGCTTCTGGCCGCACCGCTTGGGATCTCTGCTTGCTCCTCAAGAGCAAGGGTCTTTTGGTAAGTACATATCCATCCGGAACTCGTAGACAAATCATCCGTGACTGACACTTTTTTTTTTTTTTTCCAGGCCAAGCCCACCCACGGCGACATCATTCGATTCGCTCCTCCTCTGGTCATCACCGAGGCCGAGCTCAAAAAGGGATTGAACATTATTGCCGAAGCTATCAAGGAGCTGCCTACCGTGGAGAAGGCCAGTGGCCACTAAATACCAAAAAATGAAAAATAAACAATACAATCAATCAGCCGTATCCATAGATCCGACTGCATGGTGAGCGCGAGCTCCGGGATTGGAACGACAACCGCAACGATTCTCTTTTTACACCGTCGTCATTACAGATACCCAATGGATTGCCAGGACCGGTCATGAGCAGCAAAGGAAGGAAGGGATTTATACGCCAAGGGGGTGACACAGCGAGCACTGCCTTATTAAATGATCGACCTCTGTTTTTTTTTTTTATGGGGAGGTCTCGGGAGGCAGGGTTAACAATAAAAGGGCTGGTCCGGTCCCCCGGCGAAAGGCGTTTGACATGTTGGGATATATACTCTTTTATTTTTATTTTTATTTTTATTTTACCTTTTTGGCATATTAGGCAACAAGTTACCTTCATGAAAACTAGTTCTTGTATGGTACAGAACACGCAATCGACACCTGGGCAGTCGCCGTGATCCTTTCGGTTGTGCCAGCGGTGCCACGACATGGAAGAGCTTTGTACGAGGCTCGTCGAGTCAGTGGCGTGCCGCTATGTTACGATGCTTCTAGGTATCTCCTAGGAGGTAGAATGTGCTTGCGTCTGGTTGGGTTGTTGCCTTGAAACCACATACGTGTGTGTGAGACAAGTCTTCCAGCCACTTCTATCTGCCTGTTGCGCAAGCGTTCTCGTGGCACTTATCGCTCGCAGTTTTTTTTTTTTTGCAGAGCGCCAAGGTATGACAACACGACACTTTGTACGAAGCACACGGGGCTACGAAGGGCATTGAACCACCTCAACGCACCTTGAGTGAAATCAGACGATTAAATTTTCAAGGTAACTAACTGGCTAGCTACTACTATGTGGTTGATGACCGAGGGTGCTTGGTGGAATACGGGATCGTGCAATGTAGGACGACGTAATGGACTTGGCCGGCGTATCGAGATGTATGAGTAACGATTTCAGCTGTCAAGGCGTCCCCAGGGTCAAGGTTACAAAATATCTACCTAGTCCTAATGGAAGTCAATGGAGACGATAGGTACCTCCGTAGTGTCAACGCTAGAGGATGAGGATGTGTAGGAGGCGTGAGCAGCCCGATGAGCCGGCGTTGGAGCTAAACGCCCAAAAAGGCGTTTCTTGAGAGTGAGAAAGAGAGATGAGGGTGTTGTGTCGGAAAGTGTCCTACCTACATGATGCATCCGATAGTCGGGGGGGATTGGATTGCCAACGGGTGCTTCACAAAAAAGACGGGATGTTGATGGACGTGTGTAGATGATGGTTTTGAGATTGTAGGCTGGTATGCAGATGTAATATGCAGAGAGCACGAGGACGCCAGTGCGCGTTGATGCGAGGATCTACCTAGATATCTACCTTGCAGAATGTATGTGTATTGTAAATGCGAAACAACTTCTACTAATACTAAGGTAGAGTACTCATGTATGTACAGCTGGCTACAAGTGAGGCTGTCGTCCCGTCCGTTATCGCATCTAGCCAGTTTGCGGCCCCATCATTTCATGCAAGACGAGCATCATCGATGTTACCTCGCGTGCAACGCCCGAAGAAAATAAAAGAAAAATAGAAGAGAAAATTAGGGCAATTTGATTTGAAAATAAACATATAAATAAAAACTTATACTATACACGTACTACTCTGCGGTAGCACGATGTGGGCTGTTTCCGAAGTGTGTGGGTGGTTGTTTTGGGATTGTCCATTCGCAACGGAGGATTGACAGATGCACAGATTAGCTCGTCCAACCCCCCCCCCCTCTCTTCTCCTCCAGATAAGAAGCAGCCTATCTCTCAATACTTTTAAATGTGCTTGTCTTGGTATAACGTTATTGGCATGGTAGTACAGTTATCTGAAGTGCCTAGATAAGAGTTGCCTATCTACAAGACTACAAGTGACAGGTGAATCATTTGTCACCCAGAGGAAGAGAGACAGAGAGAGAGAGAGAGAGAAAGGAGAGGGGCACGATGCGGCGCGGGGGGTTCACGGGCGACAATGATGGCATGGCTCTGGTGATGATGAAGAATACGGATGATATAATACATACATACATACATACGCACGCGCACGCACGCACGCACACACACACAAGACCTGCTGCGGTTTTAGCGGAAGCGGCACCGTGTTGGTGTCAGGTGATGGCAAGCTGAGAGTTTGGGGATGGGATTGGAGGGGGCGATTGGATGGGGGTAATGATGGCGAAGGTTGTGTGGTCGGGACGGGGGGAGTTGGTTAGTATGGGGGAGAGCAAAGTTGTTTGATGTTGGGATTATTTAGCATGAAAAGCAAGACAAAGTCATGCCTGGGTTTGATCTCGTACTTGAGGCGCATGAGGTCTGTGATTATTACTACTTTTGCAAGTTATATGGATGGCTGTATGTGTTGGTTGAGCACATGTCGTGATGTCAACGTCAAACAGCAGCCGCTAGACGTGCGCATGCTGTGGCAAAAATGAAAGATTGACAAGTACACCTAAGAACAAAAGAAATTGTTCGTAAGTACCAAACCTATCACGGTAATTATTAATTATGTAGACGCCCTTTTTTTTAAAGCATTATTCTCATCTATATGAATGGTTTCTTATGAGGGGGGCATTATTTAAAGTACCCCAGTACAGCATCGCCAGCGCACTCGGATGCTCTTCCTCCAAGAGAGGCAACAATGTGGCAGGGGAACAATAATGGAATACATAATGGAAATGGAGAGCTGATAGTTTTGTTTATTACAATGGGGGGAGTTTTTGTCCTCGTGGTTCACTTGACAGAGGGTGTGTGTGTGTGTGATGTGTGTGGGCAAGTTCCACTCAATCAAGCCATCCCACATATGGATGTAGCCAAAACGTTTGGCTATCGAGATGCCAAGTGAAAGTTGCGTGCTATTAGGTACGGTGTACGTATGTTTTCTCTACTCTTTGTTAGAAATCGTGCCATCACGCTCTTCTCTTGATGTACCTATCTGTCTGCAGTAATGTAGGTATGTCGGTATGTATGCATGTGCACCTACCTAGGTATCTGCCTAGCAGCCATGGATTAAAAGAACAAAACTTGCTGTTTCACGGCACTGCTGGGGCATGGCGCCGCGAGGTGAGGTGGCTTTTGCCTGAATTCTACCTAGTCGGCTGTACAAAGGCAATGTATGTCTGAGATGGACGATGGCCCGGGGGGATCATGGATCATGACCCATTTGATGGAGACCCCTGGCAACCTGGCCTGGTTCCGGTCCGGGGCAAACAGGCAACCCCAGGCAACCCCAGACAACGACAGCCAGTCGCCCATCTTGGTGGTGGTGGCCATGATGAGCCGTGGGCCATGAGGATGCTCATTAGCGCTGTCAGATGGCAAGGCCCGTCACCGCTTCAAGCCGGCAGATTGTTATTTCAAGTGTCGGTGATGTTGTGTGCTGTTGCTGTTGCTGTTGCTGCTTATTCTGGTTGTTCGCGTTTTTGTCTCCCTCTTGGTTGTTTCTTTTCTTTCCCACTTGAATTGCTCTTTCTCCCGCCACAGGTCGATGGACCTCCCACAGGGAAAAGAGACGATATCCCCACACACCTACCCCTTCGTAAAGGGCTTGCTTAAAAGGCAGGTGAGTCAGTCAGTGATGGAGAAAAACACACATGCTTGCATCCCGTTAGGTGTGCAGTACGGGTGCCAAAGTGCTAATGTATGCACTCTATCTGGAGCCGCCTCCTTACAGCGAAAAGGAAAGGGGAGGGACTTAGGAGGGTCCCCCCGTCAACTTCAGGGTCCTGGCAAACATGTTTGGGGGTGGTGTGGGTTGTTATCGTGTGGGTGTGCAGACGGACGGCAGAGCTGCAGAGCCCAGATGCAGGACCGTGAAGCCGTTCCGTCGACCCCAACATGCTGGTGCGCGGCCCATGCGGCTTGGCCATTTTTCGTTTGTTTATCTAGGACGTGGGTAAGAAGAGTGTAATGAGTCAAACAAGGAAAGATTTATAAACAAACATGAACTTCCAAAAGGAGTGTGTGAAAAGTAAATCAAAATACACAAAAGTATTATCTTGAACATCTGTTTGAAGTCACAATGATTAGTACCAACTCCAGTTGGCTGGCAAAGATGGACTATGCTTTGTTTGAGGGACCATCTCTTCTTTGTGCTTGTATTATTTCCCGAATGCTCTAATTACTCTGTAATAATCTAGGTAATAACTAGTTTAGCCTGAGGATAGAGTACAGATGCATTCATTAGTCTACAATATTCTCCTGCATCAGCAGAGCCGGTGTGGAGGCGGGGGACGATAACTGGCAATGACCAGGGACCAAGTAGCAAGGAATGGATAAGAAACTGCAGCAGGCATCTTACATGCCTCGTTTCCAATAGAATTGAAGAGCATGGACAACAATACAGGGACAAACGGCCATACATACCTACATCCAAATATGCATCAGGGGATACGTGGACGTCGCAATGTCCAGGAAGTAATCGCCGGCTCCGGAGTAGCGATGCAGTATGCTTATCCATCACTGTACCAACCTATACAGTACGCGCCGTTTATCGGCAAACAGTGAGATACAGCGATACAGACGATGGATGGATGACGTATGACGGAAGACGGATGATGCGAAGCCGCCTCGGAGCACGCCAGCCAACAGTAGGTCGTTGTATCGTGTGTCGTGTCGTGGTGTCCTGACTCTTGAGGCCGCCAGGAAGTGGTGTTGACGCGATCAGGCCAACAGATGCAGCCATTGACAACCTATTTCGTGCTTTTGTACCAAAATAACCCATCCATCCCCCATTGCGCAACCGAGGGCATTCATGCAGCAATTACGGTGAGCAAAAAAAGGACGGACCTCTCTACCTACCTTATGCAACTTTGACTCTTTTTATTAGCCCTCCATGGTCCATTAGGTAGGTACATGCGATGGCTTCTAATACACCTAACATTCAAACACACCTGGCTGGGCGCACGGAGTTTACAGCGGTCATTGGGTCATTACAGTTAGTTCGTTTTTTTTTTTTGCGACCGCCGCTATCGCAGCAAAAGCCCACAGGCCCGTCCGGTCCGTCCGTGGCATCTTATCTCGCTATCGTCTCATCTCGTCTCTCTTTTTTTTGCCACTTTACTTTCGCACACAACTCATCTCAGCCGCCCTGACGCTTGAGGCCATGCGCTACAAAGTGGTGCCAAAAGGTGTGTTAAGGCGCGTGCGAAAGGGGGGGGGGGGGGCCTTATCGCCGTTCATCCTTATCCCCCATCTCCCTATCTTCCCCATCATGGCTCACATAGAGGTGCCTATCTGACAACCTGGTTTCTGCCTATCTGCCTATCCGCGCCTGTGCTGCCTGCGCTGCCTTTGCTCTCTCACCTGCAGGCAGACAAGACATGGGGAAAGGCAGAGAGAGAGTTGGTTTTCCTTCCATGGATCCAAAAGCATCCAATGCGCTGCGGCGAGCCGGCGGCCAGGACTCATCAATTAGAGGGCTGGCGCGCGGAACAGCACCCGGCTGGCTGGGCAGTCGTCCCCTGTAACAAGCCCCCTCCGCCCTTCCTTAACCATCTACCTACAGGTACTATTACAGGTACTAATTCAGGCTTGTTTCCAGGGCTGCCCCCAGGGGTCTAGTGCCCCAGTGACCAAACACTGCACGAGGTACACACTAATACATGAAAGGTACCCACTGAGAAGCCTCCAAGACCCGTCCATTTCCCCATGATCCTCGCCCAATGGGTTGGCCTGGTGCCGGACGTGCGGGGTACCTGGCCATGTACCTCGTAGTAGGTGAGATTACGGCTGGATCATTAAAACTGCCAGCGGTACCTGTAGGCAGGCTGTAGGCTTGCTGTGCCCTTTGTTGGTGCCATCATCGGGTCCTTTTTCTGCCTGTCTCGCCTCACACACACACACACTCAACTCACACACACCCCCCAACGTGGAGACCTGCAGCCTTAGCGTGTATCCTGTACGGGCACTTGGGACAGCCCCTGTCAATGCTGCAACTGCTTAGGTGCTGTTGCTGGTATGTACAGTGCTGTAACAGTTAACCTCACTGCTCCACTGCCACTAATAACCTATGGATGACTGCTGTCACCGGCACTAATGAGATGCTGCTATCGCTACTGCTATCGCTGCCGCTCCCGCTGCCGCTGATGGGCTCTGGCTCTGGCTCTGCGCACTGCACTCTGCGCTATCGTGCGCTGGCTTTGCTGCTGCTTGGGTGCTGCATCACGAGCCCTCCCAGGTCATCAAGGCGCAAGTCAGTAGCCAGCATCGTCCAGACTCCTCCCGTCTGGTCTCTCTCTTTCTCGCTCGCCCTCCTCGGCACTACTATTTCCTTCCTTCTTCTTCCTCCTCCTCTTCCTCCTCCTTAATCTCTTCTCCTGGGTCGTCCCGACAAACAGCGTACATACCCTTTATTTCCCTCTGTTGCGTCACTCGTCCTCTTTCCCTGGGCATCTCCCTCTCACCAGCGTCCGCCCGTCGTCACCTCCGTCCTCCGCAAGCGCCTCTCTCCCCCATCCATCCAACCCATTCAGCCCATATCCAGCTCTCTGGGTCTCTCTCTGCGACCCTCGGTACGCCCGTCAACTGTTTACGCCCTTGGTCCCAAAGCATCGGGAATACGCCATCCAGAAACCTTTTGGCACTAAGACTGCGAGTACGCTGCGAGTACGAGGGTAGCGGTATTCCGTACATCCGCCGAGATAGCCTTTACGCCTACATCTGCACGCCGCTTTCGCCTTGGCGCTTGTACCTGCGACTCAAGCCCAAACGCCTCTGATTGTTCGAGTTTCCACCTGTCTGCCTATCGATACGCTCTGCAGCTGCATCGCCACGAGTGCTTCTCCCAAACTCTCATCCGACCGCAAACAACGAAAAGACACGGCCGCTTCATCCCCACCCCCCCTTGCCCGCACGTCCATCAGGCCGCGTGCGTGGTGTGCTCTCTGAACGGACTCGAGTCATAATAGTTTAATACCTAGCTTGGGGCTGTCCTGCTGGCCTTTGGATCGAAGTGACACCCCCCGATTCGTCTCCAAAACGTCTAGACGCCACCACCCGCGGGGGCTTCCATCGAACCATCGCTTGTCTTAGTGTTAGTCACCTCGAGCTCCCCCATCCTTGTTCCAAGCTCTACCTACGGCTTCTTTTTCTTCCCATCATGTTGCTGCCTTGCACCTTGATGTCAGCTTTCCGACCCCTTTTGTTTTAACTGCATGTCCATGTCCAAACCATCTATACCTACATGCCTACTTATCTTACCTGCCTGCCGTACCTACCTACCTACCTACCGATCGCCAGCTCCATCTAGGCACGCTCCTCTGCCACCCACCCGTGTCGCACAGCAGACTTGATAACTAACCTCTATTCTCAAGCTCAGCGAGCCGGCAACATACATAATCACCCAGCCTATCGGATATCTGCCGCTGGGTCACGTCGACCATACGTTCCGGGGGGCTTCGTGCGTGCGACTACCACACCGACTGCTCTCGATTGCTCTTCATCATCCTGACCCTTCATCTGGTGTCTGCCTGATTCTCGACGACCACCTCGTCTCTCCCCCCCTCTTTCTTCCATCCCATCTTCTGTTGTCATATTCGCCCATCCGCCATCGCATCGACTACATGACGCCGGTCGCCGTCGACCTTGCTCGAACCTTATAAGCCCACGGGCTGCGACCGACTTCGGCTCCTCCTGCCATCGACAACGCTCACAGGAAGCCATGGCGAGTCGTCAGGATGCCTCTTCCGTCTCCTCCAGGAGGTCGGGCGGCAGGGTTATTGGCCAGTTTTCCATCGACAAGGAGATAGGCAAGGGCAGCTTTGCCCAGGTGTATATGGGCTGGCACAAGGTGCGATGCTAACCTCACCTCGTCCTTCCCAAAACTACCACTTGTCTCTCATCCTCGTCCACTACCAGGCACACATCATGCTGACGTTTTTATCCTTCATTTTTTTGTAAAACAGGAGTCTAAAGCTGCAGTAGCCATCAAGTCTGTCGATTTAGAGCGACTCAACAAGAAACTCAGGGAGAACCTGTACGGTGAAATCCAAATTCTCAAGACGCTTCGGCATCCCCACATTGTCGCCCTCCATGATTGTCTCGAATCTGCTACCCATATAAATCTCATCATGGAGTACTGTGAACTTGGTGATTTATCATTATTCATCAAGAAACGCGACAAGCTCATTACTCATCCCGCCACCCATGACATGGCTCGCAAATACCCATGTGCCCCTAATTCTGGCTTGCACGAAGTCGTCATCCGCCACTTTCTCAAGCAGCTTACAAGCGCGTTGGAGTTTCTACGCAGCAAAAACTACGTCCATCGAGATGTCAAGCCTCAGAACCTTTTGCTCCTACCTGCTCAGGGTTTCCGGGACAAGAGGGCACTACCCATCATGGAAGCGAGCTCGGACTCCCTGATTCCCATTTCTGGGCTTGCTTCTCTGCCTATGCTGAAGCTCGCCGACTTTGGCTTTGCTCGGGTGCTTCCTTCTACATCCCTCGCAGACACCCTCTGCGGATCCCCCTTGTACATGGCGCCGGAAATTCTGAGGTATGAACGATATGATGCCAAAGCCGATCTGTGGTCTGTCGGGACTGTTCTTTACGAAATGGTCACCGGAAGGCCGCCTTTCCGAGCTAGGAATCACGTCGAGCTCCTGAGGAAGATAGAAGCTGCCGAAGACGTCATCAGATTTCCCAGGGAGGTGATTATCAGCCCTGACATGAAGGCATTAGTTAGAAGCCTGCTCAAGAGGAGCCCAGTCGAACGTCTGAGCTTTGAGAATTTCTTCACCCACCAAGTTGTCATGGAGGATATTCCCGGTCTAGTGGAGGATGATATTCCAAAGCCTCCCAAACGGGAGCTTGAGACAATACATCAGGGTGAACCGCTCCCTGCTTCCCCACGACTAAGCTCTTTGCGGCAGGCCGGCAACGAGCCTGGCCCATCAAGATCCCCAAGAGACGCACAAACCAGGTCACCACAGATCGGAAGCCCAAGTGATGGGAGATATCGCCGGCAATCTACCGACATGCAGCGAGTTGGCAGCTCTCCTCGTGATGGCGGAGAAGGCTTGGGCATTCATCGTCCGTCTGTTCAACACACTGCTTCGCTTCCAAACCAGATCCGGGTGTTGGAACGAACCCCGCGCGATACTGCTTCACCCCCAGGCTCCCTAGTGCATGAAAGCCGCAGGCCGCGTGGGCAGTCGGGGAGCAGTCGACCGCTTACAGAAGAGGAAAAGGCAGCTCAGGATGTCATGTTCGAAAGGGACTATGTTGTTGTAGAGAGAAGGCATGTTGAGGTTAACGCTCTCGCAGACGAGCTAGCAGCAAATGAGAAACTCGCTGTCCAAAACCCTTCCTCCCCAAGATCCGGGCAGATGCCCCGGCGCTACACGCAGCAGGGAGTGCCAACTTCGACGACTGGTGCCATCCCCACTCCGGCTTCTCGCACCGCCCTGGTCGCCCAGGGCCGGGCCGGGCAGGACCGCCGCTCCTCGTATGAAAAGGCAATGTCGGCCAGCCCTGGATCAGCTTCCAGTGCCATCTCAAAGGCTATCCAGGATGCCAGTCTTCGCTTATTCGGCTTCAAGGTGAACCCAATTCGTTCCAAAGGCCACTCGCCACCCTTGTATCAGCCGTTTCCCGCCTACCCAGCTCCGTCAACCTCGGCCGGACTGCTTAGAGACGGAAAGAACACGGCATCTGAAGATGAAGATACCCGCTCTGCGCAGGCGATTGAAGATTTTGCCACAAGAAGTGACTGTGTGTATGGATTTGCTGAGGTCAAGTATAAGCAGCTTGTTCCAATGGCTCCATCTGTTGACCATGGCCTTGGTGGTGTTTCGCCTGATCAATTAGCCGCAGATGATGACGGACTTACCGTTGAAGCCATTGTGTCTCTGTCAGAGGAGGCACTCGTCCTCTACGTCAAATCCCTCACTCTGTTAGCCCGGGCCATGGATATTGCCAGCCTTTGGTGGTCCAAAAAGAGCCGTGGAGATGACAGCGGTGGCATTTCTGCTGCTGTTTCACAGTCTGTTGTGCGACGCATCAATGCTGTGGTGCAATGGGTGCGACAACGCTTCAATGAGGTTCTTGAGAAGTCAGAAATCGTCCGGCTGAAATTGACCGAGGCACAGAGACTGCTTCCCGAGGAGCATCCCAGTCACCCATCAAACCAGGGCGAGGAGTCCATCGTCTCATCCGCTGGCTCCGCGGCAAAACAGGTGTATCTCACCCCTGGGATCAGCGCTGAAAAGTTAATGTACGACCGTGCTCTTGAAATGAGTCGCGCGGCCGCCATAGATGAAGTCACCAATGAAAATCTTCCAGGGTGCGAAATATCATATATTACCGCCATTCGCATGCTTGAAGCGGTACTGGACAATGACGATGACTCGGCAACCAAGAGGATCGCCTCCGGCAAGGAAGCTGTCAGAGACACTATCAGAGACAGCATTAGTGACCTTGACAGCGACGAGGAGGCCCATGTTCGAAAGAGTAAGTTTTGCCAATCCCAATATACCCAGCGTGGTAGAGATTTTTTAAGCAGTTGACAATGTTAACCTCTTCTACTAGTGATCAAAATGATTACGGGCAGATTGACCATGGTCCGAAAGAAGCAGCAACTGATTGATGCCAACAACAAGGCTCAGCTCACAGCTCGCCGACGGAGTGGTGACGTGACACCACGAAGCGTGCCCTCACATGGGGGTTCAACATGACTTATTATTAACAGCATAACATATACACGGGGAACCGGCCAAGTACCGACCAAAATGGAAACAAAAAACAAGACCAGTCAGAGAAGGCACAAACGATGTGACGAAAGACTATACGCTTTTGTTTTAAATACCACTGCGCAAAGCCTCACGGCTAGATATTAAACCTTATGGACGTTTACAGTATCAATGATTTTTCTTTTTGGATGGATGGATGGATGGACTTTTTGCTCGGCTCGGTTCGAGTGTTTTACCTGTTGGAGGCGTTTTACGGAAATTAGCCCGCGAGTCGCAAAAGCACCCCTTGCCAGACTACGCGCTCGGCATGGAAGCGAGCGTTTTGTCTTTCGGATTACTCTTCATCCTTTTATTCTTCTTTGCCGTTTTTTAAACACTTATATTCTCTTCAGCCAGTGGCAAACTCATAAGTCTGGCGTTTTGGAAGTTTTAGCATGTCATATCTTTTTGTTTCATTGTTCTGGCCATCCAATTCAGGTTTTGACGCCCGGCCGGCCCCTCGTTGGCGAGGGTCATTCAGGAACAGTGCACCGGGCACAAGGAGAAGAGGGTTTTCATAATGGCGTTTGGTGACAGAATCACGGTTGGTTGGGTTTTTGTCGACCAGCCGCTATTTACGGAATGCTAGGACGGCCAAGCATACCTAGCAATATGCTTCCTCTTTTCTCTTCTTCTTCTTCTTCTTTTTCTTTCTTCATCATTATGCTTCTTTTTTTCGCTACGTTTGTTTATTCATTTATCATTATGGGACGGCATTCGGCTTTGATTTTGGGAAACAGGTGGCAATTTGGACTGGCAAGGATATGGATGGACACCCATGGCGGCAGAAGTGGACGAGGACAGGTTTTGTTGCCTTCTGGAATTGTATGAGTTGAGATTGTTGTTTGTGAAGTGCGTAACCTAGTCTGATGATACCAATAACGTTGCTGTCAAAACAAGAGTACAAAAAAATGAGTTTACTTGACTTGCTTTTATAATGAAGTATATGGATGTAAGAGATGAAGGGTGATGTGTGGAGGCTAGCTGCTTCATTTGCTGTTTGAGGAGTGAGGTTTATGACTGCAGAAGTATTGCAATGCATGCAGAAGGAGCAACGAGAAGATCAATTGGAGTTCACGTCCAAGTGGCAAACACAAATGCGCAGTGAGGTTGTGAATACGGCTCAGCAGGGCGTTCAGACCAGGATTTGGATTGAAAGAATGACTTCTTCCAAAGGCAAACAACAAATCCTCCTCTCTTCAAAGCCCTTCTTTCCGCTCATGTGTTGTTCGCGAATACCTAGTATCCTTGTCTTTTGTTTTTTTCATATATACCGTGGCCCTATATGTCCCACGACTTCTCTTCCCCTTTCTTCTCTCCTCTGTATTGATGATCTATCTGTTCTAACCAAACACAATACTTTTCTTTCTTTGGTCTTTGAAAATAAAACAAAAATAAAATCCGCCTCTTCTCGAAAAGAAAATATCCACAATGGATCCAGCATCGTCCTCGTCGAGTCTCCCAGACACAGCGAACCAAACAGAAGGCAACATCGACCTTACCGCCCTGAAGGATATGGAGGATGGAAAAAAGGAAAAACATTGGTACCCGCCGGTACCGCCATCAACTGTGGTGCAAAACAGACGACGCCGGTTCTGTTTGTCAGGACTGAAAGCCTGTCTGCAGTGCCGGGCGCAACGTCTTCCATGCTCGCGGCAGGTCTGGGTGCCGGGGGTGAAGGATCCCGCGCGGGTGGCGTGCCGGAGGTGTTGTGTGCGGGACGGAAACGGAGACGGAGGTGGAGATGGGGTCCGGTGCCTGGTGCCTGCATCAGAACTACCGTGGTGGGACATTGAGTTTGCGAAATGGGGGAGCCTGCGGCAGCAGCTGGCTAAACCATATCCAGGGCTGAAAGCGATGAGGGAGAAGTACAGGAAGGAAAGAGAAAATGCGAAGCTGGGTATTGCTCCTGTTCCTGAGAAGTGGGTGTTTGCGGGGGCAATGGGTGATGGTGATGGGGTAATAATCGGTGATACGGAAAGGGAAGAGCTCCAACGCGAGATTTTGCGGCGTGCGAATGGTGTCACGGCAGAGGTCGTAGGCGGGAGGTTGGAATATGTCTGGACGTATCGGTTTGCACTGCCAAAGCGGCCGTATAGGTGGCCGCCGTCTCCATCGCTTGAAGAAGTGGACCGCCAATGGGCCTAATGACACCTAGACGAGTATTGGTGCGAAGTAATATGAAGCTTCCTAATGAAACCTTTTGCGTGACGGTAATTAACGAACTTGCGTCATTGTTTCCAACGTGGCTTCCTGCCCCTCTCTGCTCGTAATTCGAGGTGGTTTTCTCGGATGTAAGTTGCAACTAACCACCTGCTCAAACCACATTAATACGCGAGTAGGTAGTATAGACATAGGTAACTTTGCATCATGAGTGCCTTACCAAGATAAGCCACACGCCGAGAAAAAAAGCAGCCAAATAGTGAAGCATACCTCCCGAAATCTAACAGGTGCATCCAGTCGTCACGGTAGTCGTCACCCCCCGCTTTTCACATTTCAGCTGGATGTCCATTCCATAGCACCTACCCTTCACCAGCCAACATGAGAAAATAAAAGAAATCGCAGACAATACCTCTCAGTACCCCTTGAGTCTCTTCATTCTCAAGACCTCTTTTCTCGATCTAGGCCTGAAAAGAAAGATAGTGGCCTCTTGTTCGCTCAGCGACGCAGTTGGCTCTAGCGGGGACTCCGGCTCTCATACACGCGCAACGCACAATTCAGGAAACTCACCACAGTTTGCCATCCTCTTTTTCTTCATCCTGAACGAAACACCATCTCAGGATAAAGCAAAAGAACAAAGGAGTCATGGCTCCACCGCCTGATGTCTCGTCATACTTTCTCTCGGACGAAGAATCGGCCCTCATCTTCAGGACTGAGATTCTCCCCGCTGAATTCCCAGCAGAGCTTGCCTCCGGTGCCGCTACCGGGTCCGAGTCCGAGTCCAGTCGCCGCCCCACCCCGCTCGCCGTTCTGGCCGTGGGCCAAACTGGTGCCGGCAAGACACGCCTCGCCCCCGCCGTCCTCTCTGCTCTTGCTAGCAGCTCCGGCAACCGCGGCCTCGCTCATTTCATCGCCGACACGTACAAGACGTACCATCCGGCCTATACTCGCCTTATGCTCTCCACTCCAAACCTTGCCTCCCCAGCCACTGGGCCAGATGCCCGTCGCTGGCTCGCCATGGTGTCGGCAGAGGCTGTTCGTCGTCATCTAGATGTGTTGTTGGAGAGTGCTTGTCGTCACCCTGAGGATTTCACACAACTTGTTTCTATCTTTCACGATGCTGGTTACCGCGTCGAGGTGGTTGTCTTGGCCGTCCCAGAAGCTCTAAGTCGTCTTGGCATCCTTACTCGATTCTATGAGAAGCTCCCGGAGGCGCATTCACGCAATCTCCCTGTGCGATTAACCCCCAAGAAGGTACATGATGATTCATACGTCGGCCTGCTGGATGCCGCTACGTTTCTCGATCAGTCCGCTTCTGCAGATCAAGTACTAGTTGTCCGGCGGGGCAACCTTGTCGCCTATTCAGAAGAGAAAGGGGCTGATAAAAAGATGGCCAAGGAAGGAGGCATAGCCAACGCTGTCCGCAAAGAAAGAAAGCGGCCATTGACCAAGGATGAAATGAAGACAGCACTCGACGACATCCAGAAACTGACCACCCACGAGGACATAGCAGAGCAGCTTCAGCAAATCTGGGATTTGCTGCAGCCTCTGATTGCCGAAGATGCCAACACTAGAGAAAACGCCCACGAGGGCTTTCCTGAGCTGCAAGCCCTGGAGTTTGGAAGGAATGGTGGTGAGAAGCATCATACCAGGGGTAATATTCTTCGGCTTGGACAAGTCTAATATGGAAGGATATCCTCTCGTGATAAAAAAACCAGTTTAAGGGCATTGTTTCCCTATCTTATTTTCATCTCAAAAGTAGGGAAGTTCGAAGTGGTAACTGTAGGAGCTAATAAAAAAGCAAGACTAAAAGAATAAACTTTGGAGCTTTTTTATCCCGACTTCGGATAAGCTGTGTGGCTGACGGGGGATTTTCTGCTACATTTTATTCACAAACTGATGGTTTCCCAAATGCAAACGTGTACACCAGATATAAAACCACGAATCACGACCCAGCCAGATGGTCCCAAACGGATTCCCAAGCCATGATAATCAAGGATGCAGCTCTTTAAATAACCTACCATGTCAATTCAATCAACAGTGCGAAAAAAATTCCGTCGCCATGCAAAGCGCAGATGTGGTACCTAATTTCGTGAGCGGATATCTCTAAATCAGCAGTTTTCCGAAGTGTATTTCCCTTAGTTCATTTCCTATTGCTCTAAAATCGGTGCAGAGTTAGTAAATATAGGAACGGCCTCTACCAGGAACTTGCTGTTAGTTCTCTTGAGTTCCTCCAAAACCTGCTCTCGCCGACTGCCGGGCGGATTTTGTCTCAGGTGTCTATCAAGACCAGTTAGGGGAAGGAATGTCAAGTCATGGACTCGCGCCAGAGTTTTCTTCTTATGCTTGCTAGTTGATTGAGATGAGCGCGAGACCTTGTGGCCATGAAACTGTTCCCAAGGCATTCGAGAATTTTTCGCATTCTTTGTCGCGCTCTCCTCAATTAACTTAAGTTTATGATTGTCGGTCTTCGGCTTCGATGCAACATTGTTATGCTTGGGCAGATCTGGTTTCTTGAACGAATCATCATCGTTCGATTTTATATTAGACAAGGCGGGAAAATATTCCGAATCTTCATCCTGATATGGAGATTGGCCTTTCTGGGGGCTCTGTTCGGTAACTCCATCCAGAGGAAGCTTGTTAGATTTAGGAGCTTTCGACATGCATCCAAGTAGGTCTGGCAGATCCAAAGGCATCGGTGTCACCTGATTCTTCTTTCTCCAGTTTGACATGATCTTTCGATCCAGCTTCTGGAAAAACTCCAGATGGCTGTCTGGGGAGCACAGCCAATCGTGGCACTCGGCTTCTATGGCACTCATTCGCTTCTTTGGTGATATTTGGAGACAACTTAAGATGAATTTGCAGCCATTCAATGAAGGTGGTCCCGCGGCGTTGATCACTTCTTCCTCGATGTAAGCTTCAAGTGATTCTTCATCCATCCGGTTCAAGTCGCCAAGGTAGTCGGAGAGGGATGGCGTAAGCAGCATAAGAGTTACAATCCCCAGTGACCAAATATCGACTGCAGGGGTCTGAGATTGCTTCTTTTGCTGTACTTCCCTATGTATTGTTAGTCCAGTACCTCTATAGACAAGGTGATTAGAAATGGTCAGAGTCATAGACTCACGGAGCGCTATAAGTTTCGGTGCCGACATGGGTCAACATCCGATTTCGGCGTGGAACCGCACAAAATCCAAAGTCGGATAACATGACGCGGTGATAGGCGATTTTGGGCGAATATGCCAGGAGTATGTTTTCTGGCTTGAGATCACGATGCACAATCCCCTTGCTATGGAGATAGCTCAAACCTCGCACCACTTGACGAAGAATGATTCGTGCATCAAATTCCGCGACTGGATGATATCGACGAATAAATGACATGAGATCACCGCCAGAAGCAAGGGCCGTAAATGTGAACCTAGAACTGGTCAGTCTACAACTCATTCGTGGCACGTTTTGATTTTTCATACAGAGAATGTGGTGAGCTTATCGCATCGATGTAGGGCAGGATATTCGGCTACATCTGTTAGTACTCATTACATTCATGAAACAGATTAAGAGAGGATCGTACATGATGAAGCTGTCGCAACACATCTGCCTCTTGAAACTTTCGGCGAACTTCTTCCCGACGCGCTTTACCTTGCAGTTTATCGAGGTTAACGAGCTTGCAAACCAATTGCTTTTTGGTTCTTGACTCAATGGCCAGATACACAGCTGCCTCCGCTCCTTGTCCAAGGCAGCGCGATGTTATCGCGTATTTATCTGCGAACAACTTTAGCAGTCAGCTAGCCATCATCACAAGATTATTGATACGATTGGCGAAGGAACTTACACTAGACTCCCTTTCTTGCAGCTTTGTTAGAGGAAGCTCTGGAGGACTTCTTGTCTGTTGAAATAGTAGACTCCAGTGCGGTTTGATCTCGATGATATCTCCATCTTCTAGAAGATAGCCAGATGACATCTCAGGGCCGATCCCAACAAGCTCGCCATTGACGTAAGTTCCGTTGGATGATTTCCGATCACGAACATATACATGGTTAACTGAAGGTTCATATACAATCACATAGAATTCACAATGATTTCTCGAGACTGTGTTTTCAAGATCGTCCCGAATGGCAAAAGTGCTGGGCTGGTAAGCTGGGGACTGCAAAACACAGGGGTGATGTTTTGTCTCACGTACTTGGACCGCGGATCTCGCCCAATCTTGAAAATTTCATTGTCCCATATCGAGAGCTTCCCTAAAAAGATGTGAAAAAAAGTTAGTCACCATTGTCAGAGGCAAACAGAAGAACATGGTGTAACAAAGAAAGCGTGCTCTAAAACGAAGTCTTCCTAGCTACCCTATCAGGTTATATGAACAAGAGACGATATTACCCTGACATTTTGGACCGGCGCGACTATCGGTAAATTGAAGGTAGGCAGCTGGTATTTCCTCAGCGGAGACTATAGATAAATCCATTTGCATCTCCTCGCGTCTTTCCATTGTTGTACTGAAAGACATTTGTGTTAGCCCGTGTTTACTCGTGTAAGTCAAAATGGTACTAGATTAGTAGACATAGATGCTTTCTGGGATCGAAGAGAGAAAAGTTATCCCGGAGTAGGGGAGCATATGGCATGCCTTTCAGCATTTGTGTAACGAGGTTTCACAGACTTGAATTTTTTTTCCATCTCAGCGATGGAGTCAATCAAACAATATTACAGACCTGTCAACGATCGCTCCTGCCTTCCTTCTCTGTCCTGCGACGTCATTGTGATTGGTGGTTTCACACATACAGTGTTAGTTACAGTGTAATTTCATTGACACGGTATACTTCTAATTGAGAGAGGCGGTGGTGAAATCCACAGTCACCCCACACCACGTGACTTTGGGGGGTTTCTTGCCCTACCGATGACTTGCTTAAGCGTTTGAATTTCCCCCGCTCTCTTTGGAAGTTGCTCCTCATCCAAACACGATTCTCATCCACGAACAAGTAAGCTCTCCTACCCTAGGTGTAGTGCAGCTCATGGCCATCTCGTACAATTCATCATTGCTGTGCGCTTTGTAATTGTGCGAGATGGCTCATGATTTGCGCGCGCCATTGGCAAACTTCAGTCACTAACCGCGAAACAGCTCACCGTTCAAGATGAGAGCCAAGTGGAGAAAGAAGCGGGTTCGCCGCCTCAAGCGTAAGAGAAGAAAGATGAGAGCTAGATCGTAAGTGTCTACCAATTTCTATTATCCTGCCTGCTTGGTGCTAACTCCAAATAACAGTAAGTAAACGTCTCGCTCTTCTACCTGACTTGACGCATCTTTCATGAATTTCACGAAATTACACGCCAGCACGACACGGGCCAATCTGGAATGGGAATGCTCTCAACCAAAGCTCCTTTGGGTTAGCTCTGTTGTGATAATCACTTCACAGCAATGGGTTTTACTCGATGGAAAGGGCAATGGTCTCATCAGCTTTGGCTGTCATGATGGTGACGAGGGATGGGGAAATGGACCAAAGGCGGTTGGGTAAAGACAACGTTTAAGATTACAGTCAAAGAAGCAAACTGCAACAGAAGGCCGTGCTCGGAATCAGGACAGCATGGCGTATGACAATTGAAATGCACACTTTGTTTCGTTTTCACCCCTCTCTTCCTATTTTGAAACGTTTCTTTGTGATTTGAACGTGTGAGCTGTGTGCATTGGGTCTGATCTCAGCTTTCGCTAAGGTTTTGCCAGCTCACACCACTCTGTAACATGTTTTTGGGTCCCCTGGCGTTAATGGACCTGGAATATCGCAAGGTTGCACCTTTGTGGCACTGCGCAATGATTCTTTTTATTTCCCATCAGCCAATTGCACCTTGTGTGGCTTCAATTATCAGGCACATTGCAGCAACACCTCTGACACAGCTTACATTTAGCACCGAGCTATCCCTGCCATAGCTTTGCTCCATATCTACTTTCCGTGACGTCGCTTGCCTTTGCTGCAGTCAGGTGGGGTTGGTCCCTCACCGCTCGGCAAAACATCGGTCCAGTATTTTCCTGCCGTCCAGTTTACCAAAAAAATTTGGGAGGAGGAGGGCATTTATCCCACTATCCAACCAAAACGCTTGCGACAGGCGCCTCCTTTGGCAACAATGGCAGAGCTGAGCAACAAGAAGCGCAAGAGGGACGTCAATGCGGCGGCCAAGTCAAAGAAGAAGGTTGTTATCGACGTTCCGCCTTCAGCAGCCAGCATCTCCTCGGTACTTCGACCCAAACATTGTGTGCCAGTCATAGGTAGGCAGCACTTTCGAGGTCATGGACCGTTGCAAACTTGTTGGTTAACGGCTTCAAGCCACATGCCCTGGTATAGAGGTTCCGAAGGGTGTTGTATTCAACTCCTACGTGTCGCAAAATGAGTCCAAAACGAAAACGAAGACGCCAAAGCTTGCAGCAAACCAAGCACTGCTTTTGCACTCAACGTCGCACCACAGTCTGAACTATATAGCCAAAGAGGAAGAGTTCCGAGACTCAAAACCTTTACTCAACCATTTTGTCGGTATTTATGATCCTACAACCGGGGATCTTCAGGTAGTTGAAGCAAAGAAGATGGTGGTTCGCGGGTCAGTACGTGCGAAGCAAGCACCAGGCTCTACCATTGACGGACAAGACGCGAGAACAGTGAGTTACCTCAAAGAAATCCAACTTCCAAATGGCAGTGGCTAATTCGATACAGAGCATGATGGAGCAGAAAACAGAGCTTGGACAAACGTTCGGAACGAAGAAGGCGAAGAAGGTGATTCAGGAAAGAGTACTCAATGCTATTGGCCCGCAGAGGAAAGAGGGAGACGCTCCAACAAAAATTGACGACGCAGCCCGTGCGATGCTTTCTTCAGTGGGAGCGATTACATCCAAAATGGCCACAAGGGAAGAGCTCCAGGCCGTGGTTGACGAAGCCAAGCCTATTCCAAGGCCCAATGTTGATGCCAAGGAAATACAAAACGTCTACGATCCCAATGAGATTATTGGGGCTGACATTTTGAACCTGGTTCCTATTCGGGAGTGGCAAGAAAAGGCTCAGCATGGTGAAAACATACAAACCCCATCGCGTTTCGTAGCAGGGAGAGTTACTCCGATGGCGCTGAACGAAGCCGCCCTCCTGCGATTACGAGTTTTACGATACTATTCCTTTGTCCTGCTGTTCTATCTCAAATCGAAGCCAGGGCGACAAAGGGGTATGAGGCAGTTACCGCCTCGAGATAAGCTTAGGGAGATGCTTGCACCGGCGCCGGAAGCCGTGATTGAGAATATCCGCCGCAAGTTCTCAGACGCGGGGACGATGAGAAAGTTCCACATTGACCTGCTGGCGGCGCATTGCTGTGTGTATGCATGCATTGTGGACAACTTCGAGGTGGACACACAGGCGCTGCGAGACGACCTGAGGATAGACCAGAACACAGTGAACCAGTACTTCCACGAGATTGGGGCACGGGTTCGGCCTCTGAAAAACAAGGCCCTTGGTGGGACGGGGATGGTGCACATGGCGAAGCTCACACTGCCTCTGGACTTTCCAAAGCAGAGGCAGATCCGGGCGCGCCGGTAAAGGGAACTAACTGAATGGCTCATTTGGGAGGGCATAACATACAACCAGTCGATGGCTTTCGTTCTTCAGTCAGAAGCGCGATTATCTGTCAGGCTAAGTTTGCCTCTCTGGTGTTGTTGGTTGTCGCATTAACTACTGTAGGATGAGTTGTTTCCTGAGACACCCTTTTTGGTGTGAAGACGGACAGGGACGACCTTGTCAAACATACCCTCTTCTGTACATATGATACGTAGTTAGCTTCTCGCCGATAGATCAAATGACATGGCTCCATTACGTATATCGCTGTCTATAGTATGTCAAGTTTGTGTGTGAGATGTTATCTCGGTTAGCCATGGTTATCCTGATGATGCTGGTTGTGCTATTTATCGTGACTGGGTTCCGTCAATGCCGGCGGAATTGAGAAGTCGATGTTGTGGTAACCCAGTTCGGCTCAATCCATTCAATCAATCAATCAAGTAAAGAATACTAACCATATAGCGTTGTCGGAGCGCAACGCCATTGACCGGCACCGGCAAAAGCCCCCCGCAAAAAAGGCGCCGCGAGCCCACATTCCTCTGCCGAGGCAAATCTCAGCTTTCAGTGGGGTCCGCCCCAGCATAGCCGTGGGTTGTGGGGTCTTGGCCTCAGATCCTTGGGACCCGCAACTTATTCAATCATACTACGGTGTACACTCTTCATTCTATCACAGTAACGACAACCCTAGTTCTTGATTCCCCATACATACTTACAATAGGCTGGTAGTCTCATTGTATATTTATGTTATTTTATATACAAACACATGCACACACACACACACCTATATATATATACCCCCTACCTTTCCTGTTTTGGCTGCCATTGCTACATCAATCTGCTTTCTTCTTCAGCTTCTTCTATATCTGCTAGACATATCCACCCTCACACCCCCAATTATATTCACAAACAATACAGACATACATCATGGCGCCCACCGACTCCGTCATTTCCCTGGAGTACCGCGGCCGCGTTGCCGTGCTGACAATTGCAAACGAGAAGAAGCTCAACGCCCTGTCGCAGGCACAGTACTTTGAGCTGGCACAGAAACTGAGGCAGGTGGCTAAGCGGGACGATGTCTGTGTGACGGTGATTCTGGCCAAGGGCAAATTCTTTTCAGCGTACGTACATGGCTTTTGTGGTTTCTTTTTCTCTTCCACTATTTGTTTCTGGTCCTTTTAAGCTCTTGTGCTATCTATCCTCGCCCCCAATTCGTATCGTCTCATCTTCATTCCCTATTTCAACAAATTGGCTTGGCCCTGCGTGCATGAGGGAGTGTCAAGCGAAGACGCAACGATATCTGTCACCAAAACTTGACGTCTTCGTTGCGATATAGAAGAAGAAGAAGAAAAAGAAAAGGAAGAAAAAAGATAGTTTCACCTCTAATTCACCTCCCAATGCTTGCTTGATTGGCTACCGATCGCTGGGAGAGTGAGCAAAAGGCCACAAGAACATTCTCAGACGACATCATCCACGTTTTACACACATAGAAAAGCTCAGTAGCCCAGAGATCCCACCACACATATGCCTATATCAGTCAACTACGCTCTATCACACTTCAAATCGCTAACTAAACTTCCTTTCCAAACAGCGGCGCCGACGTCTCCATCTCCAAGGCTAGCGGCGGTGACGGCGACGAACTTTACAAGCTCTGGCTCCAGACCTTTGTCGCCTTCAACCTCAACATCACCGACGCATTTGCTTCACATCCCAAGGTGCTCGTCGTCGGACTCAACGGCCCCGTCATTGGCCTCACCGCTGCCCTCGTCTCCCACGCCGACTTCATCTATTGCACCCCCGAAACTTTCCTACTCACACCCTTCTCCTCCATCGGCCTCGTCACCGAGGGCGGTGCCTCCCGCGCACTCATCAACCGCATGGGCTACGCCAAGGCCAACGAGGCCCTGCTCATGAGCCGCCGCATCCCAGCCGCCGAGCTTGAGCGCAGCGGCTTCGTCAACGCCGTCTTCTCCGAGGGCGCCAAGGGCGAGTACGTCAAGTTCAATGAGCGGGTGTTGCATGAGGTGGATGAGCGCCTCGGCGACCATCTCAACGCCGACAGCCTGATTGGTATCAAGAAGCTTATCAAGGGGCCGGAAAAGGATACCATAGATCTGCGCAATGTGCGCGAGGTCTTTGATGGGCTTGAGCGCTTCGCGTCGGGTGTTCCTCAAGAGGAATTCCGCAAGCTTGCCAGCGGTGAGAAGAGACATAAACTCTAATAAAGCACTTTTATATTGCTAGATTATAAGTACGATTAATAGAATTTGAAGCTCATCTTTTTATCAATCATTACCAGACAGTCACGGACTATGCTGAACATGGCCTAAAGTGTGTATGTTGAGATTAGCTGATCATGCTTCAGACATGACATGTCAAGAGTCTATGTCGTGAGAACATATCTTCATTCATCAAGGACTATATTCTATTGAAATCTATCCATAAGTCATCAAGCCAGCAGCCCAAACAATAAGCTAGTTCTGCCCCAAAAGTTCTTCGCAGCTGTTTCCATACGTTGTCGCGATGTGTCGCCCTCAAGACCAGTGCGTTCATGGATGGCGTCTGCAAGTCGATCCAGTCTCTCTGCGGCTTCTTCCAGCATATTTCCAACGCACAAACGCAAAAGAGCCACATCAAAGAGCCACTGGATGTGTATATCTTGCATCTCTTCAGTCGAGAGCGAAGCAGGCTTAGATGGGGACGCCTTCTCATCCCCACTGCCATCTTCGGATGCTTCTTCTTCTTCTTCTTCTTCTTCTTCTTCTTCTTCTTCTTCTTCTTCTTTGTCTTCATCATCATCCTTGTCATCCTCTTCATCCTCATCTTCACTCGCGTCAGCCCTTTTGTTTTCCGTAGAACCTTCAGATGCGAGCCTCTCAAGCTCTTCATGCCATGGTCTACATAGCTCTATGCTGATGTGCTTCTTCGCCACACGCATAGCAGCCGGCGTCCATAGATCCATACCGGCGTCGGCCAATGCCATAGATAGCATCCGAAGGAACTGGAAAACCTCTGGAGATGGCTGACTCGGCAATTCTGGTTGCCCTTCCCACAGTGGCCGTGTAATCACTTCCCGTTGTTTGAGATAGGTTGTAGTAAACTCAGTCACTGCTGGTAATGCTACCTGCATCGCAATCTTTTCGTGGAGAACGGGAACCATGACAAGCCCGAATTTCTGGATGGCTTGTCGCTTTGGAAGCTGACTGCGAATGTCTCTCAAAACGCGGAGCATGTACATGGCGATGTCGCCACTGGCTACGTGATCGGCATTGCTCTCCCATAGCTTTTGAAGCTGCTCTTGAAGTTGCTCAAACCCATTATCAAGCGCAGTGTTTAGCTTGTCTTCCAGCTTTTGGGGATCATCCTTGCTCAGAAGTTGTTGTCGCGCCTCGATAGTGTCCTCATCTTCAATCTCATCGTAGTCGTTGTCCCAACGCTGCTTTCTGAGCGACTCAACTACTCCCTTGACATCATCAATAATGTGATACCACGACGTATAGCAATGCACAGCCTTTGACACCGCATCGCTTCGGCCATACAGTCTAGAAACGACTGCTTGTACAAATGGCGCAGCTCCTCTTGAGAGCGCTTCATCATAGCCATCGTCATCCCATAGGCTTTGATGCTTCCCGGTAGCACCGTTTTGCCAACCCTCCAATGTTGCCTTGACTTCTGAGCCGACAAGACGAAGCTTGGTAACTTTGGCTTCGAGTACAGATAGCATTCGTGAGTTGAGGGCTACCCGGAGGTTATCTTGCATCTCCTGGGGATCGAAACCTCTCACTTTGGCTCCTTCGCGGATCCACAGCTGAAGTACTTGGGTTCGCAACTCCATCACTGATTTGAAATCGGTCATGGGCTGCAACGTCTTTTTCAAGCCATGCAACAGAAACTCGCCACCCTTTTCCGCCCAAATATTAAACAGCTCCCTGGCCTGTTTTCCATCAAGATCGTCGTGGCGGATAAATGGCGTAAAATCTTCAATCTCCTCACCACACCAGCGCTTGTGGATGTCAAGGCGCAGCCCTTCGAGCTGTTGGAGGGACCTGTCCGCAAGAATCGGGTGCTTCTTTAAGCCAGCCAGAGCTTGTGAGAGCTTAGCAGGGACAAGGGCCTGGACATCCAAGAGTGTTTTCGTGTAGAGCTTCAGGCTGTGGATCATATCATCGGCCGTTACTACTCGTTCGCTTTCATCTGTATCCAAGGCCAATTCCATAGCCTCGCGTCTCACTTGGAGAAAATGCCACAATGCATCCTTAGCCCCGGAGCTGTTGGAAAGGCTACGTGCACATATCGCTTTGAGGAGGTCTTCTCTTTCAGAATCCTCGCCGTTCTTTGCCAATGTCTTGTCAAACGCTCTTTCGAGCCGCCGCCGTAATGCGCTCACTGTCTTTTTCGCAGATTCCAGCTCCAGTTCACCATCTTCTTCCTGAATCTCATCGCCCAAGCTTTTGACCAGAAGTCGGATCAGTATCCAAATCTTGGTTGCAAGTATCAATCTGTCACCTCTACCAATCCCACTGTCCAGTCCACCGCCACCCTTTAAAATCCTGCCAACCATCAATGCGCATCCATCCAGCAGCCTAAGTTTAGCTGCCTTGGCGGTCTCTGTGTCCTTCTGTCTCATGACAAATTTGGCCAGGCCAGAAGCCTTTGTCTCGACTACTGTTCTCCCGCATCGGCCTCCCATTCCTCCGAGCAGTTCCTGCACCGCGTTGTTGTCGCTGTGCATTCGTACAATGGTGTCTGCTGTGCCTAGTAGCTCTCGGTACGAACCACCCACCTGCGTGCGCAGGCGGGTTGACTTCTCCTCAACCTCTGCATGGAGAGCTTTATGTATCGACCGGATCTGAGGTAATGTGTGATTCGCAGAGAAAATTTGGGCGGAAGATGAAAACTTCAAAGGGTCGGAGGCAGCCATTGTGGCCGTTGCCAGAGTCTAACGACGAAAACCAAGCGACGATATTATAGCTTCTGCGACATCGGGATTGGATACATCAGATTCAAAGCGGTCCTGCGCCTTGTACGCTGTCCTTGGGAGGTGGTGCGAGGTCGATCCTCGAGCGAGACGGCAACTTTGGTGTTGCGTGGTTCAAGTGACGTGTTAGCACTGCTAAATCCAGTGTGGGGCTGGCCACAAGCAACGTACCTTTCTCTTATCATTTTCAGGGTCTATTATCTGAATTACGGATCTATACAAACACGCCAACAATGAATTGAACACTGCAATCCTATTGATTAGTAGCACAACTTTTCTTAAGCGTCATTATGAATTAAAAAATGCCTTTTAACTTAATCGAGAGAGAGGTATAATATATGTATATACATCGATATGTATAGGAAGAAAAACGCATGTACACTATAGCTTGACGCTCTTGATGACAGTAGTGTTGATACCAGACGTCTCGCCCTTGTAGCCGCCCTTGGGCTCGCCTCCTTGCCATACCGGCTTCATACTCTTGAGCTTCTTCTGCTTGGCCTCGAACTGCATTCTCTTCTTGACTCGTGGATTTCTCACAGCCTTGCTTCTCTTCGGCGTCAATCCCTTGTTCTTCTCGATGGCATAGGTGATCTTCCTCTTGCCGTCCTCACCAACGACTTCCTTCTCAACAACCCTGTCCGCCTTGTTGGCCGCTGCGTAGGCGGCATACCGTGAGGCTTTCTCCTCTCTCTTGCCCTTTGACTTATGAGCCACCATGTCGTAGTATTCGTCTTCATTGTCACGGATCGTCTTGGCCTGCTGGGCCTCGTCCTCGCCGCTATCATCTCCCAAATCCGCACCATACTTGGATCCCTTCTTGCCTCTTCGCTCTGCATCAGCAAGCAGACGCGCTTGACGATCTCGAAGACGTTCGCGATGAGGAATATCCATATCACCTCCAGCATCGCGTCCAGCGCCAGCACGACGGTTGGCTTTCTGCACAATCTGCGAAGTATAAAACTTCAAGCTCTTCTTCCGCGCTGCTTTGTCGGCCGCAGTTCGGTCGTCCAGCTCATCCTCCTCGCCAAAGTCAGAATTGTCGTCATCTTGCACAGCAGACTGCTTCTTCTTGGGGGCCTTTGGCTTGCTGGTACCCAGTGGAAGGTTGTATAAATCGGCAACTGATGCCTCAATTGCCTTGGCCTTCTCCAGTTTCTTGGCCTTCTTGGCAGCAGCAGCTGCCTTTTCTGCCTTGGATTGCTTCGTCTTTTTAACTTGTTTACCACCAGAAACAACGTCAGCAGAAAGCTGAGGAATAGCATCCAAATCCATCTCCGAATCAGATGCGTCGCTAGATATTGTAGTAGACCGCATGTTCTTGACTCTCTCCCAAGCGGCGCGAGACTTGACCAAAATGTCCATGACATCGTGATCTCGTAGTTCTGTTGGGTTAAGAGTTTTTGGTAGCTTTAGGGCGTCTCTAGCTGGCGATGTCAAGATAGCAAAATAACTTGCCAGAGAGGCGACATAGCACCCAAGCACCCAGTATTTGATGGCTGCTAGTGACGTCCCAGATGTCGCAGCAGCCGCGGATTGGAGGTCTGCCAACAAAGGCTGCAAAGCCTGGAAATCCCTGGCAAGATGGTCAAACTCCGGATACCGAGCCTGCAGGAGCTTCGATCGCTCTTCTGGACCCATGTCATCAGTCACCTCAACCTCCTTGAGAACCTCTGTAACTGTGTCATCCCCTTCTTCAACTTCGGCTTCGGCTCCTAACCATTCTTCCCCATCAAAGATAAAGTCCTCCTCTGCCATTTTAGATAGCTTCTTCTTCTGCAGTCTCTTGGCTTCAACCTCCTCCTCCAGGGCGTCGGCTTCAGTCTCGATATTGTCGGCATTGTAGTATTCGCCTTTTGTAGAACCCCACCATCCAGAGTCGCCTTCCTCCTCTCCAGCCTCAGCATCCTCCTCATCAGAATACTCGGCTTTCCCTGCGCCTGCCCGCTTGGACTTGATTGGTCGGGTCTCTTCTTCCACCTCGTCTGAGTCTTGTTCTGAGTCGTCGTCATATGCTAAGACCTCCTCGTCGGAAAACTCCATATCCTCCTCATCCCTTCGCCGACGTTTCGAGTTGGGCTCATCATCTAGCATTATTGTGTCGCGATTCATGAGAAATTCGTCTTCTGAATTCGCCACATCTTCGTATGTTGTGACTGGCCCCAGGCGGGCATCTTTGATGTCTAGTTCTTTGGGGCCGCTAGAATGCGCATTCTGCCTGGATGATTTTCTTTTTTTCGCCATGGTTTCTTAGTCAAATGATGAACCTTGAACTGCAATATGTTGGGGAGGTGACGCAAATTTCTCAACGTCGCCAGTTCAATCGCTTCTCGTCATTGAAAAAGATCATTCATCCCACATGCATAGCCAGCAACTTTTCAACAGAGCTACTCTGAAAATTTCCAGACTGATAAGATAACGGCCCCTCCATCGGATATACTTCGGTCCACCACACTCAATCACACTCCTCACGGCTTTAATGCACCCAATCCACTGTTCCATATCTGCAGGCCCCCAAACCAAAATAAAAGGAATCGGCATTTCTCCAAAGTCAAGAGCTTATCTTCGTAACTAACTTGAAACTTCTGTTGTAAAGGATCATCACAGACCAACCGCTAGACTATCAGTGGATTTTCTATGTAGATATCTCGGAAATATAACGGAAGCTAACACAACTACCTCCAACACAACTTCTTCCAGTGATTGAATCGATCCGCTGTAGATTGCCTTCCACACCTACGAAACATTACCGTTCGTTGGAATGACAAATTAAGAGGCCTAGGCACCTGCATTGATAGACCAACAACGGCAGAAGCACAATTAAACATTTGTCCTAAATAGGCGCCGGGAGCCACTTAAAATGCCAGCCGAGGTTACACTATTGAATAAGAATCTGGAGCTAGATGCAACGTCAGACCCCAAACAGCCATGGCGGCCGCTGTGCGACAATACTCCATGCATATTGAGAAGTACAAGGGGTAATTAATAGGTAGGCATTACTCCATGAGACCCTAGAGTTACCTACTAAGCTCCAGCATCTAGACTCTGCTACTCCAAGGATGTCTTTCTGAAGGTCTGCCCTCCCTCTCTCTTGAGAAGTAGCATCTACGGGTAGATTGTCGCAGCAACAGGCTCAGCTGGCAACATGTTGCGACCCAAAGGTAGGATTGATTTGGCCGCCATCGAGATCAAACCACGTCTGATGACATGTTTAGGCGTCGAGACATCGCGCCCACGTGCACGCAGATTATATCCATAGCTCTTGGCTGTATCTGATACGAGGCTGCGAGGCGTGGACTCGGTCCTCACGTGGGTGTGTGAGAGCCTTGGGTCGCTTGAATGAAGGCGTAAGGCAGGAGAGCTTGGTAGGTACCGTGTAGTGACTTTTATTTCAACCTAGCCACCAAGCTGCCATGTCTTTCCCGTCCCGACATACCTTATATATCTCTTTTTCATTTCCCTCTTGCAAAATCCTCACGGAGAGTCGATTTGTTCCTTGCTTCCCAGGCAGTTTCCCTATGCCCGCCATTCCTGAACGCTCCTCCGCCAAGCAGGCCTACCCCTCGCCTAGCCTGTCCACACAGCCTGTCTAGGGTACCCCTAAAACCGACCCGCTGACGTATCGAACCACCGAATTAGGTCCCCGATCTTCACGCGTACTTCGTACTCCGTCGCAGCAGCGCTTTGGCGGCAAACACAGAAACCCTCCTCTTACATCGCTGTGGAGGCTCTTTCTGCTCGACGACCACATTGAAGCCGTTGTTATGGCGGAACGGGAGGGCGACAACTCTGGGTCTCAACCAACATCACCCTTTACCTCCCGCCGTCACCCTCACTTACGACGCCATCACTCCTCCGCTGAGCCAGATGAACGATCACCCCTCTTGACCTCTTCCAGGTCTCGCCTACGCAAGTCTGCTGGGACTCAGTCTCCAGGTCTGGGCTCCCTATCACGCAACCAGAGCTTCTCGGGTAAGTTACATCCTCGTGTTGCCGTGCAACAGTAGCTTCAGGGGCTGACTATCGGATATTTCCTGTAGGCAGCATTCGAAGCTCAGTACCACACCACAGCCGCCACCCGTCATGGGGACAGCGGTTAGTGCATACATTTGCCGATCGTTCCATGTCTGAGTCGAAAGGCTCCATATTCCCCGATGAAAGAGTATGGTACGACCAGTTCACCAGCACCGACTGGGTTCATGACACAATAGCGGATTCGCATCGCGTCAAAGCTCTGCGGAGCCGGAAGGACTTTTGGGGCCGCATTCTGGTCGTTTTTGATAGCAGCCAGGGCTGGATTCTCAGCGCTCTCTCCGGTGTCGTGGTTGCGCTAATAGCGTATGCTGTCGATGTGTCTGAGTCGGTTGTCTTTGATTACAAGGATGGATTTTGTACAAGAGCTTGGTATCTCGATGAGAAGGTAGGTGCACATGAATGATAATTTGGGAGGGGATGTCATCGCAAATGGGGGTTTGTTAACTTCAAATCAGCTGACCTTCTCCTTAGAAATGTTGCCCCCGTGGTCCTTGTGAGGACTGGAAAAGCTGGTCTAAGGCACTACATTACCTTCCATTCGAGGCGAAAGTGACAGACTTCGCGATATATCTCATGCTTGTTGTTGGTCTAGCTGTGCTATCATGCTGGATTACTCTATGGACCAAAACCGTTGTTCCTTCGGCATACCAGTTGACGACACTGGACGAGAACCTGGCAGCCGAAACCTTTCTTCCGCCTTCCGATGATACCAACGGTAGTGACAGTGCAAGCCCTCACCAGCAGCCGGCTAAGCAATCAGAGAATCCGCCAATGGTGTATTATTCTGCTGCAGGCAGCGGTGTTGCCGAAGTCCGCGTCATTCTGAGTGGGTTTGTTTTGCACGGCTTTCTCGGATTCAGAACGCTTGTTATCAAGATGATTGCCATGATTCTTAGCGTCGCCTCGGGTTTGAGCTTAGGAAAGGAAGGCCCATTTGTTCACATGGCCACATGTGTTGGGAATATTGCTTGCCGTTTATTTTCCAAGTATGATCGCAATGATGCCAAAAGACGAGAAGTCCTTTCCGCCGCTGCAGCCGCTGGTGTTGCAGTTGCCTTTGGAGCCCCTCTCGGAGGAGTTTTATTCGGCCTCGAGGAGGTGTCCTATTTCTTCCCTGCGAAAACACTTTTCAGGACCTTTTTTGCCTGTATTGTTGCTGCGCTCTCACTGAAATTCCTTAACCCATACGGCACACACAAGATTGTCATGTTTGAGATACGATATTTGGTGGACTGGGAGTATTTTGAGCTGGGCTCCTTTATCCTAGTTGGTATTCTTGGTGGTGCCATGGGGGCCCTCTTTATTAAGGCATCCAAGCACTGGGCACAGACTTTCCGTCGAATCAAAGTCATCAAGAAATATCCAATGCTAGAGGTGTTTCTCGTGGCATTGACAACAGGATTGGTGAGCTATTGGAACCCATTAGTCAAGCAGCCTGTGGCCAAGCTCTTGTTGAATCTGGCTTCTCCATGCGATGGCAACGACGTCAACAAAGACAAGCTAGGGCTCTGCCCCAAGTCAGTCGACGATATCCCTGCCATTTTGATTATGCTCATCTTCGCCTTTTTGATCAAGGGTTTCTTAACCATCATCACTTTTGGAATTGTGAGTTTAAAACATGTGAAAATTCATTTTAGACTTTGAGTGGCTAATAAACCAAACAGAAAGTCCCAGCTGGAATATATATCCCATCAATGGTTGTTGGCGGTTTGATGGGCCGGATCATTGGTCACCTGGTGCAATGGTTGGTGCTTGTAACCCCTGAGTGGGGAATCTGGAGAGGCTGTGCCAGTGTCCCAGGCGGAACTTGCATCCAACCAGGTGTGTATGGTCTCATTGCCGCTGGAGCGACTATGTGTGGTGTCACAAGACTGTCTGTGACTTTGACTGTCATCCTCTTTGAACTTACCGGCAGTCTGGACTATGTTTTGCCCTTTTCGCTTGCAATCCTAGTCGCAAAGTGGACCGCAGATGCGATTGAGCCATGCAGTATTTACGTGAGTTTTGCAGCTTGGAGAGGAATCAAGCGGCCAAATATCGCTAACAGATCGCACACAGGACCTTTTGACCAATATGAATTCGTACCCATTTCTCGATAACAAACACAAGCCTATCTTCACTGGTGATCTGGCAGATGTCGTCCGTCGAGCACGCCGTGAGAGGGTTATTGATATTACAAACTCGCCGCTAGTCGCTGCCTCAATTCTCCGTTCCAAGTTGGAAATCCTGCACCAGGCGGGCGAACTTGACGGTGGCCTGCCCATAATTCGAGATGAGGTTCTCGTTGGTCTCATTCCTGCCCCTGACCTAGAGTTTGCTTTGGATCAGCTTGAGGATGAGGGCGCGAGCCTATGCTTGATGGATCGAGTGCCAAGCATTGATGAAGATGACGAGGATGAGTCGGACCCGTCTGACTTTACACAATTTATTGACCCCGTGCGTCCACCTCCCATTTCTTTCTGTCACGATCCCCACATTATGCAAGCAATAGACTGACAAACTTGTAGGCACCTGTTGCTCTTGATATCAGATCGCCAATGGATCTAGTGTACGAATGCTTTGTCAAGCTGGGCCTACGCTATATCTGTGTTCTCCGAGAAGGTCGATATGTTGGCATGGTGAGTCCCACCTTTGCAGAACCATTTCCCTGTATGAGTGGCTTATTGACATGTTTAGATTCACAAGAAGACGTTTGTGAAGTATACACGAGAGCAGGAGTAAGGACCGCATTTGCTTTTGATGAAGTTTTTCTGTGGCTGTCTTTTCTCAATTCCAGTACATTGCTGGGACACCGGTGCATATTCGTATCGATAGTGGGGGCATCATCTTCAATTTCTGGGTTATACAGCATACATGGGGCATACCGGCATGGATGGCGGTTGTTTTTTTTACAACATTAAAGGCGTTAGGAGATTAGAAGATGGCATTAACTGTACTGTTTTTAGGCAGATTGGCAATAAGCGAGGTACCGCTTTAATTTTGCATGAGAGGGACGACTCACTCATTTTCTGTCGTAGTAAGACCTAGAAAGCAGCCGTTGATTGGTAACTGATAACTGTACTTGTGGCGTGTGGTGTGATTGTGACGGATGGTGGGAGTGCGGCATTCGTGAGAACGAACCCGCAGCTACGCCGGAGCCGGAGGCGACGACGGAACACGGAGCCCACGGGGGCCGGGGAAGTCAACCTCCTACGAAGGCATAGGGGGTTTCAGCGACATCGGGGCCGCCACCGGGCAGGGATTATGGCCCAGAAGCTCTTAACCTCAACAAAGGTGTGCCGAGAAGGGTGGTGAGACTGTCATAACCAAATGATCCGTGAGACATGGGCCGTGTAAGCGTGCGCCCTATGTTCCGAGGTCTACACAAGTGCAGTGGCCTGCTAATCGAGACTAGATGCAGGTATAGATAGGTAAGTTTATAAAGCCGGTAGCCCCCGGGATATTGCAAGCTATTACGGAGTAGTGTGTCACGCGAGCTATCCCTGATCCTGCGTCAAGAGGGATTCCACATGGTTTGAGAGCGGCAGCCGCTAGAGAAGAACGAAACACGACATTGGAGAAGCGGCAGGGCAATCAATAAAATGTAAATAATGGCCAATACATGTGCTGCATTACCTAAACAATACGACGAGTACTGGCACATAATTGCATCCCTACTTTCCGTTATACCAAAGCTGTGGCTTGACGGAGGAGTAGGTAAGGGCAGCGCCGAGGTCGGGCGGTGTCTCGATGTTTTTGCAGGTACAGTAATTGCACCCGGATGGTGGCGCCAGGAAATAGCTGGGGGCACGGAGCCGCCAGCGGAAGCTCAGTACGTAACGGGGACTCAGCGGTGGCCAATAGGTGACGGTGCCGGGAGGGCGCACGGCGCTGGGGAGCAACGCCCTGCAGTCCCCTGGAGACTGGAGTGGAGTGTCTGCCCCGCGATGGAGGTCCCCCTGTAGAGGCTGCCGTGGAGGTGCCGTGGAGGCGCTGTGGAGGTGCCGCAGTGGTCTGTAACGCCCTGTGGTGACCCCCCAACCTCCCCCCTGGTGTTTTGTCTGTACGTACGTATTACGTTCTCCCCCCTCCCCGCATCCGGAAGTCAACAAAAGTGTCGCTGTAAGCCGCTGGAATCCGCTGAGAATAAAAAGGCCCGGCCGCCGGCAAGCTCCATCAAGCCAGTCCACCCCCCTTCTCCTCAAAACAGAGCTTCGCCCATCCCGCACTTTACTGCCCACCACCCTCTTGTGTTGGCGGTGTCTGAGTCGTTGGATCCTGCTGCAGTGTGCTGCTCTGAAAGCGGGGGAAAGAAGAACTGATACACAGAAGGCGACAGTTCGTTTTCACTTGATATTACCCAACTATAAACCCCCCCTCCCCCATTGGAACCTCCCGTATTAAAGAGACGCCATGCCCGCCCTCCGTGCTGCGTTGACGTTGCGTCCTGCAGCTCGTGCTCTCGCATCTTCGTCCTTCACCACCACTACCACCTCCTCCATCACTGCTCGCCGTTGTCTCGCCCACACATCTTTCAGAATGGCGTCGTCCAAGGCTTTCTTCGAGGGCGAGCCCCAGGCTCCCATCCTCAAGACCAAGCTGCCCGGCCCTGTCAGCACCAAGGCCATTGAGGAGCTCAGCGAAGTCTTTGATACCAGGAGCTTGAACATGATGGCCGACTACACCAAGTGTCTGGGCAACTATATTGCTGACCCCGATGGCAACATGCTGCTCGATGTGTAAGTTTACTTCCCTGGCTTGGCTGTTTTTTTATTGGGACTAACTGGCCAAATATAGCTATGCCCAGATTGCCTCGATCCCCGTCGGCTACAACAACCCCCATCTGGCCAAGGCTGCCTCCACCCCCGATATGGTCAATGCCATCATCAACCGTCCCGCTCTGGGCAACTTCCCTTCCCATGACTGGTCCAAGATCCTCAAGACGGGAATCCTCAAGGTTGCCCCCAAGGGCCTTGACAATGTCTTCACCGCCATGGCCGGCTCTGACGCCAACGAAACCGCCTACAAGGCTGCCTTCATCTACAAGCGACAGCTCGAGCGTGGTGGCCCCGAGGTCGAGTTCACCGCGGAAGAGCTTGAGTCTGCCATGAACAACCAGGCCCCTGGTGCTTCGCAGCTCTCCATTCTATCCTTCAAGACGGCTTTCCACGGCCGCCTGTTTGGAACTCTCTCTACCACCCGCTCCAAGCCCATCCACAAGGTCGACATTCCCGCCTTCGACTGGCCTCAGGCCACTTTCCCTCAGCTCAAGTACCCCCTGGACCAACACGTCGAGGAGAATGCCAAGATTGAGCAGGCAAGCCTCGATGAGGTTGAGAAGCTCATCAAGACCTGGCACCTGCCCCCCGCTGCTGTCGTTGTCGAGCCCATTCAGAGTGAGGGTGGTGACAACCATGCTACCCCTAACTTCTTCCGAGGTCTACGTGAATTAACTAAGAAGCACAACGTGCTCCTGATTGTCGATGAGGTCCAGACCGGCGTTGGCGCCACTGGCAAGTTCTGGGCACACGACCACTGGAACCTGCAGGACCCCCCTGACATGGTGACATTCTCCAAGAAGGCCCAGGCTGCCGGTTTCTACTACGGCAACCCTGCGCTGCGGCCCAACAAGCCATACCGTCAGTTCAACACCTGGATGGGTGACCCCGCCCGTGCTCTGCTCTTCCGTGCCATCATCGAAGAGGTGGAGCGTCTCGACCTGGTCAACCACACTGCAAAGGTCGGTGATTACCTATTCGGCAAGCTCGAGGGTCTGGCCACCAAGTATCCCGAGCACTTCAAGGACCTGCGTGGCAAGGGACAGGGTACCTTTATCGCCTTTGACAACCCCAAGCGCGACCAGTTCCTGGCCAAGGCCAAGGAGTTTGGTATCAACATTGGTGGCAGCGGTGCCAGTGCCGTGCGCTTGCGTCCCATGTTAACCTTCCAGCAGCACCACGCTGATATCCTCATTGAGGGTCTGGAGAACATTGTCAAGTCACTATGAAAAAACTCGAAGCGACAAATGAAATGATTCAAATGAGAAAAAAATGTGGATAATAAAATGGCTCTTCCCGGACCATGGCCTTGTTTTTTTATGCCATTGATCAATAAAAAGGGAGGGACACGGAAAAAGAAGGACTGTAATGAAATCGTACTATGGATGACTGGGTTTGACTGACCCTTTTACACATCTGGGATCCTGAAACCATGAATGAATCTGGGAGAAGGAATTGGGATAGCATACCCTAATTTATAAACTTTACAAACAATTGTGACATTTTTGATTAATTTCGTGTAACCTGTGACCTTGGGTCCCGTTCTTCTCTATCACATGGTTCTGGAAATGATGTTGGCTATTGCCCCTGAGTTTTCTTGTATATTTGGACAATACCATTCTGCCACAATATTATTACACAGATAATTCGACTGAGGACATGATAAAAATATCTGCACTATTGACACCATGTTTTTGGTGAAGTCGCCTTTCAACGTTTTAGCTTGGTGATTATGATTTCCAATACAGCTTTTTCTTAACGTGTACTAATTAATTACCATCGATACTTCTATATGCTGTTCTAGTTGTATGTGTGTGTATGCCCAACCAAACAAAAACAAATCCGCCAACACCACCGAAAATCATGAATCATGCCGTCTAATTAAAAGCGTCATAGAAACCACCCAAATGCTGGGTATGTATGTTAAAAAATGCAATGCAATGCATGTATATGCTGTAGACTGATACTCCGTCCCGACATGTTTGTTTTCTCATCTCAAAATCACAGAACATTAAACAACGCAGCTCCAGCAAACAGCGCCGCGCCGACTAAAGCCTCAACCCCGCGAGTGTTCGCTGCGCTGTCGCTGCTGTCATCTTTCTCAGACGACGAGGCGTCACTGCTGGGGTCGCGAGTGGGCGTGGCACTGGCTCCTGCTGAGGAGGTGCCCGTCTCGGACGAGGAGGTGGTAGATGTAGCGCTGGCAGTTGGGCGCGTCTTCCGGGTGCGGGTAGAGGTTGGGGGCGAGGCGTCCTCAATGAAGGGCTTGATGATGCACTCTTCAAGAAGCTTGTTGTTGATGTACTTGCCGTTGGCGCCCTTTGAAGGGGTGAGGGTTAGGACGTAGGAAGAATCGAAGCTGCCGGCGCCCCAGCCGACGAAGCCGATGAAGACGTCGGTGTTTTTGGCGATGAATTCATTTTGGGCGCAGAACTTTACCATGCACTGTAGAGTAACGTTTGTTAGCTTTTGTTTTCTTTTCAATTGGATAATGAAAATCGCCCCCAAGTCCTCAAAAAAGATAACATAGGGTAAGGAAAAAAGGAGGCAAGGACTTGATAAAGGAAAGGGAAGGGGTAGATGTCACATACAGACTCATCCATGGACGCGCCAGTTTCGGAAACCATGGCTTGGCGATTATTCTTCTTAAGCCAGGTCGCAATAGTCTTGAAGCCTTCAACGTTGTCTGTCGTGCACTCGGCATGGGTACCTGAGTTGTTGATGTCCAGATACTTGTGCAGATCGAGCAGCAGGCCGTCAGTGCTGCCATCCGGGTTCGTGATGGCAGCCAGGGCCTCAGCACTGCCCGTCGACACAAACGTCTCGGCACTGGCGAAGTTGGTGCCCGGCAGGAGGATCATGTGCGTCTCGGCGCCAGCCTTGCGGATGCCCGTCACTACCTTCTGGCACGTCTGGGCCCAAAGCTTGATGTCGAGGTCGTGCGGCTCGTTCATGAGGCCAAAGATGACCCTGTCATTGTCGGCGTACTTTTTGGCGATCTGCACCCAGAGATCGACAAAGACCTCATCTGAGGGGCCACCCTGGCCGATAATGCCACCGTCGTGCCGCGCGAAGTTGTGCATGTCAATCATACAGTGTGCGCCTGTGCCCAGACAGACCTGGACAAGCTTGTCATAGTGCCCAAAGTTCTCTGCGTCCAGCTTGCCAGTTACTTCCCCATTCATGAGATACTGCCAAGTCGCAGCTATCCATCAAAGCTTCGAGTCAGCAAACGAAGAAAAACGCTTGATCATGGGGCTCAGGGGTTGTGACTTACAAAGACGAAATACATTCATATCGTTGTTGTCGGCAAAATGCTTCATCTGTCCTGCACCGTCTCCTCCTCCGTACTCAGACAGAGGGAACGAATCCGTCTTTGCCGGACATTTTCCCTATTCTCTTAGTCAGTACGGCACATACTCTGATAAGCACTGCTGGCATGGTCAACGTACATCGATGTCACAGCCGAAATCGACACCAGGAATAGCAATTCCCTATTGAGTGAGCAAGATCTCGTTAGCCTACTATAATAATATTCGTATGAAAACCGCATGCATACCACATATTGTATCCTGGCCCAAGCACCAGATGCGAGGGCTAGAAGCTGGAGGGCGCCTGTGCGCATTGTTTCTAGAAAACCGAGATCGGCACTGCACTCCGAAAAATGAAGGGTGACGTGCGCAAGGGCAGTTCCGAGGCTAGAACTGTTTGTTTATCCGACGGCGCCAATAGATAAAGATGGGAAACGTTGAATATTAGGTGAGTATTGCGAGGAGGCCGAATGTGGAGAAAAGCAAATTAAATTGTGAGATTTAACGTTTTTGCAGGGTGCATGCAAATGACGGGATTGCCCTCGCTAGGGATTTTGAGCAGCGATGATAAGAGAACTCAAATAACGCGACACGAACTGAAATGGCGGCCCGTGTATCGAAGTGGGTAAAAAAAAGCGAATGTCGGGTTGGTGGTCGACAATATGTAGAAGTAAGTTATACAAGCTGTTGCTGTTTGCCAATTGACGAAGCTGGAAACCCTGACACGTCGAGCAACTGTGCCGTGTGGGATGGATGGGTGACGAATGCACTAGGGATGACGAAAGCCAGACGCTGTACGGTGTACCAAATGCAACCAACGGTTGGAGCGCGCGCACCCGGACGTGAGAAACAACGAGAGTGAGTAGTAATTAAGGTGTGAGAGAGAAAGAGAGAGAGAGAAAGCGAGTGAGACGGAGGAAAAGAAGTGAAAGAAAACGTCGCAAGTTTAATACCACAGATCTCGTATTGCAGGTCAGCCCAGCCACGGGTGAGGTTTCGGTTCTGAGGCTGAGTCTCAAAAAGCAACATTCCGGCATCTTGACTGGGGCCACGCTGGGCCTAGCTCGGCCAACTCGGCCAACTTGGGGGCTTGGCTTTACCACTGTTCCTCACTGTTCAGTCCTGCCAACGCCCTGCTAACGGCCCCTGATGCCCTGCTAATGGCTGCTAAAACGAGGGCCTGCCTCGTGTTCCGTTCACTAGTGTGTCTCCAGGAGCCTGGGATGCACTGGTAATATTATGCCGGGCATTTGAAGGACCCTTAGCTTGCGCGATACGATGCGATGCGGCAACGCGATACCCTTGATCGTTCGTATTCCCATGTACCTACGTATGGTCGTGGTGGGGTGATGCCAAAAATAAAATGATGATCATCGTGAAAAAGAGAGAGAGCCCAAACAAAAAAAAAACGACAGAAGGGGTTTCTGCCCTCCATCCTGCTGCTGCTGCTGCTGCCCTTTCGGTGTGCCCACGCACGTTGCTTTGTCTCTATTTTCAAAGACAATGAAATAAAATATAAATCACCGCCACTACATAGACACAGTGTTGCACAAGAAAAGCAAAGGCTACATTTAGATCTGACAGTTTCTTCAGCCAGCGGTGTAACCACCACTTTTTTGTGCCCCAATGCCGTCATCCTGCCATGGATCCATCTGCCCTTCCCCCCCGATCTGGTTTCGATCAAATCTCATCTGATCTCCCATATTAATCAAGACAAACACTGATATGACAGGCAGTAACATAATAATACCTTGTAATACCTACCTACCTGTGACACGCATTAGTTCCCCCATGAAATACCACCACTCGATGCAGGTGTGTGTTGGCGGCCCAACTTGCTGCATCCCCAACCTCCCCCAACTGCGCGACCGACCGTTTCGAGCTCCTCCAGCCTCTTCCAGGAACGTCATCAAGCGATGCGCCACAGTCGCCGTGTCCCAATTACGGGGAATAGGAGAATCGTAAAAATAATAAAAACCTTGCCTGAATACGATAGGCTATCGGTATTTATACAATCAATACCCTTTGTATTTCCGCCAGCAGCCTTTGTCAAATACGGCGGTAGACCCGTCACTTTTGCCCTAGTTAAGCCGTGGCGCTTCCCATTCCATACTCGTACATATGCACCCAAGGTTTGTACTAATATAGGTAACCAACCTGCAGAAACAAATCTACCACATTTCACCAAGAAATTAAAAAGGTTGGGCAAATAGAGTGGACAACAGTATACTCCCAACGTCGGCCCGACCTCACGCTAAACAACTTTCGATATTTCGCCACTCCCTCACAACGTTTTCATCTTTAGAGCAGCTTAAATCCAAAGGCCTCGTCCATCATCCATCATCGCTCAGGGAAACTGTTATTGCAGTAGTGTGTATATACATCCACAACACGCCAAGACTTGTTTCACGAACCCAACACGAAGGGGAAATGGGTGCTGCTATCATCCTTCCACTCAGCTCAGACCCTCCACCAACTAAAGTCAATAGGTGCCACCTCGTAAAGAAAGATATTCATAGCATTCACAAGAAATCATTTCTAGCCCATCAAGCCGAGTGGACTCTGTATAAATTATTGAGAACACAAGCCAAGCCAAAACTCATCGGCTTTTGATTGCAACAAGCCCCCTTTTCCATGGGCTGGCGTCTACCTCAGAACACAACACATGCATGAAGGTACAGAGTGTGTAGTAGCAGGTATATTCTATCACCCCCATTTGTCTTAACACCGGTGCCTGCACCGCCCTTACCACCATCCCTTCGCCAGTTGCCCGTCGGTATATTTCCCACATCTGTCCTTCAGCTGTTTTGGACAATTATTTCATATTGGCGACCAGCAAGCAGTGGCCAATCTTCATACGTCGTGTTCTCACAAATTGAGAACTCTGGACTGTTGTATAGAGCAGGTGTCGCGCAAGGCCACTACGCCTAATGCATATTGTATCAAAATCCCATATATCGTTGCTCCGGTCATATAGGGTATTTGGACAACTAGGCTCCTAGTAAGTTCGTATAATTTAGGAATGCAGCCTTGACTTTGTGTAGTCATGGTCGCAACTCTTTGCCATCAAAGTCAATATCGGTATATTGCAAAGCTTTGAAATCAAGAAAATTCATGATAAACACAAAGAGTAGTTTGCACAAAGGTGCAAATTATTACCCTAGGCTGCCCAGCAAAGACAATCATGGCAATAATCTTGGGCCAGACTCGGCCACACCTTTGGGGGGCCCGGCCTTAGTCTCAGGCGAAATGTGTTCCAGAGGCACTGGTTGAGGTATCGCTTCTATATTAGTCGGCTTAGGTGATGGTAGGGGACAGCCGGTTTGTAGAGTCACCAGCTCTTCTTCTGCCAGTATACGCTACATAATGGTTAGTTAAAAAGTAATTCAGGTTTCAAATGTATGGCTACTCACTGGACGTGCATCATCGGTTGCACTAACAGCCCGCCGTCTTTTCTTGTTTCGGGCCCCATCCTCAGGGTGGGTTGACGTGGCATAAATTGAAGGCAGTGTCAATGGAATATTTGCTGGGAGGATTGGTCTGGGCCTGGGTATATTCTGCCCGAGTCGTGACTGAGGTGGAGTTGGTGCGGGGGGTTGAGGGAGTATTGGACGCGGTTCCCTTGTCGCCTTGCCTACCCGTGACGGACGACCTCGTTTCCGAGGTATAATATTGGGCAGTGACTGACGTGAGGCCACACTGCGAGGGTCTGGCAGATGGGACATAAGTATTTTGGCTTCCTGACCAGGCCGAGGAAGTATAGTAGCATGGACTGGGCCGGCAGGAGAAGTTATAGGATGAAGCTTGGGTGCAATGTTGATAGTTGTTGAATGGTCCGGGCTATCTGAAGCGCGCTTCAGGTCTGGTACATTACGCGAAACACTTGAGGGTCGACTAATTGAAGATGTGGCTGATATGGACACATGTTCCGCAAATTGGACACAGTGATTCATGTTGCGGCCTAGCAAACGTTAATAATAGATACAGTATACTGTAGATATATGTCCTACCTAACGGTAGCTGCATGTTCATCCAGTCCGGGATGATGCCATTGGATTTCACGAACATAACGAGTTCATCAATTCCAACGGAACTGGCTTTGATCATTTCGGCGAGCACGAAGCGCTGAGAGGAAAGTTAGCTGCGTAAGCATAATATTCATGGTGAATTATATATATAATCTCAGTACGTACCTGCTCCATCGAACTGAGGGAAGAGTCCATACTGATTGGGGTTGCAGCGAACGAGAAGGAAGGGTAATAAAGGAAGAAACGAGGAAACTCAAAATAAGGTCAAGGCAATAAACCGCAGAGAAAGACGAGAAGACGACACAGTTTCAACGCAGGCATTGGCACTGCAACAAAAATGTAGTTGGGTTAGAGATAATGGAATAAAGAAGAAAATCCGTTAATAGAGAATTAAAATGGGCACGAATATATCGAAGGAAAAAAATATCGATGTTGCCTAAGACTCGCCCAGCGAAGACTCCGAGGCGAGAACTGAGATGGCAGATCCAATGTAGATGAGATATTAGGACCGAAGCTTGCAATAGTAGAAATGTGGCCAAGTTTGGCTTCTCATAGCCCACTAATGGACCGAACCATGAAGGGCCAAGGGTCGAAATAAGAACAATCTGTGGCAAATTAAAAAACCACAAGTCGCAATATCTGCCACCGCAGAGCAGCTCTAGCTACTTGACGCAGGGGTGGTGGCTACAGAAGACGGCCGCGGCCCGTTTCTGTGGAGAGGGGTGGGTTGTCGTTGCTGTAAACGACTGAGAGACGCGGGAACGGCCCGCAGGCGCGCGGCTTTTTCAACGAGAAGTTTGGAAGTATAGCGATGGGCCTGGTAGAAGCGAACGGAGAGGTGGACTTTGTGCAGCGTTGACTCGCGACATGCAGTTACACGTATGTGACAGACAGGCAGGCAAGCGAGCGAGCGACCGAGAGAGCAGCAGAAAGGACTTCTACAGGAGCAGAAAATGTGCGGGGCGACGGCAGTAAAGGGAGAGTTGATTTCGAATTCCGCGAACAAAATGTAGCTATCAGTGACCAGTCGTTCAGAGATGTAGTTTCTTGCTTTGAATGATGCAGACAGAACAAAAAAGAGGAGAGAATGCGATAGACCAGCGAAATAGGCAGTCGGCCTTTGAGCGCGCTTGCTGTTGTCGGCCGCGTTGTAGGTAGTGGCAGGAGAGGAGCTGTAGGCTGTAATAGCCTGTACGTCGCTTGTTGAAGGCTGGGTGGGTTCCAGGTTACATGAACAGACCAGTTGAGAAGATGCCTTACTAGAGGAGAGGAGGCCAACAACGTACATACGTACGTAATAGATGTATTTGGAGATGGTAAAGTAAGTACCGCCTCACTCACTTAGTTGGTGTGTCGAATGCAATAGTGGTCTTCCCAGTCAGTGTGGATCGACAGCCTGGCAGGGGGGCCCGTTCTGACATTTGATCCGCATCATGCGCCTTGTGAAGCTGCCAGCTTCTGAGATGATGCTCGGCTGCCTCTCAAGCACGGCGCTGGTTCCCTGCTTGCTCTTGGACCATGAGTGTGCGGACGTATACGTGAGTGTACGAGTACATCCCCCAGCACAGGCCGAGCACATGATGGTAGAGTGAGTACCTGCTCGTACTCGATGCCCATAATGGTGCCCTGCAGAGGCGAAAAACGGGCAAAGAGTTCCATCCCAAGACCGCACGCTAATAAAGTGTGCAGGCCACCTTTCAAGGCCGGCATCCAATGATCCAACTGCTCGAGAAGAACACCCTCCCGAGTTCCGGGGGGTTCGGTGCACGCACCAAGCTGGGAGAGGGAGAGTTTGCACGGGCTTTCTGCCATGCTTGCGGGTGTGGCAAAACCACCAAACAGCTTCGAGTCAGCTGCAAGGATCCGGCGCGACTCATCGTCAATAGAATCACAAGTACCAATAGATTCCTGTGGGCTGAGTCCGATCTGGACTTGCCTTTGGCGGGTCCGTCGCCGTTGCATCGGTCGTCGCGGCTATTCTGTATGTAGGACCGGCCCTGGCAAGTCTAAACTGCTGACATTATATGCACAGCATCAGGGAAGGCCATATCTCAGCAGCGACAGACAGCAAAGGAAACACTCTGCCACCACCAGCGCTTGTACTGGCCACCTGGTGGAAGCGCGGGAGGCGGCCGGTTGCCCTAATGCCATGGGACATCCATGGGCGGATCATGGAAGTACATGGGCTGTGCCTCTGAAGCGGCAGCAAGCAGACCAGGTGGGACAGATACCTGGACGGGGCGCACTTCCCGGCAGAGCTTCCCCATGTGTATCGACTTGTAAGCGCCGTCAGTTGAAGCACGAGGCCTCGCCCTCCGTTCGATATCAGTTTGGGGTGTTGATGAGAAGCGACAAGCCCAAATGAAACGCATATGCTTATTCGCTCCCTCTCGAGTCGGACGATCCACTGCCCCGTGCGTCAATAGATACACTCACCCAATACCCATCGCATCGAACATCACGTATCACTGCAGTGGGCAGCCAGGAACAAAGAGGTGGTGGTGCGTGGTAGTGTGTTGCACGTGCTGACGTACGTAAGAGCCTTTTGGGACAGCCAAATTCGGTGTAAGTCGTGGACTTGGATGCCTGTCCTGGCGCTGTTGATTGCGAGATTGTGAGCCATCGATAATTAATGACTGACACAGATCAGGATCAAAACAGTGTTCCCACCCTCCTTCTGCATGGCTGCATGGTCGCAATGCCCGATGCCTCTTCTGGCTGTACGGAAGCCTCTCCACTCCACACTCATCCGCAAACTCATCCACTCCACACCCTAACCGCCAAGTACCGATGACGAGCCCAAGAGCCATCCAGTCGCCATTCGTTGGCGTTGCCCCGCTGGACTCCGATTTGTTGCTATCCACTATAAACTCTTAAGAGAAGCCAGATGCGCTGCGCAGTCGCCGCTCCAGGCGCCGTTTCGGCCGCCCGGTCGAATCGAAGACGAAGAAGTTTTGGGTTTGACTTGCAGATGCATCGTGACGGATCTTTGCGCTCAGCTAGCCAATCCGGGGTTCGGGTCGTGGATTTTCGGGCCGCCTGACTGGTGTTCAGCTCCTCGCTCTCAGCTCCCCCTTCAAACAGATCCATCGCCAAGCCCACCAACCCTCCGTTATCAGTCATCTCCTTATTCCAACACCCTGCTCTGATGTTTTCTCCCATCTCCATGTTCTTCCATGTTGCCTGACACCACCATCTCAACCCGGGAACGCATTGGGAGATGTAAGCCAGCTTTTGGATTTGTTGAGTCCCGTTTAGTTGCCTGTCAAGTGACCGTGTGATGCGGCTGGGCTTACTCGATACGCCGCCTGGTTATCATTGGCGCGCGTAGGCCCACTGTCCTCGGCACCGTCGACTGAAGTGAGAATGGCCCAACAGAATGGACGGCCACAGGATCACTAGATGTCTCTGCGCCAATCAGGTCATTCCCTAAATGCCATATTGTCATGTGTGCTTTCGTCGCTGCACAGTCCACAGGTTCGTCACGTAGAGTTGCAAGACATACGTACAGCCTCCAGATGCGCTGTGGGTCGATGGCCAGACCCCCGAAACATGACAAAGGTCCGTCGAAATACTGTCGCGAGGTTCTCTTTTGCCTCATCGGAGGAGCATTCCTTGACCAACGGTTTTCGGGCCACCTTTTATAGAATGCTGGCTCCCATTATCAAGCTTGCGGATTGAGCGACCATTATGCACAATGAGTTGGCAAAATCCCCAGGACCCACTCATGTACAACACGTCAGGGCTAACCAGATCGTTGGAGCCATACGCCTGGGCCATTGCCTTGGAACCGCCAATTGTCCGGTCTAGGATCAACCATATTACTGGTCGATCTATATTGCTATATTGCTGAAATTTTTCTCTCAAGAAACGTTACCGCACCTCAAGAGGTGGGTTGTCCCTTTATGGTCGTTAGTTCGCTTTGGGAGATTATATAGCTTGTCTAAGCTTGGAAGTAAAAATGATTTACACAATACAGCGTTTTAAACAATACTGCGTTTTATCCAGAATGTCACTTCAGTTCCATCTATAACGCTGTTAATACCTGAAACCCAGAAGTGTAGGGGGGATCATTGTCGTTTCTAGACAGCAATACCAGGCTGTGGATTTAGCGGTCTGGCCCTCGCTTGGTAGTGCGTGTAACTAAAAACTAGTTGGTGCGAAATTATACGAGGTGGTTATCAATAATAATTGGCTTGGTCAATATGTGTTAATAAGTACTGTACCTGAGAAGTGCAGTTAAATTCTCATGACAACAAGATCTGAGGCGGCAAAACATTTCGTTATTGGCAAGGAGGCGTACTTCTTACCAGTGCCGAACGTTGCAACTCTCTAGATTACATGGCATGCATTCCCAGATGGATGGTTGGTTCATATCCGTGGCATCTCCTACAAGCTTCTCCAGTTAACATTGGGAATAGGGTCTCGATTTGAATATCACATCGCAAAGACTTGCACCCTTTCCCCCCTTTTCTGTGGATACAAGACTAGTCGAATCATCAGTTAGAGATGGTAATTTTCCGTCTTCTATATTGAATAAATTATGCACTGGCAGATATTGTTCCAAGTTTGGGTGACGGTCTGGACTAAGGTAGTGCAACACCTTTCGGAATCTTTAAACAAGACTAATAGGACTCCAAAAGATCCGCATCCATGACACTTAGAGTAGACGCTGTGGATTCTGACAAAAGCTAACTATATTGCGTTGTGTCAGGACCTGTTGGGTTCTCCAGATTCGCACTGCTGAATTGGCATGTTCGAAAGTGTCAAGCACCAAAGCACCGTCGGTCTCGGGGATAAAGAAAATCCGCCGTTCCTCAGTATTGGTTGGTGGCGCTGGGCGTCGCCTGTCCTATTACTACTAACCTACGGAGCACTGTACAGTCAGCTTGGGAGGCCAAGGTACATGCTTCGACATTGAGTTTGGAACTTGAAGGCATTACTTTTCTTTTGTTCATTCTCTACCCATCGACTGTGGATGCAAGGCCATATGCATCCAGCATCTTCGTCATTCTCTCTTTGACTGCGCTTCGCCGTATGGTGGCCCAATTGTTTAAACCCCCCCTCTATGCGCGCCAACACCTACACGCGCCATTCAATCCCCAGTTTCGCGACGCCATTCAGCCTTTTGCTCGTCAGACTACGAGCCTTTCGCGTCTTGCAGGCCACGCCACCTTGAGAAATCTCCGTTGTTCTGCTAGTTGATGCACTGATGGAGGAAGATGAGCACGCGACACGGAAAATGGAGAAGATAAAACTCGAAGACAGCGTCACGAACGGTGTGCACGCTGGGATGGACGTGGATGCCTCCAAGCCAATGCCGGACGCAGGCGATGGCGAGTCTAAATCCCCAATGTCTGTGGACGAAGCACAATCTCGCAGTGAAGGCGTAAACACCCCTGGATCGACAAACAAACCACCGCGGTCGACTCGGAAAGCCCCGCGAAAGCCGGCAGCTCGCGAGGCCCCCCTCTTCAGCGATCTCCCTGATGTGACTGGCGAGTCGTGTCAAAGCTTTCAAGCCATCCCCGACTGTCTCTATGGCTCGAAGCATTTGGGCTCGACCGATAATGACGCTTTTGACTGCGACTGCAGAGAAGAATGGCGTACGCTTCCTCCCCCCTGAAGTTAGGCTGAGTATGCATTTCGATATAAGAACCTAACATTACCTAGGAGATGGCGAGAACTGCGCCTGCGGCGAAGATTCGGACTGTATCAACCGAGCAACTAAAATGGAGTGTAGCGTGGATGCAGGAAACTGTGGTGGAGGCTGCCAAAACCAGAGATTCCAGCGGAAGCAGTATGCAGATGTTTCGGTTATCAAAACGGAGAAGAAGGGATTTGGTCTGCGAGCCAATGCTGAATTACACCCGAACGATTTTATATTTGAGTACATCGGAGAGGTGATAAATGAACCGACCTTTCGTCGGCGAATGCTACAGTATGACGACGAGGGGATCAAGCACTTTTACTTCATGTCGTTGAACAAGAACGAGTTCGTCGACGCAACAAAGAAGGGTAATTTGGGGCGCTTCTGCAACCACTCCTGCAATCCCAACTGCTTCGTGGACAAATGGGTAGTCGGAGACAAACTGAGGATGGGCATTTTCGCATTGCGTGAAATCCAGGCTGGTGAAGAGCTGGTATTCAATTACAATGTCGACCGTTATGGAGCAGAACCACAGCCATGCTACTGCGGAGAGCCAGTCTGTGTTGGCTTCATCGGAGGCAAGACTCAGACCGAACGAGCCACTAAATTGCCTGCCGCCACAGTCGAGGCTCTGGGCATCGACATGCCTGATGGCTGGGACATTTCGGTTGCAAAGAAACCACGCAAGAAGAGGCCAGAAGAAGATGACGAAGAATATGTGAACAGCATACAACCACGCGGTCTGGACGACGAGGATGCTCGCAAGGTCATGGCAACGCTCATGCAATGCAAGGAAAAGTGGATCGCTGTGAAGTTACTTGAGAGAATTCAGCTTTGCGACGACGACCGTGTGATACACTGTGTGGTGCGCATGCATGCATATCAGATTTTTAAGACCACGCTGAACACATTTATCGAAGATTATAACGTGGTTTTGCAAGTCTTGTCCATACTCGACAAATTCCCCAGGTTGACGAGGAACAAGATCCAGGATTCAAATATCGAAGCAACCATCAAGGGTTTGACCCAATCTGAACACGATGATGTTGCCTCTAAGTCCACGAAACTGCTCGACGATTGGAGTAAGCTTGAGATTGGGTACCGAATACGAAGGCGCAAGCTCGACCCTAATGCGCCAACGCAAAATGTTTTCGAGGAGCGAAGAGGTGGTCAAGCTCGAGAGGAGGAAGTGCCTCAGTCGACATCAAAAACCGCGTCACCAAGACCTATTGATGCCCCAAAGGGACCTCGCAACAGCGTACCCCAGAGAAACACCTCGCTCCATTTCAATGGCGGGCATCGGCAACACCGTCCTCCGTTCCATACCCCCCTACCACAAGGCTGGTTTGCGGCTAAGGATGCCCGAGGCAACACATACTTTTATACCAAGCAAGGAACAACGACCTGGCATCGCCCAACGCACCCAGCTCCAGAGCCTACACAAAAGGTTCCATCCAAGGCTAAGCAGGAACAGTTGCTCATCCAAAGTATCATTGATAAGGTTAACAGGGAGGGTACTCCTAAGCAGACAGCTTCACGTACACCACAGCCTGGAGACTTGTCGCCCACAGATCCAAAAAAGGATAAGTGGCGGTCCTTGCCGCTTGACAAGCAAATGAAAGTCTACGAGCACACGGTAGGTTTTAGCGGATCAGCTACTTGAGATGTGCCATTATAAGCTGACCAATTTTCATTTTAGGTATATCCCGCAGTCAAGCATGTTTTGGACAAATTCCGGAACAAGCTTCCAAAAGATGAGCTCAAAAGACTTGGCAAGGATATCGCAAAAAAGCTTGTAGCTTCGGATTACAAGAATAATCGAGTTGGTGATCCAGCGGCACAGCTTACGGAGAAACAAGAGCGAAATATCAAGAAATATGTCAAAGAGTTCTTGGATCGTGCAGTAATCAAGTACGATGGGCATCATAAGAAAAAGACAACTGGGACTGTTAAGAGGACTGCAACTGATGTCCAGGCTGGTACGAATGAGTTGACACCCGGGGTTGATGCGCCAGAAGAAATTCCTGCAGGTTCCTTTCAAGATGTTGATGCCGCAGAGGATGAAGGGGAGGACATGATACTAAGCGATGTAGAAGTAGGGTCACCTGAAAGCTCTGACCGGAAACGAAAGCGTGATTCCGGAGCTGGGGAGACCTTGGAAAGTGTACGTCTTGATGGACCAGACATGAAGAGGCTAAGAGAGGAGGGCACAAGCGAGACAAGCTCGCCGCCACCGCCACCTCCGCCGCCTCCTCCTGGTTCCACACCTGAGAACGGAAGCACTGACAGGGATCAGACCCTGCGTGAACAAGAGGAAGCTCTAATGAGGGAGAACGAGGAAGCACAGAGGCTCGAGGACGAACAGCAGGCGATCAATGGACAGCACACGCCCATGGATCAGCCAAGCAAAGCTCAGATATCTGAGCCTCTAAGTCACTGAATTAGGAGGGGCTTGGGAGCCCATCTACCTATTTTTGTTGTGAGCTTTTCCTGGAAAGTAGTATGTGCTTCCGTTCCAATTTTCAACCATTCTTCATCTTACACAAAATCTGCATCTGGGAGTCGATGGGTCTACGATATTCGATGTGCATTGTACCATATTGCTTCTGCGAATTTCTGCTTCTCTAAACCATCCTGGCGTGGTGATATGAGCACGTCGATTTGCTGTTTATTACCGGGGTCTTTCTTCTTCTTTATTTATCTATCTACAACGATACATTCTATTAAAGGATGACAACTTTGTTCCTGGCTTTTACATGACAGAGCAGTGTCTGTACGTAATGACTTTGCTATGAGGCAGAGCTTTGGGGAAGAGGATGTCCAAAACTTACCCTCTCTTCGCCCGTTTGAGGAGGGGGGGTTTGGCGTTCGGGGAACACGGACAGATGGTGCCTGGGGCATGATCCATTTTTCGAACGGGTTCTTCCAAAGGAACCCCAGCCCTGGGGCGGGTGGCGCAACGCCAAGTAATGATAAAAAGGCGAGCTTGTGGTATTGAAAATTGCATTCAGTTGGGCATTAGATCTTTAGAGATACCATTACCATTCAATCTAACTTGTCATGTTTCCGATGGGTCTAGACATATGAAATGCGGTTTATATAAAGATATGTACAGTTTCTGTCCCACAGAGGTTTGGACCAGAAACGGCTTGAGCCCGGGTGTGCTCTAGTTTAGAAGAAAATAAAATAACCTTAACTCCATACCATGAATATGCCCCATGCCCTGCAACAGTAACAACGCCATGCTTTTGAACCCCAGACTACAGAGAAGACTGTGGCGAAGTGCTTCAATCCTCACCGCTTGAGGAATCATCATCACCTCGCCGCCGCTTTTTTGTTCCTTGTTTCTCAGCGTCTTCCTTCCTGACAAAGACATAGCTTCTCGCTAATCTATCCTCGCCTTTCCAACCACCACCCTCCTCGCCCTTTTTGTTTCTAATGACGCCAAGGGTGCGCGCGTGATGATAGCCGGGATAAGCAGTCGCCTGAAAGCGGAAGCTACGGTCTACCTGAAGCTCTGCATGGCGGGCGAGGTCGCGGATGTTCCAGAGGGTGTACGGCTCGCTCTCGAAGAGGGTGACGACTATGGTGCCACCGGGAGCGAGGGCGGAGGGGCGAGCAATAGTGCGCTGGAAGAAGGAAACGACGAGCTCCTGGTTGGCGCGAACCTGGCGGTTCACGTCGGTGGACTTGCCGCCGACGTGGGGGAAGTTGAAGATGATGTGGTCGTATTGCTGGCGGGTGATGGAGGTGGGGAGCTTGGTGGCATCGACGCCGTATACTAGCTTGTTATTTAGCACAGCCGCAGATTTCTTCTTAGAGCTCGAGTCGGCATCAGAGTAGTCGTTGTCGTCGTCGTCGTCATTATCGGAATCAAGCTCGGAGCCGGAGCCGGAGCGGTCATCAGCCTCGCGGCCTTCTTCGGGATTGGTGCGGCGGTCTAGAACGGCAATGTTGGCGTCCACGGCGGGGTATTTGGCAACAAGCTCCGCGTGGTCCTTTTCAAGGACCGTCGCTGTAACATTGGTGCAGCCATGGTGTTCAATAATCGAGGCGGCGAAGCTAAGATCGCCCTCACCGATGAGCAATATACGTTCCCTTGGGTTGAACGGTATCGTAGGTTTCTCTTGCTGGTGCTGCTGCTTGTGTTTCTTCTTAGCAGCTGGCTGTACAGCGCCTGTGGAAGATGATGGTGCTGCTTTTCCGGGCACCTTGGTCCTCAGCTGGGGCTTTTTCGCCCCAGGGCGCTGCTGCTGGAGTTTGCGCCGTTTGGCCATTGGGCGTGCCAACAATGAGCGTTGTGCGGTTCGCAAAACTGGTTGATGGGACGCGATACGGAAACTTTTTTTCTGGGGTCTTATCGGCGGGATTGGGAAGTTGGTCTTGCGCTTTGCAGGGATTGGACGGAATGGCTCGAAGGGACCAAGTTGGGCCAACTCACGTGCGGTTGTGCTAACAATGCTTGTTGAGCGCTAAAATAACTGTAATCATTTGCTATTATAGGCTCTTACACAGGTCGCTACAGCGTGTCCATCCCCTGCCGCTAAGAACTACGGAGCGCTGCAGACGGGCCACCTATAAAGCCACCCATTGAACTTGCCCAACACCATGCCAGGCACGAGCGGCAAGGAGCGGATACGTACCATGACCATTAGTCAGGGGGTTTGTTCAGAAACACACCCAATTAAGCTTTAGGAGAAAACTCATCCTACTCATGCAGGAGAACGGACCAACTGCATGGCAAACAGCGGAAATGGGTAACCGTGATGGCCAAAAAGGGGGTGCAGGCGTTGGCTGATGCCGTGGATGCGAGTCCCGATAGAATTACATTCTATGTAAGTGGCTTTTACAGAGCCGGAGGGCATCGAATAATTAGCCCAGCAACCTCTGACAAGTGACAACCAAGAATGGGATGGAGCCAGGGGGGCATAGCATAGCATTGATGTAACGGCTGGACTACAGCTTGCTTGCGCTGCAGTGGGACAAGTACGGTGGAGTCGCAGCGCAGCCGGGAGCTGCCAGGTCACGGGAAGGCAACAACCATCTGACCTGATGGCGTACAATCGTCGCCTGATTTGCACCAGTGAATCACGATTGAGGAGAACGATGGGGAAGAGTGCAGATGGAGTGGTCATGCACATAGTAGGAAGAGATGGCAGAGCCATGATTGGACAAAAGGGCACGCGTGTAAATGAAAATTGAGAAAAATGCAGATACCTCTCTGGCATTTCCATCGCGCCTTTAACGGCCGCAGTGACCTATGTCGTCAGAACGTGCATGGCTGAAACAAGTTTCTTGTCATGCTTCTCATGTAGTCTCCACGTAGCGTTTTTGTCGGAGTTGCGGTGCAGCAGCCATCACGAGTAGCCCGTATGTTTAACTTAGTTTCCATTCATTCATCGTTATTAACGGCATTGTTTGATCATAGCATTGCCTGGACTAGCTGGTTTGTCTCCCTTTTAGGATGATACAAACATGGAGTAATCCCGTGTGTCGTTGCGCTCGTTGCCAACCTCGGAACGCGAGAAATTGAGCACCATCTAATTATCTGTAGCGTTTTGAGCTGTAGCCCACTGACTTGACTGTTGTTGCAATGATAAACACAAAGTTTCGTTCTCCCGTAAGCACATAAGCAGATGAACAGTCAATCAGGGCTTTGCAGTTACCCAATTTGTGCTCGTCGTCAGTCGTCGTCGTATCCGGCCAAAGGGGGAAGCGTGTGAGGTCCACCACGAACACACGAAAGAGTGAAGTGACTGCGAGTCCCTTGCAAGTCCCGAGTACTTACACCCAGGACATCCAAGGGTGCCGCAGCTCCCGCACGGCGGCTGGATTATCTCATGTCCGGACCAATTAGAGAGCTGAGAATCACGCTGCGGCCTACGGATCCGGCTTAGACTTGCAGGTGCAGGCCCAAGCAGCCAATCAGAACACGCGATCTGCCATTGGGAGACAGCCTGTTCTGACGTGAACTGGGCCGGGCTTGCGCTGTACCAGGAACCAGCACAGGTACCGGCAAGGCTGAGGGGACAAATTGGGCCGGGATAGAGGAACAAGGCCTTTTTCCGACCCAGGACTGCAGCAGCATCGCGGCCGCGTTTCTGCAAACCTTCAACGACCCGTGGCTCTCGCAGTGCCATCCATTCACTGGGACTCTTTGCGCATCACTCTCTGCTTCTCGCCGGCTCTCGTCTTTGTTGATCACAAGCAGCCTGACTGTTTTATTTTTCTTGTCTTTCTTTGCACGCGCCGCCTACCTATTTATTGCTACGCAGCGCCGGCCCAGCCACTGCACAGGCAAAAAGCTCTGACGGGCCTTGCCTGACCAGACCTGTTATTATTGCTGCGCTACTTTGACCTCTGTGCTGTACTGCTGTATGGGTGGGCAGGCAGTATTACGGAAACGCCCAAGGCCAAGACAACCAACCTTACACGCAGCCGCCTCTTCCCCAGTCAGTGCCTGCGTGCCCAGTACGTACCGCCGCCGGACTACTGCACCTTCACCACCGAACCCTTTTTCCTTTCAAACATTCTGCTTGACCTCATCCCCAAGCCATCAGTGCCGCCCAGGGCTCGGCTCATCTCACCGCGCACTTAATCCTCATTGCCTTCTCTGATCTACTTCTGGCCGCGGTGCTTTTTTATATCCGGTTTCCCCTCCCCAATCTCAGGCGTGCGGTGCGCGCGTGTGCTCTCTGCGCTGGCTGAGACGCTGGTTGGCTGGCTGATACCCCGGCCTCTCACCTAGCCTCTCTCCGACCTCTCTCACTTTCACCTTTTTGCACTGCACCTCCCAGCCCATTCCCATACATGATCGGGCTTGTCACCACCACCCGCCATGGCAACTGAGAACGACTCGCCTGCGCGCGAGCCTGCCACCCGTGGACGGGGCAGAGGTGGGCGCGGCAGCCGTGGTGGTCGAGGCAGAGGCGGCGGCCGAGGTGCTTCATCCAGTGCTGCCGTGTCAAAGGCTGCGGCCACCAAGCCTGGTCGTGGAGGCACGCGAAGAGGTAGGGCAAAGAACTTTTCCGACTCTCGCGTCCAGGCTGCCTACGAGCGTCAGAGGGACCTCAAGGCCACTTATCAGGCTGTTGCCCATGCTCTCAAGCCGGCACTGCAAGAGCTCGCCGAGCGCAGCGTGGATGAGATGCTGCAAAAGCCGGACGTGTACAAGCACGGCCACGAGTACCAGCCCGTTATCCAGCAGCTCCAGTACAACCTCGACAAGGTGCTCGCTCAGTATGACAAGCGTCTCCAGTGTGACCTCGATCTGGCTGAAGGCACTTACAATGCTGAGCGCTACGTCGTGGACCAGGAATTTAAGGTACGTCACTTTTTTTTTTCCTCGTTCCCCTTGAGTCGCCGAGGCCAACGCTCCTCCACACTGGACCAATTTCGACATATGTCTAGTAATCCCATCTAACCACGTTTCCATGTAGAACGGATTGGAGGACCTTACAGACCAATTCTATGACAGTCAAGAAAACCGCTTGCGCATTCTTCGCGCCTTGGATGCTAAAAATCTCCCTGTTGATGTGAGTATCACCTATTACCTCTTTCGGGACCTTTCCTCAGTCCTTGTCTCTATCTGGGTTTTCCATCCAGCATGCTTCTTCTGAGCGACAAGGAAATACCTTCATTACATCATTTGTTCTATCATTGGTTCATCCCGCTGATGCAGCCTACTCAGGTCCGTGATGACCAATATCAATACAAGGTCATCTCCGACCATCATTTTGATCGTGACTTTGGCATGTATCAAGCCTTCAAGGATGGCCACCTTGTGCCGTATCCCTCGCGGGTAGAGGGTACTGAGATGTGGCAAAAGGTTCGTGATGCAGATGCAGCCCTCGCTGTCACAGTAGTTTCTACTACCCCTTCAAGTACACGAGGAGGAGGCAGGGGTCGTGGACGGGGAGGTATCAAACGCAGAGCAATGGATGCACTTGATGGACAGCCAACTCCTAAAAAGTCAACCCGCAGCGCGTTTGATGGTGGGCTTCTCGCTTCTGCTCTTATCACCCCGGCTCCAGCTAAGGGTCTTCTCGCCTCTGCCGCCGAGGTCGAAGCGAATCCCGAAGGCAGCGGCACTCCCGCTGATGAGGAATCTGTACCGGCTTCGCCAGAACCACCTAGCTATTTCAATGGTGTTTCTTCTTTTGCCGCTCAGGCCAAGGCACAAGGCAGATTGTTGGCTAGGGAAAAGAGCCCGCCCTTGCCGAAGACAATAGCGGATCCAGATGAGTACGGCTGTCGCATATATAACCAGCGGCCATCGTTGAGAGAGAAAGGTATTAATAGTCGACTTCTCGCTCCTCATCTATTCTGGTTTGACAACTGGGACATTGGGTTTCGTGATAGTACCAATGACTCTACCAAGGGCCACACTCGAGCAAAGCGCGGCAAGTACTTGGACACACCAAACAGCAACGGCATGCACTTTGATCACTGGTGCAATGGGTATGATTACTCCAACACGACGCCAGCCGACTTTGACCAAGAAAAAGTCAAGTTGCACGGTATTCATCCTAAATATGGTATTTTCCTGCCTGACAGTACCAATGAGTTGGAGGAAAGCGACCCCTACCTGATGCCTGGAAAGCCAATCGTCTACATAGCGAATCCGTCAGGCCGCATTTCGCACACGTCACGATCATTCCTCACCACTGCTAACCAACGCCGAGTTGTGGATGCGCCAGTCCGTGTGAAGATGAATGCGACTCTGCGTCGCTTCTGCAAGATGCAAGACATTGACCTTCAGGATATTCATGTAGCAGAGTTTATGCCTTCGGAGGAAGTGCTTCGAGCGAGATCGCTAGGTATGGCAATCAAGGAGCTTGAGTCGCGGCCTGATGTAAAAGACTCCTCTCCCGAATCTGAGGAGGACACCCCTGTGGATGAGCCAACAGAAGAGCCTCTAGGAACCATGTCTGCCCTCTCAGTCTTGACATATGCCACAGCTTATGTTGAGGCTCACCAAGTAACTCGTGCTGCCCCGCCAACATCCAAACCTGCCCGGTATGATGCGATTCGTGATGTCTTTACGGATTCCAAACCAGCCCCTACCCCTGCTCCTGATACTAATGATCTTGGTCTCAACTTTCTCGCGGAACTCTGCAACGTGGAGACCCGTCTTGCAGATCCTACGGGTCGGTCTGAGCCAACACCACTGCCGCCTCCTGCACCAACCCCAGTTGTCATTGCACCTACGCCAACTGCGATACCGGAACCCGATCCCAGGAATACGATCAAGCGGGAGGAGATGCTGCCTACTACTCCATATGTCCAGACGCCGATAAATCCAAAAGTGGTGCATGTGGAACCGCCGCCTCATGTTTATATGCACAACCAACCACAAAGAGAGTTACCTCCGCTTCAGCCAACTGGACCACCTGCTCCAATTCACAACAGCATTCCGGAACCAACTATATATCAGCAGCCACCGCCACCGCCCCCGGAACACATGGTGGCTCATCCTCCACCTCCTATGCGAGCGAACGACTTCAAACATTTACCGCCTCCACCACCCGCGCCGCCTGTACAAGACCATTCTCCGTACTATCCCTATGGGGGCTATGCTCCACCAGATCCACGGGATATGCATATGGGACCCGGCCGTCCCATGGATACCGGGTTTGGCAGTCGCCGTATGAGCGGTTACGGCACAGATGGCCCCGGACCGGCTCCTGGTCCTCCTCCAGCCCCAGCTCCCGTCGGCTATCATCGCGTGTATTGGCCACAGCAACCACCAGTCGCACCCCCTCCTGCGCCACAACACTATCAACCTCATCCACCACTCTCCCATTCACACTCACATTCACATTCACACTCGCATGCGCATAACAGAATGCCATTTTCTCACAACGCCAGTGCTGAGCCTTTACCTCCTCTCCGTCCACCGCGCAGCCGCACGCACTCTATTCAAGAAGACACTCTTATGCATGATCAAGCAATGCGCCCAGCTGTTCATGGCATGGGCGCTTACTATACTCCAGGTCCATCCCGACCGTATCACCGAGGTTACCCAGCCCCTGAACCTCTTGCTCCCTTGCAGCCGATCGGAGTCGATAGAATTCTGCCTAACCCCCAGCAACCGGGTCAAGGCTTTATGGGCTCACCATCCCAGGGTTATGCTCCGCAGATTTTATCTCCAACGTATGCTAGCCAAATGGGTCAGAGCCCTCCTGGGACCCCCCAAGGTCTGCCGGGTTCCATACACCGTCACAGATCAACTCCTTCGGGATCATCAGATGCGGGATCAAACAAGTACCGCAAGCTTCAGCCTGCCCCGGTACCCGCGCATCGAGCCTGGTCAAACAAGCCGGAATTGAAGACGATTCCTTACGATCATAAAGAAACAGGTTCATCGGCTGCACTTCCTAGCTCTGGCCCAACGCAAATCCGAGGATGGAATGTCAATCAGCCTCGAAAACGAAGCAAAGCGGATAGGCATGACAGAGACTCGATGAATGATAGGGATGATTCTAGATAGGAGAAGAACGTCTCTCGAAACACAGACTCTGCAACTAAGTCTCGGCCCCTAATGAGGTCCATCAAGTTTTTCAAGCCGATTGCTACTCTACCTCCGCTCTTCCCTCGCCACGAAAAATTGAAGCGCCGACTGGATTGTCAGCCAAGCATTTCCGTCGATGAAGTATCTGTTAAAGAAGAGAAGACGGGCAACGTGCAGGAACATTTTGATGCAATAAACCACCCCGAATCAGGGAACATTCTTCCCCCTCATGTGGGCAATACAGTAAGACGCTGTCTGCGCCCGAGAAAGGGAAAAGGGTAGGCTGTTGGATTCAAGCCTGTTAATGTTAGCACCAGTTATTCTGCAGGCTACTTGTCATCAGTAGCCGAGAAGACTATCTCAAGAATGTCTCATGCGAAAGTAAGAGATGTTGGTGAGAGCTCCGCACAGACAATTACTCGTGTTGAACAAATCACCAGCTCATACAAGGTTGCTGCAGATGCCAATGATATAATGGATGAAGACCATCAAGCTACTATGCTAGTTGGGAGAGAAGGCTTATAGGAAGACGCTGCGAGTTTAGAGATACAGGCTGGAGGCATCATTGCATTGCATAGATATAACGGATACATCTGATGCGATTTTCGTTGCAGAATGGGAGAGATTTGTCATTTTTTCTCCCCCAACAACCTTTTTTTTTATTTTGCATTTCCAGATCCTGCTACCATGATTATACCCTGTTTTATTTCTTATCTGGCAGCGGATCTTTCAGTAGTACACCAAGTGAAGATGCCTTGGAATGGACAGTGACGAGAGGGGGGCTCTATTCTGCTTTGTCTTTACAACTCATGATGGGGGACGACGGGCATCGACATGGCGTTGGCTAGGCAAATGAGTTCCTCCTGTTTTTACCCTATCTAACATATACATAATGCTATACTATTTCGTCTTATTCCATCTTCCGTCCATGTATGGGTTTCTTCATACACTGATCATTGGATTATCGCGTTGCTGTTATGTTTTTTCCCTATGCTCTAGCGTTTTGGTCTGTGGCCTTGCTTTTTTTTTTTAAGATAGGCGGCCGTTTCTGCATCTCTATTCGTCTTGGTCCTGGTTTTCAGTTTTCCGTTTTTATTCTTTGTATGTTATCATTTAATCGAGAATACATGTATATACGAAGCTTAAACCATACAGGAAGATGGAGGTAGGAAGCGAACGTTTGGTAAAAGACAGACGTCAAAAGGGGCGAAACATGCGAGTTGTAGAAGAGAGGTAGCAGATATCGGTTCAATGGTTTCTTTTTTCCCTCCTGTTTATTTGCTATTTCCCTCTTTTATTGTCTTTCCTTCTTCTTCTTCTTCTTCTGTCTTATTTCTTTTTCTTTTGCCTATGATTTATAGTCTTGTTTGCTATTGTGCTAAAGTGCACTATTAGGGGGAAGTTTACCTGAGCTATAGATAGATACGAGCAGTACTTCTCAAAATGATAGCGAGATAAGATAAACCTTTGGGATGATTACTTGTTTTAAGTATTTCCGTTGGTACGCTGTGAAGGGGTAAAGTGTGGCAATCCAGTGACATTTCTTCGAGATGACTCAATTCTATTGGCCGCCCCTGGCGCCTCCCTCTAATGGTACAATATGTGTGAATCCATCTCTCTAAATTCACTGTTTATATCCAGCTGACTGCTGAATCTTATGTCTCTAAAGACTTGCCACAAATGCAACGGTATACTCACCCAGATATCAGTCCTATTTTTCATACATCAATACGGTTCTCTTTGTCCATCACCATAAATAACCCTTGCTCTACCAGTCTGTTCCTATCCAGGTTTGACAGTTCTTCTTCTTTCTTTTGTTTCCTCTTTTCAACTTTCCGTCTCTAGCTCGCTTCATCTGCCGATTTCCCCTTGCCATTGTCAGGTTCCTGTTGCTGTTGTGGTAACTGCTGTGGCGCTGGATGCTGCGGCAAGGCACCCGTGTGCAACATTTGGGCATTATCATGGCTCAAAGGCTGACTTGGAGGTGGAAACATGCCCATTGGCAGAGCCTGTAACGCAGGTATACCGTTCATAAATGATACTGCAGCTCCATTCATGCCTATGCCCATGTTCATGTCCATGCTATCCAACACACCTGGCAGCCCTGTAGGAGGCATGATTAAGCTTCCCCCGCCATTGGGAATGATGGGGGCGTCGGCCGCACCACCGAGAGATAATTGGCTTGCGCCGAGCTTGCCTTCTGGGTGCAGTGGATACATGAGAGCCTCCATGTTCGTGCCATCGAAGACTACCATATTCTGGATGGGCTGTTGTGTCTGCCCAAGCACGTTGATGACATCCTGCGCAAGCTGGCCGCCAAGGATGGCTGTCGTCGGGGCAATCTCGCTTCCTAGGTTCTGGAGAAAGTTGCGCAGGAACTCAGGTCGGAGCGTCTCGCTCGGCAGGCTCAGTGCCTTGTGTTTCTGTGTAGCCAATTGCGTAAAAAGTTTGAGATCCTCGCGGTTACTCGGTAAGCGGCCGCCTTGGGTCTGCATAAACTCCCAAAGGGCACGCAGACATGAGAGCGCTGGACTGACGCTGCGCAAACGGCGTTTGGATTTGAGATACTCATCAGGTAGGACGGCGAGGTCACTCGCGAGAAACCACGTTGAGTAGAGCTCACGCTTGGTGACGGACTCGATGGTTTTGGGTCCCTCCTTCTTGGTTTTCACATCCACTATGGCGCGGGTGCGCGTCTCCTGCATGGGTTTAGTAGTGACGTTGCCCACGTCGCGTTTGATAACGTAGCTGTGCTCGATGAGATCACTAAAGATGAAACCATACATGCCATGGGTGCCGGCTGCGTAGAAGGACCTATTATTAAGACGCGTTGCTGTGTTAATAAGATTGAACAGATCCGGATCCAAGTCCGTGGCAATCACAACTTCGAAGCCTGCAAAGTAGCTGGGCCCCTTGGACTTGACTCCCTCCGAGTCTACATGTATTTGGACGCGCGGATTCAGCTTGCGGAGGGCGTGGCTCGCAGCCTCGGCGCGGTTCTGCCCAACGGGTTTCTCGACCTCGGCGAGCAGAAACTGGGCGCCCAAATCGGGCTCGGTGACTGTGGCGCTATCCAAGATGGTGAGAGAGCTAACGCCCGCGAGAACAAGATTCTTAGCGACCTCGTTACCAAGGGCGCGCATATTGACGAGCAGAATGTTGGCGCTCTGAATCTTGGCCTGGGCAGCCATGCCCCAAAGGCGGATTTGGCGGTCATAAAGGGCAATTTCATCTGAGTTTCTTGTGAGATCAGGTTATGACAACAGCAGGCGAAAGAAAAGGCCAGGGCTTACCAGCAGAAATAGTTTTATCTGCCGCGGCTGGCAAGGGCACGTCTCCTGCGTTTCCGTTGGCGAAAACCAAGGGCATCATAAGAGACGCATCAGGATTCGGCATGCCACCCATAATAGGACCCGGCATGAAAGCCTGGCCTGGCATCATCAAATTAGGTACGGCATTCGCGTCGACCTGGCTCAGCAGAGACGAGGATGAGACGGGCATCTGCATAGCACCGTGGCCGTTGGGGATTATGGGAGGCAAGGTTGGTGCTTCTGCACCCTGGTTTGGCAGCTGCTCCATGTTTTGTTTGTAGCAACCTCGTGCAACAAAAATCTCCTTAAAAGAATGAGTCAAAGAGCCCTTCTGCCTTTTAGTCTGGCACCGTGTGATGCAGTTGAAATGTCGTCTATGTGGGCGAAAGCTGGTGACGGCGAGGCTGGGAGAAACTAGTGGAGGCGGAATGAGCGGCGTTTGACGACGTCACGCGAATGAGACGAGATGAGAATATGAGGCGAGATTTGTGTTTTCCAGATTGCTCTTGCAGCAAAGGCGGAAAACAAGATGCGAAAAAGAACAGCGCAGCAGTGGCAGCTCGTGCACTGGGATAATTTTGGCAATCAACACTTCACACAGCACAGACAAGCATGAAGGAGGCAGATCTGCCAACTGTCTTCAAGTGCCTTCATTCAAGTTGTTCAAGGACAAGGAAGCAGATCTTAATTGTTGCCAATCGACAATGTGGCTGGAGCTTGTCAAGCCACATACACACAGCCTTGTCGTGGCAACGCTCTTGTAGCACTGTCTCGGTCAGTTATAGCGGCACGTACACTGTAAAGCCTGTGATAACAGGGGGCTCGACTTGAAAGTGCCAACTTCCATTCTCACCTAGGAATTTGTGACATCTAATTTAATTTTATATTTTAAGAAAATAGCATACTATCAACGACGATGACTTATCATGTTGCATTCCAAGATTCACGGTGCAGACTTGGAAGGATCCTTTTAGGCAGCCAACCCCTCATTCGACCAAGCTTAAAGTTCTCACAACCAACAACACACACAAAGTCCGAGGCACAGCCAAACGACGGGGTCAACACCCTCCCCCGACCATCGTCGACTGGCTATGAAAGCTACCGAATTCAACCGGACACTTGATCGTCAGCTATCAAAAAAAAGCAACAGAACTATTTTATTTTATATCCATCGATTAGGCCAACTCAGTCTTGTCCACCATGGGGTTTTCTCTTGAAAGCTGTCCTGGCGAAGTTATCGAACTGATCTTGTCATCGTTGGAGTTGAAAGACATTCGAAATCTACGACTAGCTAGCAGATCCGTATCTGATAAATCTTGGTGTGGTCGTTTTCGCCGTCTGTGTCAGTCAAAACATGTCGACATCGCGGTTACATCGTTGCGAGCTTTCACTGCGGATCTTCAAAGCCTCAGCAACCTCCCTCAAGTTGAACATCTGTATCTTGTTGGCTTGTCATGGAAGAACAAGAAGCCAAATCATCAAAGAGAGGAGGAGGCCGAGGTTTTCATAGAGGCTCTCAAGGAGATGACCAAGAGCGGCAGGGATGGTCGTCTCAAGTCACTCACACTTGAGGTAGCCGTTCGTCGCAGAAACCGCACCAGATCCCGACCCGCTGAATTGAAAGGTCGCACCATACCAAAGCGTGTATGGTCATGCACAGTCGAGACGTGGCAGTTAACATTACGAGGCCTAGCGGAAAGTCAATTGCGAGTTGAGAAGTTCAACGCATTCAATGGAGAGTGCATGCAGCGATGCAGCATACCATGCGACCGGCTTGGTATAGCTCCTGATCTGTACCCTGGGCTTAAAGTCTCTTTCAAGGCTCTTCAGTTTCTCTCTCTAAGCATCTGTGATAGGGTGTTCAAGTTTGGGGATGATGCTTACGAATCCGATGGCGAATCTAACTATTTTAGCCGTCAAGCAGAGGAGGAGGAGCGGCCTGATCCTACAAGAAATTCTCAAGCTGAGGCCATCGAAGAACACAACTTTTCTGGCGTTTCAGAACTCATCGACCTATGTCCAAACATCACACACCTTGAACTACATTATTTTCATTTGTTTAATCGCATTTTGAATGTCATGACCGAATTTCCCTCCGAGAAAATTCTAAAACGTGTGTTAGAGTTGAAAAATCTGCCCAGGCTCATTGGCTGCACGCTACGTGGAGTAACAGCTTGTGAAAAAGATTTGCTCAACTTCATTCTGCGGACAAAGCCAAGTGACTTGTCTTTACAAAACTATTCGGTTAATCCAGGGCAACTTCAGTTCTATAATTGAACACTGTACAACTAGTGGGGCGAATATCAAAACGCTCCTTTTTGATAACCTGAAAAAGCCAGACGGTGAAGGCTACTACGAAATGGTCCATTTTCCTGGGCGCGAATCATCTCGAGCAGCTATCCCAAATGCCAGCGAGAGAATTATACGAGAAGGGGATGCCGTCAAGCAGCCTATGTTGTATTCTGTTTCGCGTCCAATCCATATTGGTAGTCCGACTACAGTAGAGTATAGAAGATATCAGCGTTTAGAGTACGGTGGCTAAGATCAAGCTATGGCAATACACGGCAATAAATACACATTTGCAGTCGTTCAAGTCCGCCGTCATATCAATTGCCTCAGTACATACTCTTTATAAACCCATCACCACTGCGTATTGTTCAAAACCGGCTTTCAAGTCACCTGCAAACCGAGTGTGCTGGCCATGGTGCTAGCCTGCTCCATCCAAAGTCGCCAATCCGGGCGGCCCTGACCATGAGCAGATTTGATCATACTCAAACAGTGCAACACCACTCCAATAAGGCTCGTCTTCGTTGTTCTCATCTCGGTCCGCAATGTAGTTGTAATTGGTAATGCCAATACCCGGAACCAGTCTCTGGAGCAGTGTGACTCTTACATTTCAAGGGGTATCAGCCACGGGTCAAATACGATGCACAGGTGAGTAACCGAGAGAGTGCAACTTACAAACTTCTATATTCTCCTGGGTACTCCTGCGAGTTTGCATTATTCTGAGTAGCCCTGTTGCGAGGGGTCATGATGAATGCCCACGTATGGTCGTTTGGACTGGTGAACAAAAACTTCAACTTGCCCACCACCGCCAATTGTCACCAATACTTGGAGACCTACAGATCCTGGGGGACCGGCTCCCTTTTTTGGTGGTGGCGGCATCATGGGGACCATCGAAAGAATGGGAGCCAATGCTACTATCACGATTAATCTCGGGCTGCCTCAGTCCACCACCCCAACCCAGACACAGACACAGACACAGACAACCAGGGCACCTGATTGCGTCGCCAAATCAAAACAACGACGCTGTGCAATGGCTCCGGTGGACATCAAGCCTGCGTTACCAGCTCGTACTGCTCGGAGTATTCTTTGCCAACTCTCACGGGGCCAATCAACCCCAAAGACTGTCCAGAGATAACTACTGTCTCGAGACGATGCATTGGTAGTGGCGGCCAGGCCGGCTGCCAGGACGTCACTGTATGTGCGCCATATCCCATTACCTTTACAACAACATCGAAGAAGCTGTCGTGCTATGACTGGCGAGACGCTTGCATAAGCACCACGTATAACACCAAATGCGACAAGGCGGCCAGAGTAGCGCCTGCAACAGCCATCGACGCAATTCAGACCAACGTAGCAGCAGTAGCAACGCCAAGACCCACCGCAACAAAAGAACAGCCCATTGTCTACATTGCTCAAGAACAAGCTGTGCCAGAAAGCAGCAGGAACAACAGCATGGCGGTAGCAACAGCCCTGACCATAAGTCAAAACCCGAATCCTTTGAATCCATGGTTGGCGCCACGAGCAGGCTGTCAAACATCCGCGGTGTGTGTGTGTGCAAAGGTCCCTTCACGACATGCCTCACCATCAAGATTGAAGAGTTCCGTGAATTCAGCGTTGTGTTCAAGGTTAAAGTCGAGGAGAATGACAAGACGACGTGCGATTTCAAGAAGCAATGTAAAGGGTGCAAAGGAGGCGACAAGGAGTGCAAGGATGGAAACAAGATTAGGTGGGAACATAACAAAGTGTGGTACTACAGTAAGAAGGAGGACTACACGTTTTTTGGCACACTGGGCAATATCCAGTCGGACAAAAATCAATGCGGTAAGTCAATTTTGGAGTGACTTCTGTGGTGCTGATGTCGCTGACAATGTGCAGGTTTCTTTGGTGACTGTGCTGGCCATTTTTTCACTTCGGAAGATAACTGCAAGGACAACAAGAGATGATAAGGAAATCAGTAGTTATCTCTATAAAACTCGTCTAATTAAAGCCATGTCATCAAGATGCCAAACATGTGCTTAAAACATTGTAATACTCGTGTTGTCGTATTGCAAGTAATAATTGCTGTGGGCAAGTTGACAACCATGAGCTTATTTTTCATTTTTATTTTTCATATAATTGTAGGATACTTTACATGACAACACGAAATATTGCATCTTCTTGCAACTATCATCTTCAGATGGTGTGGTATTGGTATTGGATGTGATTTGCATCTGATCCATGAAAGATTGAATAGAACCGCAATCACCCCGAGTCTCCTCAACCAATTTTCTGTTAGAGTAGAAGTAGCTGAAAGGCTATCTCAGGGGTGCAGATGATATTCAAAATCTGTGATTGAAAGCATTTAAATATGGTATATAGAAAACAGTGATGTTCTTAGCTGTAAATGCAAAGTTTATGTTTGCGCAATATATCCCGTGTGATTCATTACTAACTTGATGCTTGCCACAACTGCATTATGATAAGTGATTACTACTTTGAATCTACTATCGAAGCAATATTAACATTGTTAAGGGACTTTGAATTACAAGTCACTGTACGGAGTATTGTTAGTGACACTGGTGAGCGAGCATGATAGGCTTTGCTTATCAGAGAAACCGAATGCAAGAAAAGTGGAGCATGCCACGATTACGGCCAGGATGCTGACCGGGATAGGAACGCGCTAATAATATCTAAGGTAAGTTGTAACTGACGACTCTTACTCGCTACCCCACCCGCAACAGGTCACTTGGACGCTGCAACTCCCGCCGTCGCTTTCCTGGGCTGACCCAGCAGCCACGCCATCACCAGCATCATCACCACCACAACCCACCGCCATTAATCCAAACAGCCCATTCTTGAAGCAGCAGGCAGTCAGCCAGTCATTCAGTCGGTTGGTCAGTCTCCCTGGAACACTCGACGGAAGCAGCAATTACAGCATCTTGGACACTGGCCACGCACTAGTCCCAAACCTTCATCACATTCAGGACGACTACAACCTTTCGATCGGCCCTCCTCGCTCACCCTGCATCCGGAATTCTGCCTGCCGCGGCTCCGGATAAGCCACCTGAGCTGAACGCCATACGGGGCGCCCTCCAACTTCCTTTTCATCATGTCCTCGAGGACGGGCTCGGGGCCAAACTCCCACCGCCAGCGCTCTCGAGAGGCACCGGCCGACTACCCTCCGCTACCTACGGCTCCCGTCCTGCCCTCGCTACGAACCCTAAACTCCCCTCGAGATCGCGATAATATCAGCAGCAACAGCAGCAGCAATAACAACGCCGCCGCCATCTCGCAGGCTCTGCCCCCGAGCCGCACCCTGAACCGCCACTGGTCGGCCATGACCTCGCGGCGAGCTGAGCGCATCCGCAGCCTTGACGATAGGCTACCGTCAGCACTGGGCCTTCTCGACGACCTTGACCGCTCCATGGACCAAGCGTGGCATTCATCTTCATCCTCATCGCGCCGCGCCACCCGTGTACGCACCGCGGGGGAACCTCGCCCCTCCAACTTTGAAGAACTAGACCGGTCCCTCGACGAGGCGAACTCACATCTCAGAGCCCTACTCGACTTGACCACGCAAACTCATCTGGTGACCCCCCAAATGCCACCCAGTTTCTCTCCGTCTCTCCGCCCTCACGACTTCCCTGATGACAACCGGAGGACCAAGCGCCGCAAACTGGACTCCGAACGCCTCGCGACCAGCTTCAAGAGCTTTCGGTATGGGAGGTATGGGCAGGTCGAGCCGGGCCAACTGCGCATGGAGATTGTGAGCTGCGACGGCGGCATGTTTTCTAACGAGTCGTCCTACGCCGCCGAGAATATCCTCAAGGATGATAGCTCAGTCTACTGCACCAAGGGGAACCGGTGCAATATCGTACTGCGGCACCAGGGCGCTACCGTCTTCACTCTGCAGGAGCTCGTCATCAAGGCACCAGGGTCGATGAACTACTCTCATCCGTACGTTTGCCCCGCCTTGACCGGACTAGAGTTTCCGCAGACCTGAAGTGACAAGCACTGTTGGTGATTTCTCATTTTGCTAACGCGCCTCCCATTTACTTTTTTGTGTAGCGTGCGGGAAGGCATGGTCTTTATATCTATGAATCAAGACGACGCTCTAAGCAGAACAGCCCAGTACCAGATACAGTATGCGCCGCCGCCTTCAAGGGATCACAACTGGCTCACAACAGGGGGGGACAACAGACACATGTATGAGAGGGATCCCCGCCACATCATATCCATACGACACCGCGAAGACGGTACTGCGACCACTCGCACCGGAAGGTCTTATGTCTACAGGCCCGACGATGACGACGACGACAACCGCGTGCCCCAGATGCCCGATGAGTTTGTCGCCAACATGCCCGACTTCCACATCACCACGGAATGCAGTGATGATGAGGATGATGATGGCTTCGAAGGTGCCCGCTCCTCATTTCGTCGCCCACCGAACCGCATCGGCGCCCTACCTTTTGAGAACCCTGACTCTGACTCCGATGACCTGGCCAACAATCCCTTTGGGTCTGAGGACCCCGCCGACGACCTCCTCCTCCACCACAGTCGCCGACAGAACATCCAGCGCCATCGTGAGCACGACCGCCTGACAATGTCCCTTGCTGACGCCTGGGATGCGCACGCCAGTGCCACCCAAGAGGCCGTCCGCGCCGTCGGCGGCGGCGAGCTGCTCGCCCCCCATGCCCGCTTTTTCATCGAGAAAAAGAAGAGCAAATGCACCATCCGCTTCGATCCCCCTGTCTCTGGCCGCTTCATCCTCCTCAAAATGTGGGGTTCCCAGCACGACCCCGGTAGCAACATCGATATTCAGTCTGTTATATCGCGTGGCTTCGCTGGGCCGCGCTACTTTCCTTCTGTCGAATTGCGATGAAAAGCGAGGAGATGTACGCCGAATACCTTGATCGCTTCTTGGTCAATTTTTTGCTAAATTTCTTTTCACTTGATTGACTGGTTTTTGGGCCCTTACGCCCACAACGGAGCCTGGCGACTTTTCTCAGGATGAACAAAGGCCAATGGATTTACAGCAATTTGCACAGGGAGTTCGCGGAGTCAGGGAAACTGTCATTATCACATTTGTTGCACTTTAGACGGAGGTGCCGTTTGGTTTTTCTCTTGTCATATACGCGTGCCGTTTTAGCCAATGTATCAGTAGAGGGACCCAAGGGCCGTATCATCAGGATTCTTCATGTTGGGCTTAACTTGCTCGGCCAACGTGTCTTTTTAGCGACGGTTTGCATCAAGGCTTGCTTTTTCAGCGGTACTTATCTCAAGCATCCTTTGTTTGTTGGGTGTTACCTTCAGTTCAATGTACTATCCGGAATTTGCTTCACACCGTGGTATGGAGTTGGTCTACAAGCAAGTCGGCTGTTGCTATTACAGGTAGCACATCATTGATCGACGCGTGAAAATTTACGTATTAAAATGATGAAATTACTAATACTACTGAATTAAGTTTATCTGTTTTCTTTGAAACGTCCTGCCGTTCCCATCTTCCATACCATGGGGCTCAATCACTTCACGCGGCCAAGTGGACCAAACTCAGCAGTGGTAGTTTCCACCACATCCAGGCTAGCTTCAAATTATACCTTTCCAGCCTCCCCAGGGGCGGCACTGAGAGCATAAGGCGATAGGGCTGTGGCAATACCAGCAATCGTTGTGCCCATGATACTAGTGAATGTTATAAAAGTGCTTCTTGAGTCAAACAGGAGATTTTGGTTCAAGCTTACAGATTGAGATGCAGGAGCACAAAAGCTGGTTTGGTAGCAGTGAATCCTGTGTCTGCCATTTCGAGGAGAAAACCGCCTCCGAGTCCATGATAGGTGTATTTGTAGGAGTCAACGTTTGATTCGTAAATACCACGTGAGCAGTTGGTACATCCGGGGATGTCGGCCGTAGCGGCGGAGTGTTGGAGCAGAGTGTTGAAATCAGGAACTATATTAGGCATTGTGTTGAGATCTTGCCAGCCGATGTAGACGACTGAGGCCAACACGAGAAGTGTGAAGAAAATGCCCCGAAAAACGAACATTGGATCAACAACAGAGCCTTTGGCACGGGTATGGCTTCTCACTGCCATTACCATAGTAGTGAAGAACGCTATGGTAGCAGCGCATGAGACGGCGAGATATATGCCCCAACGAGTGAAGCCGCACTGGATCTCTCCAATCCCGCAAAAGTGTGGGGTGTCTTCGACTCTTGCTTTTGCCTTGGCCCAGGCAACAGCAGAAAATATCATCAGGAGGAAATTTTGAAAGCTGTACGCCATAACAGCACCGACTAAGACAGTTCTAGAAACCCAGTGACCGTTGCCCACCATGGTGTTGGTGGTAGCGAAGTCGAAATCGAAGTCGAAGTTTGTGAGTGAACGACGTGCACAAAAAAACTCCTGGATTGAAGTAGAGGTATCTGGGCCTGAGATGGCCAATGGGAATGGAAGGATCTGAAATGTTTTGCTGCTGATGACAGCTGGGTAACACAGCGATAATGATGGGTCTGGATGGGCAAGACGTGGCGATTCTAAAGCGATGAAGCGATGGGGTAATGGGGTAATGAAGTTATGAAGTAATGGAAGAGAAACAAGAATGAAATTGAGGGCGCCCAGAGTTGAAGAATAAATGCTCCAGCATCCTCAGGTCATTGCACTTGCCGTCAATGTTTGATCGTAGTCAGTAGGAAGTAGCATACGATCTAGTTCAACAATGGGAGCACGGAGTGCGAGTAAGAGGAAGGCAGCTGCCATAGCAAGAATACACTGAGGCATCGCTGAGGAAGGCAGAGTGCAATCAACATATGAATGGGAAGGAGGCATAGTGCGGTTGTTATCAGACATACCGAGTTGCGGCGACAGTTTCGCCATTCTCAATAATGTAGCCATTGAGGGCATTGACTGTTGAAACAAAGTGAATGGTGTGTTCTTCCCGGTCAGACTCGTGCTGTCTGTCACAAAAAGGCGGGCATCTGAATAGATGAACATCTCTTCAGCATATATATATCTACTCACCTGGCAGTTTCGGTGAGTACCTACTATTACCTACATACTGCCTGCACACTTGCATTATGAGGTCGTCGTACCTTACTATATAAGGGTAACTCAAGCTCGGCTTTTGGCAGGAGTCGCTTCTTTGCACACCAATACTAGTAGCACAAAAGAAAGAGCCGCCTAACTATCAGGAGATTCACAGCCCTGCTCTTCCTCACTGCCGTCTCGCAGGAGTCGTCGATGTTCTGCATGTTTTCCTCAGTATTCAGGACCGGTGGAGCATGGACTGTGACTGCCTGCTGAGTGATTGTATGATCATACTAGAACTGCTTCGAGTGTTTGTTGAACGGATTTGTTGGGGGCTGAAAACCGTGCGGGACTATGTTGATGAGCTGAATCGGGGCTGTTATCGGCCAGTGTAGTGACTTGAAGGGGTCGGCGCATAAATGCTTCGTAGTATGATGTGTATCTGCATTCCATATGAGGACTTTAATCACGCAATCAACTTTAAGTAAAGTCCTTCCTGGTCGTCACGTCTGAGTGGAATGCCTTTTAGCTTTACAATCGGCATTGGCCGGTGTCCAAGAGAACCTGTTGCATGTCTAGTGCAGTACCTGTCTGTCTACCTTATCTACAGAGTTCTACACCAGCAGTCTTTCAGGACAACCAGCCACTCGTTCGCATGTAATATTCGCTGTGGATTGAGACTTGGAATGCGAGGCGGAGGGGAATAATGGTGGCCGCAGAGTTCCAATGCAAGCCCACCTTGTCCAGACCGCAGCCATTCTCAACTCGTAGCTTGCACAATAGATCCAAACAGGTGGGGTTCCATTAATGGCCTCTACGCACAAGTATAAGCTGCGGTCAAAGTATTACCAGTTAACTTTAGTAGTGTGATGTTATGTAGATCGTCACCTCCATCTGTGTGAGAGACAGATGACGGCGCACAAGTTCCTCGTTTGTCGATAGATGCCGCGATTGAGAAGTCTGGTGCTGATCCAAGAGCCTGTTGGTGTGTCGGTGTATCTCCAGCTATTACAACCCCTGCCACAGCAACCAACGTCGACCGACAGACATGGACACTGGTACTCGATTGGCAGCCCACTCCGCTGGCAGTCAGTCCACTGACACCTGCAGGCAAAGGCCCTGTAACTGCAGGTCGCGTGTCCACTCATCCACTGAGACGCCCTTCGAGAGGCAATGAGGTAGAGACATGCTGCGGCTGGTTGGCCAGCCATTGCCAGCCACAGTTGAAATGAGAATGCTGTCTGTACGTTTGCAAAAGTTGGTATTCATGAATAATAGGTGATACTCTTTTACACTTGCTGCAGTCTAGGACATTTTTGTCGTCGTCATAGGGAGTCCACGCATGCATATAACTCTCTCCTCACTGTCTGTGTACTTGACCCCCCAGAAGGTACTAAGTTGTCACATGGTGACTTAATAGTGTGAGCAACTAATGCCTGTAACACCCAGTAGCAAATATATAAGGTACCTACCTGACTACTCACCTACTCCATATGGTGTCATAACATCTCTGTAACAGGGGGGGGGGATATTGCCAACAAGAACCCGTTACGTGAAAAGAGGGCCTGGACAGTTTACACTTGACGAGATATTTCCAGTCATGTAATTATCAAATCTCTTGGGGTGGTCGTGGTTTTGTTTTTTCCACCCAGTTGCTTGGGTAACTCTACTAAGCACCAAGGCACTAGGCTTAGTAGTATTTTAGTAGCAGTGGTCCTGCGCGTACTGTGTGCACTTTATTCATGTATTGTGGAAAACAAGTACCTAAAGAGGCAAGGTAAGAGGTAAGTAAGGCTGGCGGGATGCAACAAGAGCTAATAATGCTACCTATCCCAGGTCCGTCCCAGGTCCCAGGTGTGGTGGTTCAGGTGCTTGAAGCTAGGCCCAGCTAGGCCCTGTCGCAGAGTGCGGTGTGTGGGTGTGCCCCTCCAATCGACGCCCACAGGGTCACAACCTACCCACCCAACCCACCATTCAGCGCTGCTCATGGCCCATTTACACGCATCAACAAGCATAATTGGCCCATTGCCTTTCAATCCTCCTTCATGCCTTGGTTGCTTGGGCACCGCCAGTCCACATCTGACCGATCAGCATAGACTCACCACAACTCAACTCACCCTTATCATCATATAAGCCGTTTCTGTTATTATTATAGGGTCCCCTTGGCTGTTGGATCCGACAGTGGCGGCACCCCCAACAGGTAGGTGGTGCCTGAAGACTTGCAAGACCTACCTCTCCCAGCAACTGACTCCGTCTCAGCTCCATCACCAAGCTCCATCGAAAGCTCCATCTCAACCACCACCACCACCAGCTTCAACCACCATCGCCCCCAGCTGACACCCGTCTCTCTCCCTCCTTGCCTTCGCCCCCATCCCGCTCATCGGCTCTGCGTCTCACCCTCTCGCCTTTTTCTTTTTTTACGTTTCCGTCTCCGCCTCTTGGTATCTCTGCCATCTGCTGTTTCTGGCTGGTCATCATACCAAGTCTTCAGTACCGCTCCTCCCTGGCCTTGACCGCCCAACACATCAAGGACCTCCGACAGCCACCCCGGAAACACCAACACAATATTGCTTTTCAGGACAATCCATACTTTTTTCAAAAAGCACGCCACCAAGAACCTCTCGAGAGAGGCCCTTGCCAGTTACCTGAGCGGTGCTTCGTCTTCCAGCTTCTAGAATCGGTAATCTTGACCGGCGACCTGCGTGCATGACCTCTCGCGGTCGGATCTGAGACAGGCAAATCCCATCGCCAGCTTAGGAAAGACCCAACCCCCGTTTGCAGCGGCGGGCCAGTCTCAAAATTCACCACCGAGTCGCTCTCCCTTGCGTTTGTAAAGTTGAACACACCAGCCGCCAGCACTGAATCTCGCCTCTTAAACACGCAGACTGTGTTTTATGAAGGAGGCAGGTTTGTGATCAGCCGGCATTGTGTGGAGCCGTCGGGATCAGCGTCGATCGCCTACCGGCACTGCAACCAGGGAAGTAAATCAACACGGGCTTTGCAGCTTCTTTCCCGCCAATTTGCCAACGCCGTCAAAATATCGTGGTACCCAATCCGGCAACATCCATCTTAACAAGGGAGCCACACGGTGCTAGACGTGGCTCTTATTAGATTGAGAACCACCTTGTGGGAACCATCCTTCACCGGCGCCGATCCGAGCAGGGGGGCTAATATCCCGTTTAATAGCCAAACTCCACAACGCACCAGCCATATAAGTTGTACAATGCAAAGCTTGTCTACCAACCCCAGCAAGGGGCCTGATGTATGCCAACCTCATGAGATGAGCAGAACTACACCCTTGTACCTGTCAGGACTCGAACCCTTAACAACGACATCCCCCGCGTCTCTCTCAACTTCCCCATCCAGCAAAACCACTATTACCACACACCAGCATGGGCACCACCACGGCATAGACCTAGGCTCTTCACCGAAACATCAGTCGCCTCTGCGATATTCCCTCCCACTTCCCAACGACATGATGACCGAGTCTCCTGGAGGGCTGAAGGTTCCCTCACCGACCTCGGCCACACCTTCCCGGTTTTCATTCTTCACTTCGAGAATGCCCTCTGTCAAGGGCCGGGTTCCAGCCCCCACTTCCACAGCCATGCTTCAGGGTGACGACCTCATCAACCTTGATATTGACAGAGCCCTGTTTCCGACTGGTCCGCCATTAGATGGGAATACATTCTCTCCGGCGGCATTCATGAACTTGCAGCAGACTGCAGCTGGTCTCCTGAAGAAATTCCAGACAGCTTACCGGAACAAAACCACGAAGTTGCAGGAGATGCAGTTGGAGCGGGAAGCACACGATGATGAGAAGGCGGAAGCGGAAACAAGGACACGGCACCTCAAAATGCAGCTAGGTGACATGGCTCGGAAAGCGGCCGAGGCGGAGGCTGTCATGCAGGCACTGATGGAGGAACTCAACACTGAAAAGAGACTCAGGATGGAAGAGCGGCTCGCGAGGGAAAAGGTCATGGTTTTGTCATCGGATAGCTCCACAATATCGGAAGATTTGGGTGTCGAAGACGACCAGCGGAGGAGGACATGGAGGAGAAGCGGCGAGACACTCAAGTCAGACCTGGGCTTCGAAACAGACGATGAAAGTATGGAGGCAGCCAGCTTGTTCTCTCGACCACGCAGTCCAACATTGGGAGGAAGTATATTGGAAATCAATGCATTTGATTCCCCAACGCCTGTTGCCCAGACAAAGATCATGGCTTTGGAGACACCTCGTCCGCTACGGCCGTCTCAACCACAAATGACGACTTTTCAGAAGCTTTTCAAAGGTATTTCCAACGACCCATCAAGAATCGACGATTCACGTAAGGTGAGTGAGTGCCAGAACTGTCAAGGCCAAGAATCCAGCGTCGCTTGGGATACGGCTAGTCTGTTGAGGATCGAAAACAGGGGCCTCAAGCACAGGGTTGGAGAATTGGAAACTCTGGTAGAGGAAGCACTCGACGTGGTCAATAGCGTTGGACTGTGAGGGGTATTAGGTATATTGTCTGCGTGGGATATCTGGATTTCAAAAGGACTGGTGGTGTTTAAGGACGCTGTGTTTCAGAACACAAGCATTGTTTTTTTTTTTTTTTTTTTTTGGGGGGGGGGGGGGGGGGGGGGGGGATCTTTAAACGAGTCATGATGAGATGTTTTACATGTTTATTTTCCAGAGCTTTATCGCCCTTCTTCCTTCAAGGGCTTCCTTTCACTCTCCTTATGTTCAGCCTCTTGCTAGTAGAGATGAGGAAATCTAGTCCTTCACTAGACAGAGAGAGCTATACTCCGACAATATTCAATATAGGAGTTTCCAATGTGCTTTCTTGTCGGTCATGCAACATTTGTCTACTAGCTTACTCAAAAGTCTCTCGAAACCCGTCCGCTAGCTCTTCTGCCGACAGTTTCATATTTGAGAAGTCCCGCGCCATCCACCATCTATTGCGACGTTGCTGAAGGTAAGCTGGGACTGGGGGGTATTGCCATCTTTTGTCTTCTTGAGAGAGTATGTAAATTGGACGTTGGAAAGGTGGGTACAGGCGACCTTTCCAGTGGCATTGTCTCAATATGAATGAATTGTTTCTCATCTTCCTCCCTTAGGTGAGCGACACAAGTAATATCAACAGGGGTGTACACCGGCAAGTCTAACATAGGGACATGGGCACGGGTTATTAAATTTGATGAGGGGAGCCTTGGGATCTCAGGTGTCTCCACGACGTGGTAGAATGGCCGTGGTTCACGACTTGTCGTATATTTATTGAGTTTAAATGACGGACTCGGCTGGGGCGTCAGGTTGTCCGAGTCGGGCGATTGTGCATGGAGCATGTTTCACTCACTACCCTACAACACTTGCTGGCCCTTATAAGCAACAGCAGCAATCTGCAAGAAAATAGTATGGGAGTTCCGTTCTGCTAGAGTGAGGATTCGTCCTTGTGACGATTAGATAACGTAAATTGAAATGGACTTGTAAAAATTGTCACGAGACCATCGCTTGTACAGGTATGGTGATCACTCGCATTCCCAATTCAATAGATTGGTGTTTGGGATGAAGTGGCCGTGTTCGGCATTATGCTCGACGAGGATCGTCCAATGGAGAGGTATTGAAAAGTAATAAAGCCGAGCAGCGCATGAATTTTATGCATCCTTGAACCGTTTGGTTACATTAACATATGACGTGGATTCACAAGGGGTTGCTTGGCTCACAGTTGGGTGACTTGAAACCGAACTTTCCGTGTTTAAAGTCGATGAACACCACACTTTCAAGTATTAGAGGCACCCGCATCAACACCATAACATGTTTATTTGGTAAATTTGTTGCTACATCATACACATATAAAATCTGCTAAATGAATATATAATGAAGTAATACAAGAAAGTATAGCTCATTCCTTGGGACCACAAGTCCAAAGATAAAGCCAGTTTGTCTTAATGGCAGAAGAATTGACATGTAAGGTGCTAGTTAGGAGGTTATAAACGCCAGCGAATGCTTGAGATAACATAACAAAGAGAATTCCTGAGTTGAATATAAGTACAGCAATGGATTAATTAAACTCACACATACAAAGTTAAGTGTTGCCTAATACTCACCTGAATTGAGACCAATCCCACAGGATGGGTGGGATTTCAAGACACATTCAATGTCTTACTATGCTGCCAAACAGGCAGATGAAAGCTCTATAATGTAGAAGAAATCACGTTTCTTCATACAAAGTCAGGACTCAGCATCCCAACTTCGAGGTCTGGTGGTCTAGCGGTATGATTCTCGCTTAGGGTAAACCCTACAGCATAGCTTGCGAGAGGTCCCGGGTTCAATCCCCGGCCAGACCCTTCTTTTTGCATTTTTCGATGCATTCCTCTTCTCACAGTGGAATGAACACATAAGGCAAAATCTGGGATGTTCGTTCTCTTTTGTCATGTTGTTGTTGTTTTGTCAATTTTCTTGTCGGGCTAACTGACTAAGTGGGTGGTGGGTGAGTGCAGCCGGAAGAAGATTGATGGATAACGGTAAATAGGTATGAACTAGTTATCGCATATTAAGCTAACTAATAATAACCCCTTGTTTGTATACTGCCATTGTCTTTTGTTAATATTCATAAACGTACTTTTTAAACGATGTAATATACTTCATTTTTTTTTTTACTTCGAGTACTTGATGTATAGCTAAATTATCAATCGTGCTCTTCAAATTAATTACTCTTCCCATTTACACATGGCATGTGATGACACTATTCACCTTGTACATAGGAGAGGGATGCTCGCATCTATTCGATCGTCTTGCTTGATGCCGCAATGATACAACCAACTTTTCAACCCTTTTCACCTTGCCCTCTTCATATTTTTCCTATCCTTCGAAGCAATAGATGGCAAACCATTTCCTCCCGACATGCGAGAATGATGGCAGTCTCGCCAAGCGTCGTCATCTATGTATGTTTTCGGCCCCTCTTGAACAGGCACCATCTTCGAGCTAGGGACGTACCGGAGTTGATTATTAGCTGACGCCTGTCGCCGCCCCGTATCGTGTCTGTTGCTGCTGGCTTTGTAGTCGCTGATTTTCTTTGATGTTCGGGGATTCTTGCTCTCATCCATTCGCTTCCCTCTTGCATCGTTGCCGACGCCTTTTCTTCCACTGGATTGGTAGGTAGTGCTTGCATATCGTGTTTTCTGTTTGGGCCAAGGCGATGCCGGGTTTGGTGGTGAAATCTTGCATTTGTCGCAGTAATAGGGTTGCTGAGATGGCGACTGTGGCGGGATATTTCATTATAAGTAGTTTGTTGAAAAGGGGGGTTCAATAGTAAGTATTGATAGGTGGATGAGTGAAGATTGAAGATAAGTCGAGAAACGAGAAGAAACCCACCTCTGTAGTATTTTGCCCACCAGGGTAGATATTGATCTGGCACTTGGCCCCTTCCCCATAGTACGATGATTTTCTGGCATCACCGAAATTCCAGCTTCTCGACTCCTGGTTGCAACACCCAGGATACCCACTACCATGATAATAATCATCATCCCCAGAGCTGTAGCAAGAAGAGCAACACTGACAGCAAGAAGAGCAGCAGGAAGAGTCATCTGTTTCAGAATCGCTGGTCTCACTATAAATGTATGCGTAGGGTCTTCCTCTCTGATTTGAAACTGCGCCGTAGATATCTTCCTTTGCGACCCGGACATGGTCGTCAACAATTTTTGCCATGCCTTCAGCCATAATGCCTGGTTCAAGTGAGGAAGACAAGTAAAGTTAAAGTTGATTTAAAGAATATCAAGGGGTATGGTTGTTTCCTTTTCCCCTTAGCTGTGTTGCTATGGTAGCAATGTAAACCGGGCGGATGCGATTGGAAACTCTCTGCCTTGGGAACTACCGTCATATATATTATTTAGGTTCCTGTTTCTATTAATCAAGTATTGGGACATAACGATCAAAATCTTGATAAAGGAGGTGCCTCAGTCAACAGCATGTCGTTGATTTCGGGCACAGGCATTTGTTTGCGTCGTACATTGTGTCATACTGGGCGTCGCCAACCGCTACCAGGTTCGGTATGGCGAAGGACGTAGTTGCACCTCACTCACCCCTTTTGTAGGCTGACCTTGTATCCGCAAAAGCCTTCGCTAAACGGATCGCATGTGTTAGAGATGGTAAGCGAGCCCTGGATGCATGGAAGATGGTATGCCTTCGTGTGAGCTCTGCTTTCATTACACTATTGTGATGCAAACATATGATTGTTAGGTTGGCCTTGCCATACCATAAAGATATGTGTAAAATACACATGTTCTTCCATTGCAATCCTTTTGCCATCCTCCATCTCCCATATGTTTACATAAAAGCCAAACCCTTTCCGAGTAACCCAAAACAACAAACGCCGCATTATATATACCCTCATCCTATCTACCGCCATCATTTATCATGAACAAACGTAGCCTGCCTTACAGAAAACCCTTCGTTAGGCTCGGCTGCCTGTTGATGCTGGCCCTGCCCTGCGGTACATCAATCATAGAGGCATCATCCACTTCACTTCCTCTCCATTGTCCAATCCGGCTGCGGACGCTGCCCATGCCGTTTGTTGAACCTTTTTCTGTCCGGAGTCCCTTCCAGCCCTCCAGCTCCCGCTCTAGGCGGAGGCTCTTCTCCTTCTCCTCTCGTAGTTCGCGCTCAGCACGACGTGCTGATAGCTGGTTTGTGGACTCTGAACTCTGCAGCTCATCAATCGCCTTGAGAAGCTTGTCGACCTTGTCGCGCATGCGACTAACATCATCTGATAGCTGTGTGTTCTGCTTGTCCTTGCGATCAATCTGTGCCTGCAGATCCTTTACAATTCGGTCAACATTACGGACAGATCGTTGAGATTTGGACCGCTCAGTCTCTTGATCATCGAGTTGTGATTCAAGCTGAATAATTGTTAGTACCGTCAAGGTAATTAGAGTGTGGATAATTCCAGGAATCAGTGTTGTGCTTACCTCTTGAATGCGCTTATGCAGGAACTTGATATCATGGCTGGCGCTCGAGTATCCCTTGGTCTCGAGGTCGACAAGCCTAAGCTGTGCCTCGTTCAAGTTCTTCTCCAATGCCATCTTTTGCTTATGAAGTCCTGCAATGGCTTCACGTTCTGCCATTACGTCCTTTTGAATCTCAGATACGAGTGCCTCGGCACGTCGCATTTTCTCTACTGCAGCTCCTGCGATATCCTCCTGATGGGCTAAAGTAGCCTTTAACTCGAGGATCTCCTTGTCCATGTGGGCGGCGTCGCGGAGTGAAGGGCTGCCACCCTTGGCAAGTTCGTCAAAGCCAGCCTTTGCTTCTTCAAGGCGCGTTTCGATGCTCCGTTTCTCTCGCAGAAGGAGATCACGTTCCGATGTGATTTCATCAACTGAAGATCGAAGGCTCCGTACTTGTGAGAGTAGAGTAACAATTTTGCTCTGCGAGTCATTGTGTGCGTTGACAGCCTCATCACGAGAGGATGCGACATCAGCTAGCGTTGACTCTAGTCTGGTCTTCTCTTTGGACCACGTTGAGCTATTGAGGACTTCGTCATCCCACTTCGATCGAAGCTCATCCAGCTCTTCTCGAAGTCTAGCAATCTCTGCTTGTTTGTACAGCTTCTCCTCCCGAGCAAGATCAAGTTCCTTGGTGAGCGTGGTGAACTCGGCTTGATACTTTTTGCGCGTCTGCTCCAAACTTGACTCCTTGTCCTCGATATCCATAGCTCGCTGATTTCGGTAGTCTTCTAGTTCGTGCTGGAGCCGTTTCTTAGCCTGCATAGCTGCCGCCAAATCTGTCGATAGATCCTCCACCTTTTCATCGAGTCGTTGATTTTGGCTTTGCAGATCCTCAATGCTGGCATCCATCTTCTGCCGTTCGGCCATAACCTCCGCATATGTGTCCTCGGCTTCTCTCGCCTGAGACTTGGCGAATTGTTCGGCCCTTGTGGCTTTCAATACAGCAATCTCTGCTTGTTCAAGTTTGCTGAAGTATTCATCCGCTCGACTCTTGTACATCTGGAGGCTCGAAGTGACGTCTGCAAGCTTGGATGATTCGGCGTCAAGTCGAATCTGGATGTCGGTGAACTCCTGCAACAGCTGACTTCGGCTCTGAGCCTCCTGCTCACGCGCCGCTGTCATTTCTTGAAGATCTGATCTTGAGTCGCGGAGTTCCACCTCCAAGTTTGCTCGTCCGTGGCGCATCTTGTCAAAGTGGGACTTGACATCGGCTAATTCTGCTATGGCATCCTTATGGCTATGCAGGAGCGAGCGGCGTGATTCTTCTTGGCTATTGAACACGTCCAGAAGCTCTTCATGCGATCGGGTCTGGATATCTCGGAGAGTCAGCTCGCCGCTTCGAATGCTCTTTTCCAGGACAGAAATCTTCTTGCTCGAATCATCCAGCATCTCGTGAAGACGACTGTTCACTTTCTCAAGCTTCTGCATGCGCAACTGCGAGGGAGTATCTTCGTCGTACGAGTCAAGTCCGGGGGTGCTTCGCTCCAGTTGGCTCTGCAGATGTCGATTTTGCATCTGGGCAAGTTGAAGCTGATTTTGTAGTTCTTCAACCTCAGCTTTCAAATCCATACGGTTATTCAAGCTTAGAATATCAGCTGTACGATCGGAGCGAGCTGAGTCTTGTAGTAACTCTGCTTCCTGGATGCGCCGCGCAGGAGTTGAGTTATTTGAGTTGCGTCGAATGCTGATCTTAACCGGCTTTCTTTGCATCGGGGAACCTGGAAACGGGGCCTCATTGGGGTTGATTTCCTCTAGTTTGGGTCTGCTTGCAGTCTCGTTTCGTGAATTTGCTCTCAACTCATTCAGCTGGCTCTCAGCATTCGTTCTTGCCACTGATTGAGCACGAAGCTTCTGTTGCAGCTCCTCGACGATTCGTACAAGATCAAAGTTTTTCAACATTGCCTTCTCTTGATTGCTGTTTGCTTGAGGGGGGATTTGCACTTCTGGATCAGCCACCTTCAACGCTCTGAGCACTTGCGCACGTAATTCCTCAAGCTCTTTATCGCGAGAGTCAATTGAGACTTGCAGTGTCCTTACAGTCGCCTGGGTTTGGGTGCGCAACTGGCGCTCGGAGTCAATAGTGCGGTTGGCCTCCGCCAGCTGGGCCGTGACGTTAGAGGAAGCCTTTTCCGCATTCCTACTTGCCTTTGCCTCTCTGGACACCTCATGATTCAGATCTTCGACACTGAGCTGCAACTTCTCGGTTTTCTTCTCTAAGGCGGCAACAGCTAGCTGCGAATCACCAAGCAGTTTATTTAGCTTGGTGTTTTGATCTTCTAATCTTGACTTTTCTCCTCGGAGAGACATGAGCTGCCCCCGTGAAGCTTCACTCGCTCTGGAAGTAGATCGAGCGATTTCCAAGCCCTTTTGCTGGAGCTTGTTAAGTAGAGCCTTATTGTCATTTTCGGAGGCTGCTAGGCGGCTCTTGACAGTTGTGAGTTCGCGTTCCATCCTCTCTTTAGCCTGGTCATTTTTGAGTCCGAATTCTCCAGACGTCAAGATGAGTTTGTTGAGATCCTCAATTTGGTGGTTGAGCTTTGCGCATTCTTCTTCGAACCAAGTCAACCTTCCATGAGCAGCCTCAAGATCCTTAAGAAGACTATCTTCTCGTTCACGGGCTGCTCGTGACGCTTGGCGTTCGCCAGCTATCTCGGCCTGGCGGCGGGCCTCTTCAGCTTCAGTTTTGGCAAGCCGAAGCTTCCGAATCTCATCTCTAGCTTCGTCACGTTCCTTTTCCACAGCGGTACGGGCCTCCATGGTTCTTCTTAAAGTGTCCTGCTGTATATACATTTCCTTCTCGATGGTGATTTTTGATTCATTAAGATGATCGTACTCATCTTTTAGAGCCTGGTATTTGTGCTCGCCAAGGAGTAGAACATCATCTCGAGACTGACGCTCTCTACTGAGCTCCATTTGTGTACTGTATAGTTCATCTTTGAGGTCTTTGATTTGAGATTCAAGCTGTTGTCTGTTTTTGTCGGCCTGTGCATCATCAGAGAGTCTGGCCTCCAAGAGGCTTTTCGCATCCTCAGCCTCTCTTTCCAATTGAGTTTGCTTTGATTTCATCGCCACTAACTCTGCCTGGACATCTCGGAATTTAGCAGCAGCCTTCTCCATGTCGTCGGTGACAGTTTTCTTTTGGTCTTCCAAACTTCTACGTTCACCTTCAAGCTTTCTCTTGTCATCTCGGAGCAATACAAGTTCACTTTCTTTGCTGCGCACCAGGTCTTCGTAGTCGGTTGACGTCTTCGAGAGCTGAGAGAGTTGCTGTTGAACCTCGCGATTCTCTTTTGTTAGACGAGATTCGCGTATTTTAACTGATTCCAACTCTTTATATGCTGCATGCAACTTGACCTCGGCGTCTTGGTCTATTTTGAGCAGTTTACTTTCCAAATCTCGAGCCTTGCGATCCTTCAAGGCCAATTGACTCTGGATCATCTTGATTTCATCCTCCAAAGCTGCCTCCTTCTCGGATCGCTCGGATTGCTTCTTGGTGAGCGCATTAATAGTGCGCTCGAGTTCAACAACCTTGACAGAGAGGCGGCTTTTCTCTTCCTCAAGCTTGGCGATGAGAATAGCTGCTTGTTCCAGTTGCGCCCGAAACTTCTCAACATCCTGTTCAGCCCTGTTTCTGGCCTCCATGATATCATCGAGTTGATCCTCCAATTTCTCTTGGTCTTCGATGGCACCAACTAGCTTTTCTTCCAACTCGGTTTCTCGAGCTTGAAGCCTTTTGAAAATTTCCTCCTTATCCAAGGCGAGGGCTCGCTCACTCTCCAGAGTTTGCTGAATCCTTGCCAATTCAGAGTGACAATTTCGGCGATCTTCTTCCAACTTCAGGCGGGTTTCTGACTCGATCATCATCTTATCGTTGAGTTGTTTGATCATCGCATCTCGCTTCTTCACCTCGGTGGCGGTGCGAGTTGCACCAAGCAGAGGTTTCATCTTGATTATGAGTTGCCACCAGGGGTTTTCAGCAAGATCAAGATAAACCTGGAAGTTTCTTTGAATAATTCTGGTCGCCTCTGTTCTGAATAGTCTCTTGTACGCAGACCGTCTTCGAATATAGCCTCTGGCGACTGCCTGGAATCTCGCCATGATCTCTGTGATCAAGGCATCTCTCTGCTCTTCCAGCTCAGCGAGAACACCAGCCCTGAAGAAGACCTTACTAAGACCAACTCGATAGAGGGATTTATCAAGACCAAGTCTCTCGAGCATCATAGATGCAACGGCCTGTCCCTCCAAATAACCCTTGGGCACATTTGGGCATAGCACTTCATAACGCTGACGGAACTCAGCAAAGGGGAGTCGGTTGGGAAAACCTGTGCGCGCAATCCTGATTCCTTCCAAAACACCATTGCAGCGAAGTTGATCTAGAACAAGAAGTTTGTTGAACTGTTTTGGTCGCTTCTTGTGATTGGGCAGAATGCAGCGAACGAAGTGAGGGTGTGTAGAGTGTAGCTGGGCCATTAAATGGTGAAGCTGCTCCTTGTGCCGTTGCGCGACTGTTCGAAAGAGACCTTTCTTCACACGACTTCTTAACCCTCCCACTTCCTCATCGGTGTCCGCACAGTCAGCAAAGAGGCTAGACACATGCGTATCAGTAGAAGAAGCGAGCAGCCGCGTGATGTTATCATTTAGCGGATCCTTGTTCTTTTCCAGCCAGCCATCGGTAGAGTACTCCACCTCGGCAGCGTAATGTGTGAGAATAAAGCCTTGGCCAAGACGCCACGGTCGATATTTGGTAGACTTCTTATCCCATAGGGAGTTGAGTTTCTCAGTGAAGGTTTTGTCAGTTGCTTTTGGCATGACGCAGTCCTCATCCAGACAGGAGAAAATTCCTATAGGATTCGAAAGTTCGATAAGATCAATGGTTGGTTGCAAATCACGACCAAAATCAATGAATTGCCACTCAATCTGCTCTCGGGCATACTCCTCTTGCTCCAGGACAAACATATGATGGTTAAAGAATTGTTGGAGCTTCTCGTTGGTGTAGTTAATGCAGAGCTGCTCAAAGCTGTTTTGTTCAAAGATCTCAAAACCAGCAATATCAAGCACACCAATGAAATGCGAGTCTTCCAAGCCCATCCCTGTCCTGTGCAACTGCTGGTTGATGCGTGACACAAGGTCACCGAAGCCGCGCTCATAGATACCTTTGGCCAGAGCATCAAGGCCTAGTCGAACTTGTTCAGGTGTCTGCACCTTCTCAACCCATTCTCGTCCAGCCTTGACTTTGGGATGAAGCAACCCTTGAAGGAATGGCTCTAAGGGAATCCTTAAAAGTTTGCAGACCTTTGCGGCTTGCTCTTTAGCATCGGGGTTTAATCTAGCCTGGTCTGCTGCACGACTCTCTTTGACGACATCAATATTGCCCAGGTGTAAAACAGCAGCAACCGTTCGAAGAATAGAACGCTGATCTTCTTCGGAAAAGCCAATCACCTCAAATGCCTCCATAAGCGTCTGCCATTCTTCCTGATCTGAAATGCCCACAACGCTGTCGTGGCCATTGCGAGTATAAGTGAAGTCAGTAGTATTGCAACCCTCAAGTAGAAACTCCCGTCTGAAGCGTGCATCGGCTCCCTTAAGCAGCTGATAGAAGACGTGGTAGTTGCGCTCATGAGAATTGATGCGGACAACTCTTGACTTCTCTAAGAGATACCAGTCGATAAAGGCGCCTACAATGGCACCTTCGCGATTGAACTCAATTCGAATAAATTTACCAAAACGGGAAGAATTATTGTTCCGCACAGTTTGTGCGTTTCCAAAGGCCTCCAAAATAGGATTGGCACGAAGGATTTGTTGTGATAGACTAGAGTGCTGAGCTTTGGTCTTTGCGAAAGACTCAGGCTGTGCAACTGCCGCGAGGTATTGTATGACCTTCTTGGTATTTTCAGTCTTGCCAGCACCAGATTCACCAGTGACCAAAATGCTTTGGTTTCTCCCCTCCTCGACAAGATTTCGATAAGCTTCGTCAGTTATGGCGAAGATGTGTGGTTTCGTGTCTTCTCGGCTCCGACCCTTGTACATGTTGATATACTCGTTGCTGTAAATTGGCAAAGGGCAGTACGGATTGACTGTAACAAGGAAGAGGCCGGAATAGGTATATATCAGGTCAGATTGGTATCGCATATGTAGGTTGTGAACCACGGATGCCTCGTTCAAATGAGTCAGTTCGGCCATATCGTTTGCCTTGTCGAACTTGGCGGGATTGACTTTATCAACGCTCTCGGGATCAACCTCTCGTTGCTGTAGATATGTGAGCAATGGTCAAACTGTACACTGGTTGGGCAACTAACCGTTCCACTCTCAGTCTGTACTAATATCCGGTTTCCTTCCAATTCATCGACGACCCATCCTTTCACAAACGCGTCATTTGGGTCCTTAAGCCACACGTAGCGCTTGCCAGAGAAGTCGTTTTCTCCCTCGATCCCCTTGACGGCATCATGGTCGTGCCTCATGTCTTCTTCCGTTTTGATGAAAGATGGTGCAAATGTGTTCGATGCCGGCGTGCCGGCTTTTGAATCGCTGCGTCCATGTCTTTGTGGGGTGCCTGAAAGACCTGGTGTTGATACAAGCCAGCTGTTGGACTGAGTCCTTCCATGAGATATTGGTGTTGGTACACTGGGGGTGTTTGATGGTGGAGAAAAGAGTCCTGATTTTGGCCTGGGTGTAGTAGAGGTAGGTTGTGGTGAAGAGTTCGTTCTAGTGAAGGGATTATTGCGCCGTTGCGCCAGACCGTTGGAGTGAGAAGACATTGTCTGTCATCAAGAGCAACACTAGCAACTATGGAGGATGCGCCGAAAGAAACCTGAATGCTTAGGCGCTAATGTTCCCCATGCCCATGTAAACAGAAGAGGATAGATAAAGTAGGCAGTTATTGAAGAGATCCCAAAAAAAATGAGCAGGAGGGTAGAAGAGAAACAACTGCTTAAGGAGAAGCACCGGTGCCTCGATGTCAATTAGAGGTTCATGAAGAATGGCATCAGATGTGGAGAGAGACTTGTTCACAGCGTATTGATGACAACTGAGCTGGCTGCAGGGATCGTCCGTCGCGGTTGCTGTGGCAAGACCCCACTGAAGTAAACAGAATACAATGAACACGTGACTGAGCATCGCGACAGCTCCCAGACTTGGGTAAGAGACGCTAGTCGCATTGCGGGATAGCGCTGTTCTGTTCTAAACGTTCAAGATTCCGAGTTTGTGGCTGCGCTCAACCAAGCACTCGAAATCATACATTTATCCCTTGTCCATACCACAACTACCGGCCACGCCACGCGTCCCATCAAGCCCATCGAAGAATAGAGTTCATGTCGCTTTCAGTGCCACTCCATAGATTTTCCTACGTCCGTTGTGCGCGTGGACTGGAAACCTAAGGCATAGCTGGTTGAGCTCATATTTTTATTCTATTGTGTGCTGCTTAGCGACGTTGAATCTTGCAATCGGTAGCACCCTCTGGGCTCTGCAATGAGATTGTTGCGGCTTCCATCTAAACTTACTGCTTCAGAGACGATACTAGAAGGTTATCAAGCTGTGTTGATTTGAAAGAAAGTCCCAAGACGTACAGTTAAACATCATTCCATTGTTGGCTAGCTTCCTAATCGCGTAGCTATATTGAGACTTCACATCACCATGAACCAACCAAGATACGGCTTTGAACCGCCGCAAAACCATCATTCGCAAGCACCGTACCCGCATCAGCAGTTTTCGGTGTATCAGACAACATCCCTTCACACGAATCATCCTGCCCAGCTCATCTCGGACAGTCATGACGGGGACATTAGACAGTCCTTCGAATATAATCGAAACGTGATTCCCGGGCTGGGCTTGGGTTTCCAGCCGAGTGCCCCCGGGCTTCCGACCTCTTGGGCACCTCCACAAGTTGGTGATAATCGCGTGCCTGTTCAAGTGCCGACGTCTGCTGGCCCCGAACATCTCGAGAGTACAATGGTTGTTGATGATCATATTGAGCCAACAGCGTATGCCAGCGCTGAGGAGGGTGAGGTCAGTGAAGGAGAGACAGGCGACCTTTACGAACCTAGAGAAGCTGGGTCATCAGGACCAGCAGTTCCAAAAAGCAATGGTATACAGCATAAAGCAATTGCGGAGGAAGTTCAAGTGCAGGGTGTGACTGATGGTCCTCCCGTCGCCACTGGCACTGTTGGTGAGGCTATGCCAATTAATGGTAGATTCATACAATACTGATGTTTCCAGTTCGAAACCGTTCACATTCTTATTCGCCGTACCTCTCGCCCAGGGAAATGGATCAGCCCGGCCCTGCTACCAACGCCATCACTGGTGAGTCTTTACTATGAGCTGACTCAGCCACTTCATTCCTCTAACAAGATGCCAGAAGGATCACGATCACACAGTTCCTCCGACAAGCGCTCCGAAGGTGTTGCCAACAGTGACCATGCCGTCACCTGCCAAGCATCAATCTCGACGAAAACACTCTCTGGGGCCCGAAAACAGGCCCAGGACGCAATTTTGAGATTATGGCCACTAAATGTACGATTTCAAAATTATCTTGACGAAGGCGTTGATAAGGACCTCTTGGGAAGCCTGTTCAAGGATCTTGGGTTTCAAGTCGAATCCCCTAAAACTGAAGTCAGCCATACAAGTGGTGGGGTCAAGCCAACACCATCTAGCCCAAGCAAACAGAGCGTTGGAAGCGAAGCAGATCAACAGAAACAGACCGCCGAACCTAAAACCACGCCGGGAAAAGTGCAGGACAAATCAGAGGAACGGAAAGACCGTATAGCGCGACTCCTTGCTGAGAAGGGGACAAAATCAAATAATCCTGTGCCAGGTCCAGCGAAAGCGTTGTCAACTCCAGGTGGCCAAACTGGACACAAAGTTGCGAAAACACAGTCTGAGAAATCAAAACTACTCCACCAAAAAATGGAGGCGCTGAAAAAGTCCCGAGAGGCACGCGAAAAGAGCCGATTATCACCAACTAGTAAAATCGCTTCCAATCACACCGAAGGAGAACACTCCAGCACAGTAGCGGCAGCTATTATTATCAACCCACCAATTTCGGTAGAGGAAACTATGTCAATGGTATCTCAGGTACCAACCCCCAGCACAGGCGAAAGTCCGGGGGGGGTACATGCCTCATCGTCAATCCCAGGACTGTTTCTATCTTCGGCTCCACACCCTGCACCATTCTCTCAAACGTCCACTCAACAAGATCTTCGCAAATCTACGGGTCTTGATCCCACTGCTCAGCCCTTTGTTCGCCCTTTTGGTCAGACTAGGGAGTCTCGACCTTTTTTAATTGATGTCAGTGATGATGATGATCACGACGACGACGATGCCGAGATGGACATTGATTCTCCTGAGGATCAGTCGGTGTCCATCTTTCGGGCATCATCCCCCACAATGAAAGCATCATCTTTCCATGGTGCCCCAGTCCTGATGGATTCTGCGTCAGGATTTCAAATTTCTAGCCCAGGGCCCATCGCAACACCACCCGGAATAATGAGTGATAGTTCATCCAAAGATGACCTGGCAAGTATGAACAAGAAAATTGAGGCAATGAAGCAAAGGATTGCTGAGGCGGAAGCTCGTAAGAAGGCAAAGTTATCGCGACAAGCTTCACCTGTCTTGACACACTCAAATGGGCTTTCGCGAGAAGATAGCTTGGAAGCCACAGGGGGTCTAAGAAATCAGGATGCCTCGCCCGACAGCCCAGCTATCAATATGCTCCGGGAGAATAGTCTTGCAGACCTATCAACATCCAACTATGAAATCGCGTCGCACAGACTACCCAAGGTATCAGAAGCTCGGGGTCAAGACACAGGAAACGAGGGGCGTGGCAGATCACGCGCTGCAAGCGAACGCCTGCCCGTTATCGAAGCACGACGTCGGGAACAGCAGCTTAAGCTTCAAGCTTTGCAGTCACAGATTGCTAGCATTGAGAGGGACATTGAGGAGAGCTTGGTAGAAGAAGAAAAGCTTAGGGAGTTTGCTCTTGACGCCACCTCTGACTGCGAACCCGTTCAATCAGCATTGGGTAAGTTTTTCCACGTTTTCATTTGGCTAAACCGTATCATTGTTATTAGATGCATTCCCAGAAAAAACTAATGAGCACCAGATACAGCGCGGTTCAAAATAGTGGACCCTCCAATTCATATAACGTCCATGGATACAACACCTAACTCTTCGTCAAATGACGGAGATGTCGGTGGTGGCAGCAGCTCAAATGGTCAAGACCTGGCGTCCCCTCAACAACACACAGCAGCTTTGGCTGGGCAGAGCGGTTATAAGGAAGCAACTTCTAATAGCAATTGTGGAAGGCTAGCTCAGGCATCCGATAACGCCATACCCGAATCACCCATACAACAAGGGGCAGATGATGCATCGTCTCAATCATCAGATTCTGGGCAAGATGTGGTTATGGAGGAAGACGATAACTCAAACGATGGAGACATGGATGATGCTTCCGACAACTATGAACCTCCGGATGCTCCATACTCTCCTTCACCCGACGGGTCTTCCAAAGCGCCATCGTTGCCTTCTAGCCCTGCCCCTCATGCTGATGCAGTGGCCTTGCTGGATACCAGTGATCATGAAATGGAAGAAACCACACAACTTCATCCTGTGGCCGAGATCATCTCTACCGAACAAGAAGACTCATCATCTGGGCTTAGAGAAGTAGAAGTTTTCCCAAAGGCGGTTCGGCCAAGCATGACTACTAATATTTTGACTAGGTTGATGAAGTAAGTGGGGTGGACACATCCCAACCCTCCGGAACCAATTTCGTGGCGTATGAATCGCCCCTCCAATACTTCCGGGCCTATCGATTCCATCCGGAATTCAGCCAGGCTGTTGGCGGCGGACTGCGGTCTTTAACCTACAGTAACAAAATAGATGTGCGGAAAGAAATTTGTCCCGACCAGCTAGCGGGACAGAACTGTCCAAGAGGCACGCAATGCGAGTATCAGCATTTTGAAAACATGCAGGCGCCGGGTACGTGTGCATCGGAACCAAGGCTAATTCTCCTAGGGCAACGCCGCAGTGAAAAGAACGCTGACGGGGACTGAGGCGGCAGATGATCAGATTCTGCTCCAACTCGGGGCTTGTGAAAATTACAGCGACAAGCGGAAACAAGAGTTTATTGCCGGGCTTCGCCATCTTCTAGCAGACTTCCGAAATCGCAAGGTCAGGGACTTTCAGGCTCTCAGCCAGGGCATCATTGACTACAGGGCTCAGTTCCATGGCGACAAGAGCAAAATCCTTCCCCTGGGCAACGTTTCCATTTGAAAGAGGCCCTGCCCTGGCTTGTCCCAGATTATGAGTCCAACTCCCCTGCCCCTCCTCCGTAAACATTCATTCCTTCAACCACCTTCACCCGTATTAGTCAAATCCGCTATTTATCATTGTGCATATATTGGTTCTTTTGGGGCGCATGACTGGCATTGTTGCGATCTGGATTGGGGAGAAAAACGGCATCAGCGTTTTCTTTTACGTATAATGCCAACCATGGGCATTTGAGACTAATCTGATGATACCCGCCTGAATATCTAGTTTTCCCCTTGTTAGCTTTCACATTTCCAGCAGCATATGTGGGTAAACGAGCAATGCTTGGTTGAGGTGAGAAAGCTACAGTGGAAGAAAAGAAGAAGTAGAAGAGGAACATAAACGATATGAAGAAGATGAGAAAATAAGAAAGAAGAAGCAGAAATAACGATGAGAAAGAAGATGGAGCAGCGTGCTTAAATTGCCAACTAGTGGTGATCAGCGGAGCCCCTTGGCCGCCTGCGTTAGACTAATTGGTTCTTTAGCAAACCAGGGGTGAGCAGTGTTCAACTTGAATTAACAGACATCCTTTTACATCATGAATCTTAAACAGTGCTGTCATTGCTTTCCATGAAACTGAACATCCAACTATAACTAGATCAATGGGGGAAGCAGGTGTACGTATAAGAGACGAAGTACTATGTATGATCGTTACATGTCGCTTATGTAGATGAAACATAATGTTTGGATAACGAAACAAAGCCAACAGGTGATTTGACTTTGCGGTGCAACTAAACGATGCTTTACATACACCTAATCATATCCCGCTCCCTAAATTCACCAATCACTCCTGCAGGAAAGTTGCTCCCCTTGTATGTTCACTTCTCTCGTATGCTATCTAGACCGGAACCGCTGCTAGCGGGGGCACCCCTTCTAACACCCAGGCCCTTGAGCTTCTCCGCGGTTGGTTGGGAATCTTCTGGCTTTTCGGCAGTTGTATTTCGTGTGGTTTCGGTCTTCCCAGACGAAAGAGACACCCACTGCTCGCGGGCACGATGCGGGTAGCCAGTACCAATCTCAGGGGTGGCAATCGTGGAGCCGCTGCTCTCACTTCCCTTATGCGGTTGTGCCAGAGAATATGCGGACCCAACCAGACTCTCGTTCCGAACCATATAATACCGGTCATACTCCTCCTCCGTGTGCGCGGCATCAGTGAAACTATCCAGAGCATCAAAAACATGTTGGAAGACTTGGGCGTCGACATCATTCGCCCACAGGAAATCAAGATGCTCATAGTGAGGAATCTCGGTTGCTACTGTAGTCCGTGGCAACTCCCGTAGCATAGACTTAATATCTACCAGCGAGTCGCTTCCACCATAGACAAGCACAATAGGCGTTCTAATATTTCGAGTGGGATACTTTGCAACTTTGGAGTACTTGCTCGACCTGGCGACGCTCAACGGTTGGTGCAAATCGTCATCGTGCATCTGGAAACATTTGTTTCGTATGATTTGGAACCAGTGGACCACGCTCTTGGTACTGGTAAAAGAATACAAGTGTGGATAGGCTGCCAGCTTCTGACCGGCTGAGATGTTCTTGGTGTTCCAGCTAAACAAGAATGAGAGGCCCATGTCGATGAGACGACAGAAAATCGGAGGGTACAGAAGTGTCTCCCACATGGTTGCAGAACTCAGTATGGATCTCCTTCCGAAAAGTAGATACAGAACCGACGGGGACGCCTTCATGAGAGAATCAACAATGCCGTTTGAGAGCCCGGCTGGTGCCATGGCCGGTGCTAGCCCGATGAAAACATTGACCTTGTCGTTGAGCTTAGGGTGGATAGCCAGCGTGGCAAATGCCTGTGCTGTGCCTTGAGAAAAGCCGATGTAGGAGAGGCTTGCCTGACCAGTCGTATCAAGAATATATTCAATGCTGTCGGGAATGTCGTGGAAGGCAAATTCATCCATGGAGAAATCCCAGAAAGCCACAGATGTTGGTGACGTGTGTATGGACTTTTTCGAGTATTTGTTGCCACGGTTGTTGCCGAACTACACACACAGTTTATTAGGACAAAACACCACAGTAATGGCACGGGGCGCACTTGGAAACACTCACCCAGACATCAAAGCCTCGTTCCACAAGCTCAAATGGGAGGCATCTCTGCTCATCTGTCAAACACACCCACACCTCCGAGTTCATCAGCAGCCCATGATGCAGATACGCAATCCGCTTCTTGATGCTGGTGGAGCCCGCGTTGACCTTCTGGCCGGTCTCGCCCCTCCTCCACTGCAATCGATGCAGGCCAAGCAGAAACCCGTCTTTGGTTTGCACTATGTGCTCTTCGGCCTCGTACCCCCAGAGCTGGCAGAGTTCGACAAAATCGGAGGCATCTCGCACGGAATCGGATATTGCTATAATAGGAGCGAGCAAGTCAGCCATTTATGTGTGTTTCATACCATTTCGTACGACCTGAATCTCAAACTCACTCTTCTTCTTGCCCTCGACCTTGCTCTGTGTTGGAGTTGCGTACTTGTTAAATAGACGCCGTGACGCTCGATAAAAAAGCCTAACAAAGAAGGACGCTGTGGCAATTGTCAGCGAGATCGGGCATGGCGATGGTGCAGCTCGCTATCGACGTACGCAAGGCCAATGTAAATATTCGGATAAAGGCCTCGAGGCCAACTAGTACAAACGACACGACAAGCGCGAGGTACTCGACGCTGGGTGGGACAACTAGAGTCAGTAGACAGTTCGTCGCATGCAACAGAAACAAGGAGGTCAGAGTAACCCACGCATGGAGCCTTCCAAGAAAGGGGACAGCCATTTTCTCTATTGTTGTATATACAGCGCGATAATTGAAAGGGGGAGAATAAAAATCAGGGACGCTCTGGCAAAGGCATCATTTTGCATCCAAATCGCAAGAAGGAGAAACGGCCAAGCTCTAAAACAGGCGATGGGGAGCAATGAGAACGTGGAAGATGGAGGAGGGACAGGCAGTGATGTCACATGTAAGCATGCTATGTGCATATTCCAAGCTAAGTCCACATCAGGTGGGCCAACATGGGCACCAAGTTCTGCAAACTACGATGCTACCCTGGAGGAGATGCATGGAGCAGGGGGGCGGTCAACCAACCAAACCTCATGCAATATGAATCCAACTCTTCATTGGCCGGCCTTGCTGCATTTTATATATATGTATATACATATATATATTCATATGCATTACATCGGTCCAATCGAACATATAATTATTATTCATCCGATGTGATAATTGCTTGACCACCTGTAAAAAGGATACATATCTGACCTCGCAATTTTAACTACAATTAAGAGCTAGTGGCTGCGACTCGCCCTGTCCAATCAGCTTGCGACCGCAAAATACCTTCCGTCCGGCCCGGCTTTGCTATAGCCCGAGTGCTTCCACTGCCCTCAATCACCAATTTGGCTCAGAACCCGCATCTACAATGCCGAGCTCCTGTCAAGAAATCCGTATGATTCCCTACCCTGTCCTAATTGACTCTCATAGAACCGCTGTCAATGACAAGAACCGACACCCGTCTCCTTCTCACAAATAGCTAACACTTGGCCGTCTAGGCGAGGCCCTCGCGCAATGCCTCCAGGAATCCGACTGCGTCATGGTCCAGCGCAACAAGGCATCCGACTGCCTTCGTGAGCCGCTTTCCGAAACTCTGCCGACGAAGTGCCTGCAGCTTAAAAAAGGCTATGGCGAGTGCAAGCGCGGCATGGTCGACATGCGAAAGCGCTTCCGTGGCAACGTACCCGCCTCCTACCGCTCACTCGATGGTACTGCCGGCGAGGACAAGGGCTACCAACTGTACGCTGGCAAGTCAGCCTTTGCAGGCGGCGTCAAGGAGACGAGCGGGAATGAACCGATACCAAAAGACTGGAGGGAGGTTGAGAATGAAAAGTACCGTCTGGAGCAACAGCAGCTGTATCAGCAGCAGCAACAACCAAAAAAATGATTACGCTCATAAAGAATGGACATAAATATAGCGGCGTTACTGGCGTTGTGTGAGATGTGAGCCTAATACTTTAGCCCGAGAAGCATAGTTGGCTCTGCATACCCCGGTGTTACGATGCGAGAGACTTTTCAAGGTGTCCCGGAAGAGCACAGACAAGCTGGCCAAGACATTATTGGGATCAAGGATTTTGGCATACCATTGTTGAGCTGCTGGCTCTATCAAGTCAAATATTTTGGAAGGACAGACTTTCATCGGACTCGCCTCGTCTTATGGCGGTAAGGCGAATCGACTGTAAGAATACTTTTTGCACATAATGTATAAGTACATTTGGCTAAGAGGTTACGGAAGCGAACTTTATGTATTTGAGTTTCATCCTTTTTCCCATAGGGTTCGACCACCCAGACAGCAGATATAGACTGCACTTGATGAATGTAGGAAGTTGAAGTATTTGGGTACAACCGCACAAAGACAGCCCTATCCAAGAACAGACCCATTATCCTGGGCGTGCCACACGCCTGTGCTTTGACCGTTTCGGGCTGCAATTCGCCTTCGCACTGTTTAGAAACCAATAGTAGGCACTAACAAATTGCCTACGTCATGCTGAAAGGAAAGAGTCTTACGTACATGTAGTTTATTTCTAATACCGCTCTGCTGTATTTCGTCAACAATCAACCAATTACAAGGTACGGTGCCTATGGAGTTCCCTAGGGGAAATTGGACCGCACACCCTGACTCTCCCTGCATCCAGCCAGCTGGACAATGAACTGAGGTTGTCACACCAGACCGGAACAGGAGAACATAAGCCAAGGTCTTGGCGCTGTGGTTCAGCCGCCGCGCCGCGCTAAGCGGCCTTGGTGTGAGGCACTGTATTCATACAGTGGTGTACGAATCCATCCATGCAGGTTTCCCAAGATTCTTCCTCTCCTGAGTCTTCTCCTCCCACACGCAGGCCTAAAAATAAAGTGCATCTTCTATCTGTAGGCTCTTTATTTCCCTTGTTTACGCCTTGCACGTGGCTGCATCTCTTGCCTGCCTCCTCCCTCTTTGACCCCTTTTTCCTCTTCCCCAAAAAAGTGGCGAACCGCTTCGACAACAGACAAATCACCCCCCACTCAACTCACCCAACGGGCCATGCCTTATCGGATAATAAACAGATTCTAGCTGCCTGGACTCTGAGAGATCATTACATCTTCTGTTTTTTTTACTGTACGAATCTGCAATCATGATGATACGTCAGTCGCACCAGCGATTGCTAGTCCTCGCCATCGTCTTCTTTGCCTTTACGAGCGTCTACTTTTGCGTCAACCACCTTTTCGCTGATGACGAGTTTACCCACGATGTTGGCACCGAGGGTAGCTGGCGCCCGAAACTGGCGGATATAGGCATCAAGGAAGACACCAAAGCGGCCAGTGATGCCAAAGCGGCCAGTGATGCCAAGGCAGCCAGCGATGCCAAAGCAGCCAGCGATGCTAAAGCAGCCAGCGATGCCAAGGCAAAAGAGGAGCAGGAGAAAAAGAAGAAGGAGGAAATCAAACTAACGGCCGCCGATTACCCAATGTCCTATGGCAACTACAAGCGACCCAGCGCAGACGGCCTGACTCTCCTCTCAAGCCTCCCCAGTACATACATACCCAGCTTTGCGAACAAGAGACGGCTGATCATTGTTGGTGATATCCACGGCATGGATGCCTCGCTTGCTTCACTCCTCGAGCACGTCAAGTTTGACCAGGCGGCTGACCACCTCGTCGCCGCGGGCGACATGATCAACAAAGGTCCCGACTCTGCCGGCGTCATCTCCCGCCTCATGGCCATGAACGCCAGCGCTGTTCGTGGCAACCACGAGGACCGTCTCCTATTGGCAATGGAAGAACGCGATAGTGTGTCTGGCGTTGCCAAAGAGCTTGCGTCTCCCGAATCCGAGCACCACAAGGGCCAGATAGAATACCTCACCACGGCGCGCAAGCTTTCCCAAGAGCAGAAAACCTGGCTCTCCAAGCTCCCCGTTATCCTCTCCATCGAACCGCTGTCCATGTACGTTGTTCATGCCGGTCTCGTGCCGGGAATCAAGATCCTTAAGCAGGACCCCTGGGCCGTAATGACAATGCGCACTCTTGTTTACCCACGAGAGGACCTCCGCAAAAAGGAAATATATGACGAGGAAAAGAAGAAAAAGGAGGATAAGGAAAAGGCCGAAAAGGCTGAGAAGGAGAGACTAGACAAGGAGAAGAAACCCCAGCAGGCAAAGCGAGAAGAACCTACCGCTGGCGACAACGAGGGAGATATGGAGGAGTCAGAACTCGACGCGGAAGAACCTTATGCTGACCGATCCGTTGCCGTTCCTGTCGAAGGCCATCACGGCGAGAACTGGACTGACGTCTGGAACAAGCGCCAGAAGCGCCTCAAGAAGAATTTACGACACACTGTGGTTTACGGACATGATTCTAAGCGTGGCTACCAGGAAGGATCTCATACTTTTGGTCTCGACTCAGGCTGTGTCAACGGTGGTGCTCTGACTGCTCTCGTCATCGAGGGACTTGAGAGCGGAGGTTTCACGCAGAAGACGGTGCAGATTCAGTGCACAAAGCCCGCCAGGTAAAAACAACAATTACAAAAATGATAATTCGCCAATAATACGCGTTTTCTATTAGCGATGACTGGCAGAAAGTCTGCCCGACATGATTTGCGACAATAACATGAGATTATGGGGGCTGTGGTGTTTTCAACATTTGTATATTTCACCGCTTTTGGTCATAATCGGCGTTGAGAGGGCTTTTTGTTTATTGGGAGTTTTAATGGGCAATGCAACACACACTGTTAAAATGGAGAGAGTTTACATTAAGGCGATTCATCATTCTGTAATTGTGATTACGAGGCAGTTGACGTCGAAATTCTTTTACTTTTTTTGGCCAGTTTTGCATCTAGATGCGCTCAAGCCTAGACATGTTAATCTTGAGGCCCTTTTGTTATACTAGCAGAATTAGAAAACCAATCCCTGAATGTGAACCCTTCCAACGGCCAACTTGGTATACTAGTGCGAGAAAACCGGCCGCGCAGCTCAATTGCCGAAGCTGTTCGCTCATTCATCATACCCTTTCATAAAAAAAAAGACGTCCGACAAAGACAAGGCGAGTTATTTACTGCAGCTTGGCCTTGATGATGTCCTTAAGAGTGATGGCATCGGCAGCGAACTTGCTGATGCCCTCGCGGAGCTTCTCGACGGCCATCTGGTCCTCGTTGAAGTCGAATCGGAAGAGAGCCTCTTCGCTGATGTAGGTCTTCTTCTCAAGGTTGAGAGAAGATGCTTGAGAGGCGTTAAGCTTCTGAGGCACGGGCTCGGAGGAGTTCAAAAGATCCTCGAGCAGGTTTGGCTGCATGTAGTATGTTAGCACCAGGCCATTAACAGTAGCCGAACCATCGTGGGGACTTATTGTCACAAAGCAAGATAGTATAGGAAAAAAAAACAACAGAAATCACTAACCGAGATGGTCAGGTAATCGCAGCCTGCGAGCTCTGTGATTTCACCGGTGTTACGGAAAGATGCGCCCATAACAATGGTCTTGTAGCCGAACTTCTTGTAGTAGTTGTAGATGTCCTTGACGGAGACAACACCGGGGTCCTCCTCCTTGGTGTACTCCTTCTTGTGCGCAGCCTTGAACCAGTCAAGAATGCGGCCGACGAAAGGCGAGATGAGATAAGCATTGGCCTCGGCGGCAGCAACGGCCTGGACGAGAGAGAACATGAGAGTCAGGTTGCAGTTGATGCCATGGTCGCGCTGGAGAATCTCAGCAGCCTTGATACCCTCCCAGGTAGAGGCAATCTTGATGAGAATACGGTCCTTGGAGATGCCAAGATCCTGGTAGAGCTACACCATTGAGATAGGTTTGTTAGTAAAGAGATTGCAAGTGATCCGTAATTAAGCTAGTGAGTTTACCTCGATGAGATGTAGGGCCTTGTTAACGGAAGCCTTGGTGTCGAAGGAGAACTGCGCGTCGACCTCGGTAGAGACCTTGCCAGGAATAATCTTGAGAATCTCCTTGCCAAACTCAACCAGGAGTCGGTCAAGAGCATCGTCAACCTGCTGCTCGATAGGGCCACCCTTGGCCTTGGCATAGTCGACGGCGACGTCAATCAGCTTGGCGTACTCGGGCTTCTTGGAGGCGGCGAGAATGAGCGAGGGGTTGGTGGTGGCATCTTGGGGCTTGTATTTGCCAATGGCTATTGATTGGATATTGTGAGCCTTTGCGAGGGGGGAAATGGAGAGGGGTTGCGGATAATGCAGAGGGAGCACTAACAGGCAAAGTCACCTATTGAAGCTTGTTAGCTGGCTGATAGACATGACGTCGGGGGGTGTGCGGGAATTTACCAGAGTCAGACACAACGACCTGTATAATTTGAAGAGAAGATGAACCCGTCAGCATCCAATTCACAATAGACACAAAGTCAACCATCAGACGGCGGCTTGATACATGCGACCAGATTGGCAGCGTCAGAGTAAGCATGTCCCTGAAGCTTCCTGCTGCGACCTTGCACGACCTTTGCCCAACGAGGAGGGGCAGTCTGGCACAGCCATGGCGGGGTAGAGGACAAGGGACTTACAGTGCCGCTGGCCTTGAGCTGATCCAGAGAGCTAGACATTGTGATTGTACGAGCGATGCGTAATTCAACGGTGTTGATTCCGGCTGTAGGATAGGGACTGAATTTCGATTGCAATTCAGGGAAGAGAGAAGCAGAAAAGATGGTTTGAAGAGGAAGAGTAGGGGCGAAAAAGGTGGGTTGGGGAAAGGTCTGAGAATGATGATATAAGGATCCGGATGGCCCCGTTGCCCAATAGCTGAATCACTGGAGAACCCCCTCTAGGCCCCCCTCAAAGCCGCCCCCCCTTCAGAACCCCAGGCCATTGTTAGCGGGCCACCCACCTAGCCACACCTCAAAATCGCCCCTCTCTCATCACCATTTCCCTTCCCTCCCCGAGAAGCCCATTTGCCAACCGGAGTTTTCTCGCACTTGCCGACATCGGATTTTGATGGGACGACCATGGTTTGTTGGGTTCCTGTAATGTAATCCATCAGTCATGCCTCCTGCTAACCCGATATCATCAACGCCCAGCATATCCCACAAGCACACAAGTTTCCAAGTGCTACCGTGGTATCCAATCAGTCAGCGCCCGTGGCTACCTTGGGAATGGTAATAATAAGTCATACATGGTAATCAGCCTCTAAACGACGCTGCTGCGTTGACAAATCCAGCTCAGGTAGTAAGTAGTGCTCAGAGGACGGCCCATTGACCTGCAGCAGAAACATGCTGCCCTCTCCACCTTCGTAATGAGTGGTACGAGGGGACTGTAGAGGATGGACGCCACCCTCATTATGGTTGCAACGTGGGCGGAGCTGTTGACCGTCCTTATGGGTGGCGGTTTCTAGATTCCGGCTTATCCGCTTCTGATTCTGTTTCCAAAGCCTTTCATGGCGCCATCCTAATTTTGCAGAATCATAGTTGACAGCCTTGGCAGTGTACCAGCGTGCGGAAAAACTTGTACATATTCATGTCTAGCACAATCGATAAAGATGAAAAGCTTCGCTAGACATGCCAGACAAGCAGGTTGTTCCGTTGCATTTTACATACAGAGTATAGGTAGTCATTCATTAGACAGGTAGTAGTAGTTATACACTCAATTGTACATCATGTATCACTACAAGGAATGAACAAAAAATAGGTCTTACTAAGAGTTACACTACAGCTGTCAATGCATTCCATGCGCTTTAGTCCTCCGTGATGTCTCCGTACTCCCACATGCCCTGGCGGTCCTGCTTGGCCTGGCTTTCAACCTCTCGTAGGTGCTTGAGGTATGACTCGAAAGCCTTGCTCCGCTCCCATGCCTTGAGCTTCTTGGGAACCATGCCATAGCCGCTGGCCACTACCTCTTTGTTGAGTGAATCATTGGGGCCGGGAAGCTGGTTGTCAGATTTCGCATCATAGAGCGTAATATAGCTCACGCCCTCTTTGCTGTCGACAAAGTCAAAGTTAGCGACCAGGCGTCTGCCCTCAGTCATCTCAGCGATGTAACCGATAGCATCGTTGAAGTAATCGGCACCAGTGGGGAGTTGCACAAATGACAAAGAAGCATCCACTGCCTGCGCCTTGAGCTTTTGGGTGCCGAACTGTGTCTGATCGAGGGATCGCAGTTCGCTCCATGCGACCTTCTCGCTGTTTCCGTAGTCCACATATACAACCTCGGACATCTTGGCTGTGCGGTCATTGGCCTTGACCTTGCCTCGGTACCATTGACCGTCAGCGGAGAACTTGGCAGACACAAACTCTCCCGCCCTTGGTGTATCCCCAATTGGCTTCTTATTCTTAGAGTCAAGGTGGAACTTTCGGAACTCGCTCATCAGCGTCTCCAACGCAGCTGTGCCCTTGCCAATCTCCTGAATTTTGATTTTGCCGTTTCCATCAATGTTTGTGATGATAACGTCTCGGTAGTCAGTTGGCTTCTTATCCAGCGTAACATCAGTTTCCTCCGTAGGCGCTGTAGCTGTCTCATCCTCGCCGTCCTCCTCCTGTGAAGGATCATAGTCGTGCCACAAGCCCTTCTTACCCTCCTTTGCTCGCTTCTCTGCTGGGAAGAGCTCGCCAGCGTTGCCTGACTTCTCCGCAGAGTAGGCATGAACGGAGGCAAGGCCCTCCTCTACAAGAACCTTGGCGAAGTTCTCGCGGTTGATGTATAATTCACCAATGAAACCACCAACCTTATCCATATCGTGGATATTAACTTCGCAATCTCGCTGGTTGCATCGTCGGTTGGCTAGATCAAGAGCTTCTTTGCCAAATGGCTCGCCCCCCTGACCATCTGCTCTGGGAGCTCTTGGTCCTCGGATGCCACCAAGAACGAGCGTCAGCTTGACGTTCTCGCGAGGGATGAGAATGGTGAATCGCGAGCCAGACTTGCAAAAGTCGACGATGGCTGGGACCTTCTTCTGACGTTGGAGAGTTGCCAGCATAATCTTTGCTTTTTGTGCATTATCAGATAGATCTGTGTACTGCTTTGCCTTTTGAGGCTTGCCAGACCACATGCCCTTCTTCTCTTCTTTGGCTTTCTCTTGTGCGGCAAGAAGCTCATCGTAGTTGGACGCTCTGTCGGTATCTTCTTTTCGGTGTCGGATTACCGTCGCCCAACCAGCCTCTACCAGAGCCAAGCCAACATTTTTGCTCTTTTCAGTCACAGTGGCGACATCTCTAGCATCGAAACCCTCAGTTGCCGGTTTAGTGCCATCGATGCTAACCTTGACGTGCTTTCCGATCAATCTTGACCGCAGAAACTCCTTGGCCTCATCTCTGAATGGGCTTTCGGAAGCCTCTCCCGCACGCGGAGCACGCACACTGCTGAAGCTAATGCGCTTCTCCGTAGTGCCCGCCTTGTTCTTCACCAGAATGGTATCAGCACCAAGAATTTTGGTAACAACCATTTCCTGATTTCCGCCGTCAGCCTTTGTAACATGATGCTTGTGAAGGCGAAGTTTATTGATTTGTGCCTGCTTCTCTGCGGCTCGCAGGGGCGCCATTTTCTCGCCCAACAGGGTGGAATGGAAATCATTGCACCTGGCTAATCCCTCTTGTAGCAGGAAATCAGCTATGTTTCCTCGAGGGTGGATGACGTTGGCCACCAGTTGTCCTTGCGCACTGGCACCCACAATCTCGACCTTGACGAGACGCTGAAGCAATCTAGATTCGACAAATGCTCTTGCTTCATTTCCGTATTCCTCTGCAGGCTGAGTTGCACCGGTAGTTGGTAGTTTTCTTTCAGTTGATGGTGCTCGGATACCGGCGATCAATGTCATGGGCTGGATATGCTTCTTTTCAGAGAGCAGGAGTCTCACAAGCAATCTATCGCCACTGAGAACTCGCTCAACAATACCATCAACAGTCTTTCCTTTCCATTCAGTGAGGAATTCGGGGCCGCCAAGATCGTTTTGGACCTCGATCATGCCACCAACGCCTGCCCAAAGACCCTTGGATTCGGCTTTGGCCTGAGACTCAAGTGCACGTAGCTGCTCGAGCCGCTCGAGAAGCTCCTCAGATTCCTCCTTTCGACCGGCGTCTTCTCGAACCTTTATCCATCCAGCCTTGATCACTTCATCTGGAAGATTGGTGCCATCTTTTAGTTGGGCGGTACCGAATTCTCGACCGGTTGTTGGAATGGTATACAAGACGGTGCACTGTACAGGTTTTCCCACAGCAAGTTTTCGGAGATGCTCGCGTGATTGAAAGGCAAAAGGCTCATCGCCCTCACGTTTCAAATGCGGAGCTGTCACATAGGCGAGGGATAAAGTTCGTTCGGCCGAAGGGTTGTTAGGACTAGCTAGTATCAATGTGTCGCCGCTCAAGACGCTTTTGACATTGCCGACAAAGGTCTTAGACATGATGGGCCAACGTAGGATATTCTGAGAAGCCTGAGAAAGATGAATTTCAGTCAGCCAATTGATCTAGATAGGTATTCCACGTCTGCAGATGATTAGGACAAGTTTGGCGCATCAAGTAACCCAATTTTCAACACCCAATCAATGGTAGGCATCCTGAGTTACGGAAACCCACACATGAGAGAGAGTAAAAGATGGAATACTTATGAGCTCAATTGGACCATTGTTGGATGGATAATGGTTTGTTGACCCCCCAAAAGCGAATTGGACGTGGACTTGCAGGATAACAGAAGCATCATTGTTTTTCAACATACCTGGGCAAAAGACGGAGCAAGTAGAGGAGAAGGGGGGGGCTCGTACTGAGCCAAGCTTCACAATTTACGAACAAAAGTCAATGGAATAAGACAAAAGCCAGATAGAGTTGTGTAGGTATCAAAGCACAATGTATGTAGGCGGTGACTGACTGGTCTTGGGTAAGAGGAAAGGTGTCCAGTCACGAGTATGCCAGGAGGCAAAGTGTGGGGTTCTAATGCACAGCTCCAGGGGACCTCCCGTTGCTGTGGATGGTTGACGGTGGATCGGTGGTGCGTGGGCAATGAGAGCTCCTAAACTAGGCATATAAGCGAGGGGTCTGGCGCGGGGCAGGACGTGGCTGCTATTTGTTACCGCCGGAGATCAAACGGGGCCCCCCGTTGCGGTAGACTACACTTCGGCCATCGCAATTGAACAAGGCTTCATAAACATAAATCATCTATCCATTCCCGAAGCTGTACTTATCAAGCCATTGGCGCTTCTGCACAGTCATTATAAGTATTTGGCAATGGTTGCTGTATTTCGGCAACAAGGGAGGGGATGCGCTTGAGTTTGGTGCTCTGATCGCCAAAGAATCGAACTACCCCTCCTTGACAGCAATCACCTCGAATTGCGTGCGCTGTCATCCAACTTTTCAACGAAGTTTGTCATTGACTCGACGATTTTTTTTCATTCATCTCGGCAATACTAGCTATGCATCTAGGTATAAATATTTAATTGAAGACCAAGATTGTTCTTGCACGTGTAGTAAAGCCGAGTCCCAATTGCGGGGAGCTCTAAAACAAGCTCTGGTGGCCCAAGCTTCCCAAGCTTAAGAGGAGATACCAATGACACCTGGAAAATCAAAAAGTTAGCAGCGATTCTCCCTCAACTTGCTATGCATCGTATTAAAACATACCGCAGGCGGGACGGGGACCAGCATTGCCAGTCTTGAGAGACTCCTCGTTGTCACCCTTTCCGAGATCGTCAGTGCCAGCGTGGACGACAACAGTGCGCTACGCCAGAAATGTCAGCCTTGTCCGTAACTTTAATACCACAGATAATCCTGCTGCTCTTACCCCAATAACACTGTGAGGGCCAATGAGCTTGACATGGGAGTCGGTCACGGAGCCCTTGGCATTGCCCTGGCCATCAGTCTCAATGTTGCCAAGGTCACCGACATGACGAGCCTCGTCAGAAGGAGCACCGTGGGTCTTGTTGTGAGGGTTGACTGATATGGCATCACCGCATTAGCTGTATATTCCCGACAACCAGACTGCTTAACATGGGAGTCACTGGGAATAATTACAGTGAGGGCCAGCAGAAGTGCAGCCGTTGGTGTTGTCTCCAAAAGTGTGAATATGGAAACCTCGCTTGGCGTTGGCGTCGTTGCCGGTGATATCCCAGGTGATCTTGGTGGGCGAAGACTCGGAGTCCTGCTCGAAGACGACAGTTCCGGAGACCTTGCCGTCACCACGAATCACGCTGACTATAACAGTGGAGGGATACAATTAGCCGATGATCGAGAAAAGTACAATTGTAGCATATTGCAGCGTGGCTCTCAATTGACACATAGCCATTGGTAGCTTCCCATAGTGGAAGCGTTGACAGGGCTGAGTCCATCAAGGTTGCGGCCGCGGTGCGGTGCGGCTCCCCGTCCAACGGGAGGAGGCCGTAAAACTCGCTCAAACCAGCGCGATGCAAAGCCAACCATGCCACCACTCCCGAGCGGGGACAGATATAAAAAGCCATCGACAGCGCTCCTGGCTAAAATGAGGGGCCGTTGGAGTTTGTTATCCATACCTGCTTTGACCATTTTGAAGGATTGAATTTGGGGGGTTGTTTCTGTGAATTATCGTGATGGAGAGTGGTTTGGAGGTCGATTGATGATGAAGCGGGGAGGGAAAAGTAAAGGCCATGAAATGGATTCTGGCCTGGCCGGAGATACGAGGGGCACGCGTTTGACGGCAAGGGCGAGGCGGGGGTCAAGGCCGAGGCCTAGCGAACCCAACCAAGCAAACCTTGCCCACCGAATGGCGAAAACGCGAGGGGGGCCAGAGAAAGAGCTCCATTGCCCTCCATCGACCTCCATCGAACGCATCGAAGAGCTTCTGGCTGCCCCGCAACAGCGTCAGTGTCGTCATGCGGGACGGAGGGGCGCCGCGCTAGACCAGAAAATAAAGGTGCGGGAGCTGACAAATTGGAACGTCGTCTGGAATAATTGGAGGATCCTCAGTCTTTATCGACATATGTTGTATGGATATTTCCGATTTGGGGACACAAGATTAAGTGGCTTTGCTTTGAGATGGGAAGAAGAATCACGAGGTATTTCGATCTACAGCCAGGATGCACAAGAAGGACATTGGCAGACTCCATCTTTGATTTTGACCTCAGTCGTCGTTGCCAGCTACACAAGGGCAAGTAAAGCAGTCAACAACAAAACAATAATGGTGCCCTCTCAATCAGGCCATATCGACTCAACAAACAACCCTGGTTCAGCATGCCAAGTCACGGAGTTTTGCTTTACAGCAATACAAGTCCTGCATCAATACATCATGCAGCCATCGCCCTGATTGGCCCCTGGGCGTGGCTGTTTGGCTGTCTCGTTACACAGGACTGCATACAGTGTTGATGTTGGTCTGCCCATTCGACAAGCAACCCTGACGGGACAACACCCCCCCAAAACGTGCAGGCTGAAGTTGCATTGTGCGAGGAGTTGTCAAGACGCAGCGGGGATTGGATTTCTCCGTTCTGGCTATAGACGATGAAAATTAGGCATCTTCATGTACAACGCGAATTTGGATCTGAAGGGAGTCACGAGCCACTGCTGCCAGCTGAAGACGAGGCGCCACACCACGAGATCATGGGTTACGACGCTGAGGTATCCGAGATTGAGGCAACGACGTCGTCTCTGGATAGCAGGACCCGCAGCCGCCAGAATGATCAGAATGGGGGCAAGCGTGGGATTTCCTGGTCTCGAGATACTTACTTCGGAGCGCTGTCATTCAATCTGGCAGCCTTCATTCTGCCGGCTCTATACAGCACACTAGCCAAACTATGGGTTGCCAAGATTGATTCCAGCATGGTTGTCACAACAGAGTAGGTATATCTCATCAACCACCTTGATGCAGATGTTTACTGACTCGAGTTCCGCGATCTTAGCGTTCATACTTATATCTCCGTCATTGTCGAAGTCATCAATGAAGGCTTGCCCAGGGCTGCTTGGTCCATTATTGGGGACTCTTCCTCTCGCTCACTTGCTCAGCGGCTTACTTTGACTCACACTCTCATCTTGATACAGTCTATACTAGGCCTTATCATGTCTATCGCCTTCCTCGGTGGCGCTGAGAAGTTTGCCGAGGGTTTCGTACCTATCGAGGTGCGTCATAAGAGCATTACCTATGTGCGAATAACTGCCTTCTCGGCGTTGGGAAGCACCATTGAGACGGCCGTGGCGGCGGCTACCAGGGCGTTGGACAAGCCCGATGTACCACTTGTGCTAAGCTCAGCCAAGTTCGCTGTGAACATCCTCCTCGACATGTTGCTCATCTCAAACTTTCATGTTGGGAATCACGCACCAACGGCAAACTTGCAGGCTGGTATCCAGCTGGCTTGCAACCTTATATCTGCATTTGCTGGGCTTGCCTACTTTCTGTTCAACGTCACAATGTCGAAGCGTAGGCATGAAACAGGCGTAATCCAAATCAATCAAGGTTCCCAACCTTCTATGGCGGCTCTTATGGTATTGGTTCGTCCTGGTATCAGCACTTTCATTGAGTCCGCAGTCCGTAACGCACTATATCTCTGGCTCGTGCACAACATCATTTCCTTGGGATCCACGTATGCTACGGCTTGGGGCGTGTTCAACACTATACGATGGGGCCTTATTATGGTCCCTGTTTCAGCGCTCGAGGCAACTACTTTGACCTTTGTAGGCCACAACTGGGCTCGCTGGCGTCACGAAATAGGCATCACAAACCTCCATCCCCGAGCTTCCCTCAAATCATTGTATCATATCGCACAACCTGCGGTAAAGTCTGTAGTGATGGCGTTGATATTTGAGGTGCCCATCTGTATCTTCATATCTGTGTTTGGGGCAAGGGAGTTTGCTCGTTTTCTCAGTGGAAACGATGAGGTAGCCAGAGTTGTCGCGCGAATGTGGAGGACGATCGATTGGTGCTATATACTCTACGCAGTGTCGACGCAGTTGGCTGCTATTCTCCTTGCTACGCGACCCAAATGGTTTCTCTGGCAAAGCCTGGCAGCTAACCTGCTTTACGTGCTACCTTGGGCTATCGTCTGTCAGGTTGTAGACCTAGACCAGGACAATGCGTGGACTTATCATGCACTGGTATTCGGTGGATCTCTGGTGTTCAGTTTCGTTTGTGTGCCTGCTGTGCTTAGTGTGTGGGTCTGGGTTTTGAAGACAGGCAAGGCTCATTTGGAAGTTTTTAGAGAATGAGTTGGTGAAGGGGATGCAGGTTTCATCATATACTGCTTGACATTCATGTGGCGATTTGAGACTACCTACTTTTAGAGTATACCAAATCATTACCTGCCTTGTTTGATGAGTTCTAATTGCTGCTGGCACGAATGAGAGTAGCGGCATTGCCATCCCTTGGCCGAAGCCGGCAAAGGAAGTTCTTGGGATGGCTGGTCAATCCATAAGTCAACTCTACCTTGGGCGTGATTTCGTTGCCCTGTTCATCTCTTTCCTTCTCAATCATCATTGTGCTCAACATGGACACAACAACAATCCACACGCTAGCCTCAGCCAGGTGCTTACCAACACAAATTCTTCGTCCAAACCCAAAATTACCATTGGGAAATGGTTCCCCTCTTCCCCCTTCCTCCGGGGGGTTGTAGCGATCTGGGTCAAAGTCATCCGGATTCTTGTAGACAGTCTCATCATGTGTCATTGCACGAGCATTAGCATAAACAAATGAGCCGGCCGGGATATGATAGCCTCTGTAGGTATCTTCTTGAAGAGAACGATGGGGAACGCCAACAGGGGACACGGGGCACCACCGTAGGGTCTCCTGGACAATATTGTCGATATATGGCAATTTAGCCCTATCATCAAACGTGGGCAACCGATCACGACCCACAACTTGATCGATGATCCGCTGCGCCTTGGTTTGAATCTCTGGGTGTAGAATCATGTTTATGATAAACACGGTTAGGGTGCTCCAGGTTGTGTCCTGACCAGCAGCATACACAGCACCGGCAGCGCCTTTAATATCGTCATCAGACAGCTCAGGAACTTCGCCCTTGTCAATCTGGCCTTGCCGCTGGTCCATCATGGTCTGAATGAGAGACTGCGTCCTTGTGTCAGAGGCCATGATAGCCTCAAAGGGCTTCTCATGAAGTCTGGTAACGGCCCACTTCCAATCCCTGGCAAATTTGAGAGACCGGTCATGGAACCATGACGGCATGAACCTGAGAAAAGGAAAAAAGTCTACTAAGGTCCCTGCAGGGGCACCGCCGTGACCCAATGCATAACTGACATCGGTCGCAATCTGGATAAAGGGATCCGAGTCTGATTCAATCTTGATACCAAAGCCAATGCCCATGACGACAGCAGTGGCAAAGCGCCGCATGACAGTCTCCCATTCGGCAGGCTTGTCTAGAAAGCCCCGGAGCATTATGGCCGCTTCGCTTTCCTGCAGTGGGCGGTACTGAACAATGCTGCTCTTTTGGAAATTCTTTTGCAAAATGCGGCGATGCATTCGAAAAGAGGGACCCCATTGCAGAAAGGTGAGTGTCTTGTCCCAGCCCATCACCTCAAACAGGACAAACCGGGGCCGGTCAGCGTAATTGGCGCCTCTCCTGTCTAGGAGATCTGAAGCAGCCTTGACCGAATTGAGGACGATGACCAGCTGACCCAAGACATTGAAGGAGAGGATATCAGATTCGTACTCTTTCGACCAGCGTATGAAGGCATACTCTGGACTGAATGCCGGAATTACACGCAAGTGTCCCAGGATCGGCTCACCGGGAGGACCCGGCGGCAGCGGGGCTGCACTGCGTCGCCGTCGTGATAGTACTGCGTTGCCAACAAAGACCAGGAGCCCGATGGCGAAAATTAGCAGACTGGTAGGCGTCGTCAACCATGGCAAGATGGCCATGCTTCAAGTGGGTGGATCGGGGTTCGGGGTGAGCGGGTGGCCGACACAACAACACATCCGTCACTCTGAACGGGCAACCCAAGGGCAAAATCCACACGGCTCTGGGATATTAGTCCCGGGATTGTTTCTCAGGAATTCGGGTTTCCCGGAGTGGAGAAGCAAGGCTTGGTGGAAGGGAGGCGGGGAGCCGGGAGGGGTGCGAGAAGTGTGCGAGCGCACGAGTGTGTGCGCGAAGGGAGTCAAGGGAGTGTGTCTGGTGTGTGTGTTGTGTGTGTATGGCGATGGATCAACCGTTAGGGTCTGGTGGCTGATAACCGGCACGAGGCCTGTCCCGGCGTGCCTACACCTAGTGTACGGCCCGTTGCAATACCCATCGGCGCGCTGTCCGTTTGCTTGCGTACAATTAGGTTGTTCCTATGAATAAGAACTTCGTTTTCTAGCTGGCTGCAGATCAAAGCGTTGGTGCAGGCAACCAGGATCTCAAAGGGCGTGGAACAGGGCGGGGGGCCCTAGGCCGGTAAACCATCATCCTAGGACGCAAGCTTGACAAAGCCTTGACGGATGAGCGAATCACGGAATTCGCTTCCGAAGGTGGTCAGCTCCTCCGAACTCCCCGCGATTTTGGAGGCTCTGGCTGGCGGCCAATGCTCAATTGGCCGGCGATAAGCCACCGTCTTGGGGCTGACAGGGCAGGCAGAGCAGCAGCATCGGATTTAACACATTCGCATCAAAGCTCCAGAAACCCAGCCCGTAAGGTCAAGTTAGCATGGTGAGTGAGCCTTCCGTCAGCATCGTCAGCATCACATGCATGGGGGCATATCACGGTGCAGCAGGGGAATGGACGGCAATGCTTTCTTTTTTTTTCAAGTTCTTTTTCTCACTACTTCGCCCATATCCAGCAACAAGCAAATGGCTCTTGCGTGCGTCAAAAAGGCATCCACATTCTTTATCCAACATCCACATCCCCCCCCTGTCAAGCAACGGTTCCACAAGGAACGGCTCAAGAGTTGGCACAGTTTTTTTTTTTTTTTTTACCTACATTTGCCTATTTGGACGTCGGGGCCAATGAGCCTCCTCGTGCACCGAGATTTTGTAAAGTGCAACATACAAATGCGGTTAATGGATATCAAGCCATTCCAGCCACGTGCACTTGTCCCCATGATGAAGCGAAGAAGCTGAAGTGGATTTAATTTGCAAACCGGGGGGGGGGGGGGCATTTAACTGAGCAGATGACTGACTATAGTACCTACTCAGGTACCTCTAATGGGTATTTGGGTAGGTAGGTATATCGTATCATTTCGCAAATGCATAGTAATGTTTGTAATTCCTTGAGTAGGTACTTAAGCTATTGTTATTGTCCTTGCTTGCTTGGGTATCAGACGGGCTGATTTGCTACAACGAGGAGACAGCTTGTTTTAGGGCTTGGTTAACCGGCACCCACCTCTGGGTTAACCAGCACCCTTTTTGTGGCTTAACCCCATTTCAGCTCCGCGACCGCAAATATTAGCTGTGCTAACACTCAACGCCCATCACACACCCAACTTATAAAATGCATCGAATTTAATAAAGCTAATTATATATCTCTATTATATAAATAATAAATTTATAATTGTGTTATATATTAAATTAGTAAAGGGTATCTATTATAGCTCTTTAAGTAAATATATCTATAATAGCCTTGATTATATATGTGTATATATATGTGTATGTGTAGCCAATGCCTTGTATAAGGCATTGGAAGAAATTACTAGTATGTATTACCTGGGTTGAGTATTGGCACAGCCAATTTTTGCGGTATCGGAGCTGAAGGGCGGTTGAGCCACCTTTAGCCACAAAAAGGGTGCTGGTTAACCCAGAGGTGGGTGCCGGTTAACCAAGCCCTTGTTTTATTGGCAAGTAACAATCCGGGGCTTTCTACGGAATTGACAGATAAAGCTTACCCGTTATGGGCGATTACTGTACTGTTACCCGGATGGGGGCATCAATTGGATATAGGAACCACCCGAAAGTGCCATTGCGCATGTGTTTCAGTATCGGAGATCGGAGATATGCTATGCAGATGCCACTGTTTCAGTTGAGAGTTGAAGGTCCTTGCAGACCTAGGTACATATACCGTAGACGGTTCTTTGGAGGGACGTTTGTATCTTTGATGGTACGTTCGTATTAATGAAACGCAATTGAATACTCCGAAAAGTTTTCGGGGCCGATGGTCTATTATGCAGTACCAGCAATATCTGCAGGTTCACCTGCGGAGTTAAAGGCTGATGGATCAGAGAGAATAATTACGCGACCTGCAGGCCAGGCATGCGCCTGTACCTGTGCAGATATTATTGGTTTTATTAGTTCGAAGCTCTTGAAAGACCCATGGATGCGATAGATACTATAAGTAAATAGTTGGCCAAGTTACCTAACACCCACCTAGTAATAACTTCCATAGGTAGGTAGTTATCCATTGATACCTAGGATCGATATATATTTGTATAGATTTTGTACTTTGTGCGCCTTATACCGACCACCTTAGCTATTAGGTAAGTACCAGGTAGTAGGCAGGCACATGAGGATGTGGCTTCTACAGAGTATCATGATGAGAAATGGAAGTCGCGCTGGAGTGATTACTACATGAGCTGCATCCTCACGCCCCACCTGCCTCGGAAACACAAAAAGATTGTTGTGACGTTTTTCTACCATCCCCATTATCTTCTTCCCCTTTCATCGTTATAAATCTATGCGATAGCACAAAAAACCAGGTTTCCTTTTTTTCTCTTCGCCTGCAATTGTAGGATGTGCAGCACAGGTTACTACAAGAGAGACAATGTCAAACTGGAGGATGATGTTATGGGCACTACTAAGGTACCTACCTACCTACCTACGTATCATCACTTTACCACCCAAGCGCTCCCTGGGCAATATTGACTGGCATGGTTTTATAACCAAGGGTTCAACGCTTGGCGAGACGGCACCCGCACATCATGTCTCCATCCAACGATGCTTTCAATCTTCATATGATGCACTAGGATCTAGCCTCCGTCGGTTGGCCCCAGTTACATTTTCGGTACCATGGGTGTACCTATCCAAATGGAAAACCCACAGGCGCTAGCTAAGGTACTGCTACCTGAGGGAGGATGGTTTATATACCTGTGCCTTACCTCCGTTGCACTGTCATACGTTGTGCTCGGCTCAGTACTGCTATTGCTAAGGCAAGGTATTGACTCCGTACTCTGTCTCATCACACTTTGATCCACTGACAATGGCGCCCAGCTCGCCAGCTAGGTAACTAGCCAAATATATGTGGAAGCAAGGAGGATATTCAAGGATTTGGAGAGGCGCCTGGGCGCCTACACGAATCGCCTGTCACCAGCCTAGGCCAAGTTCAGTACAGCACCTACGTTCTAATACATAATTAGTGACCTGCCTCGGCGAACATCAACAACCCCACGGAGAAGCTGCGCCATTCTCCGAGTCCACCGGCTCGCTTCACTCGTACCGTCATCACCAAATCGTTCCCGCCCCTGCTGAGCCTACGCCCTACATACCAGGAGAATCTGCCTCAAGCCATGATTACCGATCACACACGGCAGCCATCTGTCAAAATCCGTAGCTGGCAGTGGCTACAGCACCGGCCAGGAATAAGATATCTACTACCATGCCTCTCACTACCAACTAGGTGGTAATAGGTAATACTGACCTAGGTAAGAGGTACCTGTTTGAGGATCTGGTTAGGTACTTTGCCCACGCCTTACTTTATTGAGCTCAATACATACCTAGTAGGTACTTGCACTCACTTGCACTCACTTGCATGAGTTCACCATTTGCCTGCGCCCATGCGTAATACCAGGTACCTTGCCTACGGTGCTACATAACTACTACGGCAACGTACCTTACTAACCAACGAAGCTAAACCTACCTGCCAGTGGACGGACTGACATGATGTCAAGCGAATGGACCCGTCCCGATGGAGAAAAAAACCCCTCCCCTCGTTGCCGGCCGCGAGAGCCTGCCGGCCTGGGCAAGCGGCACCATAGCAGGATGTGAATGGACGGCGTATATGCCACTTCAGTCGGCGAGCACACCCTACAAGCCCATCGCAACACTTCAGCCGGCCGTCCCCCATGCTGCCCATGTCCACATCTAGTTCCCTTCCCAGTCTTCTCCGCCAGTCTCGATCGGTTTATAACGAAGCCAGTAGCCAACCATGAAGAAACACCCCCGTCATCTCTCACAATTTTGCCGCTCAAAATCCAAGCCGTTTGTCTCTTTTTTTCAAGAGCCATGGCGGCCGTATTGAGCGCCACTGCCCGATCCGCTTACACCACGGAGCCTACTGATGTCGATCCATATCGCTACCAGACCGGCTTTGGCAACCGCTTTGCTTCTGAGGCTATCCCCAATGTCTTGCCAAATGGCCGAAATGCCCCTCAAAAAGTCAAATATGATTTGTACTCCGAACAGCTCAACGGTTCCTCCTTTATCGCTCCTCGCCAGTTGATCCATAATGTCTGGATGTACCGTATACGCCCTTCCGTCGCTCACAGCCATGTCACTTCGTCCGATGTAAATCCTCATGTAAGAAGTCTCCATGTTCTCGTCGATATTTGTATGTTCATATGCTAATGTATGTGTCTTTTTGTTTTATTTTGCATCACCCAGATCGAAGCCTGCTTCTCCCCAACCAACACCAATGTTGAATATGTGGCATCGCAAGAGGCATGGGATCCCATCCCCTTGTTGGACGCTCACGATGCGTCTTCGGCAACAGACCAGGGTGTCGATTTTGTTCAGGGCATTAGAACTATCGGGGGTCAGGGTGACTCTACCTTACGTGAGGGCATTGCAGTCCATCTCTACTCGGCAAACGCCCCCATGACGAACAGAGCATTTTGCAACAATGACGGTGATCTCCTGATCCTTCCTCAGGAAGGGAGACTAAATATCCAGACTGAGCTCGGGTGGATGATGGTGCGACCCGGAGAGCTGGTCGTCATCCAGGCGGGGATTCGGTTCCGTGCGTTACTCCCTGATGGACCTGTTCGCGGCTATATTCAAGAAATATTCGGCGCTCATTATGATCTTCCTGAACTTGGACCAGTTGGCTCCAACGGAATGGCGCTACCACGCGACTTTGAATCCCCAGTTGCCAGTTTCAATGTTGACGAATCCTCATGGGAGATCATATACAAACATGCTGGAAGCATGCACATCTGCCGACAGAACCATACCCCCTTTGACGTTGTGGCTTGGCATGGGAATTTGGTCCCATACAAGTACGCCATCGAGAAGTTTGTCAATATGGCCAACGCAAACAAAGACCAAGCAGACCCAACTATTTACTGCGTATTGACAGCTAAATCCAAGACGCCCGGTGTTTCCCTGTCCGACTTCCTCGTCTTCACAGAAAAATGGATTACTGCGTCAGACACGTTTCGACCACCATACTACCATCGAAACATGAGTACAGAGATCATGGGCCTGATTTACGGCACATACGGTGGCAGCAGTCATGTTTTGGAGCCTGGCGGCCTCAGTTATGAGGCAAGTTATATGCCACACGGGGAGACGTACGAACGTTGGAGAGACATGTCAACTCGCGAGTTGACCAATGACCTTGTCTGCCAGGGCACAATGGCATTCATGTTCCACATCAGTGTCCCCGTTCTGCTGACCACATGGGCAATGAAAGGAGAGGGAGCTAAGTCGCTTCACCCGAGTGAGCCAAGCCAATGGAATGACGTTAAGGCCCACTTTCTGGAGCACCTGGATCAAATTGATGCAGATTTAAAGGCTGCTGGTCTACCAATCCTAACGAACAGCGGTTGCTAGCAACTGGACTCAACAACTATCAGTGATCGCATAAGTTGGGCTCAAGGGCGAGGAGATGATGACTAGATGAAGAAAACTGAGCCCATGGAAGAGTACAACAAAAGCCGGGAGTTTCTATTGCGATTTTTAACGACGTATAGCCGATTCAAGGTTTCCCCTTTTTATCAAGACACCATACCCCTTAATTACATGTTTGCAAGATGTGCTTGCGAGAAGAGAAAAGGAGAAATTCCAATGCCTTACACGAATTGGCACTGCATGTGCTTATGTTAACGGGAAAGTGATGATAAAACAAAACATAATACCATTGGTCATAGTGGAATTTTTCGTTGATTACATTGCCGTGGATATACTTCTGTTTTGCATGCAAATCAACGGTGGCGGACGGATTGTGCATATAGTTACTGTGCCGCAAGTTTGCATCTTGCATGCATGCATGTGCATGTTACACAGGATCAAGACTCATATAGGATGGGACATTGCTGTTTATAAAACATTGGGTTGGAACCACTAAATACTACGAGTAAAAACAGATGATCCGAAAGCACAAGTCCCTTTGATACTTGTACGCCATGGATGCACAAGACTTGTGGTATGTTCGCAGTGACATTTTATATCCTTCATACCTACTGTTTATTCATCAACGTTTTGTGCCCTCTTTTCACTGTTTACATAATGAAAACACAGTGTAGAACAGACAGAATGATACCCTAATGCAACTGTTGATTCATGATGAGATAACTCACAACGTTGGACGTCCTTTTGTGCGACAGGCAGTGGCATCTATGAATATAAGTCAAAGAGGGTTGTTGCAGATAATTCATTGGGCAGCATACGACACTTTGCAGGCCATTAAAGGATCGGAGCCGGGATCAGCACTCAGCATCGACTATTAACGGGTGTCGCGCTCCGATCCACCAAACTCCACTGTTCGACAAGGTCCAGGGCAATGTTGCCTGCCAGTCGGCAAGCCCTCAGACCACAGCGACCTCTTTTCATAAATACAAGGGCCATGACGATGTCAAGACATGCATGAACCCGGCTTGACATGGTATTACTACCAGATAGATACCTGACACACATGGTATGTATTCAATTACCCGCAATGTGAATTCGCACCTTGGTCAGCCTTCTTAACGTCAATTACCAGAATGCGAACATGGCCATGTTTCTTTAGCTAACTCGTAGGTCTCTTCATGAGACCCTGAAGTCTTGACACCATAACTGTACATCATGGAAGCAATTGCGCATCCTGAATCTGATTCATACACCGCGTCTGGCTATGGAACAGTTATGGGATGGGGCAAGCGACCGGCTCTCCTGCTTGTTGATGTCTGCAAGGCTTATTGGAAGAGCGGCTCCCCACTCGACGTAACGTCTCATAAACCCTCGGCAGAATCTCCGCAGGTTATGCGACACCTTCTGTCCGTGGCCAGGAAGCATGGGATACCGGTGTATTGGACAGCCGTGGAATTTACCGAGCCTGGCATGACAGACGCAGGACTTTTCTGGCTCAAAGCAAAGACACTAGATGTGTGGCACAAGGACGACACCCGCGGCCTAAATGAATGGATGGAAGGATTGGAACCAAGAGAGGGAGAGCCCGTGATTAAGAAGCAATATCCAAGTGGATTCTTTGGGACGACTCTGCAAAGTCAGCTCACCGTTAGGGGTGTTGATACTGTCGTCATATGCGGGGTGAGCACGAGTGGATGCATAAGGGCAACTGCTTTGGACGCCCTCCAGCATGGATTCAGGCCGATGGTGAGTTTTGCTTCAGATATCCAGCCCAAAACTAGGGTTATAGTCCTAAATTGTTGTGTGAATTCAGGTAGTCGGGACTGCCTGCGGTGACCGCAGTGAAGCCATACAAAACGCCAATTTGTTCGATTTGAACGCCAAATATGCCGATGTAGTAAGCGAAGAGGATGCAATTGAGAATATGATGTTAGGATGGCAGTAGCAGTCGACTAGCTCGCGATAGAAAACAGTCTCTACTCCAGTATCGCTATATGACTTGCACCATAACACTCGTCATGGATTTGCCGGCTTCCTTGGGTGATGCATCCAGATCACTGCTTTTACATAGCTAGTATTGATGGGAGCCTGATACAATTGGATGACATTATGTTGAAACCGTCTCGTAAAATGCTACTGGACTTGGATTTGGGGCAATGGTTTTGCGATGGTGGTTGAATGCCGGAACGACTCCGAATTTGTAACAGCAGTTGGGTAATATTTTTGAATGAATACTTTGCATGTGCCGGGGACTTGAGTTTTTGTAAACTTAATGAAACGAATGCCATGGATCAAGTATAGACTAGGTCGATCATGGCGAGAATAGGGGTCAAAGCCAAAACGAAGAGAGTATCCATAGTTGATTGGAGGTAGGACGACACGACAATTGATGAGCTATCAATTTGCTCTCAATTGGATAGCATTAGCCGGTATCTTAATGCTTGACCTGGACGAGCAACACTTCTCTCGTATTCTTGCTTGCAGTGGGACCAAGCCCGTTTTTATGTAGACTGAGACTCCCAGCCCATTGGTTTGGACAGGGCTCAAGGCTGCTCTTGAAGCCTATCATAGCCTGCCTTACCAACAGCTCGAAAAATGTATCCGAAAGGAAACATGGAAACTGCGAAAAGGGGAGTGAGGACATTGACAGCAAGGGGGCAATGAAGTAACTATGATGAGACGAGAATAAGCCAGCATCCATCTACATGCGTGTTATGGGCAGATGATGATTGGCTAGCCTGGTCTTTGAGTAAATAGCAAGCAGATGAGTCGGGCGTGTGAGAAGTGTCTGCCCTGATACTGCTTCTTTGAGACTTGAGAGTTTGTGTCAGAGTAAGAAAAGAAAAGGGACATGGAGCGACGGACTCGGTGAGTGGACTGACTGCCAAGTCAAAGACGAGCCGGTTGCCTTCGCAGCGCTTCATGCAAAGTCCCAGCATCCCGAGAATCCGCAAGGGGTTTCAATCGCATTGTTGTGGTGCACAGTCGCATTTCTGACATTGGCGGGAGAGAGAGGAGAGGAGGGGGGGTCGTGCTCCTGGCTAGCGGCAACCTTAAGTGTTTGCTGGGGTAATAGGGCTGTCCCGGCCCGTGGGTGATGCATTGGCAACATCACCAGAACGCCATCTTCATGCGCTTGCGCTTCCGCATGAGCGAAGTTGGCAGAAGCCAAGACTAAGCGTCGCTGTATCGAGATGATTTCATCCCTGGTAATTTTAGATGGGGATATCTTGTGGTTTGAGGCAGTGGCAGGATGCGCCTTTTACCTAAGAGATGTAATACGGGATGTGGCCGTTGCCTGCTTAGTACCTTAGTAGCGGAGGTATCGTACCTAAGGTAGTAGTTGCGTAGGTACCTGTAAGTACTCGTTGTAGGTAGGTTAGCCCGTACAGTGATACTCCGTACCTGCGTAGGGACATCGTACAGTGAGTAGTTAGTGGGTGGGTGTGTGTTGTGCCTAGGTCGGGTGTTATTTAGGGTGGTGGCTCTCGTAGTTGATCGATGAAGCTGTTCAGTAGGTACAGAGCGTTCACCTAGAAAAATAGTAATGTTGAGCGATTGATCACTGCTCACTTTGAATTACCGCATTGATTCAATCACAACACCAGTGGTGTAGAGCTTGGCAGCCCTAATCCAAAGTGTGTCAATCGAGAGATATGGATTCCAAACGTCCCAGGCTGGACTCGGGCGATCCACTGGGGGAGGGAAGGGCCTCTGTCCGGCACGGCCACATGCCTACGCCCCGCAAAGTAGTAACCCCCCTTCGCCGCCTCACACTTCGCCGCCTGGAAGAGCCCACTTGCCCACCTACCCACGTCAACCAGTCAGCAGTCACTGTAGGAGACGTTATTATTATCTGACTTGGCTGCGCACAACCATCGTCTGCGTGGCTTGTGGCCTCCAACACGCACACAGAACCGCTGCTTCGGGGGGCTGATTGAGCTCCTGTCATCCGCTGGGCATCTGCTTGACTGGTGCCATTTCAGTTGTCTTGTGATTTCTCATCATCATTATTTTTTTTGGAAGGGGACCACTGGTTTGCACTCTCGTTACGACACACCTCGCTCTCGCTCCCTCAACTCGTACACGTGTGTGTCCGCCCACAGTCACCGACACGGACCCGAATTCACTGTTTATTCCAACGACGACTTGCGTTGCGCGGCGCAGACGACCCGACCATCCTTGGCAGGCCAGCTGCTTTCTCCCATCATCCCGAGATCTGCCATCATCCCCGCGACCGTAGACCAAAAGCCGCACTAGTCATCAACCTCTGAACCGCCCCGGCGCATGATCAGCTCGACAGACTCGCTGCACCATAGCAGCCGAGAAACGAACGCGGGCAGCCAGTGTTTCCAATAGATGACCTACTGCTTTTCTCTTGGATGCTGTTCAATGCCATCTCCGCCGTCGACACCCTCGTCATCCCGCTCGAGAGCGACGCGATAAAGTTGTCCCGCGGGGCTCAACTGCGACCAAACGTCCAGCATCAGCGTTCGGCAACACCCGCCGCATCGCCAGCAGCAGTGGTGCGCTTGTGTCGCTGCATTCGCCGACAACACTTCTGGTAGCTCGCAGCTTACGAAATGTCTTTTCGCGGCGATGACCAGCGCCGTTATGGCCAAGTACCGCCCGTTCAATATCCCGTTGCTGGGCGGCCGCAAGACCCGGCCGGCGTCGGCAGGCGGCTGAGCTTCAACACTGGTGATGATGGTGCCTACGGTCGTCAGGGTGCCCAACCTTCAGGCCAAGGCCAACGGGGTCCCGCCTTCTCACAGCGCACTGCTCCCTCAGCTGGTGATGACGAGCTCTTTATAACCAGTCCAGGCAGCACCTCTAGCTACAACTCTGGTCGTCCGGTGTCTGGCTCCTCAACTGGTGCTCTTTCCGGCTACGGCCATCAATATCAGGACCCGGGCGCGCCACCTACCCCATCACATTCATCATACAATCCACAGTCTTTCGCGCCGTCTTCCGGCTTCCAACGCTCGCAGTCCACCGCCCTACCATACCATCCACACCCGGTATCGTCACGATACTCTGGTAATGCCGCTTCTAGCACCTACAGCACTTCTCCGTCAACGGCCTACACTCCTCAAGCTTACAACCCCGCTGCCTACGCGAGCGCGACAGTGCCTCAACGGCAACCGACATACCATGGATATACCGGTGAACATGCCTACGGAGCTGGGGCGGGAACCCAGGGATCCCCCACCTATGGGCAATCACCTACCTCAGCATATCCGGCGGCGGCCTATTCTCAACCCCTTCACTCGCCAGGCAGATCTTCCGGTTATCAGCAGGCGCTCCCAACTAGCCCTTCGTCATTTGCCGTTTCCAGCATTCAAGCTCAAAACTCACTGTATAATCCATCACACTACAGCTCAGGACAGCATCAAAGCTACGGGTCTAATGGAAGTAGCCCGAATCATATCCCATACGCCTCTACCCCTGGCACTCAAGCTCCATATCCCACAACCTCCCAAATACCAGTGGGTCCGCATTATTCGACAAATGATGGCAATGCTTACTACAATCGACCTGGCCGATCAGACTCACAGAGTTCGTCTCGCGCATCTCCATATACCCAACCGCTAGCATCGCCCGGCCTTCAGAGACACCCAACCAATGCTCCACTACCGAACCGACCCATGGCCGATTTACCCGAGGAAGAGACACCATGGGATGCAAATGGTCGCCCGCTCCGTCAGGACAGTTATGATGATGAGGAGGAGCATTATACTCAGGATAGTATAATGCAGGAGATCGAGGCTGAATTAGGGGGTTCGGGCGGCAGACCCCGGCCTCGACCTGCTCCTATAAACGGTCAGCTGTCAGATGAACAGACTGAACAGTTGCGTGGTTTGAACTCCAACGTAACAACGCCAGCATATCCTACAAACCACATGTCACAAAACAGGGCGGAGCACTACCTTGACTTTGACGACGACGACGATGATGATCCGGAAGGGACTGCTGGCGTGTTAGCAATGCAACAGGCAGAGCTAGACGACCAGCGTTTCGGTGGCAATACCTATACCTATGCTGATATGCCTCTCATGCCGGCCATGCCAAGCCCCGGTCCAGCTCCAAACACGCTATATACACATTCTGGGGATCAGCCTCCGGATAGTGACAGCGATTTCGGGGGTATGATGGATTTGGGAATGTTCAGTGGTGGCTACGCAGGCAACATGACCTATGGCACTGACACTGGGCCACTTGTTGGATCTTCATCAGCCCAGGATGGTACTCGGCCGTTGCCCACGCCAGGATATAATCAATCATCTTATGAGAGCTATAACCATACACCGGCATATAACAATGCCGAAGTAGACTATGGAAACACAGGGGGACTACAGCCTGCGCGCGAGAAGCGGCTAAGCTTTGACGATGGGGAGGAGAGGGTATCTCTACACTCACGACAAAGTGGGACAGAGTCGCCCACCAAGGATGATTATGAAGATCTCTTTTACCACCCTGGATTATCCAACAGACCTTTGCCCGCTCTGCCCCAAGGTGCAGGTTCTGAAACTAGCTCGCTTGTGTCTGGGCAGACAAGTTCCAGAATCCAGCATACACACTCTCACAGTACTGATTCGCGACACTACTACCCACCTGAGAATCCTGAGCAGTTTTACAGTGGCACAGCACCGATTTCATTGCAACCAGAGAGATCAATATCTCTCTCCGGTCATAGTAATACTCCCCAAATCCTCGCACCGACAAGATCGCGGACAGATGCTGCCGACGAGCGCAAGAAGATGAGCCGTCAACAGCAGCTTACCATACAGCAAGGATCACCGCTCATCACTGAATATGACTCTGGCGCCGGCGCCGGGGACTTTGATAACATCACACTTCCAAGTGGACGAAAGCGGAAGTTTGTGCCATCAAAACTTACGTCTGCTGATTTCAGAAGGTGCCCAGAGCCTTGGGCTCTTAGTGGCATTGAGGCTTGGGTCCGTGAAATGGCCGAAGGCGAGCTTGACTTGAGGAAGAAGACTGTGGAAGATGCTGTGACTATTCTCTTTACTGTCAAGGTACCTACGATGAACGTGGCCGATGCCGAAGCTCTCAGCAATGCTGCCGTAACTCTAATGCTCAAGTCAAATGTGCTAATACCGGAAGAAGAATGGGTCACATTTGGAGATGGTCATATTTCTGGCGTCTTATGGCAGCTAACCGGGTCTGGTTGCTATGCGCCAAAGTTGCACGACCAGGAGGATTGGGGTCGTTGCTATTCTTTCCATTGCACTCGAACTCTGAAGAAAGTAGATTTGGAGGGCCTTCCCGAAGATTCAAAACCTGCCGATGACTGGCATATCTTTTATAAGTTATCCAAGGCCGACTTAGAATCCAGATCGAAGAAAGAGGTGGAACGCCAAAATATCCTCCACGAGATAGTCACTGGCGAAGAGTCGTACATCAAGCAGTTGGATATCTTCCGTACCCTCTATCGGGACGATTTGCGCACCCGGAACCCACCAATCATTCATCCAGACAAGCGCGAAAAGTTTCTGGCGGCCGTTTTTGGCAAGCTTGACACTGTCCTGCGTATCAATAAGGATCATCTCTTGGCCCAACTGAAGTATCGTCAGCAAGAACAAGGTCCTTGGATTGTTGGATTCAGCGACTTGTTCCGAGAATGGATTCGCAAAGCCAAAACAAACTACATTGAATATGCTACGGGTTACCCTCGAGCCGCATATATGGTGCGGAAGGAGTCAGACCGGAATATTCTCTTCAAGAAGTTCTTGGAGGACAAACAAAAACACAAGTCATCTTCAAAGCAAGACTGGACCCACTTTCTGATTACACCTTTACAGCGTCTTCAACGTTATATCCTGCTGCTCGAAACTGTGGACCGCAAGATGCCTGAAGAGGGTGAAGAGAAGGCAAATCTCCACAAGGCAATTGAAGAAATAAGAGCTGTAACACATGAATGTGATGCCAAGGTGGCTGAAACTAACAAGAGGGTGGAGATGATGGAATTAGATCGGATGCTCGTTCTTCGGCCTGGCTTCCAATCAAAACTGAACCTGGATCATCTTGGTAGGACCCTTATAATACAAGGTGAATTGCAACGACTGAGTTCCAAGGGCATGAAGTGGGTGGACTCTCATGCGCTTCTGTTTGATCATTACTTGATCCTGGCAAAGATGGTCATGTCTAGAGATGGGAGGGGTGACAAAAAGTACGATGTCTCTCGAGAGGTAAGCTGTTCCCACTTTCCTTATGCTTGCAAGTCTGGATGCTAATTACTCTACATAGCCCATTCCTATGCCACTTTTATTTCTTGAGAGCATGAATGATGAGCCTGTCATAAAGCAGAAGGGTATCACAGCACCCTTAGGACGAACGGCAGCCGCGCCGACAGGGGCTCAGCTCAGCAAAGTGGTTAGCAACGGCAGTGGGCGGCCCGGTCTTGAACATACCTCAACTGGCACATCCATACACTCAGTCACGACATTGGTACCTACGCAGACTAACGATGCGGAGGGCAAAATTCTTTATCCATTTAAAGTAAAGCATCTTGGTCACGAGGTGTACACACTCTACGCCTCTTCATCACGAGACCGACAAGATTGGTGCTCCAAGATTATTGAGGCGAAGACAAGGCATGCAAAAGCCTTGTTTTCTCAAAATGCCGAACCTTTCCGCCTTCGAGTCCTTGCCGATGCCGCTTTTAGTTACGAAGCAAGTTCTCCGCATGCTAGGTCAGCGGGAGTTCCTGTCAAGGGCACTCCACTTGATAGAGCCATCCAGGAGCTAGAAGAGGTGCTTGGCTCTGGCCACGGCATCGCGCCTGTATGTCGAGCCCAGGTGAATTGTGCGACGGGCTTTTCAGCATTTGGCAAAGCCATCATTGCGGTGGGGACCGACTTTGGTGTGTTTATTGCCGATCCCTCCAACCCTCGAGTTTGGACCCGGGTGAGTTTATCTCTCTGTTTGTCTGCTAGGTTTTAGCCGCGCCCTCATGTTTGAGATTTTTAAACTAATGAGACTAGACTGTCCAATCTGCCAGGATCACGCAAATTGCTGTCCTTGAAGAATTCTCCATCTGTCTTGTCATTGCGGACAAGGCCCTAATTTCATACCCTCTGGATGTGGTAGCGCCAGTCTCTGAATATGCTCCCCCAACTAACGATAGTCCAAGAAAAGCGCCGCAGAGGCTTGCTAAGGACGTCACATATTTTGCGACAGCTCGAATGAAGGACAGGACTCTATTATTTTATAAACGAAAGGAAGGTCTACACACGACGTTCAAGGTTCTCGAACCAATCCTCCACAAGTCTACGGAAAAGAAAACCCGGATGTTTGGAAGTCGGAGAACTGCAGGAAGCACCGAATCATTCCGTGATTTTGACGAATTCTTCTTCCCCATTGAATGCTTTTCGTTAAGCCTCTTTCAGACATACATTGCTGTGTCAACCGCCAAAGGCATAGAAATGTTGACCCTGGATAAGAAGCAGCCGATGTCTATTCCGGACTTGAAAGCACCAGCAATCGCCAATATTGCCAGCCGCATCCGTGATCAACGCCCCCTGGGCATGTTTCGACTTAATGAGAATGAGTTCATTCTTACATACGAGGACTGTGCCGTGTATGTTGACAAGCATGGCGAGGTCAGCCGGACATTAATTATGGAGTATACCGGAAAGCAGAAGAAGGCTAGAGGCGCAACTATGTACGGGCAATACTTGCTGCTCTTCAACGAGGATTATGTCGAGGTTCGCAATGCGGAAAATGGGCGACTTCGCCAAATTATAGCTGGACGAGATGTGCGCGTTATCGACTACGGGATCAGAGGCCCAACAGGGGATAATGCTGCGCAGTCGAATTCAAATTACGGACATAACGGCCAGTCAGCCATGGCGGGCGACACCTCGAAAGGCACTGTTAAGATTGCCATGTCCCACCCTGAGTTACCGGGCAAGCAAATCATTTTGGAGATGCTCCTCAATAATGGACATTCAGAGAAGTCATAATCAAGAGACGACTACTCGAGCTTGCATTCGACAAAGTTGGGCATGCCTGAGCCTTACAGCTCAAGCAAAGGGGATGATGAAATATGCGAGCCTTTTTGAAGGGCCGTGTATGGGATGATTGATGTAAATGAGAAGGATGGCTCATCCTGGGTGATGAATGAACGAATGTTTTGACTTAGGACCTCTTTGGTGACCTCGATTCATTTCGCTTCCCGTCTTTCTGAAAGGCAGCCAGTGCTAGGAATCGAGGGCGCGTATCACTGCACTCATGGCATATATAATTATACATAACTGTCTACCTCAATTTTGTTGTAGGAAAGGAACTCGTCACCATGTTTCTCATCTTCTGCAATACGGTGATGAATTACCTGAGTAGAAAGCATGTCGGGGATTTTCAATCGGCGGTGTTTTTGGCGTTGGAGGTGGCATAGGTAAATCGGTTGGACTAAGCGCGAGAGAATTGGGGTTAGGTCCGTGAATCCTGAATAGCTAGCTATTCAGCAACGGTCAGCGTAGGTTGGAATGAGGCGGGATATGATGGTACAGATTCACTAGCTTCTCTATGTTTGGATCTGTTTTGGATTTTCGGTCTTAAAGAGTATGGATAGTAGGGAGAATAGACACTTTCTTGACCGAAAAAAAAAACCTAAACAATGCTCCTCCTCAGCAAACCCCAGCCCTACAGAGATGTCATCATGTTCATGTTCACCAATCCTTAAAAATAACTTGATTTAAATTCAGTTTGAAATTACAAGACTAATCCTGTGTGACTCAAAGGAGAGTAATGAATGGAATCGCTATTGGGAACAACAATGTGCAAGAAAGTATGGAGTGAGCGAGCTGCCAGTAACAAATTAATACCATGGAAGATGAACATTGCCGTCTACGGCATTTGCAAATAAAACCTAAAATTGACCGTCAAACTACACGGCAGTATACACTTGCAATCGTTAAAAAAAATCTAAGAGCATAAAAATCCCAGGTCTGCGAGTAAAAAGCGGGTAAGAGAAATTGTGCCGTAAAGCCTCCCACTACGTGTGAGAAAGGGTCTATCAAAACAATTGCCAAGGGTGGTTCAGACGGCGACGGTGAGCGTATGTGGCCTGTTGGGCGTTGGTTGATCACTTTTGATACTTAGGCCTTGACCTTCTCCTTCACCTCCTCCTTGACCTCCTCGATGGCGCCAGCGACAGTGTCCTTTTTAGAAGCATCATGCATGAGAATTCGGGTAATCTGGATGACACCAACCAGACCAAGGAAGAAATTGACAGCAGCGAGCCTAAATTGAAGAACACAGTCAGCATAACTTGCTTTGAAACGAAATCTCCGACTTGGCCAGTTCAGGCTCCAGGGGCCGACTGCCTCCTTAATAGGTCCAATATGCTGAAATCTGAGGAGGTTGCTCACAGGTAGTTTTTGGGTTTGATGACGAAGCACCATCGTGTCCAGATAATGCCGGTGCATGTCAGGGCGAAGTTCTGGGTGAATGAGAGCTTTTCGGCCGGACGAGCGAAATCGGAGATGCCGGCCAACACAAGTGCCCACTGACATATAAGTTAGCATTCAAAATCAAAGCGATGAAGAGGAAAATAGGGGCTCGCGGCATCATATCGTCTGAGGCGATGATGATGGCGATTAAAAAGAGAGACAGAAAAACAAGGGGGGGGTGACAGACCTTCATGACGGGGGCCCAGAAATGGACTGTCTTGATGCCGACCTCGCTCTCCCAGGCCCTCTTAAACCAACTCTGTCCGGCGCCATCAGACGTCGTGCTCTGCCACCGCTTTCCAGTGTTCTGGCGGAACTGCTGGCCGAAGCGATGCGTCTTAAAGGCTGGGCGGGCTTGGGCGCCAAAGGCAGCGCCCTGGCGGAAGAACGGGCGCGCGGCGCGCAACATACTGCTCGTTGAGGCCATCCTAAAGTTTCCACACTGTCAGATTAGCGGGATGTTTGTTGGTTATATCAAACAAATAAAGCCAATGGCGTTGTGTAGTTCTGTACGATTGTGTGTTCCACAGGTGGCTCCAGAGAACCGCCAAGGTTCTACAACACACTTGATCAAAGGAGTCGGTTTGTCGAACAAGACCTGACCAGACATGACCTCTCCGAAACCCGCCCCACCAGAAAAAGTTGGGAGGGATACAGAGAGTAGAGCTAGAATTGGTGGTAGGTTTATGAAGATTGATATGCGGGTTCGTACGTACTTTGCAAGATATCCGCGCTGGATGGGAATCGAGCCTTGTATTGGCAAAAAGAATAGAGAGAGAGAGGAGAGAAAGAGAGAAGAGCGGTTGGCTTGCGATCAAGATGTTGAGCGAGGCGCTCCGAAGATGGACGGCAAACTTCTGGGGGTGGAAGTCAGCTTCCGGGGATAAGCCGGCAGGTAATGCATGCTGATGCAAGGCACCTACACCACTGTGCCTCCCATGGAGTACTAATAATACAAGCAATTCATGGAGATTATACTGTGTAGACTTGGTACCTCACTGAATGATACACTAATACAGGTACTACCCGAAACCGGATGACGGTGTTGTGCAAGCCCGTCCTTGTTTTATGCAATCGCGCGCCTGTTGTGTATAATATGCACAAAGTGCACTAACAATTAATTCCATCCAGAGAGTCTCAAGAAACACCTCGACGTGCATCATCACCACTCGAAAAAGAATAGGCCGCCCATCTCCCCCTCCCTTCACCACAACCTCAATCGCTACCTAGTCACCTGCACGCGCGGTGCTCCAGCAGCCTCTACTCCGAACCCCACCGCACGCCATCATGTCCGCCAAGTACGCCTTCACCCAGAGCCTCAAGGAGGTGCGCTTCCTCTTCTGCCAGACTTCGGAGCATAGCGCTGCCGTTCGGTAAGTTGTGTGCGCATTGTCACTTTTTTCTAGAGAGGGGTCTGGTTGAGTGTAAATGGGGAGGAAAAAAGAAGAGGCCTAAAGGGGGAAAAGGAGTCGGATATGCTCAATTGGAGGGGGAGAAGCGGATCGGGGAGAGGTCCTTGTTCGTATTGCAATGGAATGTTCTTTTGCTTGTGGAACGGTAGACAAGAGGTTGAAGAAATACGGGAAAGAGATGGCTGACTACTACTTGCAACAAACAGGTCATTCCTCACGCGCTCGTACCCCACGATGAAGAAGAACAACCCCAATGTCCCCATTATGCTGCGCGAAGCCGCCGGAACCCTGCCCAAGGTGTACGCCAGATACGGTGCGTTCAGCCAACTCTACATCCACCAGTCCTTCAAAAGAGGGCAGAACAATTATTCTCCTCATCCTCCTCCTCTCTTGCTACATTAAACGATGAAAGAGGGGGTGAAATTATGCATCTTAACTAACTGGTTATATTGTTGTTCTACAAACAAATAGATCTTGGAAGCGAAAAGGCACATTCCCTAGAGGGTCTGACAGACAAGCAGATTGAGGACACCATCGCAGGAATGGTCAAGACATCCTAGTGAAAGAAGGAAGGAAAATGCGAGCGGCACATGGATTAGGAGAAGGGGCATCAAAGAGAGGAGTGGGGGCTTTGCAGGCGTGATTAAACTCAACCACGCCGCTGTACATATCGGACGCTTAATGAAAAATCGGCCGCTGTACCATTATGATCCTTGACCTAACCTGAATTTCAGTTGTCGCATACTCGGTAAAGCCAGTGTTCGAGGGAAAAGGTTTGGTTTGCCAGTTTCGGGAAGAGGTTGAAGTTATTTGTGCTTTACACGACAACATGTGTGATGAAAAGTGTTGCATTACAGGGCCAAAAAGGATCGGAGTACAGATACGCAGAAATAAAAGTAAGCTTGTCATCCCAATTTATCCTACATTCGACCGACCACAATGAGTCAGTGAGAATTCCAAAAGCAATAGCTATCCGTCTATATCTATCTCTCTCCTGGTTTCCTTCTCTCTCAGCTCTCCTGATTGATGCCTTACCACCGGCCAGTCCGCACGTCCGCGTAATCTTAAGGCTGCGTCATCATTCTTGAACTCTGCATCATAGTTAAGCAGGTGAGTGTTCATCACGTCCATTTCTCCACCTACTCGGCGGTGTTTGCATTGTGGCCGCCCGTTCACGAGGCACTGGCAGTGACGGCCAGTCATCGGCGCTTATGCCCAATGCGCCTTTCTTCCTGGGCGCCACTCGCTTTGGAGTGCTTAATGGAGCAGCAGATAAATCCTTGGACTCTCGGGCTCGCGAATGCTTATTCTTGCTGCCTCCGTTGCTTTTCGATCCACCCTTGGACGGAGTAGGTTCTGTCCCGCGCCCAGGGTTATCAGTATTTACACGCTTCGCTGGTGTCGCCCTCTGCGATGAGGTCTTCAGGGGTGAGGACTTAGACCCCCTTTCTTGTGTAAATTGCACCTCTGCGTTCAAACCTGCTTTGGACACTGCGTTTTGCTGAGGACACCTCATAGACATTTCCGCGTCTACCGCTGTTGCTTTGCTAGGCGAAACAAATGTTGTAGCCTGGGGATTCAAATTACTTTTTTTGATAGGGTCAGCCTGCGTGTCCAAAGCCTTGAGGATGCCATGAGTTGAAGGAATGGCAGGGAAGGCAAAGACAAACTCGGATGAAGGTGGATCATTCTCCTGTGTCAACGGCATCTCTAGGGTAGTGGTGCTCATCCCCTGAGGTCTGCCCTTTCGCTTCTTTGGCATCCGGAGAGATCCTCCTGCGTTACCCCTATATCCCTGGTGAAGGCCCTGTTTATTGCGATGAGGCTGCGCTTGATTGGTCTGTTCTGTAGGCTCCTGGGTTGTTTCCTCCAATTTCTCAACGCCTTCTGGTACCCCTTCCTTTTTGCTCCGTTTCGGCGTCAGAGAAGGGACTGGCTTGGTCACGTCTTCTACAGGCCGCTTCTTCGGAGTGGGATGGGTGTTAGAATGCGAAAGTTGATTACTTGGCGGCTGAGACGGAACCACAGCTTGCTGTCTTCCTGATGCCTCGTTTGGGTGGGTTGGGACATCTACTCGATCTGCATTTGTCCTTCCTTGCATTGCTTTTCCCTGATTATTGGGAACTCTCGGCGGCTGGTCCACGGAATTAGGCCCCTGTGACTTCCAAGACTTCCAGTTTTTGCCCGACTTGGACTTGCCATTGCGTGTGTTAGGCTCAGCAGCAGTTGCTTGGGGTTTTTTACCAGAACTGTTGCGTCCATCAGCCATTTCGTTAAGAGTTTGGAGGTTTGATGTAGCCGCTTGTGCAAGGTCAAGAGACTGTTGTTGGATGTTGTGCATCTGCTTGTCTGAGAGATTACCACATCCGGTGCTCGGCGGCTGGACCTTGGTCTCTGAAATGCGAGTCGCAGCTTGTTCAAGATCGATCACTCGCTTCTTTGGAGAGCTAAGCGTTTGGGCGATCTGCAGATCGATATCGGTGCTGAGTTCTACTGCCTGAGCCTTTTTGCCTTGTTTCGAGCCCCTGGAAGTGAGATTCAAGGTGAGTAGGTCACCGGCATTGGCCGCTGAATCCCTAAGTCTGGACAAACCCTCTGGAAATTCTGGGACATATGAGCTGTTCCTTGAAACGCAAACATCACTTCTACTCTTTGCCTTCTCTGTAGCTATCTCGCGGTCTACCACGACCCTTGAGCCACTAAGTACCATATCGCCATCCCCTAGAAATGGTTGGCTGGGGGTAGCTGTGTTTGGAACAGATTCACTCTGGGTCAGCACCTTATTATGTATCAGCGTGCTTAAGCTCACCCTACCCACTGGTGTTGGTTTGATGGTCTTGTATGGATCCAGTGGCAAAGAAATTCTATCCCAAGCCTGCTTCCTCCCCTTTATTTCCTCCTCAGTGAATACACTCGTAGCTTGTTGATGCTTTGTTCGGCTATCGACTTGATTGATTCTGGTGTCGGTGTTCTCAGATTTACTTGGCACCGTATCAGCCAACGGAGCATTCTTCTCCTTGCTTGGCCGCGCGGCAGTGGGAATGCTTGATTGATCAGCTACAGAGTTGGGTTTGCTCAACTCCTTTTCATAACCCATCGATAGCTCAGGAATATCTGCGATAGATGACTTTGCCACAACGCACCAGTCTTGAGGATTATGGTAAGAGCCTGCTTCATCCAAGACATCTGGCGAATCCTGGAAAATGGGTGATAGACTTGGCAATACCGAGAGCGATTTCTTTTCTTGTGCTTCATCGATGTTGTGTTCAGAATTCGCTAGGCTAGTGACAGGATTATCTGGCATCTTTACTTCGGGTGCCTCCCCTGCTGCTGGCTTTAAATGGATAAGCTCTTCCTTGACAGGTCCGCTGTGTTGTTTCAGCTGCGGGACTCGACTGTTATCAAAGCTACCGGCAACATAGTCCACTTCATCACTGCTAGTCGGAGCGCTTATATGAGGTGTTCGACCGTGAGTTGTAACGGGATCAGATAAGTTATCCCCATCTCCTGTGTATCCGGCATGTGACATCAGGGCCGCTGGAGGATGGTGCAACTGCGGCATGAATTTTTGATGCATAAAATGATGGCTCACAGGTGAATGTGAAGGCATTGCAACATGGCCGAACGCCGGCCGAGTCATATGTGTTGGCAGCATCTGAGGACTAGTAATATGAGCCCCAGTGGGAAATCCGAAGTTTGGCGGCAATTGAGTGCCATTTTGAGGGTGTTGATAATTTTGTGGACCCTGGTGATGCTGTTGTCCCTGGTGATGTTGCTGATTCTGGTGGTCCTGGTGGTGCTGGATTGGTTGATGGTAATATTGCTGATTGTCCACGAATGGCATGCTATCCCTGGATGGCTTTTGCCAAGGTCCGTTGATCCATTTGGAGTTTTGGGCTGGTGCGATTATGACAGATATTCCTTTCTCTGGAAGCCCGATATGGCCAAAGTTCAAAGCTTCCATGACGGAGGCCTCATGCGCAAATCTATTTCCTCATCACTCAAATATTAGCCCCTATACCAATTTAACCAACCACCTGGGGGATACTTCACTGTCACTAACCTTACTATAAATGCATCTCTACTTCTAGACTGGGCAGGAAACACGTCCTGGACGCTTCCAAACCGCTCGCCCAGCCCAAACTTGAGACGAGATTGTGTATCCAACACGTCATAAGATTCTTCTGCCTGGACCCTCACCCAGATGCTCCTGTTGCGTTCATTGCACGCACTGCAGTTGCATGGTCCCTCTTCAAACATGCCGGGTGCCGTTCGATTTCGGCACGTGTTTGAACCACGAGGCATTTCAAGCTGCGGGATGTTGTTAGAACGGCGCGAGAGTTTCCAGGAGGAATTATCAGCATGATTGAAGTTGAGGTCCATGTTCTGCACAGGAAATTGTCCCCCGCTCTTCTGGCCTTGTGATCCTCGACGGTGCCCCTGTTTGAGTGGAGGACGATTCCCGTTGCGATATCCTCCCCTCGATGGAGTTTGGGGAGCAGCACTAAAGGACTCGGATCGAGAATGGTTGTTACCGTTCCACTTACCATCAGAAATCGGTCCTCGATTCCCGTGTGGACCTGTGTTGGAAGATTGTGTACGACTGCTAGTCATTCTGGTGAGCTGCTGCGAGTTGGACATTTGCCCAACGCTTTGGGGGTGTACATGGAAGTTTGTCCCATGATAAACTCTTTCAGGTCCGTCAGCAAATCCTCGGCTCTGCTGAAAGGGCTTTCTAGCCCCATCTTGGCTCTGGTGAGCTTGCCCTGATCGCCGCGAGTATGTGGAGGGCGAAGGTCTTGCTGCAGGGCTGTTGGGATTAGGAGATCTGTTAATAATCAAAGCGCCGGGATCTAATCTTCTTTTTGGCGTCTCAGCTTGATAGCACGGTTGCAACACTGTTGAAAGCTGAAGTAGAGGAGTTTGATTCATCGACTCCAACGCGAGATTTGTTTCAGATTCTGCGATTTCTTTGTCTGGATTAGACGTCGACTTTGAAAGCTTCTCATCTAACCAAGGTGCCTCCAAATCAAGATTTGGTGATTGCGTCACGTCTGTTTTCTAAACAGGCTGATGAACAAACATATCTAGATGATTTAGAACACCTGAGGCAGATGATGAACGAGGTTTGTTTCCATTGGGGACAGTATTTGCTTCTCTTGTCGGTGTAACATCTCCCTTGAGTGACAGAGCCTTTGTGCTCTTAATGGAGTACGGTTCTTCACCTTTTTCTTTTGGTGGCAGCAAACCACTTGAAGATGCTTGTTCACCTTTAAATGACTCGGGTGAACCCGGGGTCTTTGCAGAGGTCGTTCTTTGCAAAACCACTTTATTTTCAGTATCAGCATGCGCTCTCTGTCCATTCTCGAGGCTCATTTCTCCCTGCTGTAGAGATGAAATCACATTTTTAGTTATTGAGCGTGGTTCTTCCTCTTTGAACGGTTGAAGCTTTGAGCTTAGCTTCTCTTTTAATTCGTAATGGGAGCAAGAGGCGGGCGCTAGTTTACTGGTCCCATTTGCGATTATCAAGTTGGACTGAGGAAGTGTCACATTCTTTCTCATGGCGATAACAGCAGGGTTAGCGGGTTTTTTCTGAGTTTGGGCTGTTTCACCGGATGCCTGAAAGCTATTGTTCCCCACTGGATGAAGTGTCGGAGGAAGATAGTAATGGTTGCCATTATAGATGGTGCAAGGGGCGGGAGCATTCATTGATGTGGGAGAGCAGCGGTGGGGTTCTGAGGAAGGAGGAGATGGGAGGCCACTCTTGTTGAATATTGGCTGCCCAACTGAGTTGTGTCAATTAAATTGTTAGTCATGTTTGACTTGGTAGCTGAGGGAACAATACTTACCTAGCCAGTTCTCTAGGTTGTTGCTTCGACAAGCTGACATCAAGTCAGTGGGTGCTGCTGCCCTTCGCTGCTTGCTGTCTTGTAGGAGGCAATCACGGCGTCCCTTGAGAGCTCTAGCAATTAGAGGGATCACGTCATCTTGAATTGTTCCCATTGAGTGCCGGTCTTCATCGCTAAGAATGAAGAACATAGGGCCTTGAGAGCCTTCCCATTGCATTAGCTTCTTTTGATTCTCATCCTTCTTGAGCCATTCATCGGCCCAGTGGCCGATATGGGCTGCATTTTGTCGAGACACGTCCATCTGGATAATTTTGTTCTCGTCAAACAGGTTGTTGATGACATTCCAAAGATTCATAGCACCATAGTGGAAAAGGTCAAAAGCATCAAAGTAGGACCACAGATCGTCCCAGCAAGATGGCTTGTGCATATGTCTCATTTCTTCCCAAAATGATTGGCGGATGGAATTGCAGACAGACTGGACTTCGTCTTTGGACCACAAGTGAATTCGGCGACGTGGTAGAATGTGTTCCATCTTGCGGAAAGGCTTCTCGCCACGGATCGTAGAGAACATGGCTTTTGCTTCAGGGGGCGGGTTGGTATAGAAACCAGCTGGCAAGTTGTCTTCTAAATAGGCTTGGGCAACACCTTTGCAGCTTGGTGTGTGAATCATCTTGTACATGGCTGGAAGGCCCATAGGGTAGTATTTGGCGAATGCACTTCGATCACCAAGCGGCTGGTTATCGGCGTGAACTCGTGCGAAGCTAAATGTGTTGAGCACTGGATGAGATGGTGTTTTTGGATCCATGCCAATGATTTCAGACATATTGGTCTCTGTCGATCATGGTATCAGCAATTCCATAGTAAGACGAAGACAGAATGATGTGGATTTGTAAACGAGGCCAAAGGGAAGGTCTAGAGGTACACAAGAGAGGAGTATTTGCTGCTTGTGAAGAACCTAGATACTTGATTGTACTAATGGAGACCCAGACTTAATACCCACATACCTAGATGGTCTTTCTGTAAATGCAACAGTAGACTTGCAAGATAGCTAATATCCTCAAGGAGGATTACCCAGAGGCTGTCACTGGCGCGTTTTTAGTGATGGCGGTTGTGAGCAACACAAGATATCACGCTCTCGGTGGCGATTGAGGCTTGAGGAGAGAGAAAGCGACGCAGACAGAGACAGCAGGGGAGAGAAGAAGACGGGAAAAGATGGGATGCGTAATGTTTATAAAATAAAAGAGTAAAACTAGGTATCCAAACATTGTCAGACGAGAGTGAACAATATGTGAGTTGGCAAATGAAATGCTGTAGGTATTTTTTTCCGCTGGCTGACAGTTGGTGGCGGGTGCTGGCGAAACGGAGCTGTTGGCTTCTTCTAAGCACATGTACGAAGCAGATCGTTGAAAAGGCAAAAGCTGGAGGCTCAACCATTGATTGACTTGAATTCCTGACAAATCCCATGTGAAATGCAGCAAACGCCTTCCGACACACGTTGATGTTTTTCTGCACCTAGAAATCCGGGGTCTTGAAAATGACCCAAGGTGAATGTTGCATTCTTAACAGGCTGCGTGCAGGGATGCGGAGACGGCACACGTATATCTGCATCACGGAGAATTCACCCATAGCTTGATTGCCTGCTTGCTTGTCCATAACATACAAGGGAGGGCCGCGACGTGGCGAGGCAAATATGCAGTCCAGTATGCGAAATCCCTTACATGAGCTTCGTGAAGTGAACTGAGCCATACTAGCCGATGCATTGTTCACGTAAGGCAGATGGTTTGGACAAGGTCAACGGAGCTCCTGGGGTTGGGGCGTCAGCAATCAGGGCAGGATTAGATCGGTAAGCCCGGGTGGTGAAAGCCAGCATGTAGTTGTTACATCCCTAATAAGAAAGAACTATTTGGGAATATATATCTATATTTTAAGTGTGGTCGTGATCGGAGTGGGGGGTATAAAGCAGATACAGATTCTCAATTTTTTGTGTTGGTACATGATCAGATGGGCAAGATACGAAGATTTGTGAGAGGTAATCTATTTCTGTGCTCTGACCAGCTTCAGAATCTCGGATTCGTTCTCTCCAGCGATGGCCCTGCCATTGCTCCAGTCCACAGTCTAAAAACAAGGAATGATTAGCAAGAGTGCCCGAGAACACACTTACAGACTTGCATTTGGTACTCACCACTGGCCGAAGCAGGTTCTCCTTGCTCTCCTTAAACTTTCTCAGCGCATCCTTCTCGTCCTTGGCGCCCTTGATAATCTGCGACACTCCACTCTTGCCGACATACTCCAGAATCGTCTGCACCTGCTCTGGGGTCGGGGGTTCCTCGGTGATGTTGAGCTCAAAGGGTTCGCGGGCGGGCTCAGTCTGCGCTGAGTGGTCGCTGGCCTGGTCGAGAGTAGCTCCAGCTTGCGCGCTTGCTGAAGCTTGCTTGAGCAAACTGGCGACCCGCACGGAGGATGGCGAACTAGCCTTGTGGAAGAGGGTGATGATGTCGAGGGTCTTGTGCTGCACAGAGCGTCAGTACCAGATACGGATGCCAGGAGTATCAAGCAATGCAATCGATTGACTCACAAATCGGAACATGTTGGGCAGCTGTTTTAATTATGGTGCTCTGGTATAGAAGGTTGATGTTGAATTAGTTAGCTTTAGGTAACCTCGAGAAAGCGAGCGTGAATGACGTTGATTTTTCGGCAGGCCCCAATTGGCATGGCTTGGGTTGTGCTGTCTCAAATTTGTGCATAATGGACTGCTGTGGGTCGGTTCCAAATCCGGTATTCAGGCAACTCCGAGCTCCAGCAGCATTGAATACAGGCAGGCAAGTAGAGCCCCAAGGCCATTGGTGATAGAAGAGTTCGCAACATTTTATTCTCTACATAGCAAAATATTGCTTTTGATTGTGAGAGGATTTCTCGCAAAACTTGGTGATGTTATTGCCCGGAGTTGGTTATACTGGGCATAAATAGCTGAGATGTTACAGAAAGTACAGGGGAGGCACAGTGTAGTAATAACCTCATGCTTTCCAGCCTATAGTCTTGAACCATACAACATTCATGAATCACACGGTAGATAGAAGTCATGTGAATAGAGATACATGATTAAGCTAGATAATCCATAATAAGAAACATCAAGGATTGCTGTGAGATGGTGTGAGAGATGGACTGCCATCATTCGGCATTTAGCCCGTGGGAGCTTCCCGGCTCGCTCAGTATTGATCTAATCACTACGCTGACCTCCATCGACATCATATCGTGATGACAAGCCAGATTAGCGATGGTCAGGAACGCAGCCCAAAACCTTGCAAAGGATGGGTTTATTATGACGTCGACCGACAGCCATTTCATCACATCATGCCCCTAATCACAGGCCTGACTAGTCATGACGTAGGGTGAGATCGGGGTGTGGAGAAAGCCTGTCATACGTATGTTTACGAAACCTCAACGATCAGCGACAGAAATCTTATATAAAGAGTCCAAACCTATCCATTTCAGATCTCAAGACTCATACAGATCGAATAGACACCATCTTATCAACCAATTCACACGAACAAAAACTACCAAATTTACCACTTTATCCTCAAACACCATGTCTGAAAACTCAAATAACAACTCTCAGCCTGAGAGGTTCAATGAGGGACAGCAGGGCGCCCATTTGGCCAACGACTCAAGTAAGATCAGTCACCAATGGCAACAATTACAGGGTATTATACTAACGATGATTCTAGAGGATGAACGTTCCATTGCCAACCGCTTAGCCGCGGAAACGGTGAGTGTCAAACATCCATAGTGGGGCGAATAGAGCTGACCGTTGGTGCAGAAGAAAAACGAAGAGCCCAGCGAGGTCCCCGAGGCAGAATTGTCCAAAATTGACCCATTGCTCCCTGTATATATGGCCCAACTACACTGCCGGTTTCAAATGCTAACTTCTCCCAGGCCAAGATTCATGGCAACAAACCATCAAGGGGCGCCGAAATTGATGCGGAGATCGCGGCAGAAGAGCAGGAATATCTCGAGCGAAAGGGCAAGGCATAAATAGAGCGGGAAGTATTTGTTGTATTAATAATATGGTTCTAATTAATTCATTACAATTACGCTGCATGGTCTACAAATAATAAAGATACAAAAAGCCAAACTCGTCCGCTAGACGAGATTTTGACAGCTGGGACTGTACAAAATACCAATATTTTGATTGATACAACCCTGTCCATTACAGCATGACAAAAGACTGGCAGATCGAAGGATGGTACGCGATTCGTAGACAGTGATTATTGCAAAACCTATTGACAAGTATGTTAGCCAAGAGTCAAATAGACATGTGCAAAATTGTAGTTGCAGATAAGTATTCTCAGAATATGTAAGAATTAAATATCATCTATTCACTCCATAAAGCCACTCCGGCGAAAGAGAGCCATGGTGTGGAATCAATCGCAAATTACGTCATCATAGAAAGACGTGATGGGAACAATGAAGAATGCAATAGCTTACCTGAGTGAATCGTGACATGGCTGCGCGACAAAGAGCAGCTATTTTAAGCTCTTTGCGGCAAACAGCCATGGAAAAGAATGTTCGGGAGAGCTCGAGGAAATAGCTGGGAAGATTTTGAAGAAAAGGTACAGCTTGATGGTCCGTGCATATAGTCTTGGCGCTCCGGGACCGGAGATGGCACAACAGTAAATCCGAAATAGTCAATTAGGGCAAACGGGAATTTTCAACCCGCACACGCCCTATTAGCCGAGCGATCAAAAAGTCACTGGGGGCTTTGCGGTGTACCAAGCTCTAGGAAACAATCCACTCCCGAACGGCAGACCATCGTTGACTACTGGTATGAACATAACCCTCCTCCGTATTTCTTGACGCCAACATCGACAAACCACTTCCGGAAAAGACCTTGTGACTAACCAACCACGACATCAGATCACCGTCACAATGGGCGAAGCATTGATTGAGGGTTCGAACTGGCGCCTCGTTGAGGTTGGCCGCGTTGTATTGATCAACGGCGACCACCCCTACACTGGCAGACTGGCCGCCATTGTTGAGATCATCGACCACAAGCGAGTATGTCATTAGTCCATCCGATCGAGGGCCGAATTGTTCCCAGCGGCTAACCGCGATGCAGGTTCTCGTCGAAGGCCCCTCCTCAGACCCCGAGCTTGTCGTCCCCCGGCAACCCCTCGCCCTCTCCAAGGTCCTTCTCTCCCAGATGGTCGTCGAGGGCCTGAACCGAGGCGCGCGTCACGGCTCTCTCCTCAAGCAGTGGGAGAAGTCTGAGATCGACGCCAAATGGAAGGCCAGCAACTGGGCAAAGAAGCGCGATCAGATCCAGAGGAGGAAGGCCCTGACGGACTTCGACCGCTTCAAGGTCATGCGACTCAAGAAGCAGCAGCGATTCGAGGAACGCAAGGCGCTGGCCAAGATCAGGGCCTCGGCGTAATCGGTTTTTCGCGCAGGAGTAAAGGGGGGGTTTGAGGGATGGCATTAGATGGAGCAGCATGGACCTGGACAGGAAAAATGCACTGCGGCAGCAAAAAGTTCTGCTGGATTCATTTCTTCTCCCGTTCTGGAAGGGCTGTATGTCACATTTCGTCACCTACGATGAACGGCGTCAATACGGAAATTCAGATCAAATGAAATCAAAGCATAGGGAGGATCTTTTTCATTGCGGATCTCTGTGATTTGTGTAGCAAAACTACCTACTTATGAGACACATTCAAAATGTACTGAAAACCCACAATTGCTGCTCCATATCAAAAATGCCAGCACCTCTTCATTTCTCCTACATTTATCATAATTGCCGTCTCATTGCTAGTTCTTATTTTCATGACTGCCTGTGCTGCGTAATACTTCACGTCCAAAATTCATGATTACCTAATTCAGTTTAGCCGCCACATTCTACCAAACCCTAGAAATCCACTGTGTATTCGTACTTTATCACAAAACGGCATCGAGCTCTCCTCACGCAGTCCAGAACCAGATAATCCGGGCTAATCACATCAGTACGTGGCCAATTGCTGTCGCACTCCATAAGCCAGTAAAGGCAATTTTGGCGGCGCGATTTCAATTTTTTTTGTTGCTTTTTAAAGCGAATTCCCCGCATCAGGTAGAATATCATAGCTAACCACCAATATCCACCACCTAGTTCAAAATGGCGAACCCCAGAGTTGAAGAGCTCCCTGACGACGAGACCAAGAAGCCTACCCTCGAGGAAGTTGAGGATAGCAGTGATGAGTCTGAAGCTGAAGAGGAAGCCGGCGAGGCTAACCTCCCCGCTGGTTCTACTGCCGTAGTCCACTCCCGCAACGAGAAGAAGGCCCGCAAAGCCCTGGAGAAGCTTCACCTTACCCGAGTTCCTGGCATCACCCGTGTCACCCTCCGACGACCCAAGAACGTAGGTAGAATCCTAGGGGACTTTACAAGTATGGGCAGGAAGAACTATGTGAGCTAAGCAGTGGGCGACAGATCCTTTTCGTTATCAACAACCCCGAAGTCTATAAGTCGCCTAACAGCAACACTTACATGTGAGTTTAACAATGGCTCCAAATCTATTAACATTTTCCCCTAATAAATCCCCAGCGTTTTCGGTGAGGCCAAGATCGAGGACATCAACGCCACTGCTCAGCAGGCCGCCGCTCAGCAGCTCGCTCAAGCTGGTGCCGAGGGTGACCACGCCGGTCACAACCACGGCGAGTCCAGCAACACTGGTGAGGCTGCCGACGCCAAGAAGGAGGAGGAGGAAGAAGATGATGATGATGATGACGAGGAAATCGACGACGAAGGTCTCGAGGACAAGGACATTGAACTTGTCATGACCCAAGCAAGTGTCAATCGCAAAAAGGCTGTGAAAGCACTGAAGGAGAACGACAATGATATTGTCAACTCCATCATGGCTCTAAGTATTTGATCATGACTCTACTGCATGCTTGTTGTCGTTTTCATAAGCCTATGTGCATAAATGCGATATGGGCTATGTGTTAGTTCTAGGGAGCTGTGCCTGGCCTCAATAAGAATCTGAGCTCAATTCAGTAAATCTGTGCACTTTATTTCTGTGATGCGACTAGCTTATTTGGCCCAACTCTCGTTGCAAAAGGGTTCTAGGAGGGGACAGTAGCAAGACTCCAATAAGGCAGCAAACCAACCTTGCGATCAATCACATCTAAACTTACCTAAATGCTGGCCCGTCGGTATTACATTGCAAATGCGTTTCAACATGAGACCCCCTCACCCCCACCACTGCGTAACAAACGGCGCACCCGATCGCTGAGCCGCGAGTGAACTGAGCTAGGTGGATCACGAGATAGATCACGTGATGTAAATTGCGCTGGTTGCTCCTGGCCGGGCACGTTCGGCAAAGTCAGTCAACATCATCAAAGATCACGCCCTTCGCTCCACCAGACCTCATAACACCATCAAAATGGCCACGGTACGTTTCTACCATCAATTGGAGTGCTTCGATTACGATAGTACCGGATAGTCAACTTTTTGAAGCCGGATCGCGCATGTACGAACTCAACGGAGCCAGTGAGCTAATTTTCACTTATCACAGCGAAGCGCAGCTCTCAAGCTCGACTGGACCAAGGTGACCTCGTCACTAGGTCTCCGCGGCCAGACCGTTGCCTCCCTGCAGGCATTCAAGAAGCGCAACGAGGACGCCCGACGCAAAGTCCAGCAGCTGATGGAGCAGCCCACAACCGTGGACTTCGCCGCCTACCGCGGCACCCTCAAGAACCAGGCTGTCATCGACGAGATTGAGAAGCGATTCAAGGCTTTCAAGCCCATCACCTACGATGTCTCCCGGCAGTTGAAGGCGATTGATGCCTTTGAGGTTGAGGCTGTTAAGAATGCTGAGGCGACCAAGGAGGCCGTCGACCTGGAGCTGAAGGATTTGGCCGCTACACTGAAGAACATTGAGTCGGCCAGGCCCTTTGAGGATCTCACTGTGGTATGTATCATGATTGGGTTAGCAAAGACATTGGTGCTGAGTATTACTAGGATGAGGTTGCTGCCGCTGAGAAGTCGATCGACGAGAAGACGTCTGCGCTCGTCTCCAAGGGACGATGGATGGTGCCTGGATACAAGGTATGTCAAACAACTAGTCCTTACTCCCTCAACAGCACTAACACACTATGCAGGAGAAATTTGGCGACCTTGCAATGGTCTAATCAACGGGATCTCTTCACAATTCGTCTTCCTTATGTGTACTCTAGCATTGTAGATACAACAACTTCAGGCATGATGTTTAACCTCTGCTTGTACTCTGTCCGCTGTGCCTCCACCTTTCCTTTGTTTGTGTCTAGAAAACTGTCGGGCTTCCCACTGGTGTCACTATGTAAGGCAAAGAAGTGTCTTCTCAAGTCAACCCCCGCTACATCACAGCGGTCGGCAATTGTTTTGTCTATATCCATCTACGCTGGAATATCATAAACTTAGCCTTTGCCATGATGTATCATCATCGGTTGACGCTGTGCTCCCCAATAAACTCTAGAACTTCCAATTATCTTCGTAGTAGACTTGTCTTGCACCACTTTACCCATGACGTATACCCCCTGGTCATTCAAATACCAGCCATAATGTAGACTTATGTGAATTGCAAACTCCGGCTTTTTTTTTCGGAGGCTCCACAGTTACGTTTCGATAAGCAACGTGTGAGTGTGTTCACTCTCGGTGTTCGCTAACATGCCAGGTCTACCAGGCAAAGTTCTGCGATCTGTCAAATTCAACCATGTAGATGGAAATACAGTCGTGCCATCTGCAACATCTCCTTGCCCACACCAGCCCCAAAGCGGTCTAAAGATGGGAAAAATAAAGAAACAAGAAATCCCCTTTCAACTCCTCCCATGATGCTCATAGCTTAATGACGCCTAAACACGGATTTATGGATATCACAGCTCAAAGCTTTTCCAGCCCTCTATATTCCTCTACTTTGCATATTTCTGTGTCCATTCTTTAGCCGTTGCAATAGCGGCCTGCTCGTCTTCCTTCCAACTCTTGGCCACGTCGGCGGCAAGGGGATCATCGGGATTGGGAGCACCGAGAAGAGCTTGAATCGACAGCAGGATGGTACGAATTTGCAAGGCAGGAGACCAGTTGTCTAGCAGGATATGTCAGATAACAGTTTTCCGCTTGCAGGGTTGGAGAGATGGGGTTTTACTCTTCAGAACGTCCAAGCAGATGCGGCCCAGCTTGTCAACGTTTGGGTGAAATATTTTCGTTAGGAAACGAATCTTGGGTGGTGTCATGGGGTAGTCCTCTGGAAGAAATAGCTCCAGTTTAAAGATGCCACCTTGGGGAAACGTCAGTGTCCCGTTTACATCAAGCACTGCCTTACCAACTCATGGTTCTCTACCTTCGTATGGTGACTGGGAGGGGCCGTGGATCTCAACATCAAAGTATCGCAGGTTATCCTCGTGTGGTATAGCACTGATGCCGGGGACCCTGCAGCGCGAAGGATGGTTAGCAATCTGAGCATGCGCTTGAAGGGCGAACCACATGGCTGAGCTGCTGGATTGGGCAGGCGTACGGTTCGGCCATCAACCGTTCTGTCTCCTTCACGATGCGCTTCGGTAGAGCCATGTTGGGCGACTTGTTTTGAGACAAGAAATAACACAGCAGAAGCAGAAGCAGCGATAAGAAGACTAAGTTAACTTGGATCGACAAAGGACGAACCGGGTGGTATTCACAATAGTATGAGGTGGGTTGTGCAGAGCGCAGGAAGAAGGGCGGGGCATGCGACGTTCATCAGCAATCAAACCAGGCGAGGGGCTGCTACGGTGAACCGCCTCTCAAGGTACACCGCAGACGGATACAGTGGTGTAAGCAGGCTTGTAGGCCATCACTCTTAATGTAGGTACTAAGCTACCTCTACCTACACCACTGTAATAGGCAGGGGTCTTGTGGCAATGAAAGTGGTCGTGTGGGATCGGGGACGTCTGGCGATTTGCGGTCAAACGGATATATCGTGGCTGTAGCGGCGACGATATGTAAAGCATGAGATCCAAAGTGGCTGGTTAGGGGAGGGAACTATCACATATCCTATCTGCCTGGCTGACAGTAGATGCGATACTTTCTATGTACAATACGTGGTTTATTCCGACATGACTAACCGGTGGAGGTGAAGGGAAATATATTCAATTGCTTGCTACGAAGGGTTTATTATAGGGTACCTACCCAGAGGTTAGACTTTGAAGCTGGCAAGGCTAAATAAATGCAGCACCAACTTTCAACTGCAAGTTTGGTACCTGAGGTGCTTGGACGCGGTGCCTATCGTCTCTGCAAATGGGTGTGTCTCCCCTGAAACCTCTGCTGTGAGCCTTGACAGCAACAGTGCCATGTTAATATCCGCAAAAGGTTCCCACTGCGTACCTTTCCCGCAACCAAAATGCAAAAAATACATGAACAATACCCGTCACTTTCTTTCACACTCAGACTATCACTCGCAGGTGCCATGTGCAATCCCCCCTGGGTCGTGGTAAGACAACATACATCACGTCGACATTCTACACCATCTTAAATCTGAGTGTCGTCCAAACTTCAACAAGCCTCTCGTCAACGTCTGTCCCAGCTCCATGCAATTCATTGAATTTGTTCGTGCCTGGCTACTATGAAGTCCTGTAGATGATGCTCATTGCCACAATCCTTGTTGATATCGCGCCCGTCATCGTAGCCCGTCTCGACATCAGCTGGAGCTCGCTGCGAGCCTCGACATGAGCCACATCGCGAGTCTGCAGCTGACCAAAGGCAACCCGTGACCATGCCTTCGTTCGACCAGCTCAGCGAACTGCCCAAGAAGGGCCGGATTATCAAGTCCGCGTATGACAGTGAGAGCTTCGAGGCCGATGGCACAATCCATGTCGATGGCCTTGTTGGCTCAGCGACCATTTCGCCTTCTGGTCGAGATGTTGCACTGGCATCGTATGTTTGACACGTCCGGACGCCACAACCCGCGCTTCATGTGACACTGACACTCGCTGCAGACCTGATGGCCTTGCCATCATCGACTTGGACTCTCCATACAGTCCTCCACGCAGATTGCGCAGTCCAGGCATGCCATGGCTGGTTGTCGATGTGCAGTGGTCTCCCTTTGCCGCCCGAGATTACTGGGTCGTTTCAACCGCTAACCACCGCGCTCTTGTGTGGAATCTTAATTTGAGAGATGACTCGAGCTCCGGCGCGATCGAGCACTCGCTTCATGGGCACAGCAGGGCCATCACTGACGTGAACTTTTCAGCTCATCATCCAGATCTCCTAGCAACTTGCTCTGTTGATGGTTATGTTCACTGGTGGGATCTTCGCCGGCCTAGGCAACCTGTTCTGACTTTTTGCGATTGGTTCGCTGGCGCAACCCAGGTAAAGTTCAGCCGCCGAGATCCGCACATTCTAGCTTCGTCACACGAGCGTTGGCTGCGAATCTGGGACGAGCGAAGGGCCAGCCAACCTCTCAAGTCAATAAGTGCACACACCTCTAAGATCTACGGCCTAGACTGGAATCGGACCAAAGCCAGCGCAATTGTAACCTGTTCTCTTGATCAGAGCATCAAATTTTGGGATTACAATAAAGAGGGCGATGAGCCAGAGCATGTAATTCGCACAGACTATCCGGTTTGGAGGGCCCGGCATACGCCTTTTGGTTGGGGTCTCCTTGCCATGCCACAGAACGAACCTGGTGATCTCTATCTCTATGATAGATTATGGTCAAAAGACTCAAAAGACCAACCCAGCGAGGCAGCCCAGAAACCTGTCGCCGTCTTTCCCGGTCACGGTGACCACAAAGCAAAGGAGTTTCTCTGGAGAAGTCGAGGTGGAATCTCCGAGGACAATCTAGACTCACGAGAGTTTCAGCTTGTTTCTTGGGGTACTGATAATGAGTTAAGGCTCCATTGCATCGATACTAGCATCCTGGCAACAGTTGGGCACAAGAAGGATGGTCCGGCCAGAGATGGATTGATTTTAACCCGCAAGGGGGCAGCGTACAAGACGTTCCGTACAATAGATGACAACTCTAATCGTGATCGGAGGACGGGGACTATGAAAGACCCACGAACAGGCGCAGGCAGCATTAATCATAAGCAAAGTGCTCTCACGGCCGGGATGCGATCAGCGGCGTCGTTCAACCGTCAAATGAGGCCTGCCTGGCATGGCCCGTCAATGAAGGCTAAAGTCGCTCCTAATAAGAATTCGGATCGAAATCAGTCTCAGATTGGATGGATGAAGGGCATCACTATGACAAAAAGAAAGGCGTCGTCTGATGTGTCGCGTCGTCTCGTATCCAAAGATTCCACCATACTCGGACATGGATATCCGGACGATCAATGGGGTGAACCTGATACGATTCAAGAGGAACTCCTGCGTGTGAGCACGCAGATTCCCAAAGTGAAATGGGAGAACATAAATATGGACAACTTAACATTGACCGCATCGCTCAATGGCCCGTGGGGAGTAGACGGCGAGACAATCTTCATCAAAGTCAAAATCGATATTCCAACTGACTACCCCAAGCTGAGGGCACCAAAGTTCTTCGTCGAAAAGACAACTTTCATGCCTGATCGAATGCATAGGCGGATCAACAGAGAAATACATCAGCTTGCGGAGCAGTTTTTGCTGCGCAAGCAAAACTGTTTGGAAGTCGCATTTACATATCTATTAGGGGAGGTCGATCTCGAAACTAGTACTACTTTCTTTAAGAACGTCCGTGATCTCGATGATGATCTCGACGGGCTTGGAGATGATAGCTCAAGCGAGGATGATGATCATATTGCAGCAGGCGGCTCGACATCCATGTCCCAGGAGCTTACGCCACATCCTGATGCCGACACGACAATTGCACCACCTACACGTGTCATCATGCCCCCGCCTCCATTGACCTGCGGTGCACGCTTCTCCCACGATGGCAAACTCGTGTGCTTTTTTCCGACAAAGGAAGAGAAGGCAAGGGTGTTATTCTCGACCTCTGCCGACATCTACAAGGAACGCCCTAAGGGGGAACCGTTCTTTGCAGGCTTTGGCCGACTCACACATGATCTGCCTCCGAGACAAAAGTACATGACAGACGAGGCTTCAGCTACAGACGACCAATCGGATTCGTATGAATCCGATGCTTCTTCTTCATCCAGTGGTTCTGAATCCACGTCAATCCACAAGATGAGCCTGTGGTACCACTCAAACCGTCAACTCAGAAAGACATGGAGCGAGGATCGCTCTATTCGATCAAGCGGTGGTGGAACCGGAACTGGAGTCGGCACCGGAACTGGCACCGGAACAAGCCGCCGGCGATTGGGGAGGTCTCGCAACCTCATCTGTATTCACGACTTGAGGGCCGACTTGCCCTCAAAGAGAGAATTCGCCCAAGAGTATGCCATATTTGGTGATGGAGCCCAAGTCTGTGAGCACAATGCGCAAGTGGCGGAGAAATATGGCTATGCTGATCTGAGAGACGTGTGGCACTATTTGGCTCTTCTACTCCGCAAAGGAATCCCTCTCGAAGTCCTCGAAAGCAATCAGAGACGGAGCTCCATTCTCGTCATCGCTCGAGATGTGGTTGTTCAATGTCGTCAAAATGATAACAATGGTCTCTCAGCTATGAACGGGTCTCTCACACAGGATCACAACCTCCTGGGTCGAGTAAAGTGGGGCCAACATCCTCTGGCTAAGGATTTCATTCAGGAGTTGTTTGTTTATTTTGAAAAAATCGCTGATATACAGATGCTAGCGATGCTTTCATGCATATTTAGTGAATCGTCAGCCGACGATAGTGTAGCCTACGTTGAATCGCAGCTGCCACAACAGGAAACACCTCTTCCATTGAAGGCGCCATCATTCTCATTAGACTATTATCCAACAGATGCAACTGTATGGAATATTTACAGCCGTGGTCAGACAGGCTCCGTTGTCACCACTCCTGGTACTCTGCATACCCCGGTCCACTATGCTGGATCACATACTTCGGATGATGTGGTATGGGGTGGTGACCCTGGAACAAATTCTTACTCCTGCGGCGAGACGCCGCCCTCAAAGGGGAGGCCATTCATGGGAGAGGTAGATGCACCTTCACATCTATCCAAGTCTCCAACCAATCGTGCCTTTGCAAAAGTAAACTCTGGATTCGCCTCAGCCTTTGCAGCAAACCTGCCGAGGTCCTTTACGGGAGGGAGTTCGTCCTCACCACCTGTTGGACAGTCCCGAAAAAGGCCAAGTCCGGCAGAGGCAATTTTGAACAGTCTTGCGCCTCGGGCTGGGAATGTGAGCACAGGAGCAGCCACAGCTGTCGGTGATAGTGGGGGCAGGAATTCTATATCGGACGATGATTATCGGAGGGAAGACATGATGTCGTTGGTGCCAGTTAGCGTCTCCGTCTTCGTGGAAGACCAAACCATGTTTGATGACGATGGATGGCTGAGCACGCCACTCCTTGAGCCAAGTCGCATCTGTCTACACGCCAACTATCGATATGCGTACGCCGAGATGCTGCAGATGTGGGGTCAGCCTCTTGCCCGTCTTGAGGTAATGAAATTCAATGTTTTGAAAGATGACCTATCCGCGGGCGGAGCAGACGGAAGCTTTCACGATTCCTTGACCATGCATGATGGTGCCAGTGGTGGTGTATCACACCCCAAGACCGGTTCTTCTCCCATCATCATGGGCAAGAAGGATCAGCTGCATACTCTCGTGGCATCAGGTCGCGGGTTGGACATTACTGGGGTTTGCCGCGTCCATGAGACCCAGCTCGAACCTCTGCGCTATACATCGTCAGACTCGAAAGTAGGCGGCGCAGTCGGAACATGCGATCGCTGCCATCGTGTACAGAATCAACTACGGTGCGTCTACTGCCTAGAACCAGTAGATGCCCTATTCCCCCCTTGTCTTTCCTGCGGATGCGCCAGTCACGAGGAGTGTTTAGCCGAATGGCATGCCTCGGGTGAGACATACTGTCCGGCTGGAGACGAATGCAATTGTGTTGAGGAGGCAATGAATGGACAAGTCGAATCGTGGGCTGCCCTTCGCGGTGCCATGATGAAAGGTCATCAACAACTTACTGAGCTTCCTTCTGCAGCAATAGATGACAGTAGCGACGATGACGATGACGGAAGAGCAGAAGTCGGCGACTGGGAGCGCGTAGCCAAAGATGTGCCCAGTAGAGTTCAAGGTGCTTCTCCGTCGCCCGTTAGCCTGAGTTTTGTGCGGCTCAAGAAGTCAGCCGGAACCTGGTCGCGGGCGTCCAGCCAGAGACGCAATGGTAAAAAGACGTGACCAGCGACTTTTGCAAAGATTAAATGTTCGATATCATTATATCTGTACTATAATACTATATATATATATCACTTCTGGTAACCATGTCAGAGAGTTCGCACCCCTAGGGCAGCGGTATTTTGTATACGATGGGGATTAGATGCAAAAGACATGGCCAATGTACAAAGTTTATCATGTTTTCCTGGAGTTTGATGCATTCCCTTTACACGTTTACGGAAGTAAAGTAATGGTTTGCTTAACATCCAGAGACAGCATTCCCATTGTCAATTACTTTTTGATATGCACCCTTCCATAACTGGATATAGTTGGTACCAGACACATAGGGCAGCGGTATGGCATGTTCCACCGTGTTGGGTTGGCCTCTAACCGTTGCATATTCTGTATACACTTGCCAGATTGTCCTCTTATTTTTTTCAAACTCTGGAGCTATTTGATATGAGGTTAAGAAGAGGCTTTTCCTTGTCCAATCTTTCCAGATTCTGAAGCACAATGTCCATGACCCAACCGGCAATGGAGGTAGACTGCCATGCCACATGCGGAGAAATGAAGACATTGGGACACTTCCATAAGGGATGGCCCCTGGGCAGAGGCTCTGGGTCAGTAACATCAAGTGCGGCGCCCCTGATCATGCCCTCGTTAAGAGCCTCCACAAGAGCATCAGTGTCGACAATAGGACCGCGGGAAATGTTGGACACAAATGTCTTCCTTTTGCTCATGATCTGAAACTGCTTTCGGCCGATGAGGCCTCTGTTGGTTGCTGTGAATGGCAGTGCAAGGACCAGGATATCGAGGTCCTGGCTAATGAAGTTGTCGACCGCGTCTCGGTCGGAGCCTGAAAACCACTTGGTGGGGATAGTTCCTTCGGGGTCGCCAGTGTTTGGGACAAAGTAGCCGCCCTCAAAATGGCGGGTTTCAGGGGTTGAGCGCTCGCGGTGAGTGAAGGCATATACTTCCATGCCCAGGGCCTGGGCGAGGCGTCCGCATTGCCGGCCTATGGTGCCGTAGCCAAGAATACCCCTGGATGGTGGGAAAAAAGATCAGAACAGAGAAAGAAAAAACAAGCAGGGCGCAAATCTAGGGCATTGGAGGATGCGTACATTCGAAGGCCGATGGAGGCAGTGGTGGGGTGCGTCCGAATAGCCATTTCCCAATTTTCTTCCCTCTGCCTCTGGGCATAGACGCCAAGGTGATGTGTTTGAGCCAACCATGTGGAGATGACCCATTCTGCAATCTGAGGCCTACGGTGTAAGCTCAATCGTCAGCAGTATAACACCATAGGAAGTGACGACTTTAATGACAACCAGGAGGGAAAGGGTGATGGGAAACTAACGCATGAGCACCCATGCTATTACAGAACGGAATGGAATGGTTAAGAAACAACTCATGGCCAAACCACAGATCCCACCCAGCCGAGGGAATCTGCACAAACCGGACGTTGCGCGTCAACGCGGGACTTGGAGGCTGGTACATGACCAGCATTGTGACGCCGTCCCATACCTCAGCCGGCAGCAGATCCGGATCGCTGTCGCTTCCGCTGTTGATCCCGCATACCTCCCAATGGACCCGCAGCGCGGGGAAGCGGCGGGCTATGTCATCGGTCCATCCCGGAGGCGCGGGGAACGGTAGGTGGACGAGGAGCTTGTCGGCGGCCGTGATAATCCCCATGGTTTCTTTTTTTAAAAAAAAAAAAAATCGGTTTTCGGTGTGGGGGTGTGTGGGGTTGGTTGGTTGATAAGCGGGCTGTGTGAAAGGTAAGAAAGAGAAAAGGGTAACGGGAGGAAGGGGGAAAGGATGATGTGATGCTCGAGGGGCTAAGTTTTTGGGTCAAAAGAGAGGCACAATCGATATACCTGGATAAGCGGGCACTGTGTTGCATCATCCGACGCAGCAGCAACATTCCTTCATGACAAAACTTGAGCGCCAGTGAGTTTGGCCTGCATATATAGCCTACTACTTACTGTAAGCCTGCATTTTGATGGATGCGGCTTGTTAGGCTAATGGTGTGTAGGTAGTGCAACACCAGGACCAGGCCCTGCATTGGCTATTAACCCCTCTCACTGCTGCTCACGTATGATGATTGTAGGCTTGGGAGTTGACAAACACGGTGCTAATTGGAGAGGGCCTTGTATATAATATGTGATGCATGCAGGCAGGCAGGCATGCATGAAGAGGGGGGATCGTCAGCCTTGTCAGGAACAGTCAGACGCCGTTTTAGGATGGGACTTTAGATGATGGGGATTTCATACGCCTTATATTTCAATCGACTTACTAATTAATGCTTGATGCGATGTAGCGTCCACATAAATACTATCAGGTGCTTTACTCGCTTTGTGCGGGTTTCGGTTTGGCACAGGTTTCCCGGCATGAGCAACACAACGAGCAAAGGGGCTTTTGGACACATCATACATAAGAGATAGAAATTCCGAATTGCGCTCAATTAGAAACTCGGAAAAGTCTTGTTCGTTGCGTAATAGTTATTGCTCATACATTCATGCAGTACCATCAGTCATGATATCCTGCCCTCGACATTAACATTAACACGAGTCAGCGCCGACTAGGTGCACCATCCATGTTGCATCTCTTTGCTGCTTCTCCCTCTCACCTGTGTCGTATCACACATCTCCCCAATAGTAAGTACAACGACCAACTTCCACATTATTGTACATAACCATTCGGACCCACCAGCCATCTATGTGAACCGTCTGAATCCAACCCGGTAATAAAAACATGAATAAGAAGAGAAAAATGAAACGAAGTCCAAGGACTGTACTCACCCAATGCACTTGGGCTGCAACACCACACCCATGACTTACAAACCTTCGGTGCCATCTTATCCAACACGCTTTGTACATTGTTAAACAAATTCTGAGCCAAGATACTGCCATACATGAGAAGATTCGTTCACGTCACTCCCGCATCCAAATGCCCCCTATGTTGGAATGTGTGTACACAAAATATGCTATGAGCATTGAAGGTCGACGTTTTTCTGCTCAATTCTGAATATGTTGTTTTTTGGCTGCTCAATTCTTCCTTGTATAGACTGTCGTATGTCAATCTTGTTCCTGACACCATAAGATTACTCGATAGATTCGTATCAGCCGATAGTGCCTAGCCTTAGAGCAGACCGGTCAAACTTCCGTGGCGCCACGCATTCGAAATTAGAGTATTCATAACCTCTTAAATAAGGAATGAGAAATTCCACCCTTCCAGTGTCGATATATTGCCTGGACGCATGCCATGTCGTTGTCCAGCCTGCCAGGGCATCAGCATCCCGCACTTTCATTTGCACCAGTCTCCCCGATCGTAGCGCTCTCAGCGCGCAAGCCTGAAAGTCATACAGTAGCAACAGACCACTACCAAATATGTCTGCAGCGACGGAAGCGCTGCAAAGGGGCCATCTGGGTGACGCCTTGCCTCCTTTCATTTTTTGGCTTTCAAGCAACCATTCACTAATATCTGGGGATCAATCTCCGTTCAACCAACTTGTTAGCTAGGCAGAGAGTTGCAATGCTCCATGAAAACCTCAATGATAACGTTCAAACGTTGGTCTCATAAGCGCGAACCGTAGATAATTTTCACGCCTACCTGCAAAAGATAGTAAAGAGGCCAAGACGAGGACTGTGCTACACAGCAAGTTTGGTTGGTGGGTCGAATGTGCAAGACATTGTGCGAAATAGAAAAAGGGGGGGGGGGGGGGGGGGGGGAAATCCAGAAATGTATCCAGGCCAATTTTAACTGTTTGAAAAACAAAAGAGTTTCCGGTAATATTCAAGGTGAGCACTTGAGCGTTATAAGAACCGGATGTCGATCAAGGTTGGTTTGTAGCTGGCCGTGCTCGCCGCCCTCCTAATCCTTCGGCGGTTTGTCGACGAGCAGCAGACTCTTCGTCCTCCTCATCATCTGATGCCTCCCAACGCAATGAAAAGGTCAAAGTTCTCTCAATTATGATCCATCGCATTCTGTTTTCGGAAGTGTCCTTGTCGGTTGCTTTTGCGACCTGCGTCGACCACGGAAGAATCTGTTCCCAGGTCTGGCCGTCGTCCAATTTCTGATATTTGCCATCCATGAAAATCACCTTGGACACCATTTTCGATCGTCCACAATTAAGCGTTTGACAATCCTCTTTCCCACAGCGCCCTTCCTTTAAAACTGCCTTGGTCTCGGGCTCATCAAGATCCAGGGGTGCAATCTCGATAATATTGTCGTCAATCCAGTAGCGAAATTGTCTAGCCGTTCTCCTCAGACGTACTTCGTAGGGCAGATTTCGGTCTGCGCCAACCTTCCAAGACCTATCGACTTCCCCAACTTTGATAATCCACAAGTCTTTAAGATTCGGGAACCAAAATTTATCAAATTCTACCTTGCCGAAGTGCTCAGGTGAGTAGCGTCTCGCCAAGTATGCAGAATAATGGCCAAGTCCATCCACGCGTCCATCGTCGGGGAAACAATCCCAAAAAGCCAGCCTTTCAACTCTAGGTGCCAGCTGTTCCAGAGATGAGTTGGAACTTTGGTCCGAAATATTGGGATCGCACACCAATATGTCTCTGGAAAAGTGTATATGGGATCCGCGACCAACAGTTTCATACCCTTCCCGGGACTCCATGCGGGCCTCTAGGTTTAATTGGGTGACAACTGGAAGGGGATATGATCGTGTCTTCTGAACAAGGTCATCCAAGATGACAATCCTAGGCTCCACCGCACAAGACCATATTCTCAACCGAAGCTCGGTAGGGAGGAGAACAAAGCTTGATGAAACTGATGAACAGACCTGGTTGAGGTCGGTCGCTGGCTGGTCTTCGGTTGTGTCACCGCTCCCCCTCGACGAGGAGGGTATTGCAGTTAGGTTCATGGGTGTGTCCATGGCGCGCGGGAGGCAAGGACAAGGGCAGGGGTCGCTCTTAGCCTCGTGGCTCTGGGATGGCAGTGATGAAAACGGCAGCAGCGACGAGACAACGGGCAACAGGCAACGACGGACAAAGACGATGAAGATCTATTGAGGCATCTCAGACCTAAAGACTGGATCTGGGGCTGAGATCACAACAGGGCGTGCGGCTAAGACAAGCTGAGATTACACCGGGCCAGAAATCCGGGCCAGCAGCAGGGTCACCCCGGATCTTTAAGAGAAGACGAGGTGTGACCAGGACGGTTGTCGGCGTCCAGGTAGGTTGTTGGGGAGACGACCGTTTGCGGCCTGGTACGTATGGATGGTGCCATGGACGGCGCGGGGCTGGGGAAAATAGTTGATCCAATGAAGCCATCGCGGATTGGCATGGGATGACGGCGAAAAGCCAGCGGCCGAGCTGGGGGTGGAAAATGCGATAGCCTGGATACAGTACGATAGGAGGACCTGGAAGTTGCAGGCGTGCCTGCGTTCGGACTGGACGTTCCAAACTCTCTGCTCGCAGGTCAGCCCGTGCCACCGCCACCCACACTGGCTCCAGCTAGCCAGGGATGCCCTCACCGACGGTCTGTCACGGCGGCTAGCTGCAGGTCCACTCTGTTGATCACTTCGGTCAGGCAGCCAATTGGGCCAGTAACGGCAGCATTAGGAGGGGACTTTGGGGGAGGGCCTTTGGGTGTTTCTTGGGTAGTAGTCTTGAGATTTACTTCAAGGGAGGTCTTGATGGAGGGGAAGAGATGCTCTTGGAATCCTTGGGTTGGCACTGGGCAGGCTTGACTCGGGTTGAAGTCTGCGGTGGCTGCCGGTTGCGTGCTGCATCATCAATGACCAGAGCAGAAGATGGATGCAGAAGGTGACGAACCGTAGGTCTCACCTCACTCACAACTCAGGTCCGGGTGCGAAAGGTGCGTCCTATCCAGGCACCTTGCCAGGGTGAGAGTGCTTCCACAAAGTTACAACGCCGGGGAGCCGCACGAAGGGGCCGAACCAGGGTGTAGACTCGGGAGGATCCAGCCTGCCAGCCCCCAATCGCGGGGTTCGCACCTTGGAGTCAAACGTTAATTGAGCTGCCTCTTCGGATATCTTGTGTCGTTTGGCTCAACGCTAGGCTGGCGAAGCCATGCCGACGATCCATGCTGGCGGAGAGTTAGTGGGCAGTTGTCCTGTATGTGATACCGACGGGACGGCTGGGTGGCGGCGGGATTGCGGAATGCGGAACCGCCTGACTCGTCTAGTCCTCACTGAGTCAAATGGTTGCCAGGAGCCGGAACCAGTGACGATGGCGAACCAGGCCCTCGGTGTCGTCTAGTCCAGCCAGGCGCGGGCACCAGCAAGCCATGTCTTGCGCCTCATAGGCCATGGGCTACGCTCGCCATGATCCTTCGCTGTCGACAAGCTCCATGGTGGCCAACAACTTCAGAGCCAGCGGCGGCCTCGGTCCAGCTAGACATGGGGATCCCGCGCGGCCAGCTCATACCTACATGAGTTGCATACTTCAGAATCCAGATACAGTTACAGTAATACTGTGTGGTGCGGGTGCGGTGCAGTACGGTTGTGGTGCTGGGCCTACTGCAACCTGGACATGTCTCACCTACCCGCATGGCACATTAACACTTGTCGGCCAGTGCTTCGTCCACGGCCACTGTTCCCTGATAAGATATCTGGGCTCGGATTTGCCGATGTCGTGGACTCGTCATTCGCTAGACCAAACGGGCACGCCGCAGCCTCTCTCATCACAAACAGGTCGGCGAATAAACCCACCAGTGATCCGGCAGTCTGGGTCGGATTTGGTTCCCCGCTGCCACCTGACCTTACCCGATCGACCGTGGCTGGTAAGATGACGAACTGTGCAGGTAACAACTGTCTCTGTCAAGCCAGGCTAGAGGGGTGTGTTGCAGTCTTGCAGATACAGATCTGATCACCGCGTCCGACGGGGAATTTTTACGATTTTCCTTCTTGCTGCTGAAAGCTTGCTGTTGAAGGGGGTGTATATGAACACGCGAAAATTTAGCTTGTGACGACAGAAAATAGGTAATACGGATAGGTATGTCCTTCTACACAGAGCCGAGCTTTATTAAAGTCGACCGGACGGGGCCGACGTATCGCCGAGGAAGTCATTCACCAACTTCGCAAGCTCCACGGCATACTGGAAAAGAAACCCATGCCCCGAGTCTGGAAACAAATGCAGCTGCGCATCAGCATGGCTAAGCTTCTTCCACATAAGAATACTGTTGTCTGTTGGTAATAACAAGTCTTCGCTACCTGTTTGCCCTCACACATATCACCCATCACATCAGCAACCTAACGAGGTCCCAGGGATTTGGGTCATTCAACTCACCATTTGCAATCAAAACCGGCAGACGAAGCTCATGCAATCGGCTGTAAGATGCATCGTTGGCCAGTTTGGGGTCCATAAACTTGGAAAATGCAATAGCCTGTCTGTGGGCGGCCTCTGCGGGCACATAATTGGCCCTGTTGGGGCGAGCGTTGGTGATGCGTTCCCATGAGGCCCTGCCCGCAGCTTGGCTGCGTGCGGAATCCGTGAAGAATGTGGCAAGGAAGGCTGCTCGATGCTCATCCTGTGTGACAGCATCCTTGAGTTGCTTAAAGGGGCCCAATGGCGCCGTTGTCACACCCGGGCCGGTGCTGGGGATGGTGCCACAGAGCACCAAGCTACGCACCAAACTGGGTGCGTTGAGGGCAACCAGCTGCGCAACGCATCCACCCATAGAGAAGCCCATCACATCGACTCGCTTGAGTCCCAAGGAGTGGATCACGTTGATGTAGTGTTGCGCCCAGCTCGCAAAGGTCAGCGGCACCTCCCCTCCAGAGCGACCAATCCCGGCATTGTCGATGAGGATCACGGGTCGCTGGGCAGCCAAGGGATTGAGCAGCGCTGGATCCCAGTGGTCCATTGTTCCCCTGTGCGTGTGAGCTGCCCATCGCGTGGTCTATTGTGGCATCCGACCAACCTGAAGTGCATGAGAAGGACCAGCGGGATGCCATGCGAGGCCCCCAGCTGCCGATAGGCGAAGGTAACGTCGCCGACGTTAATGACCCGATCTCTTGCTATCTCGTATGAAGCCATTGCGCAAAGGTCTCTAATGCTGCCTTTCAAAACAATCGAGACAGCGAGGACTGACCAAGATTTTCCTTTCTGACTACTGACTTACCAAAAATAATTGGATTCTGCCGCGTCTATTGACATAAGATAGTAGTATCGTGCAGAGTATCGTTGAAGAGAAACCTGGACAGCGCAGTTGTAGCTGCCCTTGGAGTGTTCATTGAGCCGAGGATTTGACGTCGTCAGGTGACAGGCCACAGTTACCTCTCATCATTACCAAATACTACTGGTACCTACTTACTCCAAAGGACTGCTGCACCTTTAGTACTACAGTTAATTAAGAAGAAAGTGGTAATTCCACGAGCCTCGGTCAATGCCGTGGGACTGACTTCTCCACCAGGGATGCCGACGTGCACCATACAAAGAGAAATTATAGTCCAGATCACGATGCATTGCACCATGCGAGTAACAGGAAATGCCATAGAGGTGGCGCCGCCAGTTCCGGAGGAGACCGACATGGAGGTCGGTGCTAGAGTTGAGAAAAGTCAAGTTATTAGCGACACGCGACAGGTCGGCAGCCCAGGGATCAAACGAAACAAGCATGAGACGCATATCAGAACATATTGCAGCGCATGGATCCCGTCTGCGCTCGTGCTGTGCGAGTGTCTGCAACCCCTGCCAATGTTGTGTGAAGGTCCTACCATGCCTTGGCGTGTTTGTCAATTCAATATAATTAATATAATCATCTGTGTGATTTGTGTCACTCTCATGAAACTGGTTTTCGTCAACTAGGAAACGAAACATTCAATTGCCAAGTCCTCTCCGATGATAACTCCGTCCAATTATTCAATGATCCGAAACGCCTCGCTAGAAATGAACGCACTGACCGCCAAATATTCACTTTTTCCCTTACATTTATTGTCGTTTATCAAATCATTAGTCGGTCCCATTGACAGACTTCTGCATCAAAGTTGCATCAGCGTACAGCTCAGTCTCATCTTTAGCATAGCTTGATTCGGGGTCATCAGAGAGAGACAGATCTTCAGCAGGATATGAACTAAAACACAGTTCTTTTGTTAGCATCATCATTCAAACAGGACACCGATTTTGCACATAGTTGAGTATGGTTGTGGTTACTTACGCCCTCCATAAAACGCATAATAGAGCCATCATCAGGGAGAGTCCCAGGATGCAGATGGCCAGACACGGTTTGAATCTGACGCCCAACCGCATATTGCCTGTCTTGTGATGTCGACCCCAAATGGGGCGGAACTTGTCTCCCTTGACCAGCGTCATAACGTCACCAGTAGCATCGTCAACAATTGTATTCTTGCTTTTGCTAGTCGAGAAGACAGGTACAGTATCGAGGTTGCCGTCAGTGGAGTCCAGGTTGTCAAGCGTTGAGTCCAGCGTATATTTTCGCGCCTGCATGGCTGTATCTGGGAACAACAGCTCAGTCTTTCTTGCATCGAACCGTACAACGCGTGCTCTTTTGATGCGATCCAAATTTTCTGTTGATGTTCGAATTCCAGTAACAACGTCGGTTGTGGTGATGAGAGAAGGTGTGGTTGTCGGGGCGGAGAGGCCAAACCCAACCAAACATAGGCCGCTCAACAGCAAAGTCACTATTGTAGGCGCCATGACGAAGGTTACGATTGCCTTGAATGTGAATAAGGACGGCGGGGGGTTGGCGAGAAGATTTGACTTCAAAAAGGCCCGGCGCCAGTCTGTATTAACGACCGCGAGTGGACTGGGTGTTGGAGGCGACGGTAGGCTTAGTAGAAGACTAAACAGGTGCTGAGTGGTGATGGGATGCTCCGCCACGAATGTAACAATTGAAGGGTGAACGAGAGGTTGCAGGGTGGGAACTGAAGGATGACTAGTAGTAGCGGGTTCCGGGAATCATCTGGACAGACGGACAAGACGTGGGTAGAGGCGGTTATTATAGCAACAAGCAGCGAGCAATCCAACAGGAAGCGGAGCTCATTCCTCACGAACGAACAAGGTCCAACAGCTCGCGTATTTCTAGGGGACCAACGTCAGATCATTTAGATATTGGCTAGCTTGTAAGAGCTGCCCGAGCCCAACATTCGAGCAAGGGCCATAATGAGCAGCAGCACTTACATCTGAAATGGCTCCAACGCTAAGGCTGATGCTGCACGGCCGTCAGACACACGAGATGATAACAGTGCCATCTGCTAGCCCCATACAATAAACATACGAATACCTAGCATTATTCCCTTGTAGACCAACAGCACCGAGCTTCTCTGGGGGAACTTATTAAAACAAGGGTCGCGACTCTTCCTTGGCCTGAGGCGCAAGCCACACGCACAAGGTGCAGGGGGTCGCGACTCCAAGCGCCCCCACTGACAGGCTGGCTCCGTAGCCAGTTTCATGGACGCTTATTCAAAGATGGATGCGAAATGAAGGATAGATTTGGCATTGGGATAGTTATTTCTTTGCAAACAACCCTGATTATTCATATAGCTAAATGAGTTCAGGCGTTAGTCAACTGACACGATCCCTTCCCAATGTAACATGCTGCTCGTTCGAGCACAATGACATGTCGTCAAAGCCTCCACATTGTAGCGTTTGAGGGACAAAAAGGCGCTGTCTCGGCGTTTCTGCCGGGACCCCTCTCCTGGCTGGCTGCCTACCAACTTGTGCCGGTTGACGGGATATTACTATCCCAGGTATTCGTACCAAACACACTCCTGCAATACCAAGGCGCCATGACACACTGCTCCTTGGGTTAAAAATAGTCCAAGTCTGCCACTTTTCACATTCGCAGTCTTCTTTAGCAGCAATTTGATACACAATACTGACTGCTTGTACGACAAAAGAGATTGTACGCCGTAGGTGTCGAGAGATTGGGCAACCCACCAGCAGGAGGGTAGTCAAGCATGATCTCCCAAATGCTTCGCTGTTCAAGGCCCTATCAAGCTGGTTGTCGGTGAGACATTTGCGTCTAGAACACTACCGGCCTCTCGTGATAGTGGAGCCTCAAGGGCTACGGTCGGGATGCCGGCTCGGCAGGCTCCCGAAGCAAATGCTACCACGCCATTACGGGCAGGTAGGTAATATCTAATGGTGACTACCAAGTGAGGGAGGATTATGGTCCTGACCCTCGGGGTCCGGGTTTGACGGACATCCGCGGTTTTTCATGCTTGAAGAGATAATATTAAATAAGGACGATAGTAGCCTAATGAGCCACATAGATTCTTACCAGATTAAATTTGATGCCATGCAAATCGAAGTAGCATATGCATATCTGGCACCTGTGAGCCGTCCTGTAGGTCACTAGCATTAAGATGACAGGTGACCACCTATCCGTCCGTTGTAATGCACACCACCACATTCATCACCTTTGCGTTTTCGCTCCCATCAGATTCGGATCTGATCTTCGACACCCGCAACCACCCAACAAAGCTCCGAGGCGAATGCGATCGGCTTCTGCCGCATCAACTGCGCCCCTCAATGAACTAAAAGATTATCAGGTTCGCTTCTTGTAAAGCCCTGGGCTGCTCACCGGCATGACTCGAGACGAGGATTACGACGACACGTGCCCGTAACGTCTTCGTTCTCGTATACGTATATCACCGGCTACAGTTCGTTCGAGCAGGATCAACCGGCGCCACAATTGCATCTCGAAACTCGGACACTTCTGTTCAGGGCTGGCGACGTGTCTTAATTCCTGCCCGTGGTTAGTTGGTTGGTTGGTTGAGAACAAAAGGTTCCCCTCTCTGTCTCGTACGTACTGTAGGCAATCATACCTCTTAGTCGCATGCTGTTAGTTTGGTGGTCGGGGTTGCTCCCACATGCAAACAGCAGGAACCCCCCACCAAGTAATCTATTCGTACTCGTGTCCCTCCTCATCCTGTGTTGCTGGTGTAACAAATACAGTAAAAATTTAAGCTCTGTAACGTAGATACCGACTCCGATGGGAAACAAAACTCAATAAAAAGCTCGGAGTTAATGTCTATCGACTGATACCCACGAGAATAATGCACTGGCTCATGTTACACTGTAATTAACGTAGCTATTATATTGGCATAGTAGGTAATTATGCAGAAAATTGTCTGAACGAGGAGCAGACTACGTACCACCTACCGAAGGAATTAACAACGCGAAAGGGGACCGTGTCACCCTGAGCAGGCGCCGCCTGTTAACGCATTCTAGCTTCTACGTTTAACTCTACTAAATTAACCACGTTCTTGTTCTTTCCTCTTCCTTTTTGATTAGCTATTATGCCCTCGCCCACCGACGACGAGACACCGTCCCCCCTGCTGAGCCACGCTGCCACCCTCAACGCCTTGACCCGATCCCATCTCTCCCCACACGATGCATTCGTCTCCCCGCCACGACCACCATCTTACGAGGGCGACGGAACAGCCGACTCGCTCCCCAGGCTGAGGCGCATGGATGGCGAGCGCAGCAGGAGCCGTAGGCGCAAACGCACATGGAAGAAGCTCATGTGGGTAAAGCAGTCGTGTGCGTACTCGCCCCGAGAGACTCTTGCATTCTTCTCAACCTCCTCCCGTCCCAGCTCTCAGGGGAGAACCTTTCAGATTCGGCCATTCGTCAGCTACAGGCCTGCGACTTGGACCTTGACGAGAAGAATATGGACATTGTTGTTGCTAGAGTGCTAAGTAGCTAACTAGTGGAGCTGCGCAGACCCAGATAACTACACCGATCAAGCCACTTTTCTCGAGCACCTCCAGCGAAATCCCCGTCTCAAGCCGTACGACTTCTGGCCTCTCGTCGCCGACTCTACCGTCATACTCCAGCATGTCTGCTCCGTTATTCTCTTTATTGTCTGCTTCATCGGTATATTTCAGGAACGTGTGTCACCTGTTTCCGTCGTAAGCTGGAGCAGCCTCGCCACTTTTCTGGGGTGGATCGTTTGGGAACGATGGGTCTCCGAGGAGGAAGATCAAGAGGACAATGAGGTCAATTCCGGCGTGGCACCCGCCGCAGCCAGAAGCGGCAGTGTTCGTCGCCGTAATCGAGCGGCAAGCATCCGCCGACCACTTCCTCTCCTACGAGCCGATTCCAATCCGACCGTCTCTCTACCCTTGGCTCCTGTTCCGTTGAGAACACTCGCAGCCAACTCAACAACGAGTCTTCACCTCCATATTCCTGTGTCGACTAAACCTCTACACTCCATCCCGTCTTCGACTTCCCCGGGAAACTCTCAGAATGGAGCTGGACCGCCTAGCCAGCCGGTCACCCCAAGAGCCAGTCAAGACATGTTTCCTCCAGACTTTCCCCCCATTCCAAGTGAGAATCGCACCCACCAGCGCATTGAGACCATCAAATCTGCTCTCCTCATCTATTCAACTCTTTTGGGGCTTAGCCCTATTCTCAAATCGCTTACACGCTCCACCTCGAGCGACAGCATCTGGGCCATCTCCTTCTGGCTCTTAACTATCAATATCTTGTTTTTCGACTACTCTGGCAGCGTTAGCGCCAAGTTTCCCGCTTCACTTTCCACCAATGCGGTCCTCATGGCTTCAACTGTGCTTGCAAGCCGTCTACCTTCCACTAAACAAGTGTTCAGTTTAACCCTTTTCAGTATCGAGGTGTTTGGTCTTTTCCCTGTGTTTCGACGCCACGTGAGACATCGTGGCTGGAAACTTCACGTGCTACTAACCGTCCTACTAGTCCTCGGTGCTGGTCTGGGTGTAGGCATGGTCATGGGGGATCCCAAGGCAGCTGGGTGGCCATGGCAGCGTGGCATTGTCGGCATGGTTGTGGGAGTGTTGATTGCGGTGATTGCTATCGGGGGCTGTAGCTGGTGGCTCATTGGCCTGCAACGATATAAAAATGAGATTCGAGGGCCGTGGGACCCAGCGAGGCCCATTATCATGAGCAGACCTAGGTGGGAGGATAGGTAATTGTGGTCAATACCTCATACCATGTGTGTTTTCGCGCTATACCGCTACGACTTGCTTTCGTCCGCCTATAATACGTGATAAATCTTAATTCACAGGGAGGAAACAAGCATCAAACCAAGTATGGAATATCTGGTAGCGTATCGAAATGATGCATTTCGATTAATGGGGCGGTCTGTATGGAACAGTATGCAGTACTCAAGTACAGGACGTACAAGCTGTAAGACCAAATAAGAAAACAACGGTACGCATCATCATTGTCAGAGGTAGATAGGTATGTAATTACTTTGTAATTATTTATGTGCATACTCCTGAAAGCAGTAGATATGTACATGTACTTCCTTTTGCTAATCTCACGAGAGGAGAGACGAACAATCGGGTAGGGTAGGTACTTACTAGTAATTATCTGGTTGAGACCACCCGTTACCCTAAAGGCTTTGTCCACATCCCAATGTTGTCTTCACCGAAAGGTACTAGATGCTCAACTACAAAGAACCGGAAGGATGGTTACATAAATCAACGGATACTGGTAGATTTAATGTCTCACTGCCGACCCTAGCGGGTGTTTGTTGCGGGCGTCATTGTTTTTTCCACGTACCGTCTGCATCTCGTCGTTTACGTTGTTTTGCCTGGTGTGAGTTGGCAATGCGGCCGTGCAGTGACTTTGGAAGATGGTTCCGCGAGTGCACGGACAAGATGGGATAGAACCTGATGGTGATTGGATTGGTGTAAATTACCTCCATAGCAAGACGCACAGACTGAACCACTTCATCGTCGAGGAAACGGCGGAGTCGAGCTCTCAACTGCCATGCCCCCGCCGAGTTGGGTGACGACTTGTATCTATCACGTCCATGCATACCAATTTACCACCCTACCTAGTACTTATGACAATATTGTATGTATCCTATCTCTCAAAACAATGTCGGACAGGCAAACGGTCTGATCAGAATTAAACCATGCAAGTACTCAGTACTCCGTATGCTCTGCTATATCTCCCTCTTAATAGAGCCAACTCGCAGGTACGGAGGACACACTTGGGCATCTTCGCTAACATCATGATATGAGCCACTCCGTACAAAGTGTTGAGATTTATGTCGGTACATCTCCATTCACCTTACTCATACCTCTTCATCAAGTATAGGTTAACACATTGATGTATGTATGTTTCATTGCGCGTAGGCAGCGCCACTTGGCTGGCGGTCGTATTCATGTGGTAGTTGAGTCTAGCCAGTTGTTCAGTGGTTTCATCTGGAAACCCGTTCTAGTAAGAACCTAGGGTTTAAGATCAACAAAATTTCGCTTTCAGGCCGAGATGAATGAGGCGCCACTACCCGTGGGAAGCGGCAAGAACAATCCGATCCGAGGTATTACTCCGGGATGCTGTCATCCTAATAAGCCTGACTGGCAGACGTCAGTGAGACATAAACAAGGAAATACAAAAGAAAGAAAGTTATAAAAAGAAACGGAAATATGGGACCTCCGTAGGCTAATAACAAAGCGGGCAGTGTACCAGTACTCATAGGGCAGTGTAAAGCAACGGCCAAGAACATCGGTCGATCCACAGTCACGACCCCTTACCACCCTCCCCTGCGACTGGATCGCTTTCTGGCATTTAGCCTTGTCGATACCAACCTGTTACGAGGCAGTTTTGTAGGTGTACCAGTACTTGTATGATTACTCTACACAGGTAATAATGGGATCTCAGGCACCGTGCATTCTGGGCGAATGAGACGTTGAGCATGTAGATATTTGCTTTGTAGTCACATGAATGTCGCTGCGCTGTCTTGTTATCACTTTGGGTTGAACGCAGCAACAGGACCCCAAGCTCGAACCCAAACCCATCATTTGCTTGCGGCAGTTGAGCTGCAACGTGGAAGGATGTGACGCGTCATTGAGAACCAGCCTGCGCAACTAAACAGTTGTGCACTTGCAAAGTTATCGGCACACACTGCAATGGGCGTCGTGGAATAGCTGGACTCTTTTTTTTCTTCTTCGCTTCCAAGATGGCGTAAGCTGTGGCAGTGTGGCTTTGCTGGTTGGAGCTAGGAATCAAGTGGTTCGAGTGTGGAGGCTATGAAGCAAGGTTTGAACTCAAGGATGGACATCCAAACCCCACTGAAGATGCCCCCCTCTTTGTTTGTCTTGCGAACTGGAGATTTGAGCAAACAAAAGCCCTATCGGTGGGGGATGGAGGCAGTGTCTCGATGTTGATGACTATCAAAACATGGTCTGTCGATGAAGCTCCAGTTTTTCACAGGCTGCCCGCCTCTCACCTACCTGCTTCTTCACGTCTACAGGTACGTACCTGTACTGGCACAGATACGATATCTACGTGTGCTGCATGTCCTTCCATTAACGGGCCGTTCCAAGACAAGGCAAGATGGCAAGCAAAGACAGGGCGGGCAGGAGAGGCAGTAGCCAGTACAGGCAACCAAGCCGTTCTTGTACTGATACTTTGTAGAGCAATCACAGAGCGCCCTGTCTGCAGCCCGTACCTTGCCTTAATTAAGGTACCTGCTTCAGCGCATCTCGCACAAGCCGCTGTTGGGTAGCAGTTGGGGTTCACCTTCCCCAATTAGGCTGATGATCTCGTCCTGAACCCAGCCATGTTTCCGTGTTGTCCCCTTAGCCAAGAGCAACCTGCGCAAGGTCCCGTGCCATACAGTACTTGTAATGGTGCCTAGAAACACAGCTGGCAAGGGGTATACTGTGTTCTTGGCTTGGTACGTGGCTTGCCTCCTAGGCACCTACTGTACCTCAGCTTACAGGTACTGTACATATAGTACTTCAAGTCTCTAATACAAGATACGCAATAACAACGCGTGTGCTTGAGCCACAGCCAGGCTCTCTAACCAGGTTCAGGTTGCCACGCAAGGTTGCCAGGCATGGATCTTCGTCAAGCCAAAAAAAAAAGTCAATGTAGGAGGTAGGCACAGGGAGTCAAGGGGGCGCTCCTCCGCACAAGTACTGTAGTATTTGGTATGATTAGCAGTAACAACGACGGGTCGCAAGTCATAAATAGAAGCCCGTCCTCTCCTGCCTTCACCCGACACATTTGTGTTCCTTCCATCTTGCATCGCATTCTTCATTCATCCTTCGAAACAACTGTCTTTGCTTCCATTCTATCCTCGCCTTTACAAAAATCAATCTTTCGCGACTATCAACGTTTCGCCCTCAAGACTATCAAAATGAAGTACTCCATTGTCGCCCTCGCTGCTGCCGGTCTTGTCGCCGCCCAGGACTTTTCTGGCCAGCCCAAGTGTGCTGTAAGTTGCCATGCCGTCTCCAATGTTTCGTGGCTTATCTAGTATCAAATAACTAATAATTTATTCAGATCCCTTGCCTTGAGAAGGCTCTCCCCAAGGTCGATTGCACACTCGAAGATACCGCATGTGCCTGCAAGCCCGAGACACAGGCCAAGCTCGTTGACATTGTCGGCCCATGCTTGATCACTGAGTGCAGCGTAACTGATCTCGCCAAGGCCCAAGCTGCTGCCGCCGCCGCATGTGCCAACAACGGTGCTAGCTCCAGCGTGTCTGCCAGCTCTTCAGGCAGCTCATCTGAAGCTGTCTCGACCACGTCTGGTGCTGCAACCAGCACTGCTGGTGGTGTGACCATCCAGACCTCGACCCCCAGTGGAATGCCCACACACAGCAGCAACGGTACTACTACCCACGGTACCGGCTCCACCTTCAACCCTACATCCTCCATCGAGGAGTCCACAACCGGCACTGAGACCACTGGCGGCCCTCGAACCACCTCCAGCGACAACATGGCTGCTGGCGCTACTGTCGGTGTCATGGCTGCTGTCTTGGCCGTTGTTGCTGCTCTGTAATTGCTAGAATCGACATCAAATTTGGGGACGTTGTACTTTCTGCTGTTTGTGCGGGTTTAATGGATGACGGAATGAATAATACAAGGCATATGGGTAAAAGCTTTTGAAACCATCGATGAAGATGGTAGCATGTTTTCAAGATATGGCATGAGCGCAAACAGCTCATTAATTTACATATTTGCGCATTGCGCTGTTCACACAGTTTCTGTTCCTGTTTAACACGTATTTCTGTTTTAATTGAAATCATTTTAATCTATTATCTCAATCGGTTCCATTATTTAGATGCGTGCTACCAATTGGCCATGACTTCGGCCAAGTTGATCCCTGCCCTTCCTAAGCATCTATATTGCTGCGATTGTTACTGAGCTCTCTCAAGCTTCACATCTATCAGCCAAGGTAACTGCGATGGGCGATATCTGATACTCATAATAGCAGCATTTAGGAAAAGAGTGTGTTTTCCCTCAGTGATTTGGTTCTCGCCCTCTGTCAGATCAATAGAGACACCGCCCTGCTCAGTCATCTGTACTAGTTTATCGAATCTGTCGTCTGCTAAGGCTTTGCCGTCTTCATGGGCCGTAGGCTGGGGCAAGACACTTGCGAGCGAATATAGATGACGCGCTGGGCTCCGAGCGTCAACTATTTTTTGGCGTGTTGATTGGTCGCTGTCGCTATTACTGTCTGTATCTTGCCACGAGATGAAATCGGCGCCCCATGCTTCGTGAATGTGCCCGAAACAGTGGATTTTGGGCTTGGAACGGGACACGGCGCTTAGAAGCGACTTGCAGCCGGCTTGTTCATGAGAGAATGTGGTATCCAGAATGCCATGTGGAGGGCCATGGGTCATGACGACATCTACATTGTTTGGGATGGCAAACTCATGATTCATAGGGGTGTATTGATGTGCCCAGCTTCCGTACTCAGGAGTGTATTGACTGGCATAGACACGTAGACGAGCACCGTTGGCAAGGTCGAATGAGTAATCGCCCTCGGTCAGATATCTCACACCATCTTGTTCGGCATCGCTGATGATTTGCCGAGCCTCTGCGCAGTCATCTGGGGAATTCCAGACCATCTTGCGCCAGAATGGCTCATCCAACGCCAAGTCATGATTCCCGGCAATGACAAGTTTGAGGGGAGCACGGGCAGCGCGTAGTACGTCACAGGTTTGACGAAGCTCGCTGGCCGTGCCGCGAGTGCTGAGATCACCGCAGTGTATGAGAACGTCGGCCTCGGCGAGAGGCTCTCGGTAGCCCGTGTGAGTTGCTTTCCTGCCCGTTGGGTCCTGGGCGAGCTCATGACGGATGCTCCCGGACCCATGTTGTTTGGCTAGCGGTCGCACACCATGAGTGTCTGAGAGGATGAGAAGGCGAGTTTTGACTCCTGGTAGTGACATTCTAGCAGACTTGATTGCATGACGAGGATGATGGTGAAGTTGACGTTGAGTAGCGTGAAGGGCGTAAGTAACAGGCGACGGGCCAATGGAGCTTTTATATATCTTGAACCGAGTAGGTGACTCAATACATTTTAATTATTATTATCATGCTCAAAGGCGGAAGAGGCTGCAGCAAGCAGGCAGGTCTTCACTTATACACAAGAAATGGAGTGAGTTCTGTACGGTTGTACGGTTGTACCCAACGCAAGCAGCAGGAGGAATGCCTTCTCAGGCAGCAGTTCCACTCATACTGTATGTGGTACCTGAGCCGCAGCAAAGTCAGCCAGACGCTACGTTATCTACCTTGAAGAATCAACGGTTTCGGAGAAGGATGCCAAATTGGGCGTTATTTGGTTTGGATTAATTCTTTGGTCACTTCACAGAGAGTTCGGTTTTATTTATGAATGAGATGTAGGTGCCTGTTGCGAGTCTAAACTCACCATGACACAGTGCATCAGTACCTACCTAGGTACCTAGGTAAATTACCTACGTACCTAGTATTGGCTTGGGGTGCTTGAGCAGCAGTAAAAGTAAGGTGGGTGGGTACCTTGCACCCACTAAGCTGTGGGGATCTGTAAACAACCCTGATAGCTAGAGTTCGTGCCTTCTCCATCGCTGCTGGTTTAGTTCCAACTTCATCATCACCTCACACCCACACTAACCGGAAGCTTGTCCAATGGTCAACGTAGGAAAAGCATTCACGCACTCTTCCTCCACCAGCTTAGCCAGCATAAGCTATCTATCGGTCACACACCTCAAATTGTCATCTCGGATTTTTCAAAGCAGCTGCGAGTTAAAACAACAGTAATGGCATCGCAAGACACATCCATGGGATCCCCCCCACCCGCCGCTCCTAACGATGACGACGAGCCCAAGTACGGGGGCTATTCGCGCTTTGAGATTGAGCTCGAAGTAAGTCCTCGCTGAACCCAAGGTCACACCTCTCTAACCTAGCTCTGTAGTTTGTCCAATCGCTCGCAAACCCCTACTACCTGAACCACCTCGCGTCCCAGAAACTGCTGACGCAGCCCGCCTTTGTCGCGTACCTGTCTTATTTGCAGTACTGGACACGGCCACCATATCTCAAGTACCTGACATACCCCGGTCCGACCTTGCGTCATCTCGAGCTGCTCCAACAGGAGAGGTTCAGACAGGATGTCATGAGCCCAGATCTGGTGCAAAAACTGGTCGAGGACGGCATGAAGGCCGCTATTCAGTGGCATCGCGAGGCCTGAGTCAGGCTGAGAGTGGTGGGACGAAGTGCTCGGGAGACTTGTCTGTCCTCAATTGCATGTAAGACTTACTGGATATACAATAATCCCTGGTTCAAGACTACATGAGCAATAACCGCGACGATGGCTCTCATGTTAAGTCCTTTGAAAGACAATCACTGAAACTGCACGAGACGCAGGATGCCTATCGATTTTTCGCTTAACTCCAAATTCATTACCAGGCCCGTTCAACGCCAAAGGAAGCTGCAACCACAACCATCACACCCAACACACCGCAGATTGTGTGTATCTCTTCTTCGCTCTTCCTTTTCTAGTTCTCGCGCCACCGGTGCCCGCAGGTCATGCACATGTAAAAACTCGTCATGGGTTCGTCGGCACTTCGAATCTGGACTTGGTAGAAGGCTGCTTCGTCGCCGTTGCAATCCTCGGAATTGCACTGGACGCGAGCCTTTTGAGCGTTGTCCCACGCACCGGGTCCGCCGAAAACGTCTTCCTTCTCTTTGCGCTCATACACTCGGCGGGAAAAGACTGGGTCGGTAATGAGATGTTCAAAGGGACATGTCCTGCACTCGAGGCGGTTCGTGCGCTGGTCAGTCAATGAGACGGTGAGAATGTTTGCGCAATGCGGGCAAACTACGTAGATGAAACCATCAGTCAAAGATTCAGACAGGAAAGGTGTGGCGGGAAATCTACTCACAGAGGAGCATAATGGCGGTGGCTGCGACAGAGAAGCTTTTCTGGAGTAAATTGTTATCGAAAATGGTAATGGGTTTTTCGACGGTGTCTGGTTAATAATCAGTAATTACCCACTCATCGAGGAAAACTCGTCATAGGGAAGTTAGTTAATGGCGGGATTAGCAGATATAATACAAATCGTGGTGGGGTCAGTGAATGCCTGCCACTGTTCCAGGCAGAACGAGCTAATTGGCACACAGTGCATATACTGCTGTTGCTACTGAGGGCTACGGCAATGAAATGTTATCTGGAAACAGCATTTATAGGTGTGTTAGCCTGTGGACGTACCTACAGCAACCCCTGCCACGCCAACCTTTACAGGCACCCGTAATAACTGGGCTTTCTGTTACTACCCCGCTGATCCCGATATGCCGGCCCTGAACATGCCATTGGAGACTGGTGGTGATTCCAACTCGAAACAACCTGACCCCTCCATCCACCCATCTATCCACCACACCTCTAAAACGACTACCTATTCATAAACGACGACAAGTCTATTCTTACCTCGCGATATAAAGAGAGAGCCAAGCGATTACTGAGCGGCCAAAGGCGATTCTTTCACGCCCACGAAAGCGGTCGTCAAATCGCAGCCATGGCCGACGAAGAACACGAAGTACGGCACCCCAACACCAACACCATCCCCACCCCATCCATCCATTCCCCCTTGTTTTGCGTTATTGGAGGTGGTGAAGGAGCACCTAGCAAAACCAACGACTAGAAAAGAAGACTCTCCAAAAACACGGAACTGATACTCGCCCGTGGAGCAACATGGATTGTGTGATGGCTCGGATACCTAGACTTTGGGAAGACAAAGGAGGCTAACAAGAATACCTCTATACGACAGGGCGCCTCGGCCAAGGAGCTTCTCATCGAGGCCTGCCGACGGGACAATACAGATCTGCTCACGGAGCTTCTTGAGGGCAAGGCCGACGCCGAGATCACCAGGTTGCTCAACGAAACAACAACCGTCATGGGCAACCACCTATACCACGAGGCTGCCTCTCGTGGTAACTGTTAGTCTTTCCCCCCTACTCCTCCTCCTCCCAAGCAGAAGCAGCAGCAGCAGCTAGCTATATACAAATATCTCAAGAATTAACACACCGTTTGTACAGACGACATCATTGACCTCCTCCTCGACCAACCCGACTTCGAATGCGATCCTATCAACCGTCTCGAGGGTGATACCCCCCTCCACTCCGCCATCCGCTGGCTCAACTCTGAACCCCCCGCCCAGCGCGAGTTCGGCCACGCCCTTGTCGAGATGATGCTTGAGGCTGGCTCCAACCCCCGCGTCCGCAACAAGGGTGGCCTCACCGCTCTCCAGCTCGTCGACCCTTCCAACACGGCCCTCCGCGACCTTATCCAAAAACAGGACTACGCCAATCAAAACGCCGGCGATTTCGTTAATATCGCCGTCAACGGCAGTAGCGCTAACTCTGCGTATGACAACGCGGCTTCTGGCCAGCAGCAGGACGAGAGCGACGACGACGCCGAATTCAGCGGTAGTGATGACGATGAGCGCGCCGAGTGGGAACGCAGGAGAAAACAAAAAAAAGAGCACGAGATAAGGGGCAAACAGAGGATGGGCCAGGCGGCAGCATGAAACAAAGTGAGTCAAAATTGACCACAATTGCATTTCGAGGCGCCTTCATCGACAAGGCGTTAGGCGGCCATAACCCTGATATGAAAAAGGAACACACCACATTTTAACACGCCAGTGTCGATTACGATGCGATGAGCGTTAGACTTGCACAGCTCTTTCACGCCTAGATAACACAGGCGATATGATCTCTCAGTATACCTTCATTGTTTGACCTCCTTGCTAGGTTCATTTGGGAAGAAAGGGGATCACATGGGAATCCTACTAGGTGATATCGCAATTTATTCTCATAGGTTCTAAAGGAAGATTTCAGCCAGTCCCATAGCATGCACCAAACCCGACAGGCAAATATGCGCTCCCCTTACCACTTTGATCCAATACGTCGTATACAGAGTTTTAGGACTTTCTGGAGTCCAAGTCCACACTATCGTTTCCCCTCTAGCCCATCGAGCCATGGTCGGTTTTATTCCGTCACAGAGCAGCATGTATCGCACTGAGTAGTGTTGCCGCCGTTAATATTGCTCTAAGAGGTCGTAACCCTGCGGCGACGGCACCCGTATCGGCTCTGACGTAGCTGACATTCTCAAGTCGTCTAACAGCTAAGCTTGATAGCCTTCCTGAGCTCGCCAGCTCGTACAGTTCTTTCCCCAACTGGCGGAGAATATTAGTCGACCTGCCTTCTGGGCACATGACGATCTCCCAGCCGCCGCCCTTGGGAATAATGAACGTTGATTGCTGGTCATCAAATGCAAAGCTGTATGCGTCGGGGCACATAGCCTTTACCAACTTGCTGTATTCCGAAGGTTTGCAGATTTTAGGATCATGGTATCTGCCTATGCAGCAATCCCGGTCGCTCCTTGTTGCTGCACAAGCACTGTTGCATGGTGAAAATGCCGGCCGCTGCACAATATCATCGGGGTATGGATAGATGCCATTTCCAGGTCTCGAGGGGGGAAAGGCGAGGTTCGGCCACGGACACCAGCGGCTGACGCTCTTATTTGTCTCTTCAGGTTCTAGGGGAACCGGATACGATGAGTTGGCATAAAATGTTCCCGCGCGAGCTCTGGAATGAAGCCAGCCTGTTGTGGCAATGCAGGCACAATTGGTCAAATTCGGCGGGATATACGTCGTGTTTCTGGCCGGAATGTAGTTGATGCCTATGGGCAAATTGTAGCCATCAACCAGAGAAATATCGTAGAATGTCTGCATATTATTAACGCCACCAGCCAGGTTGAATTCGGCCAACGTCGCGGGAGTTGCGCCCTGTGTCACTTCAAATTAATTTCCGGATAGTAATACATCTGGAGCATTCCTAAACAGGCTCACTTACACTGAATTCATAGTCCAGTCTGGCAAAGCAGTCCCCCGTCTGGCAGGCACAGGACTCTCCATTAACTGTACAGTTTGTTCGGCCCCAGACTCGACCTTGCCAGTCTGATGACACCCACATCCTCTTGCTTTCGCCGGGCTCGAGTTCAAACCCCCCTGTTCCAGGGCCTGCTCCGGCCTGGGTGGCAATGCCTGGCCATATTGTTGATTCGCATCTGTTGGTCACTACTAGTGGGACTTTGCCCTCTGAATCTTGGGGAGGCCCTCGTCTCGCTGGTGGGCTCTGCCGAGGCACGGATTGGGGAAAGAAGGTGGCCTGCCAGTTATGTTGAACAGCTGGAATTTTGGATGAGTGAGCACAATGAAGACATGACCCAACGACCAAGAACAGGACCCATATTCGGTTCATGGAAGGCGGGCGGTGAGTAGGGTATTGAGCCATTGTGCACCCTGGCTTTCACAGAGAGAGAGGGACAGACCGAAGCGATCCGTAATAGGCTTGTGCAACACCCGTGTAACCTGCTAGTCGATTTATTTGGACGAGTTTCGGTTCTATGCAGGCATAGCTGTTGGATCTCATTTATCGGTACAGAGAGAATCGAGGACTTGTAGAAGGTTGACGCCGGTGCCGTAAGAGATATATCCTCAACACCTGTCTCAGAGCTGGAATGGGTGGGCACAACGAGAAGGTTGCCCAACTGCACAAATGGATCGAAGCTGACAACAAGTGTTTGATGAATGATAGTTGTGCCGGTAGTGGTAGGAATATTCAAAAATGAAAAGATAGAAAGTTGAGGTAGAATTGCCAGATTCAGTTATGCAATTGAAGTTGAAGGAACGAGTAAATAGAAGATGATGGCCCGACCAGCAGGAGATTGCGGAATGTACAAAGAAAAGGGCAGTGTAACAGAAACGAGGAAGCCCTTTGGTGATGTAAAGATTCCGTTGGGACTAGTATCTGCTGGCTCCTCCAGTGGTTCTTCGGGCGGCAGGAGACGCAAGAGCGAGTCGTTGATCAGCTAGCCGTGATGCTTCCACCTGCACTCGGTGTCTCGCGAATGAGCACCTACACCTGCACCTGCACCCATTGAGATGTTGAGAAGTTGAGCACGACTTACCTATTCCATAGAACTCTGCACATTTAAAGCATTATAGGTTTAGCACAGCTAAAATATAAAAGGTTCCTGCCTAGGAGGTAGATATCTTAAACAGGCACCTACCACCTGAAGCATTCGAGGTGCAGTACGTTCAATCATATGATGCACAACTCCAGCCATACGTATGCAAACTTTATCACGGTTCTAACCAGTTTTAATTGTCTATCGACAACGACGTTGCCACTAATCATGTTCTTTCGTGCGTCAACCGCCCTGCTTGATGGGGCGGGAATAGAGGCGTAAATCATATCATGCTCTCTCATCTCGGTCTCTTCCACATCCTCTCATGCCCCCACAGATAAAGATCCAACCCATCATTATATCATAACTCCCTCAGTTTTGTCTTGGAGAAATCCTGGTCCAGTCCTCGCTACCTTGACCCGTTCAAATTCAATGATTACCTAGCTTTCCTTGCTAGGTACGGCCATCCTGCCCTCAGCTTCTATTGCATTCTGAGCGGTTGTATTGCGTTTGCTTTCGGTGTGGAGAGACACCATCACTCGTATTGAAGCTCCAGGTTGCAGAATTGGTCCTGAACGAGCTCATTGTATCCTCATCGCGCACTTTACCTGAAGCGTGCACGGCATCGTCCCATAACCTCGCCTTGGCATACTAGTTCTGCGCTGAATTCTGAGCCATCAAGAGTCAGGTAAATATCAAAGTAAACTCTGTAGAATGTGCCCTGAGGGGTGTCCATCCGCTCAAAGTCTTTCTCCAGATTCTTGCGAGACAAGTCTGATGTGAGTGTGACAACTTCCTTGATTCCTAATCAGATGTATTAGCCATAGTTTCTCTCCCCTGTTATCATGCGGAATAGGGGTACGGGGTGACTTACGAGGATCTTTGGTATATTCGGGACAAACATCGTCGTCGCATGCGTAGAGAATATCCTCGTACATGAGAGTGGCTCCGGGAGCAACCTGGCGGAAAAATGACACCTTATAGGGCTCACCATTCTTGACCTTCTGGCCCTTCTGAACAAAAATCTGCCGTGTGAATTTGCATCGATCTTTTCCATCCAGGGAAGGCACACGATATGCCTCCGGGTGATAACCTTCCTTAAATGGCTGCAAAGTGGCCATAAGATAGTGCCGACGCGCAATACGATGGGTGACGACTCTTTCAGTGATACCGGCGGTGACGGCGCCTTTCACAATGGCAGCCACCGAGTCCATGGGGCGCACAACCTTGGACTGGAACTGTGGCGGGACGTGAAGTTTGATTTGCTGGAAGAGATATTCGGAAGCGCCAAATCCACCGACAACTAGAATGTTTTGTAACGTTCTGTTTTGGGCCTGAATGGCAATAATTTGGTTCCGCACCAACTCCAGAATTCGGTTTACCACGGGCTCGAAACATTGCAGGATTTCTTCATTGGTAAAGGTCATGTAGCCTTCTTCAATACCCGCTTCTGGGAACTCTGCCTCGATACCAACATCAACTGCCCACTTCTGACCGTTGTTTCGGAAGTCGGCCTTGATTCTGTTCTCAAAATCCATGATACACTTGGCATAGACGCGACCAGCAGTTTTGGAGCCGTCAGGAAGCTTCATTTTACGAATCTTGGTCCGTAAGATGTTGCTGAAATTGCGGTTCAGAGCTGTAGAACCACACGAGTCACCCGAACCTGCCGTGCACTCTGCCACAGTGAAGGGATTCTCCTCTTCAACTTCATATGCAATTAGATCGACGGTACCGCCGCCGCAGTCGACAATCAAGACAGCATCGTGTACCTTTAGGTTGAGCAGGCCCGTCTTAGAACAAAACAGAGCGGCGGCCTCGGGTTCGGAGACCAGTGTCAGCCGGTTATCGTTTTCGTCTCGAAGGAAGCCGGCTTGAATAGCCGCTGCTCGAGTAGCAGCCTTGCCCGCGTCGTTCCAAATTGCCGGCACAGTCAGGTAGTATCGAATATTACGCTCTTCTCGGTTGAAAACATCGCCCAAAGTTTTCTGCAGAGAGGATCGCATAGCCTGGCGAAGTTTGAAGAGATAATCTGCTGCAACATCGATCTCTGACTTTCCAGGGGGCAGAGGGGGCAAGTTGATGGGATCAATGTATGTGTTACCACTAAGCATCAGCTGCAGCTTGAACCACTCAACCTTTTGCACACCAGGCTTCGGGTAGCCAGTGGGAGCCAGGGCATCAGCAATATCGGGACCCCAGCCCACTACTTTTTGGTATTGATCGTAGTAGAGGACAGTAGGAATCTGTTGTGTCATCTCGTCAACAATCGAGACTCGACAGTGTGCTTTCTCGCACAGGAAAACGGTCCCCACTAACCTTTTGCTTTGTATACGAGCCCGCGCCTGGCCATTCCGTGATAATGTCTTCCTTAGCCTCGCCGCTAGTTGCGAAAGCGAAAGCCACGCCAGAAAATGTTGTTCCCTATGGTTCATGGTTAGCACCTAAAATGGCTGCAGTCATGGGAGTAGGAGCGATGCCCAGAGAGCAGGTTGTGGTTACGAACAAAATCGATGCCAACAATGAGCTGAGCTTTGCTCTTGCTGGCGCCTTCGACCTCGGCTGCGGGGTTGCCTTGCTGAAATTGCTGAGCAATGGGACCAGGAGGAGGTGGGCCGCCAGCAGGAGGGTATCCTGTTTGTCCACCAAAGCCAGGAGGACCACCGGGAGGACCTCCAGGCGGGCCCATATGCTGCGGCGGTCCTTGGCCCATGGGAGCCATGTTGGGCGGATATCCAACGGGAGCACCAGTGTTGATCGGTGGAGGGCCTCCCGCCATCTGGCTTGGCGGGGTACGGTTAGGACCTTGATTCGTGAGGGGGCTGCTTTGACGCAGCGGCGCGCCTTGAGGGTTTTGAGGATAGTTGGCCGAATAGCTAGGCGGGCGGTTGCCCGTACCCGGGTGATTCATTGGAAGACTGGTCGTCGACGATGAGGCGCCGAGGGGAGTCGTCTGCCGCAGATGTGGAAGCTGGTGCTGAGGTATTTGACTGGGAGGAGGGGTATGGCTGGGGGTTGCACCCTCGGGACTCTGGATGCTGGCAGTTGATTTGCGTTTTCCGAACCCGAAGCTCTTGAAACGGGAGTTCATAGAACTCATATCATATGGAAGAAGAGAGATCAGGGGGAGAGGCGGGAAAGAAAAGAAGAAGAGGGCCTGGAGGCGTCAGGCGCAGGGCAGAAGGGACGGTTTTGGGCTAGGTCAGATCGCTGACGGGTGGGCGGGCAGGTGGTGCGGACAGTTTGAGGCAGTTCAGGCAAGGTAGGCCTTGGCTGGGCTGGGCTGGGATGGGCTGGAGGTGGTGGTGGTAAATGGTGGTGGTAAAACGGTGGTAAGTGGTGGTGGTAATAATAGTGGTCTTTAGTAGAGAGATAAGACTAGGCTGTACGAAGTAGTAGGACGAGTTTCAGAGGCGCGCGGAGGCCGCAACGCAGGACGGGACTGGGCGAATCCGACTCGAGGTCAAATGTGAATGTGCAGCAACACGAGGAACAAGGTGTAGTACGTAAAGCTCCGTGTAGGGCCAGGTATAGATCGATAGGCCACTCGAAAGATGACTAGTAGGACGGGAGAGGAGGAGAAAGAAACACGAGTTACAGAGACTTGAGATTTACGATGTTTTGCGGCAGACCTGGGCGGACCTGGGCTGGGCTGGGCTAGCCTAGCTCGTCAACCGGGCCAATACATTATCCATACCTACAAAGTAGTGGCACTGGGCCTTTGTGGAAGTTTGTAGAGGTTTTTAAATAGCAAGTAATAGTAATTGCTATCTAGTGAGCAGCGCTGGGCTGAGCCGAGAACATCCCAAAGGAAATACGTGCCATGTTTACAGGTAGAACTACGAAGTCAGGACAGCTTACTGGAAGCGCCTGTGATTTCGCCTTGGTGGCTGTGAAGGACTGGATGCGCGCTACTAGCAGGGGCCGCAGCTGACAGGACTAACTCAAAGCCCTAGTACTTTGGAATTGATAGTCTGTACGCCGACAGCTCCCATTTGCTCCTATGGGAAACGACTTTTCGTGATGCACATCCATGCCTCCGCAGGTACACGAAACGTTTCTTCAAGTATATTACGGTACAGTACAGCACCCGTCCTACCAGTACATTGAGTTGAGGCTGAAAATGGGGTTTCCGGGGCCCCAGTTGGGCGTTGGGAGTGCTAACGTATAGGTGTAGCTAAATGGAAGGGGGTCCATGTCCGTTGTATGTCCTAGCCTGCATCCGTGAGCTACCTCGTCTTTCACTCTGGTGTGGGCGTCTTTAATGCATGTACAAATAACCCCACGTGTATCAAGTATGATCGCCTTTGTAACCAATCGTACCTCTATTTGCTTTCCTCTTTGTACTTCCTGCTCGGGAGTTGTGCCAACAACAAGCAAGTTCTCCTCACAATATCACTGACCGGCTAGTAACTTCAGTAGCCTACCGGGTCTAATGAAAATATACGCAGTATCGAAGACTTTGGATGAGGAGTAAAAGAATGCAAAAGTCCTAGGTATCATCTTGACACAAGCGGCTAGTTGCTCCGTCGATATGTACCAAAAGATGTAGGACCAACCCAGTCTCGGTTGCTATGCCTGGTCGAGGAACCAGGGTGCTGGCAGCGATGGCGGCGGGGTTGACGAGTAGCTGAGAGCAATATTTTGTCAATAGAACGACCCTGGCTTTCGTTGCAACGCACACGCTGTGCTTGTAAAGTAACAAATGAGGCTAGTTGCTTTTATAAATGGCAGCAGACCAATCGATGACAGAGACTAGAGAGTCTTTTTTCCAGCTCACTTTTAAGAATCTGGGCATCTGCTGCTGGTTTTGCGGTCAGGATAAACTGCATTCGCAGGACCTTCTTTGCATCTCGTATTGTAGGACTTTCTGTGAAAGGCGCTTGGCCCCAGGCGGGGTCGGCTGTTCCTCAGAAGGAGGGGCGACCGCCACGGGGCAAGGTGATGTCGACAAATGAGGGCCTGGCGTTGTGGTCTCACTTGCACGAGGTTGGATGCCAGGTGCGGGTCGCAGACAAGGCGTTTTTAGCCAAACACATGTGGAATGCGTGCCTCGACCACCACACCCAACTGTGAGTGACAGTTTAGGTAAGAACTATTACGCTGCGTTTGCTATCATATATAAAGATAATTAATTGCGCAACATTCAACCAGCGACCATAGATTAGCTGGGAGATCGTCAGACTGAAGTAAAACTTCAATCCTACGGATGCCTATCTGAAGGTCGTGTGTTCGAGTCACACTGGTCGCATTCATTTTTGCTCTCCTTGTCTCTGAATACTTCAACATGACTAAAATTTGTGGTTTGGTAATAAGTTCTTGACTCCTCTGCTTTTGGCCATTGAAAAAGCTTTGTTTTCAATATCTGGCTTAAGCCTCATCTTTGAATGTCTTGTTCTGTGATTTTGTAGATGGGGTTGTGAGAATATAGGTGAGAAATTGTATTTTAATGAATCTGATATACCGAGCTGGTTACGGTCTTTCTTATTTTGCAAGTTAAAATAGGCTGCCCATTGATAAGATTCTGCTGTTGTGTCAAAATCTTTGATGCAAACATGGTTCAAACGCCACCCATACAACTTGGAGGTAATTCAACCGTGCATAAAGCGTGTGTACTTTTGTATTCAGTGATCAGACACACCTCACTGTGAAAAACCGTCCTTCATATTTCATAATGTATAAACATCATGTTTTTGTTTAACTTTTCTTGTCCTTAATCTTTCTTTCAGTCACATATCTGTAGGGTAACATTGAGCTCAGCTTGGTGTCTCAGCGGTCGAGCCTGGAATGCTTGATGCAAAATTTTGCCGAGGCTTGTATAAGCGAGATATAATTACATTAGTACCAACTGAGGTTGGGAGTGGGTAAAAGCCCACAGTAGCAAGAGCGGCTTGAGCGGGTACTCACAACTACCAAAGACCTGCATGTTATCTACTAGTGCCGGTAGGTAGGTAGGTATCTAGGTAGGTAGTAGTAGATCGCAACTGCCCACCTACAAGGCAGAGATTTACGAAAGGCTCCGCTATCTTACTTCGGGGAGATTGTGGGAAGGAATCAGAATGTGGAGTTTCTTCATTTGAAGAATATTCACGTAAAACTCTCGCAATCACTCACGTTGAATCCTCGTCGTGGGTGGGCAATTTCATTGGTCCCAAATTTGATGTTCAAGTTACTGGAGCTCCTATGTAGGTGCCGCTGCTGAGTGTTCCTTCTTCTTTCTAAAAAACTACACGTCTATATCAACTTTCCGACCATATGAAAGTTTGGCCAAAGTCTAGGCACTTTGAGAGTAACCGTTTGCTGTAAATTTTGCATTTCAGAAACAAACATCCTCAGAGCTTAGTAAGCTAGATATTTGGGTCTGATGTAATGAAGGCGGGCAATCTGAGGATGCCTCGTTCTTGCCGCCTTCGATATGGCGAGGTGGGGATAATGATAACTGGTCGCTCCTGACGTTATAAATTGAAACGGAGGAAGAAAGAAAAAAAAAATTGGAAGGCAGCACGTCCTCTTCTTCACCCTCAAAATTTGATAACGGGAACTTTTAATTATACGGATTGGGTACTCGAATGCCTTGAGATGGACTTTTATCAGACAAACCTGGCAGCGCTTGCCATCCTAAACGTGGGCATTCACTACCAGCAACACCATACTAGAAGTCGCCAAAGCTACTTGACAGCTGAACTCAAGGACGCTGGAAAAAAGCATGCTGCCCGAGAGTTCCAGCATTGTTTCCTGGTAGTCTATGTACTAGCAGTTGCAGCTGATTGGCTTCAGGCAAGTCACAGTTTACCTGTGTCAATGCTATCCTAACCAGAAAGTGGTATATAGGGGCCCTATACGTATGTCGTTTACAGATATGAGAAAGGGCTACCAGAGGAAGGCGTCGCGTTTCTATACGCCTCTGGTTTTATCTCTGGTGCCATAAGTGCATGCTTTGCTGGACAACTGGCAGACAAATATGGCAGACGAACGGCTTGCATCACTTACTGTATTTGTTACAGTCTGACATGTATTTCCATGTTTTTCAACAATTTGCCAATTCTTTACGCCGGTCGGGTATGTGGAGGGATTGCGACAACACTCCTGTTCAGTGTATTTGAAGCGTGGATGATTACCGAGTATCACGCGTTGCAACTTGAAGTATCCAACTTACGCTTGGGGGCCATCTTTGGTAGCATGACAAAATTGAGCAGCATTGCTGCTATTTGTGCTGGGGTTATAGGTGATGGTATTATCTGGTATTCGGGCTCCGCGACATGGCCATTTCTCGCAAGCCTCCTTTGCTGTGTGAGTGCTGGACTGTGTATGCTGATAATGTGGCGGGAGAACTATGGTGGCAATTCATCGAGAGAGAATTCCCTTACCAAGGACGCGTCCAGAATGCTGAAGGAACTGTGCAGGCCTAAGATCATGGCGCTCGGATTCACATCATGCTGCTTCGAAGGGGCGATGTACCTGTTCGTGTTTTTCTGGCCAGAGACTTTGAAGAGCGCCCGAGCAGGTTCAAGATCCGCAGGCGAAGTCCCTCTTGGTATCATTTTCTCTAGTTTTATGTGTGCCATGATGACTGGCTCTGCCTTGTTCTCCTCCCGCGGCAATCTATGGCCTGGTATAAGCGCAACAGGTGTATTGATGCTAGTTATTATCATGGCAAGTGGAGGTCTCTCTGGAGCAGCCATGCTTGAGCATGAATATTCTTTGTTCTGGGCTCTTTGTCTTGTCGAATGCTGTGTTGGAGCCTACTTCCCAAGTATGGCTATCCTCAAAGCCGATGCAGTTGAGAATGCGGTGCGAGGCAGCATTTACAGCCTCCTCAGGATGCCTTTGAACATTTTCGTGGTAATCGTTCACAGTCTCGATCGAGAAGGTAGGTGAAATTTCTATTTCCTAATGTCTTCGAAATCCGGCCATGTCTGACGCAATGTGGACTACTAATAGGAAATGAACATAGAAACAATGTGTTTCTGGTTTGTGCTGGGCTCCTGCTCCTGGCATTTCTGTTACTGAAATTCAACTGGCCGATGTAAATGAAAGCAGGTTTATATGAAGGGTTATTGACATGGTTCCAGGTGTGTTACAATTTATGTATAGACCATGGTGAAAAAAAAATACAATCTAATTACAATCAGTTATTGGGGCTGGGGGATTCGGACCTTTTCATGCGGTTGCAATCTGTAGATGACGCCACTTTTGTCGGGCCGAGGGAGCATGGGTTGAGAAGCATATGTACGTAGTAGGGCCGACAATTTTTAATTTTTTTGGTTCTCTTCTTGTTAGCCGCAAGGTGTAATGATAAAAGGTAACATGGAAGCATTCAAATGGTAAGTGTTGATAATGTTAAAGCTGGGAGCCCGGCTATCAAGGTCGGTGGAGAATGGTGGCTTGAGGACTAGGAACACAGTAAGATCGGGACGGGAAGAGCTTTTCGTCAGTTTTCTTTTTGGGCATTTCGTACAATGCAGTTTTAGTAGCTCACCTTCAACTGGTAGTTGAACCCGGGCGACTGAAACTTGGGCTCCATATTCTTTAGTTAGTAATTGCACTGTAACAGATGCGTTGGCATCGAGATTGCTTTATCAGCATCAGTCAAAACGAGCTCATGCGCAAACTCGAGGGCCGAGTGGATGTAGCTTGGGATGTCCTGGTAGATTCAATTACCTGCACGTAAGTTACGGCCTTGTAATACCCCGACACAAGTACGGAGAAGCTACAGACACCTGTAAGCCTTCACAGGTACCTATTGTTACCTAGGTAGGTAGGTACCAGGTATGCTGTCTTGCTGAACGATTTCCGAAGCTGCACCCCAAAGCCTAAAACGCTAATAGAAGACTGTTAATTAACCATTACGAAATATCTCGCGGGGAAACAGCTAACAGCCAACAGCCAGCAACGACCCCCAAACCTCTATCTCCAGCTTCGTGCCTTCCATCCTTCTACTTCGTGTTCGTAAAAACAACCCTGCACTGCCATCAGCCTAATACTGAGAACCCAACCAGGGCCAAACCCCATTGCAGCAACTGGCTCTGCATCAGTTCTCTTGAGGCAATTACAACATATCTACCCATTCCTACACACAGGTTACAACCCTACGATTCCAGGCCACGAATTTGGGTTCATCGCCCACTCTCAGAACAAGCCTTTTCCCGCTCTGTTTTACGAAGTTACGCATCCTAGCGTGCCGGTTTTCGAGGAGCCCGCAAGCAGGATCAGTGACTGGGCCCGCCTCGTGCGTCTCGATTCTCCGGGAATCAAACAAGGGCTTGCAGGTAAGCTCCGGTGCTGTTGGATGTAAGATCGAGCAGGACCACCATCGAATGGACAAAAATCGCGCTCTACCTACCTACATACATACTGTACAAGTAGCGCAGTAGTACAGTATACGGCCCCTCTTGCTCTCTCGGTGGACTTTCCTTGAACACCATCTTGGTCTGGAGTCAGCCCTCCACTGCAAGGTGTATTGGCTAGCCTCCTTGCTCGATCGTCCCCCGCCAGGCCTGGGTCAACGTCAGCAGCGCCCACCCAGCGCCGCAATACCGTCACCACGTCGTCCCACGCTGGTAGAGTCCAAGGGCTTGGCGCCTCATGGCGTAGCGGCCTTTGGAATGCGGACACAGATGGGGAACAGAAGGGTCGCTCGCGAAGAACACTCGGCTCCAAATGGCCAGTGCTGGCGTTCATAGCGTTGCTCGCTGTGAGTGAATTTCTTCTCCTTTGCCCTTGGGCATGGACATGGACATGGATGAATAGTCCTCCCGCCCTGCCACGATCTTTCACAGCTCTGCACGCAAAGCTGCATAATAATGGCTGTTGCTGTTACTTGCAGTGGTTCAAGTTCAAGACACTGTACTGAGTGGGCCCCGCCTATTTCCGCGCATCCCGTTTTTCGTTAGCACCTCTGGCAACCTCTGCCAAAAACCTGGTGGTGTGTAGCGCTAAGCAGCTCTCGGCGACTCTCCCCCGCGTCGGCACCCCCCCAAAATACAGACTTCTATCCCTGCTCTAGGAGCTGTGCCATGGCCTTGATTCGCTAACTTTGAATACTGTCAAATCCCAGCTCGCGCATTTCATGCTCCATGACGCCAAGCTGCACCTCCTCCAGCTCCAGTCGTCCCGGCTCTTCTTTGCCTCCTCTTCCTCCTATCATACCTTTTTCTTCAGACCTTTATTTCACTCAAACTCTGATATTTCTGTGCCGGCGCCCGTCTGTTTGAACCCTGCACCGTTTCCCACCCTCCTGCCGACATCGCTGGCCCTCACCATGGCGCTGGCCGAGCACACGACCCGCGTTACCTCCCAATTCGAATTCTCCGATGCGGAAGTCAATCGCAATGTCCAGGAATTCCTTAAGCAGATGAGTAAGTCGAAATATCCCCAAGCGTTGGAGCCAGTGGTCCTTCAGGAGCTAAACAGTCTACAGGCGACGGACTGGAAAATGATGGTACCAGCATCAGCCAAATCCCTACCTACGTCACTGCCGTGCCCGATGGTTCAGAGAAGGTGAGTTTTCGCAAGCTGATCACGGGTTGACAAACTTGCGTATGTGTGTGCGTGCTGAAACTCGATTAATCTGCAGGGCCTGTACTTGGCTGTAGACCTTGGCGGAACCAACTTCCGAGTCTGTTCCATTACGCTGAATGGCGATACAACCTTCAACTTGACCTATAATAAGGTCGCTATACCAAAGGAGCTTATGGTAGCCGAGACTGCACGGGAGCTCTTTGCATTTCTCGCAAAGCAGATTGAGCTTTTCCTGAGAGAACATCATGCAGACCGATTTGAGAGTCATGTCCATCGCCGCAACACATCTAGCACCCCTCAAGGTTATAGAGACGAAAACATCTTCCGACTCGGATTCACCTTTAGTTTCCCAGTGCAGCAGCTAGGAATTAACAAGGGAAATCTCATTAGATGGACCAAGGGCTTCGACATCCCTGACGCGATTGGAAAGGATGTTTGTGCCTTACTGCAAATCGAGATCGACCGGCTTCGTCTCCCAGTTAAAGTGGCGGCGCTCGTCAACGATACTGTGGGAACGCTCATGGCACGATCATATACATCGAGTGGCAAGCATCGATCCATCCTGGGCGCTATCTTTGGTACTGGGACCAACGGAGCTTACATCGAAAAAGCCAAGAACATCAAGAAGCCGATTAAAGGCGAGTACAACACATCAACAGGTGAAATGGTTGTCAATACCGAGTGGGGATCTTTTGATAATCAGCTTAATGTCCTTCCAACGACATCTTGGGATACGGCTTTGGACAAGCTAACTGTTAATACGGGTATCCAAATGTTTGAAAAGAGAGTGTCTGGCATGTTTTTGGGAGAAATTGTACGCTTGGCTATTGTTGACATGATGAAGGAGGATGATTCGACTCTTTTCCAGGATGTGGACTCGAGCTTCAATGACTGGAGCACGACGACCAGCATCAGCCCGCAGTCGGGGCTTCTGAAACCATGGGGTCTCGACAGCGCCATCCTGTCTGTAGCAGCGGCGGACAACACACCGGAATTATCCACCGTCCGACAGGAGCTCGAGAACCTTCTCCATGTGTATACCCCATCATTGGAAGATGCACAGGCTTTCAAGTCAGTTGCCAATGCTGTCGTTCGCCGTGCAGCCAGGCTGTCCGCGGTGGCCATTGGTGCCATTGTCATACAGTCGGGAAAACTAAATGATCCCAAAGAGGAGGTGATTGATATTGGTGTTGATGGCAGCTTGGTTGAACATTACCCCTTCTTTAGAGATATGATTTATGAGGCCTTGCGTGCTGTTGACGGTATCGGTCACGAAGGTGCCGCCAAGATCCGTATTGGAATTGCCAAAGACGGCAGTGGTGTTGGAGCAGCCTTAATTGCGCTCGTGGCAGCGAAAATGGAGAAGCCAGGAGACTTCCTGGTAGATTTACGACGGGACATTAGGCGGGGACTGGAGGCTATTGACACACCTGGTACGTTTTTCATTGATTTTTATATTAATGGCACCTGTGTGCCCCATATACACAGGTGCGCGCGCGAAGACTTTGCTGACTTTGTTTCTCAGTGGACGAATCTCCCATCTCCTCAACTGCGTTGTTGGCCGGTAGTGTCATTGGCATCGCGGCTATCGCAGCCTTCTGGTGGAGCAGGCATCGATAGGGCATGAAATTATTTGGTTGGTTCTTTTTTAAGTTCCATGGGAGGCGTCATATGTACTTCAAAATCTGTATTGATCAGCAGCACTCGGTTATCGGCAAGCCTTATTTACTCTGTCACCACGAGGATTGGATTTGAGCTCTCTGTCTTGTCTCTTTTTGATTATTAGTTTTGTTCTAGCTACCCTCCCTGGGAGGTCATGGAATTATGTCTAGATCTACCTACTGAGATTGGATACACACTGAAAATATGAACCGCACATGGTGTAACGCCCGGCTCTGCATCATTAATCGTTCCCATTACATCACTTTATATCATATCCTCCCCTGTCTCTTTTGTTCCTTTGACGTGGATTCCTGAATTAATTTTTCATCCGCTGAAAGCAGCTGCAGGATATGACCTGTCTTTCTTTTTTCTAGCAGTGGAGCTGCTTCTGGAGCTGGCGCTGGACCCAGGTTCACTGGCAATTTTTCGAGGAGGTGCTAGAAGACTGGGCAACATCATCTCCGCAGGCAGATCGTTCCACTCAGTTTCAGCCCTTTGATTCTGATATGATTGTCCCGATCCAGCTCTGGGAGGCGGCCTACTAACGTTGCTGCTGCTGCTCTTGGGCATTTCGGATAACGATGGAAGATTCATTACGGCCGCCGTTGTGCTGTTGATCGTGGGGCGAGGGGGCTGTGGGACTGAAGAAGGCAGAGAGCCTCGTACCGTGGCCCCGACGCGGCGCTGGACAAGCCATGCAGAGTCAGGACGCAGCTTAAGATAGTATCCTTTGATGGGTGGTTCCTGGCGTCTGAAGCCACGTGCCTCATACCAATGGAGGCCCTCGTCATTTTCGGTCCAAACATGAGCTGTCACTGTCCTGACGTCGAGACCTGGATTCGACACTGCGGAGGCAATGACGTCCTCGAGGGCAGCTTTGATCAGACCCATGGAGCGATATGGAGAAAGTAGACAGAGGGATTGGATGTAAAGATTTTGCGGAATCTGCTGATCGGCAGACCGGGTGTCGACATCTGGCTCGACACGACAGACGATGCCACCAACGATCTTGGGTTCCTCGCCATTGTAGGTCCAGGTAATGACACGAGAGAAGCGACCCGACGCAGCTGGATCGATGGCGCGCTGATAAAAGGAGTCGGGATAGCTCACGGAGAGCAGCAGGGCATTGATGCGTCGGAATGCGTTTACATCATCACTGGTGATGGTGCGGATGGCAGCCTCGTGCGGCAGAGTCGGGGATGGCGACAGGGGCGATGGCGGGCCGGACGATACAGGAGAGGCTCGAGGTGGTGCCGATAATGGTCCGGCAGCAGCGGCGCCGACGGGGGGAAGGACGGGACGGCCGGCGTTATTCCTGCTGGTGCTGTTGGGAGGCGGAGCGTACTTCGGAGCCTGAGATTGGAAAAAGGAGCGGATGGAGGGTTGGGCGGGATTGGCGGTGACAGTCGGGAGCGACATGGTGAAAATTGAAGACTGAAAGTGGAAAGTGGAAAGTGGAAAGTGGAAAGTTGAAAGGTGAAAGGTGAAAGGTGAAAGGTGAAAGGTGAAAGGTGAAAGGTGAAAGGTGAAAGGTGAAAGGTGAAGAGTGAAGAGTGAAGACGCGGACAGCCGGTGACCGGAGTCCAGGGTTCTTGACACACAAGAGGGTGAGAGAAGGCGAAAAAAGGACGACGAGGCGAGAAAGGAGAAGATAGAGACGCAAGATAAACGGCCGATAGGCAATTGGGAGGGGGACGGGTCTCGTTGTCTCCTATTATTATATGGCCCCTCGTACTAATGTCGATGTGTCGCGTCTGGTTTGAAGGTGTTCATCGGTGCAGTACAGGAAGCTACTGTAGGTACTGGGTTATTAGGTACTATAAAGGCACTGTATGTACAGCATGCCACCTAATTTTAACTGCTTCTAGAGTTTGCGAATTGCGGCAGATGTCTCGGCTGGCGGGGCGTCCAGTTTGCAGCTTCAGTACCAAGAGTCCAAGATGCAGCATGTGAAGACCAGAGCTGCAGCCAATCTAGAAGCGGTGTTGGGGCAACACAGCATTCACGGAGCAGAAGACAAAAAAAAACGGTTGTTTGCTGATGGCTGTGACCCACGGGGATCGGGTGAGTGAAGAGTGGGTTGGGTATTGGTTTGGAGGAGGAGGAGGAGGTAGGTCATAACTGTTACAGAGTGCATACCGACTGCAGGTGCAGGTTACAGGTAAAGCACAAAGTATTTGCTAAGTAGTCATCATGATGCACTGGCATTGATTCAGAGCCTCAAGGCGGCTGTCTAATGTGCTGCTGTACGTTGCCTGCTCGTGCTACGCGTCCCTGACGAAGGAGCATGCCAGCACGTCCAGGCGTGATAGCTCATCAGTGGTCTGGCAGTGGTTTGGCAGTGAACTAGATACTAAATTAGCAGTGAACTGGCAGTGGCCTAGCCATTCAGCTCGACACTTGATTGGTGGTGGGGGACCCATTCAGAGGGTAAAATGGAACATCATATGCCCCATTTCCATCAATTTCAGGGGGTTTTGCTGCTCCTATAACCTAGTACCTTATTAGTACCTAGGTAATAGTCATGGAGCAGAAACCAGCATCAATTGCGGGTGGTATTACGCAGTGCCGTTGTTCAACCGGACGACCAGACATTAGACGCTAGGAGTGAAAAAGATCCAGTGGGCATTGACAGCGCTCTCAGAGAATGTCCAAAGCAGGAGGGAGATCAGTGGGCAGCGCCCCGGGGATACTGGCCGTGTAATTTTTCCCCATCCCCTGAAAAACACCGAGCTTTGTTATGGAAAGCCCCGAGAGCGCCTTGACTTTTAGTACCTACCTACCATTAGGAGGTACCTACCTGTGCTACCATTGTTAGATTGCTGCTGACAATTGCTTCTTCTTTGCTATTTGCTCTTACACACTGGCTCCTTTTTCTTTCTTTTCGCCCTTGGCAAAAACCTGAGTGCACCTACTTTTCTCCCAGTCTATTGCGTTTGCCTGCTGCAACAGAGAGCTTTTCCTTCTTCGTCTTCTTTTTTTGAGCAGTTGTAAAGACGACAAAAAGACAGAAAAGGAGGCGCCAAAGGGAGCAGACGGGAGAGAGAAGCAGTTTCAAGCGGGCGGCTTTGCCACATTCATCCATACTGTACCCGTACCGCTGCTTTTTTGCTCCCCTACCCATTGCCGTTCCAGCAGCGGAACATGGTGCGCCATTGGTGAGGTGACGAAAGGCTCCGGTGCACCTTTACCTTTTCAACCACCTCCATTCCAAGGCTTGTCTGAATTCCCACCCGGCCGATATTCCGGGGTTCACCATTTTCACCGGGAAGCTGGTCGGTATTTCCTACACGACGCAGTTACACAGAGCCACGAGAGCCTCGCCCATCTTCTCCCACATCTCCATTGGGGGTCCTGGCTGTGGTCATCATGAATTCCAACACTGGCCGGGCGGGTGTTATCCGCGCTCGGGACGATGCCGGCAGCATGGACAAGCTGGTATGTTGCCTTACCCTGCGTCTTTTCCTTGCGCTTGTTTTTGGGCTTCCTCTCTCTCTAGGCGACGAGCAAATTGGGCGTTGAGCTTGTCTAGTGACCTAGACGAGAGAAAAAGATGTTGCATCATGCGCCCACCTCCGATGGGGACGTCCCATCCCGCAAAACAAACCACTGACAGCTTCTGCTTGCGTTGCCTTTAGGCTCACTCGGTCCTCGATGACGTGCTGTACAATCTTCTTTCCGATCTGTTGATGAAAATACATCGCGATGAGAAGAACGCAAGGGCAACTACCGCCGCAATCCGAGTAGAGAAGCTGGCTTCCGACGCCTCAGACAGCTCTACGCCTGATTCCAGGCCCGACGTGCGAGTTGAGACCGATGCCGCCATCTACGAGGATGGCAAAGTGCTCCTCAAGGGCAATCCTCTACAAACAACAAAGGACGTCATATGCCCCAAATGTCATCTACCCCGATTATTATACCCAACCGATGGCAAGGGATCAAGAAAACCCGACCCGACCATCGTGTACTGTAAGAAACATCCATACATAGAGAAGCAGGGCTGCGACATCTACGGCCAAAGTTGGGTCGGGCCAGGCCCTGGAAGAGGCAAGAAGAAGAAGGACATGGACAAGGCAGACGGAGCTGCCGAACAAAGACCGCCGAACGTGCTTTCATTTCCATCTGCTACTTGCAGTAAATGCAAAAGATGCATTCTGGTCACCCGATTGAATAATCACATGGGATCTTGCATTGGTAACAGTGGCCGGAACGCAAGCCGTGCTGCTGCCCAAAGAATAAATGGAGGCGGTTCGCAAAACGAATCAACACCACCGCCATCTCAGAAGGCGACGCCAGTGCCGGGTTCACGTGGCGTGAGTCCGAAAAAACGTGACGCGAGCGATGACGAAGACGATTCTGAAGCCAGCACACACAAGAAGAAGAAGCTGAAGCAAACGCTCACCAAGAAGGTTATTATCAAAACCAAGCCGTCGCTTACGAAGAAAGACAAGGTCAAAGGCGGCTCCCAGCTGAGTCAAGAGCACAAGGCCGAATACGATGACGGTCTCGATCTACCCCCGGTCAGCAAGGTGTTGAACAAGGCCAAAATGAAGGTCGAGAGCCCTATTAAAAAGCTAAAAGCGAGCAAGCCACCTCTCAGTTCGCCAATGTCGAAAAATGGGAGGGATGCAGATGGGGAGTCCGAGTCCTCAGGGACTTTGTCTTCACCACCAGCAGGCCATCACTAAGAGGGTATCTGGAGTTGACGAAGACCACATCTATTATAAATTATATTATGGTGCCTGGAACCATCACCTTCGTTTATTATCAGGACTAGAGAAAACCGAAACATGTAAACGGCCATCCATGCTCCTATACCTACGTGGCGAGGAGAGGTGAGGGTGGCAGATTCACGACAGTACATACCGAGAGTCGAGATTTGGGGGAGGACAACGTATGTCCCTCGCTGCTGCTGCTTCTGGGATTTCATTTTGGGCAGTTCGCCATGATTTGGATACGGACAGGCGGCTTGATGCTAAGCGTTTGATTTTGGATTTTGTTTTCCCTTGCGAGCCATCAAGGTATCCCCTTCTTCTGTATAATCTTTTTCCCTTTTTACCTTCATTCTTCCTTTTCTATCACCAGACTCATCAAAATGCATTGGGCGAGCGGCTGGGAAGTTTGTTTAGGCTGGCAGAAACTACAAGAAAGGTGCTGATGGGGAGGGTCCCCAACACAGCATATCACGGACTATGGGGACGGGGGCCAAAAAAGGGCGTTTAGGCGTGCGGTGTTTTGTATGGATTGAGCTTTTGCCGTTGCGAAGGATACAATATTCGAACTTTTCATCCTTTTGTTCGACACTCTCTGACAACAGTTTTATCAAACGTGACTGATTCCTCTGTGAAGTGATGTCTTTAGCTTGCTTTTTATGACTTTTTATGAATTCTTAACGAATGTCTATTTTGAATCTCTTGGCCAAAAAGTAAATGGCAACTCCTCAACGCCCTGCCGTGTGTAAACGCATACCTCTCCTGTTTAAATGCTAACCCCCCATGTTATATACTACTCAAACCAACCCGCCTTCTTGTTATGGATACATATGATGACAAGACCACCTCTCCGCTGAGTTCTATCCGTCCACGTTAGATCTCATCCTGGCCTTCAATAATCCTTGCAGTCACAATCTTGACCTCGTCGACAGGTCTGTCCTCGGCACCGGTGGGCACCAGCCCCATGCGCCGCACAACGCTCATGCCGCTCTTGACCCTGCCAAAGATGGTGTGCTTCCCGTCGAGCCATGGCGCTGGCGCTAGTGTAATGAAGAATTGGGAGCCATTGGTGTTGGGCCCGGCGTTGGCCATGCTGAGGATGCCGGCGCCAGTGTGCTTGAGGCCCGGGTCGATCTCATCCTCAAACTTGTCGCCGTATATGGACACGCCGCCGCGACCGGTGCCAGTAGGATCGCCACCCTGGATCATGAAGTTGGGAATGATGCGGTGGAAGATGGTGGAGCTGTAGTAGCCGCGACGGACGAGGGTGGTAAAGTTATTGCACGTCTTGGGCGCGTGCGAAGTGTAGAGTTCGACGGTAATGGAGCCCTGGGGGAAGCAAGCTGGTTAGCTGGGTTTGGACCTTGAAAGTTTGTATATTAATAAGGAAGCACAAGACACAGCCACAGCCTCCTAAGTCTAGACAATCGGCGCTCAAGCTTGTTGCGCTCAAGTGCAGGCTTCGGCACTCGGGAGTCAATCGTGGTTGTGACAAAGCTTGCCAGTAGAGTGAAGCGAAAAGCAAGCTTCGCCGGGTAGGATAAAGAGGGCATTCAAGAGCTCGAAACGTACCATTGTGGTCTCCAGGACGATATTTGTTGTCATGGCGGCGGATTGTCGGGCTCTTCCGTTCGCAAGAGTCGGACTAGGTGGGTATTATGCGGAGGAGACGCGATGCGAGGCTACAGATGTTTGCTAATTGTCAATCAATCCATGGTTGGAGGGGCTGCGGAAACGGAAAAGCTTCAGATATGTTCTCTCTAACAAACAACCCCAGTCGGCGGTAAACCATTGAAAAAGTCCGTCCCCCCTGTGGCGCAAACCAAGCGACCGCTGCAGGGACCAGACCGGCCCATTAGACATTGGCCATTATAGTGGCTCAGAGCCACCAGACATCACCCCGTTGTGCCAGTGTTAGTGGCCGTGATAGGACACCTTTGCCTCAATGCCAGGGCCCGTAAAACAGTCAGGAATAAACACGCCCTTTCTGCTTCTTTCCACCACCTCTGCCACTCTACGCTACTCCCTCCTTCCACCAGCAACTTGGTAAAAAAATATTCTCAGAAACACCTACCTTGTCTCTTGGATAATTTCACAATAATACTTGGAGGCATCAACAGCGCAATCGTCCTCCAACCAGTCTGAGATGATGTTAGGTTCCGTTACGCCAATTTCAAACCGTGGGGATTGAGATCTTGTCTGCTTTGCCCTACTTAGGTCCCATTTGGTGACGTTTCCCAACGAAAGGGAATTATTTTAACAGCAGAAAATCCGTAGCGACGACTTCAGTTTAGCTACTCATCATGGCGGCGCCCAACTCTACGTCCCTGGACCTAATGGAGGGGACATTAAACGGCCTCAACGATACCCTCATGAACAACGGCACAAGCTCGTCGTCTGCAACAGTCTTGGGATTTCTTCAAGACTTTAATTTCCTTCTCTTGGAATTAAAGCTGGTGGGAGGGGCCATGGGCATCATCTACCTCGGCGCTCATGCCTCCCTACGCCGCCCGCCATCAGCAGCACCGCCCAAGGGCAAGAAGGGCAAGAAGCCAGTTGAGGACGATACCTTTACCCAGGGTTTAGAGCTCGCCGATGCAATCATGTTTCCTCTCATGGCTGCTACTGTCCTCGTCAGCTTGTACTATCTTCTCCAGTGGCTCAAGGATCCAGCTATTCTGAACAAGATTCTGCGGTGGTACATGTCTACCGTGTCTATTGCGAGCTTACTCACATTCTATGCCCACGGGATGGAGTTGAGCACATCCTTCTTGTTCCCTCGATACTGGCGTGGTTGTGATGGTTCTTTGAGAAAAGTAGATCAGAAGAAGAGAACCGTAGCGATCTGCGACGACGTGGGAAACCAGGTTGAAGGTTCCAGCTTGACATCGAATCCGCTGCCAGGACTGCTGGCTTTGTTCGCTCCCTCAGAAAGATTGCGCAAGGCAGCTTGGGATCTGCGGGCCCTATTGACCCGGAATTGGGACGTCAAGCTCTTCATTCATGGTGTGGGTGACGAAGAGTTCAAAATCAAATTTGCGCACATGATGGCATTATTCATGGCCATGGGGACAGCCATTGTGTATTTCAGCACCATGTCCCCATTTTTGTCCAATATGCTTGGCTATGGCATGTGCTATAGTTCGTTCTTGGTGCTCTCACCAACCGACTTTCTCACTGGGTCTCTAGTTCTGGTGGGACTATTCTTCTATGACATCTTTATGGTGTTTTACACGCAAGTCCCCGCCTTTCTCTGATATACTTGAAGGTCATATGCTAATATACTGCTCTATGTAGTCCTTACATGGTCACCGTGGCGACAACGCTCGACGTTCCTATCAAACTCACCTTCGAAGCAGCCTCTCGGAAGAGCATTTTGGGACTTGGAGACATTGTCATCCCAGGAATGGTCATTGCTTGGGCTTTGCGACTTGATCTCTGGATCTACTATCTCAGGAAGCTCAAATATGAGTCTACGGACCTAAAGATTGTCGAGAAAGACGCCACTTCTGGTGCACTCGTTACTAGAAATGAGACAAAGCACAGAGAAGTCAAAATGCCTTATCTGAATGCCAAGCAAGGCTGGGGTGACGGGGTGTGGGTGCGCCGGACATTGTTTCTTTCTGGTCCACAGCAACTCCCTGTGGAGCTCGCCTCATCCAGGTTCCCCAAAACATACTTTTATGCCGCAATGGTTGGGTATTTTCTCGGCATGCTCTTCACATTAGCTATGCTGTTGGTGTTTAAACAAGGACAGCCGGCATTGCTATATCTGGTGCCAGGCGTGCTCGGGGCGATGATGTTTACAAGCTTGGTTCGCGGAGAAATGAAGCAGCTTTGGTCTTATACGGAGGACGGCAGTCTAGATAAGATTGACGTGGTTGTTGACCTTGATGCGAATGGAAACGCGGTCAAGACAATAGGGAAGCTTGAGGATGGGGTTGTAGACACCACGAAAGACGAGAGCAAAGACAACGAAGCCGAAAAGGCCAAAGACGAGAAGAACACAGGCGATGGCAAGGACAAAACAAAGACTGAAGGGCACGCCAATAAGGGACATCGTGTCTTCTTGTTGTCAGTAGAGGCGCCGCCCGAGGCCGAGGATGAATAGATTAGCACTGCGGTACAACTAGAATCTGTATTAGAGTAGATTTTTCAAGAGCGATTGAGGCTGACCATGTAAATACAAGCGAGGCAGTCAAACCTACATTTTGAGTTACATGACAAACCAGCTTTCACAGGCCGCGACTTATTGACAAGACTTGCGGCAAGCTACTGGGTATCTGGCGATGATATTACCAAAGCAGGTGCCTGCCAAAGGCTTACATCTACATGCAAGCACACACTAAAGAAATCAAAATCTATCACAAAGGTTAATCAGCCTCAAACGGTGTGGATTATTGCAGCTAGCTTTGTGTATCGTTGACTTGGAGAGAGGCTCGGCTGAAGATGACAGCGGGTGATTTGTTGGCGGGGCTCTTTTCGAGTTTCAAGCTGTCTGCTAAAAAAGAATAGGGCGGGGAAAACCCCCACGGCGCGATCGGCGCAATCGTGGAACGCCAAACCTTCATCTTCATCGATCGATACCTCCACTCATCCACTCACTCTCTCACTCACTGGCGTCTGCCTCGCAAACCTTCATCCACGCGCCCCCAAGTCCCTATTCCTGGGGGCGAAGCGGGAGAAGGTGAAAGGGTACCAACCAACACAAGCCTTTCTGGTTCGTGGACAGCATCACCACCAGGACGACAAGGGGAACCAAAAGACAATCGAGTCAAACTTGGACCTCATATATTTATAATATACACACATATACACACACATATATACTTACATACGTCTATCTCTCGATCATCATGAGTGAGGCGACTGTCATTCAGTGGGTGCTCGACACACGCCATCTGTGGTCCGAGGCGGAGAAGACCAAGGATCTCGCTCGAGTGGTAAGAAGTGTTGCTGTTACTACCTGCCCCTTTTCTCTCCTGATGTTTGTTGTCATGACTGCTTCGGATGAGATAGACGGATGTCCATATTCCTATCCCCAACACCTGCTACAGCCTGAACTTTCTTACTACATATACCATTACATATATCTGCAAACTTCAAGCTCCTAAGCATTGATTAGTAGTTTCCTATGTCCCCTTCACTCAAACCTTCACTCATTATCATTTCATACTCATACCTTGCTAACATGAGGAACCAACCGTTTCTAGGCAAGCCGCGCAATGGATCTTCTTACCGACAAAGAGCAGTCTGAAGTGCTACGCTACTACTTTGTCAAGGATGCCAAACTCTGCCTCGGCTCAGCCCTCCTCAAGCGCCTCGCCATCGCCCGTTTCTGCGAAGTGCCCTGGGATACAGCTACGTCGGTCCGTGATGAACGCACCAAGCCCGTATTCCTCAAGCCCGACGGCTCCCAGCCGTTGCTCTTCAATGTCTCGCACCAGGCAGGCGTTGTCGTTCTCTTCGCTGTCTGCCGTCCGCCGCCGGGGCTCGCCATCGGCGTCGATATCGTGTGCGCCAGCGAGCGCCGCACCCGCGATAACACCCTCATAACGACCGACGGCTGGCCTCAATTCATTGCAGTCCATGACGAGGTCCTCAGCCCGCTGGAGGTCCGCCGCCTCGAGCGACTGCCCTTTATACGCCTCGACCGCCTACTCGACTACTTCTACGCGCTGTGGTGTCTGCGAGAGGCCTACGTCAAGATGACCGGCGAGGCCCTGCTGGCCCCCTGGCTGCACGACCTAGAAATGCGCTACTTCTCGCCGCCGGGGGAGTCGCCGCCCGAGGGTGACGACAAGAGTCTTGAGGTATGGTTCAAAGGTGACAGGGTTCTCGACGCGGAGGTGAGGCTAGAACGTGCCCTAGCCGACGAGTACATGATATGTACCGTTGTGCGGAAATCCAGCGACAGCTCAAGCATCAAGGTCAGCTCATTTGAGAATCTGAACATTAATGAGCTGTTGTCGTCCGCTGAAGAGTTGAGAGCCACAGGCTAAAAGGTGGTGGGAAAATTTCAAGTGATCTACTGGCATCTTGTAGATGTGAGGAACAGCTTCTACTACTAGCCGAGGCTGAACCTCTAGGTGGTGGTCCGATGAGAGATTATATGCCTTCTAGATCTGGGTTTAATCGCGCATTTATGAGAAAGAGATATAGAACAGCGAGTTATGAGTGTATGAAATGGCATTTATCCCCTCCATCTAATGGTTTTTAGACAGTATGACAACACGGCACAGTTGAATACAAACCAGTCAGTCCTGCAAGTCACCAACTCAAATGTGGATAAGAACGTCTCGTGGCCTGCTACTGCCCGTATCACAGGCGATCCACACTCAACGACATGACAAGAATTTGCATACGATATATTTTTGATTCAGTTCAGTATCATTGTCTCTCTTTTGAGCATCAGACTATCTGTTCTGTCTTGTGCCTTGTGTCATTATAAGGCCATCATCACAAAGTCAAGAATTTTTTCTTTTTCTTTTTCTTTTTGTAAATTCTCCTGCAAAACCCTAACAGCTAGACAATTGTGTACCCTATTTGTTTTTCGTTTTTTTTTTTTTGTGGAGGAGGTCAATCCGTAGTTCAGATGTGTTTTTCAAAGAAAGTCAAGAGAGTCTTGTATCCTCGCTCATACTCCTCCTTGACTCGATCATTGCTCAGGTCTGAGCGAGCAGCCATCCAGCCATGGATCTGATCTCCAAAAGTTTCCACGTGCTTGGGCACCTTGAGCGCTGCCTCAAACTTCTGGACATCTTCAGCCGGCTCGTCACCGGACGCCAGCATTGCCATGGGAATAGTCAAGCCCTCGGCGTCGGCGGGGTCGACCATGGCCGGGTGGGCGGAAGCAGCGGCCGAAAAGGGGTTTGTGTCAGCCTTGGCAGAGAGAGCCACGACTTTGCCACCCCAGCAATACTTGATTTGAAAGGCTTGTTAGTAAAAACAGTGTATAGGTGTATGTATAGGTATAGAGTGATGCCTTTCGCATTCACATGCAGTCTTTTAAGCCAGAGGCAGAGAATCCCTTGGCTCAAATAGTAAGGGAGGAGGGGAGGAGGGGGATACATACACCGACCACCCCGAATTTCGAGAGGGAGCTGTACTGAGTCTTGGCGGCCTTGACATACTCGGGGACCTTGGCTGCGGTCTGGGGGGGTGGGAATTTGCCAAAGAACTCGCCCAAGTTCTTCTGCTTCTCCTCAGTATTGGGGGGGTACCTGCATTATGAAAAAAAAATTAGGAAGGAATCAAAGATCATTGCACAACAACGCAGAGATGGGCATTCCCATACCACTCAATAGGGCACGGGTTGCCCTCAAACCAGTCAGGCATAAACACCTTGTACTTTTGGTTCTCGTCACTGTAGGCCAAGATGTCGGCGCCCTGGATCGTCTGATCAAAGTAGCCAAAGATGTCGTAGATGACGAGGATAGCCTTGGTAGCATCCGAAGGACCAGTAACATCTACATGTGGATGTGGCACACACACACCCCAGCGTCAGCTATCCAGTTACCCCCATTTTTTCTTGATTTTAGGTTTTGGCCTCTTCTCTCGATCCTGACAATGAATCGGTAAATTGGTATTTCAGGGCTCAACATACAGGTCTTGTAGCCGCCAATCTCCTCGTATGCGCCACGGGGCTTATATCCCTTGGCCACTACGGGAGGGACGTTGCAGCAAGGGGCGCTGTGACCCTGGGTGGCAGGCATGGCCGACATGGTTGATGTGGCTGTGAATGCGAGTGAGTTTATTTCTATGAGGGTGCTTGTAAGCAGCTGTTGGTGATTAGGGGTTGTTGCTGTCGAGTTCTTTATCGTTGCACAAGCCTGGGATGAAGGTGTTGAGTTGAGGTTTGGGGGGTGAAGTCTGAAGAGCAGCTACGGCTGGCGAAATCCCAACTCCTAGGTGGCATCGCAGGTGGAACTCACACGAGGGGTTGACTGCGGGGCCGCTGCCCGTCTCATCATGACCGCATTCTAGGGACTGTCTTTTATCGAAAATTTGGTCATTCCAAAACATAACCCATGACGCTCCTGTGCCGTTTCCTGAGTCCTTGTCCCATCGCATGTCCCAAGGTGGGGGGCGGGGTTGGGATTGTGATGTCACCAACTTCAGCCGCCTTATTGTGCCAGCTTGCCGACCTACCTACCTACCTAGGTACCGCAGGCCATACAACCTCCTGGCTTCTTCGGCTTCTTTCTCTGTTATTCATGCCGAATCGCCTAAGCCCACCCATAGTACTGTCTCTCCTCCCAGCCGATATCTCTTTCCTCTCCCCCGTGCCACCTCAAGCATGGAATCATCTCTGCCCGATCCTCGGCTACGGCCTGGACGCCGTTACCCAACTCATCCGCCAGCATTTGAGCACCCGTCACGACTTGGCTCGTTGGGTCCCACAGTACAACCTCTCTGAAGCCCCATGCCCTCGCTTCAACCACTGCTGCTCGCAGTACCAGCTTGATTGCAGATTCCAAACCTTGGTGACGAGTAGCAACCAGTCTACCAATCTGCAGACGCCGTGTTTTGAAGTCGTGTACCCACCACACCCAAACCGCTGCGGTTGTATCCGGATCCTCGTGGGTGGCTCCATGCAACGTGGGTTGTGGTTTGGTCCTGGCCATATACTGGCTGAACATCTTGCATCGCATAAGGTGCCATGTCATGAGTTGCGGTGATGGTAGGATCTGAACGTGAGCCTTGGCATCGCGCATTCCCGAAAGACGAAGCTTTGATATTGTGACATCCCGATGAACCCAATCACACAACGCGTCAAAGTTGAGAATCTTCAGCTCGTCCGTCTCGATCAGTCTGTCAATCTCAAGAGCTCCAAGAATAAGTCGCATCTGCTTAGCCGGATACGGCTTCCAGCCAAGTCTTTCGTAAAACTCGGTATGCACACCACTATAGATCAGGCTGAACTCAACCCTCTCGTCGGGTTTTCTATCCAACGTCGCCTGGACGTCCTTGAGAAGACGTGTAGCCATTCCCTGGAATCGATGGTGCGAATGGGTGAAGACGTCCGTCACAATGACAGCCTTTGCCGGGCGCACTCCCTGGCCTGTATTGGTGATGACGTCTCTGACACTTGTTGTGCAGCTTGAGATGATGGTGTCGGGATCTTTTTTAGAAAATAGTACCCAGTACGCCATCTTGGCCGCACATAGCTCTAGCTCCGAGAGCTGGTGTTGTATTACTAGATAGTCTCTCTCAGGCAATGGTGCCGACCATGCCTGGGCGTTATTCTGAAAATGCTTGGTAATTTGCAAGGTTGTAGCACGTTGATATACCAGGCTCTGGTCATCGTCCTCTGCTACTTCTGGCGGCGAGTATGCCTGGGCGTTGTTCTCGTATCTCTCGGTGACCTGCAATGTCGTTTCGCCCTGGCCGTCGTCTGTTGTTTCTAGTGCTTCTGTCGCCATTGCTACAACCCCATCGTCGTGCTCAAAAGTAGGACAGGGGAGGGGCCGTGTAGAGAAAAGCTACTGAGTCTAGCCGGGATACAGAGTTGTGCAGGAGCTGGGCCAGCACAGAAGTCCTGATGGCGACCTTGGACTCAGAACGTGATATGTAAACGCACGTAGGAAAACGAGCTGCAGCCTGGCTGAACCCGGGCCTTTCCTTCCATCAAACGTGTACTGCAATCACTACCTTGCAGCAATTACCCATCTGCTAAGCTACCTCCTACCTACCAGATCAGCAGTGTTGCAGAACCACATAGAAGGCAGAGTCACTTCGTCTAAATGCCACTTGCCCGACAGCTGCTACTTTTCACAACAGCTGTAACAACCTTGGCGTATACTTGTCAGTTGTACCTTTGCCCAAGGCATGCGTCATTCCCGGACGCTTTACCTGTTCCTGTCCCTGTCCCTGTTCCTGTATATGTGTTTGCTCTGTTTTCTGATGGAACCCAAGTAAATGTTGCAGCCCTAAAACCTAGTTTGGGACCAACCTTGTTAGATGCACTGTATACGGTGTTTTATGTCGTGTTGGCCTAGACCGATCGTCTTGATTTACGAATCGGGACGGACGTGAAAATCCCGGGTTACCTTGTGTCTTTAGCTCTGTCACAGAACAGTCTTCGGCCTAAAGGATCATCGCAATATCCACTCTACCATGTCCTCTGTTTGCCCTCATTGAGATGGATCTAGCCACGTACACAACGGCAGGGTATGCTGTTTTCAATGTCACACTAACTACCCCCATCTCGGATTCGGACCACCTTCCGACAGAGCCGGCCGCTGCTGTAACACTGCCGGTAGCCAAGCAAACAAGGCTAAAGTCGATGCCCTGAGGAGAGCACTCAACGCAGCGTGTGTGTAAGCATGGCGAGCGGAGCGGAAGCTCGGGGCGGAGACTCGCTGCGTACTAGGTGCTTTGAAGAGATGTGGTGTGAGTTCGCTTGGCCCTGTCCGAGAAAAGCCGTGGATGGGGGTCAGGCGCACACTCAGCCTGTGCCGAGGTGAGCAAGCCGATTGGCGTGACGCCCCCGGAAGTCCCAGCAAGCGCCCCGTAACTTGAACTGCCAAAGCGTGATGGAGGGCGATTTCTGGCCCAAGGTGTGCGTCTGTGTACTCCGTATGCGAACCAGTGATGGATGTAACCTCCACTCTACCCAGATTCAGTTATACATGGGTACAGCTGTTTGCTGGGCCCCGACTCGGTTGATTGGCTAGCTTCGCTGGAGGCTTGTGCTTTTTTACCCAGTGGCCAGGCTAGTGGGAGGTTTGGTTGTGTGAGCCGGAGTGGTGGTGTCACTGGTGTGTGGCTGAAAAAAGCCTGTCTGTTTCTGCAGATGGCGGCTGCGGATGGTTGGATTGGTGCTCCATTTATGGGTGCTCCATTTATGGGTGATCCATTTATGGGTGATCCATTTATGGGTGCCCAGGTCGCCGGTCCCTGCATCATGCATTCCTGGACGATCTCTCATTGCAAGATTCCCTTTTCCCCTCCACAGCCCAAGGGCTAGGCTGTCTCAGGAAATTCAAGGCAACCTAACATCGGTAGCCAGTCATCTGCGAGCGATCGCCTGCTGCGGGCTTGCTGATCCAAACAAACCCCATCGGCATCGAAAGATTGTGAACTGGTTGTTGCGTCGTCACAGGATTCGTGTTACCTATCAAACGTTGGCTTCACTTGGTTATATTCGCATCCAATATGGTAGTAGTACTGTATAGATAACAGCCGTTGGTGAGTGGCACTCACCAAGGGTCGTCCATCACACATGTTGTATTCGCGGAATGGAGAGCAAGTTTCGAATCGCCAGCCATTGGCCCATTGTCAGTTAGCATATGGTCACAGCTGTGCTCAAAATGCACCACAGAAACCAAATTGATTTGTGTAGGTAGGTAGTCAATGTGAGGAAGAAAAGCAGGGCAGGGTAACCCTTGCCGATATACCTCGTGACGTACAGGCCTGCACCCAAGTAAAGCACGATGACGGGGAGTTTCCAAAATAACAGGCTAAGAAAACACGATTGATCCAGTCAGAAGCCATTTAGCTCTGAATGGGAAGACATGGAAAGAGGCTCAGGGGTGCAGGATAGGTGGGGGAGGGGGAGGGAAGAGAAGAGTAAAAAAAAATTGGGAGACAGCATAGATGCCAGTGATCCAGTGATAGAGGAACACACCCCAGGTACACCGCTCAGTGTCTGACTCTCTTCGACTTTTGCTGGGGCACTAATTCCAACTGACCAGACAAGATGTACTGAGCTTCTACTAATATCAAGATACCAGCAAGGAAAAAGTCCGAAGGTCCGCATAAGCGCGCGTCCAGGTTAACTAGCACAACAGGCTTGCACAATTTAGACTGAGATATTTCCGTGGGGAAAGGGGGGGGGGGCTAATCACAGGTTTTTGATAAGACATCCACATCAACATGAAGCCAGGTAATTATGGAGTAATCAAGCAGGAAAAACAAAAAAACCGACCAAAAAAAACGATACGTCCTCGTCTGATAAAGAAGCACCTACGTTTCTGTCACTTCCACTTCCACTACCACCGCCCCCGTCTCTTCGCGTGCCTGGCCGTCATCATTTAGATCGTATAGATCATTTAGATCATTTAGATCATTTAGTGCCCAGAAACACAGCAGTTTATGGACTGGTCATGCGGAGACTGGCAGAGATGGGATGCAACAGACGCCGCGGTGGAGCCCCGATATTTGTTCTTTTTCCGCTGCGTCAACTTCAAGATCTCTCGTGACAATGCCAATCTCGATAGCCAACCACAAACCCCACACCTCTCATCCCGTGTCTCATGTATGTACGACAGCTCCGGGCTCATGAATGTATGTCACTCACCTGCCACCTAATATGGATAAGGCCGGGCAATTGCGAATCCCTCATCGCCTACCAGTTGTGCAGATTTGTGGTCTGTTGAGTGTTTGTCAACACGCCATCTTTTTGTTATATTTCGTTCATTTTGCGTGCCTTTACTACATCCCACTCCCGTTACCGCATGAACAAGGCACGTCGCAGTATGACAGGAAGTGTCAGAACTGCCCTAATTGACTTCATCATCATGAATCGTGTGCTTTATGAATCCATTTAGTACTGTATTAATTAAATCGTCTCATAAGGCTATCATTATTAGCGTCTCTACATCCAGTATTTTGACCCATCTCCAAACGTTGAATAACAATTTGACGCCTTAGACCGTGTTAAAAGTGACGGCCATGTTTGATAAAAATAAACGCCATTCTCCTGAAATTGGCGAGCAACCTTTCCCATGCTCAGCTAGTTGAACCATGACATGCGCCGGCGCAGTGGCATGGAGCGGAGGCTTAAACCTCTAACAGAACCATTACTCCAAACCCTTCCAAGATTGCAACGCCGAACACAGGCTCGCGGATTTGGCCTGTAGCCATGGCCTCAAGATATCCGCCAGTCAGATTCCGAATACAGATTAGATATGGCGAATAGCCGAATTGAGCATGTGCGGGCGAGTTTCATTGTACAAGTCGGTCGTGTTGATGATTAAAACAGAAATTGAAAAGAGAACATAAGAAGCACAAGCGACGACAGGCCAATCTGTTTGCTGAGGTCGTAGTGCGGAACTGCTCATCCTCTTCATTAATCGCCATGACAAGCTTTGGCAATTTGAGCAATTTGGGAACCGTGGCATCGTGGTGTGGCGGATTTGTATGGCAGTTCCATGTGGAGCCATGACTTCCGCTGTTTCCCTTCGGATGTCAACCAGTCCTCTTGAAGACTATACGTGACATAGGTTGTCTCAATGACGAAATTCTTCATCATCACAGGGAGTACCACAGTACCCGCAGCACCGGCCTGGAATGACCCAGACCTCTTTACCACCTAGGGCACATGTTGGACATCTGGTTCCAGGTACCTGTAGTTTGTGAGCACTTCTCGTTTTCCTCATATAAATCTCTCTAATATAGAGATTCGGGGGCAACTTGGATCAACATACCTTAGGACCCCATGAGATGATACCCTCGTGTTCAAATGACAATGGCGTCGAGGGTCTAGGTGCCTCAGTGCTGATTGCTGGGTGAGAAGGGCAAATGCCACGGAGTTGATGAGAGAGAGGCATGGCTGAAAATGTTGCGTTGGTAGAAATTTGGGCGGCTGAACGTTGCGGTTGTGGGTAGACGCAAAGAGCAATGAAGTTGCGAGGGCTCTGATCTTTAAATATCCAAAAGGCACTGGTCGTAGAAGCAATTGGAATGGGTTGAGTTGCAGAAGTGGGAGAGGCGATTTGGTTGTGGTTTATATAGATGAGCGCGATGCGTGATGAAGAGCTGAAGACTGGACGAGAAGACTGTAGTCGACAGCAGTGAAGAAGGGCGAGAGAGTGCGGTAAGATCGAGAGAGACTGATGATGGACTGAATCAAAGACGAAGAGTGTGGGGGCCGTTGCCCTTTATGGTTTTGGGACGGGGGCGATGAGATGTGAATCTAAAATGGCGAAAGTAGCAAAACTCTACTTTGGGCCCAAGAGAGGAAACACCAAACAAGCAAAGCCCGGAGACGGTCGTCGGCGAGGACAGGCACCACGCCAGGGTAGCCGGAGGGGCTGCTGGGGGCGTGCTGGGGCGTGCTTGGGGCCTGTCTGCACAGTACTAGGGGGGGGCTGCTGGGGGACCTGCTGGGGGAAACCGACTGGGGCAATGCTTGGGGAGGGGCGGCGGGAGGGGACCAAGCTGTGAGTGACAATGGATGGATCACAGAATAGACCACAGCAACGCCGCTGCACAGTACAGAGAGGGATACCTACTCACGTCTCTGTCCGTCTCTGTACGTCTCTGCGCTGTGTCTACTCTCAACTGTGTCTGGAGCTAAAGTGGGCAGCCACGACATCTGATCATCGGGAGGTAGGCGGCCGAAGTCTCGGACGGGCTTGGGGTTGGGGTGGATTGGCGGCATCGGCGCACCAGAGCAGACGTGTCATATCGGCTGTGAGACTCTTGATATGTTGTCATTACTGCTTCGTACTTCGTAGGGGTTTGTCTTTTTTTTTTTCCTTGAGAGGACGGGGTAGGGCAGGGGGGAGGGTGTGTGAGGTGTGCGTGAGGTGAGGCACTTGTACTTATGTAGGTGTGAGGGAGGTGTGTCGATGAGGTGTGCCGAGAGCGTGGGCAAATGTGCTCCTAATCTAATCCTCCTCCAGTGTGTATACTTCGTGCATGCGAAGACAGATCCGTTCTGTACGAGTCGCTAGCAGTGGCGCCTCGCTGCCACCCTAGATGGGACTTTGGTTAACGCTTGTGAATTGAGTAAGATGGAAAGACAAAGATGCGAAGACGAAAACGGGACACGCAAAGGGGGAGCAGTTAGCTAATCGAAATTGCTTGATTGAGTCGCTGAATGCGACTCACAAACGACTAAGGCTCACGCAATAATCAATGATTATGAAAGTACCTCTACTGAGAAGGTCAGAGGTAATCTATAGCTAGGGACCTAGGCGGCGGACATCGGGGAGGAACGAAGTACCGACGAATCGTAGTTCAAGACCGGAGACTCGGAGGCGAGACCTGGGGGATACTCGGGGAAGGGGGGCGTGAGGCCAGAAACGGCGGATGGGCTTTAGCGGGGGGGATATGGAGACGGCGGCGCACAATTGGATATGCGGAATGGCAATGGGGATCCGTCGAATTGAGAGTCAAAGGCGAAGTGTGTGCCACGATTAGTTATCCATCGATGGGAGATGCCCCCAGCTAGGAGTAGTAATCGAGTTAGGAGCACTAGCTAGTCGCTAGGCTTTGGAGACGCAGGCGGCCCGGTTAGTTGGTTAGCTGCGAGGTGGCCTGTTGGGTACCACATTTTAGCAGTTGGTTAGCACCATCAGCGCCGCCACCAAGCGCGATGCGATCTGCTTTGGGTGCCGTCGCCCGCAAAGATCACTGCTTACGGGGTGCTCTGCCAGAGCAGCTATGAATGTCATTGATTATGAGCAGCAGCAAACGACGAGAAAAAGCAGCTGGTCCGGAGCCCTTCCAAGTCCGGGCTATTCAGCTGAGTTGCCCAACCTGCAAGCGCAACTTGGTGCTGTCCTCCGTACCTGCCTGTAGTAAGCTAGCAGGTGCGATGAGTTGGAATTACAGGCGGGTATTAAACAAACGTTAACACGAAGGTACAGTGGTGTAACTGATGATGGCTCTTGACGGTCTTGTTTGCTTGCTTCAATTCCGCCCACAGGGCAGACTGGCGCCTACCCAGGTAAAATTGGGCCAACAGGGTTGGACTTGGTAGGGACGACTAACAGACATTCACTCCCCTCACCCTCCTACATTACCTTCCTGGCACATGGACTTGGCCGAGTTACTTGTGTGTCGGGGCGAGGAGCATGAGGTACTACCTACTTAGTACTATGGGTAATATCACTAGGAGGTACCTTAGTCGGAGTAATTCCAAAAAGATTTTGTATCATGCACTGCAAGAATTCAGACAGGTGCAAACCCTCTGTGAGCAAATTGAAACAATGCCTATAGGGACGCAAACGGGCAACTCCCGGAGTGGCGACAATAATCGAAAGAAGAAAAACAGAACATCAGGACGATACGTTTTGCTGACTGCCTACTAATGGCACAGTAATTAGGATGTCCCCTTAGCCTCTCTGTGCTGCAGTCGCTTGTGACACTTGTTCAAGGGGCAAGCAAGCCTGCATGTTCACCTTACCTCCCAAAATCAACATTTTTCTTGGTATTAGTCGTGCGAAAAAAGGCAACATTTCCAAAGGCTCCTTTTTTAGTCGCTGCTAGCTAACCGGGTATCAATGTGTAGTACCTTGCCTGATGCAACTAAATAGGTGTGATGCACGCCTGACGCCTGTCGCTTGTCGCCTGTCGCCTGTAATTATTGGGTCCATGAAACGAAGTAATTATTACTGTGGGCTGGAATGGACGATTTCCCCTCTTGATCCAAGATGGCCCTAAAGCTGCGAACGGCTGGCGATCTATCCAGAGTTAGTAAATCCTCGAAACCTCTCGCGCATTGGTGCAACACCAGCTGGACTGTTTTCAAACACAGGAAACTCTGTTTACTTCTTTTCTTCCTTTGTATTTTTGATTATTTTTTATTTTTACTCCCCTCTCTACGTTCTCATTCTTTTATTCAAGGTACTTTTACTATATCCAAACCAGAGCTTTGACTGAAAATGCTAGGGTCCTCATCGTCTGCGCGTTTTTGTGTCGGGTACTAATGTGTATTGCACTACAGGTAATACTAAGGTCTCCAGTGTTGCCGACTAATCTAGCACCTAGGAGCGCGGCACAAACGCCTGCAATTTGCGCTGTGCCGATGTTGACTTAGATGCGAACTTACTTTTCCTGATGTATTTCTAATTACTATTCTGTCAAGAAATAGCATCTGTGTTTAAGCACCCCTCTCGGGATGCGAAAATGTTCGGTGCCTTGTTACCAAAACGGAAACGCAACCGAATGTCGTCCTGCTTCTTCCACGAGTATGCATCTTACTACTTATTTTCTGTACGCTAGTATGTCACTAATATGCCGGAGAATTGGAACCGAGATGCTATCGTTGGCTCAACATCGCGCACAGTCATCGAATCCTCCCCATCCTCGACGATGGCCTACTTGACAATTCCTACCTCGCAACCAAAGACCACCACACTGTGCAGAGTCCCATCCAACCATCGCTCATGGGACAAGGGGCACAAGGACCGTGTCTAATCGGTGTACCGGCTTTGGAACCCTAATCGCTAACCTGCAGCACAAGCCTGCCGTGTGTGTGGGCTGGTAGTGGTGACAGGGCCTTATCGTGCCCACACAGCAGCATCTCTGGATCGTGGGTTTTGGGCACTGGTCCACTCACCCCCGGCAAGCCGATCCCGGGCCCCGGGACTGGTTCCTACCTGGATGTACAGTAAAACGATGGGATAGCTAGGATATTACCTGCTAAGGAGGCAGTTATTGGATACAGGTGCTAGGTATGTTTGATGTATCCACTGCGCTACCAACTCCCATTGGAGGCATCGTATGTTCCATGCTGCTGGTACTATAGGGGTGGGTGTCCGTGTCTCAGCGATTACAAAACAGCGTTCAGAGAAGCGAGCAATTCCGAACTCTACACGCTCTTGTGCCTGCATATATGGACCCATTTGCGGATCACTTGAGCCGATTGCATACAATATATGGGGGCATATCCTGGGCCAGTATGCTTGCGTGCGGAATTCCTCCCGGTCTTGGGCTGTTTCTTTTTCATAACTACTAAAAGTCGGGTTTTCCTTTGGGGGGGGGGGAGGAGGCTGTTTTCTTGGTCTTGGTTCTGGTTTTGGAGCACAGCTTCCGCCAGCCACTGGGGTTGTGCATGATAACGCGCAGATGAACCCGTTGAGAAAGCAATCATTATATTACAAGCATTTATACGGGTGCGTTACTCAGGTACTAGTGTAAAATATTGATTAAAATAACAAACGGCGAATGTTGCTGCAGGTTCTGCCCTCATCTGGTTCAGATGTGTATCCGTCCATGAGTAGTAGATAATATGCGTCCATGTATGCATATACCTGCGTTAAAACAGATGTATACAAGACACAACGAACTGCAATTTCATCGTACGATGTGCGTTCATACTTTTAGCCGCCCATGAAGGTCGTACTCCGTATTTCGCACTTGCCAGCCTCTGTAAATAATGCTGTCCCATTTCCAACCGATGCAAGGCTGGCAGCGGGCGTTGACAGGTTCCACTGGGTTGAAAAACATAGCAATGGAGGAGGGGGCTTGAATAGTTGTCTTTGTGGGCTCGCATTGGGCGCAGAGCGCTCCTTGGAGCTGAGCCGCCAGATGCCACCATCCCTGTCCACAGGTGCAGACGAAACATTCAGATGAGCACGACCCTTACGGATCCCGATCGACAAATGCGATCCCAAGCCAATTGCCTACATACAGGCCGCATTGGCTTGCAACCACCGCGCTACCTCAAACCCACCCAGTCGATTAAAGCAAATTAACTGCCCCCCCTTTCGCTCTTCATATCGTCATCCAGTCTGGCTATACTTGGGGGGCTTGCGAGGCCTTCAGCTTGCTGCCGTCTCCAAGCGGCTGCTGGGCTCGGTCTCTTGAGCTGATGCATGTGTCATTAAACCCACAAAGGTGTAGGCGTGTCTCGCAGCTGGGCTTGCAGTGCAAAAGAAAGCCACGCAATCATGGTACGCAAAAGGATCTGATGGACTGAATAAACGGTGAACCTTTTTAGTCTCAAAGCCTTCCTTACCTAGCTTTGCATTTGTTGAAACACCGCCGTGGACAAAAACGTGATAAGACAATCACCTGTTTGTTTTTTGTGTGTCTCGCACAGTTGAACTTGCTTGGTCAATCGCTCGTTCTGCGATATCGTACTTTTCGCTATCGGGTACACAGCAAATCATGATGTGACAATTAGTACCTACCTGAAGAACAGAGTTGAGTCGCCCCTACCTTGCCTAGCATCAAGGCTTCCTTCCTAACTATCGATACTACCTTGGGTAGTAACGGATCTGGCAGGTGCATCTCACTACCTACCTACCTTACCTGAGTATTATAACATGGTAAACGACGTACTGTTTGCATGGTAGGTACCTCCTACCAGTACGTGTAGAGGTACTAACTAGGTAAGGAGGTAGGTAGCTTCACACAGGGTTCGGTGCTGGGGAACTACTACTAGATACTGATACTGGGTAATGAATATGCACAGCTGTAAGACTCGATCCTGCCTGCCTGTGACAATGCTCTATGCTCAGGTTGTACTCCCATAGAGTAAGATCTGGAACATGTGGCATCTTTTCTTCTGCTCGTTCCGTCGTAAAGTTTCTTCCGCATTTCTCATTCATGAAAAGGACTTTCACTCGTTTTGGCTCTGCGCTACCCCTGCCACTCTTGCGTCAGTCTCCCGTCATACACTCAAACTCCTTTGGACGTACCTGCGCCTCCTTTGGTTGGGACTGGCTTTTTGCCTCTTGTTGTTAAACAATGAACGGAACAGGCTGGTTCAGGCTCTGAAGCTACAAGTTTCAACCCCCCAATCAAGCCAAGTCAACCCCCACCCCACTATGAATTGCTTTTTCTTTCCACCTCGTCCATGTCCATGGGCAATCATTTGGCATATTCAATTCCCCTTGGAAGGCCCTGCATGCGCTGTCCCCCCCCCCTCCACCTCCCCTTTGACCTCCTGGCACTGTCAAATCAATCCTTGTCTCCTCTCTTGGCCGATTCCCACAAGTCCAACAGGAATGAAAATCTTGTCCCTGCTCTTGGAAACCCCCGACAAGAAACGGTAATATGCCTCTGTAACCCCTAAGCGCTGTATTTTCTTTTTTCTTGACTGGTTAGCTTCAAGCCAGACAGTTGTTGAAGCTCAATTCCTTGACACAAAACACATCATCTCCAGGATCGCTTTGCTACAGCCTAGACCATTCCTCTTTAGCACCGACCTCCTCTGCAGTAGACACGGACCCCCCTAACGCCACGATCGAGACAAACTGTACTACGCCTATCCAATTCACCCTTGTACTACACGTAGTAGCTGCTATGTAGTGAGATATCATGGCTGGGTTGCTGAGAAAACCTGAAGCAAGGTGGGTTTCTGGCACTTCATAGTACGCACATATAACGAAAGACCCCATTGTGCACAAATTCTAACCCTAACCTACAATAGCGATGACTTTGTACATCAAGCTACTATCTTGTTACAGGCTGTCTCATACAAGAATGTTGACGTGACTATAAAGATATGGTATGATAGTGATGTGTCCTATGGGCCCCATCCCTATTGATAATAGGTTAGCTCTCCAAGCACTGAGAAATATGGTACTCAATTAGCCGATTTCAGGTGGGTAGCACATTCAACATATCTGCTATATTGATAGGAAGAATTATCACAAAGATAATCGCGAATGTTGATCTGCCTAACTAAACTAAACTAGTGTTCAGTAGGTCTTATTTCTTGCCGGTACTGGTCCTCGACTATCTGGGGGCTTTTTGGCTTCCCATATGAGTAATCTGTCATCGGGCTGTAGGTCTGGGCTTTTTGAGATCTGATCTCTTCAGGAGGCTAATCTTGGCTAAAGCATAACGCAAGCTGAAAAATATTAATAGGCGCTCCAGCTACCAAGTCCCAATGATCGTGTCATATTATTAACAGGGCTGAGCCACTTCGGCCATCAATCAGCTCCATGCCGACCACCTCAAACGATGCATATTTGCTTTTGCATCTGTATTAACACTACCATGATCAGCATCATCAATGATCACCATTATCAGTAGCAGCTGCAGCAGCAGCCGCCGCCGAGGGCAATCCCGGGGACCAGATGCCGGAAAGATCCTTCAATTAACACAAAGCGGCATCCGGTGCGACATGGGCGAATGAAATGCTGCAACGCACTCGTACTATCTCAGAATCACAGGCACGAAGCTAGGCTTGGGTTTTTTTTCTTCTTCTTCTCCAAGCCCCACATCATCATCTAACTTGAGTTTCCCATGCCCATGGCACCAAGAAACAGCGTCCACAAATGCTTGGTATTACGACAACATACACGAAGTAGACCATTACTAGCCTGTTTGCCAGGGGCTGCAACCATCCCTACCCTTGCGCAAGCCAACTAAAGCCTCATTGGGACCAACCATTGTTAGGACAAGTACTGCTATGGTCCCGTGGGCTAACTTGCCGACGACTTTCGGCCGCCGCCCCCAGTTGATTAAGAGTAAAAAGTTTTCGCACAAAATGGTTGCGGTTGTCGAGGCGCGATCGTTGCTTGAAATGCCGACCTACGAAGCACGCCAGGCTCACTAGTCGTGGGCTTTTGCATCCTTAGATCACGCAACTGGATCGGATGGCGGATCGTACACCACCATACACTCATGCCCAGCGGGATTTGGGTGTAATTGTAATTACAACCTTTCTCAATGCTTAGTTTCGCCCAAAGAATTGGTAATTCTGTGGGTGTCGAACTCAAAGGGCAGCATTGGTCACACCACAAGATGAGTGTGCGAAAACAGTCATGGCTATCTGTTGCAGGGCCAATGACTGCGCGCCCCTCGACCCCGTCCAGGAACCTGTCAGTTATTACAGATCCCATTCACCTGCACAAGGCGCCAAACTAAATACGAACCCCCTCTACTCTCGTTTACGGCTCAGCGCCATCGGAACACCAGGAAATCCAACTCTCTCCTCTGAACGCCATGGTGCTTCTAACGGTGAAACGTTCTTGCGCAACTAGTCGATATGTGCCTACAGATGGCATTCCTACTATTCTGCCACAGGTAATAGCCGGTATCGATGTTGTATGATGAAGCGTTTTTCTCGTACAATGCACCATGACAGCTTGTTCCCTCCAAGATGATGCATCACATCTGGAAACCTGACTATGCTGGGTGACAAATTGCTCCACCACCCTTCGTTTGTGACAGCGGCCCGGTTTCATACTACGTACTCCACAAAGCCTACCCGCCGATTTTCTTCTCAGGATCAGCGTTCCATCGGGTTGGTTCGTGCAACAACGGGCCAGATTATGCTGATGGTCACATCTTGTGAAGATCCACCTCCACGTTGTCTCAAACAACCGGATGTGACCTGGAAAAAAAAAACCACCTGGGAAATTTGATCACTTGTCGTGCCACAGGCCTCTTTGTACACAGACCCATTCTGTATGCATTGGGTCAAAGGGTTTCGATCAACTTTCCATGTCGTACGATTTCAAATTCTGAATGAGCCCAAAACACTACTAACTGTTGCAGGCCAGCCCCTTGTCGTCGCTGTACTAAGACCATGCCACTGAGCTCTAAGACAACTCATCGTAGGCACAACAGACCAATCGGCGAGCAGCTTGACATATCAACGTCACCATGGCAAGTGATCTTCTTTAGCGTGTGCCTCATAGACAAATAAGTATATTATCAAGTTTTGTACATCTTGTAGTGGCTTGTTGTTATCCCTCGCCGAGTCTTGGTGGAACGGTGGAATCAAGCCATATTTTTGCGTCCTTGCCTTGTCTAGATGGACAATTGTCTTGAGGGGGTAGACATGGGAGGTAAGGGCTGTTGGCAAGCTGTTGAAAGCAGATACTAAGAAACCGCTACTCTGAGACTTGAGGGAAGAGACACATTAGACGGAACCGACAACTGACATTTGTTCATGCAGCCTCTCCCGATGCTGGGTCAAACAAATAGGCTGACTATACTTGAATGCATGCATACATACAAACACACTCCCTTGCCTGGCTTGCATTCCCCGCTACAGCACCCGATGCATTGGGAACGAATCAAGGTTCGCCTTGCCAACGTTTTCTCCGCCACGATGCCAATTCCAGTGGCGTCGAGATATCAGAATGGGCATGCCACAATCTTGTACCCAAAGGTGAAAGTTTCTGTGTCTTGTCATTTATCAGAAGAGGAGACTAGCTGAGTTCTGCGGAATGGTGCGCCCAAATTATCAATCAGAGTGGCAAATCAGGCAACGATGAACCATCATGCCCAACCTTCATGTGGAACGTTGCGACAGCCTGCTTATAGAGGACATTGCAACTAGGCGGCATGATATCCCATCAACCAAATGAGCTGGCTTTGGATGAAGGGCTTAAACCGGGGTTGCTCAGGTTTCGTCGCGGCAGATGAAGCCAAGATTGCAAATAAAATTCTGATGAAAGAGCCGTCAACGTCAAAAGGAGCGTGCGACAATTGTCCGAAAACCTGGCCCCGCGGCATCTTCGCACCATCCCCGCCCTCTCCGACAACACAACCCTACTTTAGTGAAGGCATACAGCGTAGACACAGAACGAACCAAGTACAAGCACAGTGGAAGCACGTATATGAATGCATGGACATACTACGGATTGCTTGAGGTCTCAGAAGGGCAAGATGCATCGTTCAAGTCATCAGGCTGCCAGCCATGATGCAGAAAGCTTTGTGCTACTTCTAACTGAACCTTTGCCTCCCGGTGAATGGCCGTTTTTGTGCGACTTCCCGCCCTTGGCTGGTATTCCATATGTCTGCAACAATCTCAATTCAAATACTTGATCGGGCATGTCGGTCGGCTAAGGTTTGGACAGCAGCCAACACTGGTTCTCTTTCACCGGCTACGCACTTTGTCGGCGGCCAACGGCATACAAAGGAATACATGTACAGGTGTGAGTGAGAATCTGTTAAGTGAATACGTGTTAAAGCCAGCACCCCCATACATTTATGCATATACCTAGCATTAGTACTCTCTGTAACATTATCCTGTGGTGGAACGGGAGTGCAATTGTATCATGCATATCAATTCTCACACACTTTTGGTATTTCTCCGGTGGCCAAGGTGTGTCTCACAAGGTGATCCAAATCACACAGGAATGCGGATGTGACAGGCGGCAGACAGGCACGCAGACAGGCTCAAGGGTTGATTTGACACCAAGCCTTCATTTGGCCGGTATTGCTTACATTGTAAACCAAACCAACACCCCCCCCCCCCCCAATACCCCCCTCTTTCCCCTCTCTTTCACCCCCAGTGCATAATTGCCCACTGAAAACTCATCCACATAACGGCCGGAATCGGTTCCGACTGTCGGCAGTAACCAATGGAGGATCAGTGAGGATTCTAGAGGAACGACATCAAAAGGCGGCCCCAGCCTGAGGCTTGCCAGACGCAACAGAACAGGGACGTCTACAGGGGAGCGGGACCTCCCACAAGGCTGTTGCTGATGCTGTGCGTCAATCACCTGCACCGTACCCTGACAGTTTCTGGCGCTCCTCAACTCCTTCAGTATGAGTTTTTTTTCCTTGTTTTTAGTCCTTCTTTTTTTATCCCTTTCTTTCCTTGATTCCGGTTTCAGCGACCGAGGCTGATGAGAGTCTGTTGGTCGGGGGTCGACGAATGGCTTGCAAGCCTCCACCTGCTGAGGTGGAAACCGGTCAAGAGGCCCTGCCTGCATGGGGCCAGTGTTGGGAGCCTTGCCGAGATCTATCCGCACGGCAGCGGCATCATCGCTGTCCATCCCCTCGCTCCGTTCCGGTGGGGATCGGCGCTACCGGCCATTTCTTCCACCAAGTAGCCGTGCCGTCAGGCAAGTAGCCATACCCGGAGGAGAGCAGCTTGAGCCGCCTCCCTTCCCCCCCGTCACCACCATCACCACCCCCGTCGGGTACGACCGCTGGGAAGAGGGCAAGGGCCGCTGCAGACACGCAACAACATGATGAGTGGCTGCAGTAATTTGTCACACGCAGAGCACATACACCTGAGAGACGGGAACTTGGACTGGGTTCTTCGCAGCCTAAAATTGTTGCAAGATAACAGGGGGCATGGTAATCACATCTCTCTCTCTCTCTCTTATTTGACGTCCTCTCATCACGACCGCCTGCCAAGACTGCACATTATCAAACAAAACACAACAGTTTTTGTTATCCTAAGCACTCCAGGGATACCCAGGCGATTTGATGCTCACCTCCCCTCCCCTGTCCAGTTGTTGGATCCAAAACGCCAAACTTCGATCCGTGTACTCCCGCAAGTTTCCCTTAATCGCGCCCAAGAATGACCCAACACACAACCCCCCCAAAAGGAGAGTGGGGGGAGGCAGAGGAAAGCTAATGCAAAATTGAGGCTGACCCATCCATGCCTTCCCCCCCAGAATTTCCCCCATAATACTAAATCAAATATCCACAACGCCATCCCACAGCTTGTCTAACAAATAAAATGATATAAACAGCAAATTCCGCATACAAATTGAATGATGACTAATTTGACTGAAGAAGGTATGAAACGAATATGCAGCTGTGCCGTCGTAGATACTTTCGACTACTTTGGCAACGTCGAGCAATGGTATGTTCTTTTTGATAAATTCCAGAATATCGCGGTCGGATGGGGTCTCTGTCTTCATGTAAACAAACGGTAAGCTTTATTGTAAAGACTTGGTTATTTTGACGAGCAGTTTGCCTCCTCTAATTCGATTGCCTCTCATATCTTTGAGAGAAATAAAACGATATCCGCGCTGAAGTCGATCGAGCCTAATGCATGCCCAAGCGAGACAAGGTGAACTTATGACGCTACGAGAGTCGTCTTCGATTTTGAACCTATAGAGATTGAGAAATTTTGTATACGTGGTTAGCAACAGAAATAACTTCACATTTGCCAACAATCCCGTAGCACGCAACGCGTGGCCATCCGATCGACATAGCACAAGCCATACAACAGAACTGTTAGACCGCATAAACAAGCCGCTTTGCACCGTACGAAACAACAACTTGTCAAATGTGGCGGTATGTAGTTGCGGCTGAGGGTGTATGTGCGTCTGCGTTCGACTGCATGCATTGGCCCGGGTCACCGGATCCGACAAACCCTCTCCAAAACATATATACCTATGCATGCAAGACTTTGCAATTTTTCATGTGCCGACTGACTTCAGCGAATCACTGGTGGGTGCGTTGGCATTGAAGCCCTGTAAGTGAATATGGTCAAGGAAGGCGGTTTATGTGCGAAGTTGCCGGAGACACTGTCCCCAGCCAAGAGAACGAGACTGATTGGCCGAACTGCCAAGTTCATGTCTGTAGCATGCAGGAAATAGCAATATTTGGGGGCGTGATACAGTCATGGGTGTTACCGGACCACTCGGCCACTCTTCTTGGTGATTACCCGCCAAAACACAACCAGGTTGTCATGCAGTAGGGTTTGAGCAACGAGCAACATCGAATGTCATTCCGTCTAGCAAGTGGGAGACAAGGGAGAAAGAAGAAAGGACAAGGGTTTGTTATCTCACCTGATGAAGCTTAGTTCCTCCACGACTTTGGGTATGTTCAGAAACTGGAGGACTTCGCCGTTTGGGCCGAAAAAGGGATTAGTCGATTTTCCAGCTTCGGTCCGTTGCTTGTATGTGCTCTCTGGCATTTGCCCGCTTTGTCTCGACATATCCACCGGCTTCTCGACATGAAGCTCGGCCCTGATTACAGGACGGACAGTACTTCCACTGCGAGTCGTGTCGACGAAATCGACATTCTGTGCTGGAATGTTTCGGCCAGCAAAAACGGTGATGGTCAGGTCAAGGGTATGGCCGGATGCTGCTTGGTCTTGGGTTTCTATTGTCTTGTCCGAACCCTGATACTTGAGTGGTTTCAATACCCATCCATTCTCACCACAGAACATGCCTTCGTTGAGCATCATTCCTTCGTCCAAGTATTGCCAGTTCATTGCCACCATCTGCACGCCCTTGCGCCAGAACAGGCTAGGATCCGGGTTGGAACTGTCGATGCGGCGCCCAGCGGGGAAAGCTCTCATGAAGAAATTTTTGTTGTGTGTAAATACTTCCCGGTATTGCTTCTGATAGAGATCCAAAATCTTGGACTCGCTGATGGAGAAGATGTGTGTAGGTTGCTTTGCCTGTGGAGTGCTGAAGCTTTGAAACCGCTCGCTACGCGTATATACAGCAAGGTTGCTCAGGTTCTGGCAGATGGGGACCCTCGCGCTGTTCTCCTGCTGTGACGGTGACCCCGCTGGTGCTGATGATGCATTTCGGAGCTTGGGGGTCTGGCGGTCTTCATCCGAGCATGACGCATCCTCATCTTGAGCGAAAACAGCAGGTAGGGCTGTCGTGCTGTGGGGAGCCATAATCTTCGCCGGCGCTCGTTTAACCTTGACTAGAATCTTGCTGCGAAGGTCTTCTAACTTGGGCACCCTAAATTTTGGGTCGCAGCCCTCCTGGGGCTCTTGCACCAGCATATCCTGCCATACTTCTTTCATGATTTTAACCATGATTTCTTGTTGGTCTGTGTCGGCGTGTACTTCGAGGCTGATAATGACTGGTAAGTCATTATTGACAAACGCGGAGTCTCTAATGACTTCGCACACCTCGCGGAAGCCGCATGGGGTAGTTAAAGTCCAACCATGGGTTACAATTGGCTCTCCTCGTGGCATCGATTGCCGAGTCCGCGCAGGCCCTGCTCGTGCGACGTCGAGCCTGTCAAGGGACTCGTGTGGGTCTTGGCTAAAATGGATGCTGGACTTTGGTGATGAGCCTTCTGCCAGAGATCTGCTGTTACAGCTGGGGCTCCTGGAATGTGAAGCGCTAAGATAACTCCTGGCCGTATCCTTTGCGGTCCCGGATAGTTCACCAACCGTGTCTTTGACTGCCGCGGCAGCATATGGCAAAGAGCTGCCTGATAAAGCACGAGTATGTTCACCACCAGACGCCTTTCCAGATTGACCGGTTGGAGTAATGACATCGCCGTTCCACACATCAATTTCAATACAACGACAACCTCGGGAGAGAACCTAGCGAACATTGCAGTTAGAGAAAGCCACAACAACCAATTAGTAGCGACCTAGATAATAGGGTGGTACATACAGTCCTATAAGCTTCAGGAGAGCTCGCAGAAGCCAGCTGGTTACCGATGAGATACGTATTGTGGCTGCTGTTTATGAAATAGTTCGTAAGAGGTTTCGAAAGATCCTTTGGCGGTGACGGAGCCACGGCATCCCAAGTATAGGCGCTACCAAGCACAAAGAGAAAATCGCCCGATGTGTAGCTTGGCTTGTCCAATTCCACACAGGGTTCACCCTGAACCTCTCTCAGAAACTTGACGAATTTCTCTCGCGATAAGGTTTCATCACCATCCCTTAGTATTTCATATACACCCTCAAGCAAGTCGCGCATAGCTCTAGTCATGGAGTGGTCGTGGGTGAAACGTCGAAACGAGCTGGCGGTGGAATGGTCACCAGGTAACTTGAGCTCAGGCGCAGCAACGGTGGCGCTCTTGATCAATTGCTTGAGAACATCGATGTTACCGTCGAAGAGGGAAAAGGTGCGGCTGCGCCTTGGCTTCTCGGTTTTATTGCCACGGCGGCGCTGCTGCGATAAAAGTAGAAGACGTTAGCTGGCTTGAAGTCTCGATGTCGTTATAGCGGGCCGGCCGTGGCTTTGACACGCTCGCTAACTAGTACATAAAGACAGAAATTCAAATGACAAAAACACATACAAAGAGCCCACAGGTCAACGACATGGTGCCTGAATCAGAGGAGGCGGCTTCTCCTCAGCGGCGTTGCTGGTAGCGCGATAGAGGCGATGGCATGGGCGGCGGCGAGAGGTGTCAGCCGCACTGGAGGAAACGGGCGAACCATGGACTGAGAATGAGAAGACGAGCTTCGACCAGATTATGGCGGATAAGGCGAGATTCCGATGTTAACGGATAAATGAGCGTCTCGTTCGATGCGTCGGTCCAGCAACGTATGTTTTTCTCACGAGCCCGTCAAGGCGATGGAGGCTAATGAGAATGAGAGATGATGATGAAGAAGAATCGACGGAAAAAAGAAGCCGACGTCAGTCCATAAGCACCAGCGGACCGGCGCGTGGGATTCTTCTACGTGTGGTAAGCTAAGCTTTTGGGACCGCCAGGGTGGCACCGCAACCCTGTCGAATTTTGGAGCCAGTAAAGAGTATGGCCTCAATGCCTCTCTACTGTATGGCTCCCTAGCCAGGGGGGAAATACTGTAATTACAGTGGTGTACCTACCACTATCATTACCCAGCCAAGGCTGCACGCGTGGGCACTGCCCCCAAAGCAGGCTCTCTCATCGAGGTATCCAATGGTTTAGCTCCAGCCTCGAGTCCCTGTCTGCGGAAAGTAGGGCATTGATGTGTTTTGCTGTACCGTTATCGTCTGATGAATTCTTGTGTGTGGCCGCTACACCATCGTCTGTAGAGTACATAGCACGGGGCATGGCCTGGGCCTGTCCAGATGGGCGGTCCAGTCCCTCCCAGGTCAGGGCTGTTGGCTAATAGGGACTTTTGATTGGTGCTCTGTGGTCGAACCACAAGTTTTGTCTGGCCGTGAGGCTGTGAGAGAGCCACAGGGCTGAGGTGGGTAGTTGTTTGGGTGGCATTAGTCACTGTACATACAGTACCTTGCCGAATTGGGCACATTATAGCAAGGCTTGAAGGCGCAGCTCGCAGTCCAGAGTTGCAGTGGGTGAGAGACCCAGGCAACTACTAGGCCACTACAGGGAGCGCGTATCAACGAAGCTGGTACGGAGTGCCTGTACTTTCGAGGACGTCTGAATAGACCTGTACAACGGAAACAACCAATGGACCGTTTATATCTCAGGTCTTTTTCCTCTATGGCACCAAGTAGCGGCAGTGGCGCTACGTCTCGTCCCGTGCTAACATCAAAGGGGAGGGGGGCTGCTTGTAGGAATACAAAGTCCGCACGTGCACGATTGGTGAGTTGGGGCAACGGCGGTTACGGCTTGGCCGGGCGGCTGCGGTTCGCCGTGAACGGCCACTTTAGCGCGAGGCGCGGCAAAACCCAAACCAGGGACGGCACGGCACGTATCTGCCTCTCATCAATGGTAGGTACGAGGCGTAGCAACCAGTCTACTGGGTGACGTCATCGATTGTGTTCGTCTTGCCCATCTCCAGAAACTCATGAAATCGTTGCCCGACGGCGACGTTTCTCTCTAGTTCTCTATACGATAACTAAATATAATAGCCGGTCACATGTGGCTGTTTGTCAATCCAAGAATAGCAGTATTGTGCAACAATGTCACAGCTCAAAATAATCCCACCATGTCCCTACATATGTTGCCCTATCTTTACAACTCCTGCACTTGAAGTGGATAAAAAGACACCATGGAAAAGAAGGCGCACAGCTTCGAACTAGATTTTACAACTTCACCATTGTTTATATTTATGTTTTATTATATCTCTTCTTCTTCATATCGCCTCCAATTGTTACACTCTTGATTCCCACTTCGTTGGCATCTCGCTACAGGGTAGGGTGATGGATGTGTCATGCTCGATCTGGGATCAGCACCATGTCGCCGATTGGTTCCCTCGCTACATTGTGTCTAGAGGGTTTAACCTACGAACTTTGAATCAATTATTTAGAATGTCAACAAAATAGCTGGTTCAGTCTTTTTTATTTTAGAGAGAAAATTCTCAATGAGTATGCCCGAATTTCTAAAGTATTGACTTGTACCGTCAATTTCTACTCTATTGTATGAACTCTATCGCGGCACTGGCGCTACCACGTATCGACAACACAGCAATGAGAAACGGAGCTAACCTATTTTTGACAAAAAAAAGTTCAGCTCGTTACTTAGGCGCATGTTGTCGCCAAAATGTCCTTATAGTACCAGACAGCATGGCATGTGTGAGGGCCTACACTCACAGGCTAGTTTGGCTCACCTACTCCGCAAACCCATTGCTTCCGACTCTTCCATAAGCGCCAACAGGTCAATTTAGCACAAGCTTCAATGTGCTTTATTTGTAAAGAGGGGCAAACATGAGCGGGAGCCGCCGACGCCCAGATTGGATGACGAAGGCGTGAGACGAGGCCCAGGAGAACCGGATGATTACGGTGGGCAAAGAACACGATACCTACGCTAGATGATGGAGATTTGAGAAGACACTCGTATAGTGTGATGAATCGAGAATGCAATACAGCCTTGCTCAACTTTGTAGATATATCTGCCCGAGATAGTCCATTTTACCCTTTTCCTGTTTGCCCAGTTGAGCCGGGCGTCGCTTTTGATAGCGCCATGTAAGTCATCCATTACGTGGCGTCTGCAAGTGAACCAGAAGATTGTCACAGATCAGTAGTCTTGGTTTTAACATGTTACCTTGAAATGCCTTCTTTTTTAACGACCTTCATCACACCCCGCATTCACATGCCGCACTGACAATGCACCTCATCGGTGATGGCGAGATGGCGCTGCGGTATCTAAATGAAAAGACAGAAAGAGGTCAAACACGGTGTGCGGTTAAGGAAGATACGGAGACGGAGAGAGAGAGAGAGAGAGCATATGAGATATGGATTGTGAACTTTTGGCGCACGTACGTAATGGGTGAGAGAGACCTGGCAGCTTAAGCCACGATGACGACGATGGCATGCATGACTTGTTAGCGGGCCTTGACTACTTAATCCAGACACGAGGCGGTTTATTCGTGAAGCAGAATGGGTTGGTTGGGCGATGAATATGATCATTGTCCTGTAGATCTTTGATGTTGGTGCAAAGATTTATAAACACTAAGGAAAGGACCGAAAGAGTTGAGGGACAACAAAATATTCCAGGTGTGCGAGCAAACCACAACTAGGTACGGAGCAAATGAATTCCTTCGCCATGCATCCTAGGTATGCTGTTTTGCTGCAGAGTCATTGAGCGGTGGACTCCATGCAGATGCCACAGCAGTGTTCGATGTAGATGCGAACTCTAACATAACCCCAGGATACAAGTCCTGGTCAAGCTGCCTACCTGCAAACTATATTTCCCCAGAATGTGGCTTCAATCGATGATCGATCTCCAACCCCGGGCTATCCGATTCGATGTGACTGGGTACAGCAGATGCCAGGGATGAGGGGCCGAAAAGCGCCAGAGGCACTAATAGGCTTGGCTTCGTTTCGATTACTTCTTTCAGATAATGGGTTGATTATTACTGTGTCAACAAAACGAATCAAGGGATTGGGTGTGTGATGCGGAGCTTTTCGTCTCCCTGTTTCGAGGCGGGTGCAAGGGAGGGCAAGACGGAAAACGAAATCGAACCTTTGTCTGTTATACAGCTGGCAATCCATTCCTCTGACAGGCAGGAGTTGGTGAATTCCAACGGATTCACTCTCTGTGTAGGTTGGCCCACGCAGCTTACTTTCCATGGAATGTTGTTCGCCTGATTTTTGGACATGAACTCAAAACGTGGTGTGGATAGCTTGGCTGTAGGAGGGACTAGTGCCCGCGGCTTTCCGGCTCTAGTTGAATGAGTGGTGGTTGGAACTCCGTATTTATCGAGTGGGGAAGCTATCGTGTTGACATTGTTCTTTGGCATATATTGAATCAGCGGGTATTCGTACAGACGCCGTCATCGTGACGAAGACCTGGTGGTTGCGCAGAGCTTTCCTCTCGCTCTTGTTCCGTTTTAGACCTCAAAGCTTATTGAGCGACTCTGCCAATCAAATACAGCTATAGTTTATTACCCTTGATATGTATTCTATGGTGCCCTGTATTGACAAGCCTAGACAAACTGTTGGCAAGGTGATAACTATGATGGAGAATGGTGATGATAAATGCTCAATACTGACTGGCAGGCAGCGGAAAAGGATGTTGGTTTCTCTCGTCCACAAATATGTGCGTAGTAATTATTGCAGCTTCACACAACCCGCTCATGGTCGGCCATTGACGATGTAATCCGCCGTCCAGTTGGGAATAACCAGCATTTGCTGTAAAACGGTAATCTGGTGTAATGTGTAAATTAAAAAGCATGCGGAGCGCTACAAGGGCACGACGTGTGCCAATTTGGATGGGGAAGGAAGTGACAAGGTGGATAAGGTATCTATCTGGCTTACTACCAAATTATATCCATTAATACCTGCAGGACGGCCCCACTGTCAACGAACCATAGGTACCTTAGCGCTACGGAGTAGAGATTGAGACCCCTCTAGTAGGTACCTAATTAGCGCAAGATCTGCCAGCTTATGTACACCAAACACAGCACCCGGACGATGCCTGGGCCGTGTGAGCCAAGCTTCCAACGTGCGTACAGGAAGCAGCAGCGCCGCATGCGATTCAAAGACATCAGTGGAAGGGCATTGGAATTCTCCCATCGAATCAATGCAAGCCACAGCCGCGCTGCGACAAGGCCACCGACTACATCGATACTGTGCATGAGCATAAAACAAGAGGCATGAATATGAGCTTCCGAAGCAGTTTGCGTATGGAATAGTAATAACGGAGTTGGACCTGGAGGCACAGTACGGAGTACTAGCATCAGTAAAAACAATGGTCTGAGGTCCGTGTCCTCAATTTGGAGGCACTTGGGAGGTGCCGTATTTCACAAGGCTTTCCGCAGGCCCGGGACAATTCAATGTGTCTGTGCTACGTGTGTGCTACCTACCTAACCTTAGCAACAGCCACTAATTGTAGTCTATTCGTGCACTTGTTCAAGATCAATTTACTGCTCAGACGATGGTGTTGTTTAGAATGAGAACAAGGGAGGATACGGGCAGAGGAGACTGCGAGGGAGACTGTGCGATAAATACCCAATCTTCTCAACGTGGATGTGTAGAAACAAAGAGAGACCAGACTACCTAGTATTACCTAATTAATTACAGCACAGTCACAACCAGTCCATCACTTGACAGGAAAACCCTCTATTACACCCTAATGAATTTGCATCTCCCTCGCCAATGTCTGGCATGCCGAGCGGTGGCGCCAGATTAGGCATGGCAGCAGGCGAACTAACGGCCGTGCTGTACATATGGAGTTTAACTCTGCAGGTATGGGCCTAGTGGACCTCACCAAGTACCTGTAGAAGGTAGCAACGTGTCGCAGGTGTTCGTGCAGCCTGCCAGCTGGCGTCCAGACAAGGAATGGAAATCGTTTCTCCCTACGGAAGACTCCTATCAGATACTCTTGTGGAGGCATCATCGTCCCGCTCTTGACCCTCAGTCATCGTCACCGCCATTTTCTGCTCGAAACGCGCTTCCGGAGCTGCGAAACTCTTGCCACCAATTCCATGAATGCTGCTGCGTCGTGGCTTCGTCTCCGATGCAGTCCCAGTGCTGGAAACCACCACTCCTCTTCCAGTGTCTCAGCCTAGTGGGAGACTACGGAGAGCTACTCAACTTTCAGACCCATCCCAAACAAACAATCCCCATCGCTGGAGCTACCAGTAATGAGATTGAGGGTACCTCCTGCATGCAGAACGCAGCTGGACCAGGGGTCCTCTACGCCCAAACGACCATGTTTCGTGGTATGGGGTACGAGTAATATTGCCCGCCGTAGCAGCTCCAGACAGGTACCGGGCACCAACCAGCTCTTTATGTATGAGCCGGCCAAGCCAAGGCGAGATAATCTCGCCCAGCAACCCCAGACAAGCCAGCCAGCAGGGATAATCATAGACGCTACATCTCGCGTTTAATTAACCCCCCCTAGCCACAGACCCAGAACAGCTCCAACAATTCCATCAGCGGCGCGCGGAACATGCGGAGGAGAGACGCTGATCGCTGGCCGTGCTCATCGTCACCACTTGCTCATCCCTCATGGCGTGTCAAACCTTGGGCTCCGTCGTCCAACTTCCATGAACCAACCTCACCAGTAGCCAACCACCCGAGCTCCCCTCTCCTCTTCTGCAAATCTCGATCGAGCTCTTGGCCATCGACGACATGCTTGCATCCGTTTGAATAAAGGCCCAACTTCCAACAGCTTCGTTCCTCTTTGGGTAGCCTCAATTGATATACTCAACCCCTGAAGATAACGATAGCCCTTCCCCACCAACAACTAATCTGAACGCTTTGCCAACTTCAACATCCTGACTCGCTTCGTTTCGAGTTCGACGACTCTCTTCGTCGGCCGGCTTGCTTCCAGGAGCCGCCTCTGTGTCTCATTCTTTTACTCTGGCCTGTCCAGCTCAAGAAAAAAGCACCCGGACTCGCGCCGATCTCGCGGCATGGCCTCGTTACTACCGATCAACTAGCAACCTCTCGTCCGCTGGCCAAGGGAGCTTCTCTGCTGTTGAAGCAGGACTCCTGTCCCTTCTTTTATATTGAATCCCCCATCTCGTTCAACCAACACGCCGAACGGGTAGCAACCGACGATCCGCCTAAGCCGGGGAAAGCGGCTTCTCAATGGGCAATACATCATCGTCTGAAACGCCATCAAAGGCAACCCCTCAGAAGCTTTGCAAGCCTCGAGTTGGAAGCCATGTCCCTGTATCCGATCTGTTGAGCCCAAGTGGCATATCCATTCCTGGCAGCACTGAATACCCCAACTCCCGTTTCGCCGGTTCTTGGCCCCGTTCAAACCGTGATAAGCCTCCATGCTCCCTCACCAATATCTTCCCAGCTGTCGTGCCAGAACAAGCTTTCGAAGGTCCACAATCTACGCCAAAGCGATTCTCAAGAGGTGATCGGGAACGAGCAAGCTCGCTGCCTAGGCCTAGCCCGCCTGTTTCTGAGCACCTGCGCGGTAGACGAAGCTCCATATATGAAGCTTCAAATGCTGCCGAGCGACGGTTGTGCAGACCCCAGTCTCTTACACCAAATACCCCGGTAGACCCGTCCGTAAGGACTTACAGGTCAGTTCTCCATTCAATCGCGTACCTTCGCCTGCACAATCAGCTAACTAATAATCTTTAATAGCTTGCCGGGCCATCAATTGGACAAACGCAGGTCGCTACAATCACATGAGACGTACTCATTTGTGTCACAGAAAAGGGCCACCAAACCGAACCCTGAATTCCTCCAAGAACTTCAAGCGGCTGCCACAGAGAGCCATCATGAGATGCGTCAGCTGACGAAATCGATGTCGAACCAGAATTCGCCCTCAATGCCGCCAATAGTAACGCGTATTAACCGGACAACATCGGACTTATCATTATACGCTCCTGTACGCCGACGCTCAATTATTCAGACACCAGGACTAGCCACCAGGACCAACCGAGAGGAAACCCACCTACCGCGCCGCTCCAGCGGCCAAGGTTCTCATCCCCCACCAGCACTGGTGCGGCCAAAAGCCGCATCGTCCAAGAGCAGAACCCCAAGGCATCGCTCCATGCCACCACGGCCCAGTGAAGCTGAGCCACTGGAGCGCGCAATAACACCATGCGAGTCCGAATACAGACAGCTTGGTGCCATGAAGTTTGGATCACTTCGAATAACAAATGGGTCACCCACACCTAGCCTGGCTCCTGAGAAAATACAACTCAAAGATGTAACACAAGCGGCACAGAGTTTTGTCGTTTGTGATATCGAGACGGTAGCTGCGGTAGGCTGCCAAACGACTGGGTTTGCTGTACGGTCTGGCTTCAAATCAGATGCCGCAAGATCAACTACTACAACTTCTGCAGATGATGCGATCAGTCCAGTATACCACCAGCATAGCAAACCTGCAGAAGAAACAGCTTTGGAGAAAAGTCTTGTTGGCATCGCTTCACCAACCACTGAGGCAAGGCTCATCATCTCAGGGCTTGACTTAAATATTGATAAGGTTGATTTAACCAATTGCCAGAAATCGCACAGCAATCCTTGTAGTCCCATCGAGTTTCCTTATCCGGAAGTCCTGAACATCAGACAAGACCCTGACGCCAAGTCTGCTAACAACAATGACTTTTTGACACTTTCTACCAATGATACACTCGGTGTGAATCGTTCTGACAGTGGTTTTGGTTCCACTTCGTCGTCTGATACTTCGCGAAGAGCCTTGTCAAAGGCAGACAGCGGATATAGTTCGAACCTTTCCCTCCGATCAGTTCGAAGTTTTAGACACAGGCGTCGAGACTCTGACCCAAATGCTCGCTCTAATTCGTGCAAACCAACCATCGAAACCAAGAGGTCACAGTGCACACCCGAAAAACCACGACCGCAATCTAGCGGTGCTACCAAACACAGCAGGCTTCACCGGCTTTTCCTGTCTGAAAAGAAGGGGCTATCATCAAAATTCATAACACATGATATTTCTGATGCTGTGCCTGCTGTTCCTTCAAGTGTGGCACCTGGGCCACAAGGGTCCAATAACTGGTTTTCCACCACGCACGAGCGATTTTTCTTGAAAGATGATAATAGCAATGGAGCACTCAAAACCATTTTCAGCGTTGATAATTTGGAACTCAGCCAAGATGAAATCTCCATCAACAATGAAACTCATGACGTCGTGCCTGATCAAGCTTCTCCACCGAGGTCGCTTAAAAGGAGTCGTTCGCGCAAAGCTATTTCTGACATTGCCCAGGCAGCGACATCGATGGTTCCTTCGTTGAAGCTCGTCCATCGAAAATCCTTTACTCGCAAGAAGAGCTTTGTTGAAAGGACGACTGACAACCGTTCTAAACCAGAAGATGTTCTCCGCATTCGTGACTGTCCTCTTCCTGATAAAACTCGCCTCCCTCTCGATCCACCTTCTACGGCCGTAGACAGAGATCAGTCATCGCCACGCTCTCTAGGAAATCGGGCATCGGCCCCGGATCTGCGTGCACAATTACCCGGGCACCCACACCCCGAAGAAAGTGGGCCAGAGCGTTCTCCAGGGCCGAAGTCCAGACCAGCACCGCCAGTGAGCTTGCGACGTCGCAGTGTGATTGATCCGGGCATTCCGCCTCCAATTCCTCCCAAGTTCAGAACAGCAGAATTTTTACACTCAAAACGACAGACGGCAACACAGCAGTTCAGCTATGACGTAGTGCGTAGTGGCCGCTCGCCAAGTTCACCACACGTTTCGACTAGGGATCAGAGAACGCATACACTCGATTCCTCATCGCAGCGTGGCCAACCGGCAGTGGTCCAAAGCAGCCGGTACCCGCCCGTTGTCCGTCGCCCAGGTCATCACCGGCGAAGTACTGGGTCTTATGGAAACGCTGATGTTCAAGATCCTCCTAGCCGTGTCCTGCATAGCTACAATCCCCCTTCTTATAGGGGAGTCCCGATCAGGGGCTGATTCAGTTTGCTTGTTTCTTGCTGATGGTGGGTTGGGCAGTCATCTCGTTTGACAATTAGCTGCATTTCTTATTTCTTTTTTCTTTTCTGTCATCTTCCTTCTTTTTGATGGGCAAACATATGGGCCGCCTCAATAGAAACTCACATGCATTATCATGCATACAGCATAAAGCACATTCCTTTTTACCTCGCTTTCTTCTTCACATCTACCCATCACCCATTGATAATGGGTTGCCTTACAGGCAGTTTCATTTCATCATGTCTTTAGGTTCGTTTCGCAAAGACGTCAACGTCATATATTCTAGCCTCTGTACATTTTACCAACTGGGCTTCGGTGTTGTTTTCACGTATTTAACTTGGGCTGGTTGCCTTGTGTTCTGTTTGTCTTCTTCGAGTCTGGTTTCGGTTATCCTGGATATGGATGGTGTCAGGGGGAAAGCCAGGCATGGCTGCAATGCCCCTCCAGACTCTACCATGCTCGATATCTGTCTATCAAGGACCGTTTGCATATATGTATCTTTTTAGAGATTGGAGCATCAGGTTTCATGGTGTTTTCGCGAAATAAGGTTTTCTGGGTTGAAATCACCCATGTCTCTTGGAGCTATACCCCCTCCCGAAACTGTGTTCATATTGCACAGTCAATGGTTGGCTGGAAAATGTATTACAGGAACGCAAAATCAATAATGACTATCATGAATGTAACAAGTAGCATATATGCAGATACAAAAGTGTTTTTATAATCACCAATGTGCTTTCAACCATGTGTGCACGACATAACCCCCTAATACGCTGTGTCCCTGTGGCTGAATGCTGGCCCCTTTACCAACTCGACTTGGTGGCGGCTTGTCAAGATGGGAGAGCGGACTTTGAGGCCTAAGCCGGGAATTTTGGCACCACTGTTCTCAAGTGCCCACACCGCAACACCAACCCAATTGTCTCCGTGATGGTTGAGGATCCCTTCGGGCACGGGGAACTCAGTCTGTGGGCCAATATTACTGACATACTTGCCATATTGGAATCCATTCACGTATAGCATGGCGCGGTACGGCGCAGAGCCCGTGGAGTTGGCAAAGGTAAAAGACAGTGGCATGTCGTATATATCTGCGGGGAGGTCAAGAGATAACTTTGCAGTGTAGTAGACGATGCCTGCCTGGGTGATTCCGTCAAAAGGAGATCCGGGTTTGAAGGCATCCAGTGGTGGGGAAGGCAGATGATAACCCTGGCGTTCAAAGAAGAGACCACCCTCGTTCAATGGACCGCGGAATCTATCCTGGTAATCTTCGCCTCCAAGATTGCCGGTTAATTTCCAGGGCGATATATCAATGTTGTTGCCTTCGGAGGAACGCAAAGAATAGTCGATAATGCCTCGGGGTTCCTTCATCAAATCCAAGCCAGGCACAAAGTTCTGGTTGATTCCGGTGGTGTCAATCACAACGGTCAATACGTAGTTCTTTCCCTTGGTGAGACCCGTGAGTTTGTGCGTCGAATTGTGGTTGTTGGTGGAACCGAAGCCGTTGAAAGAACCCAGAAATGTGCCGTTGAGCCAAACGGAACTAGCATAAGCGGAGCCCCCCTGGGTCAAGAGTTGCAGTTCTGAGTCAGCGCTCTGTGCGGTGAAACGACCGCGGTATATGAGTGTTCCGGTGTGGAAGCCATAGTCGGAGCTGTAGAGTGAAACCGGCGTCTTGAGAGGCGTGACAGAGTTTCTGGTTGTCGAAAGATTGGCCAACGGCCATTTAGAGTCATCGTAATCGGGTTGAACCTCAGGGAGTGAATCTGTATAGTACCATTTCAGATCGGACAGCTCAGGGACATTGGTGGGAGGCAACACAACGTCTGGTTTGTAGACCCAGTTGCCTAGTTTTGATGCTGTGAACTCGACTTCTTTGCCGTTGAGTACAAGCTTCGAAGTCCCCTTCGGAACACCGATAATCTCAAGTGTAGTAGTGCCATTAAAGTCGGCCTGCAACGACAGGACGGAATCAGAGACCGATGCTGAGCGCACAAGGTAGCCTCCATTGACAATAATAGCATCGGGGTTCATGAGGGAGCTTCCATATGTGGGCGACTGGCCTTTTCCAGGCAAAATAGGAACCCAGTAATTATAGGCAGCGTTACGATCTGGCTCTTTCGGTTAGCAAAATCCTTCCACATTTTCCCTGTTGCTACGAGTAAAAGCTACAGGCTATAGACTCACCCATTAGGTAAATGATTAGATCTCCAGCTTCAACAACCTGTCTGGTGGTTGATGTCTTCCATTGAAGAACTACGGAAGAGTCCTCCATTGTATGAATGGCAACATCATCGCCTTCAAGATTGTTGATCTTATAAGGGGTTTTGCTCTTGCTCTGTTTCTTCAGAGCAAACTCGTGCAGTTCATCAGGCCCACCATATAGAACCAGCACAGTCTTGTCAGCGAATTTTTTCCATGTGAAAATCTCTGCGGTCGAGTAGAGCAAGACATGGTCACCGACCGGATAGTCGGTGACATGAAACTTGGAATCACGACCATGCAAGGACAAGGAGCCGCCTTTCTGAGGGATTGAGATTTCACCCGCCGAAGTGGGCAGCTTTACCGTATAAGACGCGGAATCGGTGGTGGTATAGTCGGTATGTCGCACAACGAAGAAGTGGCCATTTTCTTTGGAAAGGAGAGGTGTGATTGTAATTGCTCCGTTGTCGCTGTAAACTCCCGTTGTCATGTTGCCAGGAGTAGTGACCAAGTATCCGGGTGATACTTGTAGGAACTGGGCCTGCAATTTAAGTTCCGAGTACTTCTCACGATCAACAGCTCGATCTTCTCTAATGCTCTGTACCAATAAAATCAGTACGCCATAACCAAGTCATTTGCTATTTTGAAGATATCAACTCACAGCTCCATAGTCATAAGAAGTGTAGCCACCAGGGTGACCAAGATTTCCCCAGTTTGTGCCGCCAAAGATCTGAAATGTGTCAGTTCAAACTACCTTGGGGAGTTGGCATCTTTTCGGCTTAATATCAACTTACCATATAGACATTGAAGATGGTGACACCAGCTGCCATGTTGTTCTTGTAAAAGACGCGCTCAAACTCATGATTAACAAGTATGGAGCACCGCTCGAATCCCCATCCGCCAAAGGGATCAAAGGCACCGCCTTGGAACTGTAGGAGCAAAATCAGAATACAATCGAGGTCAAAAGACTCAATATATCAATGTGAAGCTAACCTCAATCAAAGAAAATGGCGTTCGTGGGCTTATATCTAAATGCCGTTGGCGGAAATTGGTTGGAAGTCCATCTTTCGGCCAAACTTGTGGATTCGCCTAGTCCTTAATTAGTATGGGAAATCATGTGGTCTCTGGTTCTGTTTTGTCTCCTCACACAGTCAAAGCCAACCGGGTACGCATCGTGTCCCTAAAAAGGAAAAAGGTCAGTCTTCGCACTTGAAGGATGCCTCTCTTTGGAGGTATCTCGACTTACGTAAATGTCGACCTCTCCTTCACCGGTTCCAGGGGCGCCGGTGCCTCCAGGGAATGCATCATTGTTGATTAGAGGGACAACAATACCGGCCTTGCGAGCCTGATCGACTACATATTGCATGTATTTCTTATTCGGGAACGGAATGCCCTCGCCTCTACTATACTCGTTCTCAGGTTGGTACAGTATAACGGGACCCCCATTGGTGATTTGGGCCTTTGCGATTTTCGCCGCAATGTTAGCCATGTAGCTAGCACAGATATTAGATTTTTTTTGATTTAATCGGATCAAGAGCATGAAGCGCACTTATCTGTAGCCTCCAGGTATTCGGGGGCATCTGTTCTCAGAGTTCCGTTAAGTCTCTGCAGCCAGCCAGGATAGCCTCCTCCAGAAACCTCTGCATTAATGTATGGACCAGGGCGAGCCAACAAATAAATCCCTGTCTTGGTTGCAGCTTCAAAGAAAGGCTCGAGATCAAAGATGCCATCATCACGATATTCTCCTGGCTTCCCTTCAAGAAGTGCCCAGTCGACATAAAATGACACCATGTTGAAACCCAGAGCTTTGATTTTCTGGAAGAGGTCCAAGTACAGAGACGGCACTGGAAGCCGAAAGGGGTGGACCTCGCCAGAAAACATCATCACTCTCTCCCCGCGGATGAAGAGGGATTTCTCATCCCATGTGACGATATCTTGGAGCGGCTGTCGTTTGTGCTTCTCTGCATCGTGTAGGAGATTGACTGGTCGGCCACCGCGACTGGCAATGCTGAGGGCATTGCCGCCAATAGAGAGCGCAAGCGCAATGGATAGCAATACAGACTTGAGCTTCATCTCGACAATATGACCTTGAATAGTCGTCACACAAGGTATCAGTATCAGCCAATGCGAGTTGAGCTGCTGCAACTACACTACCGAACGCGCAATGCTAATAATCGAGGCCATTGGCGGAGCATGTTGGGCTTTTAAGCTTGTTAGCCGGCCATGGATTTGCCTCCCCTCACATGTTCACAACGAGACAGTCAACTATTTGCCTTGTTTTCTGAGCTCGCACTACGGATCTCACTGGGTGCGAGGGTAACAGGTCCAGCCGAGAAAGACATTTTCGAGGTTCCATTGCAGGGTTATAGCGTCATGACTCCGGAATCCCGGTCCGTCTCGTCAAGAATACGACTTCTGGTGTTTACAAGCATTGTACAATAACTAGCTACTAGACAAACGTCTTTGTGGTTTGCGTGTTTGCTTCCTGGATATTAGGCAAGGGCTCAAAGGTTCCAGGGGACGGGTTCTCCTGATTGGAACGCGTGGCCGGGGAAAGAAGCTTTGCTCCGAGCTGCCGACATGCGCGGTAAGGTTGGTCGGCAGCCTGCATCTTGGTTACTGCGTGAAGATGATGGATGCCGGACGCGGGCAGTACCTGCAGTTGATGATGTCTACTGCCAACCACCAAGGTTGCGCTGGGGTTGTCAACCAATGCGGGGAGAAGGTTTTTGTATGTCTTTCGAGCCCCGCTCGGCCTACTTCTATTAAGTCCGGGATGGTCCAAGTTGTAAATGGCAGTGGAAAACCACGAATGTGTCTGTATAACTACTGTCCGTGTGTCGTGTCTGTGTGCAGAGCATCTCCTGCCCTGGTTGGTTAGTCAGAGGCGATGGATGAAAAGAGTCGACAAGTCCATTTGATCTGGGCTACGTCATTTCGGGCCCTTCTTGTTGATATCGCCAAAGCACTACCGGCACTACCGGCAATCAGAAAACCCTGTAAAGTGAGGGCTCTCTGGTGCCCTCTTGAAAACAGAATGGCGAAAGCTGTTATTGGCTTTGGATGTTGACGACTGACCAAGTAGTAGAGGCTTGGACGAGCAGGTAACTTAGTCAGCCATAATTAATTAACCTACTACCTACCTCCTAATTACCTTGGTGCCAAAGTGCCTTCAAATCATAACCGTTTATAACACGGTCAATAAATCACGAAGCTACACAACCCGCGCAAGGCATCCTCTAACAACATGAACCGGCCGAGCTTACTGATTATGGGAGGCTGCATCGCATGACTTCCAAGGCTGGCTCTGCGCCCGGTGCAGGGTGGCAGCTTTGCAACCACTGACGGGACAAGACGTCCCTCCATCATGCAACCAACACCACAGGGCAATGCATTGGCACATCGCAGACGAAAAGAGAGAGGGTACTTTGTAGGAACTTTGCCCAAGTACTTGCAGCCCGAAATCGAACGACAAATGTGTGCGTTGATGCGGCCGGCCTGGTGTCGTGGGGGAAAAAACTCTGATGGTTTGTCAGGTTTTGCCATCTAACTTTTGAAATCAAGTAGTACGGGCCGTGTCTGAACATACCTACCGACACAAATCCCTCGGAGACTCAATGGGGACTTGAAAGTTATGGGGGGTTCACGATGGGATCGGCGTCATGGTGGCCCTTGTGAAGGTGCCAAGGTGCCCATTGTGTCGACAAGGGTGCTTGCTGACGAGAGCACTGCCACACACGGGACGTCGCAACGTTTCGTTCGACCATTAAGCTACCTACCTCTTTCTACCAGCAGGAGTATTTAATGTGGTATATTAGCTCATGAGCTCCCAGTTATCATTACACACCGAATCTCAGATCAGATGAGACCGTTGGATGCCATTAAACATCTCCACACCACCACCGGATACGTTCTCTCTATCTTTTTGCCTCTCTTTTTCCAACACAAGGAAAGGTAAATTTAGCACTGCTAATGCGAGTACAAATATCGATCATAGAGGCTGCTATATTATTGTGGTTGCTATTACTTGAACATGCCACTCCTAAGGCCTCCCTCACCGTGAATAGGACTTGCACGGGTATGCAATTACGGAATATTTCCTTCAAGTGCTGTAGGTTAGATAGACCAAAGAGGCGACGGAAAACCTTAACTCATAATGCAGAGGCACGGCACAGTGGCACCCCACTGTCTCTATTAACATACAGCTTAATTAATAGCTGTTCACCCACCACTACTATATACAGAGCTAGGGATGATTTTTAGATTCCCACCATATTGATTAAAATCGTGGACATGTAGTCCACAATTTTCCTTTGTGCTAATTGGATTTAAGATACCAGCACTGCATTCTCTCGACCAAATAAACAGCGTCGGCTGCGGAATGACAAGGTTTTTATCATCATTTGTGGTCAAGTTACTTTCCAGTTAAACGGCAAGGCGGGTGTTATTTCAGGGGCACAGACGGCCACAAGCAGCCCAAGGGAGGGGAAAAAAGAAAACCAGCTAGGCAGCCAACTGCGAGGCAGCAAAAGGGACGTTTTATGCTTGGGGGCGTTGGCTGCGCTAGCCTGTTTCAGGAATGGCCCGTGTTGTTATTTCTGTGTTGGGGAAGGCCTCGCGTCCTGCCAATCCTGGGAATACGAGTCACCCTTCCTTCATGTGGACGGACGACTGTGGACGACCGTGGACAACCGTGGCGGACCCCTGCTCGACATAAAAGTCTCTCCTTCGTTCTCGCCATGCCCTGACGCTTCCGCTTTTGCCCTTCAGTTTGGCCATCGCGACACCCGACAGTCGTTTCCCAGCTCATTGACTTACTCTTGTCTATCCCTTTTCATATATTTTCTCCCCTTCATACCCTTTGTGCCGCTTCGTGCCGCTTCTCCCTGTCTCTGCCTACTTTTTCCTTTATTCTCTTTCACCCTCCTGTTGTTTTTTGTCTTCCATACCCTCTTGTCCGACTTTGCCCACGTCTCCTAAACACAACGTTGAGCCAGCCATTTCGACCATCAACAGCCGTTCTCCCTCTTCTATATCGAAAAACTACGCCATAAAAGACATCTCCAAATATTATACGTCACCACGAACGGGTCTTCTCATCAGAGTAATTCCATACCCGTCTACGACGAAGTTTTCAACTCAGAATCTCCAACAGCTGGAGCCCTTTGCTTGCCCACCTCCTCTCCTTTCGCGTGCACCAAACAAGCCATGTACGCCTCCCGGCTCGCGCGACTGCTGTTAGCAGTCTCAGTTCTATGTGTGGTCCATGCCTCATTGTGGAACAGTCCAAGGTTGAACCGATTTGGCATTACTCGACGACAAGACGGTGGTGGAAGTGATGGTCTTGACGCTACTATTCCGGGCGCGGATGGACTTCTGGGAACATCAAGCAAAAGCGACATCTCTACATCTTCATCACCGCCTCCAACATTATCTTCTAGTCCTGAGCCGACTGTTCCACCAACAAGCACCCCTCCCCCAACAACGCCTCCTGCAACTACCGCTCCACCACCCACTAGCAGCTCCTCGGAGGGTGGGAGCTCTTCAAGCGGCCCAACTCCTACTCCCGAGCCAACCTTGGAGCCTACCTCTCCCCCCGTTGACGGGGGTGAAGCTCCCTCTTCGACAGTCGTCGAGGCCCCTATTTCTACCGAGATCGAAGTCATCACCAAGACGAATAGTGATGGCACAAAGGTCACACAAACGTCTACTACCAAGACGACCCCCACTGCGGGACTTAACCATGGCGATGGCTCCAAAACCTCGGGCATGTCAAAAAAGACTCAAAGCACCGTCATTGGCGTTGTTGTTGGTGTAGGTGGCGCTATCGTGCTGGGAGCGCTGGCTCTGGTCGCTTTCAGAATCTGGGGCCGCAAGAAGCATCTTGAAGAGAGCGACGGCCTCATGGACTATGACTCGGGGGTTGGCACTGTCGAAAAGTCTGAACCACGCAGCTCAGGCGGTGGTAACCAGCGAAACCCTTTTCAATCCACGCTTGAGAACTATCATCAACCCACGGCAGTCAATGCATCGTCTAACTTTTAGTTTGGTGCTTGACACAATGTCCATTGCCTAGCCATGGTAGCAAAATGTTCTTTGTTTTTTTGCGGCGTTGGGGTGTATGTTTGTCGCCCGAAGATGGGGTATGCAGTAGTGGTGGTTATAACCGTGCCTATGGAGTCACGCCGTTACTTCCATGAGAAACAGGTATTTCGCACTACAAGAATGAGCGAACTTAGATATCTGGATATCGCCAACTAGAGATTTCTCAGTTGGGGTTAGGTTGTTCGAATTTTGCACGAGATTATTCTTTGCCTTTTAATAATTGCATAGCGAACCGTTGTCTCCTATTAGCTATCTACGAATAATATAGACCCTCTTAATACTTTAATTAGAACATTCTATTTTTTTGGTAATAATTTGAGTTGGTTTCGGGTCTTGTTAAGAAATGTATCTCAAACGCGTCTCATGTCCTTAATGTTTGATAACTGAAGATTGTTGGGCAACGCCCGTTTCGGATGGTTCGTTGTAACCTATTGCAGAAATAGCTATTCCACCGTTTCCGAGTTTCAGTCTCGATTATACGCCTGGCCTTGCATTCGTCGGGCTCCCAGGGTTGACAATTGAACGACAAACATGTCTTAGCAGAGCCTCGCATACTTGGTTTCAGGAGAATTCTTTGCGATTGGAATGCCAGTTGGTTTCCCCTCAACGCTTACGCGACTGGGTTCATATAACATAGTAAGTGGTGTGCTGCAGTGAAAGCATGAACCATGTATCATGATACCTAGTGTCTGTTTGCTATGGTCCAATGAATTAATTTCAAATAGTTGTCCAGCAGGTTCATTAGTAATGTGTGAAGCATGGTTCGTTGTCGTCAACCGGGGATTCACTTTATCTGATCACCCAGTTTATGTACTCCGTAGCTATCCAACAACCCAGTCCTTGGTGCCTACATGTAGATAGGTAAGCTTCTCTTTAATCTTCAGCCTTCATCTGCTCTTTTAAACTCTAAGCGAAACCAAAGATTTTCTTCCAAATCGCCACTGTTAAAGACCAAATGAGGATTGAAAGAGACGCATTCTGTCTAGACGCAGAAGCGTGGCCGTGAATGTGAAGCCCCACCAAACGTGGTCTCGCAACGACACAACAATGCCCAACGCGGCCCGAGCGCGTCTAGTCCTTCATGCCATCGTGGTTAATCAGTGGTTCCTATCTAACCATGGATTAACTTGGTTTGATTTTTTTGATAAAAGCATGAAATACGGCAAGATTTTCGTCCTGACGGGTCGTTGCATCAATGGTCTCTAGAAATATCGAAATACAGATACGCACCATGTTTGTTGTTGATGGGCATATTTATTTTGTGTGGGCTTTTTTTGATGGGAAAACTCAGAGCACGCGATGTTATGGGATAAGGGGTAACTATATCGATGCTATAAGAAAAGACAAAGAAACATGATAAATAATGTTCGTACTGTATTTGTATGAATATGAATTAATTAATTACACACCGAAAAACTGCTCCTTCAGGTCATGGCGTAAACTCAAAAGCCTCGTGGGCTGACCAAAGCAGCACTTTTTAATTCATTGTTTACTAGGTAGTTCCCGAAACATGTCCCCTGGAGCTAAGACCGTCTTGGGAGCGGCCCAACTTTCAAGGTTTGTCCACTATCGCCTTTATGTCTTCCCCTTACCTGATGGGAGACGCTGGATGTCTTTGGGGGAGGAATGTGCCAGGAACGGGTGGGAGCCAACTTTACCTACATGGCGGCACTTTATAGGCTGCATTACCTTCGTAGGTACTCGCCTACACCGAGTCCCGTATGTCGCCTACAGGTGGGTGGCAAGGTGTGTAGCTAGGTAGGTACCTAAGCTACCTACCTATGTCCCATAGCTACAACTGGTTTGATTTTTCAGTACTCTCCAATACAATTAATTTGCCTTGGGACTTCGTAGATAAGGAATGGAGAGGGTTGTGGTATGTATACTCTGGAGAGATGATGCGGTGTCGGATCTGCCGGACTCCACAGTGGGAGCTCTTCCATATCAATCAATGTATGGGTTAAGCTGCATGATCTCGGCTTGAATTTCTCCTTGTACGGCACCTCTTTGGGACCTGTAGGGTCATTACCTTGCTACATATGTTGACCAAATACCAAGGTACCCAGGTATGGCACAGGAGAGTGGGAGGTGCCTCTACACCTTTTCCACACGGAGCCCCGATTCGTGCTCGACTCAGGAGTCTGTTGTACACCGTAGTAGTGAAATTTGGTTCGGCTGAAGAGGAACTGTCTGAAAGACCGGACGGCCAACCAATGCTCGCTCAGAGAAAGTCGGGTCTTGCCAGCACACTGACTACAGGGAACTACTGCAGGCGCGACGTGCAGGGACAACCTCTCCCACTATCTGTCACTGACAGTAAAGAGTACTTGGGCTAGCGAGGCCGTGGTCATACAGTTGGCCATGATACTCACTCAAAGAGGTCATCTGCTAACATAGCGGCCATATAGCGGCCCCTGTTGCATGTCGGCCATCAAGGCCGCTTCATTTAAGGGGACATAGGGGTACAGTAGCTCTCCCAGAAGCCGCTGCTGCCGTGCAGGTACACCCGCTGTAGTACCCGATATGTCCTAGCCTAGGTAAGGGTAGCCCCGAAGTATAGTACCTAGAGACGCTACTGTAGCTGTACACCCTTCCCCCCAAACAGGTGGTCGCCCTTGACGAAAGCAGCCCGGCTGTACTTCTGTTTGCACTCCATACCTGTAATTACTCTCAATGCTCCAGTCTTCTAGGCCACCTGCCCCCCCCCGAAAAGCCCCCTACCCAACCAGACCGGCCGTACCCAAGCCCACAGGTACCCAAGCCCACCTGCAGTACCCAAAGCCACCCAGCCCTCCCGACCGCCCACTCGTCCGCTTTACCACTCAAGGTGCCTTACCTAACCTCACTTCCCTTCCGCTTCCTCGACATCACGCTCTTCAGGCCGTTCGACATCACCTTGACACAGACACGCTTCGGCCCAAGACCGTGTCACTCCCAATGTGTCCGGCCATTTCAACTCGTCTTGTCTTCGTCTCTTGTTCTATTGGCCCTGTTTTTTAGTGCTTCTGTTTTTCTGACTTGCAGACGACAAGGAACCCATTTGCCCACGGCTCAGGTCCGCTTCTGTCTGCCCCTTTTATTAATTTTAGCCAAGAGAAGAAGAATCCTTAGAAAACGCGTCGCGGACCACATCCCAGCGGCCGGATATCACGCTCTGGATCATCGAGAGTTGAAAAATCAACGAACTCGCCAGACGAGATTAGACAATACAAAAATAAAGAGATTCAGCTGCAGGCGACAAGTTTCTCGTCTGCACTGATCTCACCTGGTTAGCCAACACTCCAGCGTTGTATGGGCATCGCACGTCACGAGCCCGCAGTGTGCCCCCCTTTTGTTGATGTCGCTGGACTAATATTTTTGCTCCGCCTGAGTAGGCGTTCGCGAAGACGTCGCCTCCAACGCCGACAATTGTCGCCTTCCCTCCCCGTGCGCCTGCACCGGCTGGTGCTGCATATTTTCAGTCGGAGTCTCCATCCCCGAGCTCTCCTGCACTATCGACTGCTTCCACGGCCGACGGTGAAGACGACTTTGAGGCGTCACCGACCCTCCCCCCTCTTCCCGCCCCTCGGCTACCTGAGCGGGCTTCGGCGCTCTTGAGGACGTCGCCTGGCCTAGAGGAGGACGACCAGTTCGGCACTGCCAGCTGGGGATCTCCGTATCCCCGCACCGACGTCAATTTACGTCGGCAGAGCTTTAGCAGTGAGGGATCTGACGAGTTCCCCATCCACCATTTGGATATTAGTACACCATTTCTACGACCACCACCAGGAGCTCCCTCATCACAACCACAGCCAATACCGGAGTCAGAGGCAGAGCCACAGCCAACCGTCAGTGCTGCCGCAGCTGTTCTTGCAAACAGAGTTCGGCGACAGGTTGGAGGGTTGACTGAAGATTGGATCCGTACTCATACAGCTGGGGATAGTAACGCGGAACCCCGACATTGGTTTAGTGACGGGAGCAGTGAGCACTCTTCATTGAGCGGCTCAGAAAGCGGCTGGCTCCACGACCACGATCTCCGAACGCCAAAGGCTGCCAACGCGGTCTCGCCGAACTCACAGCTGAATTCACAGCGTCTCCATCCAAGATCCAGTAACGAAACATTAAGAGCGAGTGACTCTCCTAGTCCCTCATTGATCAAGATGTCAAACACGACTGCTGTTGACGCCACATTAGCCATGGAGCATCCCATTGAAGGCTCTAGTCCATCCATTTCCTCGCAAAACGACTGGGAAGTGATTGACAAGGAAACCAAATCCGCCATGGAAAAGGATGGTAATGGAAATGCAAAGCCTCCTGCGACACCCATCAAGGGTAAAGACAAACCATTGCCCAAAGATCCACCTTTGACTCCACGTATCAAGAAGAAGGTCCCTTGGAAAGGCAAAAATATCATGATTTTGGTACCTCGAGATGACCAACGAGGACTTCCAGGTAAAGGTCCTATACCCCTGCGTCCTGATGAGACGGAACGAATGTTTTCATCATGGAGGGAGTTGGGATACAGCGTGGAAGGGTTTGATTTGCTGGTCGAGGGCTACCACGTGAATGGTGCCTCTGATTCTCAGAGTCGAGAGCTATGGCCCAGCACCGAGGATTTGGACATGGAGCGGGCAGAGCACGACTACAAGATTCTACTACCTGATTTAAATGGTAAGTCCATCTCTAAATTGCGACTTATATGTTTGCATCTAACCTTCCCACAGCCTGGCAGAACTATGTCAACGAGCTTCAAGAGGCAAAGCTGCGGGCTCTTGGTGTTTCGTTTGGGGACGACGAAGAGCCAGAACTATCATTATCATCGCAAACTACGAACCCATCGCGGCTGCCATCGGCACAATATCCTCCTCTCCCCTTCTCGCCTCCAATTCCAACTTCATCCGCTTCCAGCAATCACGGGCTGCCAGGGTTTCCATTCCCAGCGCAGTTTTTGCCTGGTGGAATGTCGGCTTCCCACAGCCCAGCGCTCACCTCTGGCTCTCCTGTTCCATTCGGATTACCCGGCAAGTTCAATCCTCGGCAGTCTATATCGTTCCCGACGAATAGCTCGCCCTTTCAACCCCATGGCTGGCCCAGTCAAGCTGGTATCCTGCAAGGCTTGAACCTTAACGATTCATCTTCGCTTATGAACTTTAATGGTCTAATGTCGCCTCAGTCCCCCTATGGGGTCGAAGGTTTTCAGCCAACTGGTAGTCCTGCATTCAACCTTCATCAAAGACATCAATCTTTGCAATATTTGCCACAGCAAATGGCTAGGGCGTCGCCGCGCCTTCAAGAAGTGCGAGAAGATGAGGAGGAGGAGTACATTAAGAGCCCCTCAAAGACACCAGAGCCTGTCAAACACAATCCTGAACATCTTCAATCAGAGATCGATGACGCAGAATATCACTTGGAGGAACAGCTGCGCAACGAGCTAGAGCACGAGGATTATAATCCCCATGCACAGGCCGAAACTATCAATACCGTGCCTTTTGCACCAGCCCACAACCACCATTCATCTGGTAATTTTGCAACCGCTGAGCATTTCGCCAGCGAGCCGAGCCAACCTCTTGTCCTCCATCACCCCAGACCCCACAGCCGTGGTCATTCGCTCACCCAAAACTTCTTCCGTGGCCATACTGAGGTGCAGGAAACCCTTGATGACGGCCCGCAATTTAGAGCTCTGAATGATATTCCCGAAACTCAGAAAGCCGATGAATCGTGCGAAATTCAGACCAATCCGAGCAATCTAGGCACTCCTGTACAGGTACAGGATATCGACTTTGCAACGGCCTTCGGCCATCATCAGAAGACCATGTCGACTGGCAGTAACCCATGGCAGGACTCGCCGGTAGCAGCTACCAATGAGGGTTCCCAGCGATCGGATCGTGGAAGCAAATCCTCATTCTCTGGATTCAATGTCAAGGCGCCCGAATTCAAATTCAATCCAAATAGTACATTCACGCCTGGACTTTTCAATTTCTCTGCTAGTTCCTTTCAGCCTGCTGTCTTTCAGGCGGCTATGAACGAGACAACTAATTTACCACCCTCGAGTCCCGTTCCGTCATTCGGTGCTTCCAAGATTAATGTCAACGCACCAGCCTTTTCACCTGGACAGAGTGAATTCAGTTTCTCCACCTCGGGACCGAAATTCAGACCCGACGCTCCTTCATTTACTCCTTTCCAGTCTCTGGCTGACTCGACTCCGACGTCCTCTGGCAAGAAGGGACTTTCACGCCGCACGGACTCCATCTTTGGCAATATTCAGATTAATCCCATCGATCTCGTTAAGCCAGCCGAGAATGTCAATGTTGTACAGGTTATGAGGCTACCCCGCAGCTCATCAGCACAGGCTCTTGATGAGCCTGTTGATGACCCGATCGCCGAAGACCTTGATGGCCGACCTAATAATTCAAGTCGGGCTAAGAGAGCAAAGAGCGCCGCCCCGGACGGTGACTTTGTGCCTTCCTTTGCCGACCGACCAACTGAATTAAGCGCTGATATCACCGCGACTCTGGACGTCAAGGAAGTTCAAATCATTGTAGAGGAAGAATCTGTTGAGGGAGATAACGCATTGCCTGCTGACACGTCTCTTTCCTCTATTGTCACTTCTGATCAGATTGAGACCAAGGCTACAACCGCAGCACCGTCTGAAATATCACCTGCCGAGCAGCCAAGTAATGAGTGGACGCGTCTTGACTTCAAGTCCAAGTCTGATGCCCAATTGTCTAGCGAAGACGACTTTGAGCCCTCTCACAAGAAGTCCTTGTCAGCCACTGCACCAATCTTTTTGCCTGGAGCATCATCTTTGACGGAGAACGAATCTCGGGAGCTGTCTTCAGCCCCATCTGCTGAAGCTTCTGTTTCACAATTGACAGAGCCAGACGCTGCCCCAGCAAGACGCAAATTGACGCCAAAGGGGCTTGGTGCTTCGCGCTTTGCTTCTCCGCCACCCAAACCCAAGGGTCTGGCGGCATCTCGCTTCGCAAACACACCATCACCTGCCCCTGCTCCGATCGATGATGATGTTCTTCAGTCAGTTGAGCAAGATGCTGGGTCCCCACTTAATGTCGACTCTGCATTGCCATCATCCGTTGAAGATGCCGTTGAAGGTACTGCTGTAACTCGTGCATTAGATGAACCTACATTCGAAGAGATTGATGCGGTGATGCAGCATTTAGAGAACGATCCTTCTATGGGTGTCAACAAATATGTTGATTCGCCGGGTTGGCCCCAGTCAGCAACTGAAGCTATTTCCGATGAACTCCAGCTTCCTGGGGAAAAGTCTAGTAGGGAGGGAACAAGTCTCACTCCACGTCAACACGAAACACTTCAGGATGTTGCTAGTCACCCTATCCCGAGCACTGAATTGGATGATCCTTTCCTTGATCCTCCATTGACTTCGCATTCTGTTGCGCCTATCAACGACTTTGACATGCCTGCTCCACAGAGCGATGTAGCGAGTGATTGGGAAGGTGCATTTTCCGAAGATGAACACACGAAGCTGGAAAGTCGGGCCCAGTTCTTTGACGGCCGTGTCAATGACATCGTTGGTGGTCTGCTCACTACCAGACTTGAGCCTCTGGAGAAGGCACTCTTCTCCATTCAAGATGCCTTGGCCTTGAAAGCTCGAGCAGCCCCTTCCAGTCGGCGCGAACTCCGCAGTGCGTCTGGGGAGTTTCGAGATAGTGACGCTGATGATGAAGATGATGAGCCACCTCTTCAACGCTCTATGAGCCCTCGTAGAGATCGCAAAATGGAACAAATTCGCATTGCAGTTTCAGAAGCTTTGGCTTCCCAACAGCCTATCCCCCATATCCCGACTTTGAACGCTGCTGATGATTCTTTCGGAGAAGGCTCAGCTGTGCTAAAAGCTCTCGAAGAAATCAAAGAACAGTTTGCTGCCAATCTGAACCGAGGCGAAGATGCTGATACGAAACAAGTAACCCCCCTTCCCCTTATTGACGACGAGCTTGCTGCCAAGGTGCTCAAGCTTCAAGCTAAGGCCATGGACCTTGAACAGCGTCTTCATATCGAGCAGACTAAGGTAGAAAAGGAAGTCACAGAGCGCAGGGCCGCCGAGGATGCCTCAGCTGAACTCAACCGCAAGCTGCAAGCTGCTGAGACACGCGTTGAGGTTGAAATTATCAATCGAAGCGTGTTCGATCAACGTGTGGCTGATCTCGAGGAGCGATTGAGGCATCAGGAAAACCAGAACGAGGAGGAAGTGAAAGCTCGTCGTGCAGCCGAGGACAAATTCTCTGAAGTTGACCGTCAACTCCGAATGGCACAGGGAGAGGAAGCACGTCTCCGTGATGTGATGGAAGAAAAGGACCAACGTGTAAAGTCACTTGAGCAATCTGCTGGCAAGGCCTCAATGCGAATGGCTCTGCTCGAAGCTGCCCAGAACAACTCTACGCAATCTCGAACAGAAATGACTAATCGGGTCAACATCTTGGAGGCTGATCTCCGCAATGTCCGCCAAGACAATACCCATTGGCGAACCGAAGCTGAGCGAGCAGATGAGGCCGCCCGCCGCAGCAATGGTGAACGCGCACATACACTCGAAGAAAATAAGCGTCTCCAGAGATCGCTTGAAACCGTGAGCACGCAGCTCGAGGAGAACGAGCGATTACGGGAGTCTTGGCGAGTCAAGTTCCTCTCTCTGCAAGAGGATATGGGTCAAGCCGCCCGCGAAGTTGCAGAAGAAAATGCCCGCCACATCAAAAAAGACCAAGCAATGCTGGCAAGGCAGGAAGTACTTGAAGCTAGGCTACATGCCGAATCTAAGACTCGTGAACGCTTCGAAGTTGAAATGGAGCGTCTGCAAGAGAATGAGCGCTCGGGCATGCGTGCTGTTAATGAATGCAAGCGTTTGGAAAACCTATTGTCCGAATTACGCACTGAGAATCATCAACTGCAGCAAGCAGCGGCTCGATACCAGCGTGAATTCCAAGAGGCTCGGGAATCTGGAGTCAGTGAAGTCAAGAGAACTCGAATGGCACTACAAACCGAAGTTGATTCTGCCAATAACCAGGTCAACGTTATACGGGAGGAGCTTGAGGAACACAACTCTAAGCTGCGTACTGAGCTTGACAGCTTAAAACTAAAGGCTGATACTGCCAGAGCACAAAATGAAATGCTTCTTGAAGATGCACACAACAGCAAGGCAAGTGAGTTGGACGAACTTGTGCGCAAGCACCAGAATGAACTGGAGGATGTTCAAACACGATATGAGCGACAAGTGAACAACGCCATGGAGGATGGCCAGAAAACTGAGCAGCATCTTCTCGAGCGTCTTAGTCTATCTGCCGCTAAAACTGAGCATCTCCAGGATCGCATCGTGCACCTAGAAGATAAGCTTGATATTGCGAAACAGGCGGCGGCAGCAGCAGCCCAAGCGGCCAAGTCTGTCACAGCTGAGCCTGTTGTAGTAACTACTACTGCTCAACCTAAATCTCAGGTCGATGCACCTGAGAGAATCTCGCCACAGGCTCTGCGAGAATCAATAATGGTTCTCCAAGAACAGCTTCAAGCCAGAGAACAGCGTATCGAGGAGCTGGAGCACACAGTTTCCAAGGCAGGCCCTGATGCGGCATCAAAGATATCAAAACGTGATGATGAGATCAGTTGGTTGCGAGAACTCCTTGCAGTAAGGCAAGGGGATCTCCAGGACATCATTTATGCCCTTTCAGAAGAAAACTATGACCGTGTCGCTGTGAAGGATGCTGCTATCCGGCTAAAGGCCAACCTTCAGATGGAAGAACAAGAACGGGAGAGAGCTGTCAATGGCGGCTCTGCTATTAGTCTACCCAATATCGCACAAACTATTCAATCAGCAACACCCCGAGTTGTGCAAGCAGTTGGGCCAATTGCCGCCGCTTGGGGCAATTGGCGCAAAGGGAGCCAATCCTCGTTCAGGAATCTTTCTGGAGTACTGAACACTCCTGCTGCTGGTAATAATGCTACCCCTTCTAAGAGCAGGAGTAATACGGCAAACCAGAGTAGCCTGCTAAGTGGCTTGCTTACACCACCCGCTTCGGGCTTTCGGCAGACCCTTGCTGCAGATGACAATCCCCAGCCCACTGCTTTCTCCAGCACAGGTCGACGGTTTACCTCTCAGAGCGCTATGCAGAGTCGCACACGAGGGGAGTCCAACACTTCACATCGATCGGACAGATTGACTACAAACGACGTCTCACCAAGACGTCAACGACCGATGACACCGCCGATGGCACATCAAAATGCATATGATTCTGATGCCCAACCTGGTGATTTTGATGATCATGACTTCTTTGAGGAGGATTAAGATTGACTGAAATGGCATTTGGCGCAAACTGAAGTTATGACAGGCTATTCTTGTCTATACTTATTTCTCATACTACATTTCTTTTGTCTTTCCTTTTTGTGATTTTTGTTCTTTAATGTTTGTTCAGGTCATGGATAGCCTGTTTTGTAAGAGGAGAATACGTGGGCTTTGGCTATCAACTAATGTCGAACACGAGCATGTGCCTTACCTACACCACCAGACTGCGAAACCTAGAAAGATACCCGTTTTGATTTTGGCTTAATTGGCTTGAAAGCTTTTTCCAAAGACGTACCTCAGATTGGTAGTGAGCAACTTGGAGTTGTTTAGAGCGTCTATTGAGTTATATGTTTATGTCTATTCTTTTCCGCCCTTGCACCCTTACCTGAATCTTCTCGTGATTCTCTGCGGGGAGGCTCCTTAGTTGGATTTTGTTTCTACTTTGATTCCATTTGTCGTTTGCATAGCGGAGTGTGGGCGAGATGGATACTTCGCCTTTATCTTGCGGGCACAAAACATAAAAGGACGGACGTGGGTGGGGTGATGTATAGCTTTACTCTCTATATACTATTACAATAATAATATCGTGATGCCTATCATTCCTTGAACCCATTTGTTGCGAATGTCTTGATTTTGTTGTAGGAGTTGAAGTTATAAATATGTAGTGCTGCACTGACGCGGACCATGTGCTTTTGAAGCACACCAATACAAAATACGTCGTGATACCCAAAATAGATGAAAGCCTCCATCAAAAGTGAAGAGCAACGCGGAATTTGGAGGCATTAGTTACTGCTCAGTAGCTTCTCCACAGCCCATTTCACAGAAAAGTTGCGTAGGTCAGAGTAGTGTTGGCCCACACCAACAAACAGAACAGGCACATTGGTAGCGTGAACCAGGCTGACAAGAGTGCCAACCATGTCGCCGACTGTGTCGCATTTGGAGATGATGAAGCCGTCAAGGGAGCGCTCGGAGCCAAAGGCAGCGTTGAAGTTGCGGGCCTGAGCAACGGAGTCTGTCCCTACAAGAGCCTGGAAAGAAAGACATCGACATTAGCTAAACCGGTAAGGAAAAAACCGGGAGAGTACAGGTTTAAAAGACAACGCGCAAAAGGTAAGGTGGGTAAGGGGGTAAAGGTGCATGTTGATGCGCCTTCCTCTGCTCACGTACCTCGCCGACCATTAGGATCTTGTCAGGTTGAGCAAACTTGGCAAACTTCTCCAGCGAGGACATGAGTCGCTGATCATTATGTCTACGGCCTGCTGTATCTATGAGCACAACATCGAAGCCCTCGTGCGTCGCATGGGTAACGGCATCTTTGGCCACAGTTGCGGCGTCCTTGCCATAGCCCTTTTGGTAGAGCTCGACCTGGCCACCCTCGCGAGCCGTGAGCTCCTTCAAGTTGCGCACATGAACTGCCAACTGCTCGACAGCACCGGAGCGGAAGGTATCGCCGGCCGCGATGAGGACCTTGTATTTGTTCTGCAGCAAGAAGAAGCAAATTTTAGACAGATTAGTCGATTTGCCTACGCCGTTGACTCCAACGATGGACATGACGTAGGGCCTGGATTTTCGGAGGGAGGTGACGGGGGGTGCTGTGATGGAGTCGATCTCGCGAAGGAGATCGAGCGAGGAAGTGGGAGTCAACATTTTTGTTAGGGAAGACTCCATTGCTGTTTGAATTCTTGCATTGATGCCTGTTAAGAAAAAACGACAAGAAATCTTGGTTAGAACACACACATTTGTGGAATTGAATCACTAGCAAGTGAAGTAACTCACTCTCAAAATTCCCCGTCTTCACACCAATCAATTCCTTCTCAACCCCCTCGCACAATCGGATAGCTGCCTCTCTCGCGACATTCTTTTTCAACAAATGTTCTTCCATGCCCTTCATGGCTGTGTCCAGATCCTCCTTGGTCAGGGTTTTGCCACCGACAACGTTGCGGAAAAGACCACTAATGGCGTTGACACCAGATCCAAATAGGCCAGACTTGGAGTCTGAACGGGAAGCTGCAGCAGCTTTCTCTGCCTCAGCCGTGGCTAGAATGCTCTGTACCTCATCGCCCAAATCCCTGAGTACGAATTTGCCCTTCTTGGAAGATCCCCAGGTTGATGAGTCGACATGGTCGACGGCGCTTGATCGCCCGAGCTGTTCGGCCTCTGAATCACTCGTCAGACTTGGTCTGGAGTAGTCTAGTTGCACATCCTCATCCTCATCGGCGAATCCGTCGGCATCCCATTTCCGCCCCTTCTTCGGAGCTTTGCCGCCTTTCTTCTGCTTGGTTGAAGCTTCATCCCCTGACGACGCGGGCGCTGAGGTAGAGTTCTTCGCCTTTCTAGCCCTTCTAGACATTTTCTCCACAGGCCCGGCTTTGGCAACGACTAGATTACCGCCGCCAGGTGTAGATGGACGAGATGTGTTGGGTGTTGGGATCGGGGTCGAGTCCGTCGACGTCGCATCCTGTGTAGCTGCCGCTCCGCTGTTGAGCGCACGCCCTCTATAAGTTAAGCCAGGTGCCAATGGTGCTTCATTTCGTGACGTGTTTGAGGGCGTTTCCTGTCCGCGGGGCGATGTAGGGTCAACATTGCTCGACTTGTCAAGCTCCTGGAGCTGTTGGTCAAAGTATTCATCGAACGAGACGCATTCGACAAGAGTAGTATGAGGCTTCTTGAGCTGGTCGCCATAAAGTCCAACAAATATAGTTCGGATATTGTCAACGAGTTTGTCTACCCACGACAGGTGAAGAAGGGACCGATATACGACCTGGCCCGTCTGTTAGCATACCATGCCACCTTCCAACGCCTAAGAACATGATGCGCCCAGTCATCGCTAGGGACATCAAAACTCACCACAAAGATAACGCCTAGTTCCTTGACCGTGGTCCATTTCAGTGTGTGCTGGTCGCTCTTGTAAGCTGGATTGGTGGAAGCTGACTGCGTTTCGCCGAGCGTGGCCCGGCCGCTCTTCTCCTCGATGAAAGTGTCAGCGATGAAGTTGTTGACGATGGAGGGGTTGACGGGCGCATATGTCCTCGACCAGAGGACCACCCCAGAAGTGGTGAGGATCTCAAACGTGTCCAGCATGGCAGCAACGGTCTTCGAGCGCTTTCTGAGCAAGCAGTCGATGTATTGAGGCGAAACTGCTTGAGGGCGGAGATGTGCCTTCTGGGAAAGGCTGTGCAGGCGTGCCAATGCAAGGTAGACTTAAAAGGCACTGGATGCACGTCGGCTTTGTGGCGACAACGGCTCTACAGAGATGTGTCTACAGGTACAGAAATGTACTCCTACTGGCTGCCCCTCAATGATGACGGCTGTTGGGGGTTGGTTTTCCAGCGGCCAAAGCCCCTGAAGAAGAAGACCCGAGCGACCAGAAATCTTTGGAGCTCATCCGAACCCAGTTTGTGTGATGAACATTGGATAATCCAATAGAATAGGCCAGAACTGCCCGGGGATTCCGGAATGGCTTGATGGGAGAAAGCGAGCCTTGCAAGTTGGCATCACGGCTGTTGTCGTGCCGAATCAGGCGATTGAGCACATCGTGGCTGAGGCTGCTATGTTGGTCTGCAAATTTACCTAATAATGCCACCGTGGCAGTCTAGCACTCTCTGGCAGTACTGAAGTATGTCAGTCAGGTTTTTTGAGATACAGGGCTCGCGCTGCATTATTTGCTGCGACACAACGTGCTGTGCTGCTATCGTCGACCAATGCGATATGACATGTTTGAACACGAACGGATATCTACGGAAATGTATATACCTTGATACAGTTCCCGGAATGTGCAAGTATTCCAATAAATGCAGGCACTGCAATATCGTCAATAGATGCTGGTTGGCTGGCTGGCTGGATGCCTAGGTGGTAATAATTAGTTGCGTTGCTGTCATCTATGAAGAGCCAGATAGTTGAACACCGTGTGTGCCCGGTATGGACACCTGTGGCTGTTGCGCCCCCGTCCACTGCGCACCAATCACTGGCAGGCTGCGTGGCCAAAGCGACCACCTTTTCCTGTTAACCCGACTTCCTAACTCTTCGAACAACCCTATCACCTATTCGAGAGCTCCATACACAACCGCGAACTCGCTCATCGCGACAACGAACTGAGTCTTCTTCGCCAGCTCCTGCTCCTGCTCCTGCCAACGCCTTCGCTTTCGCCTCGTTTCCCTCTTTTGCTTGAGCTCTCCCCACCAAGATGCACCGGGCGGCGCAGTCCCCTCCGCTGCACCACCCCGTGCCGCAGCATGTGTCGACGGTCCCTCAGCTCCGATCTCCTCCCCCTCCCCCGGGTTCTGCACAGTCGCAACAGCAAGGCTACGGAGGAAACCCATACCAGCAGCATGGCGGGAACTCTGGCAATGTCTTTGGTGCATATGGCCAGTTCATGAACGACCCAACAGCCCAGGTGGCTGCCCAGTTTGGACAGACGGCCTTCAGGCACGGCCAAGAATACGTGGAGCAGAATGTGAGCCCATGCTGTAGATGTCGTGATTTATCTGTTGTCTTCATTGCTAATATTCTCCAAGCTCGGTCGATATGTCAACGTTTCTGCGCTCAAGCACTACTTTAACGTTTCCAACTCCTACGTTGTTAACAAGCTGTTTCTAGTCCTGTTCCCCTGGAGACATAAGCCATGGTCACGCAAGCTTGCTGTTGGTGCGAGTGGCCAGGAAGGGCGTTACCTCCCTCCCCGTGACGACATCAATAGTCCCGATATGTATATTCCAGGTTCGTTATACAGCCTTTCCCCCACTCGCAACAAGAAAGTTCGTGTCTAACATGAGGTGTTGTAGTCATGGCGCTCGTCACATACATCCTTTTATCCACCCTGATCGCTGGATTGAGGGGACAGTTCCAGCCAGAGCTCCTAGGATACACCGCGACGAAAGGCATGTTAGTAGTCATTGTCGAGATTGTTGCGCTTAAACTTGGATGCTATCTCCTGAGCATCTCAAGCCAATCCCAGCTGCTTGATTTGATCGCCTACTCAGGTTACAAATTTGTGGGCATTATTGTGACAGTTACTGTTGCTGAGATTATCAATGGTGGCAAAGGAACTGGTGGTTGGGTTGGCTGGCTCATTTTCTTCTACACTTTCTTGGCGAACGCCCTCTTTTTGGTATGTCTCCTCAACATTATGACGACTGATTATCAACGAACCCGTACTTTATTGTTGTTGGTGCTAACCTCGGCTTTGTAGATGCGGTCACTGAAATACGTGCTTCTCCCTGAAAACTCCAGCAACACCGGCGCGCCCATGCAAACAGATTCGCGAGCTAAGCGTAGCCAGCGAACCCAGTTTCTCTTCTTTTACTCGTATCTAGTGCAGTTCTTCTTCATGTGGGTCCTCACCAGGGCGTGAGCTGGAAGTGGTATATATCTGGGTGGCTAGGATAGGGTGCACCAAGTTGCCTACGGCCGTGATATTTAATCCTCTTGGGACCGGTGGGAGGGCTATTAGAAAAGAGAGAGGCAAGAGATGAATTGAGAATGGCTAATGAATAAGCAAAAGCAACACCATTGATAAATTTACGGCTACGAGAAAAATGATGGGAGGGATGTATGGGAGATTGCCCTGCTTCGCTCGGCAGGGCACGATGCAGATTACGTGATAGATGACCAGGTCGGATTGAAAAGCACAGCAAATAGCCTCGTATGACAGAACCGCGTCGTGGCGTGCCGGACGTTGAGTTCCGAAGCTTGACTCTGCAAAGGAAGCTGGATGAGAAGATGAGTAGATATTGGGGTCGGAGTCTTTGGGGGTCTCTGAAGCCTTGTAAAGGGTCAAAAAAGCCATGCTGTCTGCTGTCATATTGTCGGGTCAGGCTATCGGGCTGGCGGGCTGACCCAAACTTGTGTTGGGTGCCCATGCCGTGATGATGAGAATGCAGATAGAGAGGAGGGGTATAATGACGAGGAATCTGCAACCCCAAATAGGGATAATTGAGCTTACGCCCTACACCCATACATAATCAGCCTCCTTGGTGAGATCGGGCCGTCAGCGAGAACGCCAAGTAAACAGATACACGCAAACACACTTCGGGATCTCTATCCTTGTACTCCATCTTAGCATATGAGTGCCCAACTCGAGGCAGGTAGGTAGAGAGAGGGAGATTGGTACACGTGACGGCTTGATCCGACCACCGTAGTCTTCTTGCGTAGTCTTGCTAGTTTTGTCGATAACCCCAAGGTTCCCCGAACACGATATTCACATCTTGCACCCGACACATAAAAATCATCCATACTGAGATCAAAGAAAAGCCAGCTTTTTTTTTTTTTTTTTTTTTTGGTAAACGCACCAGCAACGAAATGGCGCCTTCCCCCATAGTCCAGGCGACGCTCCAGACGTCGATCCTGTCGGCCGTTGCTAACCTACTGGCTCAGACCATCACGGCACACAAAGATGGGGTTTGTAATCCCTTCACCAACACAAAACCCAAACTCCCTGTCTGGCTGTCTGGCTGTCTGGCTGTCTCACCCAATCACTCACTCACTCACTCGCCGGAGTCCTCGCTGTCCGCTTACCACAACATGAGATTGTTTTGTGGCTCAAAGCGCCCCGGCGAGTTTTTGCGAGACTTTGGTTAGGTGATGGGTATATTCAGAAGACATACATACATACATACATGTATACGCGTGGCAAAAGAAAAGTAAAAAAGCAAAGCTAACAGTTTTGTTCCGAGAAAATAGAAGCCACTGTCGATTGACTGGCTTCCGTTGTTTCAGTTCCTCCTGTTTACGTTGATCAGCACGCCGCCCAACTTCAAATGGTGAGTTTGTCTTGAGCTCAACACGTCAACTACTTCGTTTCTGATACCGTGGTTCATCCCATTTCATCCCATCATGCGCCAATCCATCAGCCTACTTGACAAATGTGTACTTACCAATACCCCTCAGGCAAGAGTTTCTCGAGTCTACTTTTCCTGCTCATCCTGAACCACCCGCTCCCCATCCCAAGAAAAGCGATGAAAAACGCCCGGCGTCGCAAGCTCCTCCGACCCTCTCTCTTCGCAATACCCTCATCAAGTTTTTCCTTGATCAGACATTGGCCGCAGCCGTAAACACCCTTCTTTTCACCACCTTTATCCACTCTATCCGTGCTGCAATGGCAGATGCGCCCCGCATCACCAGCTTCACCAAGGCCGCTAGCTATTGGTCTAGCCCCGGCGCCATCGACTTTGCCCGTGTCGACTTTGGCGCCGTCATGGACCAGGCACTGGATGACTTTTGGCCCATGCTGATTGCCGGCGCCAAACTTTGGCCCCCCGTCAGCATCATCAACTTTGCATTCGTCAAGTCGGTCCAGGCGAGGAATCTTATTGGTGCTCTGGCCGGTGTTGTCTGGGGTGTTTACATCTGCCTCGTCTCGGGAAGTTGACCTAAATGCCTTGATGAATCACTGGAACAGAGAGACCATCGCAAACATGTTTCTTATTTCTTAATCATAGGGACTGAAAGGGTCGGAAAAGCTAGACGGATGGCACGTAGCACACAAAGCGGGCAAAGGAAGATTTGTCATATTCATGTGCCTACCGACATAGGTATGGAACCGTAGACAATGGAGGTCAGGGTTAGCAGGATAGAGGGACATCGCTTTGGCCACATGATGGGAGTTACCAGTTTGGGATGCCAATATATTTAAATATAAAAAGTTCGCTGTCTAAAAAAAAAAGTCTGATAAAGAACAAGCTCGCTACTAGAAAGCGCTATTGTGTTTCTTACAAATATCTGTAATGTCCGTGGAAAAGCACCAAACGGCGCCTTTTGATGCCTTCTCTTTGCTTTATAAAGCTTCCGTTGTCAAATTCTCTCCTAGTTTACGCAGATCGGGATGTACAAATCCAGATGTCAGGATCGCCATGAAGAAAGAGAGAGAGGGGGCAAAAAGGCAAACAACCACACAATAACGAGCTTCTGGGTCTTTGGGTTGCATATCGATCTCCTTGCGAGGTCATTCTCAAATCCATTTCCACTTATCGCCCTCTTCATCGTGTGATCAAATCAATGCTTCCTGCAGAAATTGGGCATGAGTGACAGTCTGAGCCAATGCCGCTATCTCTGGGTGACGGCATTCTGCTGCGGCTACTGTTCATAACTGGTTTAGGTTGCTTCGATGGCCCGGATTTCTTTGAGTTAGATAAGTTACTCGCCCCATCAACAATAAGTGGTGTATCAGGCGAAAGGAAGCCACGGGCTTTAGGAGACGCGTATCCTCCAGGGGTAGAATCGAAGATGGAGGACCCTTCAACTTCGATAGCATGTTGCTGCTGGTTAAGCCACGCCTTAATTGCGACCGCTGATGAATAATGCACCCCTCGACTAAAGTTGGGCACATCAAGATCGCTAGGCGACAATGGAGCATGCTGAATGCGGGTTTCATCCTCTTCCGTCCACGTAGACGCGGAACTTATACCAGACCGCACCTGATCAACGTGTTCACTTGTAGTTACCTCGGTTGGTCGCAAGAACCAATCTACTGATGGTGCACTTGCGAAGATGTGGTTAATCTCAAAGAGCTTATCAGCAACATCGAACCAGTGCATTAGCCATGGACGCATTGCCCAAAGGGTCTGTTCGCTCTTTCCTGAGCGTAACATTTGATTCGAAAAATCGTAAACTGTTGCTAGTACCCATCGAACCTCTTTTGGCAGGTCAGGCATGGCTTGAATGATGCAGGACCACGCCCTTGCGAGTTTAAAATTGTAATCACCATTTCTGTCAATGGGTTCGAGTGCATCGAAGAGGTGAGATAGATCAATATCTCTTGAGCATGGCTGATACGCCATTGCTCCGTCAAAGGTCTGATACTGAAGCAGGGCTAGATTTGAAATGCGAGCATGTGGAATGAGGGATGTCGAGAGACCCAGGTATGTCGAGTCGCTCTTTGGAATCTCGTCGAAAATATCTGGCGCAATATTTTCTGGTGGTTCCGTAGCGGTCTCAACCCTTGAAACAGTGTCGCGTCTCTGGATCGCCTCTTGGTTGATGCGATGCCGTTCTATCCTAGTTACCAAGGTCGCTAGGTCGATGGACTCGGTCGCAAAACTCTCGAGAGTAGCAGGAACATCGTAGGGGATTAGCCAGACCACCTCGGGAGCTCCATGGTAGAAAAGAACGGCACACTCGCCACAAAGAGGCTGGATAGTTGAATTTAGGAGGTGGAAAGCATGGTAGGCTCTATGTGCTGGACAATGATACCATGTTACTCCAGGCAGACAACCCCTTTCGTGGTCAACAGTGCTCCAACGGTCATGGGCATGAGAGAAACACTGTCCTTGGCACGTCATTGTAAGGAAAATACTGCGAGAATTGCAATGTTCAAGATGGAAGGGAGACACGGGGGGGTAATAAGAGCTTCAGATGCGTGTCGAATAGAATGTAGTTGGATGTTGGAGTTCCTGTCCGTTGGAGATGAAGCGACTGTCCAATATGTCAAAGTCAAGAAGCGATGCAAACGACTGTGTAATGAGGAGCAAATGGTTTCAAAAAATGACGCAACTGCGATGCTATGTGGGAGGAAAATCAAGAGGAAGAGTGTATGCTGTGAAACAGGTCGTGAGAAGAACAGACGAGGTCCGCCTGGTTGAGAGAAGGCGCAACGGCCAGGCAGAATGCCCAGCTGCATCAAAAGAGAAGAGTAGCGCGATGATTCCTACACAATAGAGCCTGTCGCTCGATTGTTCCTACTCTTTCATTAGGCAGTGTTGAATCGCTCCAGACTTATCACACGACCTGCCATGACTATCGACCTCAACATCTACAGGTAGGCAATAATGAAAATGGGACTGAACGCGGCAGTTGATCCTATCGACGTACTCGGAGACTTCAGCTTGGAGGCATAGTATCTAGATAGAAGAGGTGTCAATCATGTATTAGAGAGGGCGCATTTAAAAAAAAATGCATAGAGGTGTATCTAGCTGTTCCGTAGTATCTTTGATGGAAGTCTTTCCGTCTGGGGGGGGGGGGGGGGGGGGTCCCCCCCTTGGCTGGACAAGCTTGCCGATTGCCGGGCATTGGCAAGCCAAGTCTCTTCCAGGATGCGGCGCTAATTAGGTTAATAGACAGGCTTGATTGGTGGACCTCGAGCACTCCGCAAGAGGTCTGAGGTTTGTCAGACGGGCGGATTTGGGGATTCATGCAAGCCATACAAGCCATGATCTTCAACGTTTATCCTCCGGCATCTGGTGAGCGCCTGTGTGAATATCGGTCGGGTACTGCGGGACTGTTAAGCCGAGACTGAGGTCGGGTGGGCTGCCCGATTCCAACCGCTGTAGTCTAGGCATTCCCAGAGGGCTGTTGGGGTAAGCTTCGAACTTCCAACTTCATGCACTCCGAACTTGGTTCTTACACTGTAAATTCGCAACCATCTCGCCTGTGAGAAATATCCTATTCTCCTTTATTAACCGTCCTTCTTATACGATCTACAGCCTACCAGCAGCCTGACACTCGCCTTCCTCAAGTCGCCAGACGGAAATCCAAATTCCAGCGTCCCCTCGGACAAGTCTCTGAGCATCCGAGTTACAAGAACATCGCCACCCTCCTCAAAACAGTTGCAAAATGGCAGACCGCGTTCACAGAGTCACCATGTTCAAGCTGGCTAAGGTCGAGGACCAGCAGAAGCTGATTGAGCAGTACCAAATTCTGGGGTCTACTAATAAAAAGGTGATTATGCCCCATGTGATTGATAATGCGATCATCAGCACTCGGAATTGAGATTCCGCTTGTCCGTTGGCGTTTGCCATCACAATGCCCTCTGAGATCCACTTTCCATCAATCATACCACACCTTTCCCGGTGTGCTTATCAAACCCCCACGCCTCCTCTGGTCAAGCAATTTCGCATCTCTTGTGTCACGCAAATTCCTTCGTTGCAGATCCTGATACTGATGCAAGAGTCTATTTCTCTCACTCTCTCCTATAGGAAGGCAAGCCTTACATCCTCTCCATGGCCGTTGGTCCTGCCGAGGCCGACCCTCGCTCCCAGGGCTACACCGTCGTCTCCAAGACAGAGTTTGCCAACATGGAGGACTTGAAGTACTACGACGATGAATGTTCAGCGCATCAGGAACTCAAGGTTGTCGCCAAGACTTTGGAAATTGGTGGTATTATGACGGTGTACTTTAAGCCCCAAATCACTGGCGGCCTCTCTCCATAAGATGTCTGATCTGAATTCTAATTAAACAAACGAAGATAAATAGCATTACTATCATTTTGAGGCTACTCTTGCATTGTCTACTTGCCCACCAGCTCAGAGTACTATGATCGTTATATGGTGAGACCATTTTCGCAACTCAATTGACTAATCAAAATCTAAGAGACCACCACCATTGCTTTTGCGAGAGCAATCAAGAGCCTTGAAAGTACCTATTTTTTAGCATCTGGCTCCTGTACTGTATCCCACCATTGGATTCCATAAGAGTGCAGGAGTACTTTGTGGAATCAAGCGTACGAGTATATTGCGGCTCTATGGGGTTGAAGACAGCAATATCTTGTAAATTCATAGATACTGACTGATGTCCCAAGTTCACCAGCCTCCACACAACACAAAACAACGAATGGGACGAGAATAGGGCGACAAAGAACAAATCGAGGCACAACCATAGTGCGAAAGTGAAGTAACAAGACAAGGAAAGCAACCAGGAGAAATTTTTTCATTCTGTCACAGCCGTGTATAAATAACCTAACCCCAAATGCCGACTATAGAAGAGAATATCTGATGTAGCTCGTTTGCCACACCCTGAAACTGGTTAATGAAAAGAGCAGCACCAGCGATCTTTAATGATTGTATCTCAGCTGAGATGAAACCCATTAAGCGCTTAAGCGGATTGATGAATGCTGCCCGTGTCGTTCATCTCGGTTCCAGAATCGCTACCTCGTCGTGAGGATTCAGGTTCCTTCGATCTGTGTGTCATTCCCTCCAAAGGCGCGGGCCGTCTCTCCAGCGCGAACAGTGATACGACGACCATCACAGCGCATACAAAGGCCATGACCTTGATTTCTTCAGCAAATGCCCCAGAATATACTGTTCGAACCAAATCTTTCTGGTCGATTGGGAGCCGCAGTCCAGACAACGGTGAGCGATGAAGTGTATCTAACTGTGCCTGAGTAAGATGGCCCTTCAGGTATCGGTTCACATGCACATTGAAGAGTACTGTGCAGATTGAAAGTCCGATACATCCTCCCAGCACTCTTGCTTGTGCAACAGCTCCTTGAGCAGATGCTCTCTCATTTTGTTCTGCGGCAATGATGTTGGTCAGAATTGTTGCTGCCGAAAATGAGAGCCCAACTCCTAATCCAAAAATCGCCTGGTACACATACTGGGCGGGCGCACTCGCGTCGGTTCCAGATATCATCGTCATGAGGCCAACCCCCAAGAGCTGAAGCCCAGACGCCCCAACAAGTGTGTATGATGTATTGTTTTGTCTACTAGAGATTGCTCCGCCCAGAAAGGACCCGACTGCACACCCGCCAAGCAGTGGAAGGATGTGTAGTCCCGCTACCAGCACGCTCTGTCCGTTGACAATCTGAAAACGCTCTGGTATGACAATACACAAGGTTATGTAAGGAAATCCTGTTAGAAAGGTGATCCTGTTATGTGTCAGTCACAGATACAACGCCAAGGTGTCGTTAGAAAGGAACCTACAGGAGACCAGAGAAGTATACCCGGCGGAGCAATAATCGCACTGGGAAGATTGGCTCGACATGTCGCCACCTCTTGGTGTCCAATACAACCTCCCACCATATGAACAATCCCCAGCTCAGACCCGACACCGCAAGGGCCGAGATGATCTCTGGGCTATCCCAGGCGAATGTTTGCGACCCCGCTTGTTGAATGGCAAATACAAGCAGCCCACAACTACAAAGCAGCGTCGCACTGCCTACAAAATCGATTCTAGTAAAGGCGTCGAATGAAAGAATGTGTGCAACGTCCTCTTGCGGCCAGAAGTTGGTGATGATCAAGATGGCTATCAAACCAAACGGAATGCTATAATGATTAGAATCGGCAACGAAGGTGATTCTGGCTGCGTAACTCACTTCATATTAAAAAGCCATCTCCAATCAGAAAGGTGAGAGACAAGGCCACCAACGATTGGACCAAGCACGAAAGCTACAGCAAGCGTGGCACCGACCATAGCTCCAATCAAACTAGGACGATGGACTGGCCCAATTTCAACAAGGCCTATTTGCGTCAAACTATACAAGCCGGAGGCGCCCACGCCCTGGAAAGCTCTACAAATAATCCTAGGCCCATGAGCAATTTTGTGTTATGAAATGAGCTTGGGGGTTGCTTACAGCGCCACCATGTCTTTTGAGGATGCACATCCCAAAGAGAACCCGGTGAATAAAACCCATGAGAGCACCAGCATATTCCTGCGGCCATATATGTCGCTCAACTTTGAGATGCAAACTGCGAAGCCTACAAGAGCCTGTTAGACGATTGCCAAAAACATCCAGGTCAGTTCAACAGCACAAACCCATGTAAGTCAGCAGATATGCCAAAACAACCCATGACGCATTGACAAAATCGCCGAGGTCGTTTGATATCGTTACTAGCGATGTGGATACAATCGAGGTATCAAGGGTGGAAAAGAGTAACCCGATGAGAAGGCTGTTCAGACGTAAGAATTTCGCCGCTACTTGAAGGGTCAAGTACAAACACATACGATATAATCAGCGCCACTTGTCTCATGCCTTGGATAGGATTTTGCAAAGGATCCATATTCTGTTTCGAACTGGCATTTTCTCTGCTCAGCGTTGCTGGTGTTTGCTGAGCGGCTGCCATCTGACCGAGAGACGGATTTGGATAAGACAGGGCCATAGGATACTCCTCAGCCATGACTGAGTTGAATTTTCGATTTGGGGGTGTCTGTTTTTATTCGACGTTTGACGACTCGTACGCAAAATGAGACTGAGGAAACAGATCCAAAAATAAAAGGAGAAAAAACCCAAGGCCAAGGTTGTGCTATTGTTGCCAAAAGCCTGGTCGATGTTGAAGCTAAGTCGTCTAATGAAGTCAGTCTGGCAGCATTTCCTCATAGACATGAGCGCATCATGTATTGAGGGGCTCCTTCTCTGCGAACGACGCAGGCACTTCTGACGGCTGTGACTTCACGTGTACGGCAGCAGCGAGTTGATCGTCTGCAGTTTCCACGTGATGGATAGGGCCAGAATGGTCAAGAAGCTTGCGTAGAGGATGACGACTTTGTCATCTGGCCGTTTTATGGGAACTTTTGTTCATATATCAGGGCTGGTTAATGAAGATTGGTTAACGCCGTCCACGGGGTCTCGGGTGATGAAGATCTATCTCCTTCAACCGAGCTCAGACATCCACTGTGTTGAGCCAAGCCTGCAAGTCGACACGCAGATGAGTGCAACCATCTGCTGTTACCTTTTCCAAGATGCGCCTCAAATAAGTAATGTCTGAAACATTCTCCAACAACCTCCAACAACCGTCCCACTGTGGCAAAAGCGCCTGGCCACAGAGCTGCGTGTCTCCAGGGTCTCGCCATAGTGAAGCCGTCAAATCAGAGCCGCCCAATGGATAGAGATATGCATACCTCATAGTGGTGCGACTGTCATAGTTGCAGGCGATGGCAGAAGAAGAAACTGCTTGTCCAACGTCGACCTGCGTTGCTTCAGCAATGGCCGTGGCAGAAATCCACCTGTTTGTCGGTAGCCGGCCTGTCCGACATGATCCTCTTCAAAATGAAAATGATTGGTTCAATGCGGCGCAATGCCTCATACTACAATATTTGCAGACATTGTGAGGATGAAGCGTTGAGCCATCGGATTTAAATCTCAGACATGAGATGATCATCAATTTTACAACTTTGAACCATTACTATGCCTCATTAACTATCACAGTACACTTGGCAAGTGTAGCGGCATCAGTTGAAGTTATCCTAAAAGGTCAGAACGAGATGATCATCAAGAGGGTTGACACCCTAGCTACTTCTCATGTAGCATGTAGTACCAAGCTCAGCCACGAACAACACTGCAACCAAATTCCTGCTGGATCTGTGTAACGCAATACTCGGTTCTACAATGCGAAGCGAGCTCAGACATTTCTCGCAGAGTTTCCCAGATGCCTCGTGGCTCATTCTGATACGGTCGACATTCATCGGTAAAATCTGCATCGTCTCAGTCTGGAATGGTCGGCCGAATCTGGACAACTTCCCCTTGTTTCCGGCTGTGGACCCCCAGCACCAGCCAAGCTAGTCAATATTAACTTTTGACTCTGTTTGCTTAATTCTAGCATAGGCAGAAGCGCTTTCCTCTCAGAAAAGCATTTTCATCCCTTCTTTGCCCGCTGACCGGATGTTGGGGCCTTTAGTCTTGTACACCACGTGTGCTGGGTTGAAGTGTGACAATGGCTACACCATGCTGCAAGTGTATCTGCGCTTGTGCTACCACAGACGGAATTGCCGCTATTGCATTAAAATACCAGGCCGAGGATGCCCTTGTTTGGAGCCGTGGCGCTACGATGCTGATTGGTGTGTCCCTGGAGTAGACTTTTGGCTTGCATCAGCAGTAGATCGTGTAGAAAGCCGTGAGTGATACGGCTGCAATGGGCATACCACTCGGGCAACTATGCAGTTCGGTTATATATCAGCGATCTCGGAATATTCGGCTAGAGACGAACCGTCGAAAGCTCATCGTTATATTCTCGTCACAATCTAAGATCGGGATAAATTGAGGGTGTCTCCTGATACTTCGCGAAACCCGTCTGCGGCTTTCCATCTCGGAATTTCCCTATTATTCTCTATTTCTACGTCCTCTTCTTTCTTCCCTTTTCGGCGCGTGCTGTGACCTTGCGTTACTGTTGTTGGCTGTTGGGTTGCATCCAACTTTTCGCCACCAACAATTCATTGTCCAGAGCACCGACACATCCGGAAATCCTTGCGTGCTACGCTTTTTGAACTCAGCTTTTTGGAGCCTCTGAAACCAATATTTTATGTCATTTCATCACTTGACCTCAGTGAACAAATAGAATCTATTTCTCGAGTGTCATTGTCCTCCTGAACAGGGCACACAACCATGTATCAGTCGCTAATTCGTTCCACGCCTGTACCCGGGCGCTTTCAGCCCCCAAAGACGGGGCATCAGTGCATCAGTCAATGGCAGATATGTGCAGGATCAAGTCAAAGAGACGACCCTCAATGATTATATCGGCATTCCCTTTGATGTGTGTTCTAGCTATCAACAAAAGCTTACTCTTTTGATCTTGTGCGTATGAGGTCTCAGCCCAGCAAGGTGAATCCAGCCACATTTGCTACTTATCTGACTACAGCTCTGTTGACAACTTTGTTGCCATCTTGCTTTCTTCTCTTGTTACCAAACCCATGAGAAGAAACAAAGAACGCAACAGGCTTGGGGGGGCTTGGGGGTGTGGCCTAGGCCTCGCGAAGCTATTGAGACACTATACTGAGGTCACGCCGGGGCTCAATGAAGAGAATGCTCCGACATACGGGAAAGTCAAGCATCTCGTTCCGGTGAAAGTTAAATTTGCATAGACCCAGCGCTTCATCTTGAACAGTTCCTGCGCTTTTCCTTTACTGTACAAATTCATTGGTCGATCCAGCGCGCTTGCTCTCATGTGCTTCTCAACAGGCATTTGCGCGACACCTTTCTTTTGGGTAATATGAGCGAGGTTTTGTCTTTGCATTCTCGGCTTTACAACTCAGGCTAGACTCGTTTTTAGAGATCATGTATGAATTTAAAACTTCACCTCTTTCGGGAATCTAGCCTTGTGTATGGATGGTGCCTCCATGCTCGATGTCTCATATGCACATCGAGTAGGTACATATGAATCAGCTCTCATGGCATTTGGTGTCCCGGAGCCTTGTAACATAGTATCAAGGCGTTTATTTCAGCTTCATCATGGCTGCCTGTTATCCGAAATCCTGATTTGAGAAGTGCGGCTCCTGGTGGTGGCTCATCCAACCCGCATGACAGACTCCACAACCCCTTTTGCAAAGTTCATATCTTAAGGGCATCTTATTCGTTGGAATCTTCTCCGTATTGGGTGACATTGAAAGAGACACATGGGGATATTATTTTAGTAATCTGCTTTTCTTGTTGATGCTGTTCGGAGAACCTAAATGGTGGCCATATCAACGCAAGGATAATTCACGCAAACACCCATCAAGGCAATCCTGTTCAAGAACAAACAGACTGGTACCAGAATAATAATCACTCCATCAATGTTTAAGAAAAGCCGCTTTCTTTTATTGAAAAGGCAGCCTTGTCGACCAAAATAAGATTCGAGCTTTGAACTTTGACGATTGATGCACTTGTTTGTCAGGCACACGGTGTGCCTCTTCACCATTCTTACCTTCTCGTTCATTGACTGAACTCCTTTTGGGGACTTTTACATCCATCTGCCAAATAGATGAAAGGAGTAAATTGGGACCTCCGGCCTTGTTCACTTGTCTTCCAAGTAATGTCCTGTCACCATTTCAATTACTAATTTTGTAGCTGTTTTGTTTCTACATTCTCTGCAGCTTTTTGTCAATATATCGTTTCTGGAATCACCACTTATATGCCTTCTTTTATTTATTTTAACAACTGAAATCACCGAATTCCCTCCTAGGATACGAAGAACTTCAATATTATTGCCGTTTCAGTGCAAAATATATTATACGAAAAGTGTGAACATACCTCTGTATCCCTTCGTTTGTGGTCAAATACCCATACAATGGAAGACATCGCCGTTATAGGACTCGGACTCCGTTTCCCAGGGAATGCTACCTCCCCGTCAGAACTATGGAAAGTGTTGGATCGCGCAGAATCCCAGTGGTCGGAATTCCCAAGAGATCGCCTCAACATAGATGGTTATTATCATCCCGATGAAAAGAGACAGGGAAGCGTGGGTACTCTGCATACAACCGTTTAGTTATTCTTTCTAACTCATCCGAAGATATTATTCAAGGGCGCACACTTCCTAAAGGATGATTTGGCCGCTTTTGATGCCCCTGTAAATATTCCTACTGTGGAGCTGCAGTTATTCTTGGCTGACTTGGTGTTTTATAGTTCTTCGCTGTTACCACAGAAGAAGCCGCTGCTATTGACCCTCAACAACGAATTCTTCTTGAAGTTTGCTATGAGGCTCTAGAGAATGGTATGTCGTTTTTCGGTAGACTGCATGCTTGTTCGCCATAGTTCAAGCTGACTGTGTACTCCAGCGGGTGTGAGAAAAGAAGACGTTGATGGAAGCGACACAGCTGTCTATGTGGGCTCATTTGTCAAAGGTATCATCATCTGCCATGGCCAACTATTTAACAAAGCTCATCTAACTTTGTGTACATTCCAGATTACGAGCAAATATGTCTTCGAGATCCAGACTGGTCACCACAATATGCTGCCACAGGCAACGGAATCGCAATTATGGCCAATAGAATCTCATACTTCTTTAATATGCATGGGCCGAGTATGACAATTGACACTGGATGTAGTGGGAGCCTGATATCGGTTCATTTGGCGGCACAAAGCCTACGCACTGGCGAAACTTCAATGGTATGACCTCCACATTCTAACGTCTAAGATTCGTTTGAAGCTTATCAGAGCGAACTGTAGGCGATTGCAGCGGGAGCGGGGATGATACTCACGCCTAGTACGATGATGCCGATGACAGCGCTGAACTTTTTGAGTCCTGATGGCAAGTGCTTTACATTTGATGCACGTGCCAACGGGTATGGAAGAGGCGAAGGCATTGGTGCGGTCATCATGAAGCGTTTGTCAGATGCCATCCGAGACAATGACACGATTCATGCGGTCATCCGAGGCACAAGCACAAACCAAGACGGTAGAACTACTGGTACGTACGTGTGTCGTTTATTCTGAATGCTTCTAATTCAGTCCAGGTATCACCTTGCCGAGTAGAGAAGCCCAAGTCGCCAACATTCGCTCCGTGTACCAATCAGCTAGTCTTGAATTTGCTCAAACAGCTTACGTTGAGTGCCATGGAACTGGAACTCAAGCAGGAGATTGTCGAGAACTCCAGGCCATCTCCGAGACACTTGCTTCTGGTCGTTCCACCGATAATCCCATCATAGTTGGCTCGATCAAAACCAATGTCGGCCATCTGGAGGGTGCTGCCGGCATAGCAGGTCTGATCAAGGGTATTCTAATCTTGGAACATGGTAAAATTCCACCGAACATCAATTTTAATGTCGGAAACCCAAACATCAACTTTGAAGAATGGAAAGTAAAGGTCAGTAGATAAGACACCCTTTACAAATTCAACCCACGAACTAACAGATGAAATTAGATTCCGAGAACTATGCTTGACTGGCCTCTTGCAGGGATTCGTAGAGTAAGCGTCAATTGCTTCGGTTTTGGCGGATCAAATGCACATGTAATCATGGACGAAGCCCCAGCCTATCTGCTTTCTAGGGGCTTGGAGGGCAATCATGATTCTCTGGAGGCAGCTTCGACCAACTTGAGCTCCTATACTCTGTCTGAGAAGGAGAACTCCAAAGTCCTCAAGCCCAAAGCCTTGCTTACCGAGCCTCGACTTTTCTGTTACTCCGCACATGACAAGGCTGGAGTATGCCGAGTTATGGACTTGCATCTCAAAATGCTTGGCAAGGAGCGAGATACATACTCCGATAAATTCCTGCGTGACTATTCATATACTCTCAACTGTCGCCGGTCCAGTCTTGAATGGAAATCCTATGTTGTCGCTCAGTCTGGCGCCGAACTTGAGTCTAAACTCCGCGACGCTGCACAGAACAACCCCTCTCGCTCAACAAGAGACAGACAACCTAGGCTGTGCTTCATTTTTTGCGGTCAAGGTTCCCAATGGGCTCAAATGGGCAAAGATCTAATGCGATTCAAGGCATTCAGGGAAAGCCTTCATGAAGCCTCCTCTTACATTCAACTCTCTCTCGGTTGTTCGTTTAACCTTGTGGAAGAGATCTTCAAGAATACCGCAGATACACGTATATCTAGCCCGGAAATATCCCAACCAGCAACAACGGCGCTTCAAGTTGCGCTTGTAGACCTCATGGGAGACTTCAACGTCTTGCCTAGCCATGTTGTTGGGCATTCATCTGGAGAGATAGCTGCGGCATATGCCTCGGGAGCTCTGTCACAGCAGTCAGCTTGGAAAATCGCCTACTATAGAGGTCTTGCTGCCGCTAGCGTCTCAACCAGATCTCCAAAAGTGAAAGGTGCCATGATTGTGGTTGCCATGTCGCTAGATGAAGTCAATAGCTACCTTCGCTCCATCACGAAGTCGGTGCAAGTGGCTTGTATCAACAGCCCTCACTCCATCACTCTCTCGGGAAAGAAGGAAGCTGTTGCGTTTATAGCAGATGATCTGCATCAAAAGAAGATTCTTTGCAAGGTCCTCGATGTCAGTGTTGCGTATCATTCCCCCCAGATGAAGCTCGTGGAATACGACTACTTGGATGCTCTGAGCAACGTAGTTGCACACGATAGTCATGAAAACGTCAAAATATTTTCTTCATTGACTGGTCGTGAGGTTAATGGCTCCATCCTTGATGGGAATTATTGGGTTAGAAACATGATTTCCCCTGTAAAATATGTCGACGCGATCGAAGCTTTGATGAACCAGCCTGCTGAAGAGTTTCCGGACATGATGGTTGAACTCGGTCCCGGTGCTTCTTTAAGGTCGCCAACCTTGGAGATAATTTCCGCTATCGCAAGTGTTTCTCAAATTCCCTATCATCATGCATTGAGCAGAAACTCCAATGGTGTTGCATCTTTGCTGAATCTCGTCGGTGATCTCTGGTCTAATGGCTGCAATATCAACATGAAGAATGTTGTATCCCAAGGGGACAACAAAGGTCCCCTCAAGTGCCTCTCAAACTTACCTTTATACCCATGGAACCATTCCAAGTCGTATTGGTTTGAGTCCCATTTGAGTGTGGCAAGTCGATTCAGAGAGTACCCAAGACAAGACCTGATCGGAGCTCGCACTGCCGATTCTACCCCTTTTGAGCCAAGATGGCGTGGTTTTCTTCGTATTTCAGAAAATCCGTGGATCCAGGATCATCAGGTACAGAAAACCATTATCTATCCAGTTTCAGGTATGGTCTGTATGGTTCTTGAAGCAGCAAAACAGATGTCGAGGGATTCAGACAACCTTTCAGGTTATGAGATAAGCGAAATGCGCATCAACAAGGCCATGATCATTCCCAATACAGCTCATGGTTTGGAAGTTGCTTTGAACATCAAGTTCAGTCATGACAGCTCATCAGAGGCAGTTACCAAATATGGCGCACAAGAGTTTGCTATTTATTCCAAGCTGCTGGATCGACCTTGGGAGCGACATGCCACAGGATTGCTACATTTCAGGTACAAGACTGTCGGATGTAAGGCCAAGATCCAAAATTACAACGCTCGCTACAAAGATCTCAGCAATTCCTGCACCGAGACAGTTGTTCCTCGACAACTATACGAACATCTTGACGCGGTAGGCATGAACTACGGCTCGCTTTTTCAGAACATCACTGAGGTTCGCCGAAACCATAACTCATGCGTGAGCAGAGTGCGCATCCCTGACACCAAGTCAAAGATGCCAGCCAAATTTGAGTACCCTCATCTTATACATCCTGCAACTTTAGATGCTATGTTTCATACTCTCTTCGCTATAAAACCGCTGCCTATGGTACCGACTTTCATCAAAAGCATCTTTGTATCGGCAGATCTTGCCACATATGCAGACCGTGCCGAGTTTTCTGGCTACGCAACGACAGAACTAGTTGGCATTCAGGATGCAGAAGCGACTGTTGTAATGACACAGGCACACTCTGAGTCCGCGTACGTTGCGGTTGAGGGTCTGCAACTCACAGGACTATCCACCCAGCCTCTGCAAAAAGAGAGCTTCCTTCCGAACCATCATAACCTCTGCACAACGATTGTATGGAAAGAAGATAGCATGTCTGCCAAACCTAGCCTTTATGAAGATAAGATTGCGCTACTAGCCCATAAGCACTCTGGTTTGACGGTACTACAGGTTGGGTATGACTCTGACTTGACATTGGCAACATTAAATGCGGTTTGCTCAGATCCTAGCGAGATTCCAAGACTCCTGAGATATACGATTCTTGATGTATCTGCCGATCATGATGCTCATCACTTCTTGTCTTTTTCCGAGCACAATCCCAGCCTGGAGCCTTTGATAGAGAGGATCTCGGATAACTCCGAAATATGCACAAACTACCACTTGATCATCGTATGTGGAGACTCCCACTTGGACGAGGACAAATTGAGAAAGCACCTCAAACTCGATGGACTCTTCCTGAAGCAGTCAATGGAATTTTCAGGGGACCCAGAGGTGGCAGATGGAGCTCATATCCTCAATAAATCAGACTATAACCTTCGTGTTATGGATGACCAGTGGGGATCTGGAAATTGTTCACCAAGTGACGGAATTTCCAACAACTACAGGCTGTTTTTGCAGGGCAGCTTACCCAAAGCAGCGATAGCCATGAACGCATTTACTGAGTGCAAGGCTCCAAATCAAAGTCGAGCGGCTTTACCTACCATCATTATACTAACTCCTCCTGTTTTTGGTCCTGAAGTGTCATCGCTAATCGATAATTTGAAACTGTTCTCCAGTCAGAGCCGACTGGCCTTCAAGCTGTCTTTGAGGTCTGCAACAGAGATTTTAAATGAAGTAGACGAGGCCGCCGATACAATTATTGTGTCACTGCTAGATTTTCATGGTATCGAGCCGCGAGGCAAATCGGTCTTTGAGTGGCGCGAAGAAGACTTTCAACTATTTCACACTCTACAGAAAGCGTCAAAGAAGCTTCTCTGGATAACTCGTGGAGCTCAAATGACTCCACTCAACCCTCAAGCAGCACCAATCGTTGGTCTAGCTAGAACGCTCATGTCAGAGGATCCTCTGAGAACTTTTGCTACCCTCGACTTGTCCTATGAGTCAAAACTAGGTGACGACTCCGTGGTTCGAAATATATTCCATGTGCTACAGTCTGCTTTTGTGGCCTGTTCAGGCCCCGAGCCCCGAGATATGGAGTTCGCCGAGAATGCCGGTAAACTATACATCCCGCGTCTTGTCGCAATACAGTCCCTCAACAGTATTATTGAAGGCGAGAATACGCCGATGATGTTTGAGGAAGAGGCATTCACCGATTATGGGCTCAGCCATGGACTCAAACTCTGCGTCTCAAAACCTGGGATTGAGAACATCGACGCAATGTACTTTGTTGAGTTTGAACTCCCTGAGCTCGCACCAGATGAGGTTGAAATTACGTTCGACAAGGCATCTCTATCTTTCCTGGATTTTGAAGCTGCTATGGGGCGAAGTCATAGTTCAAGGATTGGAATGGACGTTAGTGGGTTTGTGCGACGAGTTGGCAGCAACGTCTTTGACTTCCAGCCAGGTGATGATGTTGTTGCTTTGGTTGGCAACGGCGCACTCCAGAATGTACTGCACGTCAACGCCAGATTTGTCAAAAGAATTCATATAGACGTGGTCCCAAGTTTCTTAATCAGCGCTTACTACGCCGTCGTTTATGCTGGCAGAGCTGGGCCGGGGAGGAGGGTTTTGGTCCACGCTGGAGCCAGTGCCTTTGGCATTTACGCTATCGAAATGGCCATGATTGTAGGAGCTGAGGTTTTTGCAACTATTTTGGGTCCAGACGCATCTCAACAGCGCCTTATTTTGGAGAGACGAGGGCTTCTCAAAGACCATATATTCAATTTAAACTCAGTCAACCTGGTTACGGCTGTACAGACAGCTATGGGAGACAAGGGTATAGATGTTATCTATAATCCTACGCAGGAAAGTATAGAGGAAAACTTCAAGTGTCTTCGAAAATGTAAGTTTTACAAGGTTCATGCCTACTTCATTCAATGTTTCTCTACTTACTAACATGCTACAGGTGGTACCATTGTTCAGTTTTCGAGCAAGTCTATGCTGCGTCCACAATCCCGGCTACCGGCGTCATCAATGAAGTTTGTGGGCTTTGATTTGCGTGAGCTTTTACAAGAGGATAGCGACTTTGTGGGGGATCTATTTGAGCTCGCCACAAAGCTCATCGCTGGCCGTTCTTTGGGCCCTATGATGTCCCTCAGATCGGAAACTTGCTTTGAAGTTAACGAGCCCCAACAGGCCCTGGCATGTATCGGTGAAAGCCCATATGCTGGCTTCACCTCAGTTTCGACCGGTTGGGGGGTTAGCAATGTCTCTGTTCTCAGAAACAATACTGAGAAACCCCTACGAGAAACCATTGATGAAGGCGGTACATACGTGTTGGCGGGCGGACTAGGAGGACTGGGCAGAAGTATCTCCGAGCTTCTCATCAGCAATGGTGCTCGTCACCTGGTATTTTTGTCTCGATCCGGCGCATCATCCGAAGCAGCAACATCGTTTGTTCAAAGTCTCCGTGATCGAGGCATAACCGTGCGGGTTTTTCGCGTTGACATATGCAATGAGGCCGACCTGGCAGAGGTAGTTGGAAGCCTCGTCAGAGCAGACATGCCCCCTGTTCGCGGCGTTTTTCAATGCGCGGCTGTGATAAAAGACGCAGTGTTTGACAATATGACGTTCGAGGATTGGAACATAGCCATCAAACCGAAGACAGCTGGGTCTTGGAATCTTGTTCAGGCAATGTCTACTGCTGGACTTGAACCGTTTTTTATCTTTCTCTCGAGCTCGGCCGGGGTTATAGGCAACCGTGGCCAGTCTAACTACGCGGCTGGGAACTGTTTTCAAGACGCATTGGCGCATTATTGTCGCCTCCAGGGCCGACATTCTGTGTCTATCGATCTCGGACCAGTCCTAGGAGCCGGGATGTTGGCTGAAGATGAGAATATGTTAGACATTCTTCGTGCCAGCGGTTTCTACGGCATAAGATATTGCGACTTCCTCCGAGTGGTTGAGCACTCCATCACTGGAGAGACAGCGAGTGGTGTTCCGATACCCGCTCAAGTCGTCCTCGGCGTCGGCACAGGTGGCATTATACGACAAAACCAGCCTGCAGACCCATACTGGTCACGTACTGCTCTTTACTCATATCTCAATATTGTTGATATGCCCCCGCCAGACTTGTCTCTCGTGGAAACGCAAAGCACGCAAGATACCAAGTCCAAGCTCAGTTATGCAGCAGACGAAGCTACTGCTGCGACGATTGTATGCACCGGGCTCTCCAACATGCTGGCCAAGGCAATGAATCTTCTTCCGGAGGAGATTGATATCAACAGGCCTCCAAGCACCTACGGAGTTGACTCGTTGGTCGCAGTTGGTGTGCGAAGCTGGGTGCTGAACAATTGTGGGGTGCAGGCATCAGTGTTTGAGGTTTTAAGCGATTTGACAATTGCAGAATTATCCAGTTTGGTTGCAAAAAGGGCCAGAAATGGAGATGACGGGAAACAACAATGAGAACCTGGATTAGGTGAAGAGATCTGTAATGATGCTAATGAATGTCAAATCCCCGTGGGGAGTGAGTTCATGGTATTTTAGGTAAGATGCATGCATGCATAGCGTATGTAGTAAGTAGTTTTGATGTAAAGGTTTATTTTAGTTTTTGTCAATTGAGCAAGCGAGTATATACAAAAGTCCAACACAGTGCCACGCATCTGAATGACTTACCATTTATTATTACTACTTCCTCACAAATACAAGGAACAAGGAGTAGTAGCTATCTATTTTCTCTAAGCCTTCTGCGTACCTACAGTACTATAACTATCCATATGGCCCCGAAATCGAAACACTTAACAGATGTGTCAAAGACTCAATAATATACGAAAGAACAGCCTGTCCCACCAGATGTTCCATTTGATAAAGCAAAAGGGAAATAAAAAATGAACAATCTAGTACTGCGTAATCTGGGAATCGAACCCAGGGCTCCCCGACGTTGCTCGGATGGCAACGGAGAATTTTACCACTAAACCAATTACGCTGATGAAGCCGTGTAGCTACTGTGAGCTGCTGGCTCGCTTGTGGAGATGTCGCATACTGATGCAGATTGTAAAGCCTCACCCCATTCTGCGCAATAGCTCAAGCATATGCCGACACTGAGGAAGAGCATGTTTGAGATGGTGGTTTGAGTTGTAGTGCGACCTAGTATTGCTTGATGTATTCTGTTTAATCGGCCATGAGAGGAACATTGCTAGCAAACTAGAGTCGCAGCTCCTTCTCACAATGAGATGGATGTATAGGTGCGAGTCGGACGCAGTTAGCAAATGACAGATCCGTATCTAGTAAACGTAGGAGTGTTGCAGGGTATTTCTGCACGGTGGAGGGCACAGCCATCTAAACCAGACTTTTGCTTAATTATATGATTTCGTGTAAGATAAGGCGGTAGATATTAACGGCCAACTGGTAGAAGCGGTAGCCCCCCTCCGAGCAGCAACTGTCCATGTACAATAATCATCACTCCAACACATCAAAAAAAAAAAAGAGTTCTCTACCACGACAGGTAAAATTAGCTAATACACATTTCAATCATCCAACATCCAAATTTTTTCCCCAACCACTCAACCACCATTATCATTTCCAACAATAACTTATCAGAGGCGTGGAGTTTTATCGTTACGATGGCTGCACCCCGTCCTCACTGTTAGGATTCCACACAGCCTCAATAACACTCATCCTACATCCCGGAACTCTAACAACCCCCTAGTTTGCGTCAGTCATTTGCTTTCATCAATCTGCTATAGTGTGAATTCCTGCAGACGTACCTTGAAACTGAATCTTGCATCGGCGGCCGCGAACAATTTCCGGAATTCGTGTTCTTCGCGCTCCTGCGCGTTCAGTAACGTCAGCATGACGAGATCCATGCTCCGCATCAGCTTCTCATCCCATGGGTTTTCTGATCCCGGTTCCCGCAAGCAGTGGTCGTTAACAATTATACGAGCTCCTGGCTTGAGTGCAGGGATGAGATTCTTCAGAATGGCGATGGCATAAGGAGTTGAGTAGTTGTGCATGATCCACCTAAAAAAGTAGACTATGTTTGGTTAGCAAGGAAGGTTTGGCAACGGGTATGACAATCAATGAGAAACGTACCATCGGCATTTTTAGCGGGCTGTTCTTTGAAGAAGTCATGGGCTTGGAGCTCAATCCTCTGCGCAACTGATTCATTATCACAAATAGGCGACGGCGCACTCTCCACAGTCTTCGGCAAGTCCTGCACTATGAACCTCATGTTGGTCCACCTCTTAGCCAGTTCCACAGACACGAAACCATGGCTACCGCCAATATCCACCAATGTTCCTCCGTTCGCATCGAGGTCAGATAGGTCCCAGTTATCCACAAGATAGCTCAACTGATAACCCTCTCCGCCTGTCAAGCTTGCCATGGCACCACCCATTCGCTTCGCCCGAGCAGGATCTTTGCCGAATGTCACAAACATGGGCTCTTTATCGACTGTATCAAATGCAAAATTGAACCCGGTACGAGTAAGCGAGGTAGCTTCAGGGTGGGTTTTCAGACTCGTAAGAACGTTGGCAGCTGCCGGAAAGATGTCCTCGGAGTTGAAACCCACCCAATCTTGAAGAACGGTGTCTTCAACCAGTAATCTAGACGCTGCTGTGTGTGCAACTAGACCCGGTGAAGGCTCGCAAAATATGTTATTGGTCATGGCATGACGAAGTACTCGCGCAAGATTGATAAAATCAAGCGACGTTTTCGTTTGCAACTCCGTCAATGTAATGGGTCCATCAAGAGGGACAAGTTTGGCTTAAGTATGTGCGTCAGTAATAGTTGGGCCTGAGAGAAAGCAGCTCCGAGCCTTACCAATTCCATAATTGTTAATAATTTGTAAACTTAGTGTATCCAAGTACTAGATAAACAATCAGCATAAATATCGAATGGAATAGGCCGTTGGGTGTGCATACACTCCAAACTCCCCATCTAACACTCTCCCTCGGTCCCCTAACGAGATTTGACAGCTCTTGAGTTGCGCATACTATTTCCTGGCGGGTTTTTTGCATATTCTCTGGTAGGCCGGGAAAGTCTGTAGGCGCGTCGATGCCAAAACTTGGATCTGGTAGGCCATTCAATCTCAGATATGTCTGTAGCTTCTCGGTTTCCGTGCGGATTTTCTCAGCTAGGACGACCATACGAGACTCGGAAGATTGGTTGTCCTCAGACGCGACAGACTCGTCTGGCATTTTCCTGGTGTGAGATGTATCCTTGGACTTGAGTTGGGCAAAATTGGATAAAGATTGGCGGGAGTGTTTTTTCTTCTCCGTACCGGTCACATGTGGTGAGCCAGTTTGCGAGGTCTGGAGCCATGACGGGACCCTTAGCTTGACCATGTTCAGAGTATAAAGCGGTGCATGAGGGTATGTTCAACCAGATGGTGGTGCAACGTCTTCTATAATACAAAACAATCAGTTCAGATGTCTTACGATAAATAATACAAACACGGACACAGAATAAATAGTGAGTGAGCTGTTTTCCCAACTATAGGAGTGCCAAGCCCGTGTAAAGACGCCAAGTAATAGTTGTTTTCATTTACGCCAGCCTATGCGAACAAACATTGGTGGGGCTTGAGTAAACGATATGAAACGTAGAAGCGTTGAGGGTTCAGCTGAACAAAAATCCCCCAGACAACTGAACAAGCCAGATTGATTCTCCACACATCTCATGGTATAGAAATGCGCATATGGCGCAGGCTTGAGTCATGAGGGCCGAAGTTCCATAGAATGTCCACGCCCTACCGAGTATCGAACAGATAACTCATCCGGGGCAATCGCCCAGATGCTTTGATCAGCTTTGATCTCAATGAACACGGATTTTCCAGGCTGGCCGCGCGCGTCCACAGTTCGACATGCTTTAAAACGGACGCTAAGCTCAGAATAGTCGCGTAGGTAAACACTTCGCCTAAGTTCTTGGAGCGGCCTAGCGGCAGTTGGTGGGGATGGAACAGAATAGTGCCAAACTCTACAGTGGATGAGCACACATCGCAGAACCCGACCACTTGGTCCTTGGGACAGGAGGGAAGAGAAACCAAGGAGATCCCAGGTCGGGGTAGGCTGGCCAGGGTGTGCAACGAGCCCGAACCTGCATGCCATGCCATGCTGTCATGCTACCACACAGAAAGCAAGGCTCAGCTTGCGGAGCCTGTTCAAGCCACCAAAAGACAACCAACCACCCATCATTTTGAAGGCTTTGGCAAGCACCACCATATTCCAAGGCGAAGGGCAGATAGCTGAAGAGGGGTTGCACCAGAGACAGTGAGAGTGACAGAGAACAACGAGCAGGCACTCACGTGTAAAAACTTCTTCTCCTCTTGTGGCAATGTCCCCCAGATTCGTGGACACAGTTGGAATTGTTTGGCGCCCTCGTTGCGGCTGGTTCGTTTCGTGTCACAGGTTGGAGGGATGGTCCGGTACAACTTGAGTGAGTTTTGTCCAACCAGAGGAGCTGTCGTCGGTTCCTGCGTTTCCCTTGTCGTTCGTTGGCCTCGTCTGGCTAGGTAGGCTCCGTGATCCAGCTCCTTTCCGTTTCCGGCTGCTCAGCGTGGAGTGCAGAATAGCGGTGCAAAGAGTGCCCAGCTGTGAGTCGATCAGCGTACAATGAAAGGCAAAAACAGGAGCGCGATGCTTTGTCGAAGAGTTGACTTTCCACCAAGCCGACCGAGCAGGACACCCCAGCAGTTATTAAACATAATAGGCCCATCGCCGCCCGTCGCCCGCCCGTCGCTACTCTGGGTGACGTCTCAGGCGCGGCGTGCATTCACTGGAGGCTGTCTGTATTGCTCAAGGCCAGCACCCCCTGCAATGTCCCCATCCTGAAATGCGAGCCTTCGTCACTAGTGTAGCCCGAGCCCTGGTTAGGGTGAAGTTGGTATTGGTCGAGGACCGGGCGAGCAATCAAGCTGCATTAAACGCACTCGAATCCATTTACAGGTACCTGTAGTCTTGGGCCGTCCCTTGCTCATAGGCTAGGATAACAGCAATGCGCGCAGGTCTTGAATTCCCAAATAGAAAGGGTCGCTTTGTACATGCAACATGGCTCAAATTGCTTCTTTGTGCATTGACAAGTGGATAGTGGGTAGCGAACTCGGTAGACCCAGAGTGTTGATTAGTTAAAAGCCACCGGCCAGGCTTTAAATGCTAATCACGAGGCACATGAAATATTGAGGAATACCCCCACATGTTTAGCCATACCTATTACTGTTCAACCATAGTGCCTACAGTGAGGTATTGTACCTACCTTAGAGGTAGGTACCTAACCTAGGTAATAGCACGGTAGATGAGAAGCCGCATGCAAATTACCTCCTAGGCTCGGGCCGGGCGTTAGTTGTCTATCCTACCTAGATGTCTAGTGAAACTACCTACGTACTACCTGCTAGGAGCTGTACCTGACCCTTAAGACAATGCGTCTAAACAAGACTTGCGTCGTATGTAGGCACCTCGGTAGGTACTAATTAGGGAGTGCTCAGTAATCAGCCGCACCGAGTTGTGTGCCAGTGGGTGTTGCGTGTAATTAAAAGTACCACCGATATTCATGGTACTAGGAGACAGTTAGTAGTAAATAGATCTACCAAGGTGTAAATCTGTCAGCCCCTGAAAATATCATAAAAATAGAGGGGTAAATACACTAGTACTCTATGTTTGAAATAGAGTACCTAATTAAATATTGAGTGTGTTGACATTCAGCCAGCCGACTTTACCTCCCTCCTTACCCACACCAGATCTGTCCTGCACCCAGGATGAAAGTTAACCTGATCCCAGTTCCTCTTGAACTCATCCAATTCCGATGAAGTCCTTCCTTTCTAGTTTTCCAATTTCTCCACATGTAACTGGTGTAGTAGTACTTTGTAATGTCTCTATATATAATTTAAAGATCACGTGGCAGAATTCATGCCTGACAAACAACCCCCAAGATAGGTTTAGATGTACTCAAGAGGAGGATTGGGTCAACTTCTTTCTTTCTCAAGTCAAGACAAATGGTCATAGACTGACGTATAATGCACTCCAAAAATACAAGCCTCATCCAACAGCGTTACGTTGCTTTGCAAAACGTATACGCACAGACTAGTGTTCAATTTTCAAACATGGCATTCAATGCTGTCTTATCGTTAAGGTTGTCAGGCCAAATGCGTCTCGGCTCAGCCTGTCCGTAACTGACACCATATGGACTATATATTAAACATCACTATCCTCTGAATTTTGAATCCTGAATCCCTGCAGTCTGTTTACGTTTGCATGTTCCATCAGCGCTCACATCCTCCACATTTGAGACTACACCCAATCAACATACTCGTTACAGTCCTAAAGCACACAAAACATCTTATGGGGGTGTGGAGTTGTGCTGTTCAGGCTGATATCCTCTGATCAAATTGCACGTGTTTCAATGACCCATCAGTAATCATGCAGCGGCTTCTGGGCATATATGATGTGCAAGGGCATGTACATGCGCGCAGCATTGTCATAATATGCCTGCCGCACATTCATAAGAAACAACTCCACCTGCTCGCGGTTCCATTGAAGGCCTCTCGTTAGCGGACCTAAGGCGATTGCCTGTAGACCGTCTAGAAGAATCGTTCGCCAATATAAGCCCACCGTCTTCAAAACTTTGTTTTTAGGCCAGGTTCCAATGGGGACATGGAATATCCGCTCCGTAACGTTGGTGAATCCGGCTTGCTGCATCATGTTGGCGAGTTTTCCACCTGAAGAGGCGTTGAAATCTACCCCAAGGGCAGTCAGTCCATCCGTGACGTTCGACCAGAATTGCGCTACAGGATGATCCGTCGGAACATCCGCATCCATGAGTGCACTTCTTGGACAATGGTGGATTTCCTGAAGTTCAATCCAGCCTCCAGGTTTAAGATGCCTAGGAAAAATGTAAGCGATTAACAGTCGACTACTTTGCTGGTACAACAATAGAGCTTGCCATAACTTACTCCAGAGCTCGACGAAATAACCGCATCCAGTCTCGTATGGCCATAACAGTATGACGAGAATGGATGTAATCAAAATGGTTACGCGGATGTAGCCATGGAGACTCGGCGTCATCAACAAGAAAACGGACATTAGGTGGTAGCCAATCGGGTTGAATGGGCGAAAGGTCAATACCAAGGATATGCGCACTGGGAAACAGGTCGCCCACTTTCATCGCAAAATATTATTATCAGCACATGGGCTAGGCTTTTCCAAATGACAAGTGACAAGCAACAAGTAGCACTTACTCTCAATAGGCCAGATGCCAGTTCCAGTTCCGATGTCGAGAATCTCCTGAGGGTTGTCTCCGATGGGTGAGAAATGTAGTTTCTGTCCACACAGTAACTTGACCATGGCGTGTTTCATGTCTTCTCGTTCCTGCTCCACATCGTCGTTGGGGAAGTTATAGATGCCTTCACGAAAACGATGATATCGCCGGCCGTTTTCATATAAGTAGTCTCGAATCATCGATTCAGCTGATGTGCTCGCCGAGCTGAATCCGTCGCTGTCATATCCAGCATCAGATTCATCCGCGACGCTTCTAGTTTCTTCACCATCGGCAATGATGGTCTCTTCAGCCTGATCAAACGCTTCGCGGGAAAGATCTTCTTGCTCGGGTGCGGACAATGATGGGAACATGGAGACACCATTGGGATAGGTTAGATGGCCAGTAGGTAACGATTCCGGCCGTTTCGATGATTCTGTATAACCGGACTCATCGTTATGCACTTGCGTTTCTCGAGCTGAGCGGTCGTCACTCTCTACTACCTGAGAAACGTTGGTGACAATAGGGGTCGGTTGTTTTTCCGAAAGGGTTAAACTGGCTGCTGGTGACGACATAGGAAGAGGCTCTGGTTGTGTGTTGCCATTTTGGATCTTCGCGTTGTCTGTCCACCCTGTCTCAACTGTGCCAGCCCTTTTCTTCTCCTCAAGTTGGCTTATTCCAAGATTTGTCGAGTTGTCTCTCGCAGAACTTTCTTCAGCTTTTGCCTTGTTATCTGGCACAGGACAGGACTGGTAGGCAACTTTAGAAGGTTGTTCCCGGACAGGTTCATGAGTTAGGAGCCGGGCTAAGAAGTGATCGCCGGAACCATCATTGGCAGCACTATTGGATGGGAAGCTATCATTCGATCGGCCTGGAGCAGCCAATTGACCAGGGGTTGACAAAGCATCCGTTAATGCAGAGGAGTGTGCTTCAGGGTCTCCTTCCATTCTGACGAGCAGGTCTTCAAACCTCCAAAACTCTTCAAGAACTTAGAAGGGTAGGCGTGACACTTGATCTGCTTCACTGCCGAATAAACAAGTCAAAAGTATTTCAGGAGTGTGGCGCTAAAGGTTATTCCCTCGGATGCAAATCGGTAGGGATATCTTGACCCACTCGCCCTAAAATCCAACCTTGGGGTTGTAAAACGGACGTTCCTAGCCCAATTAAAGACAACTTGAGGCGTGTCTATTGGGTATCTCTCACGCGAATACTGCTGTCAATGATGCAGTTCTGGACCAGGCTGAATGGCTCAGTAACGGTGAATGGGCGGTAACGTGACGCGAAGACACGCGAAGACACGCGAGTACACGTGAGAATACACAAATTTCCAGGTTGTGGCGACGGGGGCTTTTTTGGGGGGGGAGTGACTTCAAAGCCCAGCAATCGAACCGTGTGGTTCTACAACGGCATGTCAACAGGTCAGAGGCAGTACAACACTGTTAATTGCTAGTGTTTATCAGCAGATGAATGTAAGCTTTTGCGAGACGATATCAAAAGAGTTGAGGGGCGTGCTCGACAAGCTGAGCTAGCCAGAGGTAAGAGGCATGAGAAGGGAGTGTGATGAGGTCTTATGTGGAGGGACGTATGCTGGCAGAGTGGGTGTTGGGGTGGGTTGAGAAAGCGAGGTGGGAGGTGCCGGAGGTTCAAGCCAACAAACCAGCTGCTTTTCATGTATAGTACTACTACCTCCTAATAGTATGTACCTACCTAGTACGCACCTGGTATTGAATTGGTAGTCACATTTACATGTACCTACATATTGTACAGGTACCTAAGCAAGGTACTTGGACACATAAGGTGATTATTAGAGACTCGTATATTTGAATGTACCTATATGTGCAAAAGTACTAAATGTAGAACAGTACCTCTTTTGGGTATGTGAGGGGGTGCCTCAAATTGCTAGCAGATGTTTAGTACCTCCTACCTGCCTTATACTTTTTGGTGGGTGGGTCAGCACGGCCCGCAGCCAATATGTTACCGGATATTCCCCTGAAATATTTTATAATGAGGTATCTCAACTTTGATAGGTACATAAAGCTGGATATATAATTACGTCACTGGTTCTTAGGTTATCTAACTGTATAAAGTGAGCTACTTGCTTTCTTTTTTTAAATTAATGCTGAACTGAAAATAAATAAATCGTATAATAAAATTTCAAGTAGCTTCTGGATAATTACTACAGAGGCATATTCTTGTATCAAGGTGTTCTCTAAAATAATGCAAAGAGCGACGGCAAATTTGACTATCTAAGGTAGGTAGGTAGGTATAATTGGTTCAACCCCCTATTTTACTGTAACTCAATGTTTTGTAAGAGGAAACTGTTCATGGCCAGAGATTGCGGGCGGTTACTGTTGTGATGATTTGTGTTGCTACTCCATTTTGATGTGAGCAAGCTCCCATTAATTAACCTTTATCATCTTTGAATGACCTAGTAGTAGCAGTACAGATGTACACACAATACTAACCTACCTACCTAAGGTAGGTACCCGTATTTCCTGACACAGGTACCTATGTACTGGTTCCAACCTGTGCTGCACTTCATGTTTTGGTGCAGAACTGCAGAACAGTCCTCCAACCACATCCAATCCCCGCCCGATCACCAAGGACACTGGCAATATCGCTTCTCCATCATCCATGCTTTGCACTACGCCAGTGCATGAACACGCACATCGGCGGCCGTTGGAATCTGATATTCGTCAAACACAAACATAATAATGTCTCGCACCGCAAAAATTCCACACTGCGTGGGCAACCCGGCTTTCAAACCAGACCAAGTCATTCGTGATACAGTGCGGTTGAAGGAAGCTCAAGAGTTGTTGACCAAAAATGACCTGTATAATGCGAGTCGTGTATTGTTGGATTTGCCCGAGCAGGACACCTACACTTATCACGCCATGACAAGTGTCAAGCTAGCTCAGGTTCAGCATGTTGTGAGTCTAGGCGGCATCAACGGTCTGCATACTTGGTATCGGAACGAAGATGGCTCTCCAGTAAGCAGTTATCGCCTCATACTGCCGGTGTAGAGGCTGAATCTGATCCAGAGAGACCCCCCACCAGCCGTGGATATTGAGGCATACATTTCAATTTTCAACCCATCAACAGCTACTGCGTCAGCCCTCAAGAATTTTGGCATCAATGCCAAAAAGGGCTCTATCCGCTCGGCGGTAGCAGCTAATGTTGAAGGGAAGCGGTACCTGCATCCCGCCTTGTTGTCCAAGCTTGTCATCCCCAAGTCCAAGTCCCAGCCCTGCCACAATCCTTATTTTGACTTCTGGGCCTGGTCATGTCGAGCATTGGAATGGTGCGGCCCATGTGCGGATTCGGAGCGGGCAGCCACGAGTCATCACGTCCTACCCATTCTGATGCACCATTTCGGTTGTGCAACGCCCTCGCACGAGGGGTTGGAGATTTTGAAGACTCTGGCGGCTGGACGTACCATTGCTGACCTGGGGTCTGGAAACGGCTACTGGACATTTCTGCTCCGCTGCTACGGCTTGATGGTACATGCTGTAGACAATATGCAGAGCGAATGGAGAGTCAATTGGGTGAACGACACAACCATATCGGACGGCGTGAAATGGCTACGGAAACACGATGGCGGAAAAGATATGATGTTACTCCTTGTATATCCGATCGTTGGCGGCGGCATTGGGGGAGGCACGGACGGGGGATTCACACGCAGTCTCGTTGACGCCTATTTGGGTGACACTATTGCTGTTGTTGGGACTCAGAATGGCAACGGATACACAGGCTTCAAAGGCACCACGATGGACCGTTTCATGGAAGAAGAGCACAAGGAGTGGACGAAGGTGGTGCAGATTCCTCTTCCAAGCTTCTCGGGCAAGGACGAGGCTCTCTTTGTCTTTCAGCGCGGGGACAGAGCACCGAAATAAATTGACACATTCTTGGGCTACTCTGATCATAATGCAATGGCGCTAAAACAGTGAGGACGCTCTTGCAAAACGGAGAAATTCATCACCTTACATGTACACCGTTACTGTTGTAGGTGCTCGACTTGAGTCAAGCTTACCTCTTACTACGGAGTACCTTACTTGGGGTACTTGGCAAGGCCGAGAGAGGCTGGGCGGCAAGCACGGCACTTACAACGCCACCGCAGCGGGCAAGCCGAGATCGTTTCTCTTGAAATGCAAGCGCGGAAGAATCAGACCCCCAATTATCAATATCTAGAAAAGTATAGGGTACTTTTTGTGTCCGCAATTGCATATAATCAGTGGAGAGGGTGAGGCTGCGTGAGGCTGTGGCGTCACGCATACAGCCAGCCGCCTTACCTGTATAGTACTCTTTTTTCCCTTCGCACATACACTGAAGGATTACAAGATGCAGGTAGGCAAAGTACTAAGGTAACGTTGTGTCATTTTCCATGTAATAGCTAACCGTTGTCAAAAAACCCAGCCAGGCCCTTTATCTGATACTTCCTTTGTCCTGGGGCGCTTGAGTGAGTATCTCTCCCCTCGCTCTCTCTCATATGGCGGTCGTAACCGACGGCGAGCAGGTGAGATAAGCGCCCAGCAGAGCAACGCGCACCTGTTGGTCGCTAGTTCAGGCTGTTCTGTTTCAGCTTAGAGTCAGCCATCCCGCCGTAGGGCTCAAGGGCCTGCAGAAGCTCCCCCGCTAGTGCGTAATGGTGCAGCAGAGGTGCAGACCAGCCAGGTTTGCAAGTCCAGCAACAGCTTCCATGGCCAGGTTGCCTTGGCACTCTCGCTCTCCTCTTCTCACCTCCATCACTTCGAGGTCTTTTTTTTCTTCTCCTTCCACTCTCTTGAAAAATTCAGTGTCCTGCGAATACACCAAACAAAGGGAGTGTTTGGAGGAGTACACCTTTCAAGGCAGAAGCACCAGAGCATTCAACCCCCCTCACTTGTCTTCAAAACCCCCACCACCCACCACCCACCACCCACTCCTCAAAAACCACTGCCTACCATCATGTCCCTCGCTGTCGACAGCGACCGTGGCAAGGGCCGGTCAAGGTCGCATTCCCGTGATCGCCGCTCTAAGGGCGAGCCTGCGCGGGAGACAGCATCATATGCTGATATACGCGAACCGAGCTATGTCTATCCTGAGGATGACTTGGATGGCCGATACAAGTCCAGTCGTCGTCGCGACGAGGTGCCTGGTGGCGCTTTACCATATCCAGCAGAAGGTGGTTTAGGCCCAATGCTACCTGGTAGTCAGTCTCTCTACAATTACGACCATGTACAGCCTATCTATCGCACAGCCTCGCCGCCGCAGGAATCTCAATATCGCAGTTCAAAGGACAAGGTGCAGAGCACGCTTCCAGGGGCTTTTCCCGAGGACGACGGATCTAAGCCTGACAGCCAGGATGAGCGACGCGCTCGTTATGCGGACAACCGGGATAGCCAGTACACTCAAGGAAACAAGTCAAGCAAGGAGGGGCCCCGAGTCCGCTATGCAGAGCCTCGACAGGACAATTATGGCCGAGATGGGCCTCAAGATGACAAGCTTAAGTTCTTACCTCAAAAGTATAGCCGCACCTATGATGACGAGGCCAACAAGAAGAAGGATCCCCGCACAAAGAAGGGGCGCGATGAAGACCACCTGGCATACGGAAAACTACCAGGTCCTTCCCGGTCAGCTAAAACAGAGTCGCCCCCTACCTATGGAAGTTACATAACAGGATCACAGTCACAGTCAAGCGACAAGCGCTCTTCTCAATATGCTGATAGCAATTTCGATCAGCAGAGGCGGCCCAATACCATGGATGCTGATGAGTATGGCTCAAGACAGTCCCTACGAGATCTCCCGTACAGAGAAGGTCCTCCGAGTTCGAAAATGAGAGATGATGTTGGTGATCCAAGACGAACTTCGGGTTCCGATCGCGAGGATCCCGGCCCCAAAAAGTCTCACAGGAGCTCGCAGAGAGACGACCCTCGTAGTTCAAAACCCAATGTTTTGACTGTTGAACCCAGTGGCCGCGACCGCGATCGGTCTCGGGAGCGTCGCAGGGACAAATCGCCTGGCCCCTCATCATTAGCTGTGGGGTTGGATCATCGCGAAAGGGACAGATCCCGAGATAGGCGCGGTAGTGGTCGGGACAAATCTCCTCAACCTCCGGCAGCCCGCATGTCTTCTCTATCGGTAGATATGGGACGCCCCATGGCTCTTTCTCTTGCAGCGGCCCCAGGATCACCACTGCTCGAATCTTACCACGGAACATATCAGGACTGTTCGCCCATGCCCTCGCCGCTCCTTTTAGCTTCCCGCCATCCCAGTGACGACCTTAGAATTGTGGAGGCTCTCTCTCCTCTCAACTCGGATGTTGAAGGGGACGGCAAGAGACGGAGTCGGCGAGCTCGTTTTCATGACCCAGAAGATATTGCCACTCGAATCGCAGATGCACTCAAGGGCCACCGACCACCTCAAATCGAACCCCTCATCGAAGTTCTTCCTAGTCTTACCCATGAGCAGGTCATGGAGCTTCGTACTGAATACAAACGGTTGGTTAAGACTGGCTCCGAGCGAAAGGGCGTCAACGTCGCCAAGCATATTCGTGCGCGCCTTAAGGATGAGGATTCAAACCTCATGAAGGCATGTTACTCTGTTGCCCTCGGAAAATGGGAGAGCGAAGCGTACTGGGCAAATTTCTGGTATCAAGGTGACAAGACACGTCGCGAATTATTGATCGAATCATTGATGGGTCGGACCAACTACGAAATCCGACAAATCAAGGACGCGTTTACAGATAAGAAGTACGACAACAGCATCACAAAGTGCATGAAGACTGAATTGAAAGAAGACAAGTTCAAAAAGGCGATTTTGATGGTGTTGGATGAGCGCAGAATGGAAGATTATGATGCTTACGGCCGCAAGCTTCCAATCGACTACAAACTAGTGGACCATGATGTTGATGATTTACGCAAAGCCGTCAAATCTGATAAGGGGGGTGAAACCTTGATGATCTCCATTATTGTTCAGAGAAGTGATGCCCACTTGCGTGAAGTCCTTCAAGAGTACGAACATCACTATCGCGCAAATTTTGCTCGCGAAGCTCTCAAGAAAAGCGGAAATCTTGTGGTATTTAATCCCCTTTTCTTTTATCTCATTATTGCATCTCGTTGCTCATATGCACACTCACTTTGATATTGTCTATCCCCTCAATCCGGCGCTGGTAACACATTATCATTGCTAACAATTGGACCTACAGGGCGAACTCCTTGCTCATATTCTCAATGGCGTCATTAACCGTCCCGTCCGTGACGCCTTGTTATTGCACCATGCTCTCACGGCCTCACGCAAGGACGATCTTCGCCGCGAGCTCCTTATATCACGCCTCGTCCGTTTCCATTGGGAGCCCGTTCACATGCAGGCTGTCAAGAAGGCTTACCGTGAGCGATATGGACATGACCTTCAGGACGCGGTTCGTGATGCAACCAGCAGCAAATGGGGAAAATTTTGCAGTGAGCTTTGCATCGCCCGGATGCCCGATGATGTGCGGAGAATGGAAAGGGTTGAGAAAACCAGATAAAAGAGTAAGAGTTTCGTTTTACGCGCTGGAAATATAGACTGTATTTATCTCCAGTGAGTATATTGTGCTTCAAAAGGGTCGTCAAAACTGTACACAGTTGATGGGGTAAGGCTTTCGGCTAGTGTGAAAACACTGCAGTGTTTTGCCTAGGATTTTGTAGTTTGATGCTACTAGGAATATATGCCTTGGCGAGTGTTGTCATAAAATTGTGTTGCATCATCGGCAAGGCTAGATCTTACAGGATGAAATTGTAAACTAGATCATATAGCAAAGACTGCTCTAGGATCTTTTTGAGCCTTTCCCACCTCTTCCTCCCTTACTCTGGCCCTTTTGACCCCCACCACCTCGTCCACCACCGCCACCACTAGAAGCCCCTCCTGCCATCATTATCCTGACTTTGCCAACCGGCACGCAGTTGACAAGCTCCTCGGGCTTGAGCGTCTTGATGAGCTCAACTTCACGAGGCCACATCTTTTCTGTATCTCGAGCAGATTCGTCAACAACACCTTTCTTTCCAGAGTCTGCCTTCCACTTTTCCATAACCTCCTTGACTGCTTTCCCTTTCTTCATGGCGCCAGGCTGCATCTTTGCTTTGTACTTTAATCTACCTAGGGCACTCCATGGAGCACAAATTGGTATGGCCTCAAGAATTTCATCGCCAAAAAGTGGTGATCCCACAAGAGCATCCAGAGCCACTACGTTCCCAAGGTCGTCGAGGTTGGGTGTTTCTACTCCTTCGAGCATCATGGCTCGGCGGGCCTCTTCGTGTTCAGCCGCTTCTTTCTGCTTGCGCGAGTGTTGAGCTCTGCGACGCTCTTTGGCAGCCTCAAGGTCGGCCATGCGTTTCGCCCTAGATTCTGCTTCTGCTTCGGCCCGGTGGCGACCAGCTGCCGCACCAATCAATGCCTCGGCAGCAGCTCGATCCTCTTCATCCTGATGCTTGTATTTATTGGCAATCTTTTTGGCTTTGCCTTTTTGACCACGCTTTGTCGGTCCCGTGTGTACTGTTGTTGGTACTTGAGAGTTTGTCAAAAGGGTATCAGAAGCCCCGGTAATGGGCTCACGTGCGTTTTCGCTATTCGTGTCATCTTCTCGCTGTTCGTTCTCCTCTTCTCCTTCATCTTTGGTTGCCTGTCCCGTTTTATTGGCAACAGTATGATCATCAAGTCTCATTTCCAACATTTCTTGTTCCATCTGTTCTCTAGCTTGAATCTTGTGATGGGAAGTTTGGAGCGGGTTCATACGATCATCATCAAAGTCCGGGAGATCTGCGTCAGAGTCTCCATCTGACTCATCCGAGTCATCTAGAGGGGTTTTTGGTCTTAACTCTGTTATATCCACACTCTGTTCTTCGGTTGCCGTCACCTGTTCCATTGTGACGTCTTCAGCATTGGTGGAATCAGCAGTCGTATCGTTATCATGCAATCGATGCTTGACATGTTTGGCTTTGCTCTCCTCGCTGACTTTGAATATGATACCCAATCCTAGAAGTAACTGAGCTGGTGGGAGGAAGTTTCTCGTGCCTTGGACCGTAAAGCTGCCAGTGGGTAAAAATTCTCCTGTGGCAGCTAACTTGGATACCTGGTCAGCATTTACCCACCAAGCACTCATTCCGGCTTTCGAGTCCCAAGCCTCGGAAGAGCACACAGAAAACGAACCAGCTTGGGATAAGGTCGAGGGAGGAATGGGTGCGTCCGGTGTACTTGGTTTGTTCTTGATCACTACGCTCGATGCACCACGCAGATCTGCGTGACAATAGACGTCGCCTTTCCGCAAATATTTCAAGTAGATCATTTCGTTCTGCTGGGCATCTTTGCCTCCAATGACCAAATAACCATCAGATGAGATAAACCACATGAATTTCTCAAACCACATGGGTGTTCGAATAGGTTGCAGGAGCGCTTTCTCCTGTTTCAATCCCTTCTTCAAATCTTCCGCTATTTTCTGTTCCGTGCTCTTCAAGGCCTTTGTCGCCTGTATTTGGGTTTTCTCCTCTTTAACCGCGGCTGTCCTTCGTTGATCGTAGTATTCTCGGGCATTGCCCCAGGGGGATATAGCTAACACGATGTCGACCGTCAGGTTGTTTTGCTGGGTTTTTTTATTGTCAGGAGAGCTATCGTCACTCTCATCTTCGGTGTCATCATTTTCTGTCTCGTATGGGTTACTCTGTTCTTCAGCTTCACCTCCAGCATGCTCCTCTTCCGCTAGGGTAAGCGTGATTATATTGTCTGAGAGTCTCAGCGGTAGATTGATAATCTCAGCAACCGGATTGTGCCGCTTCTGTTCTCTTTCAACCAATTTGCCAATATCCACCCAATCCATGCCCTGGGCTATGAGACCTTGGACCGCATCCATGGCCTCTTGAACTCGTTCTACATTCGCCTCGATAGCAGCTGCTTTGCGGAAATTCATAAGCTGAGAATCTTGTAAGCCTTCTATTCTCTTGGCTTGATCTTGTCTTGCCAATTCAAGCTTTCTCTTGGCGGTTTCTTCCCTCAATGCGAGACGTGATTCAAGCTTCTGTCCTTCTAACGATGAAAAGAATTCGTCAACGGTCTGATTATAACCGGCAAATTCCAAAACATGGACGGACGGATCGTCTAACAGCTTTTGGGGAATAAACGGGTGGAAATCCTCATATAGAAGATGCGCTCGATCCGGCATTAAGCCGTTCTGTGCCTGTTCTTCTAGCCCCTCTGATGATCTCGATATATGTTTGGCGAAAATATACCCAGGGCAAACTGCCGACGATGTGATTTTCTCAACTATGTCGCAAGCCTCTGAGAGCAATATAACCAATTGGTTCAGGAGATCATCATTTTCAAGTATGTCAGCGGGTTTGGCGGTCGTATCGAAGTGATTTGCTTGAAGTATATGGTCGACTAACACGGGCGGTAGTTCTGTGATAGAAACTGCCAGGCTTTTGCGCAAATCACCTCCTGGCTTCCTTTTCAATTTTTTCCCCGAAGCAACATTGGTCTCTGACTTTTGAACTGCCGTATGTAAGGCATCTCTAATCCTTTCCTTGGTCAACGGCGGGATGCCAGAGAAATTCTGTCTATTCTCAAGTGAATATTGTAAGCCCACTTGTTGGGGTTCCTGTCCTTCGCCTTCGTGAACATTTCGCGAGATGGTCAAGATTTTTAGGTCGGCATCGGTGAGTATAATATTCCCACTCTACTCCAACACCAGTTAGTGTGTAGTAATCAATAGTGTATATGAAATTCGGGCTTGACATACAGCAAAAAATTCTAGGAAGAGTCTGTATTGTCCCTCGCTAAACTGAAACTCAAGGATACGATCCGTCCCGACCTGTGCGACTGATGTCAATCTCCGGGTTTTGAGGAACTTCCGGAGCCTGGCGACGAAGGCCGAGGGCGATGCAGCAGTTGTGCGAGCGAAGTCTGTCAGATGACAGCGAAATCCAGTGTCTATCAGAAGCTGCTTTTTACTTTCGGGTTTTGCAAACTTTAGAAGCAGGATTTTGGACGAGAGATCATAGATATTAGCCAACCGCAGTGTCACTAAGCTCTCTTGGAGCTCGTGAGCAATGACCTAGGAGACAAGTATATTAGAGAAATCAAACACGACCGTGTCAACTAGTAGCAGTACCTTGACGTCTAGGGATGAGAATCTTTGCTTCATCCTGGATGAAGCTATCAAGCCGTAATCGTGGTAACACAGAACTTCGGGGATATCAGACCAACGTGGGGTAATCAATCATCGCGGGGCAAACTTCCAGCAACTCCATATATGCTTGTCACGTGAGCTTACTGAGTATGAATCGACCCGACGTTTTGTCGTCATGTTCGTCTTCGTAACCATGGCTTTACGACCAAATATGGTGACTCAGTTTGACTGGCTCGCACAGTACAATAGCTTGGTATTGAAAGAAGTTGGGCAAGCTTATATTTACATATGAGGGGCATGGCTGGAAAACACCAGCTTCGAAGGCATTAAAAAGGCCCCCCATACATCCATTGCCGGGTAGCAATTGCTTGGCCCAAATCATATATACCCGTATCACAGTTCGTCGTTCGAGGCAATGCTTCAGAATGGCTTCAGCCGAACCATTCCTTACATAATACTCCGTTCCTTGCCCAATGTACCTTCACGGCTTGCAGACTGAGAGCCTCACCTCAAAGGAATTACAGCAATCACCACCGCCACTTCGATTGGCTACCTGTATGTACAATTTTCGGGGCTGAAACAACAATACGTGTAGCATTTCCTCCTCAACCCGAGGATGCACATGCCAACAAACCGCCGATCTTGAATCAAGCCATAACGCGGTTCACATCAACCAGCCAACCAAACACCCCTCCCTACATAGTTGTGTGTGGAGGGCATGGTCGAGACGCGTCGCAGCGCAGCACTTTGATGGGCTGCTCACCTCCGAGAAACTTTCTCTAATTAATTACAATTATTTGGTTAGAGTCGATCCACCCACTTGGCCCAGACCGATCTCCCGCCGTACAGTGCACGCAAAGATGAAAGCCGTACACCATACCTACCCTGTGTAGGAGATCGCGCTTGTGGCCCAAGAGAAGACTACAAGCTGACTGCATAGCTTCATGAATCTCACACAGTAAAACCTGTACAGCCCGTGCAACCCTCCCAGAAAGTCTGCAGCCCATGGGCGATGTCACAGTGATTTAATGAAGCTAGGTAACTTGTAATGGTGCTGCAAAATGTATCCTGCTGGCGTCAATTGAACTCGCTGTTGCTTCATACAGCAGAGTCTGTCAATTCAAGTGTGGCAGATGCAATGAGCGGGATTTCGATGCTCAATGGGCGAGGATGCATGTCTGGCTGATGATCCATGGGGGAAATGAGGACCCAAGAGTGGGTGCAGAGTGCTCTGAGAAAAGACCAATGGATGAGGGGGAGGATGTTCCAGCCAGCCGAGCCCAAGCCCACATTAGGATGCTACGGTTGATTAAGGAGTGCAATCATACGAATATTACGGGGCATTATTTCGTACTCACCAAATCAACGACGTAATAATGCGTCTGGACGCAAGTGTTGTGAGCCGGCCTGCAGCGTGGGTACATGTATATCTCAGTGGACAGTCCAATGATGACTTCCCACGATGACCAGACGCAGGCAGGGGGTGGCCAGGAACACATACGGAGGGTGGATACGAATTCCAGGAATGATCAAAAGCTGCGCATTAACAGGGGCAATGAGCTGGTCCAACAGGACATTCAACCAGGGCGAATTGTACAATTGGATCTGACGATCGGAAGTGATAATTCCCAGCCATCTCTGTTTCCCTACTGCATATGTCAATGTAACTGTCAGCGAGTCTAGGCCTGGAAAGCACAAGTGGGTGGTGAAGGTGAAGACAAGACCGGAGTTTCACCAGGGCAGCCGTCGTCAAAGACAAATTTCTCCTATGTACAGTGCATGTGCACTTGGCTTGTCGCAAGCTCTGATCTGCTAGGAAAGTTTGCAGTAGTGGTGCCAGAGTGAAGTCAATCCAATGCCAACATTTGCCCCGCACAACATTGCGGATTCTTCATCAGCGGCAATGAAATACTTGGCCAATTGGAACTGGATACCTTAACTGAGCTGTAGGAAGAAGGCCCTCCTTCAAAGAGCTGCAGAGCAAAACAATGAGGCAAGGGAGAATCTGGCCGCAGACGAGCAGTCCGTGCCCGGATGAGGTGCGACAAGAGTAATCACCGAGAAGACAGAGCTGTGCAGGGACATGCGATGGTCGGCTGCTTGCTGCGCCATCAAAACAAACACAGAAAGATTGGCCTAGGCCAAGAAGCCAGTTTGGCCAGGTACCTGGGGGTGGGCTAGGCACCAACGGGTCCTGATTTGTTGCCTGGCCTGGCTGCTGAGACGCCGGCCCGTGACAACGACGCAGTGAGGACGAAATGGCATGGATGGCAGGGTTGGCTTGGGATGGCTGGAGTGGTGTCAGTGAGTTTACACAGAGAGGCTGGGGTGGAGTCGAGGGCGGAGGGAGGCGGGAGCAGGCGCCAGGCCTAGACCGCTTTGGGCGGAAATAAACAACAGACCCCCCAGCTCAGGCGCCAAGCTTGCCAGGGAAACACGTCGAGCTGCTGCAGCGCTCACCCTGTGCCTCACGTTCCTCTTGTTCTTGGGCGTCCTGAGCTCGCCCTCCTTTCGCCCTCCGCAGCAACGGCCGGTGGACGCAACAACAAGCCCCCGTGTGTCCAATCCAGCCCCCGTCCTCAAAACCCATCGTGCGTCTGCAACTTGTCGTTCGAATTATCTTCTCCTCCAATTATCACAGTCCACCTCAAGAAACCAAAGACAAGCAGAAAAGACAACAAAGAGGCTTTCGTTCCTCTATCTTTTCTCCTTCTCTTCGACTTTTGTTTCTAGGAACAAGAGCTTGAGGATCCTTCTTATCTTCCTTTCGTGCTACGGAAGGTTGTATGAGAAGATTCTCTCGCGCCCGTGAAAGTCGTCAACCTGGACTTTGAAGCCCGCGTCCCCGTGCCCTTCAGCATCTTCCCCTCGACCTACAAGGACAGTCAGTCCCAGACCAGTATCCAAGCGACCCACGAAGAGGTTGACCTAAGCCTCCCGAACAAGCAACCAGCCGGACGGGAAGGTCAATTCTCTTCTTACACCGCATCCGCCGAGCTCCCTCCTCGCAACGACTCTCAATTCCATCAGGAAGAGGTCCATTTCTCGCGTGAAGAAGATCATTACCGCCGTCCCGGTTTCCAGTCTGAGCACATTGTCCAGGACGAGTACCGGTAAGCATAATCCATTTTCTTTGATTCAATTGAGACAGCCTTAGTGTCCTCGCGCGTCGAGGGCTGTCCAGAAGCAATGTTTTCCCTGTTATTCTTTTGCCCAATCTCAGCCATTGAACGCAATGGCTCCCCCAGGGTGCGAGTCGCCTCAGAACCGCGGCAAAAAGCCGAGGACCCATGGTCGTGCATATGTGGCCCCTTCAAGGGGGTTCCTTTTGCCGGTCTTGGTCACCGCTTCTGATACCCTGGTTCAGGGGTCGGGATCCACTAGTCATGTTGGCCCGGAAACAATAACAAACAACATTAACTCAGGAATTTCTCTGACTAACTTTCCATTTCAGACCTGCAACCACTCGCCCCGAGTACATTGACACTCACATTGAGATCGACAATCACCGTCAACCTCCACCCAATCCCATTGACGTTGCCGAGCGTGAAGCCCGTGAACGTTTCCGTCCCCAGTACAACTACTCTGCTACTGTAGACACCCCTTCGCGTCCTCACTTCCAATCACAGAACTTCCACGTCAACGAGTACACCGTTGAGGGACGTTCTTCTCAACCCACCTTCCAGGAAAGCATCCAAGTCAACGAGTACACCGTTGACGGACGCTCTTCTCAACCTAGCTTCAATCAAGAAGTAAAGGTCTCCCCAGAAACCGTTCAACCAGTCCGCTTCAGCCTCGCTGAACAAAAATCCAAGATGGGTTACTACGATGAAGACGGTTAGTTATCTACTCTTTCATCTTAACCACCGTACACTTGCTGACTTGGGCTTAGGTCACTACCACTCTTTCCGCCAGGGCGTGCACAAGCTCGCTGACAAGCTGGTGCACCCTCACCAACACCACCACCACCATCACTCTGACGAGCGCGTCAGTGATGTTCGCCAGGAGGTACCTGCTCCCCGTGCCAGCCGCGGTGGCGCTGCTGAGTATGTGCCCAACACCGTGACCATCCCTTGCCATCACATTCGCCTCGGCGACTTCTTGATGCTCCAGGGTCGTCCTTGCCAGGTCATCCGCATCTCCACCTCTTCTGCCACTGGCCAATACCGTTATCTTGGTGTGGATCTGTTCACCAAGCAGCTGCACGAGGAGTCCTCTTTCATCTCCAACCCGGCACCCAGCGTTGTCGTGCAGACCATGCTCGGCCCTGTCTTCAAGCAGTACCGTGTCCTTGACATGCAGGACGGTTTCGTCACTGCCATGACCGAGACTGGCGATGTCAAGCAGGGTCTGACTGTCATTGATCAGTCCAACCTCTGGTCTCGTTTGTCCAACTCCTTCGAGTCTGGCCGTGGCAGCGTCCGTGTCCTCGTTCTCAACGACGCCGGTCGCGAGCTTGCCGTCGACATGAAGGTCATTCATGGTTCCCGTCTGTAAGCATGTGGCAAGCGTTCCATTGCCCGTCCAATCTTTCTTTCACAACCGTGGTTGCGCTTCGTTATCTAGCCTGTGCTGGGTTTTGAGATGGGATCATCGGTGTCTGTTTGTTTAGTTTTGGGCCATGGGCTTGTAGCATGTTTGTTTTTTAGGATCAAGATTGTATGGATCTATTAGGCTGGAGTACTGAGTAGATAGGATATTACCTACACAAAGGGCTGTAATTAAGACTGGTGTGTGTTATCTGATTCTTGATATTCCATGACTCTCATTGCGTATAAGTTGTCTGTACCTCGTTGTTCTGGTGACTTTGATGTTTGAACGCCAAGCCTCCATACCCAAACATGATTCAGTACAGCGCTATGGCACTGCCATCGTTCGAAGCCGCACTATTTAGGCACACTCACCTAGAAGCAAGTAGAATCCACATGTGAACAGATTCCAAGCACAAATAGCTAGCCAATGTTGCACTGTTGTGGCTTACGGCATGTGACTCGGTAGGCCAAGGTGGCAAGGCAATGCCGGAAGTGAGGGTAACTAACTACCTTACTCAATTAATCAAGTCGAGGCGACTTACTAACGAATCAAGGTGGCTCAAGGTAGGTAGTTGGGTTGTAAGACCCAGAAATTGCACCACCGACGTCACTGGGTATTGCATACCATCACAAGCTCCATCGTACTAGCACCTAACTGACTTCAATGGTGTGGCAGCTAGCCAGACGAGCCCGAACATTCTTCGGCGTCATGAGCGTCATAATAGTTATCAAAAACTCAACAGTGCCGGATTTTTCCTAGTATCTCTCAGCTCGATTCTTTTTTTTTATCTTCTTTTTGGGCCACGTTTATTGCTTTGCTTGAATCTTGGCTTCCATCATAGGCCACATCTATTTTCCCTTCATAGAAGCTTCACTAAATCAACGGTTCAGTTTTACACACTATTTTGTATTCCTTTAAATTCGGCCCAATTGTTCCTAAGCTTGGGCTCGCGAATTACACTGGCTAGCAGAGCCCAACCAGGAGGGGGCCATCCGTTCCCTAAGTCCGAGCGCTGTCAGCCGTTCGACTTCCAAGGACTTCGCTGGAACGTCCGGCGGAGTGCCAACTATTTAGGCGTGTCGCTGGGATAAGTTGAGCCATCAAAACCTGCCAGGTTTGTTCTCCGCCCGCACAGGCCTGACGAGAATCATTTGATACGAGTTTGACTTGGTGGGCTGGCTCCTGGCCTATATGGGTGAGCGCGAAAGAGACAGCGTTGGGATAATTACTCTTTGATTCCCCAACAACCCTACAATATAATTAGGAGCTAAGCTTTCGTACAGAGGGGTCTTAATACTCGAGGGGTCACGGCGACGTTGGTGACGCTGGTGACGCTGGGCCCATCCCCGTCCAAGACCGTTGTTCCCCTCCCCCTCCACTGCATAACATCCCACCCCCACTTGCTAATTACTTTAGTTCAGACACCTCACACGTTTTTTTTCCTCCAGGGTTTTGCTTGTTCATTCTTCCTTCTCTCTGGCCATTTCTCTGTGCTGCATCCGTATATACTCCAGCTCATCCGGTATGTTTCGCTTTCTCTTCATTCAATGAAATTGAGCCAGCTCCGTTGGTCTTATCTGTCAACTTGAGCGTTATACAATGATAGTTATATAGTCAACTAACGATACAATAGTTGGCCAACTCCTACAGGCGACCTGAACTCTCTACGATATTCGCCATTACAAATGCACCACCTTCCACAAATACAGCATATGCGACCTTCCTCTCCGCATTTGTCCACAATCCCCCACAATCCCACTCTCATTGAGGGGAACCGTTTCTGTACAGAGCTTGCTATATTGCAAAGCTCAGCGTTTCCTCCATCATCATATTTGGTCTACCATCGAGCTAGGATTTTGATTCATACTTTTGTTTGGTTCTGAATTTGCTGGGAAGCCTCGCCCTCTTTCAAACGCCCGGCCCGCGCCCCCCCCCCCCCCCCCCCCCCTAACTTGACGTTTGGCCACCCAACATATCGTCACCATGACTGACCGATATCGCGGCTACGCTGCGCCGGGGCGGTCGGCGACATTCAACCCAGCCCGAGCCTCGCTCCCTGCCGGCATAGGGAGCTATGGTTCCCTGTACCCTCCCGAGCCCGACTTTGCGTCCTCGCCGACCAGATACTCCACAGCCGCCCCAAGAGGTTACACCACTTCCACCACTCCTACCAGCGGCTCGTCAACCTCTAGAGCACATGCCGCCAACCAGGATTCTCGACAAGCAAGATCCGGTGGTCGTGACTCTAGTCACCATCGACGATCTACACTTGACTCAACTTCCCGTCCACCTATCATAATTACGACTATGCAGAAAGATCGTCCTCTTGCGGCCCCTTCGCATCTTTCGGATGCTCGCATCGCAAGCCCTATTCGCTCTCCTGAAGGGCAGTTATACTCACTGCCTGCCGCCACGATACGTTCTCGAAGTGCAGCCCGCCCATATCATGTCGCCCCGCCAACTGAAGATTTCAGCCGCCAACGGGATCGGGGACATGCCGCATCAAGTCCCCGTGATGTCGATGTATATCGCACCTCAAGACCATCCGTGGTATACCCAAGCGACCCTCGGCACAGCAATGCAGCCATTGATTATGGCGATGATGGCTATCAGTACACAAACGCTGGCGATTTGGTTCGATACGATCTTGACCATGGTGTTCCCGGTCCTACTCGTTCGCGAAGACACGAAAGTTTTGACAAAGGCTACCATCGCCCTAATATCAGCTACAATTCTGACCAACGTAGTTTCAATGTCAACACGAGCCATGAAGCCGGCCGCAACTACAACATGAACACCGGCCGTCATTATGAAGGGAGATCCGGTCGTCCACCGTCTACCCACAGGTTAGACAAAACTGGCAGGGGATACGAAACCTCACGGGATGTCCCTCCAGCTGTTCCGGCTCCCCCAGCCCCAACTCCAGCTACACAGTTAGACGTAGGTGGGGATCGGCGAGAAGGAAGACGAAGTAGACCTGTGTCCCTTACTCAGGACTCCATTCCACGATCTGCTGACCCTGAGGACTATTATCGTAGTCGTGAAGGGGATTATGCATACGATGGCTCACGTTTCCAGGATGATAGAGTAACTTCTCGAGGCTTCGGTATCCGTACAAGTCCAGTCGGTCAACCAGAAGAGCTCAGAGATCGCTATAAGGAGCCTAGAAGGGACGAGCTGAGGAGGGAAGATCTGAAACGTGAAAATTTGAGGAGAGAAGAACCCAGACAGGACGAGGTAAGAAGAGACGATTTCAGGAAAGACGGATTGAAGAGAGCGGATGAAGAAACAACACGTGAACAGGACTTTGAACGTGAAGATCGCTATAGAGGCCGGCAAGACGCAAGCATCACAGAGGATGCCCGCGACAGACGCGAAGGCAGAAAGGGCGATGATATTGAAGAAAGGGATCGTTCTCGTGTTCGCGACAAGCTAGCCACTGGGCTTGGAATCGCTGCCGCAGCTGTTGGCTTGGCTCCTTCCGGGAAAAGGGATGACTGGCCAGTGGCGGACAGCAAAGAGGCAAGAAGCCGACGAACCCCAGAGGAAAGTGGTGATAGACGAGGTGGTGCAGAGGACCGTCGGCATATATCCCCAGATGCTAGCAGAGAAAAAAGAAGAAACGAAGACCGAGAGCGGTCGGGTGACAGGACAGATGCAGAAGCCAGAGAGCATCATAGACGAAACACTGAAGCAAAATTAAATGGCGACGTATTAGTGACAGCGTCTGATTCTGAAGACGGAAGAATGGCGTATAGGCGCCAAAGACCATCGGGTACATTCAACCCAAACGATGCGGGAGATTTGAGACAGCTACAGGAGGAGATTGCCGCCTTGAGCACGTCAGAGAGAGACAGAGAAAGGGTACGGTCAGTGCCAGGGGCGTACGAGAAAGCGTCGCGATCACCATCACCCGTCGAATCAAAGGCTGTTGAGCCATTGCCAAAGGATGAGTCTCGCGGCCGAGAGCTTGTTGTTCCAGCTACCGAGATTGAGAAACAGGTCAGAGTAGTGTCACCACCGCGTGACAAGAGGGAAGATCGTCCTCTCAAGGGTATATTAAAGCAGCCGAGAAATAGCTTTCCAGAGGAACGAAATTCGGCCCGTGAGGGCGTGGCACCACATAAGGATGACAAGAAGATGAAGGACGCACCAACAGGTGCTAAGTGGACCAAGATCAACCGCAAAATTGTTAACCCTGAAGCCTTGACAATTGGGAAAGAGAGGTTCGAAGTTCGAGATGATTTTGTCATCGTTTTGCGGGTACTCAGCAAGGAGGAGATCCAAGCCTATGCTTCAGCTACCCAAGTGCTAAGAGGTAGGCATAACTAAGCCGGGAACATAGTACTAAAAATTCTGCTAATATTGGATATAGAGAGGAGGAGAAATCGAGGAGATGGAGATCGGGATGGCGACCGGGACGGGGATCGGGATGAGGACCGCGATCATGAACGAGAACGTGATGACGACCGAGGACGACGTCGACCTCATCATCATCATCATTATCGCCAAAAAGATGATGTTGATGGTGAGGTGGAAGAACGGGATCGCGAGAAGCGAAGACGGCGCCGAAGGGACGAAGATGGTGACTATGAACCGTTGCCAAGAGACTCAGAACATCATCATCATAGGTCTGGCCGCGACCGGGTAACGGAGTCATAGAGTGATTGCAGGGTAAATGTAGCTTTCTGTGTCAATGGATTTTTCTCCATTCCTTTTTTTCTTTACTTTTGATTTTTGATTCTAGGGGGAGGGGGTGGATTTGGATGGGACTCCGTCTTGTTTGATGCCCCAGTTCCATGAATCAACCTGTTATACTGGAGCGTAGTTTTGGACGTCTGTTTTTGGGTATGGGATTTTTTTATTGGGGGGGGGGTAACGTCTTGTCCTTTCTAGGCATATCTAGGAGGGTATGGTTTACATATGTATGCAGTCTAAAACAAAGACACGTTTCGGTTTGCTATGGTTTATTTTCAATATACGATTCTGCACCATGAGTATATGGGACAGAGTCGATTATGATTCCTTGTGTCTACATTGGCCGAGAAAACCTTAGACGCAGCCCCTTCCTCGAGTGCGTTTTCACGGTTAGCATGACCTTCGTTTGTTTTATGTTTGATTGTTTGACCTGACTATAAAGCTTTGCAAACAGAATCCCAAAATTCCAAATCTAAACAGTGTATTGTTACGATTTTTTACATCTCGTCTACCATCAACCCCAGACAGAGAGTAAATCATGACTTCTCAAATACTTCAACATTGGCTCCAAGTGGTAGCAACCCAATATCTGACAGTCCGGGTTGGCGAGCAAGAGGTTTCTGGATAAATATAGAAGCCAAAGGAAATTGAATGCGCGGATATGGAAGGCAGGCTATGAATACCAGGCCTCTCGCTATGTGTGTCAAACTTATGCCTGGAAGGAGACCAAGTGGCTGGAAAATGGACAGTTGAACAGATTGAGAATGTGGGAGTAGTATTGCGGTAATAATGCATGTATATATGTATGTATGTATTTATCCATCTTGGGTATATGGCGGCGGATGATGATTGCCATTTTGACGTGTAGGGTAGGAGGACTTTTGCTTGAAAGGCAATATACCCGTTTTAGCTAACCTGTACTGTGCAAAACCCTATAATAACACAGTATGTGATCATCGCTTGCTCTTGCTGGAGGCCCCAATGCATCCCATCAACTTTGTCCAAAACACTCGCCCCTCACCCCCCTTTTTGCGTGGACCACGGCCCCCAAAACACGCCAGAAAGCCATCGACCTTGTCCTCCGTCCTTTTGCACATTATTGGGGGGAAGGGGGTGGACACGGGGGGGTGTGGTTTTCATTTGGGGGAAAGGAGAGAGGAGTGGGAGAAGAGGGCAGGGGTGAAGCGCGCTTCCTACGGGTATCTTCTGCTCGAGGTGCTCGAAGCAGGACTGCGTACAGTACAGCACAGGTAAGGTAAGGTACCTTGTGATGGCACCCCCACCCTCGACTCACATCACCGCAGCACTGTGCTCCGTGCGCCTTTCTGAAAATAGGCACGAATCCACGCCGCACGCCTTCTCTTCACAAAAGGTATTACAGTACTACACCTGTGTACGGATAGAGGACGCGGAGCACCAAGGCAATCACTCTTACTACGCAGTACGCCAGGGCAGCAGCTGATAAGCACAGCTGTCAGCCATACGACTGGCTGGGCAGGCACTTGAAGCTACAGGATGATGAGGCTTCGTCCCCTTTGCAATCTCTGCCTCCTCTACAAAGGATCATCTCTGCATTATCAGCAATTCTTCTCTCGGATACCGCCGCTGTTACAGAACAAATGCCTCAATTGCAGCCCAGCAGCAACCACAACACTTAGTAGCAAGAATGGGCGCGATTGGCATGCGCAACACGCAACACAACACGCAACATATGCAAAAGTTGCTGTCGAGCACACACCCACATTGGTACTGACCTGGGTACCTGCTGTCTACTCCCTACCAACGCAAAACATGGCGACGTCTGACGGACAAATACGGGAGATTAGATCATTGAACGTAATACGCACACCCCGACGCACACCCCTCTCGGATTATTCATCCACCTTCGTTCTACCTCTCCAAGACCCGAGGCGCTTGGTTTGAACCAGATGGCGTGCGGCTGGCGGCGCACAGTCCTCAAATTCCACCAGCAACCTTTTCCATCAGAGGAGTGCAATTAATTACCTGTCTGTCGTACGGGAGTCTATACAGTGCTGCACAGACAGACGGCGGTGCGACCCATCTCACACTGTACGTACCCAGCGGCGCGTTCGGCGGCTCCGTGTAACACGGAAATTTCCAATAATAATACCACAGCAAACTCATCAACCCTCATGCGAATTTGGTTAGTTCCAAGGAAAGGTACTAAGGCAGCACTTAGTAATTTACGTTATACCTCTATTCATAAGCACCTAAGATACGATTTAGGGTTTTGATGCGTGTCCAGGAAATCGACTACCTTCTAGAAAGTCAGACTTATAAAGTGAAAAGTACTTGTCACAAACATCAGCACTTAAATCTTTTTGCTAGGTTAGGGTCCAATACTAGAAAAAAAGCCCACGCGTGAGTCCATTGTTAGGTTCTTGTTGCTCTATTTCCTAGTGACGATCTTCCAAGCCCGTCGATCTTAGGAGGGAGGGGGGGAGGCTTAATATCTTTTCTTTTCGAGGATAAATACATACATACATAGATTCACGCCACTCAGACTTACCCTGGATGTAGGTCTGTTGGTGTCCAGAACAGGCAAGCAAATCAAGGTGCCCAGACAGCAGGCCCCCAAGTCCCAGACATCAGCGATAGCCGAAACTCCGTGGGGAGCTTTAATGTAACCAATTGATTTTTCATTACTACGTAGAGACTCCCAAACAGCTTAATACCTCGAATGCTGCTTAAAGCAAAATCAATATATTAATCAATCCGTGTTCCAGATACGAATCGAGCTCGGTGCATATTACCAAACCAACAAATGGATGCCTGCATTGAACGTTAGCTTCGACTGACTGACTGAGAGGGAACACAAGCGCGCCGCATCCGACTTGGAGTAGGACTTGGCGGACCTGGGAGACAAGCATTTCCCTCGTACAAGCACAAAAAAAAAAAAAACCAGTACCAACTACCACTATCTATTATTACCAATTCAATCACACGTGTGCACAGGTAGATATATTACACACACACCATGCCGAACTTGGTGTTGTACCTCGAGTAGGTCTACGGTCTTCGTACTCTGCACCAAATCAATTCCCTGCATGTCTCTAGATGAAGTATAGTACGTATGCTACCTACCTACTCAAAGAGCAGCTTAAGGTAGGTAGTTACCTAGGAGTACTGTTAGGTTGCATGAGGCATGGTACTCACTCGCACATCCAGAACGAGAGCTACGTAACAGTACTCCCCCCCCTTGGATGGCTCCTTGGCCGTGGTTGTAGAGGTGGCTGCTTGGCTGGCTTTCTGACAGTACCAGTTTTGTCTGGACGTTGCTACTAGTGCCTCTTTACGTGATGATGGTGGCTGTGGCAATGGCGGTGGCGGCGATGGCTGCTGTGATGTTGTTTGTACACTATGTTGCCCTAGGCTGGCTGCTAGGTTGGCGAGGGCTTCGACATGCCCATCACCATCTTTCAGGATACCCCAGTTTGAAGACACACCAGCCCAGGGCAGGCAGTTCGTGTCGGGCTTATGCCTGTCAACCAGGATACAGACAAGGAACCCCTTACCCACGACGCCAAATCCAATCATCGCCAGTTCAAGATGCGGACACGATTACGTAGGAGTGGTATTTCAACCCCTTCCATTATCACAACCATCACCTACAACATAAACCACCAACTGCTGCTCACTCGCCGCAACTCAATACGTACCTCGATGTACTCCTCCACACCAACTCGACTGGTTGTACGTGTGTCCCGTGCCGTAGAGGCAGACTTCAGCGCCTGCACTCTGTCGTCACACCTGCAGCTTTATCCCGCTGTAAATTAGCAGATTGCCAGCCCAGCGCAGCCATGGCGGGAGGGACAGAGAAACTGTTGTCCTTGTCGCCTGGCGTCGCTGCATAACAGAGAGACCGCTTGCCAGCGCCGGATGCGTGCATTAGCAGTCTACTAGTCGGCCGAGAATGTTCAAGACCCCCATCAGATCTCACCGACTTCTCCTCCATCGTCACTCGAAGCTCATATTAAGCACCCTCGGGTTTGAAAAAGCTGGCGTTCAGAATGCTTCGTACCTGTACCTGCAATGGTTAGAGAATTAATCCTACGTATTCCGCATGCGTTTAGCAAGCGTTGTGTGGCGGCGAAAGCTGCCACATGGGCCGCACTTCTTTTTTTTTTTTTTTTTTTTTTTTCAAAGCATGAATCAAAGCATGAACAGCAAATGAGACAAACGCCCTGCCGGTCATGGTTAACTTGCCTCCTTGGACACATTCTGGCGACTGCAGCTATTCAGTCGACCCGGCCTCTCCATCTCTGCACTTGTATATATGATAGTCAAGACAAGCTTTCGGTATGGCGAGTTCAGTGAGGATTAAGTGTACAGTAGTAGCCATGTAACTTGATGTTGGGCGCCAGACCGCCGCCATGTGCATGTGCAGGTAAGGATGACATGCCGCAAATGGCATCGATGGGGTGGTAAAGAGAAGAAGAAATATGTCTCGTAGGTGTTAGAACATCATTGGCGCCCAGATATGTTATCCGCCGTGCACTACGTAGTAAAAGAGCATTGGCAGTCGCGAGTTTCACTACCTCGCATTATAGAAGATATAAGTAGGTACTATTGCTAGGCAAACAACTTGTGTTTAGACTACTAATTACGTAGTGACCAACATGTGTTCAGTAGGCAATAACAACCATGATGCTACGTAGATCAACAATGTGGTGCCCGATATTTGCTCTATAGGTTCAAACTGAACGATCGGAACGTGAAATTGTCAACATTGAGAGTGGTATAACCATTACCCTGTAGAGTGAGGCTTACCTGCCATAGAATGTCGTCATTAGTCTCCCTTGACCTGCAAAATGCACCGAGTAATGTTGGCTTATGCTGGATTAAGTCTGAGGCAAGTAACGATATAGACTAACAATCTTGATTGGGTGCCAGGCGGAACACCATTGTGCAGCCCAGTATCTACCGACCTCTCGTACATTCGACACGTTAAAAGCATCTGCAATCCGGACAACGTCCGTAAATACCCTCCCCCCTTTCCCTTTTTTCTTTTTGTGCATACAGCTCTGCTATGCAAGTGCGTTCGCTCAGCTAAGAAAATGCAGCCCCCCATGTCCGCCGGTGAAGGTTAGCCAATCCGGTGAGCGGCATTCATGCAACAGGCTGTCCGTCAGAGGTGGGACCACCCATAATAACGCGACTCGTTCCAGGAAAAGTGTGAATAAAGTAACAAGACACCTGGTATTGCCTTCAAACAGACACCAGCTACGAGATGGCAGGTACTCCGGTGGGCGAGTTGCCCCCCAAAGTTGCCCCAATTTTCGTTTTCCCCCTTTCAAAAAATCGTACTTGTTATTATTTACCAACTAATTTGGCAGACATAACTTGCTAGGTATTTGGTAGATTGGGAGTAGATTGTCGTCGCACTGAGGATAACAACATGAGGCCCCCTGGTACGATGGACTATCGACTCTCAAAACATGTCTAATACATAGTAGATGCTACCAATCCATCAAAATAAGGTGCTGGGTTGAGACCGCACTGCTCCAACGGCTAAGTCTCAGACCAGCCGCCGATCGCTTCGGGCAATCTCTTCACCATGGTCAGGTTGATTGAAAAGCTCAGAAAGGTTAGCAGCCCCAGCAGCGTGTTTGAATCCGCGTATGCACCAAGCTTTAGCCCGTCTCCCCGTGGAAGCGGAAAGCCCTTGCCGGCGCAGCATGGATGTGACCACAGACTTGAACCGTGGTGTGCTGAGATGAATGTACCCGTTGTTCGCAGTACAGGCAGGTGAGACACCCCTCTTTGTACAGTACGCGGGCCCCATGTTAATTTGTTGCCTCTAATTTGCAGGAACGAGCATTCGTGCCAACAAAGAATGAATCCACTCAGCACTTCTTGGTTTTCTGTGCTCCCCACACGACCCGACCATCCCGGCAAGGTGCCCCCATTAGTAGCCCCTCGCGGATGACGGTGCGCTCGTACTCCGCACGAGTGGGGACATGCATGAGTGAATCCATAGTGTACATGACCAGATAGCTAGACACCAGGCAGGTACCCAGTAGTTGTGCCACACCCATCAAGCTTGGGCAAGGATAGCAACCTGGCACGCGCCCCAACTTCAATTCGGCCTGTGCATACTATTGACGTACAGTGGAATTAAACCTGTACGTACATAGTAGCACATGAGGTACGGCATCCTCCCTTGATTGGGGGCGTGAGCAGGCATTGCCAGGAGTTGTCTAAGATGGTGCTCCCATCCCTGACCGGCGGTAGGCGCCTTGATGGGGACATGCGAAATTGGTGGTTTGTTGTGGCTGCATATTGTATAAGCGGGTTTGTTTGGAAGCTGCAGACTGAAATCTGCTGTAATTAACCATGAACTACCTAAGGCGAGGTACTGCGTTTCGCCGTACTCGTGTTAATCATCGTAACTCGTGCGAATGTTGCCATAGGGTAACAGTGATTTCTATGATACGGGACTTGAGTTATGGGTTGAATATCAATGCTAAAGGTATCCTTTGGTTTATTTGTGAGAGTTGCTGAAAGAAGGTCAATCAATAGAGGTTCTTGACCGCAGCACGGTCATCTTAAGCTGCTGGGTACCTAGAGGGGGCATCCCTTGGCGAGGGTCTGCATGTGTGCGCGGGTGTTGCATGCATTCCCTCGCCTGCACACCACGATATACACACACACATACTCTCTCTCTCTCTTCCACTCGCGATTACTTTGTGGGTGCCAAAGTTGGAGGAAAAGAATCAACCAAAAGAATCAACGGGGCGCCCCCAAATTTTTGGGTTGTGGCGCCGCACTGGCCAGGTGCCTCTGCTCCCGCACCTGGCCGGTACCGCGAGGGAAGCCGCGAGAGAACATGTGCAGGAGCTTTCCAGCAAGTGCCACTACGAGGAGCAAGGGAGGGCAGCAACTATGGAGACAACATGGGTAGCGAAGCAAGCTTGGTGGGACGCAGCATCCGACACACTGGGTCATTTCGGTCCAGTGCCACTGGCCACTCTGACCTCTTGCGCAGCACCAGTAGGTCATTGACCCTGGCTCTGGAACCAACGGCTGTGATTTGAGGTACTTCCTTATACACAGGCAGTACCTACACATAGAGTACGCGGGTTAGTTTTAGGTATTGATTGCACTAGGACACCGACCTACAGTTGCCAGTCTTGACAGAAAAAAACAAGAGTTTTGTAGTGATGTTATTAATGTCAAAATGAGATGCTGTAATTATCTACCTAGTTGGAGCTGTTATTTAGTGTGGACGGGCCGTTGCAGAATATAGGCGTGCATGGATGGATGCCTGTGGCTACTGAGATGTTACAGACCACTATGGTAGGTACCTAGTAGTGCTGAGGTACCTGTCTGTACTGTGCTGCTTGGCTTGTTTCGTTGTTTTCTCGCATCCATGTTTATGCTTACAGGCAAGTAGGTGCTAAGGTACCTACTTGAGCTAACACACAATACAACTATTAAAGCACTAATCAAACATCATGATAATGATTGCCCAGCAACTTCAACAGCATAATTTCAAGGCCACGCAAAACGGTAGGTTCTATCACGCCTGCACCCCGGTGTGTTGCTGAACACACTCGGTGGCCCATTGCTAGGGAGAGACCGACAGATTGGAACCGCAGTCATAGCCATACTCAGTCAGACCAGGCGTGGTGCGCAGTACGTGCTGTAGGGCTGGGTGTGACTCAGGACCGGGAAGTGCCTGCGGGTTGCACACACGATATTATTGTACCTGGCTGGTGGCTGTGTGGTGTGGCCGATACCAGTCCTTTCCTCGTCCAACTTTGCTGTCGACTTCACCATGCTTGCCGCCAATCCCCCCCCGAGTTCTCCATACCTGTAGGCAGATAGCGCCCGTCCTGGGCGCTTCACCCCAGTGCACCCAGGGGAAAGCCATCTGCCGAGCCAGGATCGCTGTGGTTCTGTGCAGAGCCACCAGCTCTAGCTCACTGACATACCTGTGCGCCTGTTAAAGGTGGGTGGGTGTACAAGCCTGCCTATCTCCCTAGAGCTGTGACCCGTTAACACTATTGGTATTTCGATCTCTGATGGGTCTACATCGTCGCTACCAAAAGCATCGCATGGCAGGCCATGGGACCCCCTCGCACTTTGTTTTGCTGTTTAATGCGAGTGCTTCGGGAACCAGTGCTGTTGTTCATGGTGAGGGGGTGTCCATCTTGGCAGCATACCACTAGTTCTGCTGACGATAAAACGATACAACTACATTCATATCTAGTAGTTGACAGAGCACTTATCATAAGCAGGGTTGGGTTCAAATAGGCTTGATAGCTATAATACTATATCGAGTAGCACCAAGCACAGCAGAGAAGTGTATTATAATCTATTCTATCATGATCTGAGGCTCCGGGCATAGGTGCGCGTACCCATAGTATGTGGGGAGGTTCCTGTGCAATGCCTACTTTCAGGTTGGTTGTCGCCTATTGGTACTAATTACTACGCATGTCTTCCATGTTCATTGCTGTCAGGCAGGGATCATTACCCCAGCAAGAGATGACGAGAGATGCGTGTCAGAGCAGGGCTTGGCGACCAAGTAGTACCTACCTGGGCACAAAACGTCAGGCACTATTAACGAACAAGACATGAACGGTACACACGTAGAATACGTACTCCATCGTGCAAGACTCTTGGAAGAGTTTTAGTTATTATTTTCAATACAATCGACCCTATACACATATGTCCAAGCCAACAGCACTGCCTTCAGTCTCTCAAGAAGGCCTCCGGCGGTTCGATCCAAGAAAGAAAGGTCTTTCTCATGGTGCTTGGAGAAGGAAAGGATCGCTCGAGAAGAAGGCCGGGGGCTAAACAAACACTTGGCTTGGTCCGTGCCTGCGAGTTTCTTAACACCGAGTTACCTCATACCCCTGAGCGCGTACTAATAACCAATACCCGTTTTCCCCATACGTAGTAGAGACAGCTGTTGCTCCAAAAGCGCACATACGGGCACGTGCCTGCTGAACTTGAACTTCTATTAATGGCAGGCTTATTATATGACTGTGGCGTATCACTAACAACCTTTGAGCTTATATCTTTGAACACTTGCAAACGATTGTTTTCCCCTATCTACGCGGTGCAGTTGTCTGAATTTTGCTCACTTGTTCTACTGTGGCCCAGTGGGTATCTCAATTGGCAAAGTCACGGCGTCTCCGAGGGCGAGACGTGTTGGGAAAGAAGGAGGTGGATCAGGAAGGATCTGGTTACTCGTTATAGAGATTTGCAGCTCATGTTGGATGCACGTTATTATGAGGTACCCCAGGTAAGGCAGGTACGTGTTGCAGTGCTTATTTACACCTATCTAAGTACCTAGGTAAGTACTAATCATTGCGCATCGTAATATAGGTACTTGTACAATCAGATTGAGCCCCCCGTCTCCGTCTCCCCACGCTTGTGTCTGGCACGTACGAAACATTTACCACCCTAGGTATTCGCGTAGATATTGTTCCGCAACTCAACTTCATTGCAGTGTCCGTTCAAGATAGCTTGCTCACGCGTGTGTTATTCGAAGACGAAGATGGTGCTGGCTCTAAACTCTGCCTGCCTGCTTCCTGCTCCCTGTTGGTGTCAATGTATTAGCAGGCCGGGGGGGGGGGGGGGCCCATATTCCCGGCTCTGGTCTGGGTTTGTCAAACTGCAAGGGCTTTTGCATGGTGTGTCTCTCCACTGCCCGAGTCGGCGGTCTCGCTATCCTTGTCTGCCGTTCCGCTGCATGGCCTTCAGGCTTCTGGCCGACCGTTACAACTTTAACCCGTTTCGAGTCCCTAGGCGATGGGAGAGCGCGGCCAACGAGAAACCTAGCTCGTGAGAACCTCCAGAGGGGAAGGTCAGGGCGCCATGTGCTCGATGTCAAGCTGTCTGGGTATAAAGCATGAGTCTACAGTACAGCTATCCACACCACAACACCACGCCCCAAGCTTGCCCAGCCACGCGGTTCGAGCAAGGCCAAGGCGGGAAGGAAAGTCTGTTCTCTCTTTGACAAGACCAGCGACCGAGGCTGCACCCTTCACCCACCCATATTTTTGAAAGAGACCCCATCAGAAACAAGAACAAAACCGACTGTGTGGACGATCATTGCTTACTGGCAGAGTGACAAGTATATTATTTGTACCCGTGCGGTTAAGCCTCTGCATGGGTGGGTTGTGTGGCGATTCATTTGCCTTGGAGCTGTTGCATCTGGAAACGCGTGCGCGCTTCGCGTTACCCTGGCCGTTACGGCGCCTTGGGCGTGTCCTTTCACTCGGGCCACTTCCTACCGGATTAGACCACAAGCAGAATAGGAGATTAATAATTGAAAGCTCTTTTTAGGAAACACCGACGGCCGAAAGTCCATCATGGAAGTGGTGCAACACCGGGGGGAGTACCTGCAATAGACTATAGCTGCAAACAGCCTTGATGTAATTCGGTCTAATTACACCTGTGTTGTGGACAACAAGCAAGATGACATGCCAAACAAATCCACAAGGTCCCGCAGAGACGCTCAGAGTGTTCGTCTCGCCGTCCAAAAAACGTCTAGGCTTTTTGTACACATACTATGATCCTGTATGGAAAGAAACATCGTCCCTGTGGAAGGTTAGTGATCACTTATCCTTGAGGCCTGCTACCAAGAGGCCCATCCCGTCCAGGCTCACCACGTGCGTTTGGCGTGCCATCGTCAGGCTCGCGGCCCCAGTGGCTAATGTGAGACCCTGTCACCCCCTGTTTGCCTGCCTATCGTACATACATAATTACCTACATAATACTGTACATATACCTACAGGTAGAACAGACGGGTTCCGAGACCCCGTGGGAGGCTTGTCTCGCAGCGCGGCAGACCGGGTCGGGTGGTTCCATATGAGCCAGCACGTCCATCATTACCCCCGTCCATGGATACATAAGTACTTGTGATATTATGTACTACTGTACGGAGTATGGTGGACGTACGAAGTGCGTTTGTTGACGGCACTATACGACTCGGCTTGTAGAACAAGCCGGATGATGACTCGTGGTTCCAATGCGTTGTGTAGGCAGCGCAGTTGGAACAAGTGAGATTAATACGCAGGATTCTGGGAATGCGGGTCTTTTCAAACAGGCCCCTAGGAGACTCTTTGGACCAAATACTACTCCGTATTGCTACGACTACAAGAAGTAATGCAGGTAGGGAAGAGAAAATTTCTCGCCTCATACTTTGATTGCCCTTCAGTTTCGGAAGTAGGAAATTAAAACCCCACGCTATCTGTACCTTTATATGCATGTGCCCACAGGTACATCTACTGTGATGGATGCTGCGTGATACGGTACTCTTGGGCGCTCGATGCATGTTCCAGATACTACTAACTGCAAGAATCAACGCTATGAAATTTGGTATGTACTATTACTAGGTACCTATCTAGCAGGCAGAGGGTGTTTTTGGTAACCATTTTCTGGCTGGTAGTTAAGGCCTCACGCAATGTCACAAAAACGTTACCAGGCTCTTAAAAAGGGTTTTATGACATTGCATACATAAGGCCTTACCAGACTGGTGAGCCTTACAAGAAACCCTCCTCCGGCCTAGTACTTGGTAAAAGCTACTACCCGTAGACACCCAATCCTGGAGTACTCATGTGCTTCACTGATTGCTATACTGATAATTATAAGTGCATAGATACCTAACATAGTTGTAGTACATTGTTGAAGTGTTTGAACAAGTACACCGATTGCATGCTTAATAGATACTTCGACAGCCAATTACTATATAAGTAGTAGAAGCAGATATTTTGACTTCTTGGCTGGCTTGTTACCTCCTACCAAGCCGCGATCCCAAAGACGATGTCTATAAACTCTATCTATCAGCATCGTTTGCTGGATGAAGAACTGGGGTGCGATGCAGTACTGCTCCTATATAACTAAATGACATTAATTATTCAATCGTGTGGACTGTGGATGTTTGAACTGCATAGAGGTATAGTACTGGTATATAGTAGGTGACTTAGTGGTATAAATTTATCAAGTAATCTATGAAGTACTAATCAATCACTAGGTACCTATCATTAGGTGCCAAGGTAGCTAGAGTAGGTACGTATAGACGCTAACATAGAATCTCCTTGGGTGGACTACTTTTAATAAGTACCTACCTACTAAAGTACATACCTGAGGTAGATACCTTGCACCTAAAGAGGTGCTAAGGTGGACGGTACTTTGGGCTGGTATCTGCTTTACTGGTATGATTGGAGAAGGAGGAGGCCCCCGTAATTGCACAGCCGTGCTCAAAGGTAGCGATGCTGTACCCTTTCTCCGAAATTGCTGTACCCTCCTTGACTAGACGCGTTTATGGTACACTGAGATACTTGTAGCTGCCGCCCTGTCTCGCTTCTGTGCGGCTGATCCGGTCCGGCCTGCCAATGTGGCTTGGTGGTTTGAACTGAGGTAGGAAAGTTCTCCGTGCGCTGTGCCTAATGAGGTGCAACGAGGTCGCCCCTGTCGTAATTTGAAGGTATGCAGTACAAGCATAAAGTACGAAGTACTAGCGCCGTGGGTGGTGCTCTCAGTGTGCATGCTGCAGCCAGTACGCTACGGCTTTTCCATCCCTGCACCGCGTTTGCTGCGGTCCCCTTTTGTCTTCCCTCACACTCATGTCATCTGTCGTCGCAGGCATATCGCTGGTTGTCGACACAAACTTGCGACTCAAAACACACCACGAACTGTGCGACCAGCGCCGACCGAAGTCGAAGAAGCTCGCCAACGACAGCAACGACTGCGCATTTCTAAATTGATCACCTGCAACTCCTTGGCTTGAATACACAATTCTCTAGCCAGCCGATTTCATCCTTACCGACCTGTCCTCTACTCACAGATCGATTTGATCCCAAAAAAATTCTGCTCCTAGCCTCGATATTCTTCCACATTCAGCCGAGTGCAAACACTTCTCGTGCGATTCAGCAATACTTGCGACAGAGTCTTGGTTACTGAGAACCCCATACATTGCACAGCCATAGGCTTTTGCCAAACGTGACGACTCAAGCCTGCAAGAACATATTCTTAAGTCGTGCTGTCTATCGAAACTGCCCAACGCGATTATATTGCGTGAGAACTTTGCGGCTCGGCGTGCGCTTTGGATGGACTCGACATCTTGGCTTGAATATCATTTGCGACACAGCGTTTCGAACCGCTAAATACGCACGTCTTCAAACTTACACCTATACACGTACACAGAGAGGGAGGAGACATCTTGCGCGCCATCCGTGACGCAAGTTTGGTTGGCAACAGCATTAGCAACCATCTCGCTGCAGCCAACACTGGGTGACAGAAAAGCTAACGCAAAGGTATGGGGGCTCAGTTGCAAGCATCTTCCCGCCCCTCGACCAGGATTCATCTGCTGATCTAACCCGCTAACCCGCTGACAGGTACTGCACAATAGCTTAACGGTTCCACTGCCGCCACCCGCAGACCAAAGGAAAAAAAAAACACCACTTGTGCAAGGGTACCTGCTGCGCTACAACCCCTACAGCCACTACCAACGCCTACCAACTTTTTATTGTGCCACTGCGACACGAACTCTCTCCCAACGACATCGGATATTTACCCTGAAGGTGAGGTCACGTATGTATTTCTTTACTATTTCGTGCCTTTTCCCCAGGGCAAGCTCGCCTGCGGATGGTCAGCCTTGCCCATGAGACCAGTGCTGGGGTTGGCATGCTCTGTGGCACTACGACGTTGATTTGTTCTCCGTTCCGTTTGCTCACCAGCCGCCCTCTTTTTTGTACCCTGGTCTTCATCCGAGCCCAGCGTCCCAGACTGCCGGAATCGCCCCTTTGACCACCATGGGGACTTGATCTACAGGGGTTCAATTGCCTTGCCCACATCCACATCCCCCTTCACGACAGACGCTTGGATGTATTCACAGTAATAATATGATGCTAACTTTGTACCATCGTTCAGTCATAGATTGACGAGGCCTTCTCCCCTAGTCATCCTTAACCGCGGAGCCCAGTCCATATATATTTGGACGCGCAACAAACAAACAGATTCGTACTCGCGGGTCAACCTACGATACCCAGTTGAGCTTTTGAGCATTCTGCCTTGCTTTGGATATTGTATTAATGCAAAGCCTACATTTTCTGGTCAGTTCCATCGATTTCTCCACATAATGTGTACCTGGGCTAGGTCAAACGTCCCTGTCAATGTGAACGCATACATGTGATCGTTTTGACGATTTCTTTTTATTTGAATCACGTTGCTTATTCACGACGGCACGATATACGAAATCGCATTATACAGGACACCCATGTAAAGATGCTAACCTGGGCTATTAATACAGATATAAGTCGCATCATTTGCCTCAATATCATTCTCAGATCGTCCACAGATTGCGCTGTAGGACGCAATCAGCTTGAGTCTCAAGCGCCTTATTTGAACCAACGCTCAAGGTATGTAGAGACAGCCAGTACTATTACTTGCCGTCACGGAGCCCATGCGCTTTTAGTGGCTTGCTGCCACACTTGTTGGCAACTAAACAACCGATGCTGGGTTGGCTATTTCCTATGGCTGTGTCACTTTCCTCAAGGCGCGCTTTTGGGCTAGAATCATTTCCTAAAAGGTCACACACGCTAACCATGCGCCAGACCTCATACACCGATTCCATGACTGTTGCAATGGCTACGCATCCACAACAAGTGCGTGCGCAGTTCAAGGAGGAACCTGTGGCGAATAATGTAAGTTGCACTACTTTCTTCCAACCTTGTGTGTTTTATGTTGAAGTATTGCTGGCCGAGTGGCTAAGTGCTTTCCCGGCTCATTACATCACATCCCCGAAGTCGGGGTGGCCTAATTGGTTAGAGTGGTGGTGACTTGATCCGTTTGCTGGTTAAGCAGCAAGCTCACGTTCCGTTGACAACTTGCCGCCCAACCCATATGTTGAATCGCAGGCTTTCTCCTGGCCAGGCTCCATAATGCGCTTAGCAGAACGGCTCCTGTTTCACCAACGGCAAGGGTGCGCCACATACGACAGGGCTTAAGTGGGTCATTTTGTCGTGGCGCGTTGTCCTGGGCCACCGATTTCCAAGAGGAAGCAGGCTGAGCCAGACCACTGCAGCCTTCGCATCAGCCCCGTCGTCTGGTTCTTCTAAAGTTGGTGGAAGCGTGGCCCAGTGGCCAACAGCGAAGTCAGCGGCTGGCTGTGCTAAAAGACCTCTCATCTTATTCCAAGCAAAGCCTTGACCGAATGAATCCCAACTTATGGAGTCTACTCAATGCGATCCATGCCAGCGGCGAAGCGCTCCTCTGTATGCTGAAGGTGGGGACCTCTTTCGATGACACAAGTGTCGTTCACTCGAATCCCTCATATCTAGAGCCGATGCGCCAACGTCGCTCCCTCGACACTTGATGTTCTGCCGAAACACAGCGAGCTTATTCTGATGGATGCTTTAATCCAACAGGCGGAACAAGTTTGCGCAGTGGGGTTGACGAGTGTCGACCAAGTGCCAACTTAGGTTCAGGCGAACCAGTCGTTGGCAAGTGGTGAGATCTGAGTGGGGTCAAGGCAGTCCCCCAATCCAATGACGATGCTTGACGGTCTCCGCCGTCTTTGGTCTGATTCAGCTACTTCGAGCGTGGTGTGGCTCCAGATGCCAGTGCTTAATGAATGGTGCTGGCTCTGTTTGGCTAGACCTGTGGATGCCACTAGAAAACGAGCTCGTCCTCAGCGGGGACTTCAGCCGAACCGGATACAAACAATATCCAAACTATCATCAGAGAGGCACAACTCCTCAACTTGCTGGCCTTAGGATTGTGGCGCTCGCACACACAGGCTAGCAGCCGCTGCCACGAAAGCTTGAACTCATCTTGTTTGTTACCAGTTTAAGTGACACTGGTATCTGTCCGTTTATACGATGCAGGCTCTGTTTATGGCTTGCGTATAGCTCCCCAGTGGTATCAGCGCATCTCAACCTCTGAGTATTGGTCAGGTAGATGGACTTCGACCATCATATCAGCATCCTCCATAGTATGGATGGATGATGGGCGTTGATGGCCTCTCTTTTCTCTGCAACTCCCTTCCCCCCACCCCACCCACACACCGCCTGTGGCCTGACGCAGCAACGAAGGTCAGAGGCCAATCCCGGCCCAAGCATGGTCCGTTGGCTAGTCCCGGCTCTCTAGTGCCCCATTGGGCAGTTGGTCCCCGTCAGGCCCCCTTGGCTGTTGTCCCCGGCGCCTCCATTGGCCGTTTAATCAAAGATTCTGCGCCCCCTGTCACGTTTCTTCCATGCGCTGTCGCCCCTGTCATCACCCATCCCTGGTCCCCCCGTCGCTCCAGTTTACACCCCCCTCCATCCTGGTCCGCCTAAGTAACCCCGGCCTCACAGGCGAATGGGAACTTAGGTTACTTTGGAGACCTTTCCTCCAACAGCTACACACGTTCTGCTCATCCAAGCGTTTATGCTCCAAGAATCGTTAGACGTGGCGGGCAATGCAAGTACAAGTTGAAGCTCAACTCGTTTTGGGCGTACTTTGTATGGCCAGAATCCCAACAAGTCCCTCATCTGTCGTTCTTTGATCTGGCAAAGTTTGTCGTTTGGACCCAGAACGCCACACTCACCGTTGTCTGCGTGACGTTCAAAAAACATCTGGTATCGTACCCGTCAACCGGGCCATTGACTTACCCGCACCAATTCTCACCTCAAATCTCCATTACTTGGGTTCAAATACCCCCGTTTTCCTGCTCCTCTTTTATCCGTCAAACCCCCTCGTCATTTTTCCTGGCGCATCAGCGCTTCTGTCAGTCTTCCCCTGGCCTGGTGTCTCTTGCATGGTCTCCGCGACGGCGCAAGAAAACGCCATCCTGCTTTTACGAACCCTACCTGGCCTCCCGCTTGTCCCTCGTTGCTTCCCATCAGCTTCTTGAGCTAAGCAGTACTACATCCCCACGTTGCCTCCCTACCCCAACGCTCTCTTTTTCTGTACCCTCCTCGTAGTGCGAGAGAACAGGGTTACTTCATCAGCAGTGTCCTTCTGGGTCTAGCACGCCTCACCCGTGCCATCCCAGTCATAACCAGGGGATTGGCCCACCCCACCAACAACTCCCCAGACACAGACACTCACTCGGCCAAGGGCGAAATAAAACACCAACGCGTCCTACCTCTGAATGTTTTTTTCCCTCCTAGTTGGTTAATGAGCTTTCTCAAGTCGATGTCTTACTGATGCGTCTTCTCCCTATGCAGCATCATCCCCACCACCAGCAACAGGGTCCTCAACCTTCCCAGCAGCTACATCACTCCCGACCGCCTAGTATTGTTCATCAACAGCAACATCACCAGGCCCATCCACAGCAGCAGGTGTCGTCTCACCACCAAAGCGCATACTCATCAAACCACTCTATTCCGCAGACATACCAGGCTGGCAACCAGGCAACCAATACACAAGACAACCTGAACTACTATAATCATCCAAGTCCTTACAGCACTCCAGGTGCGACTAGCGGATACACATCCGCTGGTATGTTTCTCCCTTTTCCGGCCCGTCACTATGCGATGGATGCTAACTCGCGAATCTTGTAGACACTTCCGACATGATGGCCGCAGCTCAAATGCCTAGACCCCCTTATCCTCCAATGTCATACCACACACCCCAGTCTAACTCTCCGGCTTCAGTCGCCTCACCATCGCAGCATGACCAACACAGGAGCATTTACGGCCAGCCGCCGTCACAGCATTTGCAGCAGTCGATGTACTACCAGCCCCCGCCCCATTACCAGTCGATGCCGCCTCAAGCAGCTGCGTCGCCTTATGCTCAGCATGCCCACCATCCACAGCAATCCATGACTTCTCAGCCTAATATGATGATGTCGCATGCCGCTCCGCAGAATCAGATGACCCAGCATGCGGCGCAACATGCACAGCATGCGCAAGCCGGAATGACAGGTAGCCCACGGCCCAAGATCGAGCCTCAGGTCCCCCTGCAACTCCAGAAACAACAGCCGCAATCATCTCCTATGCCGCAATCTCACCACCATCAGCAACAACAGCAGCAGCAGCAACAACAACAACAACAACAGCAGCAGCAGCAGCAGCAGCAAGCTGCACCACAGCTCCAAAGTCCAGGAAATCCCGCTACAGGGGTAAATCCCAACGCCGCGCCTGGACCAATCCCGGCTACTACACCACTTGTTGTCAGACAGGATGGCAATGGTGTACAGTGGATCGCCTTTGAGTACTCGCGAGACCGGGTCAAGATGGAATACACAATTCGATGTGATGTCGAATCTGTGAATATCGATGAACTGTCGCCAGAGTTTAAGCAAGAGAACTGTGTCTATCCCAGAGCATGCTGTCCCAAAGAACAATACCGTGGTAACCGTTTGATGTACGAAACAGACTGCAATCGTGTAGGATGGGCCCTGGCACAACTCAATGTGCCTCTACGAGGAAAAAGAGGATTAATTCAACGAGCAGTCGACAGCTGGAGGAATAGTAACCAGGACCCTCGCCTTCGAAGTCGGCGAGTGCGTCGGATGGCCAAGATGAATAACCGGAAGCAGGTTCAAGGAACGTCTCATCCTGGCACCCCTCATATGACAGGTCCCAGTGGGCCGACGGGAATGCCAGCTTCTCAAGGATCCATAGGAGCAGTTACCGCACCGAGCATGGGCAAGCCTGGACTGGGTAATATGGGACAACCAATGCATCACCATCATGCGGGGGGTCACCCTGATGGGTCTGCTCCTGGAGGAGGAGATGAAGTCGGTATGTTCCACCAGATGTGATTTTGGTTTCTCGCATCTGTTGTATTTGCAACGCTCGCTTTGCCTTTTGCACAAAAACGCATCCGCACTGCTGCACCGGCGAGTTTCGGTCGTCACAATATGCTGTGTTGATTTGATGATACCAACTCATTATTATCCCCTTTTCTTGCAAAAAAGTACTTTACACTTATACCTGTGTCTTTTTGTTATCATTTCTCTTGGTTTTGCTTCGTGGCGGCCCTACGATGCTTGGGAAGTGGATTCTGTAACATTTGTCTTTTCTTTTCCTTTTTTTTTTCTTTTCTGGTTCGTGGTTACTGTTAAATGGCACGGGGTCAACGCTTGTCGCATCGCAATATTTCATCCATACATTATGCCTCAATGGCGGGAGGGCCACTAGGCACTTTTCTTTTATTGCCACAATCCTGTACATTACCATAAAGTCGCCTAAGACTGCCGCTGCTCTCAAGTTCTGTTTTCTGTTTTACCGCTGGTATCATACGACTCTTAGACGAGTTCAATCCGCCTTCTGGCTTTAAAAGTTACGCCTTTGCTGGCCGTCAAAGACCAGGATTTGCCCCCCTCTCCATATCGCTATCATGAAGTCTCAGGATGCCCTCAATCTTAATTTTTGTCTTGTTTTGAAGCGGGTTACATTTGTCTCTCCCTACCCCACCTCGTTGTCGCGTTCGTTAGTGGGGCCCGTTGTAGAGAGTAATTAAGCTAACGCGTTTGTTGAGGCGAGGGTGATTCATACGACCACCATCACCATCACCAGGTACCCACAACCCAAACCCCTCCAGTTGGCAGCGAAGACGTGAGACAAGCGCACGTCTTTACCAACTATCCCGGTCATGGTTACCCTGTCAGCGCTCCGGGCGGGTCAATGTCTCAGATGGCACCACGTACGAATGGCGCGGTCTCCGCACGGCGTCACAGTCGGAGCAGTGCCGACAACGATGATGGTCTTTTCCCGGATATTCCGGAAGCAAAGAGACGAAAGTTTATTCTGGTCGAGGACAATGTGCGGGGCTCACGTCTCCGTGTGAGGGTGACGCTTGACGGTGTCGATACTAATGAAATCCCTGATAGCTTCCGTAAGGGAGCCAGCGTTTTCCCTCGGAGCTATTTCCCACGCGAAATGCAAAGCCCTCCCCCAAGCGCTACTGGCTCGCGTTTTTTTGCAGATGACTTATCCGACGATGGCACCCAAGACACGGAAGGCCGCGAGGAAGGTCGCCGCGGTATGAATAAATCTCGCAGTGAACTGGTTCAAGTCACGATGGCCGAAGGCGAGGAAGGCGAAACCACGATTCCCAGATTGAGAAAACCAATCCGCTCGAAGGAGGTTAGGCTAAACGATCTCGGATACCGCATGGCCTGGCTCCAGAGTCGGGTATTTTCTGGAAGGACTGTCTTCCTCCAACGAGCCTGTTAGTATTTATCTCTCTTAACCACTGAAGTAGGGGAATCCAAATGCTGATGGGGTACAGTGGATTGTTACCGTAATAAGACACGTGCTGCGATTGAAAGCACCATGAACGATGTTCAGGCTGTTGCGCCACACTACGAGACTCGGGTTGGAAAACGGCGCTGGAGTGATCGAAGGAAACGAGGAGAAAAAACCAACGACGAATGAAATACAACAACCTCTTTCGACTCCACTATGGAACTGGCCCTCATATCTGCCTTTTCAGTGATATCGCGGGTCTATCACATCACTTGACCTAAAGCAAACGATACACTGGCAGCTAATAAATCTCGTACATATGTTACGGCATGGGTCTGTTGATTCCCTGTACTTGCAAGGGAAGCACGCGTGGTATTCCAAAACACTACAGTGCGCTCCAATCTTAGTTTACCCATGCGCTTCTGCGTCCATTATCTTGTTTATTTGTTTACTACTTGGTCGAATATGGTTTGATGCAGGGCTTTACTCACAAACCTGGATTTCGCGTAAAGAGGAATGATATATGTTAGACGAGGATGAAGCGATGTAGCGAATCGTGCGGATAACATGTTGTTCTCATGTCTTGAATCTCTTTGACTTTCTATATACAAGTGTGTAGCAGGTGAGGTGAGAGTTCCTCTATTTGGTGTTTCGATGGCGTGTGGGCTGGACTTGCTTATGATATGGCCACGTTGTGATTTTACTCCGTCTTGGCAGGTTTGATAGAGATAGCTTTTTATGTTTTGCGTTCTTTTCAATCATTGCTCTAATTTATGGTGATTGCTAAATGCTTGAAACGTTTAGACGATGGAAGTTCTGTTAGAGAAAGGCTAAGGAGTTGCTCGAAAAAGTTCCACGTTGTTGATACTCGAGGCCCTGAGTTTTCTTGCACTCAAATGTAGGTATTATCCATTCTGGGCAGCCAATGGCTTTCCCCTTTCCTAATTGGATCTCGCCATGCCTATGCCGTCGGCCATCTAAAAGGGATAGTTTTACCAATTACCTGTGTGCACTCCACGTTGTAATTACCCACGAACTAAACTACCCGTGGGCCTGTTCCTGCATGGATGACAAGATGCAATCTGCGACATGGGGGTGGGCCATGATCCAGCCTGTTGTGTAATGCATCAAGCGGAGCAATGCGGAGATGTTTCCGGGTTGTTTGTTAAAAATTGGGTATCCTAGCAGTACATGGTTATGTTGTAGGTATGCACTCCATCATTTGATCATCGGCCAAGTCAGGGACAATGGTTACTTACGGCCATGTACTTACTGTACGTAGTAGGAATTCATGACAGCAGGAATATCCGAGCGAAGCTCATACTGTATTTTAGACTCTTTTAACGACAAAGTGACCCCCCTCTTTTTATAAGTGTTGTGCTGGGACTTGAATTATTAATTTGTTCATACCTTAGGGTCCAGCCAGGGTCATGGGTCTGGTCTGTAGGGGCCTGAGAGAAAGGGGCGGAAGGTCCCGCCTCCAAAAGCCGTTTCCCGTGGACATGGCTGCATTCCATTCCACTTCAGCTCCCTAGACAAAAATAAACGAACATGAAAAGTAGGCACCTGTTCATTTCACTGTACATCCTTCCTTAATTTATATGCGGTATCACCAGGCCAGCCCTGCTTCCTACAAACCACCAGCCGAACCAGGCAGGCGCCGGCCAATTCACCCTTCGCCCTGACTTTGCGCTTCATCAACCATAAACGCTATCAGATGGGCGCTTGATGTTTGGCTTTTTTTCTTTTATCCCTCGAGTTGGTATGGTACTCGTAGCTACCGCGCCAACCACCCCCTCCCCGCGATATCGAGGTCAACAATAACGGCGAGACGACGACGACGACAACAACAACAACAATAATAACAACAGTGACGACGAAAGCGACGACAACAACGACAACAGCGCATCTTTGCATGGACTAGTGCTCAGAGCCATGACACATCAGTACCAAGACTCCCATCAACGAAAACAACAACTACCGTACTCTCCGCACTCTAGTGGTGCCATTCACCCCCCACTGTCCTCCGCGGAGTTGAAAACTCATAGCCGTCCTCCACATGGAATCATGGCGATGACTGATGGAGGCACCATTTTCGAAATGTCGGGCGAATCGGCTGCGCCTAGGCAGGAAAGTACGCACGAGAGACCGGTACAGAGTCCAAAAAGTGAACCGCCGGCGCAAGCCAACCCATGGCCATTTTACCTGGAGGAGCCTGTGAGGCTTAAACCTGCGACAGAGCCATGTGAAGCCAAACCAACAATTGAGGAGAAGCCAACGCAAGCAGATCCATGGCCGTACCACGGGCCGCCAATCGGGCATGACCACGGGTGGTCTCATACATCCGATGAACCACAGAAAACACAATCCCAAGGACATGTAGCCATGAGGATGCCTAATATTTCGTCCGAATGTGTGGAAGCGCTAGATGCTCAAGATGCGGTTCCAGCTAAACATAACCGGGCAAATAATATGATGGGGTCAGTATCGACATCTCACGATGGAGAGCAGCAGCAACATCTTGTGAAGAAGATCAACGGAGAGAAGGATGGTGGTTCTCCCTGTCCCGAAGCTTTTGCAACTCAAAAATCGCAAGGATTTTCATCGTCAGCAGGGATTTGTACTGCGCCGCTCAAGGCATCTCGACGACAGGATTGTGCTGTCACCCCTCCAGCAGCATTCTTGCCTTACTGTCCGCCAAAGACAGAAACTGCTGCCACCATTAAATCAGCACCACCATCGAGCAGTCCACGTCCGCATGGTCAAGAGCCACTATCATACAGGCCGTATCGACCTACTGGCCCAGCCCAGGTTGCTCCTGTCGAGCGGCTTGCGCCTCAATCATCCGACATAGTACCTGCCGGGGCACGGCAGCAGCAAGCCTGTGGAACCGCACCTCACCACTTTTATACTCCCCAAACACAGGGGGCAGTGCAACAGCCGACTCCTGGCCCTCTTCCAGCTACTGCCGCTCCAGATGTGGTCCCGATCCCTAGCCCTAACTCGAGTCCAGCTACAGCTACAAATACAACTGTTGCATCGTTGCCTATAGCTATGCCAGAACCCAATCCTGTTGCGGCTCCGGCTCCAGCTCCAACTCCCGCCCTCATCTCCACCTCATCGCCGGCCCCTATAGCGCAACCCACTATCGGGGCAGGAGCCGGAGCCGTAGCCGGAGCTTCGATCGGGAGCGGCCCACAGACAGTTCCGGTGGCGGCTGCTCCCTCAGTAGGTTCTCCGGCGCCCTATCATCCAGCACAGTACCCATTGTCGCCAGCTGCCTCTTCCCTACAGCCAATTGGACCCCCAAATACGGGTTCCTTTATTCAGTTTGCCTCAAATCCCAATCCCGAGTCGTCGACCTCTGGATCCGCTTATTCTTCTTCAAACAACATCTCCAGCGCTGCTCAGCCTCAGCATATCAGTTCCGTTCAGTCACAAAACCATGTCACCCATTTTCAATACATGTCCTCTCCTGTACCATCATCCGCCCCTCCTATGTCTCCTCTTCCCCAATCTTATCCCATATCTTCTCAACATATTGGATCGCCACCGATGCCGCCTCTACCATCGCCAAGCTATGTGGTCCATCATCCAACCTATGCCACACCGGCGTCTCACCCGCCCCAAGTTATCTCTCCACATCAGTATCCCTTTCATCCTTCAACATCTCATAATGTAGCCATTGCACCTGGCCAGTCTTTTCAGCCCCTTCCACATTCACCGCCACCGCCGTATGTCTATTCTGATGGTTCAACACCGGTAGCGCAACACCCTTTCGGCGCACATCCGCCACCCCATCAGTATCCCGTCCAGGCGACCTATGCGGTCTTGGATGGCCAATTCCCATCTCCCGTAGCTCTACAGGGCGTCAACCCGCCGCCGCCTCTTCCACCTAGACCAACCACTGTGTATAGTGGCCAAGTCTCACATATCACCGGATTCGGCTCCGGTCCGCATGGAGCGGCTTATTATCCACCACCGCCGAAGACATATCATAACTTACCACCCAATCTAGGGCCATCAAAACCCACAGCAGGGACAAGCGGAGGCAAGTTGTTTAGCAGCTCTGCTGCATTGAAGTGGCTAGATAAAACGAGTGCGGTACTAGAAAACAAACTGGAGGCAGTGCTTCAAGGCCCGCCAGGACCAACTGGTCGACCAGTATATGGTCCTGTTGATCCGCAGCCTCCAAGACCATCACATGCCCAATACCCACTGCAGCCCATTCCTGGCAGCTATCCAGGAGGCAACGTCAATGGGCAGACTGGCACTCGGGAGGCCCCTGGACAAGGCTGGGGGCCTAGCTGGGGGCGATAAGGGAATGGCAACTTTTAACTGTCAGTCATGCCAGACGAAGAGAACCGACGAGGACGAGTTGTCTAGCGAGGTATTCAAATATTTAGTGGTTCCCAGAATGCCACTGTGTCAGCTCGGGCACCTTATTTACGCTATGCGGCTAGGCCTAGCACGACGCGTTTGTTCAGATTTCAGGTGCTTGCTTGGATTCATATATGCTCTGGGCGTCGCAATGCAAATGGTATGAAGTGGTCTAGAGGACTCCCAAAATAGTTCTCACATAGCTACTATTCAATATCCATTGTCCCATAACTTTTTTGGAATGGCAGGGGGAATAGAGCAGAACTGTGACAGGTGTTTCAAGACCAGAGTTTACAAGGACTTGTCTTCAACATCACAGCCAGGGATCTCCCATGACACAGGTGACGGCCATCTAGCATGGGGTTTAGGCCGCAGGCGAGTGAAATCACAAGGATCAGGAGGTTCGCCAAACCCGGCTACCCAATTGCCACTAGAATCATCCAGCCAGTCGGTTGCGGATTCATGGGAAATATACAAGGCGTGACAAGACATCATTGAGGGCAGTTGTGAGCAGGAATCGTTTACAAGTAGAGTCCCAAAAGAGAATGTGTTGGATTAGATGGCTAGCAGTAGGCTATGAATTCTCACCTACTTGCTGAGAAATCCTCAAAATTGACGAGTTGAAGGGACGCGCCGGTCTGAAGGACAGTTTTGTTAAGGCCTAGAACCAAAACAAGCTCGATTCATAGATGTCTACCCAGTCCGATTGTTGGTTCGCTTGATGCGAAGCAAAAACCTTTGATGCACACCACCTGACACTAGAAAAGACGACTTGTGCTTACGAAAACGGTAAGGAGCGTGATAGCTCCTGAACACGTGGGTGGTGCCCAGTGTCAGATGGGGTCCCATCTGATTCCATCCACATCGGTGCCAACCTCCAGCCTGTCGGATGTTTTATAATAGCCTACAAGCAGCCACATCTTGGGATGCACAGCAAGCTAGTGCCTACCTGGGCCAACCGGCCCACCTGTGCCTATGTATGTGTGTGTTGACAAAAGGTATGAGCATGGTAATGGGTCGATGGGTGAGTCGGGTGAAGTTGCGGGCGTCGGGCTCCAATCCATAGAGCATGGGAAAGTGAGTGATGAAATGCGTTCACTGTCAATCTAGTGGTTTGCGGCGGACGGGATCTGTGCATTGCTTCAGCTACCTAGGTAGGTACCTCAGCATTAGGTACGAAGTGCCCAGTACTAAAATTTTATGGAGCTCATATATCCCTACAAAGAATTCAAGTGCCTTGTATAAATACCTAGGTAATGTGGGTGCGCCCCCAGAGCCAAGGGCATCTATCGGTATTACAGTGGGGTACTGTCATTATCACAGAATAGGATGTGCCGCCGTTCGCGGCGGGTCCCAGATCGATCACACGCACATTTGCCAAACTGTATGTGCATGCAATTACACACAGGGCGCAGTGTGGGCGTGTGGAATAGGGATTGCCAACCAACCACCAACAACAACCTCCGCCAACGTCACCCACCCTCCCTCCTCAGACCCAAAAAAAAACTGGAAACTGAGGTGACAAAAAGGAGGCTGGGGCTTGGAGGCTTGTCCTGAGACATGTTGGTTAGAGGCGATACTCTTCGCAGTTTGAATGTGTGCGTGCGTCCTCACGACAATGACTTTTATAATTGCAACTACGACTTACGTATGTTGATAGTTCCCCTCCGCACGACGAAGAACAGGTGCGCGTACGTACTACGTACTGAGTTTTACAAATGCATGAAGCGGCTAATAATTAATTACTCTTTTTCTCCCACCCAAGGCACGGGGAGCAAGGGCAAGACAAAGGACAAAACAGAAAAAGAAAAATGAGATAAAGAGCCCTTAGGTCAAAAGAATGGAGGGGCTGGGCTGGGCTGATGCAGATGCAGAGGCTGGTGCTGATGGTGCTGATGGTGCTGATGGTGCTGATGGTGCTGATGGTGCTGGTATGCTTTTTTGCTTTGTCGACTTGTTTTTTTCCATTTGCCCTCTGCTCTTTTGCGCTTTTGCTTGTTTGTGGGCAACCATTTCCTTTGATATTACCTGCTGCCGATTGATACAGATCAGTCAGTCTTGGCCAGTCTCGGATGCTTGGCTACTATAGCCCTGTGGTGTACCGTGTGTGGTCAGCAGGGAGTGGCGGCAAAAAGATCAGATGAAGACAATGTTGGTCTCACTGTGGCTGCCGGCCTCATCGCTTGGCAGAGGCAAAGAAGCGTACTTCCTCGTACATTCTCTACAGGGAAGCAGTACCGAACCCACCTACAAGGTGCTATATTTCAATAATTACTAGTAGCCCGTAGGTGGCCAAAGGACGCGAGAGTCGGTCAAAAGGCTGTCTTTGAGACTGGAGGCAGTTGAGACCAGTTACACCAAATCAACCAGGTGCGTTTCAGTAGCAGTACGAAAGGCTAGAATGTATTTTTACAACGTGTTGTAGGGCGTAAATGCACATGTCTACTATCTCCCCAGGCGCCTTAAGGCTCCATTCATGTACCGAAACTGCAGTGTAGCCAATTAGAATGCAGGCAATAAGGGGTACATAGAACTCCACCTAATCTATATGGTGATAGAAGTACCAGCAATTTCCCGAGTTACAAAGAGCTACATCACATTTGTTATATCCCCAATGCGTCTGTGTGGCCCGGTTACACCGATTGAGGGTATTTCCACCTAATTGACCCAGAGGTGTGCGCTGACTTCATGAGCGGACCTGGCCAAGCTTAAAGCCTTAACAAGCAAGGCAGTGTGATTTTTTGCCTCTATGGATAGAATTATACTGCAATATAGGTGTAAATTCATCCCCAGTATGAAACCTCTATCTATTGCCATTATCATTGATATAAGCTTTGATAAGGTTATTAATAAGCTACTACTACTAAGGGATCTATATGATATAGTGCTTCTAATCAGGTTATCTATAAAGCTAAAGAAGATAGCTATTTATAAGGATAGTATTAAGGAGGAAGATCTATATAATTACCTATCAATCATCTTTATAAATCATATATTTAAATCCTAAGTATACTCTTAATTGATTATTAATATCTATTCTATTTATCTTATTATTATAAATAGCTATAATAATCGGTATAATAATATCCTTGATATATTTATTATTAAATATTTATTTAATAGCCTATGCTTATAGTTTTATTATTAATAGCTTCTTCTTAATATAATATTTAATCTTATTATCTATATATATAGTTATTAAAAGTAATATAAGGGTATTATTCTTTCAAGTGATTTGATTAATCTAGAACCAAGGAAGATAAGTTAATAAGAGGCTTATTAGTAAATCTATCTATTATAATTTGCAGTATAAAGTTATAACTAAAGCTAGTAGTGATAGCAGTGGAAGAAAGGCAGCGAATAGTTATCTAGAGTGAAGTCTATAGAAAAGAAGAAAGAAGTGATTGAATTGCCAATAGAGAAAGAAAACAGGATTTAACTAGGAATCCAGCTATCTTATATATCTAAATAATACTAGGATTATTTGGAATTATTTAAGAATTCCAAATAATATTTCTTTAGATTTCTAAGCATTCCAAATAATAAGAAAGGGAGGGGTATAAGGGATAAGCCCTTATTTTACTAGTCTAGCCTGATATAGCAGGTCAGGCTGCACGGGCTTTTTAGGTCTTATAGCAGGTCAGGCTGCTACCTTATAGCAGGTCTGGCTGCTAGGGCTATAGCAGGTTTAGCTGCTAAGCTATAGTAGGTCTAGCTACTAATCTTATAACAGGTCAGGCTGTTATATAAAACCCGCCTATTTTAACACTCCCTCTAGCAAGCTATATATATATAGCTAGCTTTTAATAGGGGGTTTTTGCAGGTTTAATAGGCTTAGAAAGCCCTGAAAAACAGGGCCTATTAAAGCCTTAGTTAGCCCATCAGCAGGCATAGCCTTAGTTGTAAGATAATTTATCTTAAATAGCCCACTAGCTGTCTCTTGCTTAATATAGTGGAATTTTAGCAGGGTATGCTTAGTTTAGGTATACTGATCAAGGTTCTTAGTATTACTTATAGAGGCTGTATTATTATAATACAGATCTATAGGCTGCTGAAGAGGGATTTTTAGCTCTATAAAGAGCCCAGAGAGCTATTTTAGCTCTTTTATAGCCTCTACTAAAGCATCTGATTCAGCTTCTATAGTTGAGAGGGCTATAGTAGTCTGTCTCTTTGCCTTCCAGTAGATAGGCCCGCTTGCTAGCTTAAAGAGATACCTATAGGTGGATTTGCTAGTAGCTTTACAGCCTGCAAAATCACTATCTGAATAGCCTAGCAGCTGAAGAGCTAGTTGTTTAGCCTGTATAAGGTCTGAAGCCTTATAAAGGATAGCTAGTTCTTTAAAGCCTTTCAGGTATTTTAGAAGGTTCCTAGCTGTATTATAATGGTTGATATAGGCCTGTTGTATATATCGAGAAAGCCACTATATTGGAAAAGCTATATCAGATCTGGAAAGAAGCATAAGGTACATTAAAGTCCCTATAATCTGCTGATAAGTCTGTTATTTAGCAGAGGTAAGAACCTTTTTTAGGGGTTCTTTTAATGCTCTGGGTTGTAGGGGTATAGCTGTAGGGGTTATATCTTGCAGCTGAAAGCGCTGAAGAGCCTCATCAATATACTGAGACTGGTGCAGCCATAGCTCCTTTTTAGCCCGGTTATGGCTGATTTGAACCCCTAAGAAGAAGGCTACAGGGCCTCTATCTTCTATAACAAAGACCTTATTTAACAGGCGTTTTAGCTTGTTAATATAGGGTAGGTCCGGCCCTATAATAAGGCAGTCATCAATGTAGGTAATAATAAAGGTATTAGTCTAAGCATTAATAAAGACAGCCAGGTCAGAGATTAAGGGTTAGAACCCTAGAGTAGCTAGCAGCTTAATTAGCTGCTGTTGCTATTTACGGGGATCTTGCTTTAGCCTATATAGGGCCTTTTTTAGCAGAATAACCTGTTTTATAGCAGGGTTATAGCCAAGCTTGGCTAATAAAGCTGCTAAAGGCTGGTTTCTAGGGGTCTGGGTCTCTATAAAGGAAGACAGGCCTTCTGGAAATTCCATAAAAATATCCTCAGATAACTGGCTATTTAAAAAAGCCCCTATAAAATCAATTTGCTCGATTTCCCAGTTATAAAAGGCTGCTAAAGCTAGTAAAATCCGCCAGATGGGGGGAATACTAGTAGCTATGAAGGTTTCAAAGTAGTCTTTTCCTTCAATTTGCATAAAACCCTTTATAACAAGCCTAGCCTTATATTTTAAGGGCTGATTTTGTGAATCCTTTTTAAGCTTAAAAACAAGCCTATGTTTCAGGATTTTTCAGTCTTTTGGAACCTCTGAAAAAGGGATAAAATGCATGACTTTAGCTTGTAGAATTTGGTGGAATTCGCTATAAATAGCGCTAATCCACTGTTCCTTAGCAGGGTCTTCTAAGGCTTGTTTCCAGCCAGCAGGTTCTGAAGAAGCCTTAGCAGTGAATTTTGCCTTTAGCTTATAGCAGATATCTATAGGGTAGGCAAGATCTAGCTGCATAGGTTCAGAGTCTTCTAACAGCTGTTTAGGCTGTTCAGTAGGCTATGGTAATTGTGTTATAGGCTATGATATAGGCTGTGGCAGCTGTTGTAGCGGTTGTGGCAGCTGTTGTGGCGTCTATAGTACAGGCTCTGGTAGTTGGATAGGTCTTCTGGCTTGATTAAGGGCTTGTAAATCGGTCAGATTCTTTAGGGTAGGTTGATCTGTTGATTTTAGCGGGGTGTAAAGCTCTTCTAATTCTCCCTCTAAGCTAGAAGGGCTCTGAAGATTGTGAAAATTACCCTTTAGGCCCTGGCTTATAGGGCCTATTCCTTCTATAATATAAAGGAAAGAGGTCTTAGTTATCTGTTGGTAAGAGGGTATATAGACCGAATAGACATTTTTGCCTAGTATAGCCAGCAGCCTGGCTGGTTCTGTTTTAGGGCTTAGTTTAGCGCCTTATTAGCGCTTCTCAGCAGGGATAACAACCTCACAGTATACTCCAATAGCTCTATAGGCTGTTAAATTTGGTTTGTTAGCTGCTAGAGCTGGTTTTAGCTCTTATAAGAAGAGCTGTAGCGGGCTGAGGTCCCTGTTTGTAACCGCTATACAGTTAATAAGGTTAACTATAGCAGGTAAAATAGCGGTCTAGAGAAAAAGTGGCAGCTGGGCCCAGATTATAGTAGCCTGTAGTCGGTCTAAAATAACCCTTATAGAGCGTTCTAGCAGGCCATTTTGCTTATGAATATAGGGGCTAGATATGCTAAAACCGATGCCTTTGCCTGCTAGCCAGTCTTTTAGCAGTGCTGAGACCTCTTTTCCACCGTTGAAATACAGCCATAGAGGGTATTTTTTATAATGGGCTTTTAGTCCTCTAAATAGTCCCTTTATAGCAGAGAAGACAGTATAACCTTCCTTATTAGGTAGTAAAAGAACTGTTCGATAACAGGATTTTCTTTCTACTAAAATAAGCCCTATAGAGAGCTTATTATAAGGGATTGGTTTTATCTGAAATATGTCTCCCTCTATAACCTCTAGCACTTCTAGCGGGTCTGGAATCAGGTTTTTAGAGGGTCTATGTACTGATTTAGCCTGTATATATGCTAAACAGAAGAAATCTGCTTCTTTTATAGCAGTAAAATCAGGTAAGCCCGCTGAAATTTTAGCGGTCTTCTTTAGCAGCTGTAGGCCAATGTGGCCAAGACGGATATGCTAAATTCCTGCTAGCTGTAGCAGCTTTTAATAGCTAGTTTTAGCTGAAAGACCTGTGTCTCCCTCTATAACAGTGTTTTCAGAGGGTTCTCGAAGGGATATAGTATCTTCTAGTGGGTCTTGTGGCAGGCCTGAGTCTGGATCAGGGCTTTCTGGTGTGTATAGGCCTGAAATTTCAGGGCTTTTTGTTGGTTCTAGCAGCTGTTTAGCTGGTTCAGAGGGCTCAGTGAGGTCCTCGTACATGCCAGGGGGGGGTTTGGAGGTGATTTCAACCGCTATTGGATAGCTATAATAGTGGTTGGAAGGCCCTGTAAATTCAGGTGTGGGCTTCCCTTTTTGCTGAAGGAAGAAGCTGTGTTTAGTGAAGTTTAGCAGTCCATAGCAGGTTTGGTCTATTATAAATAGCTTCTCTCGCAGAAGTGTACCGCTAGAAGCATAATACTTTACCCTACTCACTATATTTATATCCATATCAGGGATATATAGTGCATTTTTCAGCTCTAGAGTGCTATAAGTCCTGGGTTCAAGCCTTATAAGCACTATAAATACAGCTGTTCCAGATCCTTTTGGATAGATTAGACTGCCACCAGTTGTTATAGGCCTTGGTTTCTTACTATAGGCGCTATAACTAGTAAAGAGGGTTCTGTTATTAATGATATAGCATGTTGAGCCAGTGTTGTATAGCAGGGCGTTCTTTAGATTGGTGTTATGATGAGTGCTATAAGCTGATTCTTTAGGCTCTATAGCTTCTAAACCTTCTATATCAGATTTAGAATCAGAGCTCTAGATGCTGGCTGTAGTGTTCCAGTCATCTGTAGATAGGTTATAAGTGCCTATTATAAAGGAAGCTTTATCAGGTTCCTTGCTGCTAGTAGCAGGCTTCTTTGTCTTTTTATCCTTCTGAAAGGGCTTATAAGGCTGTTTTTCAATGGATTTAGACGGTTTTTCCTTCTTTTTAAAGTCCTTATAGGTCTTTTTAGAAGGTTCCTTAGCTTCTCTAGCCCTATAAGAGCTAGCTTTTGTAATTGAAGAGCTTTTGTCTTATAGCTCTTCTAGCAAGTCCGCTATAAGGAACTGTAAATTCAGGGCATCTAGTGAAGTGCTGAGCGCTGTATGAATCCTGATATTATTCCTTTAGCATTCAGCCCACTATAGGAAAGCTTCTTTTACAGCCTTTAGATACTGATTTATCTGATCTATGGGCTATATAGTAACTGAAGCTAATTATAGCTTAGCAAGTCGAGTATTGAATTCGCTATTAAATGCCTCTATAGAGCCTTTATAGCTGTTAAAGCTAAGCTTATAAAAGGCACTATAGAGGGTTCCGTGCTGCAGGGTAGCACTGCAGCAGTATTGCTTATTCAGTATTTAATAAGCTTTCAGTGGTGTTGTAACCCAACTTATAGAGGCTTGTGGGTGCTGTGAGCAGCTGTTATAAAGTAATAGAAGCAAAATAGCCTGATGGTGGTTGCTAAGGCTAAGGCTTATAGTAGGGTTTAAAAGAAAAGTAGGTAATCCAAGTGCCCATAACTGGATTAACAGGGCCTAAAGCCATTGGTCATAGTTGTCAGGGCCTCTTAACCTATAAGCTTCTAGAAAGGCCTGTATTTTCTTAGATAGCTCTTTTAAAGCTAGGTCCCCTAGTATATTCGTAGGCTGTGCTGGCTGTAATAGCGATTGAGGTGGCTTAGGTTGAGGTTATGGCGGTTCTTTAATAGTCTTAGTAGCTGTGGCTATTATAAATTGGGCCTGTAGCTGTTGTAGTTGCTGTGTGAGCTCCTGTATCTGAGATTGAAGAGCTTGTAATTCTAATGAATTCTCTTCTATTGGAAGGTCCTGACCTGACATTTTCAGGGTCAGACTGCTATAGCTGGTGGTTATAGCGGTATAAAAGAAAAATAAGCTTCTAAAAATAAGTTTATAGCTGTATAATAGTGTTATAACAGCTGAAAGTGCCGGTTATAGCAGTGCTATATATGGCTGGGTCTTAGTAAGAGCCCTGGAACTAGCCAATTGGCTAGAGGGGTGCCAGGTATAAGGGTTGCCTGTCATATGCTAGCTATAATCAGGTTATAGTATAGCCGGCACAGTGTCTTTGCTTAGTCAGCCGACTTCTATAGTCTTATATAGGCCTTTTGCAAAGTTGACTAGCAATTCGAGTGTTTAACCGTATTTGGCATAGTCAGTAAAGCCATGACCTATAATTCCATAAGTCCGAATTAGTAATCCATAAATCCGAAAGTGGGTCGTGCTATAAGCTGTAGGTCCGATGTTCAACTCTTGTGTGTATAGTGTTTTTCATGACTTCTGATTGGTAGGAAATGTGGGTCTGACTGGTTAGAGGAGGGGCGAAAAATCTGATGTGTAAAGAGGTTGAATATAGCAGGAAAAAGAGTCTTCTTTTTATAGTCTGGAATAACTATTCTTCCGGGCTTATAACCTATTATAATTTGCAGTATAAAGTTATAACTAAAGCTAGTAGTGATAGCAGTGGAAGAAAGGCAGTGAATAGTTATCTAGAGTGAAGTCTGTAGAAAAGAAGAAAGAAGTGATTGAATTGCCGATAGAGAAAGAAAGCAGGATTCAACTAGGAATCCAGCTATCTTATATATCTAAATAATACTAGGATTATTTGGAATTATTTAAGAATTCCAAATAATATTTCTTTAGATTTCTAAGCATTCCAAATAATAAGAAAGGGAGGGGTATAAGGGATAAGCCCTTATTTTACTAGTCTAGCCTGATATAGCAGGTCAGGCTGCACGGGCTTTTTAGGTCTTATAGCAGGTCAGGCTGCTACCTTATAGCAGGTCTGGCTGCTAGGGCTATAGCAGGTTTAGCTGCTAAGCTATAGTAGGTCTAGCTACTAATCTTATAACAGGTCAGGCTGTTATATAAAACCCGCTTATTTTAACACTATCTAATAGATTTTAGAACCTATTAATCCATTTAGTATTAGCACCACCTTTATCTCACCCTAAGCCTACTTTAGCTAGCCTTTATTATTAATAGCCTTATCCAAGGCAAGAGGCTTGAAAAGACTATAGTTGGTATAGCAAGTACCTATAATGCTATAGCCTCTTTATTAAAGAGCAAGGAAGAGATTAAATAAGGAGAAGAGATTATCTAGAAAGATATAATGGCTGGTAGTTAACAGCCTATTTAATAGGGCAATAACCATGCTCTATATTAGGTTAAGAGAAATTATATCTTTATTAATCCTCTTCTACTTCTTTATCTTTACTTTAGTAAGGCTAAAGGGGGACTCTAGTATATACTAAATCTATTATAGAAAGTAATCATATTGGGTAATAGCCTAGACTTTAAAGCCTATTAGTATAGGCTTTAAAGGGACTATTATAATATTATAAGATCTCCCTATAAAGCGAATTATATACTTATCTATAGCAAGAGATATACCTAGAGTATAGAGCATTATAGAGATCTATTATATATATTAAGACCACTTATTGATATATTGATAAGTGCAAGAAAGAGGCTTGTAATCAGATTATATAATATTATTATAGCTTTCTTTAGGGTTAAAGGTTTAAAGGCACTATAAAAGCTACTAAAAGCATTTAAAAGATATATATTTAAGGATAAAGTAAATTAAAAGCTAAGACTCTAGATTAGAAGTCATCTAATAGTCTTTAAGCCATTTTTCCCTATATAATCCTATATAAATTATAATACCAAGCCAGAGATATACCTCTGATCTAAAGATTGGTTTCTAAAATAGCTTTCAGGAATGTTCTTATAGTGGTTCTACTGGATCAGGAATAAGATCTTTATTAGTATATATTACCTATTTATCTATTAGACTTTCTAATATAAAATATTAGAAAAGATATAAAGGGCTTAATAAAAGATCTTGAATTTTAGGATTTTAATTAAGAAGATCTAAAGGCTTAAAAATAATATTAAATTTAATAATTAGCTCGAATACAGGCCAGCAGATATTATTAGCTGGCTGCTCGTGGGTATAGTGATCTAGTCTGATAAGCAATTTATCATCAAATATATTTGTTATAGCAGAAGAGGCTTGAGAATCCATTGGAGTATCGTGAGAATGCGTTGCATACAAATTTTGGTGTGTAGGTTTCTGTTGACACTCTCGGTCACTCAAAGTCACGCGTTAGGTGGACAGGGGGGGTGTGGGGCTGGTACATGAATGGAGCCTTAAGGCGCCTGGGGAGATAGTGCCTACCTAGGCAGATACTTAGGTACTATATTTACAACTGTTTGTTTGCGTTGGCCAACGATATTCTTGGAGCTGCGCGACTCTCGTTCGGGCTGCCTGTTTGTCTTCAAGTTGGCCCCACTGTTGGGCTGGGCTTCAGCTGTCCACTCGGCGGCAAATCGTACATCCCGAACACGGCTTGCAGTAGTGATACATTGCCTGGAGCTGTGTGAAGTGTGAGGTTCATGGCAGGCTGCCTTAGCCACACGATGCTCTATGGACATGCACGCCTCGTATTAATACTCACACAAAGGATGAGTTTGGTGATGAAAACCGAAGACGCTATGTTGAGTTACCTACATAGATACCTAAGGTACCTACTTATTCATTCCATCATATGAATACAGGTCTGCCTGCACCTTGACCATGACCGTGGGAGGAGGTCAGCTTGGAAGATACAGTGACTAAGTGGATGGTACAGTGGCATAATGACTTGTAAATAAAATACAGCACATCTCAGCCAGTGCTAGACGTTAGTGGTAGGGAACAGAGGACTAAGCACAGTACCTAGCCACTGGCTAGAACCTCTCCATTCAGCACTGTCTACCTCCCTCCCATAGTACTACCATGTACCTAGATTCTCAGGCTTCCAGTACGTAGCACTCCACGCGCTTGCACGCCACAGAACAGCACACCGCAATGCAAGCCCCAGGCGCCGTCGAAATCCCTTTCGCTCCCGGCCGGCTCCCTCGCCGCTCGCCCCCCCCCCCCTTCTTCTCCTCCTCCCTACTCCCTTTTCACTTCACTTCCCTTCCTTTCCTCTCCCTCCAACACCTATCCTTCCCCATCACCAAACCCGTCACCCTCGCCAGCCGGGCTCTGTCTGGCTCGACAAAATAGCTCTTCTCGAGACTCGACACCGTCCGTCTCATCGTCCGTCTACTTCACCACCGCCTTTGCACCTGCTGCGCTACCCCAGTTCTTCGTTGTCTCTTTTTCAGCGTCGCTGCGTTTACTGGGGCTCTTCCACAAACTCACAAAGCCTACCCACCACCGTCACCGACATATCAAACTAGAGGCTCTGCCCCCCGTCCTTTTTGACCGCCTCCCGTCCAAGCACACACAGCCTCGTCAAGGTCAGTAGCAACCCTCTTGACCCATCAATCATCCCATTAGAATCCCTTCCCTCGAGTCTTACCGCTCTACATCCCCAGCCTTGGCCTTCCATCTCCTGCCTGCATCGTTCCAGTTGCCCTTCCGAAACCCCGTTTGCATGCAAGTACGAATAGTAAGGCGTTCCTTTGGGACGGAATATGGTTTCTTCCCCCCTGTGCTTTAGCCTCCTCGCCTTGTCTGTCTCCCTTGCTCATTCAGGCATATCCCTCCTACATACAATTATCTGCCTGCCGTCGTCCACACGTTTTCGACAGTGGGCGAATCTTACCCCTTCCTCATCTTCTATTCTATCTCGTTCTTCACTCTTTTTTCCCGCACCCTCGCACACGACAGCAAACCGCTAACTCTACGCCGTACACAAGGTTGGCAGCGTGATCTCCACCAGCAACAATAATACTTCCACCGGTCCACTTCTTTCCTGTGTGGATAGAAGTGCCGACGATTCCCATCGCCAATATGACGACAATGGTGAGTTAATGACAAGATGCTCAGCCAATATCAACCTTGCATATATCTAACATGATGTCAGGATCTCCGCGTCGGTAATAAGTACCGCATCGGCCGCAAAATCGGTTCCGGCTCTTTCGGCGACATCTACCTCGGTACCAATATCATCTCCGGAGAAGAAATTGCAATTAAACTCGAATCCGTGAAGGCCAAGCATCCCCAGCTTGAGTATGAGGCCCGTGTTTACAAATCACTTGCTGGTGGTGTTGGTATCCCTTTTGTCCGTTGGTTCGGAACTGAGTGTGATTACAATGCCATGGTGCTCGATCTCCTTGGGCCTAGCTTGGAGGATCTGTTCAACTTTTGCAACCGAAAGTTCTCCTTGAAGACTGTGCTCCTTCTGGCCGATCAACTCATCTCCCGAATTGAGTACATACACGCCAAGTCTTTTATCCATCGAGATATCAAGCCTGATAACTTCCTGATGGGCATCGGAAAACGCGGCAACCAGGTCAATGTGATTGACTTTGGTCTGGCTAAGAAGTACCGTGACCCCAAGACTCATTTTCACATTCCGTATCGTGAGAACAAGAATCTGACAGGCACTGCCCGTTACGCTTCCATCAATACCCATCTAGGTGTTGAGCAATCCCGACGTGATGATATGGAATCTCTAGGCTATGTCATGCTCTACTTCTGCCGTGGCTCCCTTCCTTGGCAGGGTCTTAAGGCTGCCACCAAGAAACAGAAGTATGACCGTATCATGGAGAAGAAGATGACGACTCCCACTGAGGTGCTGTGCCGTGGCTTTCCTAACGAATTTGCCATCTACCTCAACTATACTCGGTCTCTCCGCTTCGATGACAAGCCTGACTACAGCTACCTTCGAAAAATATTCCGTGATCTTTTCGTTCGTGAGGGCTTTCAATATGACTATGTCTTTGACTGGACTGTCTATAAGTATCAGAAGAATGCCCAAGCCATAGCCCAGGCAGCTGGCCAGGCCAATCCCGACGAGGACGACAAGGCTCGGCCCTCGCGTCCTTCTGCCGCAGCTGCTGGTCCCTCTACTGCCGCCAAGGCCAGCGCGATGCCCAGCACTCGCCGCAAGGTGATTGAACGCGGCCCCGGTGCTGGTGTGGACACTCCAGATACTAACCGCGCCATTGGCGGAAGCGACAGGATGTGAGTGTCTTCGAGAGCCTAGCCCAGCCCAATCACCCTCCTTTGTAAGGGATCATTTTCCTCTGCGCGTTTCGCATTGCTTGGTACCGCTGGCCGAAGGAAATCTGCTGACATAGTATGGCTGACTCAGTGGACGATAAACAGGCTTCGCTCTGCTTCAAAGGGAGCGGGATATGCCTCTGGCAGCTATCGACCGAAATGATTCGTGAAGTGGCTCAGTTCTTCTCCTTGGGACCTGGACGAAACAACCGTCAGTTATTTTGAGCGGCCCATCCCTCTTCGACGCTCCTGGATATCCGGACGCCTCAGCAAACTCGGAGACTGAAATATTCATCAGCTAGCTTCCCTCTGCTGGTTGTAATGAATATCCCGGTCCTCTCTCCTGATGGTCTCAATTCCTTTTCATTATATTTCCTACGCATTGCTTATCTTGTTCTTCGATGCATCTTAAGGTTTACGACTTGACGCATGGCTCGGATAGTTCTGAAATGCAGATAAACATATGTCGATGTTGGCTCTCTGCCCACACCTTCATTTGCATCTCATCAAAGAGCTCATCCGAACGGCATGCCCGGTGCTTCATCATTGTCTGACCACCGGAGCAAGCAACGAGTATCATGGCAACAATCTCAAGCTGGGCTGCAACATGCTCAGAAGATGGCTGTGCATGAACTCTGCCATCCCGAGTACCTCCGATGCGGAACCTGACTGGAGCTCTGAGCAATTCTACCAGTTACGAGTTCAGTCGTTGCGGTACAGCTGCGTTTCCACTGCAAGCATTTTCTTATGCTCTTCTTTTTGGTCATCCTACACTTTATTGCTCAGCATGATTCCTTGCGTTTGTTCCGTTTTCTTGAGACTTTGTCATAGCTACAGCAACTTCTGGGGAGCGCGCGGTAGATGGTGTAGCTGGTTTGGATCTGTGGCCAACACTGCAAAGCATTCTTGCAACTAGGGTTTTGAGCATTACAAGTTCCCTCTGGGCTTTAGTTCAAAATGGCATGTTAGAATTACTTGGGCAGAATACGGACACCACTCTACGGCTCACTTGCCTTGGTTGGCATTGTGAAGGTCAAACAGGTAAAGGCTCGGTCTGCGGAAGTTGCTTTTGCTAGTGGGAGGATGCGTAAGTTGGCCTGATTATCGGTTTGCCTTGTACAAATTTGCCCAGCCGGGCCATAGCATCAAGGTTATGTCTTCCAAATCAGCCTTGCGATGCTTTTTGAAGCGCTTCTTATGTCTGTTCAAGAAGACAGGTAGCTCTAGTTCAAGATGGAGCTGCCAAATCCAGCAGACAAGGGGAGGCTTATGATGAGATTAAAAGCATCGAAGCCGCGAGGCTCGCTTGTCTACAAGTGGGGCAAGGCCATCTAATGTATCGTGTACTCCAGAAGCAATCAAGTTATTATTCTTTCCCCTCACCATATGTGTTGCTGAAGCCTGAATTGAAAGTGGGAGCCATAGCTTGAGGTGTTGCTAGGCGGCTGTGGCGGCGCGTGGACAGGGCTTGGGTCGAGGGACTCACGAGGACGGATGATCACATGTTCGTACTTCATAGGGACATGGTGCCCTCACATTTGGCCTCGTAGCGTGCACTGCCTTCCGGCTGACACGACTAACAGAGCTGAGGCGGGGGCCAAGTCAAATGGCGACGATGAAACTGTAAAAAAGTGATGGGGCAAGCGAGTAATTCCCACGCCACTGGTTGCTGCGGTTAGGCTCACTGACACCAGCGTCAAAAGGCATACAAACATGGGCATCAGTGCATGGTGTTAGGTGAATCATGCATATAGTATATAATGGAAAAGCGATAGCCTCGCTCTACAACGTAATGACCCTGCGGCCTATGAGATGTTATACCCGTAGTCTCCATTTTACAGTAGGCTGGATCAATCCGTTGACTTGTTCGCACGGTACTCGATCCTGAACCAAGCTTATTGACTCGGCCAAGCTAATGCTGATACAGTGCGGCTTCCATGTTCTCTAAACTGCTGGTTGAACACAACAAAGACAACGGCATTGTGACACCACAGATCCCATTTGCCTTCCTTGATGACGACAGCAACACCTGTCGACCAGGCTGAACCGAGGAGTATGGCGCCATCAACGCTCGACCTGCTGATTCTAACCTTCAATTGCGCCAAAAATCTGATCAACGTCCCTGTCTTTGCCAATCACCTTCAATCCGCCTTCGGCCAGAATGCCACGACACTGCCCGAAGTGGTTGTTTTGTAAGTTGGCGCAACTGCGTGATGTCGCTTCCGCAATTGCGCCGCGCGCTCATGCTGATGTGACACTATTACAGCTCCTTGCAAGAAATCGCGCCATTAAGTTATGCGTTCATCGGGGAACATTTCCTAAGCCCGTACGTGGCTCGCTTCGGCGATGCAATCAACCTAGCAGCTGCGATGCGGCTGCGGGAGGCTGATGGCAGCTATGAGCAACCCCAGGATACGATGTCTGTAGCACCAACTGCAGAACCCAACAGTTACAGAGGAAAGCACTACACGCTGGTGAGAGCAAACAATGTGGGGTACACGGCCATCCTACTCTTTGCGAGAGAACCCGATCGCCTACACGACTTGCAGGAGGCTGAGGTTGGTTTTGGTGCTGCGGAGATGGGCAACAAAGGTGCCGTTGGGTTGAGGGCGCTCTACGATGCCGGAGACAAGGGCACCACGGAGTTGACCTTTGTGGCGACACATCTGGCAGCCATGGAGTGGAATCTGCCACGACGGAACGCCAACTGGGCCACCATCATGCGTGGCCTGACGTTTGAAAACCCAGAGGCAGTTCTGAAAAAGATGAGGAAAGTCGATGGTCAGGCAAGCGATGCTACATCGTTAACTCACTCCGAAGAGGAAGAGGGAGTCTCGGAGCGCATGCGCCTCCTTCACGACAGCCATCACCAGCAACATCTGCGGCTCCAGCAACGGCTTCATGACTTATCCGTCTTCAAGCCGTCTTCCCATCTTTTTGTTGCCGGCGACCTGAACTATCGCATATCCACCGCCTCACCCCCTCCTTTTGCCGCCTTCCCCAACCTAGACCCAGATTCAGATAATTTTTACCCAACCTTCTTCCCACTCGACCAGCTAACACGCGAAAGGAAGGCTGGCAGAACACTACACGGACTAGCGGAGCATGAGGTGAGCTTCCCGCCCACCTACAAGTACGATGTGCAGTCTTCGTCTCCTTCAAATCGCGACGACTTAGACCCAGTACCCTGGAAGTTTGCGCCTCATCGATATCCCAGTTGGACAGACCGGATACTGTTCCTCGAACTGCCATCGTGGATCAATTCTAGAATGCAGGTGCGTGCTTACAACGCTATGCCTGTCGTGCGCTTTAGCGACCATCGAGCCGTATATCTCCGAGTCGACGTGCCCCTTGTCTCGCCTGCGGATCTCACTCCTCCCGGTTCCATTCTGGACCCGGCTTCAACAAACGGGGGACTTCTTGTCGACCCCCGTATCCGCCTCCCCGTCGAGATTGACCCAGAGGCCTGGGAGCGCCGGGCTGCTGCACGACGCCGCGAGCTACTTGCGGGGTGGAGTATGTTTCTCTGGAGCACCAAGCAAGGAGCCTGTATCTTAGCGACACTGTTAGTAGCAGGGTTGAGCGGATATTGGTTTTATAGCACAGCTTAGGCATATGGCTCAGATACCCTTTGATTTCGTCCCAGTAGTAATAAATAATGCGCCAAGCATCCCCCATTGGGCTTCTTCATCACGTCGCCTCTTCTATTTAAGTAGCAACATAAGGAAACAAAAATATTCGCAATTTGCTCATTCATTTAGCAGGGACAGAGCACGAGCAATCAGACATGCCTGCTTGTTCATTTACTTGTGGATGCCTGTGTCAATAGTCTTTCTCGACAATACACTGTTCAAATAAAGAATCAAGACAAAACTAACAAATACCATAACACAATAGTGCCTTGAGTCTCTCCTCTCCCATTGTCAAGAGTTGCTTGATAAGAACAGTCGTTGTGCATAAGACTTTGCTACCGCTAAGTCTTACTCCAATGTGCTAGTTACTCAAAAGCATCGAGTATCCGAACACGACCAATCACTTCAGCGTAACACAACAAAACCTAACGACAAACACCAAGTCGCAACGACGACTTCAATCATAATGCCAGCAAACCCCTTCACAGTTTTGTATTATCGGGTTTGAGCGGTTTCATCGAGTTATCAGCGTGCTTCTTATTGCTGGCTAGGAGCTTTGTTGCATTAATGGTCCGCTAAACTTAAAAGTCGGTGAAAAACTGATCATATTTACGTGCCATTTCGGGTGTATAACCGTCCCGCTTCCCGTCATCCTCAGCGTAAATATCGAAGCATTGAGCATCGCCAGGGTAGCGAATGGGCGGTATAATGGGTCCCCGGTGCTTTTGACTAAGAGCATCATCCCAGTTGACACTGCGAAAGAAAGAGTGACTCTTTACACGGCCAGCTCCGCCACTTATGTTGCCAAGTCGTCGGGAACGGTCAATAGTACAAAATGAGCGAATAATGTCTTTTGCGTCCTCTGAAATGGGGGGATCCTGGGGGAATGCAACTGGTCTCTCGACAATCCTGAGATAATCTTAGTATATAAGAGAGAGAGAGCTGAGGAGCTCGAGGCCGGTGGTGGTTGCTTCATGAAGAGGCCAAACTTACTGTTTGTAGATCTCAATGGGATTCTGGTGCCAAAATGGTGGGTATCCTGTCAGAAACTCATATATCAAAATCCCCAACGCCCACCAGTCCACTGCAGTCGTATGACCTTTATTGTGAATCACTTCGGGAGCTAGGTACTCCGGTGTTCCACAGAGGGTGTAGGTCTCGACAGGCCTATCATCGCGGTGACCAAGCCGTTTAGCGAATCCGAAATCCACAAGTTTTATGTGCCCATCCCCATCTAATAAAAGGTTCTCCGGCTTCAGATCCCTGTAAGCAACACCCCCTTGCTGCTCGTGCAGGTATTCTAAGACCAAGACGATCTCTGCAGCATAGAATTGAGCAACTGGTTCGTCGAAGCGACGGAATTTTCGAAGGTAACTAAATAGCTCCCCACCTGGGACATAGTCTAGTAGCATATAAAGAGAATCGACATCGGAGAAGGAAGCTAATAGGTTCGTGATGAAAGGATGCCCAGCAACATCGGCAAGGATAGCGCGCTCATGCCGAACATGATCGAGCTGCTTGAGCTTGATGACCTCTGTTTTTCTTAGGATTTTCAGAGCATAGACGTCGGCGTCTGGCTTTTGATCGAGGGGCGTTGCGGCATTGGCGGGACGTACAAGACAGACACGGGCAAACGTGCCTACAATGGAGAAGGGAGGGGGTGAGATGAGGGGGCAAGATGCCAGATGTGGAAGGGATACAACGAACCTGTGCCCAGCGTCCGCACAAGCTTAAAATCCGATGGTCGGAAGCGGTGTGTCGGCGGCAGCAACTCCGGACCGCTGCCATGATCGTGGTGTGGCGCTTCTTGGGCTGCAGTGCCAGTAATCTGATGGGAATCGTGAGTACTAGGCATGACGTTTGCAGGCGCAAGTGACGCTTGATGCGTTTGGGCTACAGTGGCCGCCATTCAACCGGCTCAATACTGCAGGTCCTTATGGGAAGTCCGTCTACTGGTAGTGTTACTTTGCGGTGGTTGAACAGATGCGAGCCGTTTCAGGTGTTGTCCATGATCGCCGGAGGACGGAAGCGCATGTGAAGCAATGGCCAAGCAGCAAGCAAGCAGCGCAACAGATAGTGTGCTTGCTAGTCGCTACAGACTCAATTGAATCATGGCAGAGACGATAGTAGAAGGTAGAGTGAGTGAGGAGAAGTGGAGGTGTATAGAAAGCAGTGGTGTGTTGTTGTATAGCTGGCGTAAGTCGACTGGAATTTGCCTTATTAAGTGAGATGGGCCAGGGATGGATGTATCGTGGACGAAACGTAGGCTGGCCAGGCCGGTGTCTGGAGGGGGTGGATTATGACGCAACACGAGACTTGGGCACGATTAGGTGGTGAGAGAGGGACTTAGGTAACTAGGTGTAGGTCGAAGCAGACACACCCCATCAGCAGACACTTCTGGTTCAACCAGGGTTGACCCGGCGGACCGCCTTATATCAGCTATCATAACTATCAAGGCAATTCAAGGGCTGCAGCCAACTTGGCTAGTTAAGAGCTTTAATAAACCTAGCAATTTCAGATTATAATTAATTAAAATTATAATATAATAATTAAGTAATTAAAAAGTGCTATTAATAAGTTTTATAAAATTAATAAATTATAATTTATATTATTTAATTAAATAAACTTTTCAGATATTATATAATACTAAAAGATTTAAAAGATTTAAGATTATATTTTAATTAATTAAAAAAATTTATATTAGATTTAAATAAAAAAAATTAAATTTCTTTTAATAATATTATATAATAAATTTAAAAATAAATATATATTAAAAATATAGATTATATATTAAATATATATATATATTTAAAACTTTATAATTTTAATTTTTATTAAATATAAGAATTTTATATTAATAATTTAATATTTTTAGCTTTAATTTAATAAATATAAAATAAAATAATTTATTTTAATTTAATAGATTATATAAATATATTTTTAAATATTATAATTATTTTATTTATAATTAAGAAATATATAAAAATAAATTTTTTTAATATATTCTATTATAATTTATAGTATATAATTATAATTAAAGCTAATAATAATAATAATAGAAGAAAGATAGTAAATAGTTATTTAAAGTGAATTCTAAAAAAAAAAAGAAAGAAATAATTATATTATTATTATAATTTGCAGTATAAGGTTATAATTAAAGCTAATAGCTAAAACAGTGGAAGAAAGATAGTAAATAGTTATCCAGAGTGAATTCTAAAGAAAAAAAGAAAGAAGTAATTATATTACCGATATAGAAAAGAAAACAGGATTTAACTAGGAATCTAGCTATCTTATATATCTAAATAATACTAGGATTATTTAGAATTATTTAAGAATTCTAAATAATATTTCTTTGGTTTTTTAAGTATTCTAAATAATAAGAAAGGGAGGGGTATAAGGGATAAGCCCTTATTTTACTAGTCTAGCCTGATATAGCAGGTCAGGCTATACAGGCTTTTTAGGTCTTATAGCAGGTCAGACTGCTAGGGCTATAGCAGATTTAGCTGTTAACCTATAATAGGTTTATCTACTGTTAAAATAAGTGGGTTTTATATAACAGCCTGACCTGTTATAAGACTAGTAGCTAGACCTACTATAGCTTAGCAGCTAAACCTGCTATAGCCCTAGCAGCCAGACCTGCTATAAGGTAGCAGCCTGACCTGCTATAAGACCTAAAAAGCCTGTGCAGCCTGACCTGCTATATCGGGCTAGACTAGTAAAATAAGGGCTTATCCCTTATACCTCTCCCTTTCTTATTATTTAAAATACTTAGAAATCTAAAGAAATATTATTTAGAATTCTTAAATAATTTCAAATAATCCTAGTATTATTTAGATATATAAGATAGCTAGATTCCTAGTTAAATCCTGCTTTCTTTCTTTATTAATAATTTAATTATTTCTTTCTTCTTTTCTATAGACTTTACTCTAGATAACTATTTATTACTATTGCAATTTGCAGTATAAAGTTATAACTAAAGCTAGTAGCGATAGCAGTGGAAGAAAGGCAGCGAATAGTTATCCAGAGTAAAGTCTGTAGAAAAGAAGAAAGAAGTGATTGAATTGCCGATAGAGAAAGAAAGCAGGATTCAACTAGGAATCCAGCTATCTTATATATCTAAATAATACTAGGATTATTTGGAATTATTTAAGAATTCCAAATAATATTTCTTTAGATTTCTAAGCATTCCAAATAATAAGAAAGGGAGGGGTATAAGGGATAAGCCCTTATTTTACTAGTCTAGCCTGATATAGCAGGTCAGGCTGCACGGGCTTTTTAGGTCTTATAGCAGGTCAGGCTGCTACCTTATAGCAGGTCTGGCTGCTAGGGCTATAGCAGGTTTAGCTGCTAAGCTATAGTAGGTCTAGCTACTAATCTTATAACAGGTCAGGCTGTTATATAAAACCCGCCTATTTTAATAATTACCTTTCTTTTACTATTATTATTACTAGCTTTAATTATAACTTTATACTATAAATTATAATAGATTATAAGCCTAGAAGAATAATTATTCTAGACTATAAAAAGAAGACTCTTTTTCCTATTATATTCAATCTCTTTATATATCAGATTTTTTGCCCCTTCTTTAATCAGTTAGATCTATATTTCCTATTAATCAGAAGTTATAAAAAACACTATATATATAAGAGTTAAATATCAGACCTATAGCTTATAGTATAACCCACTTTTGGATTTATAGATTACTAATTTAGACTTATAGAATTATAGATTATAGCTTTATTAACTATACTAAATATAATTAATTACTTAAATTACTAGTTAACTTTATAAAAGGCCTATATAAGACTATAGAAATCAGCTAACTAAGTAAAGATATTATATTAGCTATACTATAACCTGATTATAGCTAGCATATAATAGGCAACCCTTATATCTAGCACTCCTCTGGCTAATTGATTAGTTCTAGGGCTCTTATTAAAACCCAGCTATATATAGCACTACTATAACTAGTACTTTCAGCTATTTATAATATTATTATATAGCTATAAGCTTATTTTTAGAAGCTTATTTTTCTTTTATACTACTATAATTACTAGTTATAATAGTCTAACTCTGAAAATGTCTGATCAGGACCTTTTAATAGAAGGAAATTCATTAGAATTATAGGCTCTTTGGTCCCAGATATAGGAGCTCACTCAATAACTATAACAGCTATAGGCCTGAGTTACAGGGGCTATAATAGCTGATAGTACTAAAGAACTATTATAACCTTAATCTAAGCTACCTTAATCATTATTATAGCTAGTATAGCCCTCTAATATACTAAAGGAACTAGCTCTAAAAGAGCTATCTAAGAAAATACAGGCCTTTTTAGAAGCCTATAGGTTAAGGGGCCCTAACAACTATAACCAATAGCTTTAGGCCCTATCAATCCAACTATAAGCATTTGGATTACCCACTTTTCTTTTAAACCCTATTATAAGCCTTAGCCTTAATGATTATTATCAGGCTATTTTACTTCTATTACTTTATAATAGCTGTATATAATACCTATAAGCCTTTATAAATTAGGTTATAATACTATTAGAAGCTTATAAAATACTAAATAAGCAATACTACTACAGTATTACCCTATAGCATAGAACCCTCTATAATACCTTTTATAAGCTTAGCTTTAGCAGCTATAAAGGCTCTATAAAAACATTTAACAGCGAATTTAACACTTAACTTACTAAGCTATAATTAGCTTTAGTTACTATACAGCCCATAGATCAGATAAATCAATATCTAAAGGCTATAAAAGACGCTTTTCCATAATAGGCTAAATACCAAAGAAACAATATCAGAATCCATACAGCACTTAATACCTTATTAGATACCCTGAATTTATAGTTCCTTATAGTAGACTTATTAGAAGAGCTATAAGATAAAAGCTCTTTAATTGTAAAAGCTAGCTCTTATAGGGTTAGAGAAGCTAAGGAACCTTCTAAAAAGACCTATAAGAACTTTAAAAAGAAGGAAAAACCATCTAAATCCACTGAAAAACAGCCTTATAAGCCCTTTTAGAAGGATAAAAAGATAAAGAAGCCTGCTACTAGCAGTAAGGAACCTGATAAAGCTTCCTTTATAATAGGCACTTATAACCTATCTATAGATAACTAGAACACTATAGCCAGCACTTAAAGCTCTAATTCTAAATCTAATATAGAAGGTTCAGAAGCTATAAAGCCTAAAGAATCAGCCTATAGCACTTATTATAACACTAATATAAAGAACACTCTACTATATAATACTAGCTTAATATACTATATAGTTAATAATAGAACCCTCTTTACTAGTTATAATACTTATAATAAGAAACCAAGGCCTATAGCGACTGGTAGTGGTCCAATCTACCTAAAAGGATCTAAAACAGCTGTATTTATAGTACTTATAGCACTTAAACCCAGAATATATAGCACTCTAAAGCTAAAAAATACACTATATATCCCTAATATAGATATAAATATAATAAATAAGGTTAAGCATTATACTTCTAATAGCATACTTATAAAAGAGAAGCTATTTATAATAGGCTAAACCTGCTATAGCCTACTAAACTTTATTAAACACAGCTTCTTCCTATAGCAAAAAAAGAAGCCTATATCTGAATTTATAGGGCCTTATTACAATTTGCAGTATAAAGTTATAACTAAAGCTAGTAGCGATAGCAGTGGAAGAAAGGCAGCGAATAGTTATCCAGAGTAAAGTCTATAGAAAAGAAGAAAGAAGTGATTGAATTGCCGATAGAGAAAGAAAGCAGGATTCAACTAGGAATCTAGCTATCTTATATATCTAAATAATACTAGGATTATTTGAAATTATTTAAGAATTCCAAATAATATTTCTTTAGATTTCTAAGCATTCCAAATAATAAGAAAGGGAGAGGTATAAGGGATAAGCCCTTATTTTACTAGTCTAGCCCGATATAGCAGGTCAGGCTGTATGGGCTTTTTAGGTCTTATAGCAGGTCTGGCTGCTAGGGCTATAGCAGGTTTAGCTGCTAAGCTATAGTAGGTCTAGCTACTAGTCTTATAACAGGTCAGGCTGTTATATAAAACCCACTTATTTTAACACTCCCTCTAGCAAGCTATATATATATAGCTAGCTCTTTATAAGGGGTTTTTGCAGGTTTAAAAGGCTTAAAAAGCCTTGAAAAATAAGGCCTGTTAAAGCCTTAGTTAGCCCATCAGCAGGTATAGCCTTAGTTGTAAGATAATTTATCTTAAATAGCTTGCTAGCTGCTTCCTGCCTAATATAGTGGAATTTTAGCAGGGTATGCTTAGTTCGGGCATGCTGATCAGGGTTCTTAGCATTGCTTATAGAGGCTGTATTATTATAATATAGGTCTATAGGCCGCTGAAGGGGGATTTTTAGCTCTGTAAAGAGCCCAGAGAGCCATTTTAGCTCTTTTATAGCCTCTACTAAAGCATCTGATTCAGCTTCTGTAGTTGAGAGGGCTATAGTGGTCTGTCTTTTAGCCTTCCAGCAGATAGGCCCGCTAGCTAGCTTAAAGAGGTACCTGTAGGTGGATTTGCTAGTGGTTTTACAGCCTGCAAAATCACTGTCTGAATAGCCTAGCAGCTGAAGAGCTGGCTGTCTAGCCTGTATAAGGCCTGAGGCCTTATATAAGATAGCTAGTTCTTTAGAGCCTTTTAGGTACTTTAGAAGGTTCCTAGCTGTGTTATAGTGGTTGATATAGCCCTGTTGTATATATCGAGAAAGCCATTGTATTAGAAAGGCTATATCAGGCCTGGAAAGCAGTATAAGATATATTAAAGTCCCTATAATCTGCTGATAGGTCTGTTGTTCGGCAGGGGTAAGACCCCTTTTTAGGGGTTCTTTTAGTGCTTCGGGCTGTAGGGGGATAGCTGTAGGGGTTGCATCTTGTAGCTGAAAGCGCTGAAGAGCCTTATCAATGTACTGAGACTGGTGTAACCATAGCTCCTTTTTAGCTTGGTTATGGCTGATTTGGACCCCTAAGAAAAAGGCTACAGAGCCTCTATCTTCTATAGCAAAAACCTTATTTAACAGGCGTTTTAGCCTGTTAATATAGGGTAGGTCGGGTCCTATAATAAGGCAGTTATCAACATAGGTGATAATAAAGGTATTAGTCTGGGCGTTGATAAAGACAGCTGGGTCAGAGACTAAGGGTTGGAACCCTAGGGTAGCTAGCAGCTTAATTAGCTGCTATTGCCATTTATGGGGGCCTTGCTTTAACCTGTATAGGGCCTTTTTTAGCAGGATAACCTGTTTTATAGCAGGGTTATAGCCTAGCTTAGCTAATAAGGCTGTTAAAGGCTGGTTTCCAGGGGTCTGGGTCTCTATAAAAGAAGAGAGACCTTCTAGAAATTCTATAAAAATATCCTCAGATAACTGGCTGTTTAAAAAGGCCTCTATAAAATCGATTTGTTCGATTTCCCAGTTATAAGAGGCTGCTAAAGCTAGTAAAATCCGCCAAGTAAGGGGAATACTAGTAGCTGCAAATGTTTTAAAGTAGTCTTTTCCTTCAATTTGCATAAAACCCTTTATAATAAGCCTGGCCTTATATTTTAAGGGCTGATTTTGTGAATCCTTTTTAAGCTTAAGAACAAGCCTATTTTTCAGGATTTTTCGGTCTTTTGGAACCTCTGAAAAAGGGATAAAATACATGACTTTAGCTTGTAAAATCTGATGGAATTCGCTATAAATAGCACTAATCCATTGTTTTTTAGCAGGGTCTTCTAGGGCTTGTTTCCAGCCAGCAGGTTCTAAAGAAGCCTTAGCAGTGAATTTTGCCTTTAGCTTATAGCAGATATCTATAGGGTAGGCAAGATCTAGCTGTATAGGTTCAGAGTCTTCTAACAGCTGTTCAGGCTGTTCAGTAGGCTGTGGCAATTGTGTTACAGGCTGTGATACAGGCTGTGGCAGCTGTTGTAGCGGTTGTGGCAGCTGTTGTGGCGTCTGTAGTACAGGCTCTGGCAGCTGGATAGGTCTTCTAGCTTGATCAAGGGCTTGTAAATCAGTCAGATCCTTTAGGGTAGGTTGATCTGTTGATTTTGGCGGGGTGTAAAGCTCTTCTAATTCTCCCTCTAAGCTAGAAGAGCTCTGAAGACTGTGAAAATTACCCTTAAGGCCCTGACTTATAGGGCCTATTCCTTCTATAATACAAAGAAAAGAGGTCTTAGTTACCTGCCGGCAGAAAGGTATATAGACCGAATAGATGTTTTTGCCTAGTGTGGCCAGCAGCCTAGCTGGCTCTGTTCTAGGGCTTAGTTTAGCATCTTGTTGGCGCTTCTCAGCAGGGATAACAACCTTACAGTAGGCTCTAATAGCTCTATAGGCTGCCAGATTTAGCTTGTTAGCTGCTAGAGCTGGTTTTAGCTCTTATAAGAAGAGCTGTAGTAGGCTGAGGTCTCTGTTTGTAACCACTGTATAGTTGATAAGGTTAACTATAGCAGGTAAAATAGCGGTCTAAAGAAAAAGTGGCAGTTGGGCCCAGATCATAGTAGCCTATAATCGATCTAGAATAACCCTTATAGAGCGTTCTAATAGGCTATTTTGCTCATAAATATAGGGGCTAGATATACTAAAACTAATACCTTTACCTACTAGCTAGTCTTTTAATAGTGCTAAGACCTCTTTTCTACTATTAAAATGCAGCTATAAAGGGTATTTTTTATAATGGGCTTTTAGCCCTTTAAATAACCCCTTTATAGCAGAGAAGACAGTATAACCTTCCTTATTAGGTAGTAAGAGAACCTTTCGATAACAGGATTTTCTTTCTACTAGAATAAGCCCTATAGGGACCTTATTATAAGGGGTCGGTTTTATCTAAAAGGTGTCTCCCTCTATAACCTCTAGTACTTCTAGTAGGTCTGGAATTAGGTTTTTAGAGGGTCTATATACTGATTTAGCCTATATATAAGCTAAATAGAAGAAATCTACTTCTTTTATAATAGTAAAATCAGGTAAGCCCGCTGAAATTTTAGCGGTCTTTTTTAGCAGCTATAGGCCAATATAACCAAGACGGATGTGCTAAATCCCTGCTAGCTATAGCAGCTTTTAATAGCTAGTTTTAGCTGAAAGACCTGTATCTCCCTCTGTAACAGTGTTTTCAGAGGGTTCTAGAAGGGATATAGCATCTTCTAGTGGGTCTTATAGCAGGCCTGAGTCTGGATCAGGGCTTTCTAATGTATATAGGCCTGAAATTTCAGGGCTTTTTATTGGTTCCAGCAGCTGTTTAGCTGGTTCAGAGGGCTCAGTAAGGTCCTCATATACACCAGAGGGGGGTTTGGAGGTGATTTCAACCGCTATTGGATAGCTATAATAGTGGTTGGAAGGCCCTGTAAATTCAGGTGTAGGCTTCCCTTTTTACTAAAGGAAGAAGCCATATTTAATAAAGTTTAGCAGTCTATAGCAGGTTCAGTCTACTATAAATAGCTTCTCTTATAGAAGTGTATCGCTAGAAGTATAATACTTTACCCCACTTATTATATTTATATCTATATCAGGGATATATAGTGTATTTTTCAGCTCTAGAGTGCTATAAGTCCTAGGTTCAAGCCCTATAAGCACTGTAAATACAGCTGTTCCAGATCCTTTTAGATAGATTGGACTGCCATCAATTACTATAAGCCTTGATTTCTTATTATAGGCACTATAACTAATAAAGAGGGTTCTATTATTAATAATATAGTATATTAAGCCAGTATTATATAGTAGGGCATTCTTTAGGTTAGTGTTATAGTAGGTGCTATAAGCTGTTTCTTTAGGCTCTATAGCTTCTGAACCTTCTATATCAGATTCAGAATCAGAGCTCTAGATACTAGCTATAGTATTCCAGTCATCTATAGATAGGTTATAAATGCCTATCATAAAGGAAGCTTTATTAAGTTCTGTTAAAATAGGCGGGTTTTATATAACAGCCTGACCTATTATAAGATTAATAGCTAGACCTACTATAGCTTAGCAGCTAAACCTGCTATAGCCCTAGCAGCCAGACCTGCTATAAGGTAGCAGCCTGACCTGCTATAAGACCTAAAAAGCCCGTGCAGCCTGACCTGCTATATCAGGCTAGACTAGTAAAATAAGGGCTTATCCCTTATACCCCTCCCTTTCTTATTATTTGGAATGCTTAGAAATCTAAAGAAATATTATTTGGAATTCTTAAATAATTCCAAATAATCCTAGTATTATTTAGATATATAAGATAGCTGGATTCCTAGTTGAATCCTGCTTTCTTTCTCTATCGGCAATTTAATCACTTCTTTCTTCTTTTCTACAGACTTTACTCTGGATAACTATTCGCTGCCTTTCTTCCACTGCTATCGCTACTAGCTTTAGTTATAACTTTATACTGCAAATTGCAATAAGTTCCTTGCTATTAATAGCAGGCTTCTTTGTCTTTTTATCCTTCTAAAAAGGCTTATAAGGCTGTTTTTCAGTGGATTTAAACGGTTTTTCCTTCTTCTTAAAGTCCTTATAGGTTTTTTTAGAAGGTTCCTTAGCTTCTCTAGCTCTATAAAAGCTAGCTTTTATAATTAAAGAGCTTTTATCCTATAACTCTTCTAGTAAGTCTACTATAAGGAACTGTAAATTCAGGGCATTAAGAGAGGTGCTAAGCGCTATATAAATCCTGATATTATTCCTTTAGTGTTTAGCCCACTATGGAAAAGCTTCTTTTACAGCCTTCAGATACTGATTTATCTGATCTGTGGGCTATATAGTAACTGAAGCTAACTGTAGTTTAGCGAGTCGGGTGTTGAATTCGCTGTTGAATGCCTCTATAGAGCCTTTATAGCTGCTAAAGCTAAGCTTATGAAAGGCGCTATAGAGGGTTCCACGCTGCAGGGTAGCACTACGGCAGTATTGCTTGTTTAGTATTTGATAAGCTTCCAGAGGCGTTGTAGCCTAACTTATAGAGGCTTGTGGGTGTTATAAGCAGCTGTCGCGAAGTAACAGAAGTAAAATAGCCTGGTGATGGTCGCTAAGTTGACTGCTTATAGTGGGTTCTAATAGAAAATTAGGTAATCCTAGTGCTTATAGCTGGATAGATAGGGCCTGAAGCTATTGATTATAATTATCAGGGCCTTTTAGCCTAAAAGCTTCTGGAAAGGCCTGTATTTTCTTGGATAGCTCCTTTAGAGCTAGGTTATCTAGTGGGTTAGTAGACTGTATAGGCTGTAATAGTAATTAAGGTAGCTAAAGTTGAGGTTGTGGAGGTTCTTTAGTAATCTTAGTAGCTATAGCTGCTATAAATTGGCCCTGTAGCTATTGTAATTGCTATATAAGCTCCTGTATCTGAGATTAAAGAGCCTGTAATTCTAATAAATTCTCTTCCATTAAAAGGTCCTGACCTGATATTTTTAGGATCAGACTGTTATAACTAATAGTTATAGCGGTATAGAGGAAAAATAAGCTTTTAAAAATAAGCTTATAGCTATATAATAGTGTTATAAACAGCTGAAAGTACTGGTTATAGCAGTGCTATAAGTGATCAGGTCTTAGTAAGAGCCCTGAAAATAGCTAATTGGCTAGGGGGGGGGGGGGTGATAGGTGTGAGGGTTGCTTGTTATGTGCTAGCTATAGTTGGGTTATAGTATAGCTGGTATAGTGTCTTTGCTTAGTTAGCCGACTTCTATAGTCTTATATAGGCTTTTTATAAAGTTGATTAGCAATTCGAGTGATTAATCATATTTGGTGTAATCAGTAAAGCTGTGACCTGTAATTCTATAAGTTTGAATTAGTAATCCGTAAATCTGAAAGTGGGTTGTGCTGTAAGCTATAGGTCTGATGTTCAACTCTTGTATGTGTAGTGTTTTTTATGACTTCTGATTGGTGGGAAATATAGGTCCGACTGGTTAGAGGAGGGATGAAAAATCTAATGTGTAAAGAGGTTGAATATAGTAGGAAAAAGAGTCTTCTTTTTATAGTCTGGAATAACTATTCTTTCGGGCTTATAATCTATTACAATTTGCAGTATAAAGTTATAACTAAAGCTAGTAGTGATAGCAGTGGAAGAAAGGCAGTGAATAGTTATCCAGAGTAAAGTCTATAGAAAAGAAGAAAGAAGTGATTAAATTACTAATATAGAAAAGAAGAAGGATATAACTAGAAATCCTTTTATCTTTTATATCTATCTAATTCTAAGATAATTTAGAATTATTTTAAGATATTCTAAATAACTATTTGGAATTATTAGATATTCTAAATACTAAAACAGAAAGTAAGTATTAGTCTATCCCTTTATAGGTTAAGCTATAAGGGCTTTATAAGCTTAGCTTACTAAGCTATATAGGTCTAGCTGCTAGGCTATAGCAGGTTAAGCTGCTAGACTATAGCAGGTTAGGCTGCTATATATAGAAAAAACCTATTTTATTTTAATAATAAATAATACTAAGAACCCTGATTAATATACCTAAACTAAGCACACCCTGCTAAAATTCCACTATATTAGGCAAGAGACAGCTAGTAAGCTATTTAAGATAAATTATCTTATAATTAAGGCTATACCTACTAATAGGCTAACTAAGGTTTTAACAGGCCCTGTTTTTCAGGGCTTTTTAAGCCTATTAAACCTATAAAAACCCTCTATTAAAAGCTAGCTATATATATATAGCTTACTAGAGAAAGTGTTAAAATAAGTGGGTTTTATATAACAGCCTAATCTGTTATAAGACTAATAGCTAGATCTACTACAGCTTAGCAGCTAAACCTGCTATAGCCCTAGCAGCCAGACCTACTATAAGATAGCAGCCTGACCTGCTATAAGACTTAAAAAGCCTGTGCAGCCTGATCTGCTATATCAGGCTAGACTACTAAAATAAGGGCTTATCCCTTATACCTCTCTCTTTCTTATTATTTAGAATGCTTAGAAATCTAAAGAAATATTATTTAGAATTCTTAAATAATTCTAAATAATCCTAGTATTATTTAGATATATAAGATAGCTAGATTCTTAATTGAATCCTGCTTTCTTTCTCTATTGGCAATTTAATCACTTCTTTCTTCTTTTCTATAGACTTTACTCTAGATAATTATTCACTACCTTTCTTTCACTATTATTACTACCAGCTTTAATTATAACTTTATACTATAAATTATAATAAATACTATAATAATTCCTTTAGAATTAATTAATTTAATTAAAAACCTTAAATTAATAAATTTATTATCTAAATCTAAGGAAGATTAATCTATTTTATTTAAAATACCTAAGAACTATAAATCTAATATTATATAATACTTATATATCTTTAAAATAAGAACCAGATTAATCCTATTTTTAATATCTAGCTCTTTTAAACCCTAATAAATTAATTTAAAGCTATATTTTTTAGCCTTTTTCTTAAGCTTATAAATATAAGATAAATAGTTTAAAGCTAAGGAAAGCTGAGATTATAATTTAAATAATTAATCCTAAATATCTAAGATATTCTCTTTAATCTCCTTTTCTTTAAAATCTAAATAATAATATTATTTTAAAAGTTTTATTATTAATAAAATTAATAAAAATTAAATACTTTAATATAAATAAAATTATATATATAAGAATATTATTAAAATACTATTATAAAAATAACTTTATTTTATATAAGCTATATAATAGCTATTATTTTATATTATATAATAAGATTATTTTTATTTAAAATAATAAAAATATAATATATCTATTAATTTATTATTAAAATTTATACTCTTAATTAATATAAAATATTTAATAATCTTTTTTAAAGAATATTAAGATTTCTTAATATAATTTAATATTATAAGAAATAATTTAATATAATATAAATCCTATAACTTATAAAATATTAAGAAAGAAAGAAAAGATATATCTATAATTTAATAAAAGGAAAATAATATATATAATAATATTAATACTATTTATAGAACTATAAGGTGATTTTAAAATAGCTATATAGCCAGTATAATCTATAAGGATTAAATAGGTAAGAAAAGCTATAAAACGGTAATATAATAAATTAAACTTAAGGGATTAATTAATCATCCTATCACTAATCAGATAAAGAAAACAGCTTTTTAATAGCTAGTCTTTTAAATATACTAGAAAATTCTTAAATAAAAAAGGGAAAAAAAAACTTAAATTCAATAATATCTGCCCATTTAAATAGCCTAGGTATAGCCTATCTACTTATACAGTTCAATCCCCCTAAGTGCAGCTTATACAGCTATAGCTTAGTTAATTAATAAGGGGGTGTGTTTAACCCAGTTATTAAAATAGGCCTTAAGGATAAGACCTTTTAAGAAAGAGATATTATATTATAATTTAATAGTTAAGGTTATATAATACGCTTTAATCATATAACTTATAATATTATTAGGTATATATTGAAGGCTTAGAATTATATAAAATTAAATTATAATTTTAAAGATAATTCTAGATTTAAGATTACTTTTAAAATTATAATTTAATAGAATAGCTTATAATTCTAAATATAATCTAGTAATAAGGATTATAGCTTAAATTATAATCTATAATATATATATATACCCTTAAACTTTACTCTTTAAATATAGCTTAAATAATTATTAATTTATTTTTAATTTTATTATATTATTTATTATTACTTATTATATTAATACTTGATCCCTGATTATAATACTCTATATCTATTACTAATATAATAGACCTATTATTTAGAATACCCTGACTTATCTATTAATATAAACCCCTTTTATTAGATTTATCCCTTAAGAATTTACTAAATATTATATTATTCTAGAATTTTATTTTCTTAAAACTTAGATTTATTATATTCTTTTTATTTATTTATAATTATATTTTTTATTATATCTTTTTTATTTATCTTTTTTATTTTATTATTTTTTTATTATTTTTTTATTATATTATTATTATATTATTATATTTTTTAAAAGATTTATTATTTAAATCTATATAATTATAAAATAATTAGATTATATTATATTAATTATTATAAAATATATATAATATATATATTATATATAAATAATTATAATAATAAATATTAAAATAATAAAAAGATAGATTAAGCTTAATAAAATAATATTAATCTAGTATTTATTTATTAATATTAAATTAATATATTATTAATAATATAATAATAAAAATAATAACTATTAATAATATATTAATCTATACTATTTAAATAGGTTTTATTAATAATTTAATAATATTTAAATCTATAACCCTTATATTAAGTAATACCTAAAAATTAAATAATATATTTAACTTTTTAAATATAATATTAAATATATATATCCTTAATAAGGATAATAATTTTAATAAAAATAGCCTTTTTATTTTTATAAATAAATTTATTTAATAAATTATTAATATATTATTTAAGCTTTATTATATCTTTAAATTAATTAAGATTATATATTATTAAGCTTATAGTATTATTAATTCTATTAAAATCTAAATTAAGATTAATAAAATCTATAAAAAGAAAAAGAAAGCTTATTAAATATTATTAATTATTTAATAGCTCTATCCTTAAAAATAATAGAATATTTAAATAAATCTATAAATATTTTATTTATATTTTAAGATTAATTTAATAATAGGCTATTTAAGCTTATTAAATAAATCTTAAGGCCTTATATTATACTGATTTAATTAAATAAAAGGCTATATAAAGCCTTCATCTTATTTAAATAAATACTAGCTTTATATCTTAATAATATATTAAATATATAGCTTATATTATTATTATTATTATAATATAAAAGAATAAGTTAATATTAAATAAGCTTAATAATAAGCTTAAATATATATAATTATTTAATTTTAAATAAATATAATTTAAGATTTATTAATATATTATTAAACTATTTATTAAAATTAGTGGGTTTTTTATATAATAGCCTAACCTGTTATAAGACTAATAGCTAGATCTACTACAGCTTAGCAGCTAAACCTGCTATAGCTTAGCAGCTAAAAACTGCTATAGCTTAGCAGCCAGACCTGCTATAAGACCTAAAATGCCTGGGCAGCCTGATCTGCTATATAGGGCTAGACTAGTAAAATAAGGGCTTATCCCTTATATCCCTCCCTTTCTTTATATTTAGAATACTTAGAAATTTTAAATAAATATTATTTAAAATATTAAAATAATTCTAAATAATCTTAATATTAATTAAATATATAAGATAGCTAGATTCCTAGTTAAATCCTGCTTTCCTTTTTATATTAATAATATAATTACTTCTTTCTTCTTTTCTTTAGAATTTATTCTAGATAATTATTTACTTCCTTTCTTCTATTATTATAACTATTAGCTTTAATTATAACCTTATACTATAAATTATAATACTATTAACTTTAATCTTTAAATTCTGGTTTTATTTTATAATAAAAGGTTTTTTATTATACTATCTATACTCTTTTTTTATCTTTTTATTATTTATTTATAATAGATTAAAAGATATAAAATAAAATATTATTCTTTAATATATAATATGTAAATTCTTTTTATTTATAATTATAATTCTATAATATTTTTATTCTATTATATTATATCTTTATCTAGCTTATATTTTCTTTTTATATAATTCTTTTTAAATACTTTTATTAGCTTTAATATATTTATTTTATTAATTAAAACCTATTAATTATATTCTAAAGATTAATTTAATTATTTAATTAAATAATATAATTCTTCTTTAATTTTTAATTAATCTTTAATTTCTTTAATCTTCTATTTCTTTTTATCTTTTAATTCTAATATTAATAGGCTATTATTAATATCCCTTATTTATTATACTTATAATTCTAATAGGCTAATATAAAATATATTATAAATCTATAAATATTATTTAGATAATATTAATTAATATATTTATATTCTAATCTTTTATAAAATCTAAAATAGATTACTAAATCTTAATATTAATTTTCTTTTTATCTTTAAATATAGATTTTTTATATTTAATATAATTATATTCTTTTTCTATAATATTAAGAATATATATAATTTATTATAATTTCTTATTTAAGCTTTAATTATTTATTATTAATATTTTATTAATATTTCTTATACTTTTATTAATTTCTTTAATCGATTTTATATTATTAATATCTCTTCTTTTATAATATTATCTTTAATATTTAAAAACCCTAGCTTATAATTAAATAATACTTTATTAAAAAAGAATCTAATTATTATAAAGATAATTAAATTATAAATAAATTATATTATATAAAGAAGCTTTACTTATATTATTTATTCTTTTATTAAAGAATAATATAAATAATATTTTAATATTTAATTTATTTAATTTATCTAATTTATTTAATTTATTTAATTTATTTAATTTATTTAATTTATTTAATTTATTTAATTTATTTAATTTATTTAATTTATTTAATTTATTTAATTTATTTAATTTATTTAATTTATTTAATTTATTTAATTTATTTAATTTATTTAATTTATTTAATTTATTTAATTTATTTAATTTATTTAATTTATTTAATTTATTTAATTTATTTAATTTATTTAATTTATTTAATTTATTTAATTTATTTAATTTATTTAATTTATTTAATTTATTTAATTTATTTAATTTATTTAATTTATTTAATTTATTTAATTTATTTATTTATTAATTTAAGAATAAAATACTATTAAAAACTTTTTTTTTATCTAGGATATATAATAAAATTCTAATTAGAATTTATTAATAAAGATAAAACCTTTATTTAATATAATCTTTTTTAATACTTTATATTTTAATTCTATTTTTTAATAAAATAATTTTATAAGATTTATTATAATAATAATTATATTTTTAAAAAAAAATACTTTATATATTAGTCTATAATTATTAGGATTATATCTATATCTTCTTTATTAAATATAATAAATAAAAATTCTATAATAAAATCTATAAATACTTTTTCTTAGGATTAACTTAATTTTAAAAAAGAATTAAAATATCTATATAAATAATAATATTATAATATTACTCTTTAATAAATACTATAATTAATAATATATTCCTTAATCTCTTAATCTATAAAATATTAATAAAACTTATACTATAAAAGCTTAAGGGTTTAATTTATATTAAAATAATCTATATAAGGATTATTATAATAGAGTTATAATAATTTATTTTTTAATAAAATTTCCTTAAGAATATAAATATAATCTTAATACTTAATTAAGCCTTATATATCTATAAACTATATAATATTCTTTCTTTTATCTTTCTATTTTATTAATATAGCTTTTTATTTTAATATTTCTTTATTTTTATTTTATATATCCTTAATAAATATTATTAAAAGGATTAAGGCTTATTTATTAAATATAATCTTTATATAAAGGGCTATTTAAGCTATATATATAGGTATTTATTGTATTTTATTAATAATTTATTTAATTAGTTTAATTAGTTTAATTAAATTTAAAAGCCTTTTATTTTTAATATCTTAAATATCTATTAATATTTTAATAGATTTAATCTAAATCTTTATAGATTTAATTATCCTATTTTATAGTATAAGGAATAGATTATTATTTAATAAAGCTTTATCTTTATAATCTAACCTTTTTAATAGCTTATCTATAGGATTAGATTTCTTTAATTAATATTTAATAATAAAATTATATAATATTAATACTATATATTATCTTATCTACTTTTTAATAGCTTAATCTAGCTTATAAAGAATTAAAGATGTTAATAATTAATTAAAATCTTTATTTATTTTATTACTTTATTAATATATTTTTATTAATATTCAAATAAATAAATAATAATAAATATTTCTTAATTAAATATTTTATAATTTATCTTTATCTTAATAAACTTTTTTAATTAAAAGATAATTAAATATTATTTATCTTTATTATTTTATTATAATATAATTCCTATTATTATAAATTAAAAGGTATTAGTTTTAAAATAGATTTATTATTTTATTATTATAAATTAAAATATTTAAATAATAAAGCTTTTTAAAAGGTTTCTTTTAATTATTTAAATATTAGATATTTAATTATAATTAATTATACTTTCTCTAGCTTTTTATTATTTTTATTATTCTTTAAAAGTATATTTAATAGTATTATAATTCTAGAATATTTATAAATAAATCTTTTATAAAAATTATAGAAATCTAGAAATATTTATATTTTTTAATAGATTTTTAATTATTATTATTCTAAAATAGTTATAATATACTAAGGATTTATTAAAATCCTTTTTTTAAATAAAATAAATCCTAAAAAATCTATTTTTATTTAATAAAAATAATATTTCTTTAAATTTATAAAAAGCTTTATTATTTATAATCTTTTTAGGATCTATTTAATATATTTTATATATTCTTCTTTTATTTTAAAAAAGATTAAAATATTATTTAAATAGGTAATATATATTATATTAATTAATTCCTTTAAAGCTTAATAAATATAATATTAAAATATTATTAATATATTAATTAATCTAAAGAATATTATTAGATATTTATAATAATTATAATAGATTTAAAATATTATCTTTTATTTATTCTCTTTCTTAATCCAGATTTAATAATATATATCTTTTATATTAATTTTTATAAAAAATTCTATACCTATAATTTAATTTAAAATCTTTAAAATAAAAAATAATATATAATAATTCTTTTTTATAATCCTATTAAAACCTTAATAATCTATATATAATTATAAAAATCTATCCTTTTTTAAAATAAATAAAATTAATATCCCTATTAAACTCTTAAATAAATAAATTTATCTCTTTTTTAAATTCTTATTTAAATAAATATAAAGCTTTTTTAATTTCTTTTATAATAAAAGATAGATTATATTATATAAAAAGATAATATTTAAAAATAAATTAATTATATAATCTATAGCTTTTTAAGATAATAATATATCTATTTAATTTATTTAAAATATATTTAAATAATCCTATAATTCTTAAAGTAATTCCTTTATCTTTCCCTTTTAATTTATTTAAATCCTTATTTATTAATAATAATAGTTCTAAGAGATATATAATTAAAAAAATTATTATTTTACTTTAATAAACTTATATAAATTTATAGAATTATAAGATTTTAATATTTTCCTATTTTTAATTAAATTATTAATATCTATTATAAATACTTAAATAAATCTAAAGGTTTTGTAAATAAATTAACTTTAATAATACTAAATTATTTTTTATATTTAAATCTTAATTAATATTAAGATATATTTAAATAAAACTCTATTTAATTTCTCTTAAATCTATAATAATAAATAAGACTTCTTATATATTATATATTTAAATTCTTAATTTATTTATTATTTAAAGCTTTAATAAATCCTTTATTAATATTTATTATAATCTATTTATTTTAATAAATACTTTATTAATAAAATCTAATTTAATATATATATTTAGATCTATATATATTTTAATTAATATTTATTCTTTTATTATTATTAATATATAAAAATAAATTATTATTTTAATAATAATTTCTTTAATTAAAATTAAAGGATTTATTTTAATTAATTATCTTTTTCTATCTTAATATTATTTTTTATTTTAATAATATTAATAATTTAATTAAAATAATCTAATATAAGATAGCTTTTGTTATTATATATATAATAAATTATAATAATAAGATAGTTTATTTAATTATTCTCTTTATTTTCTTAATTATTATTTTAATTATCTTTTTTATAAAAATAATTATTTTTATTACTCTTATAATCTCTTTAATCTTAATAAAAACCTTTTTAATATAGAATTATTATTAATTATATATTAATCTAATTTAATTAATCTTTATTATAGTTTTATTTATTTTATAATCCTAAAGAGAATCTCTTTTTAATTTATTATTTAAAGCTTTATTTTTATTATTTATTTAATCTTTTTTATAGATTTAGATTTCTTTTTTTTTAGGGTTTTAAATAATATTAAAATCTTTTTATTTTTTATATTATTTTCTTTTAATTCTTAAAAAAGGCTTTTTTATAAAAATAAATATATTTTTATAATTCTAATTTAAACTTAATAAAATATTATATAATTAATTCTTTTTTAATTATTTTTATAAAATAGATTTTTAAATTAAATAAATATAAATAGAATTTTATAAAGAATTAATAACTATATTATTAAACTCTTTTAAAGATATTATAGATCTTAATTATTTAATTAATAAAATCTTTTAAATAAGTTTTATTTTATTTTAAAAAGTATTTTTAATTAATTTCTTTAATCTTTCTTTTAATTTTAATATAATTTTATATTTTATTTAATTAAAAGAATTTATATTTATTTTTTATATTTTTAAAAATTAAAATAATTTAATATTTATTTTTAAAATATTTAAATTTATTTAAAAGATATAAATAAGATTATTAATCTATTTCTTTTAATTATTAATACTTTTATAATATTATAATTTAATAATATTAATAACCTTTAATTTTTTTAATTAAAAGTTATCTAAATTATTATAATTTTAATTAAATTATAATCTCTTTTTTAATAGGATATCTATAATAAAGATATTAAGATCTTAGGCTATTTAAAGGTAAAATTAAAGGGTATTAATCTCTTTAATCCTTATAATTTTAATTAAAAGTATTATTATTTTATTTTAAATTCTTATAGATTATTATAAAGGATTAATTAAATCCTATTAATTTAAAGCCTTAGATTTTTAATAAACTATAAGATTTAATAAGGCCTTTAATAATAAAGATAATCCTTTAATAATAAAATAAATAAAAGCTATTATTAATCTTAAATAATTATAAATAAAAGTATAAGAATGATAAAAAGAATTTTAAATATAATTAAATAAGATTATATAATTTTAATCGATTAATTAATAATAAGATTTATATTTAAGATAATTTTTTTTTTATATTCTTTAAATATAAAAGGCTATTAAAGCTTTAATAATTAATAGTTTTTTAGGTTATATATTATAATTAGGTATTTAGATATCTGATCTTATTATAAAAAAGATCTTAATTACAGTTATTATAAAGGCTTATAATACTATATCTTAAGATTATCTATTAAAGTTATTATATATAATATTAAAGAAATTAAGTATTATTAAAGCTGTTAATAAAGAGTATATAACCTATTTAAGTGATATTAAAGATACCTATTTAAAACAGGCCTTTATATATACTTTAAAGATCTCTTATTAGTCTCTTAAATCTCTGTTAAGTATTCTTATAGTATTATAATTAATTATTAATTTCTAATAAGATATATACTAGGAAATTTTATAAAGGTTTAATTATATAATTAAACCCTTAAATAATTATTATAAAAAGACTTACTCTATTACTTATAAAGATATATATCTTATATAAATAAATTAATATAATTAATATTCTATAAATAATAATTAATTGATTTTTTTAAAAAAAAGATATATTCTTATATAAATATTATAATAAAAAAATTATATATATTATATTATATATTACTTTATTAAAACTATTTTAATAATTATTTTTATAATTTATTTATATTATATTATAAAGAATGGAGACAACCTAGTACCTTGGCTAGCTAGTTAAGTATGCTGAAGGCGGGGTCTCTTCAGGTACTGGAATCCCTGCTAAGCTATTGCAGCTATATAATTGGCTATTAACCTCTGTTCAGGTAGCGCTTAATAATCATACAGGGGTTCGATTGTAGGTACTTCAGCGTTTATCTCTCAAGACATTGGATCCTATCCATGGAAGGGATTTACCCCCTGTAATATAGCACTGTGCAGGTCCAGGTCGTATTATTGATGTATGTAACACCAATACGACAACAAGCTAGGTAATTAGGTACGCTACGCTTCAGAAATGGTGGCATACTAACTCCAGCATTCACAACAATCGCACCTGTCTTGCTTCCTGGCTCTGTTGTGGCTCCTACAGTACTCAAGCGTTCACTGCGCCTTGACTCTCACTTGCTTTTTAGGTTTCGTATACTGTTCAATATTGTACGAAGACCGACTAGTCGTTGAACTGTACCAGGTTGAACTACTGATGACTCCCTTCCTTTCTTGTCTCATCCATCTGTCCTCTGTCTGCTTATTTGGTTCCTCCCTCCTCTCTTCCGAGTTCCACAGCGTTTCCGCACCCACTGCTCATTGCATCGACATGCGCCGCTGAACAGTACCGAAGCAATGTTCTCCAACCTCTCCAATATCGTCCAAAAGGCCCAGCAGTTCATCGATCCCACGCAGGGACTGAATCTCTCCAGCTCCGACCGCAACCCCTCCAAAGCCTCGCTCTTCCAGAACCAGTTCCGCCTTCCAGATTCACAGACACCTTTGTACGAAATCAATGCCGAGCTTACCATACCACCCTCTAATGTCACACGCGGTGACAAAGACCATGACCGAGGGTGGCACTATCCTGGCAAGCTCCACCTCTCCTCAGCTTTCATGTGCTTCTCGACGACGCCTACCAGCTTCGCCCAGTCAGCGAGCACATCTACGTCTTCTGCCTTTACTGGACAGACACATGGAAGCGGCCCAAGCGGCAGTGGCTTCACATTTCCCCTTTGTGCAATCAGGAGGGTTGAAAGACTTAACAGCCAAAACTTCCAGGTATGTTTGGTGCGAGGGAGTCGAGGGAACGCCCAATAGTCGCATCTGTGTCTATCAAACATCCCTAATGCTGATCTGCGCGGCGTCTAGTTTGCCCTCGCCATAACCACCTGGAATGGGCTGCTGGGGGATAGTTCTAATGACAAGGATGGTAACGCCAAAGATGCAAGAGAGCAGCGCATTACAATCCACCTTGCTGGGTCCAGGCAGGCCTGTGAGAGATTCTGTGACGGGTTGAAGCGTGGTTTGAGAGCTGGGGTTGGCAACGTGGGAAGGCTGCGCAGAGTCGTGGCCGAGTGCTATTCCGAGCACCTCCTCCGACCAGACGAGAGGAAGAATATGACACCGCCCGACGCTGGACTTGGAATGATTTTTCGATATCCTGGCGACCCAAAAAAACTACGCGATAGAGCCAAGATGCGGCTCTGGGCAGAGTACCTACGCGACAATGGCCGGAATTCCACCTTAATCCGTCAGCCTACATTTCACAAGTTAATCCGTGTTGGTTTGCCCAATCGACTGCGAGGAGAAATCTGGGAGCTAACGTCGGGCTCATTATATCAACGTCTGGAAAAACCCACGTTATACAGTGAGACATTGGCAAAATTCGAAGGACAGGAATCACTCGCTATTGACGAGATTGAGAAGGACCTCAACCGAAGCTTGCCAGAATATCCCGGGTTTCAAAGCGAGGAGGGCATTGGCCGCCTTCGTCGCGTTTTGACCGCCTACAGTTGGGTTGATGCTGATGTTGGCTATTGTCAAGCAATGAACATTGTAGTAGCCGCATTGCTTATATACATGTCCGAGTCTCAAGCTTTCTTCCTTCTCTCAACCCTTTGCGACCGACTAGTCCCGGGATATTACTCAACTACCATGTATGGAACCTTGCTGGACCAAAAAGTGTTCGAGTCTCTGGTTGAGCAAACCATGCCTATTCTGTGGGAGCATCTCGTTAAAAGTGATGTGCAGTTATCGGTCGTGTCGCTCCCTTGGTTTCTTTCCCTCTACATCAACTCTATGCCCCTCATCTTCGCCTTTCGAGTACTAGATGTCTTTTTTGTCGAGGGCCCCAAGGTCTTATTCCAGGTGGGCCTGGCGATATTGCGGATTAATGGAGAGGAGCTACTGGATGCGGCTGACGATGGGGCCTTCATATCTGTTCTCAAGTCATATTTCTCGCGCCTTGACGAGTCGGCTCATCCGAAATCAGACAACCCTAAGCTGCGAGCCGTGACCCGTTTCCAGGAGTTGATGGTTGTGGCTTTTAAAGAGTTTTCTGGCATTACTCACAGTAGTATCACAGAATTAAGACTCAAGAAAAAGGATGCAGTACTCAATAATATTGAAAGCTTCGCCAAGCGGACTGCCATTCGCAATTTAGGTCCTGACAGCAAGCTGCTCTGCGCCGAGGAGCTGAGTTCATTGTACGATCGCTTTTACAGCATTTTATACGAACGCCAACAACGCGATCTCATTAATCAAGAGGAGAAACAGCGTCGAGTAAAGGCAAGCAGGATGCGAGCCTCGGAAGTCTTTGCTTCGGCTCCTCAAAACCAGATCGAGAAAGGCCGTGTCGGGCTAGGCCCAAGCACTAGTCTCATGGGTTATGACGCTTTCCGGGAATTCCTCGCCAGCCTGTCAAAGTGGGCAATCTCAGATTTGCCAACACATTCAAGACGCGACCCTTTATTTGGGGCAGACGGGCAGGCTAAGTTCCACAGCGCCAGGAGAGCACCTGAAATAATATCGCCTTGGGGTGCGGGACCTGAACCAGCCGAACACGAGTTCCTGCGTCGCCTCTTCAAAAAGTGGGACGTAGACCAAAGCTCTGCCTTGACTCTCCAGAACGTCGTCACAGGCTTGGCGGGGATTAAGGGAAAGCGGGACATTATGGGCACAATCACTTACTTTTTTGAACTATATGACGATGATGGAGACGGAAGAGTGGATCGAGAGGGTATCCTGAGAATATCAGAGGCTCTACTATTTTTATCACGCCGCGGTCTGGAAGGTTCCTTGCGCGCCCATATATCGGGCAAGGCTCTGGACAACGAGGCAGTTGGCGGCGCCAGTGACTCCCAAAACAGCCTCGCAGCTGGGGCCTCGACTAATGAACGCTTCCTAGGAAGTGTGAGTGCTTTTATCCGAAGGTGCTTTGAATACGCCGACCCAGACCATCCTAAAAACCAACATTGCGATGAAGATAAGCAGGTTGATGAGGATATGGCCGATCCGGGCGCCTTTACCGTTGGAGATGAAGATGACGAAGAGGTTGAAGAGGATCTCCTCACAATGGATTCACCATCAGGAACTCCTACAAAGCCCACAAGACCTCACGACCTGTCGCCAACCACCATGATATCCGGTACAGGAGAGTCGCGGCGTAGAGTATCAAGAGCAAAATCCGAAGCTGCGAATGCTGCCCTTGATCCCGCGCACCCCCTTCATATCACGCTTCCAACCTTTAGAATGGTGGTACTGGCAGACGAGTTGCTTGAGCAATTCTTTGAGTCATCATTTCCCAGCTCGTTCCATATCATTGACGGACTTCATGGCTCCGGGGAGGCCGTCCCAGGCCCCTCGCTCACGACATTTTCCAGTCTAGGTTTTGGCGCTAGGACGTCGACTTCGACTTCGACACAAACAGGTCCAGCAGGAGCGGGCAGAGGGCTGCGGGGTGTACTAGATAACATCGTCACAGACGGCATGCGCGTGGCAACCGAGGTGAGGAGGCGAATGGAGGAGGCGCAGAAGGAATTGGAAAAAAATGCGTTGCCGCATCAAAGAACAGATGACGACGATGACGATGAAGATGATGTTGGAATTGCGATTGGGGTGAGGAAAGGACCAGGCAATAACAACGTAGACATGGAACGGCGCTCAGTTCGGAGCTCAGACCGTGATCTCCTGGATGGTGCAGATGCCGAAGCGGGCTCATCAGTGAAAGATCATGGGCTAGGGCAGAGCTTGCTAGATGATGAACTTGGAGACGAGGGGACAGCAACGGGCAAAACAGGAGCAAGCGGGGAAGCCGGCGTTGTGGAGTTTGAAGGGTAGTAGTTTGTTTTGTATCTTAATAAAAAATAAACGGCCTTTGATTCGCGAGGAATCAAGCCGATAATTCTGGTGATGGGGTTATTATAGTCTGAGTGTGACAGTGAGTTAAATGATAAAATCAAGTCATGTTAGGCTATCAAGGGAAGGGAGACCGGCTGTGGGCTCGCATCTTGAAATCTCAGTTTGAATAGTTAAGCCAAAACAAACCGCATTACTGCTGCAGCATGTCGATGAGAAGGTATAACCGCCCCTATACTATGGCTAGGCTTCTTGCCCAAAAATCAATTCTCCTCATACAGGTGAGTGGACATTGTGTTGTATCGCTTGATATGGTATGACCGCCAAGCATAGAAACTGGCTATCAAATTTCATAACCAGAGCTTCTCATGTCGTCCAAAACCTTTTCAATGACTTTACCGTCGGCTTCGAACGTCATACGCGCCGGGGCGTCGCGTGCGCTCACCCACTCAAGCTTCAGATCCTGCTCCCACACTTCTTTAAGGGTCTCGTCGGCAACAGCAGTGGAGTCGCCATGTGCGGCAAACCAGAAAACAATTTTGAAGGCAAGAGTGCTCTGACAGCGGTAGGCAGAGATGGATGATGGCTCGCAGTTCAGCATGGTGGTGGTGATGCTGTTAGTGGCGACACCAGCTAGAGGACCCAACAGCATCTTGGGAGTTGGCGTGGAGCGAGTAGCTACCCGTAGGGGAAGAGCCATGAAAGGGATACCCGTCTCCTCAAAAGTCTCGCGCAGAGCGGCGGCGAGTATGTCCTCACCTATGTTTTTGCGGCCCTTGGGAAGCTGGATGACGCCATCGTTTGTGTTTCGCAGTATGGCAACCTTGCGGGCGGCTGGGTCGACAGGGACGCAGCCGCATGAGATCATAACTTCGTGCGAGGGGACAAAGCGTTGCTCAAATTGGTAGCTCAACGCGCTGTCCAATGCTTCCGTGGCCTGTGGAGCAGGGGCGTCTGCCTCCCGAGGTTGAGATGAAGTTGCTGTGGCAGCGTTGGAGGTCGCCGGGGTGGTGGCCATAGCGGCCATAGCTGAATTGGGGAGATCTGGATGGAGATGAGAAGGACAAATTTTACTTTTGCTTTCTGTAGTACTATCACAAGAGTGTAGCATTCTTATAGCCATCCCACCCACTCAAGACCCTTTATCAATGAAAGTGTGATTCTGGGAATGGATGAGTGACTCCCTCCAACGCGCACCAGGCAAGTTTCGGCTCGCCGATGCATCCAGCATGAACTACCTCAGTACAAGTATGAAATCATTTGGATACCACAGAAGCCGAGTTGCGGCTGGGGAAAGTCCCGTGCTTATTTATGCTCCCTTTCAAACTCAGGTTGTGTTATCTTGCGATTGTAGTAGTAGAGAGGTACCTGGGTAAGCAGGCAAGGTATGCTTGCTCGGTAGAGGCAGTTGACTTGCAATTGAAATCATGCGAGTACAGTGGCTCGGAATTTCTTGTGCCCTGCTGTATATAGCCTCGTTACCTGTCTGTCAATTCTTTTAAATGTTGTTAGAAATAATAAGTATAATTATAAGTATTACTATTCACACACAAAGAAATTACTATTCGCACACAAGAGTCATGTGTGTACCCGGTTTTTCTGCGCGTACCCTACCACGTCCCCAAGGACCCCCCTCTCTTAATTAAACAGGACACTATAATAGGCAATTAAATAGCTAAGCCAATATAGTATATATAACCTATAAATTAAAGAGGCTATGATCAAAGAGGCTATGACTGGAGAGACTATAATATATACAATCAATTAAATGCCTATATAATGGCCTTATAAATTAACTATATATACTGGTCTGTGCTAGAGTGATTTGCATTGTACCGTGGCCTCTTTAATTAATAGGTTATATATGCTATAGAGGCCTGGTTATTTAATTGCCTATTATAGTGGCCTATTTAATTAAAGGGGGGGGGGACTGTAAATATATAACCCTTATATATAAATAGCAACTTTTCTATATATAAATAATAATACTTATAATTATTATTATTTATATGATATTAAGCTATATATATAGCTAGGCTTCTTTAGGTATAAGCTTGTATTTAACTATATTTAACTATAATATACCTATATAAATAAAGTTATTTTCAGGCTCTTTTATTTAATTAGTTTTTTTAATCTTTCTTTTTTTTATATAAATTAAGGCTTTAATTATATCTTATATATTTCTTAATTTATAATAAATCTTTATATATATTTTTTTTATATAATTTTTTTTTAAATATTATAATAATTAATTATAATAATTATATAAATAAATATTATAAATATAATAATATTTTAATATTATAAAAATAATAATATTTTAATATTATAAAAATAAAATTAAGAAAATATAAGAAAAAGAATTTAAAACTTTTAAAATAAAAATAATTTTAAAATATTTATTAATATTATTTAAATTAATTAAAAAAATAAAAACATAATAATTTTAATTAAGATTATATTTTTTAAAATATTAAGAAAAATATAAATATTTTATAAAATATATATAAAAAGAATCTAGATTTTAATATTAAATATTAAAAATAAAATAATATATATATATATATAATCTTAATATTAAAAATATTAAATATATTAAAAATATAAGAATAATTTAAGTTTTTTTAAAAAAGTATAAAAATATTTTTTAAATTTATATAAATAAAAGCTAAGCTTAAATAAAAGAAAATTATTTAAGTTTTTATATTAAAAATATTAATCTTTATTATTATAATAAAAAATAATTATAATATAAAATAATATAATTATATTAATTTAATTTATATAACTTTAAATAATTATTTAAATATTAAAATATGAGTTTAATAAAATAATTTAAAAGTTTTATTTATAAATTTAATATATTTTTATAGATTATAAGCTTTAAAAGCTATTATTAATTTTTAAAGAAATATTAAAATCTAAAATATATTATAATAAATAAAAAGATTTATAATTTTATATAAACTCTTATTTTTAAATATATAAAAATAACTTATAAATAGTTTAATAAGCTTAAATAAAAAGATTATTATTTAAAACTAATATTTAAAATTATTATTAATAATCTTTATAAGCTTATTTAAACACTAAGCTTATTAATAATATTTTTTATAATAATATTTAATATTTATATATTTTAAAAAGTATAATATATAATAATTATAATATTTTATATCTTATAAATAATAAAATTATATTTAAACTTAAGTTTTTTATTTAATCTTTATTAAATAATTAAAATTTAATAAATAAGATAAGCTATAAAATACCTTATAAAAGAATTTATATATCTATTAATAAAGGTTTATATATATTATATTTAAATAGTTAATTGAATAATAAAGTCTTTTAATTAATAATAATATCTTTAAAATATAATAAAAAAGCCTATATATAAGGCTATAAACTATATATAAGGCTATATATAAAGCTATATAAAGGCTATTTTAATAAAGAAACATAATATATATAATTATATAATATTTATAGGTTTTAAAGGATAATATAAGATAATATATATTCTTAAGCTTAATATAAAAGATAAAAATAAATAAAAAAAGCTAAAATAATAATAATTAAAATAAATATAAGGGATTAATTAATTATTATATTATATAATTAATTTAGAATATAATTAAAAATATTTTTATTATATAGTAGGAATTTATTAGGATTTTTAAAAGAATAAGAGAAAAGTATAATAGGATTATAAGGTATAAGATATATATACCTAGAATAGTATATAACCCCTAGGTATATAATACTTCTTAGCTTGCTTTTATTATTATAATATAAATAAAATAAATAATAGTTTTTTATAATAATAATACTTAAATATAATTATCCTTATTTTATTTAATTATTATAAATTAAATTTATTATTATAATTCTATTATTTCTTTATATAATTATTTAGAATAAGTATAATTATAATATATAAAACCTTAATATAAGAGGGATTAGAGCTAAGGGAAGTATTTTTAAAATATCCAGATAATATTAATTAAGATACCCTAGCTTTAAATAAACACTTTAATTAAGAATAATTAATTATAAAAAAACTTAAAATATAATTAAAACTTTAATAAAAGATAATTTAAAAATAATAATATTAGATTAATAATCTTTTTTTAATATTTTAAATAAAAATATAATTAAAGATTTAATAAAATAATAATAATTTTGATTATAGTATAAGGCTTATAAAATTAATTTTAATTATTTATTTATCTTATAAAGGATTATTAAAAAATCAAAAAAACTAAAAACATAATCTAGATTATTATTTCTAAGGAAATAAAAAAATATATTATAATATAGAAAATCAGATTAATAAGATAATTAATAATATAAATCAGAAATACTAAGAGTTATTAAATATAGAATACTAAATAAATCCTTAATAAAAAGGTATTAATTTATAATTAAATTAGAATATATTTATTATATAAATTAAATATCTATTTAAGGATTCTAATTTTTAAATAATAAATATTTATTTAATATATAATTCCTTAATATAAAGATTTAATTAATTATTATAAGATTTCTTTTTAATTCTAGGATATTAAAAGGCTTATATAAAGCTTATAAAGACATAATTAATATTATTTTTCTTTATTAAGCTTTAATTATTATTTTAGGCTAATATAAAGATAAATAATAAAAAACTTTTAATAATATATAAAAAGATAATTAAAGTAATAGAGTAGTTATAAAAAGGCTATAAAATAAAAAGAAAACTATAAAGCTAATAAAAAAAAAACTTAAAACTTAATATACTATTTAAAAAAGAAATCCAGATAAATAAAATAAATCTAATATAATTAGAAAGCCTATTAATATAATAATAAATAAAAGAGAAATAATTAATATTATATAGATTTTATTTAATTATAAAGAAGATTATTTAAACTTTATATTTTAGAATAAAGGCTTAAACTTAAATTAATTAATAAGATTAAATCTACCCTAAATACAAAAAAAGGGCTATTATAATTAATAAAATTTATTTATTACTTTTATAATAATCTTAATTATATAGTAAGATACTATTTAAAGGGTATTATAAATATAATAAATAATAAATTATTCTAAAATCAAAAAAATAATAATTAATATAATTTAAAAAAAGATTATTAATTAAAATAGGCCTTTTAGATTTAATTAAAAAGATAGATATTAATATAATTATTTATTTTTATATATTAGTAATAATTAAAGGGTAAAATACTATTAAAATATATATAGATCTTAATATATATTTAAAGTTAAATCTGATTAATAAAATATTTATAAGAAAAAATAAATTAAAATAAATATCTATTAAAAAAATCCTTTTGTTTAAAAGTAATAAATAAAGGATTAATTTATATTTATAATACTTAAAAAGTATTTATTATATTTATTAATTTAAAGGGGTTTATTTAGGAATTTATTTATATTTATCTAGGGATTAATTATAATCTAAGAAAAGAAGAAAATCCTATTCTATTTAAAATATTAATATTATAAAAATATTAAATATATTTAAGTGTATATAATAGTTTTTAATAGTTTAAATAAGTTTAAAATAAAATAGAAGTATTATAATTATATAAATTTATAAAGGCTTATTAAAATAAATTAATTATTTTTTTAATTATTTATTTAAATAAATTAATTTTTCTATTAAAAAAGAAATAAATAAAAGGGTTTTAAGATATTAAGAAATTATTATTAGAATTATATAATTTCCTTAATATTTTTTAATCTAATAATATTAAAATATTATTTATATATAAGATAATAGATTATATTATTAATCTATTATTAAATAAAAATTTATTATTTAAGTATATATAAGCCTGTAAAAGCCTTATAAATATATTAATTCTTTTTATACCTAAAAAGAATAAAATCCTTAGATTATATATAAATTATTAAGATCTTAATAAAGTTATAAAAAAGAATTATTATATTTTACCCTTTATTATAAAGATCTTAGATAGGATTATAAATATTAAATTTTTCTTAAAAATTAATATTAAGAATATTTATTATTAAATTAAAATTAAAAAGGGAGATAAATAAAAAATAGCTTTTTAAAATATTATAATTATTATAAATATCTAATAATATCTTTTAATTTAATTAATATATTAGTAATATTTTAGTATTATATTTATAAGATATTAAATTAATTAATTAATATAATTTATATTACTTACCTTAATAATATTTTAATTTTTTCTAAAATATATAAAGAATATATAAAATATATTAAATAAATATTATAAAGCTTAAGGGCTATAAAATTATATATTAATTTAAAGAAGTATTAATTTTATAAAAAAATAATAGAATTTTTAAATTTTATCTTATCCTTAAAAGGAATAATAATAAATCTAGATAAAGTTATAATAATTATGGAATAATAAAAGCTAAAAACCTATAAAGAAATATAAATCTTTTTTAGATTCTATAACTTTTATTAAAGATTTATTTATTAATATTCTAGTATTATAGTATTATTAAATACTTTATTAAAAGGGAATATTAATAAAAAAAAGCTAGGGAAAATTATCTTAGATTTTATTAAATAATAAGCTTTTCTTAGGCTTAGAAATATATTCTAAGAAATATTATTACTTTATTATTTTAATCTATAATATTAAATATATTTTAAGATTAATATATCTAGGTTTATAATAATAAATATTATATTATAATAAAATAATAATTTTATATAATATCTTATAGCTTTCTAATCTTAAAAATTTATATTAATAAAAGATAAACTTATTATAAAGGAAAGGTAATAATAATATTAAATATTAATTAATAGATATATATAGCCTTATTAGATTTAGGAATTATATCTATATTTTAAAAGAGTTATCTTTAAGGAATAAACTATTTTAACTTTATTATAATAATCTATTATTTAAATATTTTAATATTAATTATATTCTAGAGCTATTATAATAGAAATTTTAATAATAGCTTATAAATAAAGATATTAAAAGATATATTATAAGCTATAGTATTTATTAAGATATAATATTATAATATTATTAATTATATAAATACCTAGATTCCTTATTAATATCTATATAATTATAAAAATAAATCTTAATAAACTTTATTATTAAATTATTATTAATAATTGTTAATAAAAAAGAAATAGATTTAATATTAATTATTATTAATAAATATATTAAATATACTTTATATTTTATTATATATATAATAATAATAATAAAGCTAGTTAAATTATTTTATAATAAGATAAAATTATATTATAAAGTATTAAAAGATATTATATTAGATTAAAGGTTGATTTTTATAAGCTAGTTTTAATTAAAATTATACTTTATTTTATAAATATAATATTACTTTTTAATAATATTTTATCTATAAATAGATAATTAAATAAAAAGGATAAATCAGATACTAAAATATTATCTTTAATACTTTATAATAAAGAAATAGATAGCCTAGCTATCTCTACTTTATATAATATAATTTATATATAATTTAATAAAATCCTTAATAATAGGCTTTTTATTATATAAGGCTTTAATAGGCTATAATCTAGATTTTAAAATAATTAATAAAAATAATAAAATAATATAAATTCTTATAGTTAAATCCTATATTAAAATTTAAATTAAAATATAAAAAAAACTAGAGAATAATTAATAAAATATTATAATAAAATAAATAAAATATTATAATAAGATATATCTATTTATAGATTTTAAATAAGGATTCTTAATTATATTTAATACTAAGAATTTAAAATTAAAAATAAAATAAAAGCTAGTATTATACTTTATTAGTTTATATAAAGTATTATAACTTATTAGAATATAAATATATTAATTAGCTTTATTTAATTAATATATAAGGCATTATAATACTTTTTATATTAGCCTATTTAAATCTTAAGGAAAATAATAAAATAATAATTTAAATATTTTATTTATATTAGAACTTTAGGATAAAAAGGAATAGGAAATCTAAGAAATTAAAGATTAAATTATAATAAAAAATAAATAATATTATTTAATTAAATAAAAGGATTAACCTTTAAAGTATAATTAATAGATTATAATAGAAGATATTAATATATTAAAGGTATTAATAGTTTTTAATAAAATATTAATAAAAAAGTTATAAAAGATTATTAAAAAACTATTAAAAAAAAGCTAAACATTTAATAAAATAAAATAATAATTATATTATATTTTAATTTAAATAATAAGATATACCTTTAAACCTATTATAAATAGATAATAGCTTTTATAAAATAAATCTTTAAAAAATAATAATTAAAAAAAAAATTAAATAAAAAAAAACCTTAATTAAATATATATATATATATAAGGAAATTATAATAATTTATTAATAAATTTATTATTAATATTATCCTTTTTATTTATTATATTTTTAATAGTTTTATAATAATTATAAAAAGTAATCTATTAAATAATATAATCTTTATTATTTTTATCTAAATAAAGAATTTTATTCTTTCTTTAAATATTTATTTTATTTTTAAAAAAGGCTTTTATAAACCTTTATTATTTAATAGTTTATTATTATTAAAATATTAATAATATCTAATAATAATATTTTTATTAAACTTATAATCAGATTAAACAGCTCCTTAAACTAGTATTAAATAATAGTAAGGGTATTTTATAGCTTAAATAAATTTATATTTTTATTATTATTATTTTTAAAAGACTTTATATTAAAGTTAATAATATTATTATTTTATTATTTAAAGTATATTTTTTATATTATATTTAAAAGGTATAAAGCTTTAAATATTTAATTAATTATTTTTAAAATTATTAAAATATATATTATATTAATAAAGAAATAAAATCTAATTAAAAGAAATTAAATAATATTTTATTTTATATTTTAAAAGAAAGATCTTTTTAAATTATTTTTATAAATTTAAATCTTTTTTAAAAAGATAGATTTTTTAAAATATTATTTATAAATTATATCTTTAAATTTTTTTATTATTTCTTTAATTATTATATATATTAATAAAAAGCTTAATATATAGCTTAAATATAATCTTTTTATTCTTTTTTATAATTTTTTTTAAGAATATTTATATTGATTAATAGATAATAATAAGATAAATAATAATAATAAAATAATCTATTAATTTAATAGCTTTATCTTTTTATTTAATATTTATAAGCTTTTTAATATATCTTATTTAATTAATAATAAATTTATTAATATTTAATTTAAGAATAATAGTTTTAATTATTATAAAAGCTATATAATTAAGTTTTTAAATATTTATATAATTTTAAAGATTTATATAGTATTTATAAATATATTAAATAATATTTATAATATATTAAAAATAGGCTTTATTTAATAAGATAAAATAAGCTAGATTAATAAATTATTATTTTTAGTATTATTATCAAGGACCAAGATTAGGAGGTTATAAAGAGAGTAAAGAAGGTTAGGAATAGTATTAATTTTACTATATATAAGTAGATAGGTAATAGATAACTAGAAGCTTGATCTCTGGTCTTCTTCCTTTTCTTAAAGGAGAAGGCTCTCTTTATAGATATATATATTCCTAGCCTATATAATATAGGTTCTCTGCAGGGCCCCTTTAGGGTCCTGATAATATACCCCTCTTCTTTTAAGGCCACCCTTAGCCCTAATAACTGATAGTAGCTTTATTGCTATAACTATATAACTATAAATAGCTGATCAGTCTAGCTATTAATAAAGAAACTATAATCAATTAAAAGTGAAACTTCTAATAGATTCTATTTCTTCTCTATAAATCTCTATATATAGGCTCTTTATACTTTATAAGAAATCCTTTACTTTATAACTCCTCTAAAAAAAGCCTTATTATTAATTGATTTCTTTGTATAGTATTATCTCTCTAAGGCTAAGGATTTAAATAATATATTAGACTTATAGAAGCATTAGAAATATATTTATTATATATAAATAGCTTTCTAGCTTCTTCTTTATTTATAGTATTAACTTTTCTAGTTTACCTAATAATAAAGGAGCTGTTTTATCTTCCTAATCTATTAAGAAGTAATAGATTAATTATCTTCTTCTTTATATCTTTTTATAGCTAATCTTATATAATAATAGCTTTCTATTAGTATAGGCTTTCTTATCTTTTAGGGTTTTATTTAGTATTAGATTATTAAGGATCTTTAGATCTAATATAGATAATAAGAAATAAAGGAAGGCTAATAAAGAAATAATAATATAATTATAGTATAAGCATTATAAGATTAAGTATCTAATAGTGATTACTGCTAAGAAAGCTATTATAAAGGATTCCTTTATATTAATATTAATTATATTTAAAATCTTTATTATTAAGTCTTTGGTTTTACCTAAGGCTTTAATTAAGACTAAGAAATCCCCTCTTAAGTTTTCTATTTTTATAGAATCTAATAATAATAACTTATTTAATAAGATAGAGGAGATAGACTTTAATAATAATCTATCTCTCTATTTCTTTTAGGATATTCCTTAGTTATTAATTAATAACTAATTAATAGCTACTTCCTTTCTTATATTGCTTTTAAGCTTAATAGTATTATAGGGATTTAGACTCTTATAAAGACTATATAGATTAAATCCTTAAGGATAATATTAATAATAAAGGAGATAAAAAGAAGGATAAGATAAATAATAAAAGGATTAGAAAGTTAATTAATTTTAATTCTTCTTTAAGTATTTTCTCTGCTTTCTATTAATAAATCCTTCTTAGGTTTTATTTTATTATTTCTTTTTTATTAACTTTTAGCTCTATAGTTTTTCTAATAATTTTAAGTTATTTTTTAATATTAATATTATTATAGCCTTTTTTATAGTATATAATACCTTTATCTTCTTCTCTATTATTCTTAAGTCTTTAGCTTTATCTATTATTAATAGATAACTCTATATAGTATCTAAGCCACTCCTTCCCTTTAATAATAGGTATTCAATATCTTCTATTATTAAGGTTATAATAGTAGCTATATCTATCTATATTCCTAAGAACCCTTTAGCTATAAAGAATATAATATCTAATAAGATATCTTTTAAAAAGAAGATAATATCTAATAAGATATCTCCTAAATAAAGTCCTATTAAGGCAGGTATATTAGCTATTATTAATAGCTTATCTATTATTAAATATATTAAATAATAATAGTATTTATCTAATAGTTAATAAGCTATTAAAAGTCTGATCCTATATTATAAATAAATAATTAATAATATAATTAAATAAGGTTTATTATTATAATTGCTTAGCTATTATTAATACTTATATAGCTATCCTAAGATCTATTAATATTATATAGCTATATAAATTAAATAGGATTTAATAGCTAATCTTATTTTAGAATCCAAAAAGATTAAATAGCCTAAACCCTATTAATAAAATAAATATATATTATATCTTATTATAGCTTAAATTTAAAAATTACTAATAACTACTCTATAGCTATTAAACTCTAATATTTATATTATATAGATAATAACTATTTCTATTATAGAGTAATAGTAAATTATTATATACTTATATATAATCTTATTTAATATAAGATATAATTAAAGCTTAATTTAATACTATTCTTTTTATTCTTTATAGTTATTTCTTTATTAATACTTCCTAAAAGATATTTTAGTATATATAAGATAAGATTAAATAGATACTTAACTATATATACTAAAAGCTAATAACTGCTTTTATTTATACTAAGATATAATAAAATATAGATAAAGATAAAGCTTTTCTTATAAAAAGTACTTTAAATTTTCAGATTTAATTAATATTAAATCAGATTAATTCCTTTTAAATTATTATAAATATTTAGGCTTAATAATATAATATTAGTTTTGATATATAGTTAGGCTTGGTATAGCTATTAATAATTATATAGATATATATTGATAATGCTTTTATATTATTACTAATAGTCCTTCTCTTTTATATTATACTTAATAGTTAGGCTGGTATAAAGACTGCTTTAAATAGTCTTTCTAATATAGCTTTAGAATTAAATTCCTTTAATAAGAATAATAATAAAAGTAATAATAATAATAATAATAAAAATAATTGCTAAGGCAATTATTTAAGGGATTCTGGTATTTAGGAAAATAATTTACTTAGCTTTTATTAATACTATTAAAGATTCCTACTCTTTAATAGCTAGGTTTTTAATAAGAAAGCTTTATATTTATATATTATTATATAATCTAAGAAATCTCTTTTATTTAATTAATAATTATTCTTATTACTATAATTCTTCTATTTTATATAGTATATTTATTGCTTATTATTCTATTTATATATTAAGATTTTTTCTATTATATAGAATTATTTTAATATAAAAGGGTTATCTTCTAGCTTATTTAATTTATCTCTATTATTATATACCTCTAGGTTTATAATATTAAATATATTATATATCCTAATTAAATCTAATAGCTGGAGTTGATAAGCTAAGTTATTACTTTCTATCTGCTTCTTAATCTAATAAGGGCTTATAAATTTCTCTATTAACTTCCTTATAGGATGTTTTAACTTAAGGTGTTTTATAGTGATTATTACCTAGTTATTAACTTTAAATTGCTTTTCTTATCTTTTCTTATTATATTACTTTTTATACTATTAATATACCCTTTTTAATGCTTTTATTATTATATTATAGCTTGTTTATAGCTCCTAGATTCTTTCCTTAGAGCTCTTATATAATCCTTTTAATTAAATTCTATCTTATACTAGTACTATTAGCTTATAGCTATATAATAGATAAGCTAGGGATTCTCTTATAGTACTGTATTATATTATATTATAGCAGAACTAGGCTAATAATAGTCTTATAGTTTAATTAAGCTAATCTTTATTAATAAAGCTTTATAAATTATATTTGATTATCTAGTTTATCTATTCTATCTGCCTATCTATCTATAGGTAGAATATAATACTTAATTACTATTTATAAACTAATAAATAATAGAATGTTTTCTAGAATATATTTATAAATACTATATTATAATCTAATATAATTCCTTATAATATCCTAAAATACTTAAATATATAATCTAAGAATAAGATTACTAGACTATTATTAATAATATACTTTATTATAAGGATAAATAATAAAAATTTTATATATCTATCTATAATAATAAGAATATTATTATATATCTTATTCTTTATTCTTAATTTAGATAAATCTATAATAAAGTCTATAGAGATTTCCTATTAAGGTTCTTCTAGGATTAATAGAATAATTAAATAGCTATATAATCAATACTATCTAGATTTATTTAATTAGCAGGAGTTATAGGTTTATATAAATTTTATTATATCTCTTTTTATATCTTTTTAATAATAAGTTATTATTAATTGTTTTAGTATTCTATTAATTCCTTAATAGTTTGATAAGGGGAAAACAATATATACAACAATACCAAACACTACCTATAGAACTATAGAGTGATTTTAAGGTAGTTATATAACTAGTATAATCTATAAGGATTAAATAAGCAAGAAAAGCTATAAAATAGCAATATAATAAATTAAACTTAAGGGATTAATTAATCATCCTATAACTGATTAAATAAAGAAAATAGCTTTTTAATAGCTAATCTTTTAAATGTATTAGAAAATTCTTAGATAAAAGGAGAGAAAAAAAACTTAAATTTAATAATATCTACTTATTTAAATAGCCTAGATATAGCCTATCTACTTATATAGTTCAATCCCCCTAAGTATAGCTTATATAGCTATAGCTTAGTTAATTAATAAAAGGATATATTCAACCCAGCTATTAAAACCCTTCTAATAAATATTAAAGATAACCCTATTATTAAGTCAGGCAATATTTATAACCAACCAAGCAATAATATTTAAATATAACCTTTAAATATCTATATATATATACTTTACTTCTTTTATCTTATCTATCCTTAATTAAGTATTCCTTTAATATCTAATCCCTTTAACTCCCTTAATATCCCTAAAGTATTCAACTCTATTACTTAATCCATAGATAAAGATATTATTAATTATACTTATATAATATAATATTTAGATCTATTAGATTAAATAGCTTAAATTATTAGCCTATTAAAAAAAGCTTCTATTATCTCTTTAATATATTAAAAGATCCCTTCTATAACTATTCTATTAGAATAAAGACTAATATAACTATTAGAGTATTTAATATATAATATAGATCTTCTAATAAAGAATATATTATTTATTTTCTTAATGAATTTAATAATTATAGTATACCCTATTACTTTTAAGTATTATAAAGGTAAATTAATACCTATTTAAGTAGTAATCTCTCTCTTATATCTTATAGATTAAATTAATAGTATATAATATAAAGAGAGCTAAGGATCTAATTCCTTTTATTAGCTTTTTTATTTCTTTTCTAGACTTTTCTTTTCTCTATTAAGAGGATTAATCTATTTATAAGAAAGATATCTATTATCTAATTAAGATACCCTACCTAGATTCTTATTAATAAACCACCTTAGGATTATAATAATATCCCTAGAAGCATTAATATCCTTATCTAAGTTAATTATAAGGGTATTTAAAGAAATTAATTTAATTATCTATTCCTTAAAGATAACCTATTTCTAAAGGTTTAAATATAATATAAGCTATATTAATATTAATTCTAACTCCTTACTTAATAAATCTTAATTAAATAATCCCTAAGTATCCTTAATACTATTATATATAAATAAATTAAGCTTAAATAAGAGCCTAAAAACTAAATAAATAATAAATAATCTATTCCTATTAGCTCCTAGAGAATACTATTAAGATACTATTACTTAATTATTATTAAACTAAATTATAATTAACTTAGCTTTTTTAATAATAATTATATTAATAATCTTAATTACTTTAGGCTTAATTATCTTATTATATTTAAACTTATTATTTAATTATTAATTAATAATAGCTTTAAAGAATATAGGTTTCTATACTCTAATAGAGTAAGTAGATAATATTATAATAATCTATATAAATAATATAAATAGGCTATTTCCTATAGATATATAGAAGACTCTAGAGTTATTATATAATATAAATAAGATATACCTATTAATTAAGAATAATATAATATCTTTTAAATAAATAAAATAAAGCACTTTATCTATACCTTAATTATAGATTATTTAATTATTAAGATCCTATGGAGCAATATAATAAAAGCTTTATAGGTATTTAGCTATATATAACTTATTAGCAATAAGATATAATATAATACTCCTTACTTTAAGTATATAACTAGATATAGATTAATTTAAATCATTAAATAAGTATTAATCTCTTAATAGTAAATAAAAGGGATTATTAAAGAATAGATAAAATATATTACTATAAGACTATTTAATCTTATTTAAATCTTTCCTAATCTAATTAAGATAAAAGTAAAATCTAATTAATCCTCTAATAATAATATAGACCTAAAAGAAAGATAGATAACTATACTTCTAATCTTATACTTACTTTATATATAAAATAATAATAAATATAAAGTTATAAAAAAAATTAAGCTTATAAAATATTTACCTTTATAGATATATAAACTCTTTAATATAATATATTTATTTATCTACTTATAAATCAAAGATATAAAGCTAGCCTTTAAATTAATCCTAAATAAAAGAATATTAATATATATTCTTATAATTAATAAACCTAATAAAGAATCACTTATTAAATATATTCTTATAAAAGATAGCTAGCCTATTAAGATAATTATAAATATTAAATATTAAATAATTATAAGATCTAAACTTATATAAAATATTAAGGAGATCTATATATATATAAAAGTATTCCTTTAACTCAAAAATATATATCACTTTAAAGGCTATAAATATATTATTAGAGATACTATAAAATATAATTTAAAGCAAAGGATATAATATAAAATTAATAGCTTAATCTTTATTCTTTAGTATATATAATAGTTAATAGAGCTTGATTAGATAATCACTCTAATTCTATCCTTATAGGCTTTAAGGAAATAGCTATATAATTAAGATAAGGCTATATATTACTAAATCTAGAGTATCTATATTAAAATTATAAAAAAGGATTAGTAATAGATTAGGCCAGTCTTATTAAGGGACTATAAAGCAGGATTCCTTAGAAAACCCTAGATTTATTATAAATATAATATATTTATTAATATATTTATAAAATAAACCTATACCTTCTTTAAGCTATACTACTCTTATAATAGTAATAAGGCTTATATTTTTAATACTTATCTAAAGGAAGAGTATAAATAATCTAGAAATTCTTTATTATTTTAATATTATATATTAATAAGGAATTAAATAAGGATATAATCAAATAATAATAGAGATTAAAGGAATAAAATAAGATAATATAGATACTAAAGAAGATAATAGAGATAGAAGAGGGTAATATATATAAGATATCTCTTTATAAAAGAGAGCTTTATAAGTGTATAAGGGTTTAAATTAACAATCCTTTATAATTATATATAATCACTTAATTAAAGATACCTTTTATTATAAATAGCTCTTTCTTTAAAGTATAGCTTTTTATTATACTTAATAATAATTTATAGCTAATAAATAATATATATTTTTATTTATATACTTTTTAAAGAGACTGCCTTCTAGCTTCTATAACTTTTCCTTCTTTATCTTATAACTTAGCCCTTTTAACTTTAGGATTATTAATCTATCTTTTATTCTCTTTAGGTTTTTAATATAAGTATTATTTAATTATAAAAACTAATTAAAATAATATTTATTCTTAGCTCCTTAATATTAATTCTATTATAAATATAATTATTCTATATAGTATAATTACTTATAAAATTATCTTATTATAAAATAATTATATTAAATTCTTTAGTAGTATTAAATTATCTTTTATAATAGAAGTAATAATAAATTATAAGGTTTTCTTAATTTAATACTATTTAATCTTTATAAATTAATACTAATCCTTTTTTTTATTTTTAGATTTAAATAATATTTAAAGTATAGATTCTAAAAGAGATAAATATAGGCTAGATAAATTGCTCTCTCTATTATAAGATATCCTTTACTATTAAGTTTATAAAAAACATATCTAGTACTCTTATATAGCTAGCTAAGAGCTAAAGTCCTAAATAATACTTTTAGAAAGGCAATCTCTATAATACTTAAGAATATCCTATATTAAAGTCTATTATAAAAACCCAAATACCTTACTCTATATTTATATCAGCTAAAATAGGATATATTTATAGATATTTCTTTAATACCTTAATAAAATAAAAAGAGAGAATCTATTTTTTATTTATTAATTATTATAAGATTATTAATCTAATCCTATATTCCTATTATATATAATCCTTTTTAATTATTATTATAGCTATTAAAGAGTATATTATATAACTATATTATCTATATATTTTAATCCTAGATAAGTATAATAGATATTATTTAAATTATAAATAGAATAGATATATAGATTATAAATAAAGAGGACTTTATAACTATTAATCTAAGCTAGAGGATAAAGGAAAGCAAATAACTTTCTTAGAGAAAGATTAAACTAAAGAATCAAAGGGATCAATTATTCTAAATTTCTTAAATATATCTACTACTCCCTACCTATAGAAATATTAGCTATTAACTTTAAAGATTAAGTATATAATAAAACAGGATATAAATAAAATAATAAAAGAAAACCCTAATAGGATTTAATAGATATAAACAAAATCAAATAGTTCCTTAATTATTAGGATATAGATTTAATTTAAAAGGGATAAAGTAAATTAATTTTAGAATAATAATATTAATTATATAATCTAGATAATTTAATATTAATAAATAAATTAGCTTTTAAAGATATTAATTAATCTTTATAAAATAAAATAAATTAATAAAAGAATATAATTAATTTAATATAGTATTATAAAATATATATATAATAAAATAAGAAAAGGATTTATATAAATAGAAAAGTTAAAGAAAGATAGTATTATAGTATTAAAATAATTTATAAGAATTTCTATTTTTAATAGAAATTCAATAAGTTTTTTAAAATAAAAGAAAAGGTTTTAGGTATATAAGTATAAGCTTTATTTAGTCCTAATTAATATAGATATAGGGTAGATCCAAGAATAGATCCATACTTAAAGGCATAATAAAATCAGATCAATATAGATCAAGAAAAGATTATAAAGGAATAAGATTAATAAAGTCCATTTAATTATTAATATAGAAATAGTTTAATTATTATAATTAAGGTTTAAAAGTATTAATTATCTATTATAATTAGTTTAGTATAGTTAATTTATATATTAATAATAGAATATTATATATAAAGAGTGAAATTTATTATACCTTTTAAGAAATATTATTAAGATCCTCCTTATTAAGGATTTTTAAATAAAATTCAAACTAGAAAATCCTTGATTTAAGTATATAAGAAGTTATATATATATCTAAAGTAAGTATAATTAATATATACTCTTCTAGTATTAGATTAGACTAGAGATTATAACTTTAAATTAAGGTTTAATAGCTAATAATAAATCTAGAAAATCTTCTTTAAGATCAATATTAGAGTTAAAGTCTTAAGATATCATTTAATTAATAGATAAGTTAAAGTATATAAAGGGATCTAATAGTCCTAGCCCTTTCTTTTCCTTATATAGTTCTTATTTATCTTTAAATCTAAAGAGCTATATATTAGTATTAGATATCTATTAATTATATTTATTCTTAATAAACTTCTTTAGATAGTTTCTAGAATAGGTCTTATCTAAAAGAATCCTATTTATTATATAAAGTATATATACTTTAATAATATCTATTTATAAAGCAATCTAATATAAACTATACTAATATATTATTATCTTTACTATATAGGATTTATTCTACTTCTTAGATATATTATATATAAGCATTAGATCATTTAATATTAATTGATTATATTCTAATCAAAGTATATATTTATTAATAATATCTATTCTTAGTATTAGTTTCTTTCTGAAATTGGTTATCTTTTCTCTAGCCTTTATTATATCTTTTAATCTTCTTTCTAATATTTAAATATAAGACTTAAATAAATCCTTAGTATTAATAATAATATCCTAATTAATAAGCCTCTATATTAGGAATTCAACTTTAAATAGCAAGATAAGATCATACTTATATATAAGATAAAAAATAGAGAAGCTATAGAATAATTTAATTATAATTCTATCTATAAGAATAGCTACTTTAAGGTATCTTATCCATTTAAAATCCCCTTCTAATATCTTTACTATTATAGATATAAGGCTTTAATAATTAACTTTAATTATAGAATTAGCTATAGGATTATACCTAGATATTTAAATATATTTTATACCCTGATTAAATAATATCTAAGGGAGAAGCTCTTTTATTTCAGATCTATTATTAATAACTATATAAAGTATAAATCTATATTATTATATCAAGATTATAATAAATCTAGTTATAGCCCTTAAGTTAACCTATTATATTAATTAAACTTCTATTTATCTAATTAAATTATAACAAGCTTTTATAAGGAAGTTTATACTATAATTAGATAGTATATATTATAAATCAAAGTATACTTTTTATTGTAATTTGCAGTATAAAGTTATAACTAAAGCTAGTAGCGATAGCAGTGGAAGAAAGGCAGCGAATAGTTATCCAGAGTAAAGTCTGTAGAAAAGAAGAAAGAAGTGATTGAATTGCCGATAGAGAAAGAAAGCAGGATTCAGCTAGGAATCCAGCTATCTTATATATCTAAATAATACTAGGATTATTTGGAATTATTTAAGAATTCCAAATAATATTTCTTTAGATTTCTAAGCATTCCAAATAATAAGAAAGGGAGGGGTATAAGGGATAAGCCCTTATTTTACTAGTCTAGCCTGATATAGCAGGTCAGGCTGCACGGGCTTTTTAGGTCTTATAGCAGGTCAGGCTGCTACCTTATAGCAGGTCTGGCTGCTAGGGCTATAGCAGGTTTAGCTGCTAAGCTATAGTAGGTCTAGCTACTAATCTTATAACAGGTCAGGCTGTTATATAAAACCCGCCTATTTTAACACTTTTAATATTAGCTGCCTAGATAATATTAAAATCATTGATTCTCTATCTTATTATAATATAAACTTTTAATACTTAAGATAATAAGCTATAGCTAAGGAAATATTATTTTATATCTTTCCCTAATAATATCTATCAAAGAGAGTTTTAAAGATAATCACTTTGCCTTTATACCCTTAGGCTATATAATAGCTTATTATCAATTTCTTATAGATAGGTAAATCATTAATAATCAATATAGAATGGTTTCTTTTATAAGTTAGTCTTAGCTAAAGTTTTCTATCCTTAATAAAGAATCTCTAAGCTTTCTAATATAATATCCTAAATTATACTCTATTAAGATCAGATAATCTCTTTAATAAATATAGGAATCTAACAATCTATTAGGACTCTATAGAATATCCAGATTCTAATATATTTAATTATATTAATCTAAGATATATATTAATTATATCCTTTAAATCCCTATTAACTTTAATATTTATTTGATTAGATAGCTTTAATCCTTTCTAAGAAAGTCTATCTATTATACTATTATTTTTCCTAGAAATATATTTAATAATAAAATCAAATAATATAATATAGCTAATCTAATAAATAATAAGACTACTTAATATATTATAAATAGTATTATTAAACTAGTATATAAGGATATATATATCTATCTCTAAAGTAAATTATATATTATAGATATATTCTCTAAGCTTTTAGAGTATAAAAAGAATAGCCTTATACTCTTGCTTTATTATATTATAGCTATATTCAGCCTTATTCTAATAATCACTTTTAAATCTAATTAGATATTATTATCTATTTAGGACTTATATTAAAACTGCTTCTTATCCTTTAAGGCTAGCATCTATTATAAATATAATTTCTCTACCCTCCTTAAAGAGATTAAATAATATTAGAATAAAGATAGTTATTATTATATCCTTAAGCTTAATTATTACCTTTAATTATAATTCTTCTTACTCCTAAAGGGCTTTCTTTTATAATAGAATAATAAGAGAGAGAGTAATAATAATAAAGTTATATATTTAAATTTAATAATAGCTAATAAATCTAAGAAAGGCTTTAATATCTATTATATTATAATAGATAAGCTATTCTAAGATCTTAATAATCTTCTTTTTAATTAATTTCCTCCTAGATATCTTATAAAGGAATCTAATAATAATAGTTATATTTTAATAATATCTTAATTTCCCTTTTAATATTATATATCCAGAGAGCTTAATATTAAGAAGGATTTTATTAAGATTCTATAAATACTTAAGTATATATTTCTATACCTTAGAAAGAATCTCTTTATTATTATAAATAGATTATAGCCTATATATAATAATATTATTAAGAAAGGATTTATAGATATCTAGGATAAGATTAAATAATATCTAAATTATAATTCTTATAAATTAAGCTATAGAATTTATAGCACCCTAAAGGAGTATATATATCCTTAAAAAACTAATAATAAAAGAAAATATAATAAGATCTTTACTCTTTTTATCTAATAGGACTTAATTATAGCTAGAAAAGAAATCTAATAATAAAAGTATAATATATATAAAGAAGTCTTTATTAAAGGAATTAATACTAAAAGGGATAAATATATCTTTAAGAGTAATAATATTATATTTTATAATAGTATTAATTAAATAAAGCCCCCTATCCTTTTTCTTAATAAAGAAATATTAATTTCTATAAAAGATATAAGACTCTTCTAATATATAATTCTTAAAGTATACCTTTAATAACTCTATAGCTTTTACTTCTAATCCTTATAGAATAAAGATAGAATATACCTATTAAACTAAATAAAGAATCACTTTAATAACTTAAGAAGATATAATCAATAGATCAAGTATTCTATTTTCTTTAAATTACTAAGATAAAGCCTATTCTCTATTATAAAGGATCTCTAAGAAAATATTAATCTTTTATTAGATTAATATATCTTTAGTTTAAAAGAGGATTTCCTTAAGATATTCTTTATAAAGTTAGGATCCCTTAAATATATTAAAGAACTTTAGGGTAATATATTTAATAAAAGATATATCTAGATTAATTCTTCTTTTTACTTTCTTTTATTTCTTCTTTTTCTAAAATAGATTATTATTAGATATAAATCTATTTAAAGGAATATTATTAATAGGATTAATTTTATTAGCCTTCTTCTTATATAAGATATAGATATATACCTTAGGGGGATTATATAATTAATATATTCCTCTTCTTTTAGATTTCTTCTTTTTCTTTAGGGAATCTAATTCAGCCTTAATTACTTCTAAAGCTTTAATATATTACTTTATAGACTCTATTAATATACTCCTAATAATCATTTTATTATTATTAAAGTTAAGCTCTATTAATATTTCTTTATTATCCTTAAGGAGCTATTCTAAATTAATTAATTCCTTATTATTAATTATATCTTTAGTAATATAATTAATATTTAGTTTTTTAAGGAATTAGATTTATTTTATTCCTAATAAATAGTATTTATAATAGAAGTAATTATTTATACTTATCTTATTTAGTATTATATATATAAGTCTCTACTCTTCTAAGAATAATTAAATAATAGCTTAGCTATTCTAATAAATAGTATCCTTAGGATAAAGGGTATTATAACTCTATCTAATACTATATATAAGTAAGTAGATATCTAAATAATTCTTATATAGAGTTAAACTTCTACTTCTTTAATTATTTAAATAATCTATTTAAAGAATAATATTATTTTAATCTTGATTAAATTATATTTAATCTTATATTTCTTAGCTAATGATTTTAAGATAATATTACCTTTAGAGCCTAAATTAATAAATATATTCATTGCTTTCCCTTCTTAAGAATTAATCCTAACTTAGATCTTAGGTATTTATTATATATTTAATAACTAATAACTATTTAAGTATATTTTAATAACCTTATAAAGTGCCTTATTAAAAGAGAAGCTTATATTATTATAGAGAATATCTTTAATCAGTTCTAGAATATAGAAATAATATAGGCCTAATAAATCTATATTATCTTAATCTTAATTAAATAATACTATTTATTATAATTTATAGTATAAAGTTATAACTAAAGCTAGTAATAATAGTAATAAAAGAAAGGCAGTGAATAGTTATCTAGAGTGAAGTCTATAGAAAAAAAGAAAGAAGTGATTAAATTGCTGATATAGAAAAGAAGAAAGATATAACTAGGAATCCTTCTATCTTTTATATCTATCTAATTCTAAGATAATTTAGAATTATTTTAAGATATTCTAAATAACTATTTGGAATTATTAGATATTCCAAATACTAAAACAGAAAGTAAGCACTAGTCTATCCCTTTATAGGTTAAGCTATAAGGGCTTTATAAGCTTAGCTTATTAAGCTATATAGGTCTAGCCTGTATAAGGCCTGAGGCCTTATATAAGATAGCTAGTTCTTTAGAGCCTTTTAGGTACTTTAGAAGGTTCCTAGCTGTATTATGGTGGTTGATATAGCCCTGTTATATATATCGAGAAAGCTATTGTATTGGAAAGGCTATATCAGGCCTGGAAAGCAGTATAAGATATATTAAAGTCCCTATAATCTGCTGATAGGTCTATTGTTCGGTAGGGGTAAGACCCTTTTTTAGGGGTTCTTTTAGTGCTCCAGGTTGTAGGGGGATAGCCATAGGGGTTATATCTTATAGCTAAAAGCGCTGAAGAGCCTCATCAATATACTGAGACTGGTGTAATCATAGCTCCTTTTTAGCCTGATTACAGCTGATTTGGACCCCTAAGAAAAAGGCTACAGAGCCTCTATCTTCTATAATAAAAACCTTATTTAATAGGCGTTTTAGCCTATTAATATAGGGTAGATCAGGTCCTATAATAAGGCAGTCATCAACATAGGTGATAATAAAGGTATTAGTCTAGGCATTGATAAAGATAGCCGGGTTAGAGACTAAGGGTTGGAACCCTAGGGTAGCTAGCAGCTTAATTAGCTGCTGTTGCTATTTATGGGGGCCTTGCTTTAACCTGTATAGGGCCTTTTTTAGCAGGATAACCTGTTTTATAATAGGGTTATAGCCTAGCTTAGCTAATAAGGCTGTTAAAGGCTGGTTTCCAGGGGTCTAGGTCTCTATAAAAGAAGAGAGACCTTCTGGAAATTCTATAAAAATATCCTCAGATAACTGGCTGTTTAAAAAGGCCCCTATAAAATCAATTTGTTTGATTTCCCAGTTATAAGAGGCTGCTAAAGCTAGTAAAATCCGCCAAGTAGGGGGAATACTAATAGCTGTAAATGTTTTAAAGTAATCTTTTCCTTTAATTTGTATAAAACCCTTTATAACAAGCCTAGCCTTATATTTTAAGGGCTGATTTTATAAATCCTTTTTAAGCTTAAGAATAAGCTTATTTTTCAGGATTTTTCAGTCTTTTGGAACCTCTGAAAAAGGGATAAAATACATGACTTTAGCTTATAAAATCTGATGGAATTCACTATAAATAGCACTAATCCATTGTTTTTTAGCAGGGTCTTCTAGGGCTTGTTTCCAGCCAGCAGGTTCTAAAGAAGCCTTAGCAGTGAATTTTATCTTTAGCTTATAGCAGATATCTATAGGGTAGGCAAGATCTAGCTGTATAGGTTCAGAGTCTTCTAACAGCTGTTCAGGCTGTTTAGTAGGCTGTGATAATTATATTATAGGCTGTGATACAGGCTGTGGCAGCTGTTGTAGTGGTTGTGGCAGCTGTTGTAGTATCTATAGTATAGGCTCTGGCAGCTGGATAGGTCTTCTGGCTTGATTAAGGGCTTGTAAATCAGTCAGATCCTTTAGGGTAGATTGATCTGTTGATTTTGGCAGAATATAAAGCTCTTCTAATTCTCCCTCTAAGCTAGAAAAGCTCTAAAGACTATAAAAATTACCCTTAAGGCCCTGACTTATAGGGCCTATTCCTTTTATAATATAAAGAAAAGAGGTCTTAGTTACCTGCTGGTAGGAAGGTATATAGACTGAATAGATGTTTTTGTCTAGTATAGCCAGCAGCCTAGCTGGCTCTATTCTAGGGCTTAGTTTAGCACCTTATTAACGCTTCTTAGCAGAGATAACAATCTTATAGTAGGCTCTAATAGCTCTGTAGGCTGCCAGATTTGGCTTGTTAGCTGCTAGAGCTGGTTTTAGCTCTTGTAAGAAGAGCTATAATAGGCTGAGGTCCCTGTTTATAACCACTATATAGTTAATAAGGTTAACTATAATAGGTAAAATAGCGGTCTAAAGAAAAAGTGGCAGTTAGGCCCAGATTATAGTGGCCTATAGTTGATCTAGAATAACCCTTATAGAGCGTTCTAGCAGGCTATTTTGCTTATAAATATAGAGGCTAGATATACTAAAACCAATACCTTTGCCTGTTAGCCAGTCTTTTAATAGTATTAAGACCTCTTTTCTATCATTGAAATACAGCTATAAAGGGTATTTTTTATAGTGGGCTTTTAGCCCTCTAAATAACCCCTTTATAGCAGAGAAGACAGTATAACCTTCCTTATTAGGTAGTAAGAGAACTTTTCAATAACAGGATTTTCTTTCTATTAAAATAAGCCCTATAGGGAGCTTATTATAAAGGGTCGGTTTTATCTGAAAGGTGTCTCCCTCTATAACCTCTAGTACTTCCAGTAGGTCTGGAATTAGGTTTTTAGAGGGTCTATATATTGATTTAGCCTGTATACAAGCTAAACAGAAGAAATCTACTTCTTTTACAACAGTAAAATCAGATAAGCCCGCTGAAATTTTAGCAGTCTTTTTCAGCAGCTGTAGGCCAATATAGCCAAGATGGATATACCAAATCCCTGCTAGCTGTAGCAGCTTTTGGTAGCTAGTTTTAGCTGAAAGATCTGTATCTCCCTCTGTAATAGTGTTTTTAGAGGGTTCTAGAAGGGATATAGCATCTTCTAGTGGGTCTTATGGCAGGCCTGAGTCTGGATCAGGGCTTTCTGGTATGTATAGGCCTGAAATTTTAGGGCTTTTTATTGGTTCCAGTAGCTGTTTAGCTGGTTCAGAGGGCTTAGTGAGGTCCTTGTACACACTGGGGGGGGGTTTGGAGGTGATTTCAACCGCTATTGGATAGCTATAATAGTGATTGGAAGGCCCTGTAAATTCAGGTGTGGGCTTCTCTTTTTGCTGAAGGAAGAAGCCATATTTAGTGAAGTTTAGCAGTCCATAGCAGGTTCGGTCTATTATAAATAGCTTCTCTTGTAGAAGTGTACCGCTAGAAGCATAATGCTTTACCCCACTCACTATATTTATATCTATATCAGGGATATATAGTGTATTTTTCAGCTCTAGAGTGCTATAAATCCTGGGTTCAAGCCCTATAAGCACTATAAATACAGCTGTTCTAGATCCTTTTGGATAGATTGGACTGCTATTAGTTGCTATAGGCCTTGGTTTCTTATTATAGGTGCTATAATTAGTAAAGAGAGTTCTGTTATTAATGATATAGTATGTTGAGCCAGTATTATATAGCAGAGTATTCTTTAAATTAGTATTATAATGGGTGCTATAAGCTGTTTCTTCAGGCTTTATAGCTTCTGAATCTTCTATATCAGATTTAGAATCAGAGCTTCAGGTACTAGCTATAGTGTTCCAGTTATCTATAGATAGGTTATAAGTGCTTATTATAAAGGAAGCTTTATTAGGTTCCTTACTATTAGTAGTAGGCTTCTTTGTCTTTTTATCCTTCTAAAAAGGCTTATAAGGCTGTTTTTCAGTGGATTTAGACGGTTTTCCCTTCTTCTTAAAGTCCTTATAGGTTTTTTTAGAAGGTTCCTTAGCTTCTCTAGCTCTATAGGAGCTAGCTTTTACAACTAAAGAGCTTTTATCCTATAGCTCTTCTAGCAAGTCCACTATAAAGAACTGTAAATTCAGGGCGTTAAGAGAGGTGCTAAGCGCTGTATAAATCCTGATATTGTTCCTTTAGCATTCAGCCTACTATAGAAAAGCTTCTTTTACAGCCTTCAGATACTGATTTATCTGATCTATAGGCTGTATAGTAACTGAAGCTAACTATAGCCTAATGAGTCAGGTGTTGAATTCGCTGTTAAATGCCTCTATAGAGCCTTTATAGCTACTAAAGCTAAGCTTATAAAAGGCGCTATAGAGGGTTCCATACTGCAGGGTAGCACTATAGCAGTATTGCTTATTCAGTATTTAATAAGCTTCTAGAGGTGTTATAGCCTAACTTATAGAGGCTTATGGGTGTTATGAGCAGCTGTTACAAAGTAATAGAAGCAAAATAGCCTGGTAATAATCACTAAGTTAACTGCTTATAGTAGGTTCTAATAGAAAATTAGGTAATTCTAATGCCTATAGCTGAATAGATAGGGCCTAAAGCTATTAATTATAATTATCAGGGCCTTTTAGCCTAAAAGCTTCTAGAAAGGCCTGTATTTTCTTAGATAGCTCCTTCAGAGCTAGATCATTTAATAGGTTAACAGACTATATAGGCTGTGGTAATAACTAAGGTGGCTGAAGTTAAGGTTATAGAGGTTCTTCAGCAGTCTTAGCAGCTGTAGTTATTATAAATTGGCCCTATAGCTATTATAATTGCTATATGAGCTCTTGTATCTGAGATCGAAGAGCCTATAATTCTAATAAATTCTCTTCCATTAAAAAGTCCTGATCTGATATTTTCAGGATCAGACTATTATAACTAGTAGTTATAGCAGTATAGAGGAAAAATAAGCTTCTAAAAATAAGCTTATAGCTATATAATAGTATTATAAACAGCTGAAAGTGCTGGTTATAGCAGTGCTATAAGTGGCCAGGTCTTAGTAAGAGCCCTAAAAATAGCTAATTAGCTAGGGGGGGGGGTGATAGGCATAAGGGTTGCTTATTATATACTAGCTATAATCGAGTTATAGCATAGCTGGTATAGTGTCTTTGCTTAGTTAGCTGATTTCTATAGTCTTATATAGGCTTTTTATAAAGTTAACTAGCAATTTAAGTAATTAATTATATTTGGTATAGTTAGTAAAGCCATAACCTATAATTCTATAAGTCTAAATTAGTAATCTATAAATCTGAAAGTGGGTTATGCTATAAGCTATAGGTCTGATGTTTAACTCTTATATATATAGTGTTTTTTGTGACTTCTAATTGATAGGAAATATAAGTCTGACTGGTTAGAGGAGAGGCGAAAAATCTAATATATAAAGAGATTAAATATAGCAGAAAAAATAGTCTTCTTTTTATAGTCTAAAATAACTATTCTTCTAGGCTTATAATCTATTATAATTTATAGTATAAAGTTATAACTAAAGCTAGTAATAATAGCAGTGGAAGAAAGGCAGTGAATAGTTATTTAGAGTGAAGTCTATAGAAAAGAAGAAAGAAGTGATTGAATTGCTAATATAGAAAAGAAAAAGGATATAACTAGGAATCCTTCTATCTTTTATATCTATCTAATTCTAAGATAATTTGGAATTATTTTAAGATATTCCAAATAACTATTTGGAATTATTAGATATTCCAAATACTAAAACAGAAAGTAAGCACTAGTCTATCCCTTTATAGGTTAAGCTATAAGGGCTTTATAAGCTTAGCTTACTAAGCTATACAGGTCTAGCTGCTAGGCTATAGTAGATTAAGCTACTAGACTATAGCAGGTTAAGCTGCTATATATAGAAAAAACTCATTTTATTTTAATACTATTTAATACTAGCTATAATTAAGAAAGGCTTTTTCTTATATCTTAATTATAGCTATAATACTAGTATATAATTATTCAATTAGCTTATTAAAGAAGGCTTTATTATACCTTATCTATAGATAAACTTAAATTACTCCTATTATATTCTTTAGCTTTATTAAAGATATAGAATTATCTAATCTATTCCTAAGAATATAAAGGATTTCTATTATATCTTCAGCCTAATCCAATAGATCCTAGTCTATAATTATCCTAAGCTCTAGATTAAGATCGATCAATATATAAAATAATATAGTAATTATCTTTATAAGCAAGATCTCCTTTAATTTTAACTAATAATAAGAAAATCTTATACTCTAATCTATTATTTATAATATATTCTTAGGTATAATTATTAGATTAAAAGGTATTATCCTATTTAATATTAAAGTAGCCTTAGAAATAGGCTTTTAATATATAATAATTAAAGATTTAATTAACTCTCTATTATTACCCCTTTATCTCTTTCTCTTATTAATATTTATATTAATTATATATATTAATACTATTTAATCCTCTATATCTTTATATCAAAAGAATAATATAAAAGAAATTTAAATTATATTTTTATCAGATATAATATCTAAGTATTATAACTTTATAGATTATTACTTAAAGCTTAAATAAGGGATATATTTTCTAAAGATTATATCTTTATATTTATTTAATACCTATTTAAAGTATTAAGGGGCTTTAGCTTTAATTAAGAGGATAAGGGATATAACTATATAATCAGGGAAGTTAATAGCCTAAGCTATTATAAGCTTCTAGTAGTATCCTTTTATCTTAAAGAACTATTATATAATAATAAAAGAAATCATACTCTAGCTTATAATATATCCTAAGTTTAATATCCTAATATATAAATTATATATATAGAACCTAAGTTTAATATTATATATTAATTCATTATAATAGAAAAGAAAATAGCTTAGTAAATTATAGTATTAATAATTATTCTTATCTTATCTCTTTTAAAGAAAGAAGATATTAAAATCCTTACTATTATTAAGATTAAATATTATCTAATTAAATAAAAAACTTATTAGGCCTTTATACTATAGATCCTTACTAATATATATATTAGTATTTATCTATATTTTAATAATTATTTAAGCAATATCTTCTTTAATAGCTATATTAATCTTGAGATTATTAATAAGCTTAATTAACTCCTTTATATCTATTAGCTTAGCTTTAAAAGATATAGTCTTAGTAATAATTAAAAAGAACTTTTCTTTAGGGTAAAGGTCCTATATAATCAGATTCTTTATTATAATAACTTGATTAAGTATTATTCTAATAGTAATTATATTTATTTAATTTTTAAGACTATTAAAAGTCTTATATTATTTAATAGCTAGTTTAAAAATCATTTAATTATTAAAGTATCCCTAGAGCTACTTATATAATATCTTCTTAAATTTATAAGGATTATTAATAGAATTTACTTAGATAACCTTAATAAGAAGCCTTATTAATATAGTCTTATATAATATATAAGATAATAGTTTTAAGTTCTCTTAATTCAAATTATATTAGAAAGTATAGAATCTATACCTATTAAACTAATCTAGAATATCTTTAATAGACTCTAAGTACTATTATTTAAGTATTTTTAAATAATCTTTATATAATCTTAACTATTATAAATCTCCTTTAAAGAAATAGTTCTTTAATACTTCTTTAGCTTTTACTTATAAAAGGTTATAGATAAATCCCTAGATAATATCTTTATAAGTATTAATTATATAATATATAAAGTAATTATATTTCTTCTTATTAATTATATTATTATCTTTTATCTTAAGCTTATAGCTTAAAAGGTATTTAATAATATTAATCTTATTAAAGTATTTAATAAGCTTAAAATTAATAATATATCTTTTAGATTTATTTATAATAAGAATATCCTTAAGACTATTAAAGAAAGTAATATTAATCTTAATAATACTTTATTAAAAACTCTTAATAATATTATCCCTTAATTAATTAATTAATTATAAGCTTAATCTATTAAGGAAAGGGCTATTAGAATTTATAATAGATATTATATTAGATAAAGGAATACTTAAAGTAAGGATATTAAGGATAATAATCTTAGAAGTGGTAATTCTAATAATAGAGTTAGAGCTATTTAAAGATTTTCTTCTTTAGTATAGAGAGTATCTATTTAAATCAAGGGTTAATAATATACTAAGAAGATTAAGTAATAATAAAGGCTTCCTATTATAGAGGTATTTAAATATCCAGTCTAAGAAGGAGTTATCTTAACTCTTATATAATAATATCTTATTAATTATATCCTAGTATTAATATAAAACCTTTTCTTTAAAGATAAATATTATATTTAAGTTAAGGATAATAGTTCTTATATTATTATAATTAAATAATATTTTATTTCTAAAATACTAAGATTACTCTTAAATAGAAAGCTTCTTTAATATTAAGGATAAGATCTATAAAAAAAGAAGAGAGATAAAAATATTTCCTAAGATTAACCAAACCATTAGAATACTAATCTATAATATAAAAAAGCAAAACCAAAGATTAATATATAGCTAATACTACTTATTATTAATTAGATAATTAATATTAGAAGCTATATAAGCTGATTATTTATAATAGTTCTTCCTATACTTACTTATATTTTAATTAAGTAAAATTAATAAATTCAAGATACTCTACCTTTTTAATCTAATATTTTATATATAAATTATCTTTTATATATATTCTAGATAAAAGCTTATCTTAGGATTAAATATTCTCTTATTTTTTCTCTTAGTGGTTTAATATTCTATAATATTAGATTCTAATAAAAAAGAAATTAATAATACCTTATTATTTAATCAGGATAATATATAATATCCCTACTTTATAGACTTTAAGTCTTTTAGTAAATAAGCTTAGCTCTTTTGCTTTTAGATTTCTAAGCTATTATCCTTAGAGATATCTCCTGATTATATTAATTAAAAGATCTTATAAAGGTACTTATAATAATTCTTCTTAGATTAATCCTTATAATAGCTTAAAAATACCCTTAAATATATTATATTATTAGTCTAGTATTAATTAATCCTTCTAATAATAAAGCAAATAAGATATCCCTCTATCTTAATTATTAATTTTAATAAGAGAAAAATAATATATATAATAATACTAAACACTATCTATAGAACTATAGAATGATTTTAAGATAATTATATAGCTAGTATAGTCTATAAGGATTAAATAAGCAAGAAAAGCTATAAAGTAATAATATAATAAATTAAACTTAAGGGATTAATTAATTATCCTATAACTAATCAGATAAAGAAAATAGCTTTTTAATAATTAATCTTTTAAATATATTAGAAAATTCTTAGGTAGAAGGGGAGAAAAAAAACTTAAATTCGATAATATCTACCCATTCAAATGGCCTAGGTATAGCCTATCTATTTATATAATTTAATCCCCCTAAGTACAGCTTATACAGCTATAGCTTAATCAATTAGCAAAGGGGTGTGTTCAACCCAGCTATTAAAATAGCCTAATATTAGATTATTATAAAATATTATTAAAATTTTAATTCTTATTCTAATTAAAATAAAGATCTTTTTAAAATATAATAATAATTAATTATTATCTATTAATTAATTATTATATCTATTAAAAGAACTATTTACCTTAGATTATTCTTAGATATAAAATAAATTATTATTTTATACTTTTAATAATATAATTATAAGGGTATTAATATTCTTTAATAATATTATAATAGTGCTTCTTTAAATTATTTATTTATTTATAATTGAAATTCTCTAGATTGTATATTAAAGGCAGGCTATTTACTTAATTATAGTTAAAACCCTTTTAATAAGAGAGATAGATATAGGTTATAACCCTATACCCTTATAGCTAGTCTCTAAAAGTCTATTTATAACTGGGGTCTCTATTAGTTATATAGTTATAATTTCTAAGGTTTCTTTAGTATTATTAAAATGATTAAGAAAGAAGAGTAAATAACCTTTCCTTGATTCTTAAATATCTTCTATATCTATATAATCTAGCCTTCTAGATAATATATTTACTGGATTTAATCTATCTAATCTATATTTAATTCTAAAATTAAATAATACTAGCTGATTAAGTATATCTGCTTATTAGCTTAAAAGCTTCTATTTTATTATTAGATAGCTATAATTTAGATAATTTATTATAATTATAATCTTATATTTTAAGTAGATTAAGTAATAATACTATATCTAAAAAGCTTTTATAATTATTAATATCTTAGTATCTGATATATAATAGTATAGTTCTATCTTATTAAGTTTCCTTAATATATAAGCTATTAGGTATTATTTTCTATTAATATATTATATTAGTATAATATCTATAATAAAATCTAATATATGTATTTTAATATAAATAAAAATAGCTAGATTAAAGTGAGCTAGTATTAATTGCTTTAAGAATTTTTGCTTTAGTTCCTTAAAAATAGCTTGCTTATAGCTTTCTATATATATAGGGCCCTTTTTCTTACTCTTTATTAAGTCTATAAATGGTATAATAATCTTATTATAGTTCTTAATAAATTATTAATAAAATCCTATAAAATTAAGGAATTATTAAATATCTTTAATATTAATAGATAATAATTAACTAGCTATTATTTATATCTATTCTTTCTTTATATATATTCCTTTAAGGTTAATAATAAACCCTAGATATATTATTATATTAATATTAAAGTTATATTTCTATAAGTTTATATATAAGCTGTTTTATTCTAGTTTTTAAAGTATCTAATATATATTATTTATATAAGTATCTAGATCACTGTTATATATTAGGATATTATTTAAATATATAATATAGATATAATCTATAAGGCCTTATAGTATATTATTAATATATTTCTAGAATATAATAGGGATATTTATAAGTCTAAAAGGTATTATTTAATACTTAAAGTAGCTATAATAATATTAAAAAGCAATCTTTTATTTATTACTTTCTTTAATATATATCTAATAATATATATCTTTAAGATTGAATTTAATAAATTTCTTTACTCTTTAAAATCAATTTAGAATCTTATAGATTAATAGTAATAGGGCTTGGTTTTTCTTTATTACTTAATTAAGAGTATAATAATCAATATAAAGGTATAGCTTATCTTTTTTCTTTAGAATGAATAGAATAGATGCTTTATATAAGCTTATTAATTAATATATCTAATCTTATTTTAAAGCTATATAAAGGTATTCCTAAAGTACTTTTAATTCTTTTTCTATTAGAGAGTAGATAAAGCCTTATAATAATACTTTCTTATTAACTAATTCTATTAAATAAGTTTATCCTTTAAATAGTGATAGCTTAATAGCTGCTTTTTTACTAAATATCTTTATAAATTATATATATTTAGATAATAGAGTCTTTATAAGTTCTTCTTCTTCTCTTAACTATAGCTTATTATTATTAATAGATCTTATATCTAAGATAATTATTATAGTTTTTACTATTTTTATAATCTATTAAGCTTGCTTTATATTAATAATAAATTTAATACTTTATTCTATGAAGGGATAGTTCTAATAATCCTTTAATTATATAATTCTTATATTTATAATATAAAAGAAAGATAATCCTAAGATAAAATCTTCTTTAATATCTATTATAATATAATCTATAAGATATCTTTTTATTATTTCCTAATTATTATAAAGTTCTATTAACTTTATAATTCTTCTATATATAGGAAAGTTAATATCCTTATATATTATCTTTAATAAAAAGCCTTCTTTTAGATAATTAAAATCTATTAATAACTTTAAGTTAATAAGATAAACTTTTAATCCTAGATTAAATAATAGTATAGCTATTATCTAGCTATAATCGCTCTATATTCTTGCTTTTTTTATTATTAAGGATATAAAGTAATTAATATTATTTTAGGTATAATAGATAATTAGATTAATATTAGAATTATTAGTTAAGGTATTAAGGTTTATTTACTATTATTAAACTGCTTTATAATTTTTAATAATATAATAAATACTCTTATATATTATATAATTAAGGGCTTAGTATTTTAATAAGAGGAAAACAATACATACAATAACACCAACACTATCCATAGAACTGCAGGGTGATTTTAGGGTAGTTATATAGCCAGCATAGTCCATAAGGATTGAATAGGCAAGAAAAGCTATAAAGTGGTGATATAATGAATTAAACTTAAGGGATCAATTGATTATCCTATAACTGATTAGATAAAGAAGATAGCTTTTTAATAGCTAGTCTTTTAAATACATTAAAAAATTCTTGGGTAGAAGAGAGGGAAGAAAAACTTGAATTCAATGATATCTATTTATTTAAATAGCCCAGGTATAGTCTATCTACTTATACAGTTCAATCCCCCTAAGTATAGCTTATATAACTATAGCTTAATCAACTAATAAAAGAATATATTCAACCCAGCCATTAAAACCCTCCTAGCAAATATTAAAGATAACCCTATTATTAAGTCAAGTAATATTTATAATCAACTAAGCAATAGTATTTAAATATAACCTTTAGATACCTATATATATATGCTTTACTTCTTCTCTCTTATCTATCCTTAATTAAGTATTCCCCTAATATTTAATCCCTTTAACTCCCTTAATATCCCTAGAGTATTTAACTCTATTATTTAATCTATAGATAGAGATATTACTGGTTATACTTATATAGTATAGTATTTAGATCTACTAGATTAAATAGCTTGAATCATTAGCCTATTAAAGGAAGCTTCTATTATCTCCCTAATATATTAAAGGATCCCTTCTATAACCATTCTACTAGAATAGAGACTAATATAATTATTAGAGTATTTAATATATAATATAGGCCTTCTAATAAGGAATATATTATTTATCTTCTTAGCAAATTCAATAGTTATAGCATACCCTACTGCTCTCAAGTATTATAAAGGCAAACCAGTACCTACTTAAATAGTAGTCTCTCCCTTATATCTTATAGATCGAATTGATAGTATATAGTATAGAGGGGGCTAAGGGTCTAATTCCTTTTATTAGCTCTTCTGCTTCTTTTTTAGATTTCCCTTTTCTCTATTAGGAGGGTTAATTCACTTATAAGAAAGATATCTATTATCTAATCAAGATACCCTACCTAGGTTCCTATTAATAAACCATCTTAGGATTATAATAATATCCTTAAAAGTATTAATATCCTTATCTAAATTGGCTATAGGGGTACTTAAAGAAATTAATTTAGCTATCCATTTCTTAAAGATAATCTATTTCTAAGGGTTTAAATATAATATAAGCTATATTAATATTAACTCTAACTCCTTGCTTAATAAATCTTAATTAAATAATCCCTAAGTATCCTTAGTACTATTATATATAAATAAACTAAGCCTAGATAAAAGCCTAGAAACTAAATAAATAATAAATAACCTATTCCTATCAGCTCCTAGAGAATACTATTAGAATGCTATTACTTAATTATTATTAGACTAAGTTATAACTAACTTAGCTTCCTTAATAATAATTATATTAATAATCTTAACTACCTTAGGCTTGATTATCTTACTATACTTAAACTTATTATTTAATCATTAATTAATAATAGCTTTAAAAAGTATAGATTTCTATACTCTAATAGGATAAGCAAGCAATACTATAATAATCTATATAAATAGTATAAGTAAGCTATTTCCTATAGATATATAAAAGACTCTAGAGTTATTATATAGTATAGATAAGATATATCTATTAATTAAGAATAGTATAATATCTCCTAGATAAATAAAATAAAGTGCTTTATCTATACCTTAGTTATAGATTATTTAATTATTAAGATCCTATAGGATAGTATAATAAAAGCTCTATAAGCATTTAATTATACCTAACTTATTAATAATAAGATATAGTATAGTATTCCTTACTCTAAGTATATAACTAGATATAGGTTGATTTAAATTATTAAATAGGTATTAATCTCTTAATAATAAATAAAAGGGATTATTAAAGAATAAGTAAAATATATTACTATAAGACTATTTAATCTTATTTAAATCTTCCTTAATCTAATCAAGATAAGAGCAAAACCTAATTAATCCTCTAATAGTAATATAGACCTAGAAAAAAGATAGATAACTATACTCCTAACCTTATACTTACTTTATATATAGAATAATAATAAATATAAAGTTATAGAAGAGATTAAGCTTATAAAGCATTTGCCTCTATAGATATATAAACTCTTTAGTATAATATATTTATCTATCTATTTATAAGTTAAAGATATAAAGCTAGCCTTTAAATCAATCCTAAATAAAGGAACACTAGTATATATTCTTATAGTTAATAAATCTAATAAAGAATTGCTTATTAAATATATTCTTATAAAAAACAATTAATCTATTAAGATAATTATAGATATTAAATATTAAATGATTATAGGATTTAAATTTATATAAAATATTAAGGAGATCTATATATATATAGAAGTATTCCTTTGATTTAAAAATATATATCACTTTAAAGGCTATAAATATATTATCAAAGATATTATAAAGTATAATTTAGAGCAGAGGGTATAATATAAAATTAATAGCCTAATCTTTATTCTTTAGTATATATAATAGTTAATAAAGCTTGATTAGATAATCGCTCTAGTTCTATCCTTATAGGCCTTAAGGAAATAGCTGTATAATAGAGATAAGACTATATACCACTGAATCTAAGGTATCTTTATTAAAATTCTAAGGGAGGGTTAATAATAGATTAGATCAGTCTTATTAAAGGACTATAAAGCAGAATTGCTTAGAAAACCCTAGGTTTATTATAAATATAGTATATTTATTAGTATATTTATAAAATAAACCTATATCTTCTTTAAGCTATACTACTCCTATAATAATAGTAAGGCTTATATTTTTAATACTTATTTAAAGAAAGGGTATAAATAATCTAGAAGTTCTTTATTATTTTAATATTATATATTAATAAGGAGTTAGATAGGGGTATAATTAAATAATAATAGAGATTAGGGGAATAAAATAAGATAGTATAGGTACTAGGGGGAGGTAATAGAGGTGAAAGGGGGTAATATATATAAGATATCTCTTTATAAGAGAGAGCTTTATAAGTATATAAGGGTTCAAATTAGCAATCCTTTATAATTATATACAATCACTTGATCAAAGATGCCTTTTATTATAGACAGCTCTTCCTTTAAAGTATAGCTTTTTATTGCATTTGATAGTAATTCATAGCTGGCAAGTAATACATGTTTTCGTTTATATACTTTTTAAAGGGGCTGCCTTCTAGCTTCTATAATTTTTCCTCCTTTACCTTATAACTTAACCCTTTTAACTTTAGGATTATTAATCTATCTCTTATTCTCTTTAGGTTTTTAATATAGGCATTATTTAATTATAGAAACTAATTAAAATAATATTCATTCTTAGCTCTTTAATATTAATTCTATTATAAATATAATCATTCTATATAATATAATTACTTATAAAGTTACCTTATCATAGAATAGTTATATTAAATTCTTTAATAGTATTAAACCATCTTTTATAATAGAAGTGATAGTAAATTATAAGGCCTTCCTAGTTTAGTATTATTTAATCTTTATAAACCAATACTAATCCTTTTTCCTATTTTTAGATTTAAATAATATTTAAAGTATAGATTCTAGAGAGAGTGAATATAGACTAGATAAATTACCCTCTCTATTATAAGATATCCTTTATTATTAAGTTTATAAAAGATATATCTAATACTCTTATATAGCTAGCTAAGAGCTAAAGTCCTAAATAATACTTCTAAAAAGGCAATCTTTATAGTACTTAAGAATATCCTATACTAAAGTCTATTATAAAAACCTAAGTATCTTACCCTATATTTATATCAGCTAAAATAGGATATATTTATAGGTATTTCTTTAATACCTTAATAAAACGAAAAGAGAGGATCTACTCTTTATTCATTAATCATTATAGGGTTATTAATCCAATCCTATATTCCCATTATATATAATCCTTCTTAATTACTATTATAGCTATTAGGGAGTATATTATATAGCTATATTATCTATATATTTCAATCCTAAGTAAATATAATAAATACTATTTAAATTATAAATAGGATAGATATATAAACTATAGATAAAGAGGACTTTATAGCTATTAATTTAAGCTAAAGGATAAGGGAAAGCAAATAACTTTCTTAGGGAAGGACTAGACCAAAGAATCAAAAGGACCAATCATTCCAGATTTCTTAAATATATCTACTACTCCCTACCTATAGAAATATTAGCTATTAACTTTAAAGATTAAGTATATAATAAAACAGGATATAAATAAGATAATAAAGGAAAATCCTAATAGAATTTAATAGATATAGATAAGATTAAATAATTCCTTAATTATTAGGATATAGGTTTGGTTTAAAAGGGATAGAATAAATTGATTTTAAAATAATAATATTAATTATATAATCCAGATAATTTAGCACCAGTAAATGAATTGGCTTTTAAAGGTATTAATTAATCTTTATAAAATAAAATAAATTAATAAAAGAGTATAATTAATTTAGTATAGTATTATAAAATATATATATAATAAAATAAAAAAGGGATTTATATAAATAGGAAAGTTAAAGAAAGATAGTATTATAATACTAAAATAATTTATAAGAACTCTTATTTTTAATAGGAATTCAATAAGTTTTTTAAAGTAAAAGGAAAGGTTTTAGGTATATAAGTATAAGCTTTATTTAGTTCTGGTCAATACAGGTATAAAATAGATTTAAGAATAGGTCTATACTTAAGGGTACAGTAAAATCAGATTAATACAGATCAAGGAAAGGTTATAAATAAATAAGATTAATAGGGATCATTTAATTATTAATATAGAAATAGTTTAATTATTATAATTAAGGTTTAAGAGTATTAATTATTTATTATAATTGATTTAATATAATTGGTTTATATATTAGTAATGGAACATTATATATAAAGAGTGAAATTTACTATACCTTTCAAGAAATATCACTAAGATCCTCCCTACCAAGGATTTTTAAATAGAATTCAGACTAAGAAATCCTTGATTTAAGTATATAAGAAGTTATATATATATCTAAAGTGAGTATAGTTAATATATACTCTTTTAGTATTGGATTAGACCAGGGATTATAACTTTAAACCAAGGTTTAGTAGCTGATAGCAAGTCTAGGAAGTCTTCTTTAAGATCAATATTAGAGTTAGAGTCTTAGGGTATTATTTAATTAATAAATAAGTTAAAGTATATAAGGGGATTTAATGATCCTAGCTCTCTCTTTTCTTTATATAGTTTTTATTTATCTTTAAGTCTAAAGAGCTATATATTAGTATTAGATATCTATTAGCTATACTTATCCTTAATAAACTTCTTTAGATAGTTTCTAGAATAGATCTTATTCAGGAGAATCCTATCTATTATATAAAGTATATATACTTTAATAATATCTGCTTATAAAGCAATCCAATATAGGCTATATTAGTATATTACTATCTTTGCTATACAGGATTTATTCTACTTCTTAGGTATATTATATATAAGCATTAGGTTATTTAATATCAGTTGATTATATTTTGATCGAAGTATATATTTATTGGTAGTATTCGTTCTTGCTGCTAGCTTCTTCCTAAAGTTGGTTATCTTTTCTCTAGCCTTTATTATATCTTCTAATCTTCTTTTTAGTATTTGGATATAAGACTTAAACAAATCCTTAGTATTAATAATAATATCCTAATTAATAAGCCTTTATATTAGGAATTTAACTTTAAATAATAAAATAGGGTTATACCTATATATAAGATAAAAGGTAGAGAAGCTATAGGATGATTTGATTATAGTTCTATTTATAAGAATAGCTATTTTAAGATATCTTATTTATTTAAAATCCTTTTCTAATATCTTAGCTATTATAAATATAAGGCTTTAATAACCAACTTTAACTATAGAATTAGCTATAGGATTATACCTAGATATTTAAATATATTTTATACTCTAATTAAATAATATCTAAGGAAGAAGCCCTTTTATTTCAGATTCACTATTAATAACTATATAAAATATAAGTCTATATTACTATATTAAGGTTATAATAAATCTAATTATAGCCCTTAAGTTGATCTACTGTATTAGTTGAACTTTAACCTATCTAGTTAAGTCATAGTGAGCTTCTATAAGGAAGTTTATACTATAATTAGATGGTATATATTATAAATCGAAGTGTACTTTTGATATTAGCTGCTTAAATGATATTGGAATCACTGATTCTCTGCCTTATTATAGTGCAAACTTTTGATACTTAAGGTAATAGGCTATAGCTAAGGAAATATTATTCTATATCTTTCCCTAATAGTATTTATTAAAGAGAGTTTTAAAGATAATTGCTTTACCTTTATATCCTTAGGCTATATAATAGCTTATTATTAATTTCTTATAGGTAGATAAGTTATTAATAACTAATATAGGATGGTTTCTTTTATAAGTTGGTTATAATTAAAGTTTCCTATCCTTAATAAAGAATCTCTAAGCTTTTTAATATAGTATTCTAAATTATACTCTATTAAGATCAGATAATCTCTCTAGTAAATATAGGAATCTAGCAATCTACTAGGATTTTATAGAATATCTAGGTTCTAGTATATCTAATTATATTAATCTGAGATATATATTGATCATATCCTTTAAATCCCTATTAACTTTAATATTTATTTAATCAGATAGCTCTAATCCTTTCTAAGAAAGTCTATTTACTATATTATTATTTTTCCTAGAAATATATTTAATAATAAAATCAAATAATATAATATAATTGATCTAGTAGATAATAAGATTATCTAATATATTATAAATAATACTATTAAGCTAATATATAAGGATATATATATCTATCTCTAAAGTAAATTATATATTATAGATATATCCTCTAAGCCTTTAGAATATAAAGAGAATAGCCTTATACTCTTACTTTATTATATTATAGCTATATTTAGCCTTATTCTAATAATCGCTTTTGAACCTAATCAGGTATTATTACCTATTTAGGACTTATATCAAAACTGCTCCCTATCCTTTAAGGCTGATATTTACTATAAGTATGATTTCTCTGCCCTCCTTAAAGAGATTAAATAATATTAGAATAGGGGTAGTTATTATTATATCTCTAAGCTTAACTATTACTTTTAATTATAATCCTCTTTACTCTTAAGGGGCTTTCTTTTATAATAGGGTAATAAAGGGGAGAGTAATAGTAATAAAGTTATATATCCAAATTTGATAATAGCTAATAAGTCTAAGAAAGGCCCTAATATCTATTATATTATAATAGGTAAGCTATTCTAGGATCTTGATAATCTTCTCTTTGATTGATTTCCTCTTAGATATTCTATAAAGAAATCTAATAATAATAGTTATATTTTAATAATATCTCAATTTCCCTTCTAATATTATATATCCAAAGAGCTTAATATTAAGAAGGACTTTATTAAGGTTCTATAAATGCTTAAGTATATATTTCTATATCCTAGAAAGAATCTCTTTATTATTATAAGTAAATTATAGCCTATATATAATAATATTATTAAGAAAGGGTTTATAGATATCTAGGATAAGATTAAATAGTATCTAAGTTATAATTCTTATAAACTAGGCTATAGAATTTATAGCGCCCTAAGGGAGTGTATATATCCTTAAAAGACTAATAATAGAAGAAAATATAATAAGATCTCTATTCTTTTTATCTAATAGGACTTGATTATAGCTAGAAAAGAAATCTAATAGTAAGAGTATAGTATATATAGAGAAGTCTTTATTAAAGGAATCAATACTAGAAGGGATAAATATATCTCTAAGAGTAATAGTATTATATTTTATAGTAGTATTAATTAAATAAAGCCCTTTATCCTTTTTCTTAATAAAGAAATATTAGTTTTTATAGAAGGTATAAAACTCTTCTAATATATAATTCTTAAAGTATATCTTTAATAACTCTATAGCTTTTACTTTTAATCCTTATAGAATAAAGATAAAATATACCTATTAGGCTAAATAAGAAATCACTTTAATAACTTAAGGAGATATAATCAATAGATCAAGTATTTTACTTTCTTTAAATTACTAAGATAAAGCCTATTCTTTATTATAAAGGATCTCTAGGAAAATATCAATCTCCTATTAGATTAATATATCCTTAATTTAAGAAAGGATTTCCTTAAAGTATTCTTTATAGAATTAGGATCCCTTAGGTATATTAGAGAACTTTAGGGTAATATATTTAATAAAGGGTATATCTAAATTGATTCTTCTCTTTATTTTCTTTTATTTCTTCTTTTTTTAAAATAGGTTATTATTAGATATAGATCTATCTAAAGGAATATTATCAATAGGGTTAACTTTATTAGCCTTCTTCTTATATAAGGTATAGATATATATCTTAAAGGGATTATATAATTAATATATTCCTTTTCTTTTAGATTTCTTCTTTTTCTTTAAAGAGTCCAATTTAGTCTTAGCTGCTTCCAAAGCTTTAATATATTACTTTATAGACTCTATTAATATACTTCTAATAATTACCTTATTATTATTAGAGTTAAGCTCTATTAATATTTCTTTATTATCCTTAAGGAGCTATTCTAGATCAATTAATTCCTTATCATTAACTATACCTTTAATAATATAATTAATATTTAGTTTTCTAAGGAGTTAGATTTATTTTATTCCTAATAAATAGTATCTATAATAGGAGTAATTACTTATACTTACCTTATTTAATACTATATATATAAGTCTTTACCCTTCTAAGAATAATCAAATAATAGCTTAATTATTCTAATAAATAATATCCCTAGGATGAAGGGTATTATAACTCTATCTAATACTATATATAGGTAAGTAGATATCTAAGCAATTCTTATATAGAGTTAAACTTTTGCTTTCTTAATTATTTAAATGATTTGCCTAGAGAATGATATTGTTTTAATCTTGATTAGATTATATTTGATCCTATATTTCTTAGCTAGTGATTTTAAGATAATATTGCCTTTAGAGCCTGAATTAATAAATATATTCATTATTTTCCCTTCTTAAGAACTGATCCTAACTTAGATCTTAGATATTTATTATATATTTAATAACTAATAGCTATCTAAGTATATTTAAATAATCTTATAAGGTACCTTATTAAAAGAGAAGCTTATATTATTATAGAGATTATCTTTAATCGGTTCTAGAATATAGAAATAATATAGGCCTGATAGATCTGTATTATCTTAACCTTGATCAGATAATACTATTTAATACTAGCTATAATTAAGAGAGGCTTCTTCTTATATCTCAATTATAGCTATAGTACTGGTATATAGTTATTTAGTTAGCTTATTAAAGAAGGCTTTATTATACCTTATCTATAGGTAAACTTAAATTACTCCTATTATATTCTTTAGCTTTATTAAAGATATAAGATTATCTAATCCATTCCTAAGGATATAAAGGATTTCTATTATATCTTTAGTCTAATCCAATAGGTCCTAATCTATAATTATCCTAAGCTCTAGATCAAGATTAATCAATATATAAAATAATATAATAACTATCTTTATAAGTAAGATCTCTTTTAGTTTAAATTAATAATAAGGAAGTCTTGCACTCTGATCTATTATTTATAATATATTCTTAGGTATAGTTATTGAGTTGGAAGGCATTATCTTATCTGATATCAGGGTAGCCTTAGGAGTGGGTTCCTAATATATAATAGTTAAAGATTTAATTAACTCTTTATTATCACCCCTCTATCTCTTTCTCTTATTAGTATTTATATCAATTATATATATTAATATCATTTAATCCTCTATATCTTTATATTAAGAGAGTAATATAAAAGAAATTTAAATTATATTTTTATTAGATATAATATCTAAGTATTATAACTTTATAGATTACTATTTAGGGCCTAGGTAAGGGATATATTTTCTAAAGATTATATCTTTATATTTATTTAATGTCTATTTAAAGTATTAAGGGGCTCTAGCTTTAATCAAGGGGATAAGGGATATAATTATATAATTAGAGAAGTTAATAGCCTAAGCTATTATAAGCTTTTAATAATATCCTTTTATCTTAAGGAACTATTATATAATAATAGAAGGAATTATACTCTAGCCTATAATATATCCTAGGTTTAATATCTTAATATATAAATCATATATATAGAACCCAAGTTCAGTATTATATATTAATTTATTATAATAGGAGGGAAAATAGCTTAATAAGTTATAATATTAGTAATTATTCTTATCCTATCTCTCTTAAAGAGAGGAGATATTAAAATCCTTATTATTATTAAGATTAAATATTATCTGATTGGATAAAAAACTTATCAGGCCTTTATACTATAGATCCTTATTAATATATATATTAGCACCTGCCTATATTTTAGTAATTATTTAAGCAATATCTTTTCTAATAGCTATATTAATCTTAAGGTTATTAATAAGCTTGATTAACTCCTCTATATCTATTAGCTTAGCTTTAGGGGGTATAGTCTTAATAATAATTAAAAAGAACTTTTCTTTAAAATAAAGGTTTTATATAACTAGATTCTTTATTATAGTAACTTAATTAAGTATTACCCTGATAATAATTATATTTATCTGATTTCTAAGACTATTAGAAGTCTTATACTATTTAATAGCTAGTCTAATAATCATTTAATTATTAAAGTATCCTTAGAGCTGCTTATATAGTATCTTCTTAAGTTTATAGGGATTATTAATAGAATTTGCTTAGATAACCTTAATAAGAAGCCTTACCAGTATAGTCTTATATAATATATAAGATAATGGTTTTAAGTCCTCTTAATTTGAATTATATTAGGAAGCATGGAATCTATATCTATTAAGCTAGTCTAGAATATCTTTAATGGACTCTAGATGCTATTATTTAAGCACTTTTAAATAATCTTTATATAATCTTAATTATTATAAATCTCCTTTAAAGAAATAATTCTTTAATACTTCTTTAGCTTTTGCTTATAAAAGATTATAGATAAATCCTTAGATAATATCTTTATAGGTATTGATTATATAATATATAAAGTAATTATATTTCTCTTTATTAATTATATTATTGCCTTTTATCTTAAGCTTATAGCTTAAAAGGTATTTAATAATATTAGTCCTATTAAAGTATTTAATAAGCTTAAGATTGATAATATATCTCTTAGGTTTATTTATAATAAGGATATCCTTAAGACTATTAAGGAGAGTAATATTAATCTTAATAATACTTTACTAAAAACTCTTAATAATATTATCCCTTAGCTAATTAATTAATTATAAGCCTGATTTATTAAGAGAAGGGCTATTAGAATTTATAATAGATATTATATTGAGTAAAGGAATACTTAGAGTAAGGATATTAGAGGTAATGGTCTTAGAAGTGATAATTCCAATAATAGAGTTAGAGCTATTTAAAGATCTTCTTCTTTAGTATAGAGAGTATCTACTTAAATCAAGGGCTAGTAATATATTAAAAAGATCCAATGATAATAAAGGCTTCCTATTATAGAGATATTTGAATATCTAGTCTAAGAAGGAGTTATCTTAACTCTTATATAGTAATACCTTATCGATTATATCCTAGTATTAATATAAAATCTTTCCTTTAGGGATAGATATTATACTTAAGTTAAGGATAGCAGTTCCTATATTATTATAATTAAATAATATCTTATTTCTAAAATACCAAGATCGCTCCTGAATAGAAAGCTTTTTTAGTATTAAGGATAAGACCTATAGAGAGAGAAGAGAGATAAAAATATTTCCTAAGATTAGCTAAACCATTAAAATATTAATCTATAATATAAAAAAGTAAAACTAAGGGTTAATATATAGCTGATACTGCTTGTTATTAATTAGATGATTAATATCAGAAGCTATATAAGCTAATCATTTATAGCAATTCTTTCTATACTTATTTATATTTTAATCAAGCGAAATTAATAAGTTTAGGGTATCTTGCCTTTTTAATCTAATATTTAATGGATAAGTTATCTTTTATATATATTCTAGATAGAAGCTTATCTTAGGATTAAATATTCCTTTATTTTTTCTCTTAGTAATTTAATATTCTATAATATTAGATTCTAATAGAAAAGAAATTAATAATATCTTATTATTTAGCTAGGATAATATATAATATCCCTGCTTTATAAACTTTAAGTCTTTTAGTAAATAAGCTTAGCTCTATTGCTTTTAGATTTCTAAGCTATTATCCTTAGAGGCATCTCCTAATTATACTGGTTAGAAGGTCTTATAAGGGTACTTATAATAATTCTTCTTAGACTGATCCTTATAATAGCTTAAAAATGCCCTTAAATATATTATATTATTAATCTGGTATTAATTAATCTTTCTAATAATAAAGCAAATAAGATATCCCCCTATCTTAATCACTAGTTTTAATAAGAAGAAAACAATATATATAATAATACCAATACCATTTATAGAACTATAGAATAATTTTAGGGTAGTTATATAGCTAGTATAGTCTATAAGGATTAAATAGATAAGAAAAGCTATAAAGTGATAATATAATAAATTAAACTTAAAAGATCAATTAATCATCCTATAATTGATTAGATAAAGAAGATAGCTTTTTAATAGCTAGTCTTTTAAATACATTAGAAAATTCTTAGATAGAAGAGGGGGAAGAAAAACTTAAATTCGATAATATCTGCCTATTTAAATGGCCTGGGTATAGTCTATCTACTTATATAGTTCAATCCCTTTAAGTGCAGCTTATACAGCTATGGCTTAATCAACTAGCAAGGGAGTGTGTTTAACCCAGCCATTAAAGTATATTATCTTATAGTATATACTATTATATTCATAATACTTTATATATTAAGAGATAGAATTATTATTTAATAAGTAATCTCCTTAATTTAATAAAGGGATTATATTATTATTAGCTTTATCTTAAGAAGAGATTAAATTATTCTAGTTATTAATCTTTTATTATAGAGAGGCTTTATAAGTATTTCAGTTATTTTATCTTTATTAAGCTAATATAGACTCTTTTTATATATCTATTTAGAGTAGCTGCTCCTAAATAATAGATAAGCTATTATTTATAACTTTAGCTTAAAAAGGCTTTAATAGTCTCTATACTATATAAGCTATATAATAGCTTAGGGGTAATAGCTCTAATAGCTTATTAATAAGGCATTTATATATATAAATAAATTATTAAAAGGTCTGATTTATAATTTATTAAAGCTAATCTAGCTTCTTAATAGCTTTATAATAGTATATTAAACTATTACCTTAATTATTTAATAGCTAATATATTAATATAGTCTAAGTAATATCTTTAATACCTTTTAAATAATTAGTATAAAGATAGCTAATCTATTAATCAGATATATTACCTTAAAAGTAAATAATATTAAAAAGTATCTTTTATATATTCTTTAGGAATTCTATAAGGGTTATTATAAATTATATATTAAATTAGATTAGGAATATTTATAATTTAGTCTAAGACTTCCCTTAATACTTAGATATTAAAAGGGCTTAGAATTAAATAGTTTTATAATATTACTTTAACTCTTCTACTCCTTTATAGCTTAATATATTAAATAATTAAATTAAAGTGATTAAATCCTTTAGCTTTAAGAGATCCAAAACTATATTTAAATTATCTTTTTAAAATAAGAATAAATATTCTATCTTTTTTTTTCTTTTAATTATCTTTTAGTTATTTAAATTAATTAATCTAGCTTTATTTTAAAAAGAGTCTTACTACTTATTAATAGTATATTAGCTAAAGGGATAATTATAGAATACTTAAATCTAGCTTAATATTAAATAAGAAGCTAGGCTAAAGGCTATTCTTATTAATTTAAAGATTATTTTATAATCCCTAATAAAGCTATAGTATTACTAATTATTACTTAGATTTCTAGGATTAATTCAGGCTTATAGCTTATAAGTTAATAGCTAGCTATTATAGTTTGTTTTATTATTATTTTTAATTTTAATAATCTCTTTGCTTAAGAAAGGGATAGAGAGATTAATCTATTAAGGATTAAGGTTAAGAGATTATAAAGAGAGTGAAGAAGGTTAGGAATAGTATTAATTTTGCTATATATAAGCAGATAGATAATAGATAACTAGAAGCTTAATCTCTGATCTTCATCCTTTTCTTAAAGAAAAAGGCTCTCTCTATAGATATATATATTCCTAGCCTATATAATATAGGTTCTCTATAGGGCCCCTTTAGGGTCCTGATAATTATTTATTAAAAATATATTTAATAATAAAGTTATTAATTAAAAGAAAAATAATAATCTTTTTAAATCTATTTATAATATTATAAATAATAAACTTTTTATTATAAATATATTAAATAGCTAAAATAAACTTAAAATATAAAAAGATAAGATATTTATTAAAAAAAAGATTTTTATAAAGATTTTTAATATAATTTTTAATAATTAAAAAAAAAATATTAAAAGATTAAATAATATATATAAAATATAAAAAAATAAAAGTAATATTAAATTTAATATAATATTTAATAAACTTTAGTTATATATATCTTATAAAGCTATTATTAATTAATAATTTGAATTCTTTTTATATTTATTTATTTAATTAAAGGTATTTTTATTTTATTAATTATAATCTTAAATAATTTAAATAATTTATTATTATTATAATCCTTAAAATTAAAGCTAGAATATTATATTATAAATAAATTCTTTTAAGATTAATTATTAAAATAATAAAACTAATTAAATATAATCTTATATTATTAAAGATTATATTAAATCTAATAAAATATATATCTTTATTAAATTTTATAATTAATTAATGTTTTATAAGATATATTTTAAATATAAATTATAATAATATAATATCTTTAATATTATTTATTATATTAATAAAAATTAAAGATTCTTTATTATTAAAATTAAGGAGTTTAATATATTTAATTTATTTATATAAATAATAATAATTTAAAAATATTTAAAAATATAAATAATTTAAATGTTATATTTATTTATATCTTATATTTTTAAAATATTAATTTAATTGATTTTAATAATCCTTATAAGTTTTTAAAAGAAAACTTTAAGATTTTTAATAATAAAAGCTTTAAAAAATTTATATAATTCTTTAATAGCTTTAATATATATCTTTATAATATCTAGTTATTTATTTAATTATTTAAAATATTATATCTTTAATAAATTATTAATAAATAAATAATATTATTATTAAAGAATATTTATAATAGCTTTAATCTATTTCTTTATAATAATAAAAGTAATATATTATAATTTAAATATATATATTATTAAAGCTTTATCTTATTTATTAATTAGGATTTAAAAATATTTAATATAAAAAAAGAATTATTCTTTAAAATAAAAATTAATATTTAATTAATATAAGAATAATTTATTATAAATTTCTTATTAATTTTAATTAAGAAAAAGCTTTTTAAATTTAAAATAAATATTTATAATTAATTAAAATAATTTAAATAATTAAAAGAATAATATTATCTTTTAATATTATTTAATTAATTATATATTATAAGAATATATTAAAAAAATATAAATTATAATAATAAGATTAATATTATTTAATATAGAGTTTATACTTTAAATTTTATAATATTTTAAAGATTTTATAATTAATTAAAAGACTTTATTTTATCAATTATTTAAATATAATATATATAAATCTTTATTTATAAATATTTAAAAATACATTTTATATAAATATAATAATTATATAATAGCCTTATATTTAATAATATAATTATAATTAAAAAAGATTATATAAATATAATATTAAAGATATTATTATAAAAAAAAAATTTAATATTTTAGATTTTAATTATTTATTATATTTAAAAAACTTAAAAAATATATATTAATAATTATTTTAATTAAATAATATAATTTCCTTTTAATATATATTTATATAATATATTTATAAAAAGAAAAATTATTAAAATCTTTTAAAAAAGTATATAAAAATCTTTAAAATTATAATAAAATTAGATATTTAAGTATTTAATTATAATATATAATCTAAAGATTATTAATTATTAAAGCTTTAATAGTCTTTTATATTTAAAAAGTATAAAAAAAAAAGTTTAGCTTAAATATAAATCTTATTATAAATTAATTAATTAAAGCTATATTATTTTATTTAATTATATTTAAAATCTTTTTATAATTCTTATACTTTTATTTATAATTATTTAAAATTAATAATAGCTTTTATTTATTTTATTATTAAGGGATTATCTTTATTATTAAAGGCTTTATTAAATCTTATAATCTATTAAAGATTTAAGGCCTTAAATTAATAAAATCTAATTAATCCTTTATAATAATCTATAAAAATCTAAAATAAAATAATAATACTTTTAATTAAAATTATAAAGATTAAAAAGATTAATATTCTTTAGTTTTATTTTTAAATAATCTAAGATTTTAATATCTTTATTATAAATATTTTATTAAAAAAAAGATTATAATTTAATTGAAATTAGAATAATTTAAATAACTTTTAACTAAAAAAGCTAAAGATTATTAATATTATTAAATTATAATATTATAAAAGTATTAAATAATAAAAAGAGATAAATTAATAATCTTATTTAAGCCTTTTAAATAAGCTTTAAATATTTAAAAAAAAAAGAAATATTAAGTTATTTTAGCTATTAAAAATATAAAAAATAAATATAAATCCTTTTAATTAAATAAAATATAAAGCTATATTAAAATTAAAAAAAAACAAAAAATTAATTAAAAATACTTTTTAAAATAAAATAAAACTTATTTAAAAAACTCTATAAATTAAATAATTAAGATTTATAATACCTTTAAAAAATCTAATAATATAATTATTAATTCTTTATAGAATTTTATTTATATTTATTTAATTTAAAAGCTATTATAATTTATAAAGACTAGCTAAAGTTAATAGCTAAGATAATAAAAAAAGATATAATAATTATTTAAATAAAAATCTATAAAAAAAAAGATAAAAATAATTATATTATTAATAAAAAAAGAAAACTTGATTTAATTAAAAACTTAGCTTTTCTTATATTTAAAAAATATTAGAATTATTTAGAATTATTTTAGAATTTTAAATAATATTTATTTAGAATTATTAAATATTTTAAATAAAAAGAAAGAAAGGATTTTAAGTAATAAACCCTTATTTTCTATTCTAGCCTAATTTAATAAATCAGACTATTTAAATACTTTAAATCTTATACTATATCTTATAATAAATAAAGCTATTTTAATAAAGAGAAAACAATATATATAATAATATTAATACTACCTATAGAACTATAAAGTGATTTTAGGGTAGTCATATAGCTAGTATAATCTATAAGGATTAAATAAATAAGAAAAGCTATAAAATAATAATTTAATAAATTAAACTTAAGGGATTAATTAATTATCTTATAATTAATTAAATAAAGAAAATAACTTTTTAATAATTAATCTTTTAAATATATTAGAAAATTCTTAGATAAAAGAGAGAAAAACTTAAATTTAATAATCTCTTATATTTAAATAGCCTAGATATAGCTTATTTATTTATATAATTTAATCTCTTTAAGTATAGCTTATATAATTATAGCTTAATTAATTAATAAAAAAATATATTTAATTTAATTATTAAAACCCTCTTAATAAATATTAAAGATAACCTTATTATTAAATTAAATAATATTTATAATTAATTAAATAATAATATTTAAATATAATCTTTAGATATTTATATATATATACTTTATTTCTTTTATTTTATTTATTTTTAACTAAGTATTTCTTTAATATTTAATCTCTTTAATTCTTTTAATATCCTTAGAATATTTAATTCTATTACTTAATCTATAAATAAAGATATTATTAATTATATTTATATAATATAGTATTTAAATCTATTAAATTAAATAATTTAAATTATTAGATTATTAAAGAAAGCTTCTATTATCTCTTTAATATATTAAAAAATCCCTTTTATAATTATTCTATTAGAATAAAGATTAATATAATTATTAAAGTATATAATATATAATATAAGCCTTTTAATAAGGAATATATTATTATTTTCTTTAATAAATTTAATAGTTATAATATATTCTATTACTTTTAAGTATTATAAAGATAAACTAATACTTATTTAAATAATAATCTCTCTCTTATATTGTATAGATTAAATTAATAATATATAATATAAAGAGAGTTAAGGATTTAATTCCTTTTATTAGCTTCTTTATTTTTTCTCTAGATTTCTTTTTTCTTTATTAAAAGGGTTAATCTATTTATAAAAAAGATATCTATTATTTAATTAAGATATTTTATTTAGATTCTTATTAATAAATTATTCTAGGATTATAATAATATCCTTAAAAGTATTAATATTTTTATTTAAATTAATTATAAAGGTATTTAAAGAAACTAATTTAATTATTTATTTTTAAGGATTTAATTATAATATAAGCTATATTAATATAATTTTTTATTTTTTATTTAATAAATCTTAATTAAGTAATTCTTAAGTATCTTTAATACTATTATATATAAATAAATTAAATCTAGATAAAAGCTCAAAGATTAAATAAATAATAAATAATTTATTTCTATTAGCTTTTAAAGAATATTATTAAAATATTATTATTTAATTATTATTAAGCTAAGCTATAATTAATTTAGTTTTTTTAATAATAATTATATTAATAGTTTTAATTAATTTAAATTTAATTATTTTATTATACTTAAATTTATTATTTTATTATTAATTAATAATAGTTTTAAAGAATATAGGCTTTTATATTTTAATAAAATAAATAAATTATCTTATAATAATCTATATAAATAATATAAATAAGCTATCTCTTATAAATATATAAAAGACTTTAAAGTTCTTATATAATATAAATAAAATATATTTATTAATTAAGAATAATATAATACCTTTTAGATAAATAAAATAGAATATTTTATTCTTATCTTAATTATAGATTATTTAATTATTAAGATCTTATAAAATAATATAATAAAAGCTTTATAAATATTTAATTATATTTAATTTATTAATAATAAGATATAATATAATACTTTTTACTTTAAATATATAATTAAATATAAGCTAATTTAAATTATTAAATAAATATTAATCTCTTAATAATAAATAAAAAGGATTATTAAAAAGTAGATAAAATATATTATTATAAGATTATTTAATCTTATACTTACTTTATATATAAAATAATAATAAATATAAAGTTATAAGGAAGGTTAAGCTTATAAAATATTTATTTTTATAAATATATAAACTCTTTAATATAATATAATATATTTATCTATTTATTTATAAATTAAAAATATAAAGCTAGCTTTTAAATTAATCCTAAATAAAAGAATATTAATATATATTCTTATAATTAATAAACTTAATAAAGAATTATTTATTAAATATATTTTTATAAATAATAATTAGTTTATTAAGATAATTATAAATATTAAATATTAATTAATTATAAGATCTAAATTTATATAAAATATTAAGAAGATTTATATATATATAAAAGTATTTCTTTAATTTAAAAATATATATTATTCTAAAGGCTATAAATAAATTATTAAAGATATTATAAAGTATAATTTAAAGTAAAGGGTATAATATAAAATTAATAACTTAATCTTTATTTTTTAATATATATAATAATTAATAAAGCTTAATTAAATAATTAATTTAATTCTATCCTTATAGGCTTTAAAGGAATAGCTATATAATAGAGATAAGGTTATATATTATTAAATCTAAGGTATTTATATTAAAATTCTAAGAGAGAATTAATAATAAATTAAACTAATCTTATTAAAAGATTATAAAACAGGATTATTTAAGAAACCCTAGATTTATTATAAATAAAATATATTTATTAATATAATTATAAAATAAATCTATATCTTTTTTAAGCTATATTACTCTTATAATAATAATAAGGCTTATATTTTTAATACTTATCTAAAAGAAAAGTATAAGTATTTTAAAAGTTCTTTATTATTTTAATATTATATATTAATAAGAAATTAAATAAAGATATAATTAAATAATAATAAAGATTAAGGAAATATAATAAGATAATATAAATATTAAAGAAGATAATAAAGATAAAAAGGGATAATATATATATAAGATACCTTTTTATAAAAAAGAGCTTTATAAATATATAAGGGTTTAAATTAATAACCCTTTATAATTATATATAACTATTTAATTAAAGATATCTATTATTATAAATAGCTTTTTTTTTTAAAATATAGCTTTTATTATATTTAATAGTGATTTATAATTAATAAATAATATATATTTTTATTTATATACTTTTTAAAAAAGTTATCTTCTAGCTCTTATAACTTTTTCTTTTTTATCTTATAATTTAACTCTTTTAATTTTAGGATTATTAATCTATCTTTTATTCTTTTTAAATTATTATTATAAATATTATTTAATTATAGAAATTAATTAAAATAATATTTATTTTTAGTTCTTTAATATTAATTCTATTATAAATATAATTATTTTATATAATATAATTATTTATAAGATTATTTTATTATAAAATATTCTTTATTATTAAATTTATAAAAAATATATCTAATACTTTTATATAATTAATTAAGAATTAAAATCCTAAATAATACTTCTAAGAAAATAATCTTTATAATATTTAAGAATATCCTATACTAGAATCTATTATAAAAACTTAAATATCTTACCTTATATTTATACCAGCTAAAATAAAGTATATTTATAGATATTTCTTTAATACCTTAATAAAATAAAAAAACAGGATTTACTCTTTATTTATTAATTATTATAGGGTTATTAATCTAATCCTATATTCCTATTATATATAATCCTTCTTAATTACTATTATAGCTATTAAAGAGTATATTATATAGCTATATTATTTATATATTTTAATTCTAGATAAATATAATAAATATTATTTAAATTATAAATAGGATAAATATATAGATTATAGATAGAGAGGATTTTATAGCTATTAATCCAAGCTAAAGGATAAAAGGAAGTAAATAACTTTCTTAAAGAAAAACTAGATTAAAAAATCAAAGAGACCAATTATTCTAGATTTCTTAAATATATCTATTACTCCCTACCTATAGAAATATTAACTATTAACTTTAAAGATTAGATATATAATAAAATAGGATATAGATAAGATAATAAAGGAAAACCCTAATAGGATTTAATAAATATAAATAAGATTAAATAATTCCTTAATTATTAGGATATAGATTTGGTTTAAAAGGGATAGAATAAATTAATTTTAGGATAATAATATTAATTATATAATCTAAATAATTTAATATTAATAAATAAATTAGCTTTTAAAGATATTAATTAATCTTTATAAAATAAAATAAATTAATAAAAGAGTATAATTAATTTAATATAGTATTATAAAATATATATATAATAAAATAAGAAAGGGATTTATATAAATAGGAAAGTTAAAGAAAGATAGTATTATAATACTAAAATAATTTATAAGAACTTTTATTTTTAATAGGAATTTAATAAGTTTTTTAAAATAAAAGAAAAGGTTTTAGGTATATAAGTATAAGCTTTGTTTAGTTCTGATTAGTATAGGTATAGGATAGATCTAAAAGTAAGCCTATACTTAAGGATATAGCAAAATCAAACCAATACAAATCAAGAAAAGATTATAAAGGAATAAGATTAATAAAGACTATTTAATTATTAATATAGAAATAGTTTAGTTATTATAGTTAAGGTTTAAGAGTATTAATTATCTATTATAATTGGTTTAGTATAATTGATTTATATATTAATAATAGAATATTATACATAAAGAGTGAAATTTATTATATCTTTTAAGAAATATTACTAAGATCCTCTTTATTAAGGATTTTTAAATAGAATTCAAGCTAGAAAATCCTTGATTTAAGTATATAAGAAGTTATATATATATTTAAAGTAAATATAATTAATATATACTCTTCTAGTATTAGATTAGGCTAGGGATTATAACTTTAAACCAAAGTTTAATAGCTAATAGTAAATTTAAAAAGTCTTCTTTAAGATTAATATTAGAATTAGAGTCTTAAGGTATTATTTAATTAATAGATAAGTTAAAATATATAATAGGATCTAATAATCCTAACCCTCTCTTTTCCTTATATAATTCTTATTTATCTTTAGATTTAAAGAGCTATATATTAATATTAGATATCTATTAGCTATACTTATCTTTAATAAACTTCTTTAGATGGTTTTTAGAATAGGTCTTATTTAAGAGAATCCTATCTATTATATAAAGTATATATACTTTAATAATATCTATTTATAAAATAATCTAATATAAGCTATACTAGTATATTATTATCTTTACTATATAGGATTTATCCTACTTTTTAAGTATATTATATATAAGCATTAGATTATTTAATACCAGTTAATTATATTCTAACCAAAGTATATATTTATTAATAGTATTTATTCTTATTATTAGCTTCTTTCTAAAGTTAATTATCTTTTCTCTAGCCTTTATTATATCTTTTAATCTTCTTTTTAGTATTTAAATATAAGACTTAAATAAGTCCTTAATATTAATAATAATATCCTAATCAATAAGCCTTTATATTAGAAATTCAACTTTAAATAATAAGATAGGGTTATACCAATATATAAGATAAAAGGCAGAGAAGCTATAAAATAATTTAATTATAGTTCTATCCATAAGAATAACTGCTTTAAGGTATCTTATCTATTTAGAATCCCTTTTTAATATCTTTATTATTATAGATATAAGATTTTAATAATTAACTTTAACTATAGAATTAATTATAGGATTATATCTAGATATTTAAATATATTTTATACCTTAATTAAATAATATCTAAGAGAAAAGCCCTTTTATTTTAGATCTATTATTAATAACTATATAAAGTATAAGTCTATATTATTATATCAAGATTATAATAAATCTAATTATAGCCCTTAAATTAATCTATTATATTAATTAAACTTCTATCTATCTAATCAAGTTATAATAAGCTTCTATAAGAAAGTTTATATTATAATTAAATAATATATATTATAAATTAAAGTATACTTTTAATATTAATTGCTTAAATAATATTATAATTACCAGTTCTCTATTCTATTATAATATAAACTTTTAATACTTAGGGCAGTAAACTATAGCTAAGGAAATATTATTCTATATCTTTCTTTAATAATACCTATTAAAGAGAGTTTTAAAGATAATTACTTTACCTTTATACCCTTAGGCTATATAGCAGCTTACTATTAATTTCTTATAGATAGATAAGTTATTAATAACTAATATAGAATGGTTTCTTTTATAAATTAGCCTTAGCTAAAGTTTCTTATCCTTAATAAAGAATCTTTAAGCTTTCTAATATAATATTCTAAATTATACTCTATTAAAATTAAATAATTTCTTTAATAAATATAGGAATCTAATAATCTACTAGAACTCTATAGAATATCTAGATTCTAGTATATCTAATTATATTAATCTAAGATATATATTAATTATATCCTTTAAATCCCTATTAATTTTAATATTTATTTAATTAGATAGCCTTAATCCTTTTTAAAAAAGTCTATCTATTATATTATTATTTTTCTTAGAAATATATTTAATAATAAAATTAAATAATATAATATAATTAATCTAATAGATAATAAAACTATCTAATATATTATAAATAATACTATTAAGCTAATATATAAGAATATATATATCTATCTCTAAAGTAAATTATATATTATAGATATATCCTCTAAGCCTTTAGAGTATAAAGAGAATAGCCTTATACTCTTACTTTATTATATTATAATTATATTCAGCCTTATTTTAATAATCACTTTTAAACCTAACCAGATATTATTATCTATCTAAGACTTATATTAAAACTATTCTCTATTCTTTAAGGCTAGTATCTATTATAAATATAATTTCTTTACCCTAAAAAGAATCTCTTTATTATTATAAATAGATTATAATCTATATATAATAATATTATTAAGAAAGGGTTTATAAATATCTAGGATAAGATTAAATAATATTTGAGTTATAATTCTTATAAACTAGATTATAAAATTTATAATATTCTAAGGAAGTATATATATCCTTAAAAGACTAATAGTAAAAGAAAATATAATAAGATCCTTACTCTTTTTATTTAATAGGATTTAATTATAATTAAAAAAGAAATCTAATAATAAAAGTATAATATATATAAAAAAGTCTTTACTAAAGGAATTAATACTAAAAGGGATAAATATATCTCTAAGAGTAATAGTATTATATTTTATAATAATATTAATTAAATAAAGCCCTTTATCCTTTTTCTTAATAAAGAAATATTAGTTCCTATAGAAGGTATAAGACTCTTTTAATATATAATTCTTAAAGTATATCTTTAATAATTTTATAGCTTTTGCTTCTAATCCTTATAAAATAGAGATAGAATATATCTATTAGATTAAATAAGGAATCACTTTAATAACTTAAAAAGATATAATTAATAGATTAAGTATTCTATTTTCTTTGAATTATTAAGATAAAGCCTATTCTCTATTATAGAGAACCTTTAAGAAAATATTAATTTTCTATTAAATTAATATATTTTTAGTTTAAGAGAGGATTTCCTTAAGGTATTTATAATATTTGGTGAATTCCTAAGGGATAAACCTAATGAAAAGGATTTATATTAGCAGATAAGTCAGGGCATTCTAAGCAATATATCTATTATATTAATGATAGATACTAAGTATTATAACCAGGGGTTAAGTATCAGTATAATGAATGATAGTGAATAATATAATAAAGTTAAAAGTATATTAATAACTATCTAAGCTATATCTAAAGAGTAAAAATTAAGGGTATATATATATATCATAGATTATAATTTGAGTTATAATCCTTATTACTGGATTATATTTAGAATCATAAGCTATCCTATTGGATTATGGTTTTAAGAGTGATCCTAAGCTTAGGGTTACCTTTAGAATTATAATCCAATTCCATTCAGTTCTAAGCCTTTGAAATATACCTAGTAATATTATAAGTTATATAACTAAGGCCTATTATATAACTTTAGCTATTAGGTTATAATATAATATCTCCCTCTCAAAAGGTCTTATCCTTAAGGCCTATAGGCATACCTTTCCTTCCTTCCTTAATATTTTATAAGTTATAGGATTTATATTATATTAAATTATTTCTTATAATATCAGGTTATATTAGGAAACTATAATATCCTTCCAAGAAGACTATTAAGCGTGTCATGCTTATTAATAGTATTAAACATTCTATACTAGCTAAGGGAATGGATTTTAATAATAAAATAGTAGATATATTATATTCTTATTATTTTAAATAAAAACAATCTTGCTATATAATAGAAAACAATAGCTATTATATAGCGTATATAAAGCGGGATCGCTCCTATAATAGTGTTTTGATAGCATCTTTATATATATACTCTTATTATATCTAAATATCCAATTCTTATTGATTTTATTAGTAATAAAACTTTTAGAGCAATACTATTATTTAAACTCTAAAGAAAAGGAAACTAAAGAAAATATCTCAGATATCTAAGATTAATTATCTAAGTTATAGTTATAGCTCTCTTCAGCTCTAAACCATTTATCTTATATCCATAAGCTTAAGAAAAAGGCTAAAAAGCAAAGCTTTGAGTTAATTCATTAGGGTTTAAAGGAGTTGGATACTAAAGACAGGATTGATCTGGTCTTTGTCCTAGAGGTATATAAGTATTATATAGTATTGGATTTGCAGTTCCTAGGTACTTTAAATAAGATAGATTAGTCTTTCTTGGGTTTAGGCAATAAGTTTATTGATTTAGGGTCTTTAGCTAGGCTGACTGGTTCCAAAGGAACTATTATAGTATTAGGCAGTAGTAGTTCAAATAGTTAGTAGGTTCCTATATATTATCTTTAGATCCAAAGCCTTTCTATTTAATAAGATATTCATTTTACTTATTTTCCTATCTAGTATCTAATATTATCTCTACTTCCTATTCTTTTTTGATTGCTTTTATTTATATTATTATATATTTCTTTATATTATTAAATGCCTTGCTTAATAAGGAAATATAGAACACAGGGTATAATCATATATTCTTTGATAGTAAAAGTTTATAATTGATATTAGAAATAGCCTTCTTAACTTTAAAAGATTTAAGTTTCTTAAAATCCAATTTATTACTTGATTATATTATTATAATATTTAAAGAATTTTTACCTGATATATAGTATAAAAGGTATATTATATCTCCCTCTTTAAAGATTAGTCTTTTTAATCTTTATTAATCTATATAATATTTCATTCTATTATAGATGATTTAGAGTTATACATAGAGTTCTTTATATAATTATTGTTTTTATATAGTATTAAGTATAGCCTTTTCTGATTTTAATCCCTCTTAGTATAATAGGTAAAATGCTTCTAATATAAATCTATAATTAGTATATATTAGTATAAATTATATTAATTCAGAAACAGATATATTATAAGCTAGTTATATAATTAATAGATATTTTATTTAATTATCTTAATAGTAATTAATATAAGTATATAAATATCCTTTAATAATCTGATTGATCTATTCTATTTATCTATCCGTTTATGGGTGATAGGTGATACTAAGTCTATATCTAATCCTAAGATATCTTATCAATCCTTACTAAAATTTAGAGATAAAGGTTATTCCTCTATTAAAGATGATTTCCTCTAATAAGCTATATAAGCTTACTATCACTCTATTAAAGTTATAGGCAAGATCTTCTATTAAGCTTGCTTTAATATAGGGTATAAAGTATAAGAACTTTATTAATCTTTCTATAATAACCTATATTAAGTTATAGACTACTTCTATAAGGGATTCTACTAATAAAGGTAATTTAATAATAAAGTTAAATAATATTAATTCCTATAATTATATAGGCATTAATAATGATTATAACTCTCTATATAGTTTATATCTTACTAGCTTGATTTATTTATAAATGATACAATCACTTATAACCTTCTAGACTATTTATTATAATCCTTTAAATCCATAGTATCTTTATACTTATTCTATAATCTTTATAATTCCTTAATAACTATAGATAGGGGATTTATATAATTCTTATATAATGATTTCCTAGAGTTCTTTAGATATCTAGAGTTTCTCATTATACTTATAATATCTATTCTTCCATTTTATATCTTTAGATGCCTTTACTATATCTTCTAAGGAGTATACTTGCTTAACTCATTTTAAGACAGGATTAGCTAATATAACTTAGTATATAGTATTTAGTTTTATCTATAGCATACCTGATTTGATTATTTAAAAGATTTATCCTTTATAATAAGGCTTTCCATTATTATAATCACTTTATTAGCTTAGAGCATCTGCTTTATTATTTTTAAATCCTTTATAATAAATGATTTTATAGTTATAATCTATAAGGGTCTTTGTATAGCAGGTTTATTATATATTTAACTTCTATATAATAATAAAATAAGAGATATTCTTATAATTAATAAAAACCTTTATTTAATGGTTGCTTCCTTATAAATAATATAAGAATTCATTAAAAGCTTTGATAATAGCTATAAATTCCTTATTATAGATTGGATAATTAAGTTCTGCTCTATAAAGTTTCTTAAAGTAGAAGGCAACAGATTATAATCTATCTTTATTATCTTATTATCTAATCTATGCTTTGATAGTATAGTTTAAAGTATTAGTTTTAAGTTCTATAGGTTTATCTAGATTATATATTATTAATATAGATTCTTTATAGATTCACTTCTTAAGTTCTTTAAATATAACATCTATATTGGGTTTCTATAGGAATTTACAATCTTTCTTAATATATTTAATAAATAATATAGCTATTTTACTATAGTTATAGATAAACTTTCAATAATAGTTAATAAAGCCTAAAAACTCTTATATATTTATAATGTTTTATAGCATCGGCTAGTCATATACTATAACGATTTTTACTAGTTCTATTTGAATTTTATCTAATAAAAAGATATATCCTAGGAAGATAATCATTTACTTATAAAATTTATATTTTTCTAGTTTAATAAGAAGATTATTATCTTGGAGTAGTTATAATACCTTATAGATATATTCTCTATATTCTTCTTTTATTCAAAAGAAGATTAGGATATTATCTAGGTAGACTATTATAAAGATATTTAAATATTCTTAGAGAATATTATTAATTATATACTAGAATATTATAAGGGTATTGATTAAGCCAAAAAGCATTACTAGATACTTGAAAAGTCTAAACTTGATTCTAAAAATGGTTTTCTATTTATTGCCTTTCTTTATTCAAATTAAATTATATACTCCTTTAAGATCTAAAGTAATAAATCAGTTTATTCTATATAATTGATTATATAATTCATTAATTAATAATAAGGGTATCTAATCCTTGATTATAATTATATTTAATAATTAGTAATCCATAACCAGTTATAGCTTACTATTCTTTTTTGATATAAATATAATAGGGTATCCTGCTTTGGATATGGATGATTGGATATATCCCTTTTTAAGCATTTTATTAAGGTATTTTTATAATGTTTTGAGTTCCTTGATATTCAGTGTATAGATCTTAGTGAAAGTAGGCTTCTTTCTATCTATAATCTGAATTTTATAGTCCTATTGGTTATGTAAGGAGAGCTTTATTTCAAGCTCTTTATAAAATAATTTAATATATTTATAGTATTCTTCTAGTATAGGTATAAATTATTTTTCCATATCTAAGGGTGATTTATCTTTAGAGTATTCTTATAATTGCTCTATTATTATCCTAAGAGCAGTAATAACCCATTGGGTTTATTATTATCAATCATTATATTATTTTTTAATATGATTTCCTGGTAGAAGGCCCTTCTTGATAGCTATAAAGCATACTTTCTTTGCTTTACCTATTATTATTAGATCTTTATAATTTCTTAGAGATAATATAATATCACTTTATTATATCTAGCCTATCTTCTAATCAATCTATAGATTACTATTAAATAACCAGGGATAGCTTAATACAAATTTATATTCTCTAGTATCTATTATATTAAATATAATATTATCTTAATATCCTTGGACTTTGAATTGGAGATAATCAGTCTTTTTATTAATCTATTCTTTATTATAGGCAAAGGTATTTCCTTCTAGGTTATATAAGGGGTATAGTTCTTCCTTATCATACTATAGCAGTTATATACAATTTATAGCTTTTAGTAATATATAATTGCCTATTACTCCACTATCTATTAAAGCATAAAAATAATATCCTATAATTTATATTTCTATTATTAATTTAAGCCTATTAATACTTATTATATAGAGGGTCTTTTATAGGGGGTCATGCTATAACCCTCTTATAAGCGACTTTATTTATTTTTTAAGTTTCTAGGATTATATCCCTTATATAGTCTATTATAATTTATTCTATCTAAGCCTTAAGTAATTATATAGTATAGAGTTTAATTAGCTTAACTTCCTTTATAGGTTCAGAAGTTAAATTCTTATTTATAGAGGTTCTTTATTTCCTTATATATGTGTTTATTTTCTTCTATATATTATCTATACTAAGGTTTATTATAGTTGATTACTATTATAGCTTTGTATTAAGTTCTTCCTAAGATACTATCTTCTAGTAATCATCTTTTATACTATTATATCAGCTTCTATTATAAATATATATTATACTTAAGGTTGATATAATTATATAAATCCTCCTTTCTATAGTCTATAAGTTATGGTTTATTATATCCTAATTTAAGCTTTTCTCATTTATAGACCTTATAATAGATGGACTTATAGTCTTTGTTTTCGGCTTCTTATCTGCATTCTTCTAGGGTCTTAGGGTATAATTCAAACATACCAATTCCAAAAGGTATAAAATACTCAGCCTTATATCAGTTAATAAATTAATCTCCTATAAGGATATTCTTAATTCCTTATACTCCTATATAGTATAGAAAGAATTTATTCTAGATTTTTATTTTCTAATATTAAAAACAGGAGAAGTTAATATATAATATCTAACTGATTTCGCTATAGAAAATATAATTAAGGTCTAGAAGTATATAATTATCTTTATATTTGCTATAGTTGGTTTTTAATATAAAGGCTCTTTTAAGGTAGTCTCTTAGGATAGGGATACTTAAGCCTTCTTCTAATATCTATTTATAGATATATTTAATGATTATAAATCAAAGGTTAACTCTATCTATATAGCTTAGTACTTATATAAATTTGATTATTACTTCCCTAAGGTATTTATAGGCAGTACTCTTAGATAGTAGATATAATATAATATAGTATTAAGTTATTCTAAGAGGTTCTTTATTCTTGGATTCTAAAAAGCTAGAGTCTAAGCTATTACTTATTATTTTATCTTTAACCAGGATATTTTCATTATCTATAGCAGGGATTACTTATCAATCTAGAATCTCTTTAAAGTATTCTTTCTTATTTATATCTATATCCAGTTATTGGTCCTATTATGCAATACTGGATTAGGTTAGTATAATCCATAGTATTAATAACTGTTAGGGTATAGGGTATCTATAGTTTCTGGGTTATCCTTATCCCTATCCTCTTTATCCTATTATAGCCAGGGTTCATCCATTTATAGCCATAATATATACACTTTATTATACATTAAATACTGGTTTCCAAGATTTCTTATCTTTCTTAGGTTATTTATATTGCTAAGAGATATATCTATATCCATTATAATTATAATATTGGATTTTCAATATATCTCTTTTCTAGGTTATATTAAGTTCTATTCTTCTAGGATTTAAGGTATATCTATAAGCAATAGATTCTTCTCTATATCTACCTTAATTAGATTAATATTATAGTTTTTATCCAAAATCACTTTATCCTAATCCTTTGGTTTTCCTTTATTTATATTATATAAACTATCTATTATCAATCTTAATAGCCATTCCAATATATTTGACTAAACTTTTAGATCTATCCTCCCTAAAGAGTTTATCCTTAATTTCTTCCTTAAGTCTATTATAGAAGTACTCTATTAATATATTATCTTCCTAGGTAATCTATAAGATAATCTATTTAAATTCTAAGGTATAGTCTAAGGCTAATCTATATTGGTATAATAGTTTAAGTTTTTTAATTATAGCTCTCTCTTTATCTATTTATCCAAAGACTTCTTTAATTATATCTTTAAAGTTATTATATTTTTAAAAGATCTTTTTGGTTTTATTATTCTGGTCTTTTTCCTTCTTATTTATATAGTCTCTTATAATAGGTTCAAACTATTTGAGAGCAGCCCTCTCTATACATCCTATAATATATAGGATTTTTATAGATTCCTCTTACAACTAATAAGGATAGAACTAATAGTAAGCTTTAAGTTATATTAAGAATATTTAAAGTAATCTAGAATATCTAGTAAAAGATCCTAGCTTATAAGGTTTAATAATTTCATTAAGGTCTTTCTATTTAGCTTATAATTTAACTTTAAGTTCTATATTCTTCTTATATAGAGCCTAAAGCTTAATAGTAAGTAAGGCAAGGGTTAATTGAATAATACCTATAATAATTGATTAAGGCAGTTAGCAATATTGCTCAGGGTTATATAATAACCTATTAAATAAGAGTTATTAATATATAATATTTAATAAATTCCTAAGGAATAAACCTAATAAAAAGGGTTTATATTAGTAAATAAGTTAAAGCATTCTAAGCAATATATCTATTATATTAATAATAGATATTAAGTATTATAATCAAGGGTTAAGTATTAGTATAGTGAGCGATAGCGAATAATATAATAAAGTTAAAAGTATATTAATAACTATCTAAGCTATATCTAAAGAATAAAAATTAAGGGTATATATATATATTATAGATTATAATTTAAGTCATGATCCTTATTACTGGATTATATTTAGAATTGTAAGCTATCCTATTGGATCATAGTTTTAAGAGTGATCCTAAGCCTAGGGTTACCTTTAGAATCATGATCCAATTCCATTCAATTCCAAGCCTCTGGTATATACCTAGTGACATCACAAGTCATGTGACCGAGGCCCACCATATAACCTTGGCTATTGGGTCATGACAGTATTCTTTATAGAGTTAGAATCCCTTAAATATATTAAAGAACTTTAGGGTAATATATTTAGTAAAGGGTATATCTAGATTAATTCTTTTCTTTATTTCCTTTTATTTCTTTTTTTTCTAAAATAAATCATTATTAGATATAAACCTATCTAAAGAAATATTATTAATAGGGTTAATTTTATTAGCCTTCTTCTTATATAAGATATAGATATATACCTTAAGGGGATTATATAATTAATATATTCCTTTTCTTTTAGATTTCTTCTTTTTTTTTAAAGAGTCTAATTCAGCCTTAACTGCTTTTAAAGCTTTAATATATTGCTTTATAGACTCTATTAATATACTCCTAATAATCATCTTATTATTATTAAAGTTAAGCTTTATTAGTATTTCTTTATTATCCTTAAAGAGCTATTTTAGATTAATTAATTCCTTATTATTAATTATATCTCTAATAATATAATTAATATTTAGTTTTCTAAGGAATTAGATTTATTTTATTCTTAATAAATAATATTTATAATAAGAGTAATTACTTATATTTATCCTATTTAATATTATATATATAAATCTCTATCCTTCTAAGAATAATTAAATAATAGCTTAGCTATTTTAATAAATAATATCCTTAGGATAAAGGGTATTATAACTTTATCTAATACTAAATATAAATAAATAGATATTTAAATGGTTTTTATATAGAATTAAACTTCTATTTCCTTAATTATTTAAATAATCTATCTAAAGAATAATATTATTTTAATCTTAATTAGATTATATTTAATCTTATATTTCTTAGTTAGTAATTTTAAGATAATATTATCTTTAAAGCCTAAATTAATAAGTATATTTATTGCTTTCCCTTTTTAAGAATTAATTCTAATTTAGATCTTAGGTATTTATTATATATTTAATAACTAATAGCTATCTAAGTATATTTAAATAATCTTATAAGATATCTTATTAAAAGAGAAGCTTATATTATTATAAAGATTATCTTTAATTAATTCTAGAATATAGAAATAATATAGGCCTAATAGATCTATATTATCTTAATCTTAATTAAATAATACTATTTAATACTAACTATAATTAAAAAGGGCTTCTTTTTATATCTTAATTATAACTATAGTATTAATATATAGTTATTTAATTAGCTTATTAAAGAAGGCTTTATTATATCTTATCTATAAATAAACTTAAATTACTCCTATTATATTCTTTAGCTTTATTAAAGATATAGGATTATCTAATCTATTCCTAGGAATATAAAGGACTTCTATTATATCTTTAGCCTAATCTAATAGATCCTAGCCTATAATTATCTTAAGCTTTAAATTAAGATTAATTAATATATAAAATAATATAGTAATTATTTTTATAAATAAGGTTTTCTTTAGTTTTAACTAATAATAAGGAAATCTTATACTCTAATCTATTATTTATAATATATTCTTAGATATAATTACTAGATTAGAAGGTATTATCCTATCTGATATTAGGATAGCCTTAAAAGTAAGCTTCTAATATATAATAATTAAAGGTTTAATTAACTCTTTATTATTACTCTTCTATCTCTTTCTTTTATTAATATTTATATTAATTATATATATTAATATTATTTAATTCTCTATATCTTTATATTAAAAGAGTAATATAAAAAAAGTTTAGATTATATTTTTATTAGATATAATATCTAAGTATTATAACTTTATAAATTATTATTTAAGGCCTAGATAAGGGATATATTTTCTAAAGATTATATCTTTATATTTATTTAATAGCTATTTAAAGTATTAAAAGGCTTTAGCTTTAATTAAGAGAATAAAGGATATAACTATATAATTAAAGAAATTAATAGCTTAAGCTATTATAAGCTTTTAATAGTATCCTTTTATCTTAAGGAACTATTATATAATAATAGAAGGAATTATACTCTAGCCTATAATATATTTTAGATTTAATATTCTAATATATAAATTATATATATAAAACCTAAATTTAATATTATATATTAATTTATTATAATAGAAGAGAAAATAGCTTAATAAGTTATAATACTAATAATTATTCTTATCTTATCTCCTTTAAAGAAAGAAGATATTAAAATCCTTATTATTATTAAGATTAAATATTATTTAATTAAATAAAAAACTTATTAAGCCTTTATATTATAGATCCTTATTAATATATATATTAATACCTATCTATATTTTAATAATTATTTAAGTAATATCTTCTTTAATAGCTATATTAATCTTAAGATTATTAATAAGCTTGATTAACTCCTTTATATCTATCAGCTTAGCTTTAAAGGATATAGTTTTAATAATAATTAAAAAGAATTTTTCTTTAGAATAAAGATCCTATATAACTAGATTCTTTATTATAATAATTTAATCAAATATTACTTTAATAATAATTATATTTATCTGATTCTTAAGATTATTAGAAGTCTTATACTATTTAATAGCTAATCTAATAATTATTTAATTATTAAAGTATCCTTAGAGCTACTTATATAATATCTTCTTAAGTTTATAAGGATTATTAATAGAATTTGTTTAAATAACCTTAATAAGAAGCCTTATTAATATAATCTTATATAATATATAAGATAATAGTTTTAAATTCTTTTAATTTAAATTATATTAGAAAGTATAGAATCTATACTTATTAAGCTAATCTAGAATATCTTTAATAGACTCTAGATATTATTATTTAAGTATTTCTAAATAATCTTTATATAATCTTAATTATTATAAATCTCTTTTAAAGAAATAATTCTTTAATACTTTTTTAGCTTTTACTTATAAGAGATTATAGATAAATCCCTAAATAATATCTTTATAGATATTAATTATATAATATATAAAATAATTATATTTCTTCTTATTAATTATATTATTATTTTTTATATTAAGCTTATAGCTTAAAAGATATTTAATAATATTAATCTTATTAAAGTATTTAATAAGCTTAAGATTAATAGTATATCTCTTAGATTTATTTATAATAAGAATATCCTTAAAACTATTAAGGAAAGTAATATTAATCTTAATAATACTTTATTAAAAACTCTTAATAATATTATCCCTTAATTAATTAATTAATTATAAATCTAATCTATTAAAGAAAGAGCTATTAGAATTTATAATAGATATTATACTAGATAAAGGAATATTTAAAGTAAGAATATTAAGAATAATAGTCTTAGAAATAATAATTTTAATAATAGAGTTAAAGCTATTTAAAGGTCTTCTTCTTTAATATAAAGAGTATCTATTTAAATTAAGGGCTAATAGTATATTAAGAAGATTAAATAATAATAAAGGCTTTCTATTATAAAGGTATTTAAATATCTAATCTAAGAAGGAGTTATCTTAACTCTTATATAATAATACTTTATTAATTATATTCTAATATTAATATAAAATCTTTTCTTTAAGAATAGATATTATATTTAAGTTAAAGATAATAATTCTTATATTATTATAATTAAATAATATCTTATTTTTAAAATATTAAGATTACTTTTAAATAGAAAGCTTTTTTAGTATTAAGGATAAGATTTATAAAGAGAGAAAAGAGATAAAAATATTTCCTAAGATTAGCTAAACTATTAGAATATTAACTTATAATATAAAAAAGCAAAACCAAGGATTAATATATAGCTAATACTACTTATTATTAATTAAATAATTAATATTAAAAGCTATATAAGCTGATTATCTATAATAATTCTTTTTATACTTATTTATATTTTAATTAAATAAAATTAATAAATTTAAAGTACTTTATCTTTTTAATCTAATATTTAATATATAAGTTATCTTTTATATATATTCTAAATAAAAGCTTATCTTAGGATTAAATATTCTTTTATTTTTTCTCTTAATAATTTAATATTCTATAATATTAGATTCTAATAGAAAAGAAATTAATAATATCTTATTATTTAACTAGGATAGTATATAATATCTCTACTTTATAGACTTTAAATCTTTTAATAAATAAGCTTAGCTCTTTTACTTTTAGATTTCTAAGCTATTATCCTTAAAGATATCTTCTAATTATATTAATTAAAAGATCTTATAAGGGTACCTATAATAATTCTTCTTAGACTAATCCTTATAATAGCTTAAAAGTACTTCTAAATATATTATATTATTAATCTAATATTAATTAATCCTTCTAATAGCAAAGTAAATAAGATATTCCCTTATCTTAATTATTAGTTTTAATAAAGGGAAAACAATATATATAATAATACTAATATCATTTATAGAACTATAGAATGATTTTAAGATAATTATATAGCTAGTATAATCTATAAGGATTAAATAGATAAGAAAAGCTATAAAGTAATAATATAATAAATTAGACTTAAAAGATTAATTAATTATCCTATAATTAATTAGATAAAAAAGATAGCTTTTTAATAGCTAGTCTTTTAAATATACTAGAAAATTCTTAGATAGAAGGGGGAAAAAAAAACTTGAATTCGATGATATCTGCCCGTTTAAATAGCCCGGGTATAGCCTATCTACTTATACAGTTCAATCCCCCTAAGTGCAGCTTATACAGCTATAGCTTAGTCAACTAGTAAGAGGGTGTGTTCAACCCAGCCATCAAACTACTCTTTATATATACTTTAGCTGCTTAATATATCTACTTTTAAATCTATTAAATAATATTATTAAAATAAGCTTATAAAAAGACTTAAAACTTTTATTTAATCTAGCTTAATTAAGAAGATTATCTTCTTATCTTATTATTATTATATAAGAAATAAAGGTCTTAGCCTATTTAATATTCTAGCTAGATAAGCTAGTATAAGGCTATAGCTTATAAATCAAGCTAAGCCTTTAATAAACCCTTTTATCTTTAAAAGCTAGTTGATTATAAAGCTTATTTTAATACCTTAATCTTTTTAATTAAATAATTCTAAGCCTTTTATACCTTTAAGATTTAATTAGATCTTTAAATTAATTAAAAAAGCCTTTAAGCTTTAATATAAAGATCTAGTAATTTAAATCTTATTTTTAAAGATTAGAAAAGGCTTTAATAATTTAACCCTATAAATAATTAAATTAAAAAAAGAAAACCAGATCCTTAAAACTAAATTCAGCTAATTAGAATAGCTAATTAAATAATAGATTATTAAAAAAGATCTTAATAAAGCTTTTCTTTAGATATAAGATATTAAAGCTATAAAAGATAAAGCAGCTCAATTAATAGCTTAATTAACTGCTTAACCAGTTATTTAACTAGCTATTTATTAATTACTTAATTAATATTATATAATATTAATTAAATAATTTTCCTTTATTATTTTCTTATATAATAATAATATTTCTTATATAATAATAATAATATTTCTTATATAATAATAATAATATTTCTTATATAATAATAATAATATTTCTTATAAATATTTTTCTTTTATTTAAATATTTTTCTTATATATATATATATATATATATTATTAATTATTATATTATATTATAAGCTATATTATAATTCTAGCTATTAGGCTGATTATAGCCTTATATATTAAGCTGGCTATAGTCTTAGGTGCTAAGCTGGCTACAGCCCTCAGGTTGCCGTAACAGCTGCTACAGCTGACATAAGGCGGTCCGCCGGCTCAACCCCGGTTGAACCCTGGGGGGATCGCTCCGGGGGGGGGGGGGGGGGTTCGCTGGCCAGGGTCTCGACTTAATAGGTTAGTACCAGTTGTGGTGCAGGATTCTGCCCATTTGAAAGCGACCAAGGAGTGTTAGAGATGGAAACGGAATGCCCATTCGTACACAATGTGTATTCATGTGCGAAGTTTGCATATAGTACTCACCCTGTCTGCTCATACTTTTGCCGTCAACTGGCACCGGGGCATTCTCTGTCTATTGGGTAGCTTGGTCTCTTTGATGAGCGTCACAGACAGTAACGCCCTCATTCCAGGGGATCGACACGCCTGGCTGATTGACCCCTATTTCATCACATTATGCACCTGTTGAGCGCAGCAGGTGTACCTCGACATAGTAAGTAGTTAGCACACTACTTCCTGGCCACTGACCGTCGAATATCCACCACCCACCACCCACCACCCACCGCTCACCATCCGTTGCACTCCCGTCATCACTACTACTTACTGCTACTTACTACTCACCACTCGCCATCACTCGCCATCACTCAACATTAAACACCTGAGCACCGTGACGTTCCGCTATAGTACACGTTGCCTATATCCTCCATTCACCACCCGCACCCATCCCTGTGGTGGTAAAAGATCTTGTTTGGTAATATGACGCTAGGTCTGGGCGCCTCGGTCTACGGAATTTAACCTGCGACGGGCCTCACGATTCAGAAATCTCAAAGTCCACCTCTGTCCACCCTCACTGGCCAACATGTCTGCCGCCGACTCCCCTTATCAACCAGGTAAGCGTCTCCCCTCCCCAACGCCATGATGCATTGCGCGCACCATGTCTGGCTCAGACCGCTCCCTTGTCTTAAGCGCTACCGATCGCCGCTCCTCTTCTCCCTTGATTTGAGGCGGGGTGACCCAGAGAGCGAAAACGGTGACGTTGATGCTCCTGTTGCTCGTATTTCATCAACCCTCAAACAAGACGGCTTGGGTCCTTGTTGTTGCGGATCAAGGGCGACAGTTGTCAAGGTGGGCGCATGATTATGTGATTCCTTGCCTGCTGCTGGTCCACACAACCGTGTCATGTAAAGGGGATGGATTTGTCTGCTTGTTTCATGTTTGCCCATCACTCGCTTATTGGCCTGCACCTCTCCGTTCGCCAGCTGATCTCATATTTGTCTCTCATGTAGGGCAGCAGCCGGCCGCGCAGGCCACTGGCCTCAGCATTCATCTATCGTCCAACAATCCGTTTCGCAATCGGGCCGCCTCTCCCTCCAGCATTGATGCTGCCTTAGCCGCGCCGCCCGCCTCTCCTTTTGACGACCCGCCTCCTCCTCCTCGACCTCTCTCAAGGAATCCTTTTCTTGACCACCCACATGCGCCGTTGAGGAGAGCCTCTGATATCATGTTAACCAGGGCCAACACCAATTCCTTGTCCGCGGAGGATATCTTTGTACGTTATGCCGCCGCCACGAGGGGGTATTGGTCCTACGGCATCCCTAGCTTACTGTCTGCAAATTCTTACTGATTCTATAGGACTCACTGACGCTTGACGACAAGGACCCCGAGCTGGCCAAGCGCATCAGCCCCCCTTCTTCGTACCAACGCCCCATTGAGCGTCTACCAGCTCCTCGCCGAGGAGAGAATCAGTCACCTGGGCAGCTTGAAAACAAAACCCAGGCCAAACGCTCACAAGAGGAAGCATCGAAAGGCCACAACATGCCAGCAAGTGCTTCGCGGCCATCTCCGTTCGACTCTCCGCCACGCAAGCCCCAGCGTCGTCCGCGACGCAATTCTGAATCATCAGTGCTGGACTTGGACAACAAACCAATAACCGAAGAAGAGAAAAAGATGATCGAGGCGAAGAGGCGAGAGCGAGATAGACGACGTGATGGCAAGGAGAGAAGCAGCAAACCGGGGCGCCCTAGCCGCCGAATGGACATCATTGATCAATTAGATGCCACTAGCATCTATGGAACTGGTCGTAGGTATACCCATTTCCATTAGAAGATACTATGAAGATTGCTGATTTTCTGGCTACCTTTTGTTGGGGCCTTTACTAGTCTTTCACCACGATGGTCCTTTTGACGCCCTTAATCCTCATCGGAACCGTCACAGTAGTCGGCGCTTGGCACCAATGCAAGCCTTCCCTAAGGACTCGCTGAATAACTCGATGGGTGGCTCCGGTCCACTGAGATCACAAGCAGACCACTCAACGTTCATGGGCCATGGCACCGATGAAGCCTTTAGGGACTACGCAGGCACAAAGAACAGGAAAGGCCACAATCTCCCCGTGAGCTCCCGAATAGAGCCTGCTATTTTCGATCCAGTATCGCGCGGTAATATGGTTCATGGAGATGAGAGCTACGGCTTGGGCACCTCCACCTTCCTCGAAGGAACTCCAGCTGCACGGTCGGCAATCAATCGCCGGCAAGTGGAGGAGGCACAGGAAGCTGTCGATGGCGGCTTGCAACGGAAGAAGTCTTTGGCACAGCGAATCCGACACATCAACAGAGGTCCCCGTGACTTCAATCCCTCAGGTCGAATGACGAGCCCTGATGTCGTGAACAGCAAAATGTCCCCGGACCAGGGTCGGCTAGGTACGAGCGTAGGGAACGAGTCCAATCCCTTCTTTGCAGATTTTAATAGGGGCGAGGATGGCTTCGGCTCTAAGCCAAGAGATGGGAATTTATCTCCTCCACCAATTCCCCGCCGTGGCTCTGGCAGTGCCCTCGAACGACGGGCAACAACCGACGCTACACTATCGCTTACCGAAGAGGCACCTGTCAAACCATCCGGCTTACTTGGTCGGATGAAGAGTCTGAAAGGGGGAAGGCGGCCCAAGAATGCCGAGGTTGCGAATAATTAAGCCCATAATACTGAGAAACCGCAATGTGGGATGGATTCGACTGAGGCGTATATGCGACTGCCACACTTACATGCCAAGCACCCAGCTAGTTCATCTTTTCTCTCTATCTTTGATGGTGTCCACATATGGAGGAACTTGAAGTGCAAGAAGTTGGTGACCGTGATGCGAGCCGCTGAGAATTGACATAAATTACAAGAGGTATCTCATTGCGACCATCCTTCTCATGCATTTTCTCATTTGAGGCTACAGAACGTTGCTCATGAGTTATCGGTTCAAAATCTATTACAGGGACATTGAACTATTTGACCAAGTCGGCACGATTCTAGTGCCCCGTGAAAGTAATCAAGGTGTGCGGCACTGTGGCCTCGTTATGAGCGGGTTGAAGATGACACGAATATTATAACTAGTACTTAGGCATGTCATGAATTGGAGTTGGTCTGGTTCTTGTCCGAGGCCGTGTTGCACTAGTTTCATAGAAAGATACACCCACGCCCGCACACATATACATTATTAGCAATCAATGATAATGACGCACGTAACCGCTATTCAACATGTGGCAGTGAGGATGTTTTCGATGTGTATTTAGCACAATATTCAGCAAGCAATTTCTATACATTTGGCTTTAATCTGACTCTGTTGCAGGTTAGATCATGATGCAAGGCAAGCCAGTGTTTGTCGGAGTTGATTCAATCGCCCCCCTCCCCTTCCTCCTTTCATGAGTAGTTACAGACTGTCCAAAGCACCGTCTAGAGTAGTCTTGTACTCAAGACCTGCTGCATATTTATTTTGTCACGAGTTGTGGTTTGGCTCGGTTGATAAGGGTTGGCGGGGACAGACTCCTTCCGCCTTGCATCACCTGCCTACCCAAGGGGGTGCCAAATTACACCGCTGCCTGTGTGCTAAACTTGCCACAATTACTTTCATAAACTCTTCAAATAATCAGGAAAAGTACTATGATAGTTAAGTAAATTCATGTAAATATGATTGATATAGTTAGTTAGATATAAGAATATATCAAGATAAATTCTTTTCTTCTTGGTTGTTGTAGATGACCTCGCTCAATTAGCTACTTGCCATGAACGTTGGCACTGGTGGTGTTTTCTGTCACCCCCTTGCTACCTACTGAATTCTAATACCGCCCACCTAATTACACGTGCACCCCATCAATCGCCATAGCAAGTGGCATTGGTGTTTATATCTATATGGAGGTCAGGCCACAGGCTCTGAAACCAATACCCGACCATGACAAACTCCGAACTCCGCTTTCAACCGGTCCCGGCTACGGTCCTTGCTGAGACTGAAGCGCGGCGCCGTGACGCGCTGAGGCTGCTCAGGCCCTGCAGCACTGGGTGCGATGAACTTGATAGCCATGTTCTGCTCTGCGGTGGGTTCGAACGCGGATGCGTTGTTGGGCTGAGTGCTGAGGATGAGGAGGGCGTTGGCATTGTGGTGAGTTCGTCTATGTAGAGAGGTGGCTTTTATGTAGCATCGCCGACATATACAAAAGCATCACGAAAAATCGTCGTGCTAACTAGACATTATTACTTCCTTGGGCATGAAAACAGCTGGGTCTTCAAGTACTTCTTCGCTCTCTGTTTGAGGGCCTCTCACAACGGGCCATGGTTGTGAGCCCCAAGCCCACCAATGTACTAGTTGGGCTGCTGAGGAGTGCTGCCAGGGCCGAGCTGGCGGCACAGGGAGTCCTCGACGCAACCGAGGTGAGCGAGGGGACGCGTGAGCACCTCGAAAAAGTCATGCTCTCCCGCATTTTTGACTTGGACGGCCTGCAGGAGGTGCTGGCCGATCTAGACAAATCCAGAACCAACCAGAGTCCTGCGAATCCTGTTCCTAACGCCTCGTGTTCCGAACAACATCACAAACCCAACTCAAGAGCTCTCTCAGAGATTCAAGATAGTCAAGAGGACGAACCCGGTCAAAAGCAAGAGCAAGAAAGACAAATAGTCAGCCCACAAGAAGCTGAATCGCTCCCCTTTGCCGCTCCTCTGCAAAGACCAGCTGATAATAGTAGCTGCCGTAGAGTTGAGGTTGGCAACGTTGATGCCGAGTTAGGGCCCCAGGTCATCCTCATCACTCACGTCTCATCCCTACTGACAAGTCTCTTCACCCACCGTGAAAAGTCCGCCGCTCATGCGACCCTCCGGGTTCTCGGTTCACATTTGCGTCACCTTTCACGCAACTTACCATCCAGTCCTCTTATCATTCTTCTTAATTCTACGGACTCAAGTGCCAGATTTTCTTCTGAAAGCTACGCATACCCAAGCATGAAAGAGAGCAGAGCCCAATGGCCCTCAATACCGCAATATTGCGCTGCATCACCGCCTACTACTTTGTCTACTCCAGGCGGTAAGGCTATTGACGCTAGTCTGAAGTCTATCTTCAACTCACCGTCGCTGCCGATTGCAGTTTCCCACCCCTATCAAGGCACTATAAACGTCCCAGGTCAAGACTATAGGACAAACAAGCCAAGCTTTGGGCTCGTATTCTCTCAGTTGCTAGACTTACACCTACTCTGTACCCGTGTTCCGAAAACCTGCCATGACTTACACACTCTGCATCGAAGCGCTGGAGTTACTTTCATCTCGGCTCGGCCGGCCATAACCTCTGTGACGGTTATTGAGGTTTTGTTGGATGAGATGGGTGTGTGGGAGGGCAAAAGAGGAACCCGAAAAAGGCGCGAGCAGAGGTGGGCCGCCTTGGACATATTTGATGGTCGAGTAGCCGATGCCTTTGTGCGTATTTAGGGACACATGTTGGAGACAATTTCGTGAGCTACACTCACTTGTACTCCATCTTATGATCGCTTAATCTCTTTCGCGGGAAGGCCTAAAACCCGAGTCCTCCATGACACCTTCCTGAACACCCAGACAGTGTCGCTGGTGTCATGATGATTTCAGTGTCTCATAAACGGCCATTGTATAGCTTCGTATGTAATATTTACTTAATGACACACTCTTCCCATTACCCACAAAGCGTTGACCATAGTCGATAATAAGTTTCTTAAACTTATTCTTCCAGAGCATAAATCTGCCGACTTCTTCTCCATATCACCTGTACTCACACCATCGATTCGCAAGTAGCCCCTTAGTTGCTCGAGGTGGTTACAAGTTACAATTCAAGCCTAATGACGGAGTTCTATCAGAACAAGCCCAATCCATGAGGATAATTAGAACGAGGAATTCCTTTCGATACAATCGCCAATCCACCTCTTTCCGCACAAAGCCTCGTCGCTTCCACAGCGCTCAGGTCCTGATAACTGCTAGATACGCATGGCTGTTAAAGCCACCTTCCCGACTTTCAAATCTCAATGTGGTCAGGAAACTTAGCTGACTGACTGAACTATCCGCTTCAGCGTTTCACCTCAGATCAGGAGTCAAACAGACAAAACGAACAGATGCCACCAAAAGTTAAAAGAGACTTTCGGGGTATGAATTTACTCTGTGACTTCATGTGAGCATACCTTCATCGTAGGCCGATGCCCTGGCCCTGTGAGGCTGGAAGTGAGCCGAGAACATCAGATCGTTTGTTGCTCTTCCAGAAATCAATGGACTCAACGGCATCCTCGCCTCGTTCGTCTTCGTAAGCAAATAAAATCTGAAGGAGGTTAGTCGTTGTGTGTGAGACCATGGAACAAAGAGAGAGCGATGCATACCTCATGCGTACTGCTATGAAGCATGCGTATATGCTTGTGGGGGACGATATGAACTGCCCCATTTTCAATGTTGCGCAATTCAATGAAATTGGGTTCGAATGCAAGAATCCAGGGATAGCTCAGAGCAAAGTTTTGGGGTGCACCTTCCCAGTCAATTCTCCATTCTGGTCGAGCTCTCCAACCGTTCCGGTTTACAAAAAACGAGAACTCAGAGTAGTTGAGCAAAAATTCGCCGTTCAGTCGTTCTATGTGGATGGGTTTTGCACCTTCCTTGCGAGCGACAAAGTCGAGTGAAGTGTCAGCTTGATCCAGAAGCGACTGTGTTTCTAACGTTTCGAGAGACACGACTTCGAAGCCCCTAGCGCAGGCCACGCATAGCTTAGATTTGAGAAAGTGAACTGAAGATGATTCGGTGGGAATGTAGAATTCCTTGAATGGCCGGAGTTCATCCTGACCTCCACTCATGAACTTCCCTAAACCTTTTTGCTTCTTCCCTTTCGTCATAGTATCATTTGGCTCGAAGACCTTGATGGTAGTAGATAGAGTTGAGGATTTGACGCAGCATACAAGATGCCTGCCCATACAAATACCCGTTTTGAAGAAGCTGCAGTGATTTTGGATCTTCTTTGGTCTTTTGACTAGTGCTGACTCGTCAGAGTTTAATGCGGATAAGGAATAGGATTGTAATGTCTTATTTGAAAGCACAAGAAGCATTTGATACTCTTCCAGTATGTCAATCTGAGTGACACAGGTAGCTTCCAGGACACGTCTAGGAACTTGCTCTTTGTTCTTCCGATCGGATACATAAATGCCGTTATCTGTGCCATAGAGAAGCTTGCGACCACCATCTATTCACGATATGTTAGCAGGTATTGGCCAAAGAGTGATTTGGGCAGTGCAAAATCGACGTACCGAATGGGGAGACACAATTGACCTGATTGGTCCCCACGAAAAAGCCACTGGATATTGTGGTTGTGTTAAAGAAGTCAGCTCGCGATCTAAGCCGCTGTTGAGCATTGTCAATGTATTCAAGCCACTTCTTCCGTGCGGCTTGGTTTGAAGCGAACACAGTGAGTTCATATCCAGCCTTGCCTAGGTGGCGAAAGGTAATCGGCCAGCCCTCTCCTTTCTTCGTCTCAGAGGTGTTGGTTCTTATCGACGGGATTAAGCTGGACGATGAGCGCTTGACTGAGCCTTGCAGAGGAATGACTTCATCCATCTCGCGAATGGCGAGCAACTCAAGGGGTATCGGTCGTCGGTATGCCTTGATTTCCTCACTTTTGCCGCTCTGTTTGATTCGAACAAGCAGAACAGCATGGTCAAAGAGAAAGCCTGTGAATTCGGATGGATCTGTCGGTGACTTTTTGAATTGAGTTTTGAAGACAAGTTCGCGGCCGTCTTCTGTAAGTTTGAGATCCACTCTTTCATTTGGTCTGAAACGAAGCTGCTCATGCAGTCTTCTCAAATTGAAACGATTTTCCGCCTTCCCAGACTCCGCGTTAACTCTGCCAAGAAGGTCGCGAATTATTGCCAAAACCTTGGGTATATCTTCTTTGTCAGGGCTACCATCCTCTGTATATTTCAGCACATTCTCGAGTAGTAGTGGGTAACGAGCTAAGCGCGTGGTAGGTTTAGTGAGGTAGCCATTAAGCTCAAGTTTTCTAGACTCTTTTCGACGCTCAATTTCATCAACAAATTTGGCGAAGAAAGGATTGATCGATCTTTCGTTTTCAAACTCAAACTTGGCCTCAAGCTGCTTAGAGCCGTACCATATAAAAGGTTCAAAGTGCGGAACAAAGTCTTGAAAGATGTCACCAATGTTTTGGACAATTGGTTCTTTCTGTTGACGGCTTGTCAAAGACGTTGCAAACCGTGAACTAACCGTATGGACGCTTGGATGGTCAATAATATTGCTGAATATGTTCTTCACGACTTTATCTCGGCGCTGCAAAGGGATAGGCGACGCCTTTGACCGCAAAGGGAGAATCCAGAAATCACGGAGATATTCCAGGTCCTTCACAAAGTCCCGCTCAGTATAACAAATTTCAGAAATAACTTCTTGTCGCTTTTTTTCACGCTCGCTTACGGCATCGGCAATCTCCTTTGGAACTGAATTTATCCAAAGCTTCTGCTCATCAGTTTGGTCAACTTCATCGTCGTTGACATTCGCAGAGTCTTCCTTGCGTAGCCCGGGATTGATTTTTAAATTTAACCTCGACACTTGTTCCAGTCGCCGAGGGCAAGCGATAGAGTAGCATAGCTGATCCCGCGTGCATGTTGGCGAATAGCACTCTGAAAGAAGCACAAATACCCCGTTGATTGGTGACTTGTCCTCGGGTTCGTCCATCAATGTTTCCCTGAATTGATACATCTCAGATTGTGAATCTCGCAGTCGATGCTCGTATGTAACGTCGTGAAAGAACTTCTGGGCATCCAATGCTCGACCGAGCAGTAAGGCCAAGTTTCGATCGGTCGTCCTGATAATATAGGATAAAACATCTACAGCTTCAGAGCCACTAAACGCATTTTTGTAAGTGAGTTCATTCTTTGTTCGGTCACCGGTGATAATCTTTCGTCGGAAACAATCGGCCACCCTCGATAGAAGTGCTGGGTAAACAAGAGGGGGTCGAATCTTGGTCGCGGTTGGTGGACGTTCGCTCTCAAGCGACTTGCTCCTGGATGGACGTTGAACTAGCGTGGCAGTGTCAGAGTCAGAGGGCGTAATCGTTGGAGCGATACTAGATGCTATTGACATTGTTCTAGAATCATCAAGACCTCCACCCCCAGTAGAGGATACCATACTCGTGGTTCGTGTTTGCGAACCAGGTGTGCCCGAATATCCTCCGTTGTGAAATCCGTTAGGAACTGGCATATCCGATGGAGCCCGTCGGTTTGGTATGACTCTGCCACTCATAGTTTGATGGGCGTCACGATCATGGGGGTTGTAAGTTCCAGTCATGGACATTGATCGGTCTTCATGTCGCTCTGGAACCACTCTGCCCTGAGCTGTTGTTCTAGCCGAGGTAGTGTAAGAGTATGGGGCTTGCCGGAAGTGATTTGCGGGTGGCTGTTGATAGGGACTGGGTGGTGGGTGATACATCTGTGGTCGAGGCGTAGCTGCCAAAGACTGTGACCTGTAGGGATCATTATTTAGAGCTGGGCCAGTCACTCCTTGATAAACTCTTGAAGTCGCATGTCTCGTGCCTGCAGCCTGTGAAGGTGGCGCTCGAGACTCAATTCGAGAGAGTGGCTGACCTCCGGGCCCAGGAAAGGGGCGTCTTGCATGTTGCTGCTGTTGTACGTACTGGGCCTGTGGAGAAGGAACCTGCTGCCCTCCTGATGCCGAGCGCTGACCGTGATAAAACTCATTCGATATAGTGGCATCGGCTGGGCGAGTTCTTGAAGACTGATGATGTTCACGATCACCATAGTACTCCGGTGTCGGCCGGTGAGGTGGCTGGCGATACATGCCGGTAGATGAAGATGATATGGTTTGTGTCCTGCCTTGATCCATCGGATGGGGCGCCAGAGAGGGGGACGATGTCATTGTTTGCGATCTTCCTGGAGGAGGCGCGGCTCCAAAGATGTTGGAAAAAGCAGCATCTCGCTGATAATTATTGGAGTCGGCATATCCCCTTTGGCGCTGGGGTGCTGAACGAGGGTCGTGATGATAGTCTGCCATTATGGCAATACTGGACAAGATGAAATAGTCTGTTAGAGGTTTGAGACAGACTAATCAATTGGAGCCTGAAAGGTGGAAAGCAAACCAATTCAAGGCCACGAGGGCCGCTGGCAGTCAAAATCACCAGATCGCAGTCGCAGGTGTACGGGATGAAATAGAAAGATGCACCAGTGACAGCGATGCTTGCTAGCGGCTTTGAAAAATTGCAACCATAAAGTGTCCCCTGTATTCAATGCTTCAACGGTGCACCAGACAATGCTGTAGTAAGACGTCCGAATACGATAGTTGTCACTTGCGTTGTCGATGGCACGAGCAACGCTCTCTGTAGGGTTGTCGAGTTCCTACCCAATGTTGCACTCTATCTTTCATTCAGGATTGAGATGGAAGCGGACACACGAGCGAGTGTGCATGCGTCAAGGTTATGGCATCTGTTGGGCAAACATGGGACTTGCAATGTGGCAGATAATTGGCGGCTGAGCAATGAGTGATGAAGGGTAGTCTGATGAGGCAGGTTCACAAGGCGCCACCACCTGCGGAGAGGGCTGTAGCCTGTTACTAATTAAGTCTCCTGATTTATTTTCCTCCACTACCTACCTACCTTATTAATGCCTAGCACGTTGCCCAGGGTCAGAGGTGACCCTATGTTTAGGTGTTCTGTAGCGTTTCGGAAGGTTGCAACTACCAACCGATCATGCAAGGCTGCTTGTGTACCGTACCTAGTGTCTAAATGTGCAATATCCTATACTTTTTACTAAGATAAATTAATATAAGTTTAATAAAAGATTTTATGATATATTATATATTGATTAATCTAATTTAAAATGTATATTAAAAAATTTAAGAATTAGATATATTATTTGATAAGAAATCTTATTTATAATATAATTAAAAGATTTAAAAATTTAAAATATTAAAAAAAAATTTAAAAAAAAAACAATTTATATATAGAATTTTTTTTATAATATAATTTAATTTAATTTATATTTAATTTATTTAATTTAAATCTATATATTATTAAAATATCTTTTTATTAAATTTATTAAATAATAATAATAATAATATATATATATTATTTATTTATTTTAATATAAATTAACTAGCTTATATAAAATTAGCTATTATGACTATAATTATATTTATAATAGCTTTATATTATTAAAATACTCTTTATTCTTTTATATCTTTTATATAAAGCTTAAATAATATTAATAGTTTTTAATTTAATATAATATATAATTAATTATAAAGACTTTTAATAATATTAAAATTATATTAAAAAAGCTATTATAATATAAATATATTAATAACTTTATTTATAATTTTATTATTAATTTATATAGTGTTATTATTTAAATCTTATTATAATTATTTTATATAATAATATAAGCTTTTTTATATTTATTTTATTTTATAAAAGCTAAAGATTAAATAATTAGTTTATAAAAAGAATATTTATTTTTAATAATAGCTTGAAAATCTATTAATAAAAATTATTTTATTTATTATAAAAGAGTTTAATTAATTTAATTATTAAAATTAAAAGAATATTTAATTTATAAAATATTTTAAAAAAGACTAGATTATAAAAATAAAGCTTTATTAAATAATAATTTATTACTTATATTATAAAATAAGATAATTAAATTTATAAAGATTTAGATTAAATATATTAAGATATTAATAAATCATTAAAATAATAAAAGTAAAAGACTTTTAAATTTAATTAAATAAATTAAATAAATTAAATAAATTAAATAAACTAAATAAATTAAATAAATTAAATAGATTAAATAGATTAGATAAATTAAATAAATTCAATAAATAAATTCAATAAATTAAATATTAAAATATTATTTATATTATTTTTTAATAAAAGAATATATAATATAAATAAAGCCTTTATAAATAATATAATTTATACTTTAATTATTTTAATATTAATTAAATTCTTTTTTTATTAGATATTATTTAATTATATATTAGGTTTTTAAATATTAAAGATAATATTATATTATAGATATATTAATAATATAAAATTAATTAAATAAATTAATGAAAGTATAAGAAATATTAATAATATATTAATAATATATAATTAAAAGCTAAATAAAAAACTATAATAAATTATATATATTTTTAATATTTTAAAATACGAATATAAATTTAATAAATATAAGGAATTTATATTTAAATATAATTAAAAATTAATATTAAAATTTATTAATCTATTTTAAATCCTATAAAAGATTAAAATATAAATATATTAATTAATATTATTTAAATAACATTTATAAACTAATAATATCTTTTCTATTAGCTTTATAAAGCTATAAATATAATAGATAAAGAATATTAATAATAATCTATTAATAGTATAATTAAAGAATAATATTATATAAAGGATTAAAGAAATTAAGGATTAATTAAAAATTAAAAGAGAATTATATTATTTAATAAAATAACTAGATTAATATTTTAAATATAATTAATAAATCTTAATTAATAAGATAAATATATTAAGCTAATAAATATATTAAAAAATAATTAAATAAAAGAAAGTATTAGTTAAATAAAGATATAATAAAATATAATAAAAATATTATAAAAATAAAATTATTAATAAAAAGAATTTAAAAGTTATATAATAAAGAATAATATTTAATTTATATTATTTAATTTATTATAAATAAATAATAAAAAGATAAGAAAAGAGTATAAATAATATAATAAAAAGCCTTTTATTAAAAATTAAAACTAGAAATTAAAGATTAAAGTTAATAGCTTAATAATATATTAATAAACCTTATATTATAACTATTTAAAATTAAAGAGCTATATTTTATTAAAAGTAATAAGATATATTTAAAAAGTATTTAAATTAATAAAAAAGAAAACTAAAAATATATATAAGAAAGACCTTTATTAGTATCTTAAAAAGCTTTTTAAGATATAAGAAAAAGATTATCAAGAAAATATATTAACTAGAAATATTTTATATTTATATAAAGCTAATATTATTGAAAAGGCTTATAGCTATATTAAAGCTATTTTATATTAAACCTAGGCCTATTAAAACTATATTAAGCCTATTAAAACTATATTAATAAACTAGATATTATCCTATTTTTAAAAAGAAATAACTTTATAAAAGAAAGATAATAAATTCTAAATAACAGCTCTAGCTAATATATATATATAAATATAATCTTTTTTATTTAATAATATATTTAATAATAATTTTATTATTTATAGATTTAGGCTTTTATATTATTAAATATATTACATCTAAATAATAAACTATAATAATTAAATTAACTTAAATAAATTAATAATATTATTAAAAGTTATTTCTTAATTTTTTAATATTAATAAAAAACTCTAATTTTTATTTAAATAATAATATTCTTTTATCTTTTATAATTAAAGGCTTAAATATAACTTTAAAATAGATTTATTAATATTAGTTTTATTAATATATTTATTAATATTCTTTTTTTTAATAAAATTTAATTTTTTAGGATTATATTTTTTAATATATTTATTATAATTTATTTTAATATCTGTATTTTTAATAGATTTAAATATAAGGTTTTTTAAATTATTAAAATCTGATTTATTTTTAAATATAAGCTTAATTTATTAAAATAATTAAAATATTTTATTTAAAAAAGCCTTTTTAATATTAATCTTTTTAAAGAAAATTATTTATTAGAAATATTTTATTTTAATAAATAAATCTTTATTAAAAGTTCTTAATAAATATTTTTTATTTTAAAAGAGTTTTAAATAATAAAATCTATTAAAAGTTAAGATTTAATTAAATAAGATTTAAATATTTTAATATAAATAAGAATCTTTATAGAATCTTTTTATATATTTAATTTATTATTAATTAAGAGTTAAATTATAAATAATTTTAATAAAGTTTTATAAATAGATATTTTTTAAGATTAAATAATTAAATTTAAAAAGGATTTTAATAAGTTCTTAAATAATAATAATTAAGGCTTTAATAATAAATATAATATAAAGCTAGATATTATTTCCTTTAAATATTAAATTAATAAATAATAATAATATAATTATTATTAAAATAATTTTAAAGATTATAAATTCTTTTTATTATAAAGAATTTTAATAGATATTAAATAATTAATAGTTTTTTATTAAAATTATTATAAAGATAAGAATTTAAATAAAAATAGATTTAATTATTAAAATAGATATTATTAAATAATTTCAAAGTTCTTTTTTTTTTATTAATATAAAGATTTTATATTAATTATAAAAGGCTATTTCTTTAATATTATAGGTTATAAATAATCTTTAATTACTAATTAAAATAACAATATAAGATTATATTTTAAAATTAATAATACTTTCTATATCTATCTTTATTAATAATAACTCCTTTTATATAAAAAGGATTTATTAATTTAAGATTATTTAAAAAAATAAACTTAAAATAATAAAATATTATATTAAGCTTATTATTATAATTAAGATTAATTATAAAATTAAATATATATTAATTATAAAATCTTAAAGAATAGTATTTTTAATTATTAAAAATATTATTAATATTAATCTTAATTAAATTAATTAATTTTTTATTATTTAATAATATTAATTCTTTAATAATTATAAATTTATTAATTATATAATTATAAGATTAATTAATTTATATAATATAAGCTATTTTAATAACTAGGTTAAATATACTCTTTTATTAATTGATTAAGCTATAGCTATATAAGCTATACTTAAGGGGATTAAACTATATAAATAGATAGACTATACCCAGGCTATTTAAATAAACAGATATCATTAAATTAAAGTTTTTTCTTTCCCTTTTATCTAAGAATTTTCTAGTATATTTAAAAGACTAGCTATTAAAAAGCTATCTTCTTTATTTAATTAATTATAGGATAATTAATGAATCCCTTAAGTTTAATTTATTATATTACTGCTTTATAGCTTTTTTTATTTATTTAATCCTTATAGATTATACTAGCTATGTAGCTATCTTAAAATTATTCTATAGTTTTATAGATAGTATTAATATTATTATATATATTACTTTCTTCTTATTAAAACTAATAATTAAAATAAAAGGATATCTTATTTACTTTATTATTAAAAGGATTATTTAATATTAGATTAATAATATAATATATTTAAGAGTATTTTTAAGCTATTATAAGGATTAATCTAAGAAGAATTATTATAAATACTCTTATAAAACCTTTTAATTAATATAATTAAGAGATACCTTTAAAAATAATAATTTAAAAATCTAGAAATAAAAGAATTAAGCTTATTTATTAAAAGACTTAAAGTCTATAAAGCAAGGATATTATATACTATCTTAATTAAATAATAAGGTATTATTAATTTCTTTTTATTAGAATCTAATATTATAAAATATTAAATTATTAAAAGAAGAAATAAGAAAATATTTAATTCTAAGATAAGCTTTTATTTAGAATATATATAAAAGATAATTTATATATTAAATATTAGATTAAAAAGATAGAATATCTTAAATTTATTAATTTTACTTAATTAAAATATAAATAAATATAAAAAGAATTATTATAGATAATTAATTTATATAGCTTTTAATATTAATTATTTAATTAATAATAAATAATATTAATTATATATTAACCCTTAGTTTTATTTTTTTATATTATAGATTAATAATTTAATAATTTAGTTAATCTTAAGAAATATTTTTATCACTTTTCTTTTTTTATAGATCTTATTTTTAATATTAAAAAAGCTTTTTATTTAAAAATAATCTTAGTATTTTAAAAATAAGATATTATTTAATTATAATAATATAAGAATTATTATCCTTAATTTAAATATAATATCTATCCTTAAAGAAAAGGTTTTATATTAATACTAGGATATAATTAATAAGATATTATTATATAAGAATTAAGATAATTCCTTTTTAGATTAGATATTTAAATACCTTTATAATAAAAAGCCTTTATTATTATTTAATCTTTTTAATATACTATTAGACTTTAATTTAAATAGATATTCTTTATATTAAAAAAGAAAATCTTTAAATAGCTTTAATTCTATTATTAAAATTATTACTTTTAAGATTATTACCCTTAATATCCTTATTTTAAGTATTCTTTTATCTAATATAATATTTATTATAAATTTTAATAACTCTTCTTTTAATAGATTAGGCTTATAATTAATTAATTAATTAAAAGATAATATTATTAAGAGTTTTTAATAAAATATTATTAAGATTAATATTACTCTCCTTAATAATCTTAAGGATATCTTTATTATAAATAAATCTAAGAGATATATTATTAACCTTAAGTTTATTAAATACTTTAATAGGATTAATATTATTAAATACCTTTTAAGCTATAAGCTTAAGATAAAAGATAATAATATAATTAATAAAAAGAAATATAATTATTTTATATATTATATAATTAATATTTATAAAGATATTATTTAAGGATTTATTTATAATCTCTTATAAATAAAAGCTAAAAAAATATTAAAGAATTATTTCTTTAAAAAAGATTTATAATAATTAAGATTATATAAAGATTATTTAAAAATACTTAAATAATAATATTTAAAATCTATTAAAGATATTTTAGATTAATTTAATAGATATAGATTTTATACTTTTTAATATAATTTAAATTAAAAGGATTTAAAATTATTATTTTATATATTATATAAGACTATATTAATAAGGCTTTTTATTAAGGTTGTTTAAATAAATTCTATTAATAATCCCTATAAACTTAAGAAGATATTATATAAATAGCTTTAAGGATATTTTAATAATTAAGTAATTATTAAATTAGTTATTAAATAATATAAGATTTCTAATAATTTTAGGAATTAGATAAATATAATTACTATTAAGATAATATTTAATTAAATTATTATAATAAAGAATCTGGTTATATAGGATCTTTATTTTAAAGAAAAGTTCTTTTTAATTATTATTAAAACTATACCCCTTAAAACTAAGCTAATAGATATAAAAAAATTAATTAAGCTTATTAATAATCTTAAGATTAATATAGCTATTAAGAAAGATATTATTTAAATAATTATTAAAATATAGATAGATATTAATATATATATTAATAAGGATTTATAATATAAAAGCTTAATAAGTTTTTTATTTAATTAAATAATATTTAATTTTAATAATAATAAGGATTTTAATATCTTCTTCCTTTAAGGGAGATAAAATAAAAAGAATTATTAATATTATAACTTATTAAGCTATTTTCCCTTTTATTATAATAAATTAATATATAATATTAAACTTAAATTCTATATATATAATTTATATATTAAGATATTAAATCTAGGATATATTATAAGCTAAAGTATAATTCCTTTTATTATTATATAATAGTTCTTTAAGATAAAAGAATATTATTAAAAGCTTATAATAACTTAGATTATTAATTTCTTTAATTATATAATTATATCCCTTATCCCTTTAATTAAAGCTAAAGCTTTTTAATACTTTAAATAAGTATTAAATAAATATAAAGATATAATCTTTAAAAAATATATCTCTTATCTAAGCCTTAAATAATAGCTTATAAAGTTATAATACTTAAATATTATATCTAATAAAAATATAATCTAAATTTCTTTTATATTACTTTTTTAATATAAAGATATAAAGAATTAAATAATATTAATATATATAATTAATATAAATACTAATAAAAGAAAGAGATAAAGGGATAATAATAAAGAATTAATTAAATCTTTGATTATTATATATTACAAGCCTACTCTTAAGGCTATCTTAATATTAAATAGGATAATATTTTCTAATTTAATAATTATATCTAAGAATATATTATAAATAATAAATTAAAATATAAGATTTCCTTATTATTAATTAAAATTAAAAAAGATCTTATTTATAAAGATAATTATTATATTATTTTATAAATTAATTAATCTTAATCCAGAGCTTAAGATAATTATAAGCTAAGATCTATTAAATTAAGCTAAAGATATAATAAAAGTCCTTTATATTCTTAGAAATAGATTAAATAATCTTATATCTTTAATAAAGCTAAAGAATATAATAGGAGTAATTTAAGTTTATTTATAAATAAGATATAATAAAGCCTTTTTTAATAAATTAATTAAATAATTATATATTAGTATTATAGCTATAATTAAAATATAAGAAAAAGCCTCTTTTAATTATAGTTAATATTAAATAATATTATTTAATTAAGATTAAAATAATATAAATCTATTAAACTTATATTATTTCTATATTCTAAAATTAATTAAAGATAATCTTTATAATAATATAAGCTTCTCTTTTAATAAGATACCTTATAAGATTATTTAAATATACTTAGATAGCTATTAATTATTAAATATAGAATAAATACTTAAGATTTAAATTAGAATTAATTCTTAAAAAAAGAAAATAATAAATATATTTATTAATTTAAGCTTTAAAAGTAATATAATCTTAAAATTATTAATTAAGAAATATAGAGTTAAATATAATCTAATTAAGATTAAAATAATATTATTCTCTAAATAAACTATTTAAATAATTAAAGAAATAAAGGTTTAATTCTATATAGGAATCATTTAAATATTCACTTACCTATATATAATATTAAATAGAGTTATATTATCCTTTATCCTAAGGATACTATTTATTAAAATAATTAAGCTATTATTTAATTATTCTTAGAAAGGTAAAGATTTATATATATAGTATTAAATAAGATAAATATAAATAATTACTTTTATTATAAATATTATTTATTAAGAATAAAATAAATCTAATTCCTTAAAAAATTAAATATTAATTATATTATTAAAGGTATAATTAATAATAAGGAATTAATTAATCTAGAATAGCTTCTTAAGGATAATAAAAAAATATTAATAAAACTTATTTTTAATAATAATAAAATAATTATTAAATATATATTAATAGTGTTTATAAAGCAATATATTAAAGCTTTAAAAGCAGCTAAGGTTAAATTAAACTTTTAAAGAAAAAGAAAAAATCTAAAAGAAAGAGAATATATTAATTATATAATCTTTTTAAGGTATATATCTATATCTTATATAAGAAAAAGGCTAATAAAATTAATCCTATTAATAATATTCCTTTAAATAGATTTATATTTAATAATAATCTATTTAAAAAAATAAAAAAATAAAAGGAAATAAAAAAAAGAATTAATCTAGATATATTCTTTATTAAATATATTACCCTAAAGTTCTTTAATATATTTAAGGGATCCTAATTCTATAAAGAATACCTTAAGAAAATCCTCTTTTAAACTAAGGATATATTAACCTAATAAAAAATTAATATTTTCTTAAAGATCCTTTATAATAAAGAATAGGCTTTATTTTAATAATTTAAAGAAAATAGAATATTTAATCTATTAATTATATCTTTTTAAATTATTAAAGTAATTCCTTATTTAACCTAATAGATGTATTCTATCCTTATTTTATAAGGATTAAAAGTAAAAGCTATAGAATTACTAAAGATATACTTTAAGAATTATATATTAAAAGAATCTTATATTATCCTATAAAAATTAATATTTCTTTATTAAAAAAAAGAATAAAAAGCTTTATTTAATTAATATTATTATAAAATATAATACTATTATTCTTAAAGATATATTTATCCCTTTTAATATTAATTCCTTTAATAAAGATTTCTTTATATATATTATACTCTTATTATTAGATTTCTTTTTTAATTATAATTAAATCCTATTAAATAAAAAAAGTAAAGATCTTATTATATTTTCTTTTATTATTAATCTTTTAAGGATATATATACTCTCTTAAAATATTATAAATTCTATAGTTTAATTTATAAGAATTATAATTTAGATATTATTTAATCTTATCCTAGATATCTATAAACCTTTTTTTAATAATATTATTATATATAAGCTATAATCTATTTATAATAATAAAAAGATTCTTCTTAGAATATAAAAATATATACTTAAGTATTTATAAAACCTTAATAAAATCCTTCTTAATATTAAGCTCTTTAAATATATAATATTAAAAGGGAAATTAAGATATTATTAAAATATAATTATTATTATTAGATTTCTTTATAGGATATCTAAAAAAAAATCAGCTAAAAAGAAAATTATTAAGATCCTAAAATAGCTTATCTATTATAATATAATAAATATTAAGGCCTTTCTTAGGCTTATTAATTATTATTAAATTTAGATATATAATTTTATTATTATTACTCTCTCTTTTATTACCCTATTATAAAAGAAAGCCTCTTAAAAATAAAAAGGATTATAATTAAAGATAATAACTAAGCTTAGAAATATAATAATAATTATCCCTATTTTAATATTATTTAATCTTTCTAGAAAGAGTAAAGAAATTATATTTATAATAGATATTAGCCTTAAAGGATAGGGAATAGTTTTAATATAAATTTTAAATAGGTAATAATATTTAATTAGGTTTAAAAGTAATTATTAGAATAAGATTAAATATAATTATAATATAATAAAATAAGAGTATAAGGCTATTCTCTTTATATTTTAAAGGCTTAAAGGATATATCTATAATATATAATTTACTTTAAAGATAAATATATATATCCTTATATATTAGCTTAATAATACTATTTATAATATATTAGATAATCTTATTATTTATTAAATTAATTATATTATATTATTTGATTTTATTATTAAATATATTCCTAGGAAAAATAATAATATAATAGATAGACTTTCTTAAAAAGGATTAAAGCTATTTAATTAAATAAATACTAAAATTAAAAAGGATTTAAAGGATATAATTAATATATATTTTAAATTAATATAATTAAATATATTAAAATCTAGATATTCTATAAAATCCTAATAGATTATTAGATTCTTATATTTATTAAAAAGATGATTTAATCTTAATAAAGTATAATTTAAAATACTATATTAAAAAGCCTAAAGATTCTTTATTAAGGATAAAAAACTTTAACTAAAACCAATCTATAAAAGAAACCATTCTATATTAATTATAAATAATTTATTTATCTATAAAAAATTAATAATAAACTATTATATAGCTTAAGGGTATAAAAATAAAATAATTATCTTTAAAACTCTTTTTAATAAATATTATTAAGGAAAGATATAGAATAATATTTTCTAGGTATAGTTTATTATCCTAAGTATTAAAAATTTATATTATAATAAAGTAAAGAATCAGTAATTCTAATATTATTTAAATAATTAATATTAAAAGTATACTTTAATTTATAATATATACTATTTAATTATAATATAAACTTTCTTATAAAAGCTTATTATAATTTAATTAAATAGATAAAAGTTTAATTAATATAATAAATTAATTTAAGGGCTATAATTAGATTTATTATAATCTTAATATAATAATATAGATTTATATTTTATATAATTATTAATAATAAATCTAAAATAAAAAGGCTTCTTTTTTAAATATTATTTAATTAAGATATAAAATATATTTAAATATCTAGATATAATCTTATAATTAATTTTATAATTAAAATTAATTATTAAAGCCTTATATTTATAATAATAAAGATATTAAAAGAGGATTTTAAATAAATAAGATATTTTAAAGTAGTTATCCTTATAAATAGAATTATAATTAAATTATCCTATAGCTTCTCTATCTTTTATTTTATATATAGGTATAACCCTATTTTATTATTTAAAATCGAATTTTTAATATAAAAGCTTATTAATTAGGATACTATTATTAATATTAAGGATTTATTTAAATCTTATATCTAAATATTAAAAAAAAGATTAAAAGATATAATAAAGGCTAAAGAAAAGATAATTAACTTTAAAAAGAAGCTAATAATAAAAATAAATATTATTAATAAATATATATTTTAATTCAAATATAATTAATTAATATTAAATAATCTAATACTTATATATAATATATTTAAGAAATAGAATAAATCTTATATAATAAAGATAATAATATATTAATATAGTTTATATTAGATTACTTTATAAATAGATATTATTACAGTATATATACTTTATATAATAAATAGGATTCTCCTAGATAAGATCTATTCTAAAAACTATTTAAAGAAATTTATTAAAGATAAGTATAATTAATAAATATCTAATATTAATATATAGCTCTTTAAACCTAAAGATAAATAAGAATTATATAAGGAAAAGAAAGAGCTAGAACTATTACACCCTTTTATATACTTTAACTTATTTATTAATTAAATAATACCCTAAGACTTTAACTTTAATATTAATCTTAAAAAAGATTTCCTAGATTTATTATTAGCTATTAAACCTTAATTTAAAATTATAATCTCTAGTTTAATCTAATATTAAAAGAGTATATATTAATTATATTTACTCTAAATATATATATAACTTCTTATATACTTAAATTAAGGATTTTCTAGCTTAAATTCTATTTAAAAATTCTTAATAAAAAGGATTTTAATAATATTTTTTAAAAGATATAATAAATTTTACTTTTTATATATAATATTCTATTATTAATATATAAACTAATTATATTAAATTAATTATAATAAATAATTAATATTCTTAAATCTTAATTATAATAATTAAACTATTCTTATATTAATAATTAAATAATCCTTATTAATCTTATTTTTTTATAATGTTTTCTTAATCTATATTAATCTAATTTTATTATATCTTTAAATATAGATTTATTCTTAAATCTATTTTATATTTATATTAATTAAGGTTAAATAAAGCTTATATTTATATACCTAAAACCTTTTCTTTTATTCTAGAAAACTTATTAAATTCTTATTAAAAATAAGAGTTCTTATAAATTATTTTAAATTTATAATACTATCTCTCTTTAATCTTCTTATTTATATAATTTTCTTTTTTATTTAATTATAGATATATTTTATAATACTATATTATAATAATTATATTCTTATATCATTTTATTTTATTTTATAAAAGATTAATTAACATCTTTAAAATTAATTTATTTATTAATATTAAATTATTTATAATATATAATTAATATTATTATTCTAAAACTAATTTACTTTATTCTTTTTAAATTAAACCTATATCCTAATAATTAAGGAATTATTTAATTCTATTTATATCTATTAAATCCTATTAGGGTTTTCTTTTATTATCTTATCTATATCTTATATTATTATATACCTAACCCTTAAAATTAATAATTAATATTTTTATAAATAAGGAATAATAGATATATTTAAGAAATCTAGAATAATTAATCTCTTTAAATCTTTAATTTAATTCTTTTCTAAGAAAATTATTTACTTTCCCTTATCCTTTAGCTTAAATTAATAGCTATAAAATCCTTTTTATCTATAATCTATATATCTATTCTATTTATAATTTAAATAATATTTATTATACTTACCTAAAATTAAAATATATAGATAATATAATTATATAATATACTCTTTAATAGCTATAATAATAATTAAAAAGGATTATATATAATAGAAATATAGGATTAGATTAATAACCCTATAATAATTAATAAATAAAGAATAGATCCTCTTTTTTTATTTTATTAAGGTATTAAAGAAATATTTATAAATATACCTTATTTTAATTAATATAAATATAAGATAAGGTATTTAGGTTTTTATAATAGATTTTAATATAAAATATTCTTAAATATTATAAAGATTATCTTCTTAAAAGTATTATTTAAGATTTTAATTTTTAATTAATTATATAAAAGTATTAAATATATTTTTTATAAACTTAATAATAAAGAATACCTTATAATAAAAAGAGTAATTTATTTAATCTATATTTATTCTCTTTAAAATCTATATTTTAAATATTATTTAAATTTAAAAATAGGAAAGAGGATTAATATTAATTTATAAAGATTAAATAATATTAAATTAAAAAGGCTTTATAATTTATTATTATTTTTATTATAAAAGATAATTTAATACTATTAAAAAACTTAATATAACTATTTTATAATAAAATAATTTTATAAATAATTGTATTATATAGAATAATTATATTTATAATAGAATTAATATTAAGGAATTAAAAATAAATATTATCTTAATTAATTTCTATAATTAAATAATACCTATATTAAAAATTTAAAGAGAATAAAAGATAGATTAATAATTCTAAAGTTAAAAGAGTTAAATTATAAGATAAAAAAGGAAAAGTTATAAAAGCTAGGAGATAACCCCTCTAAAAAGTATATAAATAAAAATATATATTATATATTAACTATAAATTATTATTAAAAATAATAAAAAGCTATACTTTAAAGAAAGAGCTATTTATAATAAAAGATATCTTTAATTAAGTGATTATATATAATTATAAAGAGTTATTAATTTAAACCCTTATATACTTATAAAGCTTTCTTTTATAAAGAGATATTTTATATATATCACTCTCTTTTATTTTTATTATCTCTCTTAATATTTATATTATCTTATTTTATTCTTTTAATCTCTATTATTATTTAATTATACCCTTATCTAACTTTTTATTAATATATAATATTAAAATAATAAAGAACTTTTAGAATATTTATACCATTTCTTCAAATAAATATTAAAAATATAAGCCTTATTATTATTATAAAAGTAATATAGCTTAAAGAAGATATAGATTTATTTTATAAATATACTAATAAATATATTATATTTATAATAAACTTAGGGTTTTTTAAATAACTCTATTTTATAATCTCTTAATAAGATTAACTTAATCTATTATTAACCCTCTCTTAGAATTTTAATATAAATACCTTAAATTTAATAATATATAGCCTTATCTTTATTATATAGCTATTTCCTTAAGGCTTATAAAGATAGAACTAGAATAATTATTTAATTAAGCTTTATTAATTATTATATATATTAAAGAATAAAGATTAGGCTATTAATTTTATATTATATCTTTTATTTTAAATTATACTTTATAATATCTTTAATAATATATTTATAGCCTTTAAAATAATATATATTTTTAAATTAAAAGAATACTTTTATATATATATTTTGATAAGAGGAAAACAATACATACAACAACACCAACACCACCCACAGAACTGCAGGGTGATTTTAGGGTAGTTGTATAGCCAGTGTAGTCCGCAAGGATTGAAAAGGCAAGAAAAGCCATAAAGCAGCGATATAATGAATTGAACTTGAGGGATCAATTAATCATCCCATAACTGATCAGATAAAGAAGATAGCTTTTTAATAGCTAGTCTTTTGAATACACTGGAAAATTCTTGGGTAGAAGGGGGGAAAAAAACTTGAATTCGATAATATCTGCCTGTTCAAATAGCCCGGGTATAGCCTATCTACTTATATAGTTCAATCCCCCTAAGTGCAGCTTATATAGCTATAGCTTAGTTAACTAGTAAAGGGGTATATTTAACCCAGCCATTAAAATATAAATCTCTTTAATATTTTATATAAGTTTAGATTTTATAATTATTTAATATTTAATACCTATAATTATTTTAATAGATTAATTATCTTCTATAAGAATATATTTAATAAATAATTCTTTATTAGATTTATTAATTATAAGAATATATATTAATATTCCTTTATTTAAGATTAATTTAAAGGCTAGCTTTATATCTTTAATTTATAAATAAATAAATAAATATATTATATTAAAGAGTTTATATATCTTTAAAAATAAATATTTTATAAGCTTAATCTCTTTTATAATTTTATATTTATTATTATTTTATATATAAAATAAATATAAGATTAAAAGTATAATTATTTATCTTTCTTTTAGATTTATATTATTATTAAAGGATTAATTAGATTTTACTCTTATCTTAATTAGATTAAAGAAGATTTAAATAAGATTAAATAATCTTATAATAATATATTTTACTTATTCTTTAATAATCTTTTTTATTTATTATTAAAAGATTAATATTTATTTAATAATTTAAATTAATCTATATTTAATTATATACTTAAAATAAAGAATATTATATTATATCTTATTATTAATAAATTAAATATAATTAAATACTTATAAAGCTTTTATTATACTATCTTATAAAATCTTAATAATTAAATAATTTATAATTAAAATATAAATAAAGTATTTTATTTTATTTATTTAAAAGATACTATACTATTCTTAATTAATAGATATATCTTCTTTACATTATATAATAACTCTAAAATCTTTTATATATCTATAAAAGATAGCCTATTTATACTATTTATATAGACTATTATAATACTATTTATTTACCTTATTAAAGTATAGAAACCTATACTCTTTAAAGCTATTATTAATTAATAATTAAATAATAAATTTAAGTATAATAAGATAATTAAACCTAAAATAATTAAGATTATTAATATGATTATTATTAAAGAAATTAAATTAATTATAATTTAATTTAATAATAATTAAATAATAATACCTTAATAATATTTTTTAAGAGTTAATAGGAATAGGTTATTTATTATTTATTTAATTTTTAAGCTTTTATTTAGATTTAATTTATTTATATATAATAATATTAAAAATATTTAAGGATTATTTAATTAAGATTTATTAAATAAGGAATTAAAATCTATATTAATATAGCTTATATTATATTTAAACCCTTAAAAATAGATTATCTTTAAAAAGTAAATAATTAAATTAGTTTCTTTAAATACCCTTATAATTAATTTAGATAAGGATATTAATACTTTTAAGGATATTATTATAACCCTAAAACGATTTATTAATAGGAATCTAAATAAGATATCTTAATTAAATAATAAATATCTTTTTTATAAGTAAACTAATCCTTTTAATAGAGAAAAGGGAAATCTAAAGAAAAAGTAAAGGAGCTAATAAAAAGAATTAAACCCTTAGCCCTCTTTATATTATATATTATTAATTTAATCTATAAGATATAAAAGAGAGATTATTATTTAAATAGATATTAGTTTATCTTTATAATATTTAAAAGTAATAAGGTATATTATAACTATTAAATTTATTAAGAAAATAGATAATATATTTCTTATTAAAAGGCTTATATTATATATTAAATATTTTAATAATTATATTAATCTCTATTTTAATAAAATAATTATAAAAGGGATCCTTTAATATATTAAGAAGATAATAAAAGCTTTCTTTAATAATCTAGTAATTTAAGCTATTTAATCTAGTAGATTTAAATATTATATTATATAAATATAATTAATAATATCTCTATCTATAGATTAAATAATAAAATTAAATACTTTAAGGATATTAAAAGAGCTAAAGGAATTAAATATTAAAAGAATACTTAATTAAGAATAAATAAGATAAAAGAAATAAAATATATATATATAGGTATCTGAAGATTATATTTAAATATTATTACTTAATTAATTATAAATATTATCTAATTTAATAATAGGGTTATCTTTAATATTTATTAGAAGGATTTTAATAACTAGGTTAAATATACCCCTTTATTAATTAATTAAGCTATAATTATATAAGCTATATTTAAAGGGATTAAACTATATAAATAAATAGGCTATACTTAGGCTATTTAAATAAATAAATACTATTAAATTAAAGTTTTTTCTCTTCTTTTTATTTAAGAATTTTCTAATATATTTAAAAGACTAGCTATTAAAAAGCTATCTTTTTTATTTAATTAATTATAGGATAATTAATTAATCCCTTAAGTTTAATTTATTATATTACTGCTTTATAGCTTTTCTTACCTATTTAATCCTTATAGATTATATTAGTTATATAGCTACCCTAAAATCACCCTATAGTTCTATAGGTAGTATTAGTATTATTATATATATTGCCTTCCCTTTATTAAACTATTATTAATATAAATTAAAATACTTATATTTTTCAAGGCTTTATTATTTACTATATAAAATAATAATCTAAATAAACTTATGAAAAATATATAATATAAAAAGAGTATTTTTAATAAAAGATCTAATATATATTATAAAGATATATAATTACTTTATAATAATATTATATATATTTAATCTAATAATATAATATATAAATATAATTAATAATAAAGTATTAATATTAAATTAAAGATATATATTAATTATAATTATTAATAATATATCTAGTTTTAATATATTTAATAATAAGAATAAAATATAATATTTTAATACTAAACCTTTTATTTTAATATTTCTTTTAAAAAGGTTTTTATAAAGAAATAATTATAATATATTTAATACTATATATAATAATTCTTAAAATAATTAATAAAATATAATTTAAAATTAATTAATAAATATATTAGATTTTTAAGATTTTTATTATATCTTTTAAATAATCTAGTTAAGATATATTTATATATAAATATATAAATAATTTAAGAGTATCTTTAAATAATTATTTATTAATAAATTTATTAAAATTAATTATTATAATATTTATTTATTAATTAATAAATAATTAAATATTTTAAAAATATATTGAAATTAATTAGACTTTATAAATATTTTTAAATAATTATTTAATTATTTCTTATTTAATCTTTCTTATTTTTAAAAAGTATATTATAAGATATTATTTTAAATAAGATTAAAAAAAGAATTTAAATCTTATTAATAAATTTTTAAAAAAAATAAAAAAATCTTTTAATTAAACTTTTATAAGCTTTTTAAATATTTATTTAATATCTTTATTTAAAAATAAAAATATATAAAAATATAAATAAAGGCTTAAAATTAATATATAATTATATAAGAAAGGCTTATATAGATAAAAAATAAAAGTTTTTATAAAATAAAAAAAAGAAAAAAAATAAAAAAAAAGAAAAGAAAATAAAGAAAATAAAGAAAATAAAAAAGAATAATAATCCAAGCTTTTTTAATAGATATAAAAGTATTTAAATAAATTTTTTATTTATATTTATTTTTAAAATATAATATTATCTTTCAGAATTATATATTTTTATTATAATTTATAATATAAGATTATAATTAAAGCTAATAGTTATAATAATAAAACAAAGATAATAAATAATTATTTAAAGTAAATTCTAAAGAAAAAAAGAAAGAAATAATTATATTATTAATATAAAGAAAAAATCAGGATTTAACTAGAAATCTAGCTATCTTATATATCTGATTAATACTAAGATTATTTAGAATTATTTTAATATTCTAAATAATATTTATTTAAAAATTTTAAGTATTTTAAATATAAAGAAGGGGAGGGATATAAAGGATAAGCCCTTATTTTTACTAATCTAGCCCTATATAGCAGGTCAGGCTGTCTGGGTATTTTAGGTCTTATAGCAGGTCTAGCTGCTAAAGGATAGTAGGTTAAGCTGTTATATAAAAAACCTATTTATTTTAACACTTTTAAATCTTTATTTCTATATTAAAAAATAATAAATAATTATAAAGCTTTTATAGTAAAATATATTTATTTTCTTTTAAATCTTTTTTTAAATTTTCTTATTTTTTTTAAAAATATTATTATATATATATCTATATCTTATTATTTATATATTTAATACCTTGTATAACCCTTAATTTCTATATTAGTTTTATATTATTATTTTATAGTATTAAAACTTTAATATAAAAGAATAAAAATAAATAATATAATATAAATATATTTATATAAGGCTATATAATTAATTTATTTATATTTATAAAAATAGATTAATTTATTTTAAAAATATATAATTATTAATTCTATTAAAAGTATTATATATTGATTAATTTAATTATTATTTAAGCTAAGCTAATTTATTTAATCTTTTTATTTATATAATAAAAATAATCTTATTATATTATATAATAATAATTCTTCTTATTTATTATCTTTAAGTCATTATTTATATAGTATATTTAATTATTCTAGATCTTATTAAAGATAGTTTAAAAGGCTAATCTCTTTATATAAAGGATATCTTAATCTTAGTTTATAAAGAGATTTAACAGATATTTAAGTTAAGCCTTTATATATTTTATTATATAAAAGATAATTATATATAAGAGATATTAATTATAATTAAACTTAAAAGGAATTTAAGCTTTTTATTTTTAAGCTATATAACTAGCTATATAAACAGATAATATAATTTAAATCTTAGATTTAAAGATATAATAAAAGAAGATCCTAGATATAAGGATTAAATAAAAATATATAATAATTTATAAAAAAGAATATCTTAACTATATTAATTATCTTTTTTATTATTATTTAATATAATAAATCTTTTTTTAAAGCTATTAATTAAATAAAATATATTTAATAATATAATATATATAAAGTAATATAAATTATTATATAAATTAATAATTTAAAGTATATAAAGATAAAAGCTTTTAATATAATATAATTAAAGCTTAATAAAGCTTATAAAAATATAAAAATATAATAAAAAAGATAATATATATAGAAATTTCTTAAAGAAATTCTATATTTATATCCCTTTATTTTTATTATATATTTATAATAGTTATCTTATAATTTTAATTATATTCCTTTTTTATAATTATTTAAATAAAGATTTTATAAAGATAAAGAAGATTATTATATTTTAAAATAAGATATAATTTAATATCTTTATAAATAGCTTTAATAAGGCTATTAACCCTTTAATTAAAATTATAATAATAATTAGTAAAGTATTTTATTTATTACTTATATTAAGGTATATATTTATTATTAAGATAATTAAAGATATCTTTTTATTACTTATTAAAATATTTAATTATTTATTATTAGATTTTATTAAAATCCTGTTCTTTTAATATATATAAAACCTTTTCTTATATAGAAAATATATATTTAATATTATAGCTTTTAATAGTTAATATAATAGGTTATATTAAATTAAAATAGTTATTATTAAGGCTAAAATTAAAAGTATAATCCTTAATTATATATAAATTTAAAGTTTATTTGATTATTAGCTTATTTAATATATTAATATTATAATTTTTATATATTTTAATCTTAATTTAAATATTTATATTAATATAATAAATATAAAGCTATTATTATATAAAAGAAATATTTTTAATATAATTTTTAATATAAATTCTTTATTAATAATAATAATATTAAAATAAATAGGTTTTTATATAATAGCCTAATCTATTATTCTTTAATAGCTAGATCTATTATAATTTAGCAGCTAAACCTGTTATAGCCTAGTAATCAGATCTACTATCTTATTATAGCTAGATTTATTATAAGATTTAAGATACTAAAGCAGTTTAATTTATTATATAAAGCTAGATTAATAAAATAAGGGCTTATCTCTTATATCTCTTTCTTTCTTTATATTTAAAATACCTAAAGATTCTAAATAAATATTATTTAAAATATTTAAATAATTTTAAATAATCTTAATATTTTTAGATATATAAGATAATTAGATTCTTAATTAAATCCTGCTTTCTTTTTTATATTAATAATATATTTTTTTTTTCTTTTAAGTTTATTTTAAATAATTATTTATTATCTTTTTTCTATTATTATTATTATTATCTTTAATTATAATTATATATTATAAATTATAATAGATTATAAATCTAAAAGAATAATTACTCTAAACTATAAAAAGAAAACTTTTTTTTTATTCTTTTTAATCTTTTTATATATTAGATTTTTTTATTACTTTATTTATATTAAATTTATATTTCCTATTAATTAAATATTATAAAAGAACTATATATATAAGAATTAAACCTTATATTTATAATATAACCTATTTTTAGATTTATAAATTATTAATATAAACTTATAGAATTATAGGTTATAGCTTTATTAATTATATTAAATATAATTAATTATTATTTATATAATTTTATAAAAAGCTTATATAAGATTATAAAAATTAATTAAATAAAGATACTATACTAGCTATACTATAACCTGATTATAGCTAATATATAATAAACAGCTTTTATATTTATTACCCCCCTTTAATTAATTAATTATTTTTAGAGCTCTTATTAAAACCCAGTTATTTATAGTATTATTATAATTAGCACTTTCAGCTTCTTATAATAATATTATACAGCTATAAGCTTATTTTTTATTATAATTTATAATATATAATTATAATTAAAGTTAATAATAATGGTAATAAAAGAAAGATAATAAATAATTATTTAAAATAAATTCTAAAAAGAAAAAAAAGAAATAATTATATTATTAATATATAAAAGAAAGCAGGATTTAATTAAGAATCTAATTATCTTATATATCTAAAAATATTAAGATTATTTAGAATTATTTAAATATTTTATATAATATTTATTTAGAATTTTTAGATATTTTAAATATAAAAAAAAGAAAAGTTATAAAAGATAAGCTTTTATTTTATTAATCTAGCCTTATATAATAGATTAAGCTATCTAAATATCTTAGGTCTTATAATAGATCTAGCTATTAAATTATAATAGATTTAATTATTAAATTATAATAAATTTAGCTATTAAAGGATAATAGATTAAGCTATTATATAAAAATCTATTTATTTTAATACTCTTTTTAATAAGCTATATAATATATAGCTAGCTTTTTATAAAAGGTTTTTATAGATTTAATAGGCTTAAAAGGCCTTAAAAAATAAAGCTTATTAAGGCTTTAATTAATCTATTAATAAATATAGCCTTAATTATAAGATAATTTATCTTAAATAATCTATTAATTATTTTTTATTTAATATAATAGAATTTTAATAGGATATACTTTATTTAGATATATTAATTAAGATTCTTAATATTATTTATAAAGGCTATATTATTATAATATAGATTTATAGGCTATTATAAAGGGATTTTTAATTCTTTAAAAAGCTTAAAAAGCTATTTTAGCTCTTTTATAATCTTTATTAAAATATTTAATTTAGCTTTTATAATTAAAAGGGTTATAATAATCTATCTTTTTAATTTTTAATAAATAAATTTATTTATTAGTTTATAAAGATATTTATAAATAGATTTATTAATAACTTTATAGTCTATAAAATTATTATTTAAATAGCTTAATAATTAAAGAATTAATTATTTAATCTATATAAGATCTAAGGCTTTATAAAAAATAATTAATTCTTTAAAATCTTTTAAGTATTTTAAAAGATTTTAAATTATATTATAATAATTAATATAGCTTTATTATATATATTAAAAAAGCTATTAAATTAAAGAAATTATATTAGGCTTAAATAGTAATATAAGGTATATTAAAATCCTTATAATCTATTAATAAATTTATTATTTAATAAAAATAAAAGCCTTTTTTAAGGATTCTTTTAATATTTTAAGTTAAAAAGATATAGCTATTAAAATTATATCTTATAATTAAAAGTATTAAAAAGTCTTATTAATATATTAAGATTAATATAATTATAACTCTTTTTTAATTTAATTATAATTAATTTAAATCCTTAAGAAAAAGGTTATAAGACCTTAATATTTTATAATAAAAATCTTATTTAATAGATATTTTAATTTATTAATATAAAATAAATTAAATCCTATCATAATATAATTATTAATATAGATAATAATAAAAATATTAATTTAAGTATTAATAAAAATAATTAAATTAAAGATTAAAGATTAGAATCTTAGGATAATTAATAACTTAATTAATTATTATTATTATTTATAAAGGCCTTATTTTAATTTATATAAGGCCTTTTTAATAAGATAATCTATTTTATAAAAAGGTTATAGCTTAATTTAATTAATAAAGCTATTAAAGGCTGGTTTTTAAGGGTTTAGATTTTTATAAAGAAAAAAAGGCCTTCTAAAGATTCTATAAAAATATCCTTAAATAATTAATTATTTAAAAAAACTCTTTTAAAATTAATTTATTTGATTTTTTAATTTTAAAAGGCTATTAAAACTAATAAAATCTATTAAATAAAAGAAATATTAATAATTATAAAGATTTTAAAATAATCTTTTTTTTTAATTTATATAAAACCTTTTATAATAAGCCTAGCCTTATATTTTAAAGGCTGGTTTTATAAATCCTTTTTAAGCTTAAAAATAAATTTATTTTTTAGGATTTTTTAATCTTTTAAAATCTTTAAAAAAAGATATATATATAATTTTAATTTATAAAATTTAATAGAATTTATTATAAATAATATTAATCTATTATTGTTTAATAAAATCTTTTAAAGCTTTTTTTTAATTAATAGATTTTAAAGAAGTTTTAATAATAAATTTTATCTTTAGTTTATAATAAATATTTATAGGATAAATAAGATTTAATTATATAGGTTTAAAATCTTTTAATAATTATTTAAGCTATTTAATAAGCTATAATAATTATAATATAAGCTATAATATAGATTATAATAGAGATTATAATAACTATAATAATTATTATAATATCTATAATATAAATTCTAATAATTATATAGATCTTTTAGTTTAATTAAGAGCTTATAATTTAATTAAATCCTTTAAAATAAATTAATTTATTAATTTTAATAAAATATAAAGCTTTTTTAATTCTTTCTTTAAATTAAAAAAGCTTTAAAAATTATAAAAATTATTTTTAAAACTCTAGCTTATAAAGCCTATTCTTTTTATAATATAAAGAAAAAAGATCTTAATTATCTATTAATAAAAAGATATATAGATTAAATAAATATTTTTATTTAATATAATTAATAGCTTAATTAATTTTATTCTAAGGCTTAATTTAATATTTTATTAATACCTTTTAATAAAGATAATAATCTTATAATAAGTTTTAATAGTTTTATAAGCTATTAGATTTAATTTATTAATTATTAAAATTAATTTTAATTCTTATAAAAAGAGCTATAATAAATTAAAATCTTTATTTATAATTATTATATAATTAATAAACTTAATTATAATAAATAAAATAATAATCTAAAGGAATAATAATAATTAAATCTAGATTATAATAATTTATAATTAATTTAAAATAACTCTTATAAAGTATTTTAATAAATTATTTTATTTATAAATATAAGAATTAAATATATTAAAATTAATCTTTTTATTTATTAATTAATCTTTTAATAATATTAAGATCTTTTTTTTATTATTAAAATATAATTATAAGAGATATTTATTATAATAGGCTTTTAATCTTTTAAATAAGCTTTTTATAATAAAAAAGATAATATAATCTTTTTTATTAAATAATAAAAGAATCTTTTAATAATAGGATTTTCTTTTTATTAAAATAAGTTTTATAAAAAGCTTATTATAAAGAGTTAGTTTTATTTAAAAAATATCTTTCTTTATAACTTTTAGAACTTTTAATAGATTTAGAATTAAATTTTTAAAAGATCTATATATTAATTTAATTTATATATAAATTAAATAAAAGAAATCTATTTTCTTAATAATAATAAAATTAAATAAATCTATTAAAATTTTAATAATCTTTTTTAATAGCTATAAGCTAATATAGCTAAGATAAATATATTAAATCTCTATTAATAATAATAACTTTTAATAATTAGTTTTAATTAAAAGATTTATAATTCCTTTTAAAATAGTATTTTTAAAAGGTTTTAAAAGGGATATAATTTCTTTTAATAGATCTTTTAATAGATTTAAATTTATATTAAAGCTTTTAATATATATAAGCCTAAAGTATTAAGGCTTTTTATTAATTTTAATAATTATTTAATTAATTTAAAAGGCTTAATAAGATCTTTATATATATTAAAAGAAGATTTAAAAATAATTTTAATTATTATTAAATAATTATAATAATAATTAAAAAACCCTATAAATTTAAATATAAGCTTTTTTTTTATTAAAGAAAGAAATTATACTTAATAAAATTTAATAGCTTATAATAAATTTAATCTATTAAAAAAAGCTTTTTTTATAAAAATATATTATTAAAAGTATAATACTTTACCTTATTTATTATATTTATATCTATATTAAGGATATATAATATATATTATAGCTTTAAAATATTATAAATCCTAGGTTTAAGCTTTATAAATACTATAAATATAATTATTTTAAATCCTTTTAAATAGATTTAATTATTATTAATTATTATAAATCTTAATTTTTTATTATAAATATTATAATTAATAAAAAGGGTTTTATTATTAATAATATAGTATATTAAATTAATATTATATAATAAGATATTCTTTAGATTAATATTATAATAAATATTATAAGTTAATTTTTTAAGCTTTATAGCTTTTAAACCTTTTATATTAGATTTAAAATTAAAGCTTTAAATACTAGCTATAATATTTTAATTATTTATAAATAGATTATAAATACCTATTATAAAAAAAGCTTTATTAGATTTCTTATTATTAATAATAGGCTTTTTTATTTTTTTATTTTTTTAAAAAGGCTTATAAGGCTATTCTTTAATAGATTTAGATAGTTTTTTCTTCTTTTTAAAGTTTTTATAGGTCTTTTTAAAAGGTATTTTAATTTCTTTAATTTTATAAAAGCTAGCTTTTATAATTAAAGAGCTTTTATTTTATAGCCTTTTTAGTAAATCTATTATAAGGAACTATAAATTTAAGGTATTTAATAAGATATTAAATATTATATAAATCCTAATATTATTTTTTTAATATTTAATCTATTATAAAAAAGCTTCTTTTATAGCTTTTAGATATTAATTTATTTAATTTATAGGTTATATAATAATTTAAGTTAATTATAGTTTAATAAATTAAGTATCAAATTTATTATTAAATATCTTTATAAAGCCTTTATAGCTATTAAAGCTAAGCTTATAAAAGATATTATAAAGGATTCTATATTATAAAATAATATTATCATAGTATTATTTATTTAATATTTAATAAGCTTTTAATAATATAATAATTTAATTTATAAAGGCTTATAAATATTATAAGTAGCTATTATAAAATAAAAAAATAAAATAATTTAATAATAATTATTAAGGCTAAGATTTATAATAAGGATTAAAAGAAAAATAAATAATTTAGATATCTATAATTAAATTAATAAAGCTTAAAACTATTCATTATAATTATTAAAATCTGTTAATTTATAAGCTTTTAAAAAAGCTTATATTTTTTTAAATAGCTTTTTTAAAGCTAAATCCTTTAATATATTTATAGACTATATTAACTATAATAATAATTAAAATAGTTTAGATTAAGATTATAATAGCTTTTTAATAGTTTTAATAATTATAGTTATTATAAATTAAGCTTATAGCTATTATAATTATTATATAAGCTTTTATATTTAAGATTAAAAAACCTATAATTTTAATAAATTCCTTTTTATTAAAGATTTTAATCTAATATTTTCAAGATTAAATTATTATAATTAATAATTATAATTATATAAGGGAAAAATAAGCTTTTAAAAATAAGCTTATAGCTATATAATAATATTATAAGTAATTAAAAGTATTAATTATAATAGTATTATAAATAGCTAGGTTTTAATAAAAGCTTTAAAAATAATTAATTAATTAAAGAGGGGTAATAAATATAAGAGCTATTTATTATATATTAGCTATAATTATATTATAATATAATTAATATAATATCTTTATTTAATTAATTAATTTTTATAGTTTTATATAAGCCTTTTATAAAATTAATTAATAAATTAAATAATTAATTATATTTAATATAATTAATAAAGCTATAATTTATAATTCTATAAATCTATATTAATAATCTATAAATCTAAAAATAGATTATATTATAAGTTTAAGATTTAATTCTTATATATATAGTTTTTTTATAATTTTAATTAATAAGAAATATAGGTTTAATATAAATAAAATAATAGTAAAGTCTAATATATAAAGAGATTAAAAATAATAAAAAAAAGAGTTTTCTTTTTATAATCTAAAATAATTATCTTTTTAAGCTTATAATTTATTATAATTTATAATATATAATTATAATTAAAGCTAGTAATAATAATAATAGAAAAAAGATAATAAATAATTATTTAAAATAAATTTTAAAAAAAAAGAAAAAAATAATTATATTATTAATATAAAAAAGAAAACAGGATTTAACTAGAAATCTAGCTATCTTATATATTTAAAAATATTAAAAATATTTAAAATTATTTAAGTATTTTAAATAATATTTATTTAAATTTTTAGGTATTTTAAATATAAAGAAAGGGAGGGGTATAAGGGATAAGCCTTTATTTTATTAGTTTAGCCTAATATAATAGATTAGATTATTTAAGTATCTTAGATCTTATAATAGGTCTAACTATAATAAGATAATAGATTTAATTATTAAACTATAATAGTTTTAGCTATTAAATTATAGCAGGTCTAGCTATTAAAAGATAATAGATTAAGCTATTATATAAAAACCTATTTATTTAAATATTATAGAACCTGATCTACTTTATATTAATAAACTAAAACACCTATTAAATAAGATCTTTATTATAAAAGTTAAAAGCTTTATAATCTTCTTTTTAAAGATTTAAATTAATTATAATCAGATTAAAAAAGGCTATATATAATATTTAATAAATTCTTAAGGGATAAATCTAATAAAAGGGGTTTATATTTATAGATAAGTTAAAGTATTCTAAGTAATAAATCTATTATATTAATAATAGATATAAAGTATTATAATTAAGGATTAAGTATTAGTATAGTAAGTAATAGTAAATAATATAATAAAGTTAAAAGTAGTTTAATAACTGGGTTGAACACACCCCTTTATTAATTAACTAAGCTATAGCTATATAAGCTATACTTAAGGGGATTAAACTATCTAAGTAGATAGGCTATACCCAGGCTATTTAAACAGCAAGACATCATTAAAATAAAGTTTTTTTTTCCCTTTTATCCAAGAATTTTCTAATATATTTAAAAGACTAGCTATTAAAAGCTATCTTCTTTATCTAATCAATTATAGGATAATCAATTAATCCCTTAAATTCAATTTATTATATCACTGTTTTATAGCTTTTCTTATCTATTTAATCCTTATAGATTATACTGGCTATATAGTTACCCTATAATCATCTTATAGTTCTATAGGTAGTGTTAATATTATTATATATATTGTTTTCCTTTTATTAAAGTAGATTAATAATTATTTAAGCTATATCTAAAAAGTAAAAATTAAGGGTATATATATATATTATAAATCATAATTTAAGCTATAATCCTTATTATTAGATTATATTTAGAATTATAAGCTATTCTATTAAATTATAATTTTAAGAATAATTCTAAGCTTAGAATTATCTTTAGAATTATAATCTAATTTTATATAGTTCTAAGCCTTTAATATATATCTAATAATATTATAAATTATATAATTAAGGCTTATTATATAACCTTAGTTATTGGGTTATAATATAATATTTCTCTTTTAAAAGATCTTATCCTTAAGGCTTATAAATATACCTTTCCTTTCTTTCTTAATATTTTATAAGTTATAGGATTTATATTATATTAAATTATTTTTTATAATATTAGATTATATTAGGAAATATTAATATTCTTTAAAGAAGATTATTAAATATTTTATATTAATTAAGGGTATAGATTTTAATAATAAATTAATAGATATATTATATTCTTATTATTTTAAATAAAAATAATCTTATTATATAGTAGAAAATAATAGCTATTATATAGTTTATATAAAGTAGAGTTACTTCTATAATAGTATTTTAATAATATCCTTATATATATAATCTTATTTATATTAAAGTATTTAATTCTTATTAATTTTATTAATATTAAAACTTTTAGAGTAATATTATTATTTAAACTCTAAAGAAAAGGAAATTAAAAAAAATATCTTAGATATTTAAGATTAATTATTTAAATTATAATTATAGCTTTCCTTAGCTTTAAACTATTTATCTTATATTTATAAGCTTAAAAAGAAAGTTAAAGAGTAAAGCTATAAATTAATTTATTAGGGTTTAAAGAAATTAAATATTAAAAATAAGATTAATTTAATTCCTATCTTAAAGGTATATAAGTATTATATAGTATTAGATTTATAATTCCTAGATATTTTAAATAAGATAGATTAATCTTTTTTAGGTTTAAATAATAAATTTATTAATTTAGGGTTTTTAATTAAGTTAATTAATTTTAAAGGAATTATTATAGTATTAGGTAGTAATAATTTAAATAGTTAATAAGCTTCTATATATTATTTTTAGGTTTAAAGCCTTTTTATTTAATAAGATATTTATTTTATTTACTCCTTTATTTAATATTTAATATTATCTTTATTTCTTATTCTTTTTTAATTATTTCTATTTATATTATTATATATTCCTTTATATTATTAAATGCTTTATTTAATAAAGAAATATAGAATATAAGGTATAATTATATATTCTTTAATAATAAAAGTTTATAGTTAATATTAGAAATAGTTTTCTTAATTTTAAAAGATTTAAGTTCTTTAAAATTTAATTTATTATTTAATTATATTATTATAATATTTAAGGAAATTTTATTTAATATATAATATAAAAGATATATTATATCTTCTTCCTTAAAGATTAATCTTTTTAATCTTTATTAATCTATATAATATTTTATTTTATTAGAAATAATTTAGAGTTATATATAGAGTTCTTTATAGAATTATTATTTTTATATAGTATTAAGTATAGCTTTTTCTAATTTTAATCCCTTTTAATATAATAAATAAAATATTTTTAATATAAATCTATAATTAATATATATTAATATAAATTATATTAATTTAGAAATAGATATATTATAGATTAATTATATAATTAATAGATATTTTATTTAATTATTTTAATAGTAATTAATATAAGTATATAAATATTCTTTAATAATTTAATTGATTTATTTTATTTATCTATTTATTTATAGATAATAGATAGTATTAAATTTATATTTAATCCTAAGATATCCTATTAATTCTTATTAAAACTTAAAGATAAATACTATTCATTTATTAAAGATGATTTCCTTTAATAAGCTATATAAGCTTATTATTATTTTATTAAAGCTATAAATAAGATCTTTTATTAAGCTTATTTTAAGGTAAAGTATAAAATATGAGAATTTTATTAATCTTTTTATAATAATCTATATTAAGTTATAGATTATTTTTATAAGGGATTCTATTAATAGGGATAATTTAATAATAAAATTAAATAATATTAATTCCTAGGGTTATATAAATATTAATAATAATTATAACTCTTTATATAGTTTATATCTTATTAGCTTGGTTTATTTATAAATAATATAGTTATTTATAACCTTCTAGATTATTTATTATAATCCTTTAAATTTATAATATCTTTATATTTATTTTATAGTTTTTATAATTCTTTAATAATTATAAATAAGGGATTTATATAATTCTTATATAATAGTTTTCTAGAGTTTTTTAGATATCTAGAGTTTTTTATTATATTTATAGTATTTATCTTTTTATTTTATACCTTTAAATACTTTTATTATATCTTTTAAAGAGTATACTTATTTAATTTATTTTAAGATAAGGTTAGCTAATATAATCTAGTATATAGTATTTAGTTTTATTTATAGTATATCTAAATTAATTATTTAAAAGATTTATTCTTTATAATAAGGCTTTTTATTATTATAATTACTTTATTAGCTTAAAGTATTAACTTTATTATTTTTAAATCCTTTATAATAGATAATTTTATAATTATAATTATTGCAATTTGCAGTATAAAGTTATAACTAAAGCTAGTAGCGATAGCAGTGGAAGAAAGGCAGCGAATAGTTATCCAGAGTGAAGTCTATAGAAAAGAAGAAAGAAATGATTAAATTATCGATAGAGAAAGAAAGCAGGATTCAACTAGGAATCTAGCTATCTTATATATCTAAAAAATACTAGGATTATTTAAAATTATTTAAGAATTCCAAATAATATTTCTTTAGATTTCTAAGCATTCCAAATAATAAGAAAGGGAGAGGTATAAGGGATAAGCCCTTATTTTACTAGTCTAGCCTGATATAGCAGGTCAGGCTGCACGGGCTTTTTAGGTCTTATAGCAGGTCAGGCTGCTACCTTATAGCAGGTCTGGCTGCTAGGGCTATAGCAGGTTTAGCTGCTAAGCTGTAGTAGGTCTAGCTACTAGTCTTATAACAGGTTAGGCTGTTATATAAAACCCACTTATTTTAATAATAATCTATAAGAGTTTCTATATAATAGATTTATTATATATTTAATTTCTATATAATAATAAAGTAAAAGATATTTTTATAATTAATAAAAATCTTTATTTAATAATTATTTTTTTATAAATAATATAAGAATTTATTAAAAGCCTTAATAATAACTATAAATTTCTTATTATAGATTAAATAATTAAATTTAACTTTATAATGTTTTTTAAAATAAAAGGTAATAGATTATAATCTATCTTTATTATCTTATTATCTAATCTATATTTTAATAATATAATTTAAAGTATTAGTTTTAAATTCTATAGGTTTATCTAGATTATATATTATTAATATAGATTTTTTATAGATTTGCTTTTTAAGTTCTTTAAATATAATATCTATATTAGGTTTTTATAGGAATTTATAATCTTTTTTAATATATTTAATAAATAATATAATTATTTTATTATAGTTATAGATAAACTTTTAATAATAGTTAATAAAGCCTAAGAACTCTTATATATTTATAATATTTTATAGTATTAATTAATTATATATTATAAAGATTTTTATTAGTTTTATTTAAATTTTATTTAATAAGAAGATATATTCTAGAAAGATAATTATTTATTTATAAAATTTATATTTTTCTGATTTAATAAGAAGATTATTATCTTAAAGTAATTATAATATCTTATAAATATATTTTTTATATTCTTTTTTTATTTAAGAAAAGATTAGAATATTATTTAAGTATATTATTATAAAGATATTTAAATATTCTTAAAGAATATTATTAATTATATACTAGAATATTATAAGGATATTAATTAAGTTAAAAGGTATTATTAAATATTTAAAAAATCTAAACTTAATTTTAAAGATGGTTTTCTATTTATTATCTTTTTTATTTAAATTAAATTATATACTTCTTTAAGGTTTAAAGTAATAAATTAGTTTATTTTATATAATTAATTATATAGTTTATTAATTAATAATACAGGTATTTAATCCTGAATTATAATTATATTTAATAATTAATAATTTATAATTAATTATAGCTTATTATTCTTTTTAAATATAAATATAATAGGGTATTCTATTTTAGATATAGATAATTAAATATATCTCTTTTTAAGTATTTTATTAAAATACTCTTATAAAATTTTAAGTTTCTTAATATTTAATATATAGATCTTAGTAAAAATAGGCTTTTTTTTATTTATAATCTGGATTTTATAATCCTATTAATTATATAAAAGAAGCTTATTTTAAATTCTTTATAAAATAGTTTAATATATTTATAATATTCTTTTAATATAAGTATAAATTATTCTTTTATATTTAAAAGTAATTTATTTTTAAAGTATTCTTATAATTACTTTATTATTATTTTAAAAATAATAATAATCTATTAGATTTATTATTATTAATTATTATATTATTTTTTAATATGATTTCCTAGTAGAAGGCTTTTTTTAATAGCTATAAAATATACTTTCTTTATTTTATTTATTATTATTAGATTCTTATAATTTTTTAAAGATAATATAGTATTATTTTATTATATTTAGTTTATCTTTTAATTAATTTATAGATTATTATTAAATAATTAAGGGTAGCCTAATATAAGTTTATATTCTTTAGTATTTATTATATTAAATATAATATTATTTTAATATCCTTAGACTTTAAATTAAAGATAATTAATCTCTTTATTAATTTATCCTTTATTATAGGTAAAGGTATTCCCTTTTAGATTATATAAAGAGTATAATTCTTCCTTATTTTATTATAATAGTTATATATAATTTATAGTTTTTAATAATATATAATTATCTATTACTTTATTATTTATTAGAGTATAAAAATAATATCTTATAATCTATATTTTTATTATTAATTTAAGCCTATTAATATTTATTATATAAAGGGTTTTTTATAGGGAGTTATACTATAACCCTTTTCTAAGTAATTTTATTTATTTTTTAAGTTTTTAGGATTATATTTTTTATATAATTTATTATAGTTTATCCTATTTAAGCCTTAAATAATTATATAATATAGAGTTTAATTAATTTAGCTTTTTTAGAGATTTAGAAATTAAATTCTTATTTATAAAGATTCTTTATTTTCTTATATATATATTTATTTTCTTTTATATATTATTTATATTAAGGTTTATTATAGTTAATTATTATTATAGCTTTATATTAAATTCTACCTAGGATATTATCTTTTAATAGTTATCTTTTATATTATTATATTAGCTTTTATTATATATATATATTATATTTAAGGTTAATATAATTATATAAATCCTTTTTTCTATAATCTATAAATTAAGGTTTATTATATTTTAATTTAAGTTTTTCCTATTTATAGATCTTATAATAAATAGATTTATAATCTTTTATTTTAGCTTCTTATTTATATTCTTATAAGGTTTTAGGGTATAGCTTAAATATATTAATCCTAAAAGATATAAAGTATTTAACCTTATATTAGTTAATAAATTAATCTCTTATAAGGATATTCTTAATTCCTTATATTTCTATATAATATAAGAAGAATTTATTCTGGATTTTTATTTTTTAATATTAAAAATAAAAGAAATTAATATATAATATTTAATTAATTTTATTATAAAAAATATAATTAAAGTTTCAAAGTATATAATTATCTTTATATTTATTATAATCAGTTTTTAATATGAAGACTCTTTTAAGATAATCCCTTAAAATAAGAATACCTAAATCTTTTTTTAATATTGATTTATAAATATATTTAATAATTATAAATTAAAGGTTAATTCTATTTATATAGTTTAATACTTATATAAGTTTAATTACTATTTTCTTAAAATATTTATAAGTAATACTTTTAAATAATAGATATAGTATAGTATAATATTAAATTATTTTAAGAGGTTTTTTATTCTTAGATTTTAAAGAGTTAGAGTTTAAGCTATTATTTATTATTTTATCCTTAATCAAGGTATTTTTATTATTTATAATAAGGATTATTTTTAATTTAAGATCTCCTTAAAATACTTTTCTTTATTTAGATTTAGATTTAATTATTAATCCTATTATATAATACTGGATTAGGTTAGTATAGTCTATAATATTGGTCATTATTAAGGTATAGGGTGTTTATAGTTTTTAGATTATTTTTGTTTTTATTCTTTTTATCCTATTATAGCTAGGATTTATCTATTTTTAATTATAATATATATACTTTATTATATATTAGGTATTAGTTTCTAATCCTTTTATTCTTATTTTAATTCTTAATAATTCTTAATATTTTATTTTATTTTATTATAACTATAATACTTAATCTTAAATATATCTTATTATTATATAGTATTAAAGTTTATTTTAATTAATAATATATTAGGGTTATTTTATTATTAATTATAATTTATTTTTTATTATTATTATAATTAAAATCTAAAATAAATTAATTTTTAATTTTATTTTTTATATTTTTTTATTATTAATATAAGTATTATTTATTATTAATAATAATAGCTATAATATAGTATTTTATAAAGGAGTTTAATTAGATTTTTTTATATAATTTATCTTTAATTTTTAATTTAAGTTTATAATATAGGGTTTTTATATATATTTATTTATTCTTTTTAAATAATTTAAATAAGATTTATTAGAATTTTATAACATAATTTAAAGTAGATCTTATTTAATAAAGATTATATAAATATTATTTAATTTATTATTTTTTATTTAATAATTTAAAGGTATTTAAGAGTTATTATTTAAAGATATTATAATTAATAAAGATTAAATTAGTTTTCTTTTTAAGGTATTTATTAAGGTATTATTAATATAATCCTAAAGTATTAGTTTAAATTAAATAAATATAATTCCTATAAAAAGCCTTATAATATATCTTATTTTAATTGATTTAAGCTAGAATTATATTAGATAATATAGAAAGAAAGTATAAAGTTAAATAAGAAACCCTTAAAGCTTACTTAGAATACTATTAAAAGGCTTAGATATTTATAGCTTTAAGATTTCTTTAATATCCTTTCTATTATATATCTATATTATAATTATTTCTAATCTATATTTATACTATTTTACTTGGATTTCTATATTTTTAAGAAATTATTTAATCTAGAGTTATAAGGTTTTAATAATAAGTTTAGCTATCTTTACTTTTTCTTTATATACCTTATATTATTCTTTAAGTTTCTTCTTTAAGATTTTTATTTTTAATTTAAATTCCTTTTAATTATTTTAAAGATCTTTAAGAATAATCTTAGTTTTATTATTAATATCTATATTTAGATTATTAATAGGGATATTTAAGGATTCTTTTTTATTAATATTTCTAGATAAGATAAGGGTTTAAAAAGCTATTATAAAATAATAGTATAATTTAAGGTAATATAATAATCTATTAAATAAGAGTTATTAATATATAATATTTAATGAATTTTTAAAGGATAAATCTAATAAAAAGGGTTTATATTAATAAATAAATTAAGATATTTTAAGTAATAGATTATAATTTAAGCTATAATTCTTATTATTAAATTATACTTAGAATTATAAGCTATTTTATTAAATTATAGTTTTAAGAGTGATCCTAAGCCTAGGATTATCTTTAAAATTATAATTTAATTCTATATAATTCCAAGCCTTTAATATATATTTAATAATATTATAAGTTATATAATTAAGGCCTATTATATAACTTTAATTATTAGGTTATAATACTATAATTATATTAATCTTAGTATATTAATAAGGCTTTTTAATACTTTTAACTATAAAATATAATCTTTAGAATTATATCTCTTTAATCTCAAGTATTAAAAGAACCCTTAAAAAGGGCTTTTATTCTTATTAAATAATAGATCTATTAAAAAATTGTTAGGATTTTAATATATCTTATACTGCTTTCTAGGCTTAATATAGCCTTTTTAATTTAATAGCTTTTTTAATATATATAATAAGGTTATATTAATTATTATAATATAGCTAGGAATCTTTTAAAATAATTAAAAGATTCTAAAGAATTAGCTATTCTTTATAAAGCTTTAAATCTTATATAGATTAAATAGCTAGCTCTTTAATTATTAGATTATTTAAATAATAATTTTATAGGCTATAAAGCTATAAATAAATCTATTTATAAATATCTCTTTAAATTAATAAATAAATCTATATGTTAAAAGTTAAAGAGATAGATTATTATAACCCTTTTAATTATAAAAACTAAATTAAATACTTTAATAAAAACTATAAAAGAAATAAAATAGCTTTTTAAACTCTTTAAAAAGCTAAAAATCCCTTTTTAAAAGCCTATAAACCTATATTATAATAATATAATCTTTATAAATAATATTAAAAATCTTAATTAATATATTTAAATAAAATACATTTTATTAAAATTCTATTATATTAAATAGAAAATAATTAATAAATTATTTAAGATAAATTATCTTATAATTAAGGCTATATCTATTAATAAATTAATTAAAATCTTAATAAGCCTTATTTATTTAGGCTTTTTAAGCCTATAAAACCTATAAAAAACCTTTATAAAAAGCTAGTTATATATTATATTATTTATTAAAAAAAGTATTAAGATAAATAGATTTTAATATAATAGCCTAATCTATTATCTTTTAATAACTAGATCTATTATAGCTTAATAATTAAATCTATTATAGTTTAATAGCTAGATCTATTATCTTATTATAACTAGACCTATTATAAAACCTAAAATACTTAAACAATCTAATCTATTATATAAGGCTAGATTAATAAAATAAAAGCTTATCTTTTATATCTCTTTTTTTCTTTATATTTAAAATACCTAAGAATTCTAAATAAATATTATTTAAAATATTTAAATAATTTTAAATAATCTTAATATTTTTAGATATATAAGATAACTAGATTCTTAATTAAATTCTAGCTTTTTTTCTATATTAATAATATAAATTTGTTTTAATTTTCTTTAGAATTTATTTTAAATAATTATTTATTATGTTTCTTCTATTATTATTATTAACTTTAATTATAATTATATATTATAAATTATAATAATTATTAAAGCTTTAATAATTATTAATCTTATTATAATCTTAAATTAATTTTAAAAAGTAATAAAATAAATAATTTATTATAATTATAAATATTAAGAAATTATTTATATAAAAATCTTTTTTTTATAATAAATTTAAATATCTTTATTATTTTTTAAAAGGGTTTTATTAAGGCTTTTATTATTTTAAAAAAAGCTTTTTAATAATCTAAAAATTTATAATAACTTTTATATCTTTTATTTTTAATTAATAATATTTCTTATTTTAAATATAAGAAAACATTTTTCTTTAATTATATTATTATAAGATATAATTTAAAATTCCTTAAATATAAGATTAAAAGTATTAAATATATTTTTATATTTTATAAAATCAATTATATATTTATTATATTATAAAAGAATTATTTTAATAAGGCTTAAGAAATTATTTTTAAAATATAATATTATAAAAATAGTATTTATCTTAATTAAATAAATATTAATAATATATATTATTCTTTTCTTAAATATATCTTTATTTATATTTAATATAAATATTTATAAATTATTATTTAATTATTTATATTATTAAATTATTATTTGATAATTTATATTCTTTTTAATCTTTTAATTAAAATCTTTTTAAATTATATTATTATATATAAAATTAAAATATTAAAATCCTTAAATATAATAATAACTCTCTTTTATATTATATTTTAATAAGTTTATTTAATAATATTAAAAAGTATTTTTAAATACTTATTAATATTTATCTATTTAAATTCTTATAATATAATATATTTAATATATTTAATATATTTATTAAATAAAGAAGTTTTTAAAGATAAAGCCATAATATTCTTTTTAATATTTAATATATTAATAATCCTAGTTTTCTATTCTTTTTAAATCTATAATTTATTTTACTTTATTTATAAATAACTATATTAATAGCTATTATATTAATATTGATTTATAAAAATTTATTTATTAATTTAGTTTAACTTTTAAAAAATATTAACTAAATTATTATATATTAAAATAAAATACTTTTCATTTTTTAAGCTATTTATAATAAATATTTTAAAAGCTTATTAAGAATAAGTAATTTTGTTTTTTATCTTAAAGAAAGAATTTATAATAGGTTTTTTTAATATACTTTTAAATTATAATTTAAATAGATTTTTCTTTAATAATTATATAATAATAGATTTAACTTTATAAAATAAATAGTATTTAATTTAATATATAATTAAATATTAATAATTACTTTTATAATTAAAATATTATTTTAAAGGAATTAAAGGAATTAAGTCTTTATAATTAAAAAATCTAATAAAAGAAGCTCTTATATATTAATTATATCCTTTAAATCTTATTTATTTATTTTCTTTTATAATCTTATATTAATTAAAAAAGTATTTATTTTCTTCTTTATAATATTAATACTTATACCTTTAATACTATTAATATTAATTATTATTATTTTAATATATTATAAATATATAAAAGCTTTTATTATTTATTAATAAATAAAATAAATTATTATAACCTTTATTTTAAAATAATATAATATTAATTTTAATTTATAATATATTATAATTATTTATTATATTAAATATTCTTAAAATATTATATCTTTATAACTTAAAACTTATTTATTATATTATTATATTTATAGCCTTAATTATTTATTAGAAATTATTATTATTATTAATATTAAATAAATAAAATCTATTTATTAAGCTATTTAATATATTTATTATAAAGTCTATATTTTTAAAACTCTATTTTAATTAATTAAATCCTTTTATTTTAGATTTACTTTTTTATTTATTAAATATATTTCTTTATAAATAATATAAATTAATAAATTATTTTTATTATTATATAATAATCCTTTTCAATATATCTCTTTCTTAATTATATTATATATATATTAAATAATCTTTTTATATATTAATATATAAAAGCTTTTTATAAAAAGATTATATTTTATTAATATTTATTTTATAATAAATAAAGAAAAAGCTTATTATATATAATAATCTTATATAAATTTTTTTTTATTTATAATTAAAATTCTTTTTATAAATACTTATATTAATTTAATTATAATAATATATCTTATTATATTTTAAATCTTATTTTATTATATTTTTAAAAATATCTAAAAATATTAAATTATTTATCTTTATATTAAGGTATTATAATCTAATAACTAAGAGAATATAATAGGCCTTAATTATATAATTTATAATATTATTAGATATATATTAAAGGCTTAGAATTATATAGAATTAAATTATAATTCTAAAGATAATCCTGGATTTAAGATTATTCCTAAAACTATAATTTAATAGAATAACTTATAATTTTAAATATAATCTAATAATAAGGATTATAACTTAAATTATAATCCAAGATATATATATATATATATTTTTAATTTTTATTCTTTTAAATATAACTTAAATAATTATTAATATATATTTAATATTATTATATTATTTACTATTATTTACTATATTAATACTTAAACCTTAATTATAATACTTTATATTTATTATTAATATAATAGATATATTATTTAAAATACCTTAATTTATTTATTAATATAAACCCCTTTTATTAGATTTATCCCTTAAGAATTTATTAAATATTATATATTAATAACTCTTATTTAATAAATTATTATATAATCTTAAGTAATATTATTAATTATCTTATTAATTATTATAAATATTATTTAATTAACCCTTATCTTATTTATTATTAAGCTTTAAGCTTTATATAAAAAAAATATAAAACTTAAAATTAAATTATAAACTAAATAAAAAACCTTAATAAAATTATTAAATCTTATAAATTAGAATCTTTTATTAAATATTCTAGATCACTTTAAATATTCTTAATATAATTTAAAATATATTATTAATTCTATACCTATTAATTATAAAAGAAATCTATAAAAATCCTATATACTATAAAATATATAAAAAAGACTATCCTTAAATAATTTAAACCTATGATAAAGGATTATATAAATAAAAAGGAAAAAGATTAAAATAATAAAATTAAATAAATCTTTTAAAAATATAATTACTTTAAAAATATAATTAAAAAAATCTTTAAATAAATAAATAAAAAAAGGGTTATAATTAAAAAACTTAAATTATTATACTAATATAAATTAACCTTGGATTATATCTTAGAATTTAAATAGATTATCTTATAAATTATTTAAAAAGATAATATATTAATACAATACTTTTATAATAAACTTAAGAAAGAAATTAAGAATAAACTCTTTAAAAAGAATAAATCTAAACATTTAATTAAGTATATTAAAATAACTATTAAGATTAATAATAAATAGTTTATATAATATAAATAAAGGAAAATTAAAAGATTAAAATAAAATAATTTTAAATAATAATTATAATATTAATTTAATTAAGATAGATATAAAGAAGAATCTATTACCTATAAATATACATTAAACCCTAAAAAAATAAAACTTAATATAATATAAAAATATAATATATTTAAATTTAAATACTATAATTATAATAAAATAGAATATATTATAAAAGACTATTAATAATTAAAATAAGAATAAAACTAGAAATTAATCCTAGAAATATAATAAAATATATATATTATAATAATAAATAAATAAACCTTGATTATAATAGGATAAAAAGGATAAAAAAAAGAATAACCTAAAAACTATAAATACCCTATACCTTAATAATTATTAATATTATAAACTATATTAATTTAATCTAATATTATATAATAGGATTAATAATTTAATATAAATATAAATAAAGAAAAAAAAACTAAAGAAAATACTTAATAAATAAATTATCCCTATTATTAATAATAAAAATATCTTAATAAATAATAATACCTTAAATAATAATTTAGATTTAAATTCCTTAATATTTAAAAAGATAAGCCTCTTTAAATAACCTAATATTATACTATATTATATTCCTTATCCAAAAGTATTATATATAAGTACCTTAAAGAAATAATAAATAAACTTATTTAAATATTTAATTATATAGATAAAATTAATATTTAATTTATAATTATTGAATATATTTGTAAATAAATATTAAAAAAAGGCCTAGATATTTCTATTATAAAAGATTACCTTAAAAAAGCATTTATATTAAAAACTAATTATATACTATATAAATATAATTATATATTTTTTAATTTAATTTAAGATTTTTATTATAAATTTAACTAGATATTATATATTAATTTTTTTTATTTTATATATTAAAAGGCTAAGATTTAGAATAAATTCTTTTTATAATATATAAGAATATAAAGAATTAAAATAATCCTTATTAAAGATTAATATATTAATTAATATAAAATCAAATACTTTATACCTTTTGGGATTAGAATCTTTAAACCCTATCTAAAAATATTAAAGAAATATAAATAAGGAACTATTAACCAGAATTATAAATTAATTTAATATAAAATCTATAAATAAAATAAACTTAAGATTAATTATAATAAACTATAAATTATTAATTATAAATAAAATAAATTATATAACTATAAGGAATTTAATTATAATATATATTTTTAAGAAAGAATTATTAAATAATATAAAATATAATACCTAGAAATATATTTAATAAAATATATCTAGATATATTAATAAATACTATATATAATTTATAATAATAATAAAATCTTTTTACAATATAAAATCAGAAATAAATAAGATATTATAAAATAAAATTATAACTTTATAAAATACTAAAAGATATATTTTAAAGAATAATAAATATATATTACTTTTATAAATCTTATAGAATAAGAATTTAACTTTAAAATATATAAAGGACTCTTAAAAACAATTATAATATATTATTATATAATAAAAGGGATTATCCTTATAAAAAACAGAATATATAATAAATATCTATAAATTAAAAACCTTAAATAATTAAAAAATAAATAAAATCGCTTATAAAAAGGTTATAATATAATCCCTTATAAAAAACCTTTTATATAATAAATATTAATAAACTTAAACTAATAATAAAGATATAGCTTATAGGATATTATATTTATACTTTAATAAATAATTATATATTATTAAAAGCTATAAATTATATATAATTATTATAATATAATAAGGAAAAACTATACCCTTTATATAATCTTAAAAGGAATACCTTTATTTATAATAAAGAATAAATTAATAAAAAAATTAATTATCTTAATTTTTAAATCTAAGGATATTAAGATAATACTATATTTAATATAATAGATATTAAACAATATAAACTTATATTAGTCCACTCTTAATTATTTAATAATAATTTATAGATTAATTAAAAGATAATCTAGATATTGTTAAAATAAAATGGGTTTTTTCTATATATAGCAGCCTAACCTGCTATAGTCTAGCAGCTTAACCTGCTATAGCCTAGCAGCTAGACCTGCACAGCTCAGTAAGCTAAGCTTATAAAGCCCTTATAGCTTAACCTATAAAGGGATAGACTAGTGCTTACTTTCTGTTTTAGTATTTGGAATATCTAATAATTCCAAATAGTTATTTGGAATATCTTAAAATAATTCCAAATTATCTTAGAATTAGATAGATATAAAAGATAGAAGGATTCCTAGTTATATCCTTCTTCTTTTCTATATCGGCAATTCAATCACTTCTTTCTTCTTTTCTATAGACTTTACTCTGGATAACTATTCGCTGCCTTTCTTCCACTACTATCGCTACTAGCTTTAGTTATAACTTTATACTGCAAATTGCAATAGATATAATAAAATAATATTATATTATTTAGTAAAGATTATAAAGATCTATTAATAATAAATAAAGTAAAGAAAATATACTTTATAATTATTAAAAAAGGCCTTTTATTAAAAAATTATATTAAAAAATAATATAATAATTAATAATAATAAACCTAATAGATTATTATTATTCTTAGGATAATAATAAAATAATTATAAGAATACTTTAAAAATAAATCACTCTTAAATATAAAAAAATAACTTATACCTATAGTAAAAGAATATTATAAATATATTAAATTATTTTATAAAGAATTTAAAATCAAGCTCCCTTTATATAATTAATAATACTATAAAATCCAGATTATAAATAAAAAGAAGCCTACTTTTACTAAGATCTATATATTAAATATTAAGGAACTTAAAATATTATAAAAATATTTTAATAAAATATTTAAAAAAGGATATATTTAATTATTTATATTTAAAATAAAATACCTTATTATATTTATATTAAAAGAGAATAATAAATTATAATTAATTATAGATTATTAATTATTAAATATAATTATAATTAAGAATTAAATACCTTTATTATTAATTAATAAGCTATATAATTAATTATATAAAATAAATTAATTTATTATTCTAAACCTTAAAATAGTATATAATTTAATTTAAATAAAAAAAGATAATAAATAAAAAACCACTTTTAAAACTAAATTTAAACTTTTTAAATATCTAGTTATATCTTTTAGTCTAACTAATACCTTTATAATATTTTAATATATAATTAATAATATTCTTTAAGAATATTTAAATATCTTTATAATAATCTATTTAAATAATATTTTAATCTTTTTTTAAATAAAAAAAGAATATAAAGAATATATCTATAAGGTATTATAATTACTCTAAGATAATAATCTCTTTATTAAATTAAAAAAGTATAAATTTTATAAATAAATAATTATCTTTTTAGGATATATCTTTTTATTAAATAAAATTTAAATAAATCTAATAAAAATCTTTATAATATATAATTAATTAATATTATAAACTATTATAAATATTTAAGAGTTTTTAGGTTTTATTAATTATTATTAAAAGTTTATTTATAATTATAATAAAATAGCTTTATTATTAATTAAATATATTAAAAAGGATTATAAATTCCTATAAATATCTAATATAAATATTATATTTAAAGAATTTAAGAAATAAATCTATTAGAAATCTATATTAATAATATATAATCTAAATAAACCTATAGAATTAAAAACTAATACTTTAAACTATATTATTAAAGCTTAAATTAAATAATAAGATAATAAAGGAAATTATAATCTATTATCTTTTATTTTAAAGATATTATATAAAATAGAATTTAATTATTTAATTTATAATAAAGAATTTATAGCTATTATTAAAGCTTTTAATAAATTCTTATATTATTTATAAAAAAGTAATTATTAAATAAAGATTTTTATTAATTATAAAAATATCTCTTATTTTATTATAATATAAAAATTAAATATATAATAAACTTAATATATAAAAACCTTTATAAACTATAATTATAAAATTATATATTATAAAGAATCTAAAAATAATAAAATAAATACTTTTAATTAATAAAGTAATTATAATAATAAAAAGCTATATTATAAAGAATAGATCTTTTAATTATCTAACTTAAATATATTATAGATAAAGCTAAATATAATATATTATATTATATTAATTAACCCTATTTTTAAATAAATTAAATAAGTATACTTTTCTAAAAATCTTATAAGGGTATTTAAAGGCTTAATCTAAAAAGATAGATACTATAAATATAATAAAAAACTATAAATACTTAAAGAATTCTAAGAAGTTATTATATAAGAATTATATAAATCCTTTATATATAATCACTAAGCAATCACTAAAATTATAAAATAAGTATAATAATATTATAGATTTAAAGGATTATAATAAACAATTTAAAAAATAATAAATAATTATATTATTTATAAATAAATCAAGCTAATAAGATATAAACTATATAAAGAATTATAATCAGTATTAATACTATTATAATTATAGGAATTAATATTATTTAACTTTATTATTAAACTATTCTTATTTATAGAACCTTTTATAGAAATAGTTTATAATTTTATATAGATTATTATAAAAAGATTAATAAAATTCTTTTACTTTATCCCTTATTTAAAAGTAAGCTTAATTAAAGATCTTATTTATAGTTTTAATAAAGTAATTATAAGCTTATATAATTTATTAAAAAAAATTATATTTAATAAAAAAATTATATTTACCTTTAAGTTTTAATAAGAATTAATAAGATATCTTAGGATTAGATATAAACTTAATACTATTTATTATCTATAAATAAATAAATAAATAAATAAATAAATAAATAAAATTAATTAAATTATTAAAGGATACTTATATATTTATATTAATTATTATTAGAATAATTAAATAAAATATCTATTAATTATATAATTAATCTATAATATATCTATTTTTAAATTAATATAGATTATATTAATATATATTAATTATAGGTTTATACTAAAAGTATTCTATCTATTATAATAAAAAGAACTAAAATTAAAAAAAGCTATATTAAATACTATATAAATATAATAATTATATAAAGAATTTTATATATAACTTTAAATTATTTATAATAGGATATAATATTATATAAATAAATAAAGATTAAAGGAATTAATCTTTAAAAAAGAAGATATAATATACCTTTTATATTATATATTAAATAAAACTTCTTTAAATATTATAATAATATAATTAAATAATAAATTAAACTTTAAGAAACTTAAATTATTTAAAATTAAAAAAGCTATTTTTGATATTAACTATAAACTTTTATTATTAAAGAATATATAATTATACCTTATATTTTATATTTCCTTATTAAATAAAGCATTTAATAATATAAAGAAATATATAATAATATAAATTAAAATAATTAAAAAAGAATAAGAAATAGAAATTATATTAGATATTAAATAAAAAAATAAAAATTTAAAGATTTTATTAAATAAAAAGATTTTAAACTTAAAAATAATATATAAAATCCTATTAATTATTTAAATTATTATTATTTAATATTATAATAATTCCTTTAGAATTAATTAATCTAATTAAAAACCCTAAATTAATAAATTTATTATTTAAACCTAAAAAAGATTAATCTATCTTATTTAAAGTATTTAAGAACTATAAATCTAATACTATATAATATTTATATATCTTTAAGATAAAAATTAAATTAATCTTATCTTTAATATCTAACTCTTTTATATCTTAATAAATTAATTTAAAACTTTATTCTTTAGCCTTTTTCTTAAGTTTATAAATATAAAATAAATAATTAAGAGTTAAAAAAAGCTATAATTATAATTTAATTAATTAATTCTAGATATCTAAAATATTTTTTTTAATTTCCTTTTTATTAAAATCTAAATAATAATATTACTCTAAAAGTTTTATTATTAATAAAATTAATAAGAATTAAATATTTTAATATAATAAGAGTATATATAAGGATATTATTAAAATACTATTATAAAAGTAATCTTACTTTATATAAACTATATAATAATTATTATTTTTTATTATATAATAAGATTATTTTTATTTAAAATAATAAGAATATAATATATCTATTAATTTATTATAAAGATTAATACCTTTAATTAATATAAAATATTTAATAATCTTTTTTAAAGAATATTAAGGTTTTTTAATATAATTTAATATTATAAGTAATAATTTAATATAATATAAATCCTATAAGTTATAAATATTAAAAGAGAAAGGAAAAATATATCTATAAGCCTTAAGGATAAGACCTTTTAAAAAAAAGATATTATATTATAATCTAATAGCCAAGATTATATAATAGGCCTTAATTATATAATTTATAATATTATAAATATATATTAAAGGCTTAAAATTATATAAAATTAGATTATAATTCTAAAGGTAATCCTAGACTTAAGATCACTCTTAAAACTATAATTTAATAGAATAGCTTATAATTTTAAATATAATCTAATAATAAGAATTATAACTTAAATTATAATTTAAGATATATATATATATTCTTAATTTTCACTCTTTTAAATATAACTTAAATAATTATTAATATATATTTAATATTATTATATTATTTACTATTATTTATTATATTAATACTTAAATCCTGATTATAATATTCTATATTTATTATTAATATAATAAATATATTACTTAGAACACCTTAATTTATTTATTAATATAAATCCTCTTTATTAGGTTTATCTTTTAGGAATTCATTAAATATTATATAAGGCTTATATAGGCTTATATTTTAAAAATAATACTTTTTTAATATCTTTTTATAAATATTTATTTATAAAATAATTTATTTTTTATCTTATTAATAATATAATCTTAATTTATAAATAATAAATCTAATTATCTTTTTTAAATAATATAATAATAAAGACTTTATTTATTAAATTAATAAATTTTATATTATTATATTTATTAAATAAATAATTAAAAGATAAGATTCATAAAATAATTAATAATAAGATAATTAATATTAATATTAAATAATCTTTTTAAAGGCTTTTAAGAAAATTAATAATTTCTAGATTTAATATTATTATATTTTTTTATAATAATTATAAATTCCTTTAATTAAGGAATTGTTTTTATTTTTATTTTAATAAAGACTTAAAAAAATATTAATTTTGTATTTTTATAATAAAAATAAGATTTAATCTTTTAAAAGCTTTTAAAATTAAATTATTTGTTTTTTATAAAATTAATAATTTAAAAGATTAATATTTAAAAAGAAAAATCTTTTATAATAATAATAAAAGGATTTATATTATTATTATCTTTTTCTTATTTATTTAATAATAAAATATAATAATTTAAAAATTTATTAATTTAAGTATTATATTATAATTATCTATATTATTTATATTAAATTATTAGAATAATTATCTTTTTATTTCTTTATCCTCTTAATTAGATTATAAAATAATTAATTAAATTATTAAATTAAATAGAAAATAGAATTATTCTTTTTATATATAATAATTAATAATAATTACTTATAATAGTTATATAACCTTTGTTCTTATATAATAATTATTTATAAACTTTACTTTATTTAAATTTAATTATTTAATAATTAAATCTATTAATATATTTTTTGATTATTAAGATAATTATTTAAATATATATAATAAGGTCTCAATTATTAAATATATTATTAAATTTATTTAAATATAATATCTATATATTTTTATTATTATTAAAAAAGATATTAATAAAGCTAAGGAATTATTTAAAGATATTATAATTATTTAAAATCTATTATCCTATTTCTTATTAAATTAAATAAATAAGAAAAAAAATTATTTAATATTTATAGAAATACTATAAATAATATTTAAAACCTAAATTAATTAATATAATTATTAATATAATATTATTAATACCTAATTATTCTATTAATAATAATAGATTAATAATTATTAATAAATTATTAAGAAATATATATTTAAATATAATGTTTTTATTTATTTCTATTAATATTAGATAAATAAATAATAATATTAAACTATTAAATTAAAATAAATAATTATAAATAGGATTTTTATATAAAGCTATATTAATATTAAAGAAATTATTAAAGAATAAATTAATAATTAGATTTATTATTTTTAATAAAATGAAATAATATTATTAATTATTATTAAAAAGAATTAATTAAAACCTTTTTTAAATAAGAAAATATAAGAAAGATTTATTATATTATCTAGTATTAATAAATAAAATATATATAATATTAATAATACTCTTCTTAAAGTATTATTATAAATAGCTTTATTATTATTAAATAATTCTATATTATTATTTTTATTTTTATAAATTAATTTATCTTTATTATTTTATTAAAACTTGATTATTTATTTTAAAATATAGAGGAATAATATAATTAAAATATAAAATACCTTTATAATAAATAATTAAAAGATTCCTTTAATAATATAAAATATAAGATCTTTTATTAATTTATTAAATAAATAATTTAAATACTATTATTAAAATAAATAGGTTTTTTATATAACAGCCTAACCTGTTATCCTTTAGCAGCTAGACCTGCTATAGCTTAGCAGCTAAAAACTGCTATAACCTAGCAGTTAGACCTGCTATAAGATTTAAGATGCCTGGGCAGCCTGACCTGCTATATAGGGCTAGACTAATAAAATAAGGGTTTATCTCTTATATCCCTCTCTTTTTTTATATTTAAAATATTTAAAAAATCTAAATAAATATTATTTAGAATATTAAAATAATTCTAAATAATCTTAATATTAATTAAATATATAAGATAGCTAGATTCCTAGTTAAATCCTGCTTTCCTTTTTATATTAATAATATAATTTTTTTTTTTTTTCTTTAGAATTTACTTTAAATAATTATTTATTACCTTTCTTTTATTATTATAGTTATTAGCTTTAATTATAATCTTATACTATAAATTATAATAGATTATAAGCTTAAAAGAATAGTTATTCTAGATTATAAAAAAAAATCCTTTTTTTTTATTATTTTTAATCCTTTTATATATTAGATTTCTTTATCCTTTTTAAGTATATTAAACCTATATTTTCTATTAATAAAAAGTTATAAAAAACTATATATATAAGAATTAAACCTTAGATTTATAAATTATAATATAATCTACTTTTAGATTTATAGATTATTAATTTAGATTTATAAAATTATAAGTTATAGCTTTATTAATTCTATTAAATATAATTAATTATTTAAATTATTAATTAATTTTATAAAAGATTTATATAAAACTATAGAAATTAATTAATTAAAAAAAGATATTATATTAACTATACTATAATCTAATTATAGCTAGTATATAATAGATAACTTTTATATTTAATACCCTTTTAATTAATTAGCTACTTTTAAGGTTTTTATTAAAACTTAATTATTTATAATATTATTATAACTAGTATTTATAGCTATTTATAATATTATTATATAGTTATAAGCTTATTTTTAAAAGCTTATTTTTCTATTATATTATTATAATTATTAATTATAATAGTTTAATTTTAAAAATATTAGATTAGGATCTTTTAATAAAAGAGAATTTATTAGAATTATAAGCTCTTTAATCTTAGATATAAAAGTTTATATAATAATTATAATAGCTATAAGCCTAATTTATAATAATTATAATTATTAAAATTATTAAAGAATTATTATAATCTTAATCTAAGCTATTTTAGTTATTATTATAATTAATATAGCTTAGTAATATATTAAAGGATCTAGCTTTAAAAAAGCTATTTAAGAAAATATAAGCCTTTTTAAAAGTTTATAGATTAAAAGGCTTTAATAATTATAATTAATAACTTTAAGCTTTATTAATCTAATTATAAGTATTTAAATTATTTATTTTTTTATTAAATCTTATTATAAATCTTAATCTTAATAATTATTATTAGATTATTTTATTTTTATTATTTTATAATAATTATTTATAGTCTTTATAAGTCTTTATAAATTAGATTAAAATCTTTTTAAAAGCTTATTAATTATTTTGAAAATAATATTATTATAATATTATCTTATAGTATAAAACCCTTTATAATACCTTTTATAAGCTTAGCTTTAATAATTATAAAGGCTTTATAAAGATCTTTAATAATAAATTTAATACTTAATTTATTAGATTATAGCTAGCTTTAATTATTATAAAGCTTATAGATTAAATAAATTAATATTTAAAGGCTAAAAAAGATACTTTCTTATAATAGATTAAGTATTAAAAAAATAATATTAGAATTTATATAGTATTTAATTTAATATTAAATACTTTAAATTTATAGTTTCTTATAATAGATTTATTAAAAGAGTTATAAAATAAAAGCTCTTTAATTATAAAAGCTAGCTTTTATAAAACTAGAAAAGCTAAGAAACCTTTTAAAAAGACCAATAAAATCTTAAAAAAAAGAATAAACTATTTAAATCTATTAAAGAATAGCCTTATAAGCCTTATTAAAAGAATAAAAAGATAAAAAAGCCTGCTATTAATAATAAGGAATTTAATAAGGCCTTCTTTATAATAAATACTTATAACCTATTTATAGATAATTAAAATATTATAATTAATATTTAAAGCTTTAATTCTAAATCTAATATAAAGGATTTAAAAGCTATAAAGCTTAAAAAATCAATTTATAATATTTATTATAATATTAATTTAAAAAATACCCTATTATATAATATTAACTTAATATATTATATTATTAATAATAAAACCCTTTTTATTAATTATAATATCTATAATAAAAAATTAAGATTTATAATAATTAATAATAATCTTATTTATTCAAAAGGATTTAAAATAATTATATTTATAATATTTATAAAGCTTAAATCTAGAATTTATAATATTTTAAAATTAAAAAAATATATTATATATTCTTAATATAAATAAAAATATAATAAATAAAGTAAAGTATTATATCTTTAATAATATACTTTTATAAAAGAAGCTATTTATAATAAATTAAATCTATTATAATTTATTAAACTTTATTAAATATATTTTCTTTTTTTAATAAAAAAAGAAGCTTATATTTAAATTTATAAGGCTTTTTAATTATTATTATAACTATTTAATAATAATTAAAATTACTTTTAAATCCTCTTTTAATATATGTAAGGATCTTATTAAACCCTTTAAATTAATTATATAACTATTAAAATTAATAAAAAGCCTTAAAATTTCAGGCTTATATATATTAAAAAGCTTTAATCTAGATTTAAGCTTATTATAAGATCTATTAAAAGATATTATATTTTTTCTAAAATCTATTAAAAATATTATTTTAAAAGGAGTTATAAATCTTTTAATTAAAATTAATTATTAAAAGCTATTATAATTAATAGGAATTTAATATATTTATCTTAATTATATAAGCTTATAATTATGAAAAAAGATTATTAATATTTTAATAAGCTTATCTAATTTTATTATTATAAAAGAAATAGATTTCTTTTATTTAATTTATATATAAATTAAATTAATATATAAATCTTTTAAAAATCTAATTCTAAATCTATTAAAAATATTAAAGATTATAAAGAGAAATATTTTCTAAATAAAACTAATTCTTTATAATAAGCTCTTTATAAAGGTTATTTTAATAAAAAAAAATCCTATTATTAAAAGATTCTTTTATTATTAAATAAAAAAGATTATATTATCTTTTTTATTATAAAAGGCTTATTCAAAGAATTAAATGCCTATTATAAAAAATATCCTTTATAATTATATTTTAATAATAAAAAAGAAATTTTAATACTATTAAAAAACTAATTAATAGATAAAGGTATTAACTTTAATATATTTAATCCTTATATTTATAAATAAAATAATCTATTAAAACACTTTATAAGAGTTATATTAGATTAATTATAATTTATTATAATCTAGGCCTAACTATTATGTTTTCTTTAAATTATTATTTTATTTATTATAATTAATCTTATTAATTATATAATAATTATAAATAAGAACTTTAATCTATTATAACTCTTTTTATAAAAATTAAAACCAGCTTTAATAATAACTAAATTAAATTTAATAATCTATAAAGCTATTAAAACCTATTATAAGATTATTATCCCTATTAAAAAATACTAATAAAGTATTAAATTAAGCCTTAAAATAAAACTAGCTAAGCTATTAATTATATTAAATAAAAATATCTATTTAATCTATATACCCTTTTATTAATAAATAATTAAGATCTCTTTTCTTTATATTATAAAAGGAATAAGCTTTATAAACTAGGTTTTTAAAAGTAGTTTTTATAATCTTTAAAGCCTTTTTAGCTTAAAAAGAGAATTAAAAGAGTTATATACCCTATTAATATTAATAGATTAATCTACCCTAAAAGATCTAGCTAATTTATAAGCTTTTAATTAAATTAAAAGACTTATATAGCTATTAAAACCTATATTATAATTATTATAATAATTATTATAAATCCTATAATAGCTTTTATAATTATTATAGCCCATATAACTATTATAGCTCTTATTGTAGCCCTTAATATAATTATTATAGCTATTAAAAGACTTTAAATCTATTAATTAAACCTTATCTATCTTATAGATATCTGTTATAAACTAAAAATAAAATATATTATTTAGGCTTCTTTAGAATCTATTAATTAAAAACAAGCCTTAAAAAACCCTATTAAAGAATAATAGATTAATATTATTTATAGTGAATTTTATTAGATTCTATAAATTAAAGTTATATATTTTATCCCCTTTTTAAAGATTCTAGAAGATTAAAAAATCCTAAAAAATAAGCTTATTGTTAAGCTTAAAAAGGATTTATAAAATCAGCCTTTAAAATATAAGATTAGGTTTATTATAAAAGTTTTTATATAAATTAAAGAAAAAGATTATTTTAAAACCTTTATAATTATTAATATTCCCTTTATTTAATAGATTTTATTAATTTTAATAGCCTTTTATAATTAAGAAATTAAATAAATTAATTTTATAAAGGTTTTTTTAAATAACTAGTTATCTAAAGATATTTTTATAGAATTTCTAAAAGATCTCTTTTTTTTTATAAAGATCTAAACCTTTAAAAACTAGCCTTTAATAGCCTTATTAATTAAATTAGATTATAACCCTATTATAAAATAGATTATTCTATTAAAAAAAGCTCTATATAAACTAAAATAAGGTCTTTATAAACAATAATAATAATTAATTAAGTTATTAATTATTTTAGGATTTTAATTCTTAGTTTTTAATTTAATTATATTTATTAATATTTAAATTAATACCTTTATTATTATTTATATTAATAATTATCTTATTATAGGATTTAATCTATTTTATATTAATAAACTAAAATATTTATTAAATAAAATATTTATTATAAAAGATAAAGGCCTTATAGCTTTTTTTTAAAAAGTTTAAATCAGTTATAATTAAATTAAAAAAGAGCTATAGCTATATTAATCTTAATATATTAATAAGGCTTTTTAATACTTTTAGTTATAAGATATAACCCTTATAGCTATACCCTTATAATCTAAAGTATTAAAAGAATTCTTAAAAAAGGCTTTTATTTTTATTAAATAATAGATCTATTAATAAATTATAAGGATTTTAATATACCTTATATTACTTTTTAGGCTTAATATAGCCTTTTTAATTTAATAGCTTTCTTAATATATATAATAAAGCTATATTAATTATTATAATATAATTAAAAACCTTTTAAAATATTTAAAATATTTTAAAAAACTGGATATTCTTTATAAGGCCTTAAGCTTTATATAAGCTAGATAACTAGCTCTTTAATTATTAGGCTATTTAAATAATAATTTTATAGGTTATAAAGCTATTAATAAATCTATTTATAGGTATCTCTTTAAGCTAGTTAATAGGCCTATCTATTAAAAAATAAAAAGATAGATTATTATAACCCTTTTAATTATAAAAGCTTAATTAAATACTTTAATAAAGGCTATAAAAGAATTAAAATAGCTCTTTAAGCTCTTTATAAAGCTAAAAATCCCTTTTTAATAACCTATAAACCTATATTATAATAATATAGCCTTTATAAGTAATACTAAGAATCCTAATTAATATACTTAAATTAAATATATCCTATTAAAATTCTATTATATTAAGCAGAAAATAATTAATAGATTATTTAAGATAAATTATTTTATAATTAAGATTATATTTATTAATAAACTAATTAAGGCCTTAATAAGCCTTATTTTTCAGGGCTTTTTAAGCCTATTAAAACTGTAAAATCCCTTTATAAAAAGCTAGCTATATATTATATAAGTCTATTAAAGAGAGTATTAAAATAAGTGGGTTTTTTATATAATAGCCTAATCTATTAAACTTTAGCAGCCAGACCTATTATAGCTTAATAGTTAAAAACTGCTATAGCCTAGTAGTTAAACCTGCTATAAGATCTAAGATACTTAAGCAGCCTGACCTGCTATATAAGGCTAGACTAGTAAAATAAGAGCTTATCTTTTATATCCCTTCCTTGTTTTATATTTAGAATACTTAGAAATTCTAAATAAATATTATTTAGAATATAAAAATAATTCTAAATAATCTTAATATTAATTAAATATATAAGATAGCTAGATTTCTAGTTAAATCCTGCTTTCCTTTTTATATTAATAATATAATTATGTCTTTCTTCTTTTCTTTAAAATTCATTCTAAATAATTATTTATTATCTTTCTTTTATTATTATAACTACTAGCTTTAATTATAATCTTATATTATAAATTATAATAATTATTTAAATAAATAATTAAGAATATAATAAATAAATTAGATAATAAAATAAATAATTAATTATAAAGAATTATATAAGCTTAATATAATAATTAAAAGAGATAAAAGATTAAAATATTTAATCCTAGATTAAAAAAATCTTTTAATAAATTAAATATAATATATATTAAGAATAATATTATTTAAAGAAATATAAATCTTTTTATTAAAAGTAATTAATATAATATAATTTATTTATCCTATATTAAAACTATTTATATAAATCTTTTTAAATTATTTTATAAAAAAGTATTATATTTATAGATTAATATAATAATAGAATAATAATATTAAACTATTAAAAGATTTATTAATATATAGATTATAATATTATAAAAGTAATTTAAATAAATAAAGTTAATATTATTAAATAATTATTTATTATAAAATATTTTAAAAAGAATTATTATTAAAATATTAATATTAAAGAATAGGCTTTAAAGTTATTTTAAATAATAAAAGCAATTAAATTTAAAATAATTAATTAATAATTAAATTAAATCTAGATTTATTTAAATAAATCCTTTAATAAGTTAATTTTTTATTTATAATACCTTAAATATATTTATAAAAAATAATAAGCTTAATAAATAATATTTAATAAAACTAAATTATCTTTTAATATAATAATATTATAATATTATTAATTAAATAATAAAATAAAAATTAATATATATATCTAAACAAATTAAATAATTAAATATATTATAGATAAAATAACTAATATTTTAATTAATAAAGATAATAATTATAAAATCTATAATAAATAAATTAAATCTTTATATTAGATTAAAATATATATATAGGATTTATAAAAGTAAGATTATATAATTATTTAATAGATTAAATAAATTAAAGATTAAATAGATTTCTTTATAATAAAGAATAAATAAATCCTTAAAAATAAATAAGATATATATTTTTATATAATAGATTAAATTAATAAAATAATTTTTATAAAGAATTAAATATAAGATTTAATAGTAATATCTATTAATAAAATAGTTAATATTATTATAAAAATAAATAAAATACTTAATCTATCTAATATTAATAATCAATACCTAGATATTAAATATAAAATAACTATATCTATTATTAAAATAAAGATAATAAAGATATTAATATTAATATAAGAGATAAAGGTATTAAAAAGTATAAATAATAATTAAAGGCTATTAACTATTAGATAATATCTGAATTTATTATTTTTATTTTATTAAATAATTTTATTTTTTTTATTTTTATTTATAATAAAAGAACCTTTAATTTTATAAAATATTAAAAAAGGATTTTTAAAAAGATATAAAATTAAAATTAATTATTTTATTTATTAATTTATTAAATATATTTATTATTTAAATTTAAATTTAAATATTTATAATATAATAAATAAATATTAAAATATATTCTTATTATATCTTTTTTATATAAAAATAATTTTAAACCCCTTTTTAATTTTAAAATAATTTAAAAAGATTTTTTTAATAATATTATATTTTAATAAAGAAATAAATCTTAAAAATAATCTTATATTGATAAAAGATTGTTTTTAAAGAAAATAATTCTTATAATAGCTATTTTAATTTTAATTAAGCTTAATAATATTAAATAATTTTTTTTTATATTTTAATTTTCTTTGATTTTATAAATCTATTTAATTTAAATATAACTTTATATCAAATTTTAATTTTAATTTTTATATTATTTTCTTTAAAAAGAAGGATTTATATAAATAAAATATTTCTTTTTAATATAAAGAAATTTAATAAAAGAAATTTTTTTTTTTTAATTTATTAAAAATTAAATAAATTATATTCTTTTATTTTTAATTTATTTTTAATTTCTTTATTTATTTAATAATTAAAAGGTATTCTTATTAAATAATAAATATTTATAATTTATTAAAGATAATAATTTAATATTTAAATTTTTTTTAAATTAATAAAATATAGTTTAAATAAAATCTTTAATTTTATTAAAAATATTAAAATATATAAAAAAGTATTTAAATTAATAAAAAAAGAAATTATAAATATATATTAAAAAGATTTCTATTAATATCTTAAAAAGCTTTTTAAGATATAAAAAAAGTTATAAAAATATTATATTAATTAAAAATATTTTATATTTATATAAGATTAATATTATTTAAAAGGCTTATAATTATATTAAAGCTATTTTATATTAAATCTAAGCTTATTAAAACTATTTTAATAAATTAAATATAATCTTATTTTAAAAAAGAAATAACGTTATAAAAAGAAAATATAATAAATTCTAAATAATAGCTTTAATTAATATATATATATATAAGTATTATCTTTTCCTTTTAATAATATTTATTTATAATAATTTTATTATTTATAAATTTAAGCTTTTTATATTCTTAAATATATTAAGTATTAATAATAAAATATATATTTAATTTTATTATAAAATTAATTTAATATTAAATTATTCTCTTATATTATAATCATGATAATAGTATAATCTATATATTAAATATATTATTAAGATTTTTAACTAGTATTTATTTAAATAAGATAAAGGCTTTATATAGCTATTTATTTACTTAAATTAATATATAATAAAGCTTTAAGGCTTATTTATTAATCTTTAATAGCTTATAATTAAATTAATATAAAAATATAAAGAAAATATTATAGATTTATTTAAATATTCTATTATTTTTAAAAATGAGATTATTAAATAATTAATAAGCCTTCTTTTTCTATAAGCTTTATTAATCTTAATTTAAGCTTTAATAAAATTAATAATATTATAAGCTTAATAATATATAATTTTAATTAATTTAAAATATAATAAAGGTTTAATAATATATTAATAATTTATTAAATAAATTTATTTATTAATATAAAAAAGCTATTTTTATTAAAGTTATTATTATTATTAAAGATAAATATATTTAATATTTTATTAAAAAATTTAAATATATTATTTATCATAAAGATTATAGATTTATTTATTATTATATTATAAATAAAATCTTTTGAAAAAAATAAATTAATATATTATTAATAAACATTATTTCTATTCTTATATTATTAATAATATACTAATTTAATATTAATAAATAAATATTAAATTAATATTATTTTATTAATTAAATCTATATCTTCTTTATTTTAATATTTATTATTATAGTTATTTATATATAATATATATATTATAAATCTTTTATAATAATTAGCTTAATATAATATTATTATTTTATAAAATTATATAAATTTATATAATAAAATTTTTAAAAGATATAATAATATAATAAAAGAATAATAATAAAATTAATATAATAAAAGATATAATTATAAATAAATTTAATAAATTTAAGTTTTAAAAATAATAAAATTCTAGAATAATAGAATAATAATAATAAGAAAATCTATTATAAAATAATAGATATATAATTAAAATACTAAGATATTACTTTTAAAAAAGAATATAATTATAATAGAATTAAATATTTAAATATTTAATTATAATATATAATCTAAAAGATTATTATTTATTAAAGTTTTAAAAGTTTTTTATATTTAAAAAATATAAATTCTTTTTTTATATTAAATATATATTATATTATTATTTAATTAATTAAAGCTATATAATCCTATTAAATTTAATTAAATTTCTCTTAATATTTTATTATAAATATATTAAAAAGCTATAATAAAATTAATATATATAAAGATAAGATTTATATTAAAAAAAAGATTTTTATATAAACTTTTAATATAATTATTTTAATAATTTAAAAAAATTTAATATTAGAAAATTAAAGAATATATATAAAATATTAAATTTAATATAATAATAATAATAATATTAAATTTAATATAATATTTAATATACTTTAGTTTTATATATCTTATAAAGCTATTAATAATTAATAATTAATAATATAAAGATTTTTTTTTTATTTATTTATTTAATTAAAGATATTTTTATTATATTATTTATAATATTATATAATTTAAGCTATTTATTATAATTAAATTAATTCTTAAAATTAAAACTAAAATATTATATTATAAATAATTTCTTTTAATATTAATTATTAAAATAATAAAATTAATTAAATATAATCTTATTATTATTATAATTATATTAAATTTAATAATATATATATCTTTATTAGCTTTAATAATTAATTAACTCTTTATAAATTATATTTTAAATATAAATTATAATAATATAAAATCTTTAATTATTTTAATTATATTAATAAATATTAAAGTTTTCTTATTATTTAGATTTAAGGATTTTAATATATTTAATTTTTTTTATATAAATAATAATAATTTAAATATATATTTTTAAATATAAATAATTTAAATTTTATATTTATATTTATTTTATATTTTTAAAATATTAATTTAATAAATTTTAATAATCTCTATAAATTTCTAAAAAAGAACTTTAAGATTTTTAAAAATATAGAGCTTTAAAAGATTTATATATCTTTTTAATAATTTTAATATATATCTTTATAATGTTTAAATATTTATTTAATTATATAAAATATTATATCTTTATTAAATTATTAATAAAAAGATTATATTATTATTAAAGATTATTTATAATATTTTTAATTTATTCTTTTATAATAAAAAATAATTATATAATATTTAAGATATATATATTATAAAAACTTTATTTTCTTTATTATTTAAAGCTTAAAGATATTTAATATAAAAAAAAATTATATTTTAAAATAAAGATTATTATTTAATATCAGGCTTATATTCTGAATTTTATAATATTCTAGAGATTTTACAATTAATAAAAAGACTTTATATCTTAATTAACTGCGTAAGTATAATATATATAGACCTTTATTAATAAGTAATTATATAAATATAAACGATAATAAATTAAAAATCTACCCGCTTTACTAATATACCTGCCTTACTAGTAAGCACCACCTTTAATAGTAAGAGAGTGAGTGGGTAATAAAAACCAGAAAAGTCGAGTGTAGCACGATTATATCCAAATACTAATCAGTTTTTGGATAATCGGGAAAATCACGTGCTGTGTGGGTTTCAGTCACTGGGGCCAATGACGATAGCTATTATCAGCTCTTCGTTAACCCGCGTTAATACGATTCCAGGCTATCGTCATCTCAGCGCACAGAGGCTGCATCCCATCTATCAACTTGATACTGTAGCAACAGCGAACCTCTCGGCATGGATTCGGAGCTCGCTCCCAAATTTGCCCCCTTCATTGGCATGGTAGGTTCTCACGTGTCGTAATATTCACTTCAGCGGTTACTGACGCGCTCTGGATTAGGGTGGCATTGCAGCAGCAATGATTTTTGGATGTATGACCACCGCTTTCTCTCTATGCGGATAGAGCACACATTCCCCAATTCTCGGACATATGTTTACTCGATATCTAGCAATCGGTGCCGCATATGGTACGGCGAAGTCTGGAATTGGAATTGCTGGAGTAGGAACCTTTCGTCCAGATCTCATCATGAAAGTAAGTAATCCACACTCACATTGACATGGACACACGACCAACAATAACATAGTGTCTCATCCCCGTTATTATGTCTGGTATTCTGGCCGTCTATTCGCTCGTCATTGCTGTTCTTATTGCGGAAGACCTGGCTGCCCCATCGACCAAAAGTTATAGTTTATTCACGTAGGCTGCAGAGGGTACACCCCCTTCGGACGTGATAACTAACTTTTCTTAGTGGTTTTATGCACCTCGGATGCGGTGTTTCAGTCGGGCTGACTGGTCTCGCAGCCGGTTATTGCATCGGAATTGTTGGTGATACAGGCGTGCGCGCTTATATGGCACAGTCGAGGATCTTTGTCGGTATGGTTTTAATCCTAATTTTTGGGGAAGTTCTGGGACTGTATGGGTAAGCAACATATACTCTATACTTCAGAGCATAACACTGGCTAATCGATCAGTAGGTTAATCGTCGCTCTTCTTCTAAACACAAAGAGCTAAAGTCACAGTTAAGAACCAGCTGTGAATATCACCAATATCAACGGACATTGTGGAACTAGATCGCCTTTCTTTCATCGGACATTGAGGGTATTACTTATGAGAAGCCGCAGCACGCACGTCCAGTTTTTGCAGATTTGTTGGAATATTCGATACGCGCCGCATATGTGACTTGTAACCCTTATTCAGGTTGTCTGCCACAAATGAATGTGTCTTTCCTACATCCAAAAGCCACAAGATTAGAGGCATGGGTTTGAAGGGCGTTGGGGGGCTTCGGACTGCTCTGTCTTGAACGAAGTTTTGAGTGGAGATGTGACATTTCTAATGGAAAGCATTATATCATATCAACGAAAGAGAGAATTCCCAAGCCCAAGCAAGGGTTATGGGTCCATTTTAAAACGATAGCGCAGAATTTACCCGTCACAAGAGAACAAGTGATTGGCGCTATGAAGAGTATGAAAGTTAAAAAAACAAAGCAACATGACAACTTGCACCGATAATTCGGTATAACATAGTAGCGCCAGTATAAACTAACCAGAGGCATCATGCAAGTATGCAGAATATTACGTGCTGACCATCTCACAACAGCCCAAGGCCAATCCGTCGACGCAGTTTCTTGCGTTGCCCATGATCAACATCTCGATGGTGTCTTGCCCAGGTTCTCTCGCGCTCGTCCCATGTTCTCATTTGGGCTGAAGTATTGTTAGTGGCAGTGGATTCAAGGGTTCAAACCAGGATACCAACTTAATAACCAGTCCCATTGTCTATCCTCTCTTTGAAGCAGGTCTTCGCCGGTCTCGCGACTTAGTCGTTCGCGGCGTGCCTCCGCGGCAGCTTGCTCTCCAACTAGGTAAGGATCCTCTAAGGGGCGCGCATCCGTGTTGATGCGCCCGCCTTGTCTTACAGTCGACTGGTCTTGAACACTTACGACGTTATGTCTTGATGGCTGGTCCAGAATTCGGTTCCTTCCATCGATGACTCTCCTCTCTGCCACTTTACGGTAGTGACGTGCTGCCGGTGCGTTTGCTGTCGACCAGGTTGGAAGATTGAAGCTGTGTAGGTTTGGGGAGTTTTGGGAGGAAACTGGCGGGATAGGTGGGAGTCCAAGGTTCTGGCGCCGCGGTTCTAGTATTGCTGAGCGACCTAATCTAGGTGCTACTGGAGTGTAGGCAGGGGTGGAGTCGGAATACTGGGCCGTGGAATGATATGATGGGGTGTTGGAGACTATGCAGTGTTAGAATGGGCAGGGGTGCTATCAGTTCGTATCATCAGTTCCAATGGAAACTGTTCCGCCGGGCAATGCGGTTGCTATGATACTTTTCATTTGACCGGACTCACGGTATGAAGGAGCGGTTGAGCGAATCGATGCCGTCTCAAAGTCCTCTGCGCTATAGCGCGGTGCCGAAATTGGTCCTGTCATGTTGATAGAGAAGAGGAAAGCCTGGATGCAGTAATACTAGGTAGGATGGAAGACGCGGCATATAGTCAGTCCTTCTTTTGAAAAGGAACAGAGCGTCGTAGCATATGGGTTCCCTTGTAGAAGGGCAAAATAATGGCGGTAGGCTGTAGGCAATGAAACTGCTAGATCAGCCGCGTAGGAGGGGCAAGGTGCTCAATCAACAGGCTTATCAATCTACTTCGTTATGCCAGAGAATATGCAGTAGTGTTAATGATATGCGTGGAAACGGTAGACATACAAAGGAAGGGAGGGGTTGGGTGTCCAAGGATGGGAGGCGAATAGATGGGAAGAAGAGCTCCACCGAGATTTCCGCCATGCACTCTCCAATAACTCTCTGTGTCGCAGTGGCTGGTCGGTCACATTTGTCATTGTTAAATAAAAGATACAATGAAATCACGGGCTTTATATCCGTACTTGGTTGAGCACAAGTCACGGTAGCTTGGAATGAGGAAACACTAACATTACATCAACTTCGGTAGAAGACATCTGCTAAACCCGAACTGGTTACGGATGCGAAAAATCGTTCATGTGTTGGAAGAAACCTGCAATCCAACATCACGCAGTGCAGACCAGCCAGGCCAGGCTTGTAGATCCTATGGCTTTATTAACTATAGCAGTAGTACTAAAATACAATGCGATGCATCATCGTTCCTCGAATAAGTATCCACTAATTAGGAGCTCTGCATAAAAGTGGACAATCTAGCTTTTGATATCATACTTTTTAAAGGCTTTCAACGAATATCACATGGAAAAGTCTAGTATATTGAAGCGGGGTAAGCTGGTCATGTGTCCATTCAGCTTGTATAATATAGAAAGCGGGTTATATAATATATTAGTTTATAAAGATTTATAATAGGCTGAAAGAAGTATAAGAGATATATTTAAGCCTTGAATATAAAAAGGAGAAAGGCTAAAAGCTAATTATATAAAAAGAGTTTTATAATAGATTTATTTATATAATTATAATATAATTAAATAAGTATTATTATTTATATTAGAATTAGGTTATATATAGCTCTTTTTATATATATACTTTTTTATCTTATATTTATATACTTAAATTATATTATAAAGTATTAATACTTTAAAGTATATTATAAAATTATATATATCTTATAATAGCTTAATTATAATTATATCTTTATATTTTAATTATAATATTAAAACTTTATATTTATATAATATAATTATATAATATAATTATTATTATTATTATTATTATTATTATTATTATTTTTAATCTTTAGAAATTATTTAAATTTCTTTAATTTATTTATTATAATAATAAAGCTATTATTTATAAATAATTATTATATAATTAATAACTTTTTAATAATATTATTATTAAAAGTATTATTACTTATATATTTATATATAATTAAATTAAAAACGTCTTTTATAGGCTTAACTCTTTAATAAACTTTTACTAAATAATTTAATTATTTATTTAAAATTATAGCTTTAATAATTATTATATTAAATTAAAAATAGATTTCTTATATTATTTTAAAAGATATTATATATTTATATACAATCTAATTATATATTTAATTCTTTATTATTATAAAAATAATAATATAAGCTAAAACTTATTTTTATATAATAATATAATTTATTTATTTAATTATAAAATAAATAATATTAAAAGATTATTAAGCTTTATTAATAATAATTTCTTAATTTAATAAGATATTATAAATAAATAATTTATAATATTATATTTATTATATTATTATAATAAATTTAAAATAATTATATAATTTTCTTTATACTTTAAGATTTTATAAAAATAATTTTTTAAGAATTTTAAAATAAATAATATATTTAAATTTAATTATTTTATATTTTATATTTTTTAATTATTAATATTATAAATCAAAAATCCTTTATAAATTATAATTTTTAATTTTAATAATATAAAAAAGGAAATTTATTTTATTTAATTTTATTAATAATTTATAATTTTATTATTAATTAAATATTAAGATAATATTTATTATTTTTATAAATTAAATAAATAATTAAATATAAAGCTTTTAATTTAATATTATTAAATTATAAATAATAATCTTATATATTTTTCTATAAAATTAATATAAAAATTAAAATTAAAATATAATAAAAAGATATAATAATTTTATTATTTTTAATAATAATAATTTATAATTAATATTAATAATAGCTTTTTAAATTTAAATAATTTAAGATTTTTAAAATTTAATTTATTATTTAATTAGATTAAAATAATATTTAAAGAAATTTTATTTAATATATAATATAAAAGATATATTATATCTCTTTTTTTAAAAATTAATTCTTTTAATCTTTATTAATTATAATAAGATTAAATATTTAAATATTTAATTATAATATATAATTTAAAAGATTATTAATTATTAAGGCTTTAATAGCCTTTTATATTTAAAAAATATAAAGAAAAAATAATTTAGCTTAAATATAAATCTTATTATTAATTAATTAATTAATTCTATATAATCCTATTTAATTATAATTAAAATTCTTTTATAATTCTTATATTTTTATTTATAATTATTTAAGATTAATAATAGCTTTTATTTATTTTATTATTAAAAGATTATCTTTATTATTAAAGATTTTATTAAATCTTATAATTTATTAAAGATTTAAAATTTTAAATTAATAAACTTTAATTAATCCTTTATAAGAATTTATAAGAATTTAAAATAAAATAATAATATTTTTAATTAAAATTATAAAGATTAAAAAGATTAATATTCTTTAGCTTTATATTTAAATAATTTAAGATCTTAATATCTGTATTATAAATATTTTATTAAAAAAAGAATTATAATCTAATTAAAATTATAATAATTTAAAAAAGATTTAATTAAAAGGATTAAAGATTATTAAGATTATTAAATTATAATATTATAAAAGTAATAATAATAAAAAGAAATAAATTAATAATCTTATTTAAGCCTTTTAAATAAGCTTTAAATATTTAAAAAAAAAATATTAAATTATTTTAATCTTAAAAAATATAAATATAAATATAAATACTTTTAATTAAATAAAATATAAAGTTATATTAAAATTAAAAAAAAAACTAAAAAATTAATTAAGAATATTTTTTAAAATAAAATAAAACTTATTTAAAATACTTTATTAATTAAATAATTAAGATCTATAATACCTTTAGAAAAGCTTAATAATATAATTCTTAATTCTTTATAAAGTTTTATTTATATTTATTTATTTTAAAAGCTTATCTTATAAAAATAATTAAAAAGATATTAATTATATAATAATTTATTAAGCTTAAATTAGAATTATAAAAATATATCTATCTTTATAAAAAAGCCTTTTTTAAGAATTAAAATAAAATAATATAGAAAATAAAAAGATTTTAATATTATTTAAAAATCTAAAATAAAAAGAAATTAAAATCTATAAAAAAGATTAAATAAATAATAAAAATAAAGCCTTAAATAATAAGCTAAAAAGGTATTTTTTTTAAGATTATAAGATAAATAAAACTATAATAAAAATTAATTAAATTAAATTAATATATAATTAATAATGATTTTATATTAAAAGGATTTATATTAAGATTAAAAAGCTTATAAGAATAATAAAAATAATGATTTTTATAAAAGAAATAATAAAAAAAATAATTAAGAAAATAAAAAATATAATTAAATAAATTATCTTATCATTATAATCTATTATATATATAATAAAAAATACTATCTTATATTAGATTATCTTAATTAAATTATTAATATTATTAAAATAAAAGATAATATTAAAATAAAATAAAAATAATTAATTAAAATAAATTCTTAAATTTAATTAAAAAGATTATTATTAAAATAATAATTTATTTTTATATATTAATAATAATAAAAAGATAAATATTAATGAAAATATATATAAATCTAGATATATATATTAAATTAAATCTTATTAATAAAGTATTTATTAAAGTAAATAAATTATAATAAATATTAATAAAAGATTTATTAAAGCTTTAAATAATATATAAATTAGGAATTTAAGTTTTTAATATATAAAAAATCTTATTTATTATTATAGATTTAAGTAGAATTAAATAAAGTTTTATTTAAATATATCTTAATATTAATTAAGATTTAAAAGTAAAGGATACTTTAATATTATTAAAGTTAACTTATTTATAAGATCTTTAAATTTACTTAAGTATTTATAATAAATATTAATAATTTAATTAAAAATAAAAAAATAAAAAAATATTATAATTCTATAAATTTATATAAATCTATTAAAATAAAATAATAATCTTTTTAATTAAATTATTAATATTTATTATTATTAATAAATAAAGATTAAATAAAAAAAATAAAAAAAATAAAAAAAATAAAATAATTATTTTAAAAATTATAAAATTATCTAGATATATTTTGAAATAAATTAAATAAATATATTATTATCTTAAAAAGCTATAAATTATATAATTAATCTATTTTTAGATATTATCTTTTTATATAATATAATCTATCTTTTATTATAAAAGAAATTAAAAGAGTTTTATATTTATTTAAATAAGAATCTAAAAAGATATAAATTTATTTATTTAAGAGTTTAATATAAATAATAATTTTATTTATTTTAAAAAAGAATAAATCTTTATGATTATATATAAATTATTAAGGTTTTAATAGGATTTTAAAACAAATTATTATTTATTATCTTTTATTTTAAAGATTCTTAATTAAATTATAAATATAAAGTTCTTTATTAAAATTAATATAAAGAATATATATTATTAGATTTAAATTAAAAAAGCTAATAAATAAAAGATAATAATTTAAATCTATTATAATTATTATAAATATTTAATAATACTCTTTAAATTAATTAATATTTTAATAATACTTTAATATTATATTTATTAAGCTTTAAAAGAATTAATTAATATAATATATATTATTTATTTAAATAATATTCTAATCTTTTTTAAAATAAATAATAATTATATAAAATATATTAAATAAATCTTAAAAAGATTATAAATAATAAAGCTTTTTATAAATCTAAAGAAATATTATTTTTATTAAATAAAGATAGATCTTTTAGGATTTATTTTATATAAAAAAAGGATTTTAATAAATCTTTAATATATTATAATTATTATAAAATAATAATAATTAAGAATTTATTAAAAAATATAAATTTTTTTAAGCTTTAATAATTTCTATAAAAGATTTCTTTATAAATATTCTAGAATTATAATATTATTAAATATACTTTTAAAAGATAATTAGAAAAATAAAAAATAAATAAAAATATATTTAAATATAATTAAATATCTAATATTTAAAAAGCAAAAAAAATTCTTTTAAATAGCCTTATTATTTAAATATTTTAATCTATAATAATAAATTTATTTTAAAATTAATACATTTTAATTTATAATAATAAGAATTATATTATAATAAAATAATAAAGATAAATAATATTTAATTATCTTTTAATTAAAGAAGTTTTTTAAGATAAAAATAAATTATAAAATATTTAATTAAAAAATATTTATTATTATTTATTTATTTATATATAAATAAAGATATATTAATAAAATAATAAAATAAATAAAGGTTTTAATTAATTATTAAAATCTTTAATTTATTATAAATTAGATTAAATTATTAAAAAAAAAATAAGATAATATATAATATTAATAATATATAATCTTATTATTAAATATTAATTAAGAAAATCTAATCCTATAAATAAATTATTAAAAAGATTAAATTATAAAAATAAAGCCTTATTAAATAATAATTTATACTTTATATTATAAAATAAGATAATTAAATTTATAAAAGTTTATATTAAATCTATAAAGATATTAATAGATATTTAAAATAATAAAAATAAAAAGCTTTTAAATTTAATTAAATAAATTATTAATAAAGAATAATAAATACTTATATATATAGCTTAAATATTCTTTTATATAAAGATAATATTTAATAAATAAGCTTTAATCCTTTTAATAATATTTATTAAGAATATATATATAATAGGATTAGATATTTAAATACTTTATTAAAATAAAATGGGTTTTTTCTATATATAGCAGCCTAACCTGCTATAGTCTAGCAGCTTAATCTACTACAGCCTAGCAGCTAGACCTGCACAGCTTAATAAGCTAAGCTTATAAAGCCCTTATAGCTTAACCTATAAAGGGATAGACTAGTGCTTACTTTCTGTTTTAGTATTTAGAATATCTAATAATTCCAAATAGTTATTTAGAATATCTTAAAATAATTCTAAATTATCTTAGAATTAGATAGATATAAAAGATAGAAGGATTCCTAGTTATATCCTTCTTCTTTTCTATATCAGCAATTCAATCACTTCTTTCTTCTTTTCTATAAACTTCACTCTAGATAACTATTCGCTGCCTTTCTTCCACTGCTATTGTTACTAGCTTTAGTTATAACTTTATACTGCAAATTGCAATAGGTTATGAGCCCAGAAGAATAATTATTCCAGACTGTAAAAAGAAGACTCTTTTTTCTGCTGTATTTAACCTCTTTATACATCAGATTTTTCGCCCCTCCTCTGATCAGTCGGACCCACATTTCCCACCAATCAGAAGTCACGAAAAACACTGCACATACAAGAGTTGAACATCGGACCTACAGCTTACGGCACAACCCACTTTCAGATTTATGGATTACTAATTCGGACTTACGGAATTACGGATCATGGCTTTACTGACTACGCCAAATACGGTTAATCACTCGAATTGCTAGTCAACTTTGCAAAAAGCCCATATAAGACTATAGAAGTCGGCTGACTAAGCAAAGACGCTGTGCCGGCTATGCTATAACCCGACTACAGCTAGCACGTGACAAGCAACCCTCACGCCTGTCACCCCCCCCCCCTAGCCAATTGGCTATTTTCAGGGCTCTTACTAAGACCCGGCCACTTATAGCACTGCTATAACCGGCACTTTCAGCTGTTTATAACACTGTTATACAGCTATAAGCTTATTTTTAAAAGCTTATTTTTCCTCTATACCGCTATAACTACTAGTTATAACAGTCTGATCCTGAAAATGTCAGATCAGGACCTTTTAATAAAAGAGAATTCATTAGAATTACAGGCTCTTCGATCTCAGATACAGGAGCTCACACAGCAATTACAACAGCTACAGGGCCAATTTACAGCGGCTACAGCTGCTAAGACTGCTGAAGAACCTCCACAACCTCAACCTGAGCCACCTCAGCCACTGCCACAGCTAGCACAGCCCTCCAATATACTGGGGGAACTAGCTCTAAAAGAGCTATCTAAGAAAATACAGGCCTTTCCAGAAGCCTATAGGTTAAGGGGCCCTGACAACTATAACCAATAGCTTCAGGCCCTATTAATCCAACTACAAGCACTTAGATTACCCACTTTTCTTTCAAACCCCACTATAAGCCTTAGCCTTAGCGATCATCATCAGGCTATTTTGCTTCTATTACTTTGCAACAGCTGCTCACAACACCCACAAGCCTCTATAAGTTAGGCTACAATACCTCTGGAAGCTTATCAAATATTAAACAAGCAATACTACCACAATACTACCCTACAGCATAGAACCCTCTATAGCGCCTTTCACAAGCTTAGCTTTAGCAGCTATAAAGGCTCTATAGAGGCATTTAACAGCGAATTTAACACTTAACTCACTAAGCTACAGTTAGCTTCAATTACTATATAGCCCACAGATCAGATAAATCAGTATCTAAAGGCTGTAAAAGACGCTTTTCCATAGTGGGCCGAACGCTAAAGGAACAATATCAGGATCCACACAGCACTTGATACCTCACTAGATGCCCTGAATTTACAGTTCCTTATAGCAGACTTACTAGAAGAGCTATAAGATAAAAGCTCTTTAATTACAAAAGCTAGCTCTTATAGGGCTAGAGAAGCTAAGGAACCTTCTAAAAAGATCTATAAGGACTTTAAAAAGAAGGAAAAACCGTCTAAATCCACTGAAAAACAGCCTTATAAGCCCTTTCAGAAGGATAAAAAGACAAAGAAGCCTAATACTAATAGCAAGGAACTTAATAAAGCTTCCTTTATAATAGGCACTTATAACCTATTTTGATAGGAGGAAAACAACACACACAACAACACCAACACCACCCATAGAACTGCAGAGTGATTTTAGGGTAGTTGCATAGCCAGTATAGTCCACAAGGATTAAATAAGCAAGAAAAGCCACAAAGCAGTGATATAATAAATTAAACTTAAGGGATCAATTAATCATCCTATAACTAATTAGATAAAAAAGATAGCTTTTTAGTAGCTAGTCTTTTAAATACACTAGAAAATTCTTAGATAGAAGAAGGAAAAAAAAACTTAAATTTGATGATATCTAGCTATTTAAATAGCCTAGATATAGTCTATCTACTTATACAGTTCAATCCCTTTAAGTGTAGCTTATATAGCTATAGCTTAGTTAATTAGTAAGAGAGTATATTTAACCCAGCTATTAAAACCCTCCTAGCAAATATTAAAGATAACCCTATTATCAAGTCAGGCAATATTCATAACCAACCAAGTAATAGTATTTAAATATAATCTTTAGATACCTATATATATATACTTTATTTCTTTCCCTTTATCCATCCTTAATCAAGTATTCCCCTAATATTCAATCCCTTTAACTCCCTTAATATCCCTAGAGTATTTAACTCCACTACTTAACCTATAGATAAAGGTATTATTAATTATACTTATATAGTATAGCATTTAGATCTACTAGATCAAATAGCTTAAATCATTAACCTATTAAAGAAAGCTTCTATTATCTCTCTAATATATTAAAGAATCCCTTCTATAATTATTCTATTAGAATAAAGACTAATATAATTATTAAAGTATTTAATATATAATATTGGCCTTTTAATAAGAAATATATTATCTATCTTCTTAGCAAATTCAATAATTATAGTATACCCTACTACTCCTAAGTATTATAAAGATAAACCAATGCCTACTTAAGTAATAGTCTCTCTCTTATATCTTATAGATTAAATTAGTAATATATAGTATAAAGAGGGCTAAGGGTTTAATTCCTCTTATTAGCTCCTCTATTTCTTTTCTAGACTTCCCTTTTCTCTATTAAAAGGATTAGTCTGCTTATAAGAAAGATACCTATTATCTAATCAAAACACCCTACCTAGGTTCCTATTAATAAACCACCTTAGGGTTATAATAATATCCCTAGAAGTATTAATATCCTTATCTAAGTTAGCTATAGGGATACTTAAAGAAGTTAACTTAGCTATTTATTCCTTAAAGATAATCTATTTCTAAAGATTTAAATATAATATAAGCTATATTAATATTAACTCTAATTCCTTATTTAATAAATCTTAATTAAATAATCCCTAAATATCCTTAGTACTATTATATATAAATAAACTAAGCTTAGATAAAAGCCTAGAAATTAAATAAGTAATAAATAATCTATTCCTATTAGCTTTTAAAGAATACTATTAGAATACTATTACTTAATTATTATTAGATTAAATTATAATTAATTTAGCTTCCTTAATAATAGTTATATTAATAATCTTAATTATCTTAGGCTTAATTATCTTATTATACTTAAACTTATTATTTAATTATCGATTAATAATAGCTTTAAAGAGTATAGATTTCTATACTCTAATAGGGTAAGCAAATAATACTATAATAATCTATATAAATAATATAAATAGATTATTTCCTATAGATATATAGAAGACTCTAGAGTTATTATATAATATAGATAAGATATACCTATTAATTAAGAATAATATAGCACCTCTTAGGTAAATGAAATAGAATACTTTATCTATACCTTAGTTATAGACTATTTAATTATTAAGATCCTATAGAATAATATAATAAAAGCTCTATAAATACTTAGCTATATCTAACTTATTAGTAATAAGATATAATATAATATTTCTTACTTTAAGTATATAGCTAGATATAAGCTGGTTTAAACTATTAAATAGGTATTAATCTCTTAATAATAAATAGAAGAGACTATTAGGGAATAGATAAAATACATTATTATAAGATTATTTAATCTTATTTAAATCTTCTCTAATCTAATTAAGATAAGAGCAAAACCTAATTAATTCTCTAATAATAATATAGACCCAGAAGAAAGATAAATAGCTATACTCTTAATCTTATACTTACTTTATATATAGAACAGTAATAAATACAAAGTTATAAAGGAGATTAAGCTTATAAAGCATTTACCTCTATAAATATATAAATTCTTTAATATAATATATTTATCCATCTACTTATAAATCAAAGATATAAAGCTAGCCTTTAAATTAATCCTAAATAAAGAAACACTAATATATATTCTTATAATTAATAAACCTAATAAAGAACCACTTATCAAATATATTCTTATAAAAGATAATTAGCTTATTAAAATAACTATAAGCATTAAATATTAAATAATCATAGGATCCAAACTTATATAAAATATTAAAGAGATCTATATATATATAAAAGTATTCCTTTAACTTAAAAATATATATTACTCTAAGGGCTATAAATATATTATTAAAGATACTATAGAGTATAATTTAAAGCAGAGGGTATAATATAAAATTAATAGCCTAATCTTTATTCTTTAGTATATATAATAATTAATAGAGCTTGATTAGATAATTACTCTAGTTCTATCCTTATAGGCCTTAAGGAAATAGCTATATAGCAGAGACAAGGCTATATACCATTAAATCTAAGGTATCTATATCAAAATTCTAAGGAAGGGTTAGCAATAGATTAGGCCAGTCTTATCAAGGGACTATAAAGCAGGGTTGCTTAAAAAACCCTAGGTTTATTATAAATACAATATATTTATTAGTATATTTATAAAATAAACCTATATCTTCTTTAAGCTATATTACTTTTATAATAGTAGTAAGGCTTATATTATTAATACTTATCTAAAGAAAGGATATAAGCAATCTAGAAGTTCTTTATTATTTTAATATTATATATTAATAAGGAATTAAATAAAGATATAATTAAATAATAATAGAGATTAAAGGAATAAAATAAGATAATATAGATATTAGGGAAGGTAATAGAGATAGAAGGGGATGATATATATAAGATATCTCTTTATAAGAGAGAGCTTTATAAGTATATAAGGGTTTGAATTAATAATCCTTTATAATTATATAAAATCACTTGATCAAAGATACCTTTTATTATAGATAGTTCTTCCTTTAAAGTATAGCTTTTTATTATACTTAATAATAATTTATAGCTAGTAAATAATATATATTTTCATTTATATACTTTTTAGAGGGGCTATCTCTTAGCTCTTATAACTTTTCCTTCTTTACCTTATAACTCAGCCCTCTTAACTTTAGGATTATTAATCTACCTTTTATTCTCTTTAGGTTTTTAATATAGATATTATTTAATCATAGAAACTAGTTAAAGTAATATTTATTCTTAGCTCCTTAATATTAATTCTATTATAAATATAATTATTTTATATAATATAATTACTTATAAAGTTGCCTTATTATAGAATAGTTATATTAAGTTCTTTAATAATATTAAACCATCTTCTATAATAGAAGTAATAATAAGTTATAAGGCCTTCCTGATTTAATATTATTTAATCTTTATAAACTAATACTAATCCTCTTTCTTATTTTTAGATTTAGGTAATATTTAAAATATAAATTCTAAAAGGGATAAATATAGATTAAATAAATTATCCTCTCTATTATAAGGTATCCTTTATTATTAAGTTTATAAAAGATATACCTAATACTCTTATATAGCTAGCTAAGGGCTAAAATCCTAAATAATACTTCTAAGAAGGCAATCTCTATAGTACTTAAGAATATTCTATACTAAAGTCTATTATAAAAACCCAAGTACCTTACCCTATATTTATACCAGCTAAAATAGAATATATTTATAGATATTTCTTTAATACCTTAATAAAATAAAAAAAAAGAATCTACTCTTTATTTATTAATTATTATAGGGTTATCAATCCAATCCTATATTCCTATTATATATAATCCTTCTTGATTACTATTATAGCTATTAAAAAGTATATTATATAGCTATATTATCTATATATTTTAATCCTAGGTAAGTATAATAGGTATTATTTAAATTATAAATAGGATAGATATATAGACTATAGATAGAGAGGACTTTATAGCTATTAATCTAAGCTAGAGAATAAGGGAAAGCAAATAACTTTCTTAGGGAAGGACTAGACTAAAGAATCAAAAAGACTAGTTATTCTAGATTTCTTAAATATATCTATTACTCTCTATCTATAGAAATATTAGCTATTAACTTTAAAGGTTAGGTATATAATAAAATAGGATATAAATAAGATAATAAAGGAAAACCCTAATAGGATTTAATAGGTATAAGCAGGATTAAATAGTTCTTTAATTACTAGGATATAAATTTAATTTAAAAGGGATAAAATAAATTAATTTTAAAATAATAATATTAATTATATAATCTAGATAATTTAATATTAATAAATAAATTAGCTTTTAAAGGTATTAATTAATCTTTATAAAATAAAATAAATTAATAAAAGAGTATAATTAATTTAATATAGTATTATAAAATATATATATAATAAAATAAGAAAGGGATTTATATAAATAGAAAAGTTAAAGAAAAATAGTATTATAATACTAAAATGATTTATAAGAACTCCTATTTTGATAAGAGGAAAACAATATATACAACAACACCAACACCACCCATAGAACTATAAAATGATTTTAGAGTAGTTATATAGCTAGTATAGTCCACAAGGATTAAATAGGCAAGAAAAGCCATAAAGCAATAATATAATAAATTAAACTTAAGGGATTAATTAATTATCCTATAACTAATCAGATAAAAAAGATAGCTTTTTAATAGCTAGTCTTTTAAATACACTAGAAAATTCTTAAATAGAAGAGAGGGAAGAAAACTTAAATTCAATAATATCTGCCCATTTAAATAACCCAGGTATAGTCTATCTACTTATACAGTTCAATCCCCCTAAATACAGCTTATATAGCTATAGCTTAATCAACTAGCAAGAGAGTATATTCAACCCAGCTATCAAAACCCTCCTAGTAAATATTAAAGATAACCCTATTATTAAATCAGGCAATATTCATAACCAATCAAGTAATAGTATTTAAATATAATCTTTAGATACCTATATATATATACTTTATTTCTTTCCCCTTATCTATCCTTAATTAAATATTCCCTTAATATTTAATCCCTTTAACTCCCTTAATATCCCTAAAGTATTTAACTCTATTACTTAACCTATAAATAGAGGTATTATTAATTATACTTATATAGTATAGTATTTAGATCTATTAGATCAAATAGCTTAAATCATTAATCTATTAAAAAAAGCTTCTATTATCTTCTTAATATATTAAAGGGTCCCTTCTATAACCATTCTATTAGAATAAAGATTAATATAACTATTAGAGTATTTAATATATAGTATAGGCCTTCTAATAAGGAATATATTATCTATCTTCTTAATAAATTTAATAATCATAGTATACCCTACTACTCCTAAATATTATAAAGGCAAACCAATACCTATTTAAATAATAGTCTCTCCCTTATATCTTATAGATTAAATTAGTAGTATATAGTATAGAGAGGGCTAAGGGTCTAATTCCTTTTATTAACTCCTTTATTTCTTTTCTAGACTTCCCTTTTCTCTACTAAAAGGGTTAGTCCATTTATAAGAAAGATACCTATTATCTAATTAAGATATCCTATCTAAGTTCCTATTAGTAAATCACCTTAGGATTATAATAATATCCCTAGAAGTATTAATATTCTTATTTAAGTTAGCTATAGGGGTACTTAAAGAAATTAACTTAGCTATTTACTCCTTAAAGATAATCTATTTCTAAGGGTTTAAATATAATATAAGCTATATCAATATTAACTCTAACTCCTTATTTAATAAATCTTAATTAGATAATCCCTAAGTATCCTTAGTATTATTATATATAAATAAACTAAGCCTGAATAAAAGCCTAGAAACTAAATAAATAATAAATAACCTATTCCTATTAGCTCCTAGAGAATACTATTAGGGTATTATTACTTAATTATTATTAAGCTAAGTTATAATCAATTTAGCTTCCTTAATAATAATTATATTAATAATCTTAACTATCTTAAGCCTAATTATCTTATTATACTTAAACTTATTATTTAATTATTAATTAATAATAGCTTTAAAGAGTATAGGTTTCTATACTTTAATAGGATAAGCAAATAGTATTATAATAATCTATATAAATAGTATAAGTAAGCTATTTCCTATAAATATATAGAAGACTCTAGAGTTATTATATAATATAGATAAGGTATATTTATTAATTAAGAATAGTATAATACCTTCTAGATAAATAAAATAAAGCACTTTATTTATATCTTAATTATAGATTATTTAATTATTAAGATCCTATAGGGTAGTATAGTAAAAGCTTTATAAGCACTTAATTATATTTAACTTATTAATAATAAGATATAGTATAGTACTCCTTACTCTAAGTATATAACTAAATATAGGCTAGTTTAAACTATTAAATAGGTATTAATCTCTTAGTAGTAAATAAAAGGGACTATTAGGGAGTAGATAAAATATATTACTATAAGACTATTTAATCTTATTTAAATCTTCTTTAATCTAATCAAGATAAAAGTAAAACTTAATTAATCCTTTAATAATAATATAAACCTAGAAGAAAGATAGATAGCTATACTCCTAATCTTATACTTGCTTTATATATAGAATAGTAATAAATATAAAGTTATAAGGGAGATTAAGCTTATAAAGCATTTATCTCTATAAATATATAAACTCTTTAGTATAATATATTTATTTATTTATTTATAAATTAAAGATATAAAGCTAGCCTTTAAATTAATCCTAAATAAAGGAATATTAATATATATTCTTATAATTAATAAATCTAATAAAGAATCACTTATTAAATATATTCTTATAAAAGACAGCTAGCCTATTAAGATAATTATAAATATTAAGTATTAAATAATTATAAGATCTAAACTTATATAAAATATTAAAGAGATCTATATATATATAGAAGTATTTCTTTAACTTAAAAATATATATCACTTTAGGGGCTATAAATATATTATCAGAGATACTATAAAGTATAATTTAAAGCAGAGGGTATAATATAAAATTAATAGCTTAATCTTTATTCTTTAATATATATAATAATTAATAGAGCTTAATTAAATAATCACTCTAATTCTATTCTTATAGGCCTTAAGGAAATAGCTATATAATAGAGATAAGGCTATATATCATTAAATCTAAGGTATCTATATCAAAATTCTAAGGAAGGGTTAATAGTGGATTAAGCCAATCTTATTAAAAGACTATAAAGCAGGGTTACTTAGAAAACCCTAGATTTATTATAAATATAGTATATTTATTAATATATTTATAAAATAAATCTATATCTCCTTCAAGCTATACTACTCTTATAATAATAATAAGGCTTATATTTTTAATACTTACCTAAAGGAAAAGTATAAGCAATCTAAAAGTTCTTTATTATTTTAATATTATATATTAATAAGGAGTTAGATAGAGATATAATCAAATAATAATAGAGATTAAGGGAATAAAATAAGATAATATAGATACTAAGGGGAGGTAATAGAGATAGAAGGGGATAATATATATAAGATACCTCTTTATAAAAGAGAGCTTTATAAGTATATAAGGGTTTGAATTAATAATCCTTTATAGTTATATATAATTATTTAATTAAAGATATCTTTTATTATAGATAGCTCTTCCTTTAAAGTATAGCTTTTTATTATACTTAATAATGATTTATAGCTAATAAGTAATATATATTTTTATTTATATACTTTTTAAAGGGGCTATCTTCTAGCTTCTATAACTTTTCCTCCTTTACCTTATAACTTAGCTCTCTTAACTTTAGGATTATTAATCTATCTCTTATTCTCTTTAGGTTTTTAATATAGGTATTATTTGATTATAGAAACTGATTAGGGTAATATTTATTCTTAGCTCCTTAATATTAATTCTATTATAAATATAATCATTCTATATAGTATAATTATTTATAAAGTTATCTTATTATAAAATAATTATATTAAGTTCTTTAATAATATTAAACCATCTTCTATAATAGAAGTGGTAATAAGTTATAAAACCTTTCTAATTTAATATTATTTAATATTTATAAACTAATACTAATTCTCTTTTCTATTTTTAGATTCAAATAATATTTAAAATATAGATTCTAAGGGGGATAAATATAAGCTAGATAAATTACCCTCTCTATTATAAGATATCCTTTACTATTAAATTTATAAAAGATATATCTAATACTCTTATATAGCTAGCTAAGGGCTAAAATCCTAAATAATACTTCTAAAAAAACAATCTCTATAATACTTAAGAATATCCTATACTAAAGTCTATTATAAAAACCTAAATACCTTGCCTTATATTTATATTAGCTAAAATAGGGTATATTTATAGATATTTCTTTAATACCTTAATAAAATAAAAAGAGAGGATTTACTCTTTATTTATCAGTTATTATAGGATTATTAATCTAATCCTATATTCCTACTATATATAATCCTTCTTAATTACTATTATAGCTACTAAAGAGTATATTATATAGCTATATTATCTATATATTTTAATCCTAGGTAAATATAATAGATACTATTTAAATTATAAATAAAATAGATATATAGACTATAGATAGAAAGGACTTTACAGCTATTAATCCAAGCCAAAGGATAAGAGAAAGCAAATAACTTTCTTAGGGAAGGACTAAACCAAAGAATTAAAGAGACCAGTTATTCTAGATTTCTTAAATATATCTACTACTCCCTGCCTATAGAAATATTAACTATCAACTTTAAAGGTTAAGTATATAATAAAATAGGATATAGATAAGATAATAAAGGAAAACCCTAATAGGATTTAATAGATATAGATAGGATTAAATAGTTCCTTAGTTATTAGAATATAAGTTTAATTTAAAAGGGATAAGATAAATTGATTTTAGGATAATAGTATTAATTATATAATCCAGATAATTTAGTATTAATAAATAAATTAGCTTTTAAAGATATTAATTAATCTTTATAAAATAAAATAAATTAATAAAAGAGTATAATTAATTTAATATAATATTATAAAATATATATATAATAAAATAAGGAAGGGATTTATATAAATAGGAAAGTTAAAGAAAGATAGTATTATAATACTAAAATAATTTATAAGAACTCCTGTTTTTAATAGGAATTCAATAAGTTTTTTAAAGTGAAAGAAAAGGTTTTGAATATATAAATATAAGCTTTATTTAATCCTGATTAATACAGGTATAGGGTAGATCCAAGAATAGATCCATACTTAAGGGCATAGTAAAATCAAACCAATACAAATCAAGGAAAGGTTATAAATAAATAAGATTAATAAGGATCATTTAATTATTAATATAGGAATAGTTTAATTATTATAATTAAGGTTTAAAAGTATTAATTATCTATTATAATTGATTTAATATAATTGGTTTATATATTAGTAATAAAATATTATATATAAAGAATGAAATTTATTATACCTTTTAAGAAATATTATTAAGATCTTCTCTATTAAGGATTTTTAAATAGAATTCAGACTAGGAAATCCTTAATTCAAGTATATAAGAAATTATATATATATCTAAAATAAATATAATTAATATATACTCTTTTAGTATTAGGTTAAGCCAGAGATCACAACTTTAAACCAAGATTTAATAGCTAATAGCAAATCCAGAAAATCTTCTTTAAGATTAATATTAGAGTTAAAGTCTTAAGGTATTATTTAATTAATAAGTAAATCAAAGTATATAAGGGGATCTAATAATCCCAGCCCTCTCTTTTCTCTATATAGTTCTTATTTATCTTTAGATCTAAAAAGCTATATATTAGTATTAAATATCTATCAGCTATACTTATCCTTAATAAACTTCTTTAGATGGTTTCTAGAATAGGTCTTATCTAAGAGAATCCTATCTATTATATAAAGCATATACACTTTAGTAATATCTACTTATAAAGCAATCCAATATAGGTTATACTAGTGTATTACTATCTTTACTATATAGGATTTATCCTACTTCTTAGGTATATTATATATAAGCACTAGATTATTTAATACTAATTAATTATATTCTAATCAAAGTATATATTTATTAATAATATCTATTCTTATTATTAGCTTTTTCCTAAAATTGATTACCTTTTCTCTAGCCTTTATTATATCTTTTAATCTTCTTTCTAATATTTAGATATAAGACTTAAATAAGTCCTTAGTATTAATAATAATATCCTAATTAATAAGCCTTTATATTAGGAATTTAACTTTAAATAGTAAGATAGGGTTATATCTATATATAAGATAAAAAGTAAAGAAGCTATAGGATGATTTAATTATAGTTCTATCCATAAGAATAGCTATTTTAAAATATCTTATCCATTTAAAGTCCCCTTCTAATATCTTAGCTATTATAGATATAAGGCTTCAATAATCAACTTTAACTATAAAATTAGCTATAGGATTATACCTAGATATTTAAATATATTTTATACCCTAATTAAATAATATCTAAGGGAGAAGCCCTTTTATTTTAGATCCACTATTAATAACTATATAAAGTATAAGTTTATATTACTATATCAAGGTTATAATAAATCTAATTATAGCCCTTAAATTAACCTATTATATCGATTAAACTTTAATCTATCCAATCAAATTATAATAAGCTTCTATAAGGAAGTTTATATTATAATTAGATAGTATATATTATAAATCAAAGTATACTTTTAATATTAGCTGCCTAAGTAATATTAGAATTATTAATTCTCTATCCTATTATAATATAAACTTTTAATACTTAAGGTAATAGACTATAACTAAGGAAATATTATTCTATATCTTTCCCTAATAATACCTATTAGAGAGAGTTTTAAAGATAACCGCTTTACCTTTATACCCTTAGGCTATATAATAACTTACTATCAATTTCTTATAGATAAATAAATCATTAATAACTAATATAGGATAATTTCTTTTATAAGTTAGCCTTAGCTAAAGTTTCCTATTCTTAATAAAGAATCTCTAAGCTTTCTAATATAATATCCTGAATTATATTCTATTAAGATTAGATAATCTCTCTAATAAATATAGGAATCTAATAACCTGCTAGGACTCTATAGAATATCTAGATTCTAATATATCTAATTATATTAACCTAAGATATATATTAATTATATCCTTTAAATCCCTATTAACTTTAGTATTTATTTAATTAGATAGCCCTAATCCTTTCTAAGAAAATCCATCTACTATACTATTATTTTTCCTAGGAATATATTTAATAATAAAATCAAATAATATAATATAACTAATCTAATAAATAATAAAACTATCTAATATATTATAAATAGTATTATTAAGCTGATATATAAGGATATATATATCTATCTTTAAAGTAAATTATATACTATAAATATATCCTCTAAGCCTTTAAAGTATAAAGAGAATAGCCTTATACTCTTGCTTTATTATATTATAGCTATATTCAGCCTTATTCCAATAACCACTTTTAAACCTAATTAGATATTATCACCTATCTAGAACTTATATCAAAACTACTCCCTATCCTTTAAGGCTAATATCCATTATAAATATAATTTCTTTACCCTCCTTAGAAAGATCAAGTAATATTAGAATAGAGGTAGTTATTATTATATCCCTAAGCTTGACTATTACCTTTAATTATAATCCTCTCTACTCCTAAGGGGCTTTCTTTTATAATAGGATAATAAAAAAAAGAGCAATAATAATAAAGTTATATATCCAAATTTAATAATAACTAATAAATCTAAGAAAGGCCTTAATATCTATTATATTATAATAGATAAGCTATTCTAAGATCTTAATAATCTTCTCTTTAATTGGTTTCCTCTTAGATATCCTATAAAAGAATTCAATAATAATAGTTATATTTTAGTAATATCTCGATTTCCCTCCTAATATTATATATTTAGAGAGCTTAATATTAAGAAGGACTTTATTAAGGTTCTATAAATACTTAAGTATATATTTCTATACCCTAAAAAGAATCTCTTTATTATTATAAATAGATTATAGCCTATATATAATAATATTATTAAGAAAGGGTTTATAAACATCTAGGATAAGATTAAATAATATCCAAATTATAATTCTTATAAACTAGGCTATAAAATTTATAACACCCTAAGGGAGTATATATATCCTCAAAAGACTAATAATAGAAGAAAATATAATAAGATCCCTACTCTTTTTATTTAATAGGACTTGATTATAGCTAGAAAAGAAATCTAATAATAAGAGTATAATATATATAGAGAAGTCTTTACTAAAGAAATCAGTACTAAAAGGGATAAATATATCTCTAAGAGTAATAATATTATATTTTATAATAGTATTAATCAAATAAAGCCCCCTATCCTTTTTCTTAATAAAGAAATATTAATTCCTATAGAAGGTATAAGACTCTTCTAATATATAATTCTTAAAGTATATCTTTAATAACTCTATAGCTTTTACTTCTAATCCTTATAAAATAGAGATAGAATATACCTATTAGACTAAATAAAGAATCACTTTAATAACTTAAGAAGATATAATTAATAGATTAAGTATTCTACTCTCTTTAAATTACTAAAATAAAGCTTATTCTCTATTATAAAGGACCTCTAAGAAAATATTAATCTCTTATTAGATTAATATATCCTTAGTTTAAGAGAGGATTTCCTTAAGGTATTCTCTATAGAATCAGAATCCCTTAAGTATATTAGAGAACTTTAGAGTAATATATTTAATAAAGAGTATATCTAGATTAATTCTTTTCTTTACTTCCTTCTATTTCTTCTTTTTCTAAAATGGATTACTATTAAGTATAAACCTATCTAAAGGAATATTATTAATAAGATTAACTTTATTAGCCTTCTTTTTATATAAGATATAGATATATATCTTAGGGGGATTATATAATTAATATATTCCCCTTCTTCTAAATTTCTTCTTTTTCTTTAAGGAATCCAATTTAGCCTTAACCACTTCTAAAGCTTTAATATATTACTTTATAGACTCTATTAATATACTTTTAATAATTACCTTATTATTATTAGAGTTAAGCTCTATTAATATTTCTTTATTATCCTTAAGGAGCTATTCTAGATTAATTGATTTCTTATTATTAATTATACCTCTAATAATATAATTAATATTTAGTTTTCTAAGGAATTAGATTTATTTTATTCCTAATAAATAGTATCTATAATAGGAGTAATTATTTATACTTATCTTATTTAGCACTATATATATAAGTCTCTGCTCTTCTAAGAATAATTAAATAATAGCTTAGCTATTCTAATAAATAATATCCCTAGGATAAAGGGTATTATAACTCTATCTAATACTATATATAAGTAAATAGATATCCAAGCAATTCTTATATAGAATTAAACTTTTATTTCTTTAATTATTTAAATAATCTACCCAGAGAATGATATTATTTTAATCTTAATTAGATTATATTTAATCCTATATTTCTTAGCCAGTGATTTTAAGATAATATTACCTTTAGAGCCTAAATCAATAAATATATTTATTACTTTCCCTTCTTAAGAATCAATCCTAACTTAAATCTTAAATATTTATTATATATTTAATAACTAATAGCTATTTAAATATATTTAAGTAACCTTATAAAGTGCCTTATTAAAAAAGAAGCTTATATTATTATAGAGATTATCTTTAATCGATTCTAGAATATAGAAATAATATAGGCTTAATGGATCTATATTATCTTAACCTTAATCAAATAATACTATTTAATACTAGTTATAATTAAGAGGGGCTTCTTCTTATATCTTAATTATAATTATAATACTAATATATAATTATTTAATTAGCTTATTAAAGAAGGCTTTATTATACCTTATTTATAAATAAACTTAAATTGCTCCTATTATATTCTTTAGCTTTATTAAAGATATAGGATTATCTAATCTATTCCTAGGGATATAAAGGACTTTTATTATATCTTTAGCCTAATCCAATAGATCCTAGCCTATAATTATTCTAAGCTCTAAATCAAGATCAATCAATATATAAAATAATATAATAACTATCTTTATAAGTAAGATCTCTTTTAGTTTTAACTAATAATAAAAAAGTCTTATACTCTAATCCATTATTTATAATATATTCTTAGATATAATCACTAGATTAAAAGGCATTATCTTATCTAATATTAGAATAGCCTTAGAAGTAAGCTCTTAATATATAATAGTTAGAGATTTAATTAACTCTCTATTATCACCCCTCTATCTCTTTCTCTTATTAATATTTATATTAATTATATATATTAATATCATTTAATCCTCTATATCTTTATATTAAGAGAATAATATAAAAGAAATTTAGATTATATTTTTATTAGATATAATATCTAAATATTATAACTTTATAGATTATTATTCAGGGCCTAGATAAGGGATATATTTTCCAAAGATTATACCTTTATATTTATTTAATATCTAGTTAAAGTACTAAGGGGCTTTAACTTTAACCAAAAGGATAAGGGATATAACTATATAATCAGGGAAGTTAATAGCCTAAGCTATTATAAGCTTCTAATAATATCCTTTTATCTTAAGGAACTATTATATAATAATAAAAGGAATTATACTCTAGCCTATAATATATCCTAGATTTAATATCCTAGTATATAAATTATATATATAGAACCTAAGTTCAGTATTATATACCAATTCACTATAATAGGAGGGAAAATAGCTTAATGAATTACAGTACCAGCAATTATTCTTATCCCACCTCCCTTAAAGGGAGAAGATATTAAAATCCTTACTATTACCAAGATCAAATATTACCTAATTAAATAAAAAACTTATTAGGCCTTTATACTATAGATCCTTATTAATATATATATTAGCATCTGTCTATATTTTAATAATCATTTAAATAATATCTTCCTTAATAGCTATATTGATTTTAAGGTTATTAATAAGCTTAATTAACTTCTTTATATCTATTAGCTTAGCTTTAAAGGGTATAATCTTAGTAATAATTAAAAAGAACTTTTCTTTAAGGTAAAGGTCCTATATAACCAGATTCTTTATTATAGTAACTTAATTAAGTATTATCTTAATAGTAATTATATTTATCTAATTCCTAAGATTATTAGAAGTCTTATATTATTTAATAGCTAGTCTAATAATCACTTAACTATTAAAGTATCTTTAGAGCTATTTATATAATATCTTCTTAAGTTTATAAAGATTATTAATAAAATTTGCTTGGATAACCTTAGTAAGGAGCCTTATTAGTATAATCTTATATAATATATAAGATAATGATTTTAAGTCCTCTTAATTTGAATTATATTAGAAAGTATAGAATCTATACCTATTAAGCTAGTCTAGAATATCTTTAATGGATTCTAGGTATTATTATTTAAGTGCTTCTAAATAATCTTTATATAATCTCAACTATTATAAGTCTTCTTTAAAAAAACAATTCTTTAATACTTCTTTAGTTTTTGCTTATAAGAGATTATAAATAAATCCCTAGATAATATCTTTATAAATATTAACTATATAATATATAAAGTAATTATATTTCTCTTTATTAATTATATTATTATCTTTTATCTTAAGCTTATAGCTTAAAAGGTATTTAATAATATTAATTCTATTAAAGTATTTAATAAGCTTAAGGTTAATAGTATATCTTTTAGGTTTATTTATAATAAGGATATCCTTAAGACTATTAAAAAGAGTAATATTAATCTTAATAATACTTTACTAAAAACTCTTAATAATATTATCCCTTAGCTAATTAATTGATTATAAGCCTAATCTATTAAAGAAAGGGCTATTAGAATTTATAATAGATATTATACTAGATAAAGGAATACTTAGAGTAAGGATATTAGGGGTAATAATCTTAGGAGTGGTAATTCTAATAATAGAATTAGAGCTATTTAAAGATCTTCTTCTTCGATGCAGAGAGCATCTGCTTAAATCAGGGGCTAATAATATACTAAAAAGATCCAGTAATAATAAAGGCTTCCTATTATAAAGGCATTTAAATATCCAATCTAAGAAGGAGTTATCTTAACTCTTATATAATAATACCTTATTGATTATATCCTAATATTAATATAAAACCTTTTCTTTAAGGATAGATACTATATTTAAGTTAAGGATAATAGTTCCTATATTATTATAATCAAATAGTATCTTATTTCTAAAATACTAAGGTTATTTCTAAATAAAAAGCTTCTTTAGTATTAAGGATAAGATCTATAAAAAGAGAAAAGAAATAAAAACATTTCCTAAGATTAGCTAAATCATTAGAATACTAATCTATAATATAAAAAAGCAAAACTAAAAGTTAATATATAGCTAATACTACTTATTATTAATTAGATAATTAATATTAGAAGCTATATAAGCTGATTATCTATAGTAGTTCTTCCTATACTTATTTATATTTTAATTAAATGAAATTAATAAGTTTAAGGTACCTTACCTTTTTAATCCAATATTTAATAAATAAATTATCTTTTATATATATTCTAGGTAAAAGCTTATCTTAGGATTAAATATTCCTTTATTTTTTCTCTTAATGGTTTAATATTCTATAGTATTAGATTCTAATAAAAAAGAAATTAATAATACCTTACTATTTAATCAGAATAGTATATAATATCCTTGCTTTATAGACTTTAAATCTTTTAGTAAATAAGCTTAGCTCTTTTACTTTTAGATTTCTAGGCTATTATCCTTAGAGATATCTCTTAATTATACTAATCAAAAGATCTTATAAGGGTACCTATAATAATTCTTCTTAGACTGATCCTTATAATAGCTTGAAAGTATCCTTGAATATATTATATTATTGGTCTAGTATTAATTAATCCTTCTAATAATAAAGCAAATAAGATATCCCCCTATCTTAATCATTAGTTTTAATAAGGGGAAAACAATATATATAATAATACTAATACTATCTATAGAACTATAAAGTAATTTTAGAATAGTTATATAGCCAGCATAATCCATAAGAATTAAATAAACAAAAAAAGCTATAAAGCAGTGATATAATAAATTAAACTTAAGGGATCAATTAATCATCCTATAACTAATCAGATAAAGAAGATAGCTTTTTAATAGCTAGTCTTTTAAATATACTAGAAAATTCTTAGGTAGAAGAGAGGGAAGAAAACTTGAATTTGATAATATCTGCCTATTTAAATAGCCTGGGTATGGTCTATCTACTTATATAGTTCAATCCCTTTAAGTGCAGCTTATACAGCTATAGCTTAGTCAACTAGTAAGGGGGTGTGTTTAACCCAGCTATTAAACTATTTTTAATAGGAATTCAATAAGTTTTTTAGAGTAAAAGGAAAGATTTTAAATATATAAGTATAAGCTTTATTTAGTCCTAATCAATGCAGATATAGGATAGATCCAAGAATGGATCTATACTTAAGGGTATAGCAAAATCAGACCAATATAGATCAAAGAAAGATTATAAAGAAACAAGATTAATAAAGATTATTTAATTATTAATATAGGAATAGTTTGGTTATTATAGTTAAGGTTTAAAAGTATTAATTATCTATTATAATTGGTTTGGTATAATTGGTTTGTGTATTAGTAATGGAATATTATATATAAAGAGTGAAATTTGCTATACCTTTTAAGAAATATTATTAAGATCCTTCTTATTAAGGATTTTTAAATAGAATTCAGACTAGGAAATCCTTAATTTAAGTATATAAGAAGTTATATATATATCTAAAGTAAGTATAATTAATATATACTCTTTTGATATTAGATTAGGCCAGGGATTATAACTTTGAACCAAGATTTAATAATTAATAATAAGTCTAGGAAGTCTTCTTTAAGATTAATATCAGAGTCAGAGTCTTAGGGTATTATTTAATTAATAGATAAGTCAAAGTATATAAGGAGATCCAGTAATCCCAGCCCTCTCTTTTCCCTATATAATTCTTATTTATCTTTAGGTCCAAAGAGCTATATATTAATATTAGATATCCATCAGCTATACTTATCCTTAATAAACTTCTTTAAATAGTTTCTAGAATAGATCTTATCTAAAAGAATCCTATCTATTATATAAAGTATATATACTTTAATAATATCTGCTTATAAAGTAATCTAATATAAGCTATACTAGTATATTATTATCTTTACTATATAGGATTTATCCTACTTCTTAGATATATTATATATAAGCATTAGATTATTTGATACTAGTTGATTATATTCTAATTAAAGTATATATTTATTAGTAGTATCTATTCTTATTATTAGCTTCTTTTTGAAATTGGTTATCTTTTCTCTAGCCTTTATTATATCTTCTAATCTTCTTTCTAGTATTCAAATATAAGACTCTAATAAATCCTCAGTATTAATAATAATATCCCAATTAATAAGCCTTTATATTAGGAATTCAACTTTAAATAGCAAGATAGGGTTATACCTATATATAAGATAAAAAATAAAGAAATTATAGGATAATTTAATTATAGTTCTATCTATAAGAATAGCTATTTTAAAGTATCTTATCCATTTAAAGTCCCCTTCTAATATCTTTACTATTATAAATATAAGGCTCTAATAATCAACTTTAACTATAGAATTAACTATAGGATTATACCCAGATATTTAAATATATTTTATACCCTAATCAAACAGTATTTAAGGGAGAAGCCCTTTTATTTTAGATCCACTATTAATAACTATATAAAGTATAAGTCTATATCACTATATTAAGGTTATAATAAATCTAATTATAGCCCTTAAGTTAATCTATTATATTGATTAAATTTCTATCTATCTAATCAAATTATAATAAGCTTTTATAAGGAAGTTTATATTATAATTAGATAATATATATTATAAATCAAAGTATACTTTTAATATTAGCTGCCTAAGCAATATTAGAATCGTTGATTCTCTATCCTATTATAATATAAACTTTTAATACTTAGGGTAATAAGCTATAGCTAAAGAAATATTATTCTATATCTTTCTTTAGTAGTATCTATTAAAGAGAGTTTTAAAGATAATCACTTTACCTTTATACCCTTAAGCTATATAATAGCTTACTATTAATTTCTTATAGATAGACAAGTTATTAATAATTAATATAAAATGATTTCTTTTATAAGTTAATCTTAGCTAAAGTTTCCTATCCTTAATAAAGAATCTCTAAGCTTTCTAATATAGTATCCTAAATTATACTCTATTAAGATTAGATAGTCTCTTTAATAAATATAGGAATCTAATAACCTACTAGAACTCTATAGAATATCCAGATTCTAGTATATCTAATTATATTAATCTAAGATATATATTGATTATATCCTTTAAATTCTTATTAATTTTAGTATTTATTTAATTAGATAGCCCTAATCCTTTCTAAGAAAGTCTATCTACTATACTATTATTTTTCCTAGGAATATATTTAATAATAAAATCGAATAATATAATATAGCTAATCCAGTAAGTAATAAGACTACCCAATATATTATAAATAGTACTATTAAGCTGGTATATAAGGATATATATATCTATCTTTAAAGTAAATTATATATTATAGATATATTCTTTAAGCCTTTAGAGTATAAAGAGGATAGCCTTATACTCTTGCTTTATTATATTATAGCTATATTTAGCCTTATTCTAATAACCACTTTTAAACCTAATTAAGTATTATTGCCTATCTAGGATTTATATTAAAACTACTCCCTATCCTTTAAGGCTAGTATCTATTATAAATATAATTTCTCTACCCTCCTTAGAGAGATTAAATAATATCAGAATAAAGATAGTTATTATTATATCTCTAAGCTTAGCTATTATCTTTGATTATAATCCTCCTTACTCCTAAAGGGCTTTCTTTTATAATAAAATAATAAAGAAAAGAGCAATAATAATAAAATTATATATCCAAATTTAATAATAACTAATAAATCTAAGAAAGGCTTTAATATCTATTATATTATAATAGATAAGCTATTCTAGGATCTTAATAATCTTCTTTTTAATTGATTTCCTCTTAGATATCCTATAAAGGAATCTAATAATAATAATTATATTTTAATAATATCTTGATTTCCCTTTTAATATTATATATTTAGAGAGCTTAATATTAAAAAGGACTTTATTAAGATTCTATAAATACTTAAGTATATATTTTCATACCCTAAAAAGAATCTCTTTATTATTATAAATGGATTATAGCCTATATATAGTAATATCATTAAGAAAGGGTTTATAGATATCTAGAATAAGATTAAATAATATCTAAGTTATAATTCTTATAAATTAAGCTATAGAATTTATAGTATCCTAAGGGAGTATATATATCTTTAAAAGATTAATAGTAAAAGAAAATATAATAAGATCCCTACTCTTTTTATCTAATAGGACTTAATTATAGCTAGAAAAGAAATCTAATAATAAGAGTATAGTATATATAAAGAAGTCTTTACTAAAGGAATTAATACTAAAAGGGATAAATATATCTCTAAGAGTAATAATATTATATTTTATAATAGTATTAATCAAATAAAGCCTCTTATCCTTTTTCTTAATAAAGAAATATTAATTCCTATAAGAGATATAAGACTCTTCTAATATATAATTCTTAAAGTATACCTTTAATAACTCTATAGCTTTTGCTTTTAATCCTTATAGAATAGGGATAAAATATACCTATTAGACTGAATAGGGAATCACTTTAATAACTTAAGGAGATATAATCAATAGATTAAGTATTCTACTTTCTTTGAATTACTAAAATAAAGCCTATTCTCTATTATAAAGAATCTCTAGGAAAATATTAATCTCCTATTAGATTAATATATCCTTAATTTAAAAAAGGATTTCCTTAAGGTATTCTCTATAAAGTTAAGATCCCTTAGATATATTAAAGAACTTTAAGGTAATATATTTAATAAAGGGTATATTTAAATTGATTCTTCCCTTTACTTCCTTTTATTTTTTCTTTTTCTAAAATAGATTATTATTAAATATAGATCTATTTAAAGGAATATTATTAATAGGTTTAACTTTATCAGCCTTCTTCTTATATAAGGTATAGATATATATCTTAGGAGGATTATATAATCAATATATTCCTTTTCTTCTAGATTTCTTCTTTTTCTTTAGGAAGTCTAATTTAATCTTAATCACTTCTAAAGCTTTAATATATTACTTTATAGACTTTATTAATATACTCCTAATAATCACCTTACTATTATTAGAGTTAAGCTCTATTAATATTTCTTTATTATCCTTAAGGAGCTATTCTAGATCAATTAATTCCTTATTATTAATTATACCTCTAATAATATAATTAATATTTAGTTTTCTAAGGAGTTAGATTTATTTTATTTCTAATAAATAGTATCTATAATAGGAATAATTATTTATACTTGCCTTATTTAGTACTATATATATAAATCTCTACCCTTCTAAGAATAATTAAATAATAGCTTAGCTATTTTAATAAATAATATCCCTAGGATAAAGGGGATTATAACTCTATCTAATACTATATATAGGTAAATAGATATCTAAGCAATTCCTATATAGAGTTGAACTTCTACTTCCCTAATTATTTAAATAATCTACCTAGAGAATAATATTATTTTAACCTTAATTAAACTATATTTAACTCTATATCTCTTAGCTAGTGATTTTAAGATAATATTACCTTTAGAGCTTAAATTAATAAATATATTTATTACTTTCTCTTTTTAAGAATTAATCCTAACTTAGATCTTAAGTATTTATTATATATTTAATAATCAATAGCTATCCAAGTATATTTAAATAATCTTATAAGATACCTTATTAAAAGAGAAGCTTATATTATTATAAAGATTATCTTTAACTGATTCTAGAATATAAAAATAATATAAGCCTAATAGATCTATATTATCTTAACCTTAATTAGATAATACTATTTAATACTAGCTATAATTAAAAGGGGCTTCTTCTTATATCTTAATCATAGCTATAGTATTAATATATAGTTATTCAATTAGCTTATTAAAGAAGGCTTTATTATACCTTATCTATAGATAAACTTAAATTGCTCCTATTATATTCTTTAGCTTTATTAAAGATATAGAATTATCTAATCTATTCCTAGGGATATAGAGGACTTCTATTATATCTTTAACCTAATCTAATAGATCCTAGCCTATAATTATCTTAAGCTCTGGATTAAGATCAATTAATATATAAAGTAATATAGTAACCATCTTTATAAGTAAAGTCTTCTTTAATTTTAACTAATAATAAAGAAATCTTATACTCTAATCCATTATTTATAATATATTCTTAGATATAATTACTAGATTAAAAGGTATTATCTTATTTAATATTAGAATAGCCTTAGGAGTAGGCTCCTAATATATAATAGTTAAAGATTCAATTAACTCTTTATTATTACCCCTTTATCTCTTTCTCTTATTAGTATTTATATTAATTATATATATTAATACTATTTAATCCTCTATATCTTTATATTAAGAGAGTAATATAAAATAAATTTAAATTATATTTTTATTAGATATAATATCTAAGTATTATAACTTTATAGGTTTTCACTTAGAGCCTAGATAAGGGATATATTTTCTAAAGATTATATCTTTATATTTATTTAATACCTATTTAAAGTACTAAAAGGCTCTAGCTTTAACTAAGGGGATAAGGGATATAACTATATAATCAGGGAAGTTAATAGCCCAAACCATTATAAGCTTCTAATAGTATCCTTTTATCTTAAGGAACTGCTATATAATAATAGAAAGAATTATACTCTAGCCTATAATATATCCTAGGTTTAATATCCTAGTATATAAATTATATATATAGAACCCAAGTTCAGTATTATATACTAATTTATTATAATAGAAGAGAAAATAGCTTAGCAAGTTATAATACTAATAATTATTCTTATTCTACCTCCCTTAGAGAGAGAAGATATTAAAATCCTTATTATCATTAAGATTAAATATTATCTAATTAAATAAAAAACTTATCAGGCCTTTATACTATAGATCCTTACTAATATATATATTAGCACTTATCTATATTTTAATAATTATTTAAGCAATATCTTCCCTAATAGCTATATTAATCTTAAGGTTATTAATAAGCTTAATTAACTTCTTTATATCTATAGGCTTAGCTTTAAGGGATATAATCTTAATAATAATTAGAAAGAACTTTTCTTTAAGGTAAAAGTCCTATATAATCAGATTCTTTATTATAATAACTTAATCAAGTATTGCCCTAATGATAATTATATTTATCTGGTTCCTAAGACTATTAGAAATCTTATACTATTTAATAGCTAGTCTAATAATCATTTAACTATTAAAGTATCCTTAGAGCTACTTATATAATATCTTCTTAAATTCATAGGGATTATTAATAGAATTTGCTTAGATAATCTTAGCAAGGAGCCTTACCAGTATAGTCTTATATAATATATAAGATAATAGTTTTAAATCCTCTTAATTCAAATTATATTAAGAAGCATAGAATCTATACCTATTAAGCTAATCTAGAATATCTTTAATAGACTCTAAATATTATTATTCAAGCACTTCTAAATAATCTTTATATAATCTTAACTATTATAAATCTCCTTTAAAGAAATAATTCTTTAATACTTCTTTAGCTTTTATTTATAAGAGATTATAGATAAATCCCTAGATAATATCTTTATAAGCATCAACTATATAATATATAAAGTAATTATATTTCTCTTTATTAATTATATTATTACCTTTTATTTTAAGCTTATAGCTTAAAAGGTACTTAATAATATTAATCCTATTAAAGTATTTAATAAGCTTAAGGTTAATAGTATATCTCTTAGATTTATTTATAATAAGGATATCCTTAAGACTATTAAGGAGAGTAATATTAATCTTAATAATATTTTATTAAAAACTCTTAATAATATTATCCCTTAGCTAATTAATTAATTATAAGTCTGATCCATCAGGGAAAGGGCTATTAGAATTTATAATAGATATTATACTAAATAAAGAAATACTTAAAGTAAGGATATTAGAGATAATAATCTTAGGAGTGATAATTCTAATAATAGAGTTAGAGCTATTTAAAGATCTTTTTCTTTAGTATAGAGAGTATCTACTTAAACCAGAGGCTAGTAATATACTAAGAAGATCTAATAGTAATAAAGGCTTCCTATTATAAAGGTATTTAGATATTTAATCTAAAAAGGAATTATCTTAACTCTTATATAATAATATCTTATTAATTATATTCTAGTATTAGTATAAAACCTTTCCTTTAAGGATAGGTATTATACTTAAGTTAAGGATAATGGTTTTTATATTATTATAATTAAATAATATCTTATTTCTGAAATACTAAGGTTATTCTTAAATAGGAAGCTTCTTTAGTATTAAGGATAAGATCTATAAGAAGAGAAGAGAGATAAAAATATTTCCTAAGATTAGCTAAACTATTAGAATACTAACCTATAGTATAAAAAAGCAAAACCAAGGGTTAATACATAGCTAATACTGCTTATTATCAATCAGGTAATTAATATTAGAAGCTATATAAGCTGATTATCTATAGTAATTCTTTCTATGCTTACTTATATTTCAATCAAATAAAATTAATAAATTCAGAGTACTCTATCTTTTCAATCTAATATTTGATATATAAGTTATCTTTTATATATATTCTAGGTAGAAGCTTATCTTAGGATTAAATATTCCCTTATTTTTTCTCTTAATAGTTTAATATTCTATAATATTAGATTCTAATAAAAAAGAAATTAATAATACCTTATTATTTAGCTAGAATAATATATAATATCCCTGCTTTATAGACTTTAGGTCTTTTAGTAAATAAGCTTAGCTCTTTTACTTCTAGATTTCTAAACTATTATCCTTAGAGGTATCTCCTGATTATATCAATCAAAAGGTCTTATAAGGGTACCTATAATAATTCTTCTTGGATTGATCCTTATAGTAGCTTAAAAGTATCCCTAAATGCATTATATTATTGATCTAGTATTAATTAATCCTTCTAATAGTAAAGCAAATAAGATATCCCTCTATCTTAATCATTAGTTTTAATAGGGGGAAAACAATATATATAATAATACTAATACCACCTATAGAACTATAAGGTGATTTTAGGGTAGTTATATAGCTAATATAGTCTATAAGGATTAAATAGGCAAGAAAAGCCATAAAGCAGTAATATAATAAATTGAACTTAAGGGATTAATTAATCATCCTATAACTGATTAGATAAAGAAGATAGCTTTTTAATAGCTAGTCTTTTGAATATACTAGAAAATTCTTAGGTAGAAAGGGGAAAAAAAAACTTGAATTCGATAATATCTGGCCATTCAAATAGCCCAGGTATAGTCTGTCTATTTATATAGTTCAATCCCCCTAAGTACAGCTTATACAGCTATAGCTTAATTAACTAGCAAGGGGGTGTATTTAACCCAGCCATTAAACTATCTATAGGTAACTAGAATACTGCAGCTAGTACCTAGAGCTCTGATTCTAAATCTAATATAGAAGGTTCAGAAGCTATAAAGCCTAAAGAAACAGCTTATAGCACCCACCATAACACTAACCTAAAGAATGCCCTGCTAGACAATACCAGCTCAACATACTATATCATTAATAACAGAACCCTCTTTACTAGTTATAGCGCCTATAATAAGAAACCAAGGCCTATAGCAACTGATGGCAGTCCAATCTATCCAAAAGGATCTGGAACAGCTGTATTTACAGTGCTTATAGGGCTTGAACCCAGGACTTATAGCACTCTAGAGCTGAAAAATACACTATATATCCCTGATATAGATATAAATATAATAAGTGGGGTAAAGCATTATGCTTCTAGCGGTACACTTCTGTGAGAGAAGCTATTTACAATAGACTGAACCTGCTATGGACTGCTAAACTTCACTAAACACGGCTTCTTCCTTCAGCAAAAAGGGAAGCCCACACCTGAATTTACAGGGCCTTCCAACCACTATTATAGCTATCCAATAGCGGTTGAAATCACCTCCAAACCCCCCCCTGGTGTGTACAAGGACCTCACTGAGCCCTCTGAACCAGCTAAACAGCTACTAGAACCAATAAAAAGCCCTGAAATTTCAGGCCTATATATACCAGAAAGCCCTAATCCAGACTCAGGCCTGCCATAAGACCTACTAGAAGATGCTATATCCCTTCTAGAACCCTCTGAAAACACTGTTACAGAGGGAGATACAGGTCTTTCAGCTAAAACTAGCTACCAAAAGCTGCTACAGCTAGCAGGGATTTGGCACATCCGTCTCAGCTATATTGGCCTACAGCTGCTGAAAAAGACCGCTAAAATTTCAGCGGGCTTACCTGATTTTACTGTTGTAAAAGAAGCAGATTTCTTCTGTTTAGCTTGTATACAGGCTAAATCAGTACACAGACCCTCTAAAAACCCAATTCCAGACCCACTGGAAGTACTAGAGGTTATAGAGAGAGACACCTTTCAGATAAAACCGACCCCCTATAATAAGCTCCCTATAGGGCTTATTCTAGTAGAAAGAAAATCCTGTTATCGAAGGTTCTCTTATTACCTAATAAGAAAGGTTATACTATCTTCTCTACTATAAAAGGGTTATTTAGAGGGCTAAAAGCCTACTACAAAAAATACCCTTTACAGCTGCATTTCAATAATGGAAAAGAGGTCTCAGCACTATTAAAAGACTGGCTAGCAGGCAAAGGCATTGGTTTTAACATATCTAGATCAACTATAGGCTACTATAATCTGAGCCCAACTACCACTTTTTCTTTGGATCGCTATTTTACCTGCTATAGTTAACCTTATCAACTATACAGCGGTTATAAACAGGGACCTCAGCCCACTACAGCTCTTCTTATAAGAGCTAAAACCAGCTCTAGCAGCTAATAAGCCAAATCTGGCAGCCTATAGAGCTATTGGAGCCTACTGTGAGGTTGTTATCTCTGCTGAGAAGCGCTAACAAGGTGCTAAACTAAGCCCTAGAACAGAGCCAGCTAGGCTGCTAGCCATACTAGGCAAAAACATCTATTCGGTCTATATACCTTCCTACCGGCAGATAACTAAGACCTCTTTTCTTCATATTATAGAAGGAATTGGCCCTATAAGTCAGGGCCTTAAGGGCAATTTTCACAGTCTTCAGAGCTCTTCTAGCTTAGAGAGAGAATTAGAAGAGCTTTACACCCCGCCAAAATCAACAGATCAACCTACCCTAAAGGATCTGACCGATTTACAAGCCCTTGATCAAGCCAGAAGACCTATCCAGCTGCCAGAGCCTATACTACAGACGCCACAACAGCTGCCACAACCGCTACAACAGCTGCCACAGCCTGTATCACAGCCTGTAACACAATTGCCACAGCCTACTGAACAGCCTGAACAGCTGTCAGAAGACTCTGAACCTATACAGCTAGATCTTGCCTACCCTATAGATATCTGCTATAAGCTAAAGGCAAAATTCACTGCTAAGGCTTCTTTAGAACCTGCTGGCTGGAAACAAGCCCTAGAAGACCCTGCTAAAAACCAATGGATTAGTGCTATTTATAGCGAATTCCATCAGATTTTACAAGCTAAAATCATGTATTTTATCCCTTTTTCAGAGGTTCTAAAAGACCGAAAAATCCTGAAAAATAGGCTTGTTCTTAAGCTTAAAAAGGATTCACAAAATCAGCCCTTAAAATATAAGGCTAGGCTTATTATAAAGGGTTTTATATAAATTGAAGGAAAAGACTACTTTAAAACATTTGCAGCTACTAGTATTCCCCCTACTTGGCGGATTTTACTAGCTTTAGCAGCCTCTTATAACTGGGAAATCGAACAAATCGATTTTATAAGGGCTTTTTTAAACAGCCAGTTATCTAAGGATATTTTTATAGAATTTCCAGAAGGTCTCTCTTCTTTTATAAAGACCCAGACCCCTAGAAACCAGCCTTTAACAGCCTTATTAGCTAAGCTAGGCTATAACCCTGCTATAAAACAGGTTATCCTGCTAAAAAAGGCCCTATATGGGTTAAAGCAAGGCCCCCGTGAATAGCAACAACAGCTAATTAAGCTGCTAGCTACCCTAGGTTTCCAACCCTTAATCTCTGACCCGGCTGTCTTTATCAACACCTAGACTAATACCTTTATTATTACCTACATTGATGACTGCCTTATTATAGGACCCGACCTACCCTACATTAACAGGCTAAAACGCCTATTAAATAAGGTTTTTGCTATAGAAGATAAAGGCTCTATAGCCTTTTTCTTAGGGGTCCAAATCAGCCATAACCAGGCTAAAAAGGAGCTATGGTTACACCAGTCTCAGTATATTGATAAGGCTCTTCAGCGCTTTCAGCTACAAGATGCAACCCCTATGGCTATCCCCCTACAGCCCGGAGCACTAAAAGAACCCCTAAAAAGGGGTCTTACCTCTGCCGAACAACAGACCTATCAGCAGATTATAGGGACTTTAATATATCTTATACTGCTTTCCAGGCCTGATATAGCCTTTCCAATACAGTGGCTTTCTCGATATATACAACAGGGCTATATCAACCACTATAACACAGCTAGGAACCTTCTAAAGTACCTAAAAGGCTCTAAAGAACTAGCTATCTTATATAAGGCCTCAGGCCTTATACAGGCTAGACAGCCAGCTCTTCAACTGCTAGGCTATTCAGACAGTGATTTTGCAGGCTGTAAAACCACTAGCAAATCCACCTACGGGTACCTCTTTAAGCTAGCTAGCAGGCCTATCTGCTAGAAGGCTAAAAAACAGACCACTATAGCCCTCTCAACTACAGAAGCTGAATCAGATGCTTTAGTAGAGGCTATAAAAGAGCTAAAATGGCTCTCTGGGCTCTTTACAGAGCTAAAAATCCCTCTTCAGCGGCCTATAGACCTATATTATGATAATACAGCCTCTATAAGCAATACTAAGAACCCTGATCAGTATACCCAAACTAAGCATACCCTGCTAAAATTCCACTATATTAGGCAGGAAGCAGCTAGCAAGCTATTTAAGATAAATTATCTTACAACTAAGGCTATGCCTGCTGATAGGCTAACTAAGGCTTTAATAGGCCTTATTTTTCAAGGCTTTTTAAGCCTTTTAAACCTGAAAAAACCCCTTATAAAGAGCTAGCTATATACTATATAGCTTGCTAGAGGGAGTGTTAAAATAAAATGGGTTTTTTCTATATATAGCAGCCTAACCTGCTATAGTCTAGCAGCTTAACCTACTACAGCCTAGCAGCTAGACCTACACAGCTCAGTAAGCTAAGCTTACAAAGCCCTTATAGCTTAACCTATAAAGGGATAGACTAGTGCTTACTTTCTGTTTTAGTATTTGGAATATCTAATAATTCCAAATAGTTATTTAAAATATCTTAAAATAATTCCAAATTATCTTAGAATTAGATAGATATAAAAGATAGAAGGATTCCTAGTTATATCCTTCTTCTTTTCTATATTAGCAATTCAATCACTTCTTTCTTCTTTTCTATAGACTTCACTCTGGATAACTATTCGCTGCCTTTCTTCCACTGCTATCACTACTAGCTTTAGTTATAACTTTATACTGCAAATTGCAATATACTTAATTATAATATATAATCTAAAAGACTATTAATTATTAAGGCTTTAATAGCCTTTTATATTTAAAGAGTATAAAGAAAAAATAACTTAACTCAAATATAAATCTTCTTATTAATTAACTAATTAAAGCTATATAATCCTATCTAGCTATACCTAGAATTCTCTTTATAATTCTTATATTTTTATTTATAACTATTTAAAAATAATAATAGCTTTTACTTATTCTATTATTAAAGGATTATCTTTATTATTAAAGGCTTTATTAGATTTTATAGCCTATTAAAGATCTAGGACCCTAAATTAATAAGATCTAATTAATCCCTTATAATTATCTATAAAAACCTAAGATAAAGTAGTAATACTTTTAATTAAAATTATAAGGATTAAAGAGATTAATACCCTTTAATTTTATCTTTAAATAATCTAATAATTTAATATCTTTATTATAAATATTCTATTAAAAAAAAGATTATAATTTAATTAAAATTATAATAATTTAAATAACTCTTAATTAAAAGGATTAAAGATTATTAATATTATTAAGCTATAATACTATAAATGTATTAATAATAAAGAGAAATAAATTAATAATCTTATTTAAGCCTTTTAAATAGGTTTTAAATATCTAAAAAAAAAAGGAATATTAAATTATTTTAATCCTTAAAAATATAAAGGATAAATATAAATCTCTTTAATTAAATAAGATATAAAGCTATATTAAAACTAAAAGGAAAATTAAAAAAACTAATTAAAAATATTTTCTAAAATAAAATAAAACTTATTTAAAAAACTCTATTAATTAAATAATTAAGATTTATAATACTTTTAAAAGAGTTTAATAATATAATTATTAATCTTTTATAGAATTTTATTTATATTTATTTAATTTAAAAGCCTATTTTATAAAAATAATTAAAAAGAAATTAATTATATAATATGTTATTAAGCTTAAATTAAAATTATAAAAGTATATCTATTTTTATAAAAAAGCTTTTTCTAAGAATTAAAATAAAATAATATAGAAAGTAAAAAGATTTTAATATTATTTAAGAATCTAGAATAAAAAAAGAAACCAGGATCTATAAAAGAGGCTGAATAAATAATAGAAATAAGGCCTTAAATAATAAGCTAAAAGAGGGTCCTTTTTAGGATTATAAAATAAATAAAACTATAATAAAGACTAATAAAGACTAATAAAATTAGATTAATATATAGTTAATAATAGTTCTATATTAAGAAGGCTTATATTAAGGTTAAAGAGGCTATAAGAGTAATAGGGATAGCTATCCCTATAAAAAGAATAATTAAAATAATAATTAAGAAGATAAAGAGAATAATTAAATAGATTATCTTATTATTATAATCTATTATATATATAATAAAAAAGGTTATCTTATATTAGATTACCTTAATTAAATTATTAATATTATTAAGATAAAAGATAATATTAAAATAAAAAAAGGTAATTAATTAAAATAAACCCCTTAGCTTTAATTAAAGAAATTATTATTAAAATAATAATCTATTTCTATATATTAATAATAATAAAAGGATAAATATTAATTAAAATATATATAGATCTGGATATATATATTAAATTAAGTCTTATTAATAAGATATTTATTAGAATAAATAAATTATAATAAATATTAAAAAAGGATCTATTAAAGCTTTAAATAATAAATAAACTAGAAATCTAAGTATATAATATATAGAAAGTCTTATTTATTATTATAGATTTAAAGGGAATTAAATAGAGTTTTATTTAAGTATACCTTAATATTAATTAAGATCTAAGAATAAAAGATAGCTTAATATTATTAAAGCTAATCTATTTATAAGATCTCTAAATCTATTTAAGTATTTATAATAGATATTAATAATTTAATTAAAAATATTAAAATATTAAAATCTTATAACCCTATAAATTTATATAAGCCTATTAAAATAAAATAATAATCTTCTTAATTATATATCTCCTAGAATTATTATTATTAATAAATAAAGATTAAATAAATTAGATAAAAAAGGTAAAGGAACTACTTTAAGAACTATAGGATTATCTAGATATATTCTAAATAGATTAAATAAGTCTATTATTATCCTAAAAAGCTATAGATTATATAATTAATCTATTTCTAGATATTACTCCTCTATATAATATAATCTATCTCTTATTATAAAAGGAACTAGAAAAGCTTTATATTTATCTAAATAAGAATCTAAAAAAAAGATAAATTTATTTATTTAAAAGCCTAATAAAAGTATTAATTCTATTTATTCTAAAAAAGAATAGATCCTTATAATTATATATAGATTATTAAGGTTTTAATAGGGTTATAAAGAAGAATTATTATATATTATCTCTTATTTTAGAGATCCTAGATTAAATTATAAATATAGAATTCTTTATAAAAATTAATATAAAGGATATATATTATTAGATCTAGATTAAAGAAAAGAATAAATAAAAAATAATATTTTAAATTTATTATAATTATTATAAATACTTAATAATACCCTTTAAATTAATTAATATATTAATAATATTTTAATATTTGAATATTATATCTATTAAGCTCTAAGGGAATTAATTAATATAATATATATTATTTATTTAAATAATATTTTAATCTTTTTTAAAATAAAAAAAGAATATATAGAATATATTAAATAAATCCTAGAAAGACTATAAATAATAGAGCTTTTTATAAATCTAAAGAAATACTATTTTTATTAAATAAAGATAGATTTCTTAGGATTTATTTTATTTAAAAAAGAGATTTTAATAGATCTTTAATATATTATAATTATTTTAAAATAATAATAATTAAAAATCTATTAGAAAATATAAGTATTCCTAGGCTTTTATAATTTTTATAAAAGGTTTATCTATAAATATTCTAGAATTATAATACTATTAAATATACTTTTAAAAAGTAATAAGAATAGTAAAAAGCCAGGGAAAGTATAGCTAATTATAGTTAAATACCTAGCGTTTAAACAGTTAAAAGAAGCCTTTTAAAAAGCTTTATTACTTAGATATTTTAATCTATAATAATAAATCTATTTTAAAACTAATACCTTTTAATTTATAATAATAGGAATTATATTATAATAAGATAATAAAGATAAATAATATTTAATTATCTTTTAATTAAGGAAGTTTATTAAGATAAAGATAAATTATAAAATACTTAATTAAAAAATATTTATTATTATTTATTTATTTAAATATTAATAAAGAGATATTAATAAAATAGTAAAATAGATAAAGGTTTTAATTAATTATTAGAATCTTTAATCCTTTATAAACTAGACTAAGCTATTAAAAAGATAAATAAAATAATATATAGTATTAATATTATATAACTTTATTATTAAGTATTAGCTAGAGAAATCCAACCCTATAAATAGGCTATTAAAAAGGTTAGATTATAAAGGTAAAGCCTTATTAAATAATAATCTACTCCTTATACTATAAAATAAAATAATTAAATTTATAAAGATTTAGATTAAGTCTATTAAAATACTAATAAATATCTAGGATAATAAAAATAAAAGACTCTTAAATCTAGCTAAACTAATTAAATAAATTAAATAGATTATTAATAAAATATAATAAATATCTATATATATAGCTTAAATAGCTTTTTATATAAAGGTTATATTTAATAAATAAACCTTAATCTTTTTAATAGTACTTATTAAGGATATATAAAGTAAAGATAAGAAGATATTAAAGCAAAAAGCTATATTAATAGAATAAAAAGGTAAGAGTAAGAATATTATATAGTCTATAGATATATAAGGCCTAATTAAATACTAAGACTATATTTATATCCCTAAGGAAATATTATTAAGAAATAAGTTATTATAACTCTATTATAATAATCCTTATATAAGCTATTTTAATATAAATCAAACCCTTAAGCTTTTATAATATAAATTTTATTAATATTTTATAAATTAAAAGATTAAGGAATATATTATTAGTTATAGTATTTATTAGAGAGTGGTATTATAATATTATTATCTATATAGATACCTTAATTCCTTATTAAAATTAAGCTAATCTTAAGAAGAAGTATCTATAGACTTTATTATAAGACTTCTATCTATTATATTTAATAAGGGAGATATAGATATAATCCTAGTAATTATAGACTAATATATAAAATACTATCTATTTTTTTTAATAAGTATAATTATTATTATAATAAACCTTATAGAATTATTTTATTAAAAGATAAAACTAAAATATAGGATATTAAAAAAGATTATATTAAATAAAGATCTTATTTTTATTAATAAATTCTAATTAAAACTTTATTATATATCCTAAATAAAAAAAAGGCTTTTAATAATATTTTACCCTTAAACTAATAAATAAATAGAATAAATAAATTAAATACTAGAATATTATTTATATTATTTTTTAATAAAAGAATAAATAGCTTAAATAAAGCTTCTTTAAATAATATAATTTATTTATAACTCTATAACCTTTATAATAATTAATTACTCTTTTAATAAAGTATTATTTAATTATAAACTAGGTTTTTTAAATATTAAGGATAATATTATAAAGAAAGAGATATTAATAGTATAAAGCTAATTAAAGAAACTAATAGAAATATAAGAAATATTAATAAAGCATTAGTAATAAATAATTAAAACCTAAATTAAAAACTATAATAAACTATATATATCTTTAATACTTTAAAAAAAGGATATAATTATATTAAATATAAAGAATCTATATTTAAAGATAAAAAGAAAATTAGTATTAAGATTTATTAGCTTATTTTAAATCTTATAAAAGATTAAAATATAAGTATATTGATTAATATTGTCTAAGTAATATTTATAGATTTATAATATATTTTATATTAGTCTATTAGAACTATAGATATAATAAATAAGGGATATTAATAATAGCCTATTAATACTAGAATTAAAAGATAAAAAGGAATAAAAGATTAAGGAAATTAAAGATTAATTAAAAATTAAAAAAGAATTATATTATTTAATTAAATAGCTAGATTAGCCTTTAAAATATAATTAATAGATTCTAGTTAATAAGATAAATACTTTAAAACTAATAAAAATATTTAAAAAGAACTAGATAAAGAGAAAATATAAGCTAGATAAAGATATAATATAATAGGATAAAAATATTATAGAGTTATAATTATAAATAAAAAGAACTTAAAAATTATATATTAAAGAATAATATTTTTATTATAATTTATAGTATAAGGTTATAATTAAAGCTAATAGCTATAATAATAAAAGAAAGACAGTGAATAATTATTCTAAAATAAATTCTAAAGAAAAGAAGAAAGAAGTAATTATATTACTGATATAGAAAAGAAACCAGGATTTAATTAAGAATCTAGTTATCTTATATCTCTAAATAATACTAGAATTATTTAGAATTATTTAAAGATTCCAAATAATATTTCTTTAGATTTCTAAGTATTTTAAATAATAAGAAAGGGAGGGGTATAAGGGATAAGTCCTTATTTTATTAGTCTAGCCTGATATAGCAGGTCAGGCTGTATAAGCTTTTCAGGTCTTATAGCAGGTTAGGCTGCTATCTTATAACAGGTCAGGCTGCTATCTTATAGCAGGTCAGGCTGCTAGGGCTATAGCAGGTTTAGCTACTAAACTATAATAAGTCTAGCTACTAGTCTTATAACAGGTCAGGCTATTATATAAAAACTCACTTATTTTAACACTCCCTTTAGCAAGCTATATAATATATAGCTAGCTTTTAATAAAGGGTTTTTACAGGTTTAATAGGCTTAAAAAGCCCTAAAAAACAGGGCCTATTAAAGCTTTAATTAGCCTATTAATAAGTATAGTCTTAGTTATAAGATAATTTATCTTAAATAGCCTATTAATTGTTTCTTATTTAATATAATAGAATTTTAGTAAGGTATATTTAGTTTAGGTATATTAATTAGGGTTCTTAATATTACTTATAGAGGTTATATTATTATAATATAGGTTTATAGGCTGTTAAAAGGGGATTTTTAGCTCTATAAAGAGCTTAAAGAGCTATTTTAGCTCTTTTATAGCCTCTATTAAAGCGTCTGATTTAGCTTTTATAGTTAAGAGGGCTATAGTGGTCTGTCTCTTTACCTTCTAGCAGATAGGCCTGCTAGCTAGCTTAAAGAGGTACCTATAAGTGGATTTATTAATGGCTTTATAGCCTGTAAAATCATTGTTTAAATAGCCTAGCAGCTAAAGAGCTGGCTGTATAGCTTATATAAGATTTAAAGCCTTATAAAGGATAGCTAATTCTTTAAAGCCTTTTAAATATTTTAAAAGGTTTCTAGCTATATTATAGTAGTTGATATAGGCCTGTTATATATATTAAGAAAGTTATTATATTAGAAAAGCTATATCAGGCTTAAAAAGAAGTATAAGGTATATTAAAGTCCTTATAATCTATTAATAAGTCTGTTATTTAATAGGGATAAGAACCTTTCTTAAGGATTCTTTTAATATTTTAGGTTATAGGGGTATAGTTATAGGGGTTATATCTTATAGCTAAAAGTGTTAAAGAGCCTTATTAATATACTAAGACTGATATAGTTATAACTCCTTTTTAGCCTGATTATAATTAATTTAAACCCCTAAGAAGAAGGCTATAAAGCCTTTATCTTTTATAGTAAAGACTTTATTTAATAAATGTTTTAGCTTATTAATATAGGATAGGTCTAGCCTTATAATAATACAGTTATTAATATAGATAATAATAAAGATATTAGTTTAAGTATTAATAAAGATAATCAGGTTAGAGATTAAGGATTAAAATCTTAGAATAGCTAATAGCTTAATTAGCTATTATTATTATTTATAGGGGCCTTACTTTAGCTTATATAGGGCCTTTTTTAATAGGATAATCTGTTTTATAGTAGGGTTATAGCTTAGTTTAGCTAATAAGGCTATTAAAGACCGGTTTTTAAAGGTTTAGGTCTTTATAAAGAAAGAGAGATCTTCTAGAAATTCTATAAAAATATCCTTAAATAACTAGCTATTTAAAAAAGCCCCTATAAAATTAATTTACTTGATTTCTTAATTATAAGAGACTGCTAAAGCTAATAAAATCCGTTAGATAAAGGGAATACTAATAGCTATAAAGGTTTTAAAATAGTCTTTTTCTTTAATTTATATAAAACCTTTATTGCAATTTGCAGTATAAAGTTATAACTAAAGCTAGTAGCGATAGCAGTGGAAGAAAGGCAGCGAATAGTTATCCAGAGTGAAGTCTGTAGAAAAGAAGAAAGAAGTGATTGAATTGCCGATAGAGAAAGAAAGCAGGATTCAACTAGGAATCCAGCTATCGTATATATCTAAATAATACTAGGATTATTTGGAATTATTTAAGAATTCCAAATAATATTTCTTTAGATTTCTAAGCATTCCAAATAATAAGAAAGGGAGGGGTATAAGGGATAAGCCCTTATTTTACTAGTCTAGCCTGATATAGCAGGTCAGGCTGCACGGGCTTTTTAGGTCTTATAGCAGGTCAGGCTGCTACCTTATAGCAGGTCTGGCTGCTAGGGCTATAGCAGGTTTAGCTGCTAAGCTATAGTAGGTCTAGCTATTAATCTTATAACAGGTCAGGCTGTTATATAAAACCCGCCTATTTTAACAACCTTTATAATAAGCCTAGCCTTATATTTTTATTAAAATAAGTGGGTTTTATATAACAGCCTAACCTATTATAAGACTAGTAGCTAGACCTACTATAGCTTAGCAGCTAAACCTGCTATAGCCCTAGCAGCCAGACCTGCTATAAGATAGCAGCCTGATCTGCTATAAGACCTAAAAAGCCTGTGCAGCCTGACCTGCTATATCGGGCTAGACTAGTAAAATAAGGGCTTATCCCTTATATCTCTCCCTTTTTTATTATTTGGAATACTTAGAAATCTAAAGAAATATTATTTAGAATTCTTAAATAATTTCAAATAATCCTAGTATTATTTAGATATATAAGATAACTAGATTCCTAGTTGAATCCTGCTTTCTTTCTCTATTGATAATTTAATCACTTTTTTCTTCTTTTCTATAAACTTTACTCTAGATAACTATTCACTGCCTTTCTTCCATTGCTATCACTACTAGCTTGAGTTATAACTTTATACTATAAATTATAATAATTTTAAGGGTTGATTTTATAAATCCTTTTTAAGCTTAAGAACAAGCCTATTTTTCAGGATTTTTTAATCTTTTAAAATCTTTGAAAAAGGGATAAAATATATAACTTTAGCTTATAGAATCTAATAGAATTTACTATAAATAGTATTAATCCACTATTCTTTAGCAGGGTTTTTTAAGGCTTATTTTTAATTAATAGGTTTTAAAGAAGCCTAAATAATAAATTTTGCTTTTAGCTTATAATAGATATCTATAGGGTAGGCAAGGTCTAGCTGTATAGGTTTAGGGTCTTCTAGCAGTTATAGCAGCTGTGCTAAGGGCTGTGATAAGGGCTGTGACAGCTGTGAGAGCTGTTATAGTGTTTGTAGTAGCTGTTATAATATTTATAATATAGGTTCTAGTAGCTATATAGGTCTTTTAGCTTAATTAAGAGCTTGTAAATTAGTTAGATCCTTTAGGGTAGGTTAATCTATTAATTTTGATAGGGTATAAAGCTCTTTTAATTCTCTCTTTAAATTAAAAAAGCTTTAAAAACTATAAAAATTACCTTTAAGATTCTAGCTTATAGAACTTATTCTTTCTATAATATAAAGAAAAGAGGTCTTAGTTATCTATTAATAGGAAGGTATATAGATCGAATAGATATTTTTACTTAGTATAGCTAGCAGTCTAGCTAGCTCTGTTCTAGGGCTTAGTTTAGTACTTTATTAATGCTTTTTAATAGGGATAATAATCTTATAATAAGCTTTAATAGCTCTATAGGCTGCTAGATTTAGCTTGCTAGCTATTAGATCTGGTTTTAGCTCTTATAAAAAGAGCTATAATAGGCTGAGATCCCTGTTTATAACTGCTATATAGTTAATAAGGTTAACTATAATAAGTAAAATAGCAGTTTAAAGGAAGAGTAATAGCTAGGCCTATATTATAATAGCTTATAATCAGTTTAGAATAACCCTTATAGAGTATTCTAATAGGCTATTTTATTTATAAATATAAGGGCTGGATATATTAAAACCAATACCTTTACCTATTAACCAGTCTTTTAATAATACTAAAACTTCTTTTCTATTATTAAAATATAGTTATAAAGGGTATTTTTTATAATAGGTTTTTAGCCCTTTAAATAGGCCCTTTATAGCAGAGAAGATAATATAACCTTTCTTATTTAATAGTAAGAGAATCTTTTAATAATAGGATTTTCTCTTTATTAAAATAAGCCTTATAGGGAGCTTATTATAGAGGGTTGGTTTTATTTGGAAAGTGTCTTCCTTTATAACCTTTAATACTTTTAATAGGTCTGGAATTAGGTTTTTAGAGGGTCTATATATTGATTTAGCCTATATATAAGCTAAATAGAAGAAATCTGCTTCTTTTATAGCAGTAAAATCAGATAAGCCCGCTAAAATTTTAATAGTCTTCTTTAGCAGTTATAGGCTTATATAGCTGAGATGGATGTGTTAAATTCCTGCTAATTATAGCAGCTTCTGATAGCTGGTTTTAACTAAAAGACCTATAACTCCTTCTAGAATAGTATTTTTAATAGGTTCTAGAAGGGATATAGCATCTTTTAGTAGGTCTTATAATAGACCTAAGTCTAGGTCAGGGCTTTCTGATATATATAGTTTAATGATTACATTAAATATACCCCTTTATTAATTAATTAAGCTATAATTATATAAGCTATACTTAAGAGGATTAAATTATATAAGTAGATAGGCTATATCTAAGCTATTTAAATAATTAAATATTATCGAATTTAAGTTTTTTTTTTCTTTTCTATCTAAGAATTTTCTAATATATTTAAAAGACTAGCTATTAAAAAGCTATCTTCTTTATTTAATTAATTATAAAATAATTAATTAATCTCTTAAGTTTAATTTATTATATTATTACTTTATAGCTTTTCTTATCTATTTAATTCTTATAGATTATACTAGCTATATAATTATCTTAAAATCACTCTATAATTCTATAGGTAGTGTTAATATTATTATATATATTATTTTCTCTTTATTAAAATTAATAATTAAGATATAGAGATATCTTATTTACTTTATTATTAAAAGGATTAATTAATATTAGATTAATAATATAATATATTTAAGAGTATTTTTAAGCTATTATAAGGATTAATCTAAGAAGAATTATTATAAATACCTTTATAAGATCTTTTAATTAATATAATTAAAAGATATCTTTAAGGATAATAATTTAAAAATTTAAAAGTAAAAGAATTAAGTTTATTAATTAAAAGACTTAAAGTCTATAAAGTAGGGATATTATATACTATCTTAATTAAATAATAAGATATTATTAATTTCTTTTTTATTAAAATCTAATACTATAGAATACTAAACTATTAAAAGAAAAAATAAAGGAATATTTAATCCTAAAATAAGCTTTTATTTAAAATATATATAAAAAATAATTTATATATTAAATATTAGATTAAAAAGATAGGGTATTTTAAATTTATTAATTTTATTTAATTAAAATATAAGTAAATATAAAAAGAATTATTATAAATAATCAGCTTATATAACTTTTAATATTAATTATCTGGTTAATAATAAGTAGTATTAGTTATATATTAATTCTTGGTTTTACTTTTTTATACTATAGATTAGTATTTTAATAATTTAATTAATCTTAGGAAATATTTTTATCTTTTTTCTTTTTTTATAGATCTTATCTTTAATATTAAAAAAGCTTTTTATTTAAGAATAATCTTAATATTTTAGAAATAAAATACTATTTAATTATAATAATATAGGAATTATTATCCTTAATTTAAATATAATATTTATTCTTAAAGAAAAGGTTTTATATTAATATTAAAATATAATTAATAAAGTATTATTATATAAGAATTAAGATAACTTCTTCTTAAACTAGATATTTAAATATTTTTATAATAAGAAGCCTTTATTATTATTTAATCTTTTTAATATATTACTAGCCTTTAATTTAAATAGATACTCTTTATATTAAAGAAGAAGACCTTTAAATAGCTTTAACTCTATTATTAGAATTATTATTCTTAAGATTATTATCTTTAATATCTTTACTTTAAATACTTCTTTATCTAATATAATATTTATTATAAATTTTAATAGCTCTTCCCTTAATAGATTAGGCTTATAATTAATTAATTAATTAAAAAATAATATTATTAAGAGTTTTTAATAAAATATTATTAAGATTAATATTATTTTCTTTAATAATCTTAAGGATATCTTTATTATAAATAAATTTAAAAGATATACTATTAATCTTAAGTTTATTAAATACTTTAATAGGATTAATATTATTAAATACTTTTTAAGCTATAAGCTTAAAATAAAAGATAATAATATAATTAATAAAAAGAAATATAATTATTTTATATATTAAATAATTAATATCTATAAAGATATTATTTAGAGATTTATTTATAATCTTTTATAAATAAAAGTTAAAAAAGTATTAAAGAATTATTTTTTTAAAGAAGATTTATAATAGTTAAGATTATATAAAGATTATTTAAAAGTATTTAAATAATAATACCTAGAGTTTATTAAAGATATTCTAGATTAGCTTAATAAATATAGATTTTATACTTCTTAATATAATTTAAATTAAAAGAACTTAAAACTATTATCTTATATATTATATAAGATTATATTAATAAGGCTTTTTATTAAGATTATCTAAGTAAATTCTATTAATAATCCTTATAAACTTAAAAAGATATTATATAAATAATTTTAAGAATACTTTAATAATTAAATAATTATTAAACTAGTTATTAAATAGTATAAGATTTTTAATAATCTTAGGAATTAGATAAATATAATTACTATTAAAATAATACTTAATTAAGTTATTATAATAAAGAATCTGATTATATAGGACCTTTATTTTAAAGAAAAGTTCTTTTTAACTATTATTAAGATTATACCCTTTAAAGCTAAATTAATAGATATAAAGGAGTTAATTAAGCTTATTAATAATCTTAAGATTAATATAATTATTAAAGAATATATATCACAATTCAATAATATAGTTAAACAGTAGGCCGGTTATATAACCTGGAAAGGGTATATATTATAGAGGAAGGGGACCAGTCAGGATGGATTAGTAGGATCACTATAAGGATAGTGGTGATCTAGGTAAGCTAGCAACTTGAATCATCAGGATCACTACTTATAGGATAAGTAATCCAAGTAATCCATAATATATATATATATACCCTTAATTTTTTACTCTCTTAATCTAGTCTTAGCTAGTTATTAATAATATTATTATATTAATCTTACTATTTACCTTAATAATACTAGATTATAATCCTATAAATCTATTATCTATATAACTAATATATTACTTAAAATACTCTAATTTATTTACTAATATAAACCCTTTTATTAGATTTATTTTTTAGGAATTCATTAAATATTATATATTAATAACTCTTATTTAATAGGTTATTATATTACCTTAAATAATATTACTATTTTATAATAGCTCCTTAAACCCCTGCTTTATCTAGAAGTATTAATTAAGAAGGATCCCTAAATATCCCTAATAATAATCTAAATATAGATATTAATAATAAAATTAAGATAACTTTTAAAGATCTCTAGAATAATTAAAAAAAACTTAAATTAGAAATAAAAATCTTAAAAAAGAAAATTAAAGAATAATATAAGATATATAAAGAAGAAGTAAAAATAGCTAAACTTACTATTAAAACCTTATAACTCTAAATCAAACAGTTTCTTAAGAATATAAAATTCTAAGTAAAACAATACAGATATAGGCTAAAGATAATTATAGTATAGATATATAATAAAAAAGATACTAAAGAAATCTTAAAGCTATAAATATCTAAGCTTTTTAATAGTATTCTAAGTAAGCTTTAAGGGTTTCTTATTTAATTCTATACTTTCTTTCTATATTATCTAATATAATTTTAGCTTAAATTAATTAAAATAAGGTATATTATAAAGCTCCTTATTAAAACTGTATTTACCTGATTTAAACTAATACTTCAGGATTATATTAATAATACCTTAATAGGTACCTTAAAGGAGGAAACTGATCTAATCTTTATTAACTATAATATCTTTAAATAATAACTCCTAAATACCTTTAAATTATTAAATAAAAAATAATAAATAGAATAATATCTATATAATCTATATTAAATAGGATCTACCTTAAACTATATTATAAAGTTCTATTAAATCTTATTTAAACTATCTAAGAAAGATAAATAAATATATAAAAAAACCCTATATTATAGACTTAAATCAGAAGTTAAGGATAAGTTATATAAAGAAATCTAATTAAACTCCTTTATAGAATATTATACTATAACTATTACTATTAATAATAGATAATACTTATATTAGTAGGAAAAGAAATATAAAGGATAAAACTAGAAATCAACTTACTTTAGATTTTAATTATAATAATAATAATATAAGATAAATTATAATTAATAATAAAATAACCCTAATACCCTATTAATCTAAATAAACCTTAATACTATATAATAATAAGATATATCTAAGATTAAGTATTATAATTATAATAGAATAGGATATTTTACCAGAGATTATTAATAACTGAAATAAGAATAAAAGAATTGAAAACCAGTACCTAATATATAATAAAATGTATATACTATAGCTAAAAACAGATAAACCCTGGCTATAATAGGATAAAGAGGATAGGGATAAGGATAATCCAGAAACTATAAATACCCTATACCTTAATAATCGCTAATATTATAGACTATACTAACCCGATCTGGTATTATATAATAGGACTAATAACTGGATATAGATATAGATAAGGAAGAATACTTTAAAAAGATTCCAGATTAATAAGTAATCCCTACTATAGATAATAAAAACACTTTAATTAAGAATAAAATAATAAATAATAGCTTAGACTCTAGCTCTTTAAAATCCAAGAATAAAGAATCTCTTAGGATAACTTAATACTATACTATATTATATCCATTACCTAAAAGTACTATTTATAAATACCTTAAAGAAGTAGTAATTAAACTTATATAAGTATTAAGCTATATAAATAAAGTTAATCTTTAATTTATAATTATTAAATATATTTATAAATAGATAATAAAAGAAGGCCTAGGTATTTTTATTCTAAAAGATTATCTTAAAAGAGCCTTTATATTAAAAACTAATTATAATAAATATAAAGATAATTATATACTCCTAGACCTTAATTATATTTTTTATAATAAAATCAGCTAAATATTATATATTAATTTCTCTTGTTTTTAATACTAGAAAATAAAAATCCAGAATAAATTCTTTTTATATTATATAGAAGTATAAGAAATTAAAAATATCTTTATAGGAGATTAATTTATTAACTAATATAAGATTAAATACTTTATACCTTTTAAAATTAATATATTTAAACTATACCCTAAGACCTTAAAAGAATATAGATAAGAAGCTAAAAATAAAGACTATAAATCTATCTATTATAAGGTCTATAAATAAAAAAAACTTAAATTAAGATATAATAAACTATAAATTATAGATTATAGAAAAGAGGATTTATATAATTATATTAATCTTAAGTATAATATATATTTATAATAAAAGCTAGTATAATAATATAAAAGATAACTATTAAAAGATAATATTCCAGGCAGGACTTAATATAAAGGTATAATAATAATCAATTATAATAAACCTTAGTATAAATAATATATAGAAGAAAACAAATATATATATAAGGAAATAAAGAATCTCTATAAATAAGAATTTAACTTCTAAACTTATAAAGGAAATTAAACTAATTAAACTTTATATTATATAATTACTTAAGGCTTAAATAAAATAAATTATAATAGATTATATAAAGAATATAATCCTAAAAACTTAAAAAATAAATAAAGTTATCTATAAGAGGGTTATAGTATAACCCCCTATAAAAGACCCTTTATATAACAGGTATTAATAGGCTTAAACTAATAATAAAAATATAGATTATAAGATATTATTTTTATACTTTAATAGATAACAGAGTAATAAATAATTATATATTATTAAAAGCTATAAATTATATATAACTGCTATAGTATAATAAGAAAGAATTATACCCTTTATATAACCTAAAAGAGAATACCTTTACTTATAATAAAGAATAGATTAATAAAAAGACTAATTATCTCTAATTTAAAGTCTAAGGATATTAAGATAGTATTATATTTAATATAATAAATATTAAAGAATATAAACTTATATTAGGCTACCTCTGATTATTTAATAATAACCTATAGATCAATTAAAAGATAAGCTAGATATAAAAGAGTAATATTATATTATCTTTAAAAGATTATAAAGATTTAATAATAATAGGTAAAGCAAAGAAAGTATACTTTATAGCTATTAAAAAGAGCCTTTTATTAGAAAATTATATTAAAAAATAATATAATAATTAATAATAATAAACCTAATAGATTATTATTACCCTTAGGATAATAATAGAGTAAATATAAGAATACTTTAAAAATAAATCACCCTTAAATATAGAAAAATAATTTATATCTATATTAAAAGAATACTATAAATATATTAAACTGTTTTATAAAGAGCTTAAAATAAAGCTCCCCTTATATAATTAATAAAACTATAAAATTCAGATTATAAATAGAAAGAAGCCTACTTTTACTAAGATCTATATACTAAATACTAAGGAACTTAAAATATTATAAGAGTACCTTAATAAAATACTTAAAAAGGGATATATTTAATTATTTATATTTAAAGTAGAATACCCTATTATATTTATATTAAAAAAGAATAATAAGCTATAATTAATTATAAATTATTAATTATTAATTATAATTATAATTAAGGATCAGATACCCTTATTATTAATTAATAAACTATATAACCGATTATAGAATAAACTGGTTTATTATCCTAGATCTTAAAGGAGTATATAACTTAATTTAAATAAAGAAAGATAATAAATAGAAAAGCACTTTTAGAATTAAGTTTAGACTTTTTAAATATCTAATAATATCTTTCAGCTTAACTAATACCCCTATAATATTTTAATATATAATTAATAATATTCTCTAAGAATATTTAGATATCTTTATAATAATCTATTTAAATAATATTCTGATCTTCTTTTAAATAGAAGAAGAATATAGAGAATATATTTATAAGGTATTATAACTATATTAAGATAATAATCTTCTTATTAAACCAGAAAAATATAAATTTTATAAACAAATAATTACCTTTCTAGGATATATCTTCTTATTAAATAAAATTTAAATAGAATCAGTAAAAATCATTATAATATATAACTAACTAATACTATAAAATATTATAAATATATAAGAGTTTTTAGACTTTATTAATTACTATTAAAAGTTTATTTATAATTATAATAAAATAGCTATATTACTTACTAAATATACTAAGAAAGATTATAAATTCTTATAAAAACCTAATATAGATACTATATTTAAAGAACTTAAGAATCAAATCTATAAAGAATCTATACTAGCAATATATAATCTAGATAAATCTATAGAACTCAAAACTAATACTTTAAACTATACTATTAAAGTATAAATTAGATAATAAGATAATAAAGGCAGATTATAACCTATTACCTTCTACTCTAAGAAACTCTATAAAGTAGAACTTAATTATTTAATTTATAATAAGGAATTTATAGCTATTATCAAAGCTTTTAATAAATTCTTATATTATTTATAAGGAAGTAATTATTAAATAAAGGTCTTTATTAATTATAAGAATATCTCTTATTTTATTATTATATAGAAATTAAATATATAATAAACCTATTATATAAAAACCCTTATAGATTATAACTATAAAATTATTTATTATAAAGGATTTAAGAATAATAAAATAAATACTCTAAGCTAATAAAATAATTATAATAATAAAAAGCTATATTATAAAGGATAAATCTTTTAAGTATTTAATTTAGGTATACTATAAATAAAGCTGAATATAATATACTGTATTTTATTAGCTAACCCTATCTTAAAATAAGTTAAATAAGTATACTCTTTAAAAGATATAATAAGGGTATCTAAAAGTATAAAATAGAAAGATAAATATTATAAGTATAATAAGAAACTCTAGATACCTAAAGAACTCTAGAAAACTATTATATAAGAACTATATAAATCCCTTATTTATAATTATTAAGGAATTATAAAGACTATAAAATAAGTATAAAGATATTATAGATTTAAAGGATTATAATAAATAATCCAGAAAATTATAAATAACTATATTATTTATAGATAAACTAAGCTAGCAAAATATAAACTATATAAAGAGTTATAATTATTATCAGTGCCTATATAATTATAAGAATTAATATTATTTAACTTTATTATTAAACTATCCCTATTAATAGAATCCCTTATAAGAGTAGCCTATAATTTAATATAGGTTATTATAAAAAGATTAATAAAGTTCTTATACTTTATACCCTATCTTAAAGCAAGCTTAATAAAAGATCTTATTTATAGCTTTAATAAAATAATAATAAGCTTATATAGCTTATTAAAGGAAATCATCTTTGATAAAGGAATAACCTTTACCTTTAAGTTTTAATAAGGATTAATAGGATATCTTAGGATTAAATATAGACTTAATACTACCTATTATCTATAAATAAACAAATAAATAGAATAAATCAATCAAATTATTAAAGGATACTTATATACTTATATTAATTACTATCAAAATGATTAAGTAAAATACCTATCAACTATATAACTAGCCTATAATATATCTGTTTCTGAATCGATATAATTTATATTAATATATATTAACTATAGATTTATATTAGAAGTATTTTATCTATTATACTAAAAAGAACTAAAATCAGAAAAAGCTATACTTAATATTATATAAAAATAATAATTATATAAAGAACTTTATATATAACTTTAAATTATTTATAATAAAATAAAATATTATATAGATTAATAAAGATTAAAGGGATTAATCTTTAAAAAAGAAGATATAATATATCTTTTATACTATATATTAGATAAAACCTCTCTAAATATTATAATAATATAATTAAATAATAAATTAGATTTTAAGAAACTTAAATTATTTAAGATTAAGAAAGTTATTTTTAATATTAATTATAAACTTTTATTATTAAAGAATATATAATTATACCTTATATTTTATATTTTTTTATTAAATAAAGTATTAGATAATTTAAAAGAATATATAAATATTATAGTATATATAATAAAGGAAGAGTAGGAAATTAAAATAATTATAGATTATAAATTAAATAATAATAAAAAAGAATATCTAATTAAATAGAAAGGGTTTAGATCTAAGAAGAACTTATAAAAGCCCCTTAACTATCTAAACTATTATCAACCCCTAATATAATAATACTATTAAAGAGTAAAGAGCTATCCTAGAAAATCAAGTTCTAATTAATTATATTAAAATCCTTTAATAACTGGATCTTAATCACTATATCTGATTCTACCTATTTAGCTATATCTAAATTATCTAATGATTATAAACCCTGCTTTACTATTTTATAACCTTATAATACTATAGATTAATACTAATAATATAAACAACTTAATTATACTATTATAGCAGATACTATCTCTTATACTATCTAAAGCTATTTCTTTATCTCCTCCTTCTCTTACTTAATATAATTCTTTTCTAATAGAATCTTTATAATTAAATAGATTAATTACCTTCTAAAAAATAAATAAAATAAATAAAATATACCTAAGGATATAGTTATCCTTAAACCATTATAAAAATAACTATAATAAATATACTTAAAATAATAAGAAATTGCTATAATTATATAATATATTAAATAATATTAAAAATAAAAGGAATAAGGTATAATAATATTATTAGTATCCTTAATAAGAATTATAAGGCTCTTATATTAATTAATCTTTTAATTACTATAATATTTTAAGATACCTTAAGGTATTATATTAAAATATAAAAAAGAAAGAAAGGAACTATACCTATAATTATAACTAGAATTATATTTTTATAAAAGAATAATCAATAAGCCTTAAGGATAAGACTATTAGAAGAGAGATATTATATTATAACCTAATAATATAATTAAATAGTAGGCTGGTTATATAATCTAAAAAGGGTATATACTATAAAGAAAGGGGATTAGTTAGGATGGATTAATAGGATTATTATAAGGATAATAGTAATCTAGGTAAGCCAGTGACTTGGATCACCAGGATCATTACTTATAGAACAAGTGATTTAAGTGATCTATAATATATATATATATACCCTTAATTTTCACTCTCTTAATCTAGTCTTAGCCACTTATTAATAATATTATTATATTAATCTTATTATTTACCTTAATAATATTAGATTATAATCCTATAAATCTATTATCTATATAATTAATATATTGCTTAGAATACTTTAACCTATCTATTAATATAAACCCTTTTATTAGATTTATCCCTTAGGAATTCATTAAATATTATAATATATTATTTAAATAATTATTAAAATATAGATAAATATTAATATATATATTAATAAAGATTTATAATATAAAGGCTTAATAAGTTTTTTATTTAATTAAATAATATTTAATCTTAATAATAATAAGGATTTTAATATCTTTTTTCTTTAAAGAAGATAAGATAAGAATAATTACTAGTATTATAACTTATTAAGCTATTTTCCCTTTTATTATAATAAATTAATATATAATATTAAATTTAGGTTCTATATATTTTAATAAAAAGAAAACAATATATATAATAATACTAATATTACTTATAGAACTATAAAATGATTTTAAGGTAGTTATATAGCTAGTATAATCTATAAGGATTAAATAGGTAAGAAAAGCTATAAAGCAATAATATAATAAATTAAACTTAAGGGATTAATTAATTATCCTATAACTGATTAGATAAGAAGATAGCTTTTTAATAGCTAGTCTTTTAAATATATTAGAAAATTCTTAGATAGAAGAGGGGAAAAAAACTTAAATTTAATAATATCTATCCATTTAAATAGCTTAGATATAACCTATCTACTTATATAATTTAATCCTTTTAAATACAGCTTATATAGCTATAGCTTAATTAATTAGTAAAAGAGTATATTTAATCTAGCTATTAAAACCCTTTTAATAAATATTAAAGATAACCCTATTATTAAGTTAGATAATATTTATAATCAATTAAATAATAGTATTTAAATATAACCTTTAGATATCTATATATATATACTTTACTTTTTTTATCTTATTTATTCTTAATTAAGTATTCTCTTAATATTTAATCCCTTTAACTCTCTTAATATCCTTAGAGTATTTAACTCTATTATTTAATCTATAGATAAAGGTATTATTGATTATACTTATATAATATAGTATTTAGATCTATTAGATTAAATAGCTTAAGTTATTAGCTTATTAAAGGAAGTTTCTATTATCTTCTTAATATATTAAAGGGTCCCTTTTATAATTATTCTATTAGAATAGAAACTAATATAATTATTAAAGTATTTAATATATAGTATAGGCCTTTTAGTAAGGAATATATTATTTATCTTCTTAATGAATTTAATAGTTATAGTATACCCTACTATTCTTAAGTATTATAAAGATAAACCAATATTTATTTAAATAATAATCTCTCTTTTATATCTTATAGATTAAATTAATAGTATATAGTATAAAAAGGGCTAAAGGTTTAATTCTTTTTATTAGCTCCTTTATTTCTTTTCTGGATTTTTTTTTTCTTTATTAAAAGGGTTAATCTATTTATAAGAAAGATATCTATTATTTAATTAAGATATCTTATCTAGGTTCTTATTAATAAATCATTTTAGGATTATAATAATATCCCTAAAAGTATTAATATCCTTATTTAAATTAATTATAAAGGTATTTAAAGAAGTTAATTTAATTATTTATTCCTTAAAAATAATCTATTTCTAAGGGTTTAAATATAATATAAGCTATATTAATATTAATTCTAATTCCTTACTTAATAAATCTTAATTAGATAATCTTTAAGTATCCTTAATACTATTATATATAAATAAACTAAGCTTAAATAAAAGCCTAGAAACTAAATAAATAATAAATAATCTATTCCTATTAGTTCTTAGAGAATACTATTAAGGTATTATTATTTAATTATTATTAGATTAAGTTATAATTAATTTAGCTTTTTTAATAATAATTATATTAATAATCTTAATTACTTTAGGCTTAATTATCTTATTATATTTAAATTTATTATTTAATTATTAGTTAATAATAGCTTTAAAGAATATAGGTTTTTATATTTTAATAAGGTAAGTAAGTAGTATTATAATAGTCTATATAAATAATATAAATAAGTTATCTTTTATAGATATATAAAAGATTCTAAAGTTATTATATAATATAGATAAGGTATATCTATTAATTAAGAATAGTATAATATCTTTTAAATAAATAAAATAGAATACTTTATCTATATCTTAATTATAAATTATTTAATTATTAAGATCCTATAAAGTAATATAGTAAAGGCTTTATAAATACTTAGCTATATCTAATTTATTAATAATAAAATATAATATAATATTTCTTACTTTAAATATATAGTTAGATATAAGCTAGTTTAAATTATTAAATAAATATTAATCTTTTAATAATAAATAAAAGGGATTATTAAAAAGTAAATAAAATATATTATTATAAGATTATTTAATCTTATTTAAATCTTTTTTAATTTAATTAAGATAAGAGTAAAATTTAATTAATCCATTAATAATAATATAAATCTAAAAGAAAGATAGATAGCTATACTCTTAACCTTATACTTATTATATATATAGAATAATAATAAATATAACATTATAGGAGAGATTAAATTTATAAAGTATTTGCTTTTATAAATATATAAACTCTTTAATATAATATATTTATTTATTTATTTATAAGTTAAAGATATAAAGCTAGCTATTAAATTAATCCTAAATAAAGAAATACTAATATATATTCTTATAATTAATAAATCTAATAAAGAATTATTTATTAAATATATTCTTATAAAAGATAATTAATTTATTAAGGTAATTATAAATATTAAGTATTAAATAATTATAAGGTTTAAACTTATATAAAATATTAAAAAGATCTATATATATATAAAAGTATTCCTTTAATTTAAAAATATATATTATTCTAGGGGCTATAAATATATTATTAGAGATACTATAAAGTATAATTTAAAATAGAGGGTATAATATAAAATTAATAGCCTAATCTTTATTCTTTAGTATATATAATAATTAATAGAGCTTGATTAAATAATTGCTTTAGTTCTATTCTTATAGGCCTTAAGAAAATGATTATATAATAGAGATAAGGTTATATACTACTAAATCTAGGGTATCTATATTAAAATTCTAAGAAAGGGTTAGTAGTAAATAAGGCTAATCTTATTAAGGGATTATAAAGCAGGATTACTTAAAAAACCCTAGATTTATTATAAATATAGTATATTTATTAATATATTTATAAAATAAACCTATATCTCTTTTAAGCTATACTACTCCTATAATAATAATAAGGCTTATATTTTTAATACTTATCTAAAGGAAGAGTATAAGTAATCTAAAGGTTCTTTATTATTTTAATATTATATATTAATAAGGAGTTAGATAGAGGTATAATTAAATAATAATAAAGCTTAAAGGAATAAAATAAGATAATATAGGTACTAAGGGAGATAATAGAGATAAAAGGGAGTGATATATATAAGGTATCTCTTTATAAAAGAGAGCTTTATAAATATATAAGGGTTTAAATTAATAATCCTTTATAGTTATATATAATCACTTAATTAAAGGTGCCTTTTATTATAGATAGCTCTTTCTTTAAAATATAGCTTTTTATTATACTTAATAATAATTTATAATTAATAAGTAATATATATTTTTATTTATATACTTTTTAAAGGGACTGCCTTCTAGCTTTTATAATTTTTCCTTTTTTATTTTATAACTTAGCTCTTTTAACTTTAGGATTATTAATCTATTTCTTATTCTTTTTAAGTTTTTAATATAGGTATTATTTAATTATAAAAACTAATTAAGATAATATTTATTCTTAGCTCTTTAATATTAGTTCTATTATAAATATAATTATTCTATATAGTATAATTACTTATAAAGTTATCTTATTATAAAATAATTATATTAAGTTTTTTAATAATATTAAATTATCTTTTATAATAGAAGTAATAATAAATTATAAGGCCTTTCTGATTTAGTATTATTTAATCTTTATAAACCAATATTAATTCTTTTTCTTATTTTTAGATTTAAATAATATTTAAAGTATAGATTCTAAAAGAGATAAATATAAATTAAATAAATTACCCTCTCTATTATAAGATATCCTTTATTATTAAGTTTATAAAAAATATATCTAATATTCTTATATAGCTAGCTAAGGGCTGAAATCCTAAATAATACTTCTAAAAAGATAATCTTTATAATACTTAAGAATATCCTATATTAAAGTCTATTATAAAAACCTAAATATCTTATTTTATATTTATATTAGCTAAAATAGAATATATTTATAAATATTTCTTTAATACCTTAATAAAATAAAAAAAAAAGATTTATTTTTTATTTATTAATTATTATAAAATTATTAATCTAATCTTATATTCCTATTATATATAATCCTTTTTAGTTATTATTATAATTACTAAAAAGTATATTATATAACTATATTATCTATATATTTTAATCCTAAATAAGTATAATAGATATTATTTAAATTATAAATAGGATAAATATATACATTATAAGTAAAGAGGATTTTATAATTATTAATCTAAGCTAAAGGATAAAAGGAAGTAAATAACTTTCTTAGGGAAGGATTAAATTAAAGAATTAAAGGGATTAATTATTCTAGATTTCTTAAATATATCTATTACTCCCTATTTATAGAAATATTAACTATTAACTTTAAAGATTAGATATATAATAAAATAGAATATAAATAAGATAATAAAGGAAAACCCTGATAGGATTTAATAGATATAAGCAGGATTAAATAGTTCCTTAATTACTAGGATATAGATTTAATTTAAAAGGGATAAGATAAATTAATTTTAGGATAATAATATTAATTATATAATCTAGATAATTTAATATTAGTAAATAAATTAATAAAAGAGTATAATTAATTTAATATAATATTATAAAATATATATAGAATAAAATAAGAAAGGGATTTATATAAGTAAGAAAGTTAAAGAAAGATAGTATTATAGTATTAAAATAATTTATAAGAACTCTTATTTTTAATAGAAATTTAATAAGTTTTTTAAAATAAAAGGAAAGGTTTTAGGTATATAAATATAAGCTTTATTTAATCCTAATTAATATAGGTATAGGGTAGATCTAAGAGTAGGCCTATATTTAAGGGTATAATAAAATCAAATTAATATAGATTAAGGAAAGATTATAAAAGAATAAGATTAATAAGGATTATTTAATTATTAATATAGAAATAGTTTAATTATTATAATTAAGGTTTAAAAGTATTAATTATTTATTATAATTAGTTTAGTATAATTGGTTTATATATTAATAGTAGAATATTATATATAAAGAATAAAATTTATTATATCTTTTAAGAAATATTATTAAGATCCTTTTTATTAAGGATTTTTAAATAGAATTTAAGCTAGGAAATTCTTGATTTAAGTATATAAAAAGTTATATATATATTTAAAATAAGTATAATTAATATATACTCTTCTAGTATTAGATTAAGCTAGGGATTATAACTTTAAACCAGGGTTTAATAACTAGTAATAAATCTAAGAAGTCTTTTTTAAGATTAGTATTAAAGTTAGAGTCTTAGGATATTATTTAATTAATAGATAAGTTAAAGTATATAAGAGGGTTTAATAATCCTAGCCCTCTCTTTTTCTTATATAATTCTTATTTATCTTTAAGTTCAAAGAGTTATATATTAGTATTAGATATTTATTAGCTATATTTATCTTTAATAAACTTCTTTAAATAGTTTCTAAAGTAGATCTTATCCAGAAGAATCCTATTTATTATATAAAGTATATATACTTTAATAATATCTGTTTATAAAGTAATCTAATATAGGCTATACTAATATATTATTATCTTTATTATATAGGATTTATTCTGCTTTTTAAGTATATTATATATAAGTATTAGGTTATTTAGTATTAATTAATTATATTCTAATTAAAGTATATATTTATTAATAGTATTTATTCTTATTATTAGCTTCTTTTTAAAGTTAATTATCTTTTCTCTAGCCTTTATTATATCTTTTAATCTTCTTTTTAATATTTAAATATAAGACTTAAATAAGTCCTTAGTATTAATAATAATATCCTAATTAATAAGCCTTTATATTAGAAATTTGATTTTAAATAATAAGATAGGGTTATATCTATATATAAGATAAAAGGTAGAGAAGCTATAGAATGATTTAATTATAGTTCTATCTATAAGAATAGCTGCTTTAAGGTATCTTATCTATTTAAAGTCCTCTTTTAATATCTTTACTATTATAAATATAAGGCTCTAATAATCAACTTTAACTATAGAATTAGCTATAGGATTATACTCAGATATTTAAATATATTTTATACCCTGATTAAACAATATTTAAGGGAGAAGCCCTTTTATTTTAGGTCTATTATTAACAACTAGTTATAGCCCTTAAGTTAACCTACTATATCAGTTGAACTTCTATCTATCTAATTAAGTTATACTAAGCTTTTATAAGGAAGTTTATATTATAATTAGATAGTATATATTATAAATCAAAGTATACTTTTAATATTAGCTATTTAAGTAATATTAGAATCATTAATTCTTTACCTTATTATAATATAAACTTTTAATATTTAAAGTAATAAATTATAATTAAGAAAATATTATTCTATATCTTTCCTTAATAGTATCTATTAAAAAGAGTTTTAAAGATAATCGCTTTATCTTTATACTCTTAGGCTATATAATAGCTTACTATTAATTTCTTATAAATAAATAAGTTATTAATAACTAATATAGGATGGTTTCTTTTATAAGTTAATCTTAGTTAAAGTTTTTTATTCTTAATAAAGAATCTTTAAGCTTTTTAATATCATATCTTAAATTATACTTTATTAAGATCAGATAATCTCTTTAATAAATATAGGAATCTCATAATTTATTAGGATTCTATAGAATATCTAGATTCTAGTATATTTAATTATATTAACCTAAGATATATATTAATTATATCCTTTAAATCCTTATTAACTTTAATATTTATTTAATTAAATAGCCTTAATCCTTTCTAAGAAAATCTATTTATTATATTATTATTTTTCTTAGGAATATATTTAATAATAAAATTAAATAATATAATATAACTAATCTAGTAAATAATAAGACTATCTAATATATTATAAATAATATTATTAAGCTAATATATAAGGATATATATATCTATCTTTAAAGTAAATTATATACTATAGATATATCCTTTAAGCCTTTAAAGTATAAAGAGAATAGCCTTATACTCTTACTTTATTATATTATAGCTATATTCAGCCTTATTCTAATAATCACTTTTAAACCTAATTAAATATTATTACCTATCTAGAATTTATATTAAAACTATTTTCTATCCTTTAAGGCTAATATCTATTATAAGTATAATTTCTTTACCCTCCTTAAAAAGATTAAATAATATTAAAATAGAGATAATTATTATTATATCTTTAAGCTTAATTATTACCTTTAATTATAATCCTCTTTATTCTTAAAAGGCTTTCTTTTATAATAAAGTAATAAAAGAAAGAGTAATAATAATAAAGTTATATATCTAAATTTAATAATAATTAATAAATCCAAGAAAGGCTTTAATATCTATTATATTATAATAGATAAGTTATTTTAGGATCTTAATAATCTTCTTTTTAGCTGGTTTCCTTTTAAATATTCTATAAAAAAATCTAATAATAATAATTATATTTTAATAATATTTTAATTTCTCTTTTAATATTATATATTTAAAGAGCTTAATATTAAAAAGGACTTTATTAAGATTCTATAAATACTTAAATATATATTTTTATACCCTAAGAAGAATCTCTTTATTATTATAAATAGATTATAGCCTATATATAATAATATTATTAAGAAAGGGTTTATAAATATCTATAATAAGATTAAATAATATCTAAATTATAATTCTTATAAATTAAGCTATAAAATTTATAGTACTTTAAGGGAGTATATATATCCTTAAAAGATTAATAATAAAAGAAAATATAATAAGATCCCTATTCTTTTTATTTAATAAGACTTAATTATAGCTAGAAAAGAAATTTAATAATAAGAGTATAATATATATAAAGAAATCTTTATTAAAGGAATTAATACTAAAAGGGATAAATATATCTCTAAGAATAATAGTATTATATTTTATAATAGTATTAATTAAATAAAGCCTTTTATCCTTTTTCTTAATAAAGAAATATTAATTCCTATAGAAGGTATAAGACTCTTTTAATATATAATTCTTAAAGTATACCTTTAATAACTTTATAGCTTTTACTTTTAATCCTTATAGAATAAGAATAGAATATATCTATTAGATTAAATAGGGAATTACTTTAATAACTTAAGGAGATATAATTAATAGATTAAGTATTTTATTTTTTTTAAATTATTAAGATAAAGCTTATTTTCTATTATAAAGAATCTCTAGGAAAATATTAATCTTTTATTAGATTAATATATTCTTAATTTAAGAGAGGATTTCCTTAAGGTATTCTTTATAGAATTAGGATCCCTTAGATATATTAAAGAACTTTAAAATAATATATTTAATAAAAGATATATCTAGATTAATTCTTTTCTTTATTTTCTTTTATTTCTTTTTTTTTAAAAATAGGTTATTATTAAATATAAACTTAATTAAAGAAATATTATTAATAGAGTTAACTTTATTAGCTTTTTTCTTATATAAGGTATAAATATATACCTTAAGGGGATTATATAATTAATATATTTCTTTTCTTCTAGATTTCTTCTTTTTTTTTAAGAAGTTTAATTTAGCTTTAATTGCTTTTTAAGCTTTAATATACTACTTTATAGATTCTATTAATATACTCTTAATAATTGCCTTATTATTATTAGAATTAAGCTCTATTAATATTTCTTTATTATCCTTAAAAAGCTATTCTAGATTAATTAATTTTTTATTATTAATTATACCTTTAATAATATAATTAATATTTAGTTTTTTAAGGAGTTAGATTTATTTTATTTTTAATAAATAATACTTATAATAGAAGTAATTATTTATACTTATCTTATTTAATATTATATATATAAGTCTTTATCCTTTTAAGAATAATTAAATAATAGCTTAATTATTTTAATAAATAATATCCTTAGGATAAAGGGTATTATAACTCTATCTAATACTATATATAGGTAAGTGAATATTTAAATGATTCCTATATAAAATCAAACTTCTATTTCTCTAATTATTTAAATAATCTACTTAAAGAATAATATTATTTTAACCTTAATTAGATTATATTTTATTGCAATTTGCAGTATAAAGTTATAACTAAAGCTAGTAGCGATAGCAGTGGAAGAAAGGCAGCGAATAGTTATCCAGAGTGAAGTCTGTAGAAAAGAAGAAAGAAGTGATTGAATTGCCGATAGAGAAAGAAAGCAGGATTCAACTAGGAATCCAGCTATCTTATATATCTAAATAATACTAGGATTATTTGGAATTATTTAAGAATTCCAAATAATATTTCTTTAGATTTCTAAGCATTCCAAATAATAAGAAAGGGAGGGGTATAAGGGATAAGCCCTTATTTTACTAGTCTAGCCTGATATAGCAGGTCAGGCTGCACGGGCTTTTTAGGTCTTATAGCAGGTCTGGCTGCTAGGGCTATAGCAGGTTTAGCTGCTAAGCTATAGTAGGTCTAGCTACTAGTCTTATAACAGGTCAGGCTGTTATATAAAAACCCACTTATTTTAACATATTTAATCCTATATTTCTTAGTTAATAATTTTAAGATAATATTACTTTTAAAGCCTAAATTAATAAATATATTTATTACTTTTCTTTTTTAAAAATTAATCCTAATTTAGATCTTAAGTATTTATTATATATTTAATAATTAATAACTATCTAAATATATTTAAATAACCTTATAAAATACCTTATTAAAAGAGAAGCTTATATTATTATAGAGATTATTTTTAATTAATTCTAGAATATAGAAATAATATAGGCTTAATAGATCTATATTATCTTAATCTTGATTAGATAATATTATTTAATACTAGCTATAATTAAAAGAGGCTTCTTTTTATATCTTAATTATAGTTATAATATTAGTATATAATTATTTAATTAGCTTATTAAAGAAGGCTTTATTATATCTTATCTATAAATAAACTTAAATTACTTTTATTATATTTTTTAGCTTTATTAAAGATATAGGATTATCTAATCTATTCTTAGGGATATAAAGGACTTTTATTATATCTTTAGCCTAATTTAATAGATCCTGGCCTATAATTATTCTAAGCTCTAGATCAAGATTAATTAATACATAAAGTAATATAATAATTATCTTTATAAATAAGGTTTTTTTTAGTTTTAATTAATAGTAAGAAAGTCTTATATTTTAATCTATTATTTATAATATATTCTTAGGTATAATCACTAGATTAAAAGATATTATTCTATCTAATATTAAGATAGCCTTAAGAATAGGCTCTTAATATATAATAATTAAAGATTTAATTAACTCTTTATTATTATCTCTTTATCTCTTTCTTTTATTAATATTTATATTAATTATATATATTAATACTATTTAATCCTTTATATTTTTATATTAAAAGAGTAATATAAAAGAAGTTTAGATTATATTTTTATTAGATATAATATCTAAGTATTATAATTTTATAGATTATTATTTAAGGCTTAGATAAGGGATATATTTTTTAAGGATTATATCTTTATATTTATTTAATATCTATTTAAAGTGCTAAAGGGCTTTAGCTTTAATTAAGGGGATAAGGGATATAATTATATAATTAAGAAAGTTAATAGCCTAAGCTATTATAAATTTCTAATAATATTCTTTTATCTTAAGGAATTATTATATAATAATAGAAGGAATTATACTCTAGCCTATAATATATTTTAAGTTTAATATTCTAGTATATAAATTATATATATAAAATCTAAGTTTAATATTATATATTAATTTATTATAATAGAAGGGAAAATAGTTTAATAAGTTATAATATTAATAATTATTCTTATCCTATCTTCTTTAAAGAGAGAAGATATTAAAATCCTTATTATTATTAAGATTAAATATTATTTAATTAAATAAAAAACTTATTAAGCCTTTATATTATAGATCCTTATTAATATTGTTAAAATAAAATGGGTTTTTTCTATATATAGCAGTCTAACCTGCTATAGTCTAGCAGCTTAATCTGCTATAGCCTGGCAGCTAGACCTGCACAGCTCAGTAAGCTAAGCTTATAAAGCCCTTATAGCTTAACCTATAAAGGGATAGACTAGTGCTTACTTTCTGTTTTAGTATTTGGAATATCTAATAATTCCAAATAGTTATTTGGAATATCTTAAAATAATTCCAAATTATCTTAGAATTAGATAGATATAAAAGATAGAAGGATTCTTAATTATATCCTTCTTCTTTTCTATATCAGCAATTCAATCACTTCTTTCTTCTTTTTTATAGACTTCACTCTGGATAACTATTCGCTGCCTTTCTTCCACTGCTATCACTACCAGCTTTAATTATAACTTTATACTGCAAATTACAATAAATATATATATTAATATCTATTTATATTTTAATAATTATTTAAATAATATCTTTTCTAATAGCTATATTAATTTTAAGATTATTAATAAGCTTAATTAACTTCTTTTTATCTATTAGCTTGGCTTTAGAGGGTATAGTTTTAATAATAATTAAAATGAACTTTTCTTTAAAATAAAGATCTTATATAATAAGATTCTTTATTATAATAATTTAATTAAGTATTACTTTAATAGTAATTATATTTATCTGATTCTTAAGATTATTAGAAGTCTTATATTATTTAATAGCTAATCTAATAATTATTTAATTATTAAAGTATCCTTAAAGCTGCTTATATAGTATTTTCTTAAGTTTATAAGGATTATTAATAGAATTTACTTAAATAATCTTAGTAAAGAGCCTTATTAGTATAGTCTTATATAATATATAAGATAATAGTTTTAAATCCTTTTAATTTAAATTATATTAAGAAGTATAAAATCTATATCTATTAAGCTAGTTTAGAATATCTTTAATAGACTTTAGGTACTATTATTTAAATACTTTTAAATAATCTTTATATAATCTTAATTACTATAAATCTCCTTTAAAAAAATAATTCTTTAATATTTTTTTAACTTTTACTTATAAGAGATTATAAATAAATCCCTAAATAATATCTTTATAAATATTAATTATATAATATATAAAATAATTATATTTCTTTTTATTAATTATATTATTATCTTTTATCTTAAGCTTATAATTTAAAAGGTATTTAATAATATTAATTCTATTAAAATATTTAATAAGCTTAAGATTAATAATATATCTTTTAGATTTTATTATAATAAGAATATCCTTAAAATTATTAAAAAGAGTAGTATTAATCTTAGTAATATTTTATTAAAAACTCTTAATAATATTATCCCTTAATTAATTAATTGATTATAAGCCTAATCTATTAAAGAAAAAGCTATTAAAATTTATAATAAATATTATATTAGGTAAAGGAATGCTTAAAGTAAGGATATTAAAGGTAATAATCTTAAAAGTAATAATTTTAATAATAGAGTTAAAGCTATTTAAAGATCTTCTTTTTTAATATAGAGAGTATCTATTTAAATCAAAGGCTAGTAATATATTAAGAAGATTAAATAATAATAAAGGCTTTCTATTATAAAGGTATTTAAATATCTAGTCTAAAAAGGAGTTATTTTAACTTTTATATAATAATATCTTATTAATTATATTCTAATATTAATATAAAATCTTTCTTTTAGGGATAAATACTATATTTAAGTTAAGGATAATAATTCCTATATTATTATAATTAAATAATATTTTATTTCTAAAATACTAAGATTACTCTTAAATAAAAAGCTTTTTTAATACTAAAAATAAAACCTATAAAAAGAAAAGAGAGATAAAAATATTTCCTAAAATTAATTAAATTATTAAAATATTAATCTATAATATAAAAAAGTAAAACCAAGGGTTAGTATATAGCTAATATTATTTATTATTAATTAAATAATTAATATTAAAAGCTATATAAGTTAATTATTTATAATAGTTCTTTTTATACTTATTTATATTTTAATTAAATAAAATTAATAAATTTAAGATACTCTATCTTTTTAATCTAATATTTAGTATATAAGTTATCTTTTATATATATTTTAGATAAAAGCTTATTTTAGGATTAAATATTCCTTTATTTTTTCTTTTAATAGTTTAATATTCTATAGTATTAGATTCTAATAGAAAAGAAATTAATAATATCTTATTATTTAATTAGAATAATATATAATATCCCTGCTTTATAAACTTTAGGTTTTTTAATAAATAAGCTTAGCTTTTTTATTTTTAGATTTTTAGGCTATTATCCTTAAAGGTATCTTTTAATTATATTGGTTAGAAGGTTTTATAAGGATACTTATAATAATTCTTTTTAGATTGGTTTTTATAATAGCTTAAAAGTACCCTTAAATATATTATATTATTAATCTGGTATTAATTAATCCTTTTAATAATAAAATAAATAAGATATCCCCTTATCTTAATTATTAATTTTAATAAGAGAAAAACAATATATATAATAATACTAATATCATTTATAGAACTATAAGGTGATTTTAGGGTAGTTATATAGCTAATATAATCTATAAGAATTAAATAGATAAGAAAAGCTATAAAGCAGCGATATAATAAATTAAATTTAAGGGATTAATTAATTATCCTATAATTAATTAGATAAAGAAGATAGCTTTTTAATAGCTAATTTTTTAAATATACTAGAAAATTCTTAGGTAGAAGAGAGGGAAAAAACTTAAATTCGATGATATCTACCTATTTAAATGGCCTAGGTATAGCCTATCTATTTATATAGTTTAATCCCCCTAAGTGCAGCTTATATAGCTATAGCTTAGTCAACTAGTAAGGGGGTGTGTTTAATCCAGCTATTAAACTAGTATTATTTAAATAAAATAAAGGCTTTATATTATCTTTTATTTAATTATATCAGTCTTATATATGGTCTTAAGATATATTTATTAAATCTAAATAGCTTATTATAAATTAATATTAAAATCTAAATAAAGTTTTTATATATTTATTTAAATATCTTATTATTTTTAAAGGTAAAGCTATTAAATAATTGATAATATTTAATAAATCTTCTTTTTTTTATATAGGCTTTATTAATTATAATATAGATTTTAATAGGATTAATAATATATTATCTTAATTCATTTAAGAACTAGATAAATCTTTAATAATATATTAATAATTTATTAAATAAAAGTATTAATAAAAATAAAAAGAATCTTATTATTAAAGCCTTTCTTTTTTTTATTTTAAATAATAAATTATCTTAATATTATAATTAAAAAGCTAAGTATATTATTTAATTTATAAATATTATTTAATATAAATATTATAAATTTAAATAATATTAAATTAATAATAAAACCCTTTTAAATATTATTATTTTATATATTATTAATAGATATTATTTCTATTATTATATTATTAATAATATATTAATTTAATATTAATAAATAAATATTAAATTATTATTACTTTATTAGGCTTAATAATCCCTTTTATTATTCTAATATTAATTATTTTAATTATTCTTATATAATATATATATTATATATATTATATAATAATTAGTTTAATATAATTTTATTATTTTATAATTATATAAGTTTGAGAAATAAATCTTTTAAAAGATATAATAATATAATAAAGAAATAATAAGATAATAATAAAATAAAATAGATAAATAAAAAGAATATAATAAATTTAAATTCTGAGAAAATAAAAATTCTAGAATAATAAAATAATAATAATAAAGAAAATTTATTATAGGGTAATAAATATATAATTAAGGTATTAAAATATTATTTTTAAAAAAGAAGATAATTATAATAAAATTAAATATTTAAGTATTTAATTATAATATATAATTTAAAAGATTATTAATTATTAAGGCTTTAATAGCCTTTTATATTTAAAAAATATAAAGAAAAAATAGTTTAGCTTAAATATAAATCTTATTATTAATTAATTAATTAAAGCTATATAATCCTATTTAATTATAATTAGAATTCTCTTTATATTAATTTATATAATATTTTATTTTATTATAAATAATTTAAAATATATATAGAATTCCTTATATAATTATTATATTTATATAATATTTAATGTTTTTTTTTTAAATTTGAATTCTTTTTAATATAATAAATAAAAGACTTTTAATAAAATCTATAATTAATATATATTAATATAATTTATATTAATTTAAAAAAATTATATTATAAATTAATTATATTATTTATAAATATTTTATTTAATTACTTTTATAATAATTAATATAAAAATATAAATATTCTTTAATAATTTAATTAATTTAATAAATATATTTATTTTATTTATTTATTAATAAATAATAAATAATAAATAATAAATAATAAATAATAAATAATAAATAATAAATAATAAATAATAAATAATAAATAATAAATAATAAATAATAAATAATAAATAATAAATAATAAATAATAAATAATAAATAATAAATAATAAATAATAAATAATAAATAATAAATAATAAATAATAAATAATAAATAATAAATAATAAATAATAAATAATAAATAATAAATAATAAATAATAAATAATAAATAATAAATAATAAATAATAAATAATAAATAATAAATAATAAATAATATTAAATTTATATTTAATTTTTAAATATTTTATTAATTCTTATTAAAGTTTATAAATAAAGATTATTTCTTTATTAAAAATAATTTCTTTTAATAAGCTATATAAGCTTATTATTATTTTTTTAAAACTATAAATAAGATCTTTTATTAAGCTTATTTTAAAATAAAATATAAAATATAAAAATTTTATTAATCTTTTTATTATAATCTATATTAAATTATAGATTATTTTTTTAAAAGATTTTATTAATAAAGATAATTTAATAATAAAATTAAATAATATTAACTTTTATAATTATATAAATGTTAATAATAATTATAACTCCTTATATAATTTATGTTTTATTATCTTAATTTATTTATAAATAATATAATTATTTATAAACTTTTAGATTATTTATTATAATTCTTTAAATCTTTAATATCTTTATATTTATTTTAAAAAATTTATAATTTCTTAATAATTATAAATAAAGTATTTATATAATCTTTATATAATAATTTCTTAAAGTTTCTTAAATTTTTATAGTTTTTTATTATATTTATAATTTTTATCTTTTTATTTTATATTTTTAAATATATTTATTATATCTTTTAAAAAAGATATTTATTTAATTTGTTTTAAGATAAACTTAATTAATAAAATTTTATATATTATATTTAATTTTATTTATAATATATTTAAATTAAATATTTAAAGAATATTTTTTTATAATAAAGCTTTTTATTATTAATAATTATTTTATTAATTTAAATTATTTATTTTATTATTCTTAAATTATTTATTAAAAATAACTTTATAATTATTATTTATAAAGGCTTTTATATAATAGATTTATTATATATTTAATTTTTATATAGTAATAATATAAAATATATTCTTATAATTAATAAAAACCTTTATTTAATAATTACTTTTTTTATAACTAATATAAGAATTTATTATTAATTTTAATAATAATTATAAATTCTTTATTACAAATTAAATAATTAAATTTTATTTTAAAGAGTTTTTTAAAATAAAAGATAATAAATTATAATTTTTTTTTATTATTTAATCTATATTTTATTATTATTTAATCTATATTTTATTATTATTTAATTTATATATTTTTATTATTTAATTTATATTTTAATAATATAATTTAAAATATTAATTTTAAATATTATAGATTTATTTAGATTATATATTATTAATATAGATTCTTTATAAAATTATTTTTTAAATTCTTTATATATAATATTTATATTAGACCTTTATAAAAAAATTTTATCTTTTTTAATATATTTCTTATTTTAATTAAATAATATATATTTAAATATTTTAAAATATATAATTAATATCTTAAAATTAAGTTATATTATTATTATTAATTTATAATTATTGTTATTTTTATTTTTATTTTTATTAATAATATATTATCTTTTTTATATATAAATAATAATATTTTTATTTATAAATATATTTTATTAGAATAATAAAGTATATTAAAAAGTATTTAAATTACTATTATTTTTTAATAATATATTTAAGAAAGACTTTTATTAATAATTTAAAAAGAATTTTAAATATAAAAAAAAATTATTAAAGAAAATATATTAATTAAAAATCTTTTATTTTTATATAAGGCTAATATTATTTAAAATGCTTTTAATTATATTAAAATATTTTTATATTAAATCTAGAAATATTTAAAAATTATATTAATTAATTAAATAAAAAAAAATTAAAAAAAGTTTTAATAAATAAAAGATAATAAATTCTTAATAATAGCTTTAATTAATTTATATACTAATATAATATTCTTTTTCTAATATTATTTTTATTAATAATTTTATTATTAATAATTATAAGCTTTTATATTATTAAATATATAAAATCTAAATAATAAAATATATTATATTTAATTTATATTTTATTAATATAAAAAAAGTAAAATAAAAGAATCTTTTTATATTTATCAAAATTTTATTATTATTATAATTAAAATTAAAACTCAAAAAAGCCTTAATAATATACTTTAAAAAAAACTACTACCCTGTATATCAATAAAATACATAAGGATAAGATAGAAGTTGTATAAGAAATAGGGGATACACATGGCCTTTAATAGATGAATAGTTCCTTTTGTATACATGAATATAATACCCATCGAAGAAATGCAGCTTTGAATAGCCTTTCAGCATTGTCGTTCCGGCCACAGCCTCCTACATGTCTATTTCCTCCAAACGGAACCGTTCCTCTTCTCATAGTCTGCTTCTCCAATGGCCACAAGCGCACCAGCCCTCTCAGATGCACCACTAGCATCGTCAAGCGAGGGCAGCTCTTCGTCACTCATCACATCTGCACACTTGGCGATGAGGCAAAGGCTCAGCGCTGGAGACGCCGCTGGAGCTAAGAGGAAGCGGGTAGTTAATACAGCCGGAGAGCTTGTCAATGTTGCGCCAAGGACACGACTTCATGAAACCGGGAGTGTGGTCGACTACAAGAACCATGGCAACCGTAACGTCGATGAGGGCCATGACAATCAGAACCACCCTTCATATACTGACGACGTATATGACCCTGACCAACCCCCTCAGGATCGTCGCAGGGTACAGAAAGGTTTCAGAGATCTTCTTCGCGATCTCACGGACAATAGCGAGGAGTATCTACGAGGTGATTCTAGTGGATTACAGGAAACAATTTTGCGAGCCAATGAACTGGCAAAACAGGTGCGGCAAACGACAGAGGCTACAATTGACTCGCGGTTGTTGGTCAGCACGACCGATCTTTCATATCGGAGAGCCCTTCGGCTTACACAGGGTACACTCTCACAAGGGCTTGATGTCGACGAGTTCATCTCTAAATGTATTGGGTACATGCGCCAAGGAGAAACTAGAATAGGTGATGATTCTCCAGAGCTATCAAGCACCCAGCTACAACGAAGAAGGACAGCGTATTCCAAAAGTAACGCCGACGACAACTATGACGGCGGGGATGAGGGAGACATGATGAACTGGGCGTTTTTAGGGCGTCATGCCTGTTACCCTTATATCAGGCGGCCAGGGCTATGTGGTCATCTCCTGGGCCCATTATCTGTGGAAAAAAAAATTCGCAAGTTGATCAAACGTAGCGCGCCATTTCGGCCTGATAACTTGATCGAGGTTAGGCCCGAGGTACTCAATGTGGATGAGCTCGCAAAAAAGGAGAACGACTTGACAGCAATTTGTGGCAAGATTTTGCTGCAGCTTAAGTCCATCCAGGCGGATACGCAGCAGGCAGTTGCAGATCTAATTGAAGACGACATGGAGGATGAGGAGAAAACGAGGATTATGCATCAGTATGGACTTCGAAGCACCGGTGGTGTTGATCTCATGAGATTTGTGGTCAATCCAAAATCATTTGGTCAGACTGTCGAAAACTTGTTCTATGTTAGCTTTCTGATCCGTGACGGGAGGGTCGAGATCGACTTTGATGAATTTGATTTACCAGCCCTGGGTAAGTGTATAAAGCCCCTCACATCGCAGTGCGACATGAAGCCATTTTCCTAGTCAACTTTCTCTAACATTTTCTGCCAGCACCAGTAGATCGAGATGCTGAGGAAGATGGAACAGCCCTTCATGGGACATCTAAATATCAAGCTATACTATCAATGGATATGAACGTTTGGCGCGACATAATAGACACTTTCAATCTGAAAGAGCCTATGATTAGCCATAGACGAGATGCAAATACTTCTGGTCCAGGCTCAAAGGGCTGGTACAGCTAGAAATATCGCATGGTCTGACCGCGTCATGTGAGGTGTGTTACAAGATTACATAGCTGAATGACCATTCAGCCTATGTGCACCTTGAATGAAAATAGACGCGGCCATTGCTTCAGCTTGGCGAGCGATCAGGTGGGTCTGGAGATTCACAACTGTTATGTCTTGTATGACAGGGCTATCGCGCTACACAGGGCAGCTTTCGACGCAAATAGTGGCCTTAATTCACCAAAGGAACAAAACCCGACAAGGGTTTTGTTCCCTTAGTTCTTTGAGTCTACGCATCCCATTGCTTTGATGGCACCAACCTTCGCTCTATGGAATGATATCATGAAGCGCCTGATTACATGGAGGGTCCGTCTTTAGTTTTTCTCGACAATCGATAAGCTAGATCACTTTCTTCAAATTACCCTACGAGTCCAGACTTCGATCACGTCCGGGTAATCTTTCATGACAGAATCCCTCTTCTCATCGCAGCTACCGCCTACAGTCGCCCACACACCAATTATTCTCACCGATCCTTTCGTTCGGCATACCTCTCGAACGGTGCTCTCTTTGTTTGCTATAGCCACATCTCGTTTAATTATCGATTGTCACAAACAAATAATGGGTGGAAGGCACCAAACCGGGAACAGTTACACTGAACGCCGCACCAGCCTACATAAATCTCCTGATTTAGAGCACCCCGCCGAGCCCCCAAGATTAGATGGTGACAAAATCGATATTCAAAATTTGGAATCTAGCCAGGCAATTCAAATTCGGACGAATGACATCGACTGTATTTTGAAACAAATTGAGCAATGGGAGACATTGACTCATCAGACCTGGATACTTCCTGGTCATGGTTTTCAAATAGAGAACTTCTTGTCAGGCCTAAAGTTCATTGAGGACACCTTCCGCCAGAGTTTGAAAACAGACTTTGGTGTCAACCGAAGCTCAAACTGCTCCCAACAGTCCTGCTGTGCCATGTCAGTCCAGCAACACACATGGGTTGATGTTGCGACGAGAGTTTTTGCAATTATTCCATTCATGATAAAAAAATACACAGATCAAAAACCAACTTTGGCGACTACAAATCTAGTGACAGCTGACCTGACATCCGCCGACTTGACCCTGACAGACTGGGAGACAAATGAGCGCATGTTGAAACTCTTGAGTGGTAATAGAATGCTTGAGAAAGAAACACAGCTTTTTCGACGTGATAAGGATCAATCTCTACAACAAATTAGTCACCTCCAGCAAGAGAATTGTGATCTCAAGAGAGACATGAGTCATATCCAGGTTGAGATGGACACCCTGCAGCAAGAGATCGACCGCCTCCGGCATGTGAACGCCGACCAACGTACCGAGTTGTCGAATTTGCAGGAGGACATTGATGTTCTACTGAAGAATGGAGCGTCTGACGACTCTCCAGACATGCTGACCAATGCAATACGATGTGAGTTGAGCGATTGTGCAGAAGGCACAACCATTTTCAACAACACGACATCAAGGCCGGCAAGCAAACTACTGGAAAATAAAAATACTGCTGGAAGTGCCAAAAAAACGGTGTCTGGTTTTTCTCAGGCCATTGCAGCAAACTCAAGTATCGGCCACGCAAATGATCCATTAAGACATAAAGGCCAGTTAGGCACTGCATGTCAAAGCTGGCGATCTCCGTTGGCTGGTTTGGGAAAGCTGGAGTACTGCAATTGGAATTCTCTTCACTACAACGCTAAGAGCGCTGCGGTTGTCCTATGGGATGCGTGGGGTGCAATGACGCCTTTCGCTTCCGTGGTCATTTTCATAATATGTCTAAAGGAGAGACATACCTGGTATGAAGCCAATGGCACGACAAGAAGATACATGCTAAATAAAGTTGACCGAGACCCTTTTTATGGGCTAGTATCAAGAAGCATATTGGGTTACCTAACGGCAGGCTGCTGGGGCTACATTCTAGTTTCTCAGATCTATGGACTGGTTGTCCTCGGGTACCGGAATTCAGTGTGGATAAGTCAGACATGCGTCCCGCTATTTTCAAGGGTTATCATGCGGATACAACGTCGGTATGTACGAATAATAAGCAAACAAGGGTAATAGTCACCTCTTTGGCCGAGTCGGAGAATTCATAAAACTCCATGCTGAATCTACCTCGGTAAAAGCGATTATTACTTGAAATTAAATTTTCTAGATAAGCTAGTTATTATAATCCTTTAGATAATAAATAAAATAAATAAAATAAATAAAATAAATAAAATAAATAAAATAAATAAAATAAATAAAATAAATAAAATAAATAAAATAAATAAAATAAATAAAATAAATAAAATAAATAAAATAAATAAAATAAATAAAATAAATAAAATAAATAAAATAAATAAAATAAATAAAATAAATAAAATAAATAAAATAAATAAAATAAATAAAATAATTATATAAGATAATTTATTTAATTATTTAAGTACCTCGGTAACTAGTCCCCTGGTCTATTCTGTAGCACCCGCTGCTTATAAGCAGTGATGTCACTGGTTGTTTAATGAGATATCCACCCCAAGGTCTAGAGCACCCTCTTGTCATCATTACAAGACAAATATGGTCTAAGCTGATGGCGTGCATTAATCCACGGCTCTAAGATTGCGCCATGATGAGCCGATTGAAATTGCCGAGTATTGTAAGTTCACTCACCCCAATAGCATATTTAAACTCGCAACTTCCCCCCACACCGCTGTGACAATAAGACCTCCTACTCTCCACAGAACGAAACGAATAACTAGATACACAGCTACGAAGCAAAGCTTTTCACTCACCACCTCTATCTTAGTCTTGTACGCTTCAAGCTCATCGACAGCTATTGTATTCAGCCCTGAACACTAGGAAGTTCTCTGTACTACTTAGTACTTTGTGTACCATCAATCCGTGCAGGAGATACAAAGCAGGTGAAGCGGGTACCTTTTCGCATTATCTTAGCTACGTTCAAAAAGTCAAGCGCTCTATTTCTTCTTCTCCTATAAGGCTAGAAGTTATGTCAGCACAACTTATTCCTTCAAACCCGGAGGACGTTATGGTCATCCGGGATCTGAGCTCAAACATCACCACCTTTTCAGTACCGTTCGCGCGCTTTGGCAAAATCAAGATCGGTGGAAGGGGGACACTAGGTAAGTCGTTGTCTCGGTAATTGTAATTGGCTTGCTAGGACAGCCAGCTGACACTCCCAGTCAAACTCACTTCTGGCACCCTTGCCATCTTTTCCCCTGTCGCTCTCACCGAAGCCGCGAAGAGAAAGGTAGCCGCTATGGGTGGTAATGTGGCCTATATTGTCGCACTTGATTTTGAGCATCACATTTTCATCTCAGAATGGGCCAAACAATATCCCGATGCCAAGATCATTGGCCCACAAGGTTTACCAGAGAAGCGCGCCAAAGCAGATGACCCCAAAATTGGAAAAGAAACGTTTACCGTGGTTTTCACGAAGGAAAACAAACGTGAGACTAAAATCAGTAGTGAGTTTGATGCTGATTTTGATTACGAATATGTCGATGGTCATGGCAACTTGGAACTTGTTTTCAATTTCAAGCCAGAGCGCGTGCTTATCCAAGCGGATCTATTGTTCAACTTGCCGGCCATTGAGCAGTACAGCAGGGTGGCCGAGGCAGAGATGCCGAAAAACAGCGTAGCGGACAAGCTCTTTACGGGGGTGCAGAGCATCGCGGGTGACGCCAAATGGATGAAGCGCTTCAATTGGTACCTCGCGGCAAAAGACCGCCCCAGTTACAACGATAGTCTCAAAACCATTGAGCAATGGGACTTTGACACTATTATACCGTGCCATGGAGACGTAGTAGAAGGGCATGGAAAAGACGTATTTCGCAAAGTTTTCAACTGGCATCTTGATACAAAGCATTGATTGAGAGTTGCCATTTGTACCACAAACATATCGCTATATTTACAACATAGCCCCTATTTCTTAGCATCAATAAATCTACCAACCCATTGCGCACAATTAGAGTCTGCCATGCTCGACACACTAGTAGGTAACAGCTGAATTTTTTTAAAGATGAGCCCTCCATAAAGAATACTGACACTTATATTATCTACAGTCCTTCAAAGCTTCCTCTCCTCAACCCATCCATATAATTCCACAGCCTCGTCAGAACACCATCGATTGACACAAGCTTCAACACTATCAGTCAAGATTTCTTGTATGTCTTGGTCTCACCCCTCTCAGATCTTGCTTTGTCGGGCTTCTAATGGTGTTGCAGTCCATGCTGTCGATTTGGAATAGACAACTAGTTCTGTTGCCTAACAAGTTCCAGATACACGACTGAGGCGCAAGTGTTGCGCAACCCAACGTGTTGGCGTATTTCTAGACATATGTTCAACGTGTTTCAATTCGGACCGGTCCTTGGCGAGGCAACGCCGAAGGAGCTGTGATGTGTTCTGGTTCAAATCGTCGATACCTTGCCAATGGAGGGGCTTAGAAGTAGACCGCCTGATCTTAGCTTGCACAACTAACTGTATAGATGCAGACCCAAAACGCAACTGACTAAATCTCTCAAGCGTAAGCAATGTATTTGAGTTTTCTATTAAGTGCCCCCAGGTCTATTCTCATAGTACCACGATAGGACAATTCTAATGTGGTCCAACATACAGTAAGTTTATAAACGATGATGATAAGAATGGGAGTAGGTGCTAGTGATAAGAAGCTAGCTCCCAAACGGAAAACACAGTAACAAATATGCTATACAGAAAGACCAGAAGTAAATCATTAGTCAGAGAAACAATCACTCGGAAGAAATTGGTATCATTGCTGTCCATTCTAACCCATAGCTATCGCAGAATTCGTATTACTGCTCCTGATTTTATATCGCTTCCAACCGCTGTTGAGATTTTGACATGTCTAAAGATATTCCCAAGTCTATTTCGAAGTACCACCATTGATAGACTCTCATTCGACCAGATATTAGTTGTGACGATTCTAATCATTATGAGTCTATTCCGTGCGTAGATTAACGACAGATGTGCGCCATTTAGGAAATCTTGTCGGTTTATTTGATGTGATTGAACAGATCATTGCCAAGACTTCCACCATCATTTTTCAGATCGTCCAATTCAGGTATCATTGGCGGCGGTGGTGCAGAAAAGTCTCTCGGTGTCACAATTCTCGATGTATCATCGGAGAAGAGACTCGCTCGTCGCCCGGTTTGGTCAGCGGCTTTCAACCGCTTGAACCAAGTACTGCCCCGTTTCAGTTTCCTTTCATCCACGACAATCAAGCCACTCTGGCTCCCTGGAAGGCTATTGCTGGTTACAGAACCATTATCGCTTGACCGTAATTGGCCCTCTGCATGATTGTTATCAATTGTTGCCCGACTAAAGAAGCGACGGAGACTGCCCTGCCGACTCGAGCCAACAGGACTTATAAGGGTGTCTTCTGCAGCTCGTTTGGTGCCAACTAGGTTACCATTCTCTGGCGCAGATTGGGCTACGGAGTTGGGGGTGTTGGAATTACTGAGGTCTAGAGTATGTGTCCCAGGCTGATTTGCGGCGTGGTGTGCTTTTGCAACGGGTGGATCTAGAGGAGGCGGTATGTCGGTACCGTCTGTGATTTTCCCCCAGTTGAAATCTAGAACTGGCAATTCGAAGCGCTTAGCAATGGCTGTACTGATGCGAGGCTGCATGATGCAAGGCGTTGTGTGAAAGTCGCGCAATTGTGCGGCGTTGAACAGATAGGTTATAGACCAACGCGAACAGTCAGCCAGTCGCGGGCTTCATGTGGAACGCGATATTGATAAAGGTAGGAAGTGGCCTTGGTGCTGGAAAAGTGGCTCGCTATGATCAGTTTGGATACAAGAGTACGACGCCCTTCTGAGCATTGGGTTGATTTAGAGCTCTGGACAATCTAGTTTGCAACCCCAGGCTGAACAGCGTCTAATGGACACAGCTGGGCCAGGTTCCAGGTTGCAGAATTGTGGAGCCAGGTGGTTATAAATAGGATCGCTTGGAAACCCTCTCAGTGCGCTGTTGGGTGATGTCGATGACTGTCCAGGCGCGGTTGTTGCGACCTGGGGATGACGGAGACAGTAGGCCATAGGATGCCAATTTCTTTGCTTATTCTTTCCTTACTAATATCAAAATATCAATGACAACCTCTGGGGATTGCAAGAACGTAGTCAGGTAGGGCGGCGATACCTAAGACAAGGCTTGATTCCTTGAGTGGAGTAAGCTCAGTATCCTTCCTTAGACAATTGCTGGATGTACAGGAGCAGACAGAGGTGCGAGAGCCATGGATAGGGTGATATTGTTTGTCAAGGAAGAGCTATCTTCTGAAATGTATGTTAGAAGGAATGCGTTATCCCTAAGGCTGGTGACTTAGATTGCCTTGCATACAAAAAATAGCCATTGGTGCAACTATGGTCGAGATACCTAGATCATTTATGATGATATTAATTTTATAACTATTATAATTTTTTGTTTTTATAAATATATAAATAGTAGGCTTATATAGAATAAATATAATAAATATATACTTTTTTATATAAATCTATATATATTAATAATAATTATATATATTAATATTATTATTAATATAATAAATAATATAATAAATAATATAAGATATAATTTATAAATATTTAAAATAATATATTATCTTTAAATATATAATATTTCTTAGCTTATTTTTATTATTATAATATAAATAAAATAAATAATAATCTTTTATAATAATAATACTTAAATATAATAATTCTTATATTATTTAATTATTATAATTTAAATTTAATATTCTTAAAAACTATTTAAAAATATTTAAATTAATTATAATTATATTATATAAAATCTAAATAAAAAATAAAAAAACTTAAAAAAATATTTTTAAAATATATAAATAATATTAAATAAAATATTTTATTTTTAAATAGATCTTATAATAAAATTTAATTAATTATAAATAAATTAAAAATATATTTAAATTTTTATTATAATATTATTTAAAATTAATAATATTAAATTAATAATCTTTTTTAATATTTTAAATAAAAATATAATTAAATATTTAATAAAATAATAATAATTTTAATTATAATATAAGATTTATAAAATTAATATTAATTAATTAATTATTTTATAAAGAATTATTAAAATATTAGATAAATTAAATAAAATATTAAAATATTAAAATTAAAAAAATAATAAATTCTATTATAATATAAAGATTTAAATTATTTAAATAATTAATAATATAAAGAAATTTTTTAAAACTTATTAAATATTAAATATTAAATAAATTAAATATTTATTTTATTATAATTATCTATATTAGACTATTAGAACAGTTATCCCTTTATTTCTTTATCCTCTTAATTAGATTATTAGATAACTAGCTAGATTATTAGATTAAATAGAAAATAAAATTATCCTTTTTTATATATAATAATTAATAACAATTACTTATAATAATTATATAATCTTTATCTTTATATAATAATTGCTTATAAACTTTGCTTTACTTAAATTTAATAATTTAATAATTAAGTCTATTAATAAAAAAAAATTATTATTAAGATAATTACCTGAATATAAATAATAAGGTTTTAATTATTAAATATATTATTAAATTTACTTAAATAAAATATTTATATATATCTATTATTATTAAAAAAATATTGAAAAAGCTAAAAAACTATTAAAAGATATTATAACTATTTAACATCTATTATTCTATTTTTTATTGGATTAGGCAGAAAGAAAAGGTAAATTTATTTAATATTTATAAAAGTAGTATAAATAATATCTAGAACCTAAATCAATTAATATAATTATTAATATAATACTATTAATACCCTATTATCTTATTAATAATAATAGATTAGTGGTTATTAATAAATTATTAAGAAATATATATCTAAATATAATATTTTTATTTATTCCTATTAATTTTAAATAAATAAATAATAATATTAAACTATTAAATTAAAATAGATAGCTATAAATAGGATTTTTATATAAAGCTATATTAATATTAAAGAAATTATTAAAGGATAAGCTAATAATTAGATTTATATCTTTTAACTAAATCAGATAATATTATTAATAATTATTAAAAGGAATAGATTAAAATCTTTTTTTAAATAAGAAAGTATAGAAAAGATCTATTATATTATTTAATATTAATAAATAAAATATATATAATATTAATTATACTCCCTTTAGGGTATTATTATAAATAGCCTTATTATTATTAAATAATTTTATATTATTATTATTATCTTTATTAATTAATTTATTTCTATTATTTAATTAAGAATTAATTATTTATCTTAAAGTATAAAAAGATAGTATAGCTAAAGTATAGAATATCTTTATAATAAATAATTAAGAGATTCCTTTAATAGTATTAAATATAATATCTTCTATTAATCTATTAAATAAGTAATTTTAGATATTATTTAAATAAATAATTAAGAATATAATAAATAAATTAAATAATAAAATAAATAATCAATTATAAGGGATTATATAAGCTTAATATAATAATTAAAAGATATAAAAGATTAAAATATTTAATCCTAAATTAAAAAAGTCTTTTAATAGATTAGATATAATATAAATTAAAGATAATATTATTTAAAGAAATATAAATCTTTTTATTAAAGGTATTTAAAATAATATAACTTATCTATCTTATATTAAAACTATTTATATAAATCTTTTTTAATTATTTTATAAAAAAGTATTATATTAACAGATTAATATAATAATAGAATAATAATATTAAACTATTAAAAGATTTATTAATATATAAATTATAGTATTATAAAAGTAGTTTAAAATAGATAAAGTTAATATTATTAAGTAATTATTAATTATAAAATATTCTAAAAAAGATTATTATTAAGGTATTAATATTAAGAAATAGGCTTTAAAGCTACTTTAAATAATAAAAGTAGCTAGGTTTAAAATAATTAATTAATAATTAAACTAAATCTATATTTATTTAAATAAATCCCTTAATAAACTGATTTTTTATTTATAAAAAGGTATAAGTTTAAATAAATACCTTAAATATATTTATAAAAAACAATAAGTTTAATAAATAATATTTAATAAAATTAAATTACTCTTTAATATAGCTATATTAAGATATTATTAAATAAATAATATAAAAGTAATAGAATTAGTATATATATCTAATAAATTAAATAATTAAATATATTATAAATAAAATAATTAATATTCTAATTAATAAAGATAATAATTTTAAAATCTATAATAAATAGATTAAATCTTTATAATAGATTAAAATATATATAAAGGATTTATAAAAGTAAGATTATATAATTATCTAATAGATTAAATAAATTAAAGATTAAATAGATTTTTTTATAATAAAGAATAAATAAACCCTTAAGAATAAATAAGATATATACTTTTATATAATAAATCAAATTAATAGAATAATTTTTATAAAGGATTAAATATAAGATCTAATAATAGTATTTATTAATAAAATAATTAATATTATTATTAAAATAAAGGAAATACTTAATCTATCTAATATTAATAATAAATACTTAAATATTAAATATAAAATAATTATATCTATTATTAAGATAAAGATAATAAAGATATTAATATCAATATAAGAGATAAAAGTATTAAAAAGTATAAATAATAATTAAAGGCTATTAAATACTAAATAATATTTAAATTTATTATTTATAACTTTAATAAAAGCTATTATATATTAGATAATATTAATAAAATCTCTTTTAATTCTTTTTATAATTTATCTTTAATATTTATAATAATAGAAAAATCCTTATCTTAATAAATCCTATCTTTTAAACTATTTATTTTATTACCTAAATATACTATTAATAAAGATAAAGATATATAAAAGGATTATCTAAAATATAATATATATTTTAAAATAAGGTCTTTATTAATATATTATATATTTATAAATAATTATATAATATTAAGAAAAAAAGTATTTAATAAATCCTTTAAACTATTATATTAAATAAAAACTTTTAATTAATAAAAAAGAAAAAAAGATTAAGCTAAGGTATTCTTTTATTTTTAATAAGATTAAATAATTAAAATAAACTAAAAATCAGATTATAATAAATTAATAAGATATAGCTATTTAAAGATTAAGATAAAATTTTTATTAGATAAAATAATTATAATTATAGTAGTAGACTTAATATACTTAGATATATTAATTAATAAAGAATAGCTTTAAAAAAAATCATTAAATAAAATCTTTGATAAAATAGATAAACCAAAACTAATATAAGAAGTAATTAAACTATTAAAAATTATTAATAAAGCTAGATTCAATTTTTATATTATAGATTAAATTAATAGAAATTTAATATATACTTATTTTATAATTAATATTTAATTAATAAAGGATCTAAAACCTAATATATTATTAAGAATAAATTTTATTAATAAATATAGTATTAATATCTTAATTATAAGGAAGAAATTAAAAATCTATATAGCCTATAGTATAATAATACCCTTTAAAATATAAATAAAATATAAACTAATTTATTAAAGAGTTATAATAGTATAGAATATAATAATACTATTAAGATTAAAGGAATAAATTTTAATAAATTATATTTACCTTAATTATTATAATCTATATTTTATAAAAAAGATATATTATTTTATATTAAAAGATATATTATTTTATATTAAAAGATATAACTATAATAAACCATATATATATAATAAACACTTTTAATATACTATTAATAACCAGCTGGATTATAATAATAAATAATATAGATAAGCTAATAAAGTACTAGTATAAATAAAAGCTAAAATATTTAAATAACTATAATAAATATAAATACTATATAGTATTATAAGAAAATATTAATATAATAATAAGCTATATAAAGATAATAAATAATAAATTTAATCTATCTAATAAAATAAATAAAGTATTAAACTTATCTTTAAAGGTATTATAAGAATAAATTAAATTATATTTAATAGATAGAAATAATATTAAGAATCTAAAAAAAGAATCTATTATAAAACCAATTAAACTAAAAGAAATTAAGATTAAATAAAGAGTTTATATATATACTATAAATCCTATTAAAGCTAAGGTAATTATAAAATTAATTAAAGCCTATAATATATAATATAATTAAGGGATTATTCTAATATATAATAAAGATAAAATAAGAATTAATCTTATAAAAAGCTAATAAAAAGAAAAACTAATAGTAAGATTATACCTATTAAGGATTAAAAATAGAATTTTTTTTAATAATATAATAGATAAGCTTTATAAATAAGGATATATAAATTAGATAAGAAAACTAATACCTTTTAATTATTTTATTTTTATTATTTAATAATAGATTAAGAGAAAATAAAAAGATAGAATAATTATAAATCTAAGATAATTAAATAAAATTATAGTATTAAATATCTATCTTATTCCTTTATAAGAAGAGATAATTTTATCTTTAAAAGGAAAGAAATATATATTAGTATTAGATATATTAGTATTTTTCTATTAGTTATTAATATATAATAAATATAAAGATAGAATAATTATTATTAATTTATAAGGACTAGAAATATCTTATATAGTATTAATAGGATTTAAAAATAATCTAGCTTTTATATAATAATTTATAGATTAAAGATTATATCTTTATAAAGATTTTATTAGGGTATATATTAATAATATAGTTATATTTAATAATATCTTTAAGGAATACTATAATTATCTATATATAGTATTAAAACTATTCAAAAATTTATAATTAATAATATTACTATTAAAATCCTTTTATATATATTTATTAATTAAATTACTTGATTTCTAAGTTAATATATTTAAGATAAGTATAATAAAAGATAAAATAAATATATTAAGGAAATTAAAGATATTAATAATATTAATTAATCTAGAAATTTATTTAGGAATAGCTATCTTTTTAAAATAATTTATCTTTAGATTCTAAATAAAGATAGAATTACTAGAAATCAGAAAAATAGCTTTATTAAAAAAATTAAGAAAAAAAGATTAAACTATTAAAAAAATTAAGAAAAAAATAAGAATATTTAAAATAAAAAAGATAAACTTTAAATTAATAAAATTAAAGAGGGAATCCTTTAAAATACTTTAGGATTATTTAATAAATAAGATAATATTATATTATTATAACCTAATAAAACTAATCTTTTTTAAATTTAATATAAATAATTAAGAAATAGATCTTTTTATATTTTATCTTAAAAACAATATATAGGATAATAAGAAAATACTAATCTAATAAATATAATTAATTATATTTTTAAGCAGATTATTAATAAAATCTAAAATAAGATATAAATTAATTAAACTTAAAATCAAATATCTAATATAATCTTATTAAAAACTAAGAATAATAATCCAATTATTAAATAATAGTATTAATAAATTATATAATAATAAAGGGAATAGTTAATTATATTAATATATTAATATTAGATTTAATAAAGATAAATTATTAGCTAATAGTAGTATCTATTTATTTAAATTAATATAAACTAGATATTTATTATATCCTAAGAAAAATAAATTTTATATTTAATATATTATTATAACTTTTAATTATAGATAATAAGTATTATAAAAAGAAATAAAAAAATCTATTAAATGAAAAAATAATAAATAAACTTAATAATATTTAAAAGGAAGATATATACTATTTAATAATAATAGTATTAATTAATAATAAACTAAAAGCAGAATTTATAAAAGGATATACTAAGGATTATAAATTTACTAAAATAATTAAAGTATTAGAAATATAAAAACCAGGAGAAGAAATTAATATAAAAGAAAGATTAATAAATATTAAATTATCTTTTATAATAAATAATAAGCTATTATATTAATTTAAGTTAAATAGTATAAAAAAACTATATATTCTATAAAATTATATAGTAATAATATTAATAAAAGCCTATAATTAGAACTTTTATATAAGATTATATAAGATAAATATAATATTAGAAGATTTAATATTTTATTAAATAATAAAATAGATTAAATAATAGATATCCTATTATAAGATATACTTAAAAATTCAATTAATTAAATAAAATTATTAAGAGAATTATAGCTAATAATAACTCTATATAAACCTTTTTATATAATAACTATTAATTTTATTATAGGACTTTTAAAGAAGGTACTATAATTATTCTAGAAAATACTAGATTATAAGTATTTATTTAATATAATAATAACTATAATATATAAATAAAACAGAAAATTAATATTAATCTTAGGATCAGTTTATTATATTATTAAATAATAGGCTGAAATATAATTAAGATTATTATTATTATATAATTAAGGAATTCTTAGTATTATAATTAATAATTAAAATATTAAATTTATTTTAGATTTCTAGAAAGGTCTTTTTAAGATATTAAAAACAAGACTCACTTTTAGTATAATATATTATCTATAGATTAATAGATTATCTAAGAGAAAAAACCAGATTATAGAATTAATACTTAGATATCACTTAATAATATTAGATATATTATAGACTAAGATAATCCTAATATTATAATTCTTATTAAATAACTTAATTAATAACCCTATAAAAAAATCATTAAATAAATTAATTATAGGGTTTAAATTTATTAAATTAATAGAATTATTATAGATAGATACTAATAAAATAAATATTAAAGTATTAAATATATTAAAATATCTATTTATAAATAAGATTAATTATACTATAAATATAATAGTAATATATATAAAATATATATATAATTAAAAATATAAACTAATTAAATTTAAAGTAAATAATAAAATATATCTAAGGCTATATAAAGGATATTAATTATTAAAAAAACTATTATAAAAATAATTATAATAATAAATAAGATTATTTAAAGTGATTAAATAAATAGATTTATTAATATATAAATTAAATCTATTTATTTATTAAAGGATTTATTAAATAATATTGATTATATATTTTTATCCAAAATCTAAGGGGAATAATCTATTTAATAGAATATTAGATAAATAGATATAATTAATAAAAATTAAAGGATAAGATAAAGAATAAGAAATCCAGAAAATTATAAAAGGATAAATAAATAAAAAAGAAAGATATCTATAAATCAAGTATATAATTAGATAAAGAGATTTTAGACTAGAATATAATAAGTAAAGAAAGAGAAAAGAGCTTATATAAACTATAATAAGCTTAATTAAAGATTATAAATAAAAAAACCCTATTAAAAAATTATAAGAAGTATATCTAATAAAAAAAGAATAAGAATCAAAAGAGATAAATAAGATATTAAAGATAAATTTATAGATATTATTATCTAGGAAAAAAGTAAGAAATTTCTAAAAAAAAAAGAGTAAGTACTATTAAAGTAGAGAAAAAAACAGTTATAAGGATTAAATATATAACTATAAAAAATAATAAAGAACTTAAATCTTATAAAAATCAAAAAAACTAATTATTAAAAGAATTAAATTTAAAGATTTATTAAAAGACTTTAATATAATAAACTATTTAATAAACTATTTAATATTATTAATTAATAATAAAAGCTTTAATCTTAAAGTAATAAATACTTATTATATAAATTTATTAACTTATTATAATATTAACTATTTTATAAGCCTAAATCTAAAAGAATTAAAAATATATTATTATATATTAATAATTAAAGTATTTTATTATATTAGATTAAACTATAAGGATTATATAGAGCTATTTAATATAATAGTTATAAAGCTTAAATTAATTAAAGTCCTTTTTAAGGAAAAATAATAATTATAAAATAGATTAAAAAATATTAAGGAATAATTAAAGGAACTTAAGAGTAAAGTCTTAGCTATAGGTATTAATTAAATATTATATTTAAAGTATATCTTATTATTTTATATTATTAAAATACTTAAAAAGATCCTAAATAGAGAAAGATTAAATATAATATATATTATTAAAGAATATTAATTATTCTAATAATTTTTAATTATAATTATATATTATAAAGAATAAAAGCTATTTCTATTAATAGATATATTAAAGGAATACTCCTATTTTATTAAGAGAATAATTATTAATAATAGAATTATAAATAAGATAGATAAATTATTTATAAGATTTATAATACTAGTAAAGATATATCTTTTATTAATTAATAGATTAAATAAAGATTATTAAAAGGATTATATATTAGATTCTAATAAAAGTAATTTTAAAGAAGAAATTCTAATATATACTAGAGAATAAAATTTTAATATAAAAGGAATTCGATCTATTATTTAATAAAAGATTAAATAAGTCTATATTCCTATTTTAAATAGATTATTTACTTTAATACTAGGATAATAAAGCTCTATAATTAAAAAAATCAAAATCAAAATAATATTAATAATAATTATTATAATAGATATTAAATATAAAGTTTAATTAAATTTATTTATTAAGGAATTAAATCTAAATAATATTAAGAATCTATTAATAAAGTAGAAAAAGAATAAAATAAAGATATAATAAAGAATAAAAGTTTTAATATATATCCTATTATTATTAAAATATTTAAAGAAATAATAATAATATTAGTATTTAATAATTAAATTCTTTATAATAAAATCAAAAAAGAAATCTAATATATTATTATTATTATATATATAATAAATAAATAAATTAGATTATTTATTATATTATATAAATATAATTATTAGGAAAATATAGTATTAAGGAAGAAGGTTTATATAAACCAAGGAAAAATTATTAATATTATAATTAAGAATAAAATTAATCTAGATAATACTATATAATAGATAAAGTCAGACTTATAAATAAAGATTATAATCTTAAAGATTAAGCTAAATATAATAGTAAAGGTTTAAAAAGAAATAATATAATATATAAAGTTAATTATATAATAAATAAGTGAATAATAAAGGATTAATTACCTTTTTCTTAGTGATAGGTAATTATTATAATTATCTATATTAGATTATCAGAACAGTTATCTCTTTATTCCTTTATTCTCTTAATTAGATTATTAGATAACTAGCTAGATTATTAGATTAAATAGAAAATAGAATTATCCTTTATTATATATAATATATTTACGGATTTAATTTTTAAATAATAATTATTTATTTAATATATAAAGATTTAATATAAAGATTTAATTAATTATTATAAGATTTCTTTTAATTTTTAAAATATTATAAAGCTTATATAAGATTTATAAAAATATAATTAATATTTGTTTTTATAAGGCTTAAAGTATTATTTTAAATTAATATAAAAAAATATAATAATTTTTTTTTAATAATATATAAAATAATACTTAAAATAATAAAAAGATTATAAAACAAATTCTATAAAAATAATAAAAAAGAAAAATAATATATATTTTAAATAAAACTTCAATAAATAAATTAAATTTATAATAATTTAAAATATTATTTATATAATTATAAATAATAAAAGAATATTTAATATAATATAGATTTTATTTAATTATAAATATAATAAATTAAATATCTTTTTAAAATTATTAATATAATATTTTATATAATTTAAGAAAACATTTATTAATTAAAATAAGCTTTTAAATTTTAATTAAAAGAAAGAATATTAATATAATAATTTATTTAATATATTAATAAAAATAAAATATTAAAGTATTATTAAAATATATATAGATTTTAATATATAAATAAAAATAATTTATATAATATAAAAAGAATTTATAAAAGATTAATTATTTTTCTTTTAATAATAAATAATTATTATAATTATTAGATTATTTTTTTAGGTTTTTAATTTTTTAATTTTTTTAATTAAATTATTAAATTAAATAAATAAATAAATAAAATTATTCTTTTTATTTATAATAAAAAATTAAATATTATTTTTATATATAATAATCTTTAAAATTAAAGATTATTAATTTAAAAAATTAAATTAAAGCTTAATAATATTATTTATATTAATTTTAAAATAAATAATTAATTAAAAATAAATTAAAATAAAAATTTAAAATTATATAAAAAAATAAAAAAAATAAAAAATAAAAAAAGAATATTATTTTATTAATTATTTATTATTTAAAATTAATTATAAAATATAAAATATAAATATTATAATATAAATATAAAAAATATTAAATTAATAAAAGAATTTAATAATTTCTTTTTTATATTTAAAAAATCTTTTTAAAATATTAATAAAAGAAATTATATATATATTTTAAGATTTATTTTATTAATATAAATTTCTTTTAATATTTTTTAATATTTTTATAAAATAAAAAAATAAAATAAAAAAATATAATTTTCTTATCTTTAATAATTAATAATTAATAATATTAAATTTTATTTTTTAAATTAATTTATTATAAATAATTATAATATATTAATAATTAATAAAAATTAAATTATTTATTTTAAATTTATATTAAAATAAAATATTTTAATATATAAATCCTTATTTTTAATAAAAAAATATATAAAAATAAATATATTTTAATTTTATATAAAATAATTTAATATATTAATTATTTTATATATTTTATTAAATAATATTAAAATTTTAATTTAATAAATAATATTTTTATTTTTTAATTTATTTTATAAATCTAAGATCTTATTAAAGCTATATATTTATAAATATATTATTTTATTTTATCTTAAAAATTAAAAACCTTACTATCTATATTATATTAGATATAAATAATTAATATAGGCTATATAATAGCTAAAAGCCTTATTAATAAAGTGTTTTATAGCTGTTTATAGCTTTAAGTATTATATTTTATAATAATCTTTTATTTAATAAAAAGATAATTTAAGATTTATATTTTAATATAAATTAAATCTAATTAAAACTTAAATATTATATCTTTAATAAATATTATATCTTTAATAAATATATTTATTTCATAATCTTAAATATTTTATAATATTTAATTATAGTTTATTTCTTTACGTTGTAATATACTAGAATTGAAACACGCTTTCATCTAACCATGCTTTGGCTATCATCTCTTTTCCTCTAATACCATTTGCCAGCTTTCCATCAACCGTTATGCCCTGACCACTTAAAGAGCCTGCTCGAACGTCACAAACCAGCATAAACAGTGTCCACTCTATCTCTTCACATGGCACTTTTCATCCCGCGCCAACACTTTTGCATCCCTTCTTCAATACCCAAGACATACTTCTTGGGTCATCATGCCGCCGGAGTGAAGAAAATCCGTGACCTGATATCCAACATATCCATTGTACTCGAATGTAGGGATTTCCGTCTGCCTCTGTCAACACGCAATCCAAAACTCGAGCAAGCAATAGGCGGCTGCCCACGCATTATTATTTTTACGAAGTGTGACCTCGGAAGTGCCAGTGTTACAGCTAAATGTACCTTGCGACGCTTGTATGGTGAACATATTGCTTTCTGGGACAAAAACCGACTGTCCAGCACCGAATCTCTATTACAACGACTAAAGGATGAGGCACGTTCTTTGGACTCTCTCACAGGTCTCCGTGCTTTGGTAGTTGGAATGCCTAATGTAGGCAAGAGCACGTTGCTGAACGCACTGAGAAACCTTGGCAATCCAGGCAAGACATCCAAGGCTGCTAAGACAGGTGACCAAGCGGGAGTAACTCGTAAGATCGGCACAACAGTTCGAGTGATTAACTCTGAAGAGAAAGGCGGTGTTGGAGCCGGAGTATTTGTACTAGATTCGCCAGGAATTTTTCAACCCTTTGTTGAAGATGGGGAGGCAATGATTAAAGTTGCTCTTGCGCATGGCGTCAAAAAAGGACTTATACCGGATGCGATTCTTGCTGACTATTTGCTTTATCGGATGAATCTCAGAGACCCACGTCTTTATAGTCATTATTGCCAACCTACCAACGACCTACATGATTTTCTCTCCGCCGTGGCAAAGCGGGATGGTAAACTGAAAACGGGGGGGGTTCCTAACTTACAGGAGTCTGCTGCGAGAATATTATCCCAGTGGAGAAATGGCAGGTTAGGTAAATTCATTTTAGATGACTTGACGGAGGAAGCTATCAGAACACACGAAATATCGCTTGCCGAACCACTGTTGAGTTTGGCGCAGGCCAAAAAAGCATCCAAAGAAGAAAGAAAGAGATCGCAACATCGCGTCTATGTCGCTTAATTCAACCTTGCAGTGGCATGTGCTGGGTGGCGATCACTTCATTCCACGTTGGACCGGTATAGCTTCTTCTACGCGCGTTATCACTATGCACCAAGGTCGAGCGACTATTTCGCATCGCCTGTTGTGTTTTATGAAGAGAATTGGAGGACATACAGTCTAATTCATGAGACAATCTGGCTCTACGTCCAGGAGGATGACGGAGGGACTGGCGCACATGTGCTGTACAAGTTTGGTACTGTACACTAGAAATCACAACACCAAACTTTATGATAATAAAACTGAGCCCTTGTCGCGTAAGAATGCTACCTCTGAATGGATTATTTAGTTCCAATGGCACAGTTTCAGAATCTCAAGAAATTGTGTTTTCTGCCTTTTCTTTCATTCACAGAGTGAAGTGAACGTACGGCAGCCGAGCGAATGTTACAAATATTGGTTCTGCCACTTGACCATATCCCGCGTCAAGACATCCATCATCTCCAAACAGGACAAATCTTTAAAAGACAACTCGGTACCCGATCCCGAGGGTGTAATGGTCATAAGTTCTTCGGCAGCCTTATTCAAATTACCCTCATTCGCCGGCCTAACATTGATGCCAGAATCAATCCTGCGAATAAATGTAGCCTCGGTCGCTAAGTCGACTTGTGTTCTTGAAATGAAATCCATTATAGCAGAAACTCGGCGTTTCATATCTAACATGCTCATTTTGTTTGCTAGTGTCGATTTGGTTTTCGTTCCAAACTTATGTTCATTTTGTTGTCGGGTAGGACCAAGAGTAACTGATTCGTCTCCCTGCCTTTGTATGTCCCGTGACATAGAACGTGCGGGAGACTCGTCAGGTTCGACTTCTCGCTCTTTGGTATATTGATTTTTTCCCTTCCCTTTCCTAGGATTACTCCTCGAGGCTCTCTTTGGGACATTGACAGAGGGAGCGAGAACCATAGGCGGGGTCCCCAGTATCGGTATTATCGAAGACTCGGCAATACTGACAATGTCGTGACTATTAATTAATGATACCTTAGAGAGTGTCAAAGGGGTTTCTTCTGATATATCAGAGTCTTCATATCTGTTAGTTTCATCACAATTCTTGTGCTTAGTTATGCATACGTACCCTCAGCGCGACGACGTTCTGCTCGTCCCTTGCGGTTACTGACAGCTTCTAGTCGCTGTCGCTCTTTCTCCTCCTTTTCTCCCTTCTCCTCCTTCTCACCCTTCTCCTCTATCTCGTCCTTTTCCGGGTGATTTCGACCGCTGCGTTGCTTCCTTAGACCGTTGCGCTGATTCGCCTCATCATCGGTACATTCATGACTGATAGATCCTGTGGTCTCAGGGGGTGGGGATGTAGATTGGGAACTGGTACGTTGCCTCTTGGCATTTGTGTTGTTGTGGCTGCCAATAAATTAGCATTTTAGTGTAAAGCTGCAGCACAATCGGAAATGCCCTGACTCTTCACTGTTACTGCGGCCTCTTTTAGGCCGCCTTGTGCAGTCTTCCTGCTCCTCCTGTCCCGTCGCCTCTTTACTTGCCTCTATAGCCCGTCGCAGTTGTTCGTCATCATAGGCAGCATCCCGACTGTTCATTGTGGATCGCCGTTTGGAGGCTTGGGATGCGGTGTTTGGTCGTGAATTCTTCGACCCGCTGGACTTCGGCGATCGAGTCCCATCTTTGGCGATGGAGGTTGCTCGTGACGTGGTCGGTGATGGGCCGTGCAAAGGCAAGTATTTCGAGTACTTTTGTCTTTACGTAGCCAGGGTGAGCAAGATGAACAGTTGCAAAATAAACTGCAAGTAATAAAAACAGGGAGTTTGAGATAAGAGAGCAATGATATTTCTTGGACCATTTACTCATCAAAGCCAGGCAATGATGTCAGGCAAAGGGATGTGAAGAGGCAAGATAACATACCCATTGCTCGCTGAATGTATTTTATGAAAATCTTTGCGACACAATTCGCAGAAGTACTCATCGGGTGAACTTTCAGCATTGAATATACCCACACAGGCACCATGCTGCCAGACTTTACATATATCGCACTGAACGAAAAAACCAGTGACATCCTCTGTCAACTCGAAGGCAGCAAAGAAATCGAGATCAGGGCCGTCCACAGGGGGCCGTCCAGTGTACTCTTCAGACCCACAGATGCAACGAACGGCCTCATCCTCCTCATCTGGTAACTCATCACCCTCCGTGGCCATATCCATTAAATCACTGTGAAGGACCCGATCTGGTTCGTCTTCTTCACCGCGCTTGCGCCTGCGAGGGGTGGTGTCGAGATCCTCAATAGCCTCCGAAGATAGTGACCCGCTTGGGGTAGACTTTCCGGAAGCCGGTTTAATAAGAGACCTAGTGTTTCGATCAAAACGACTTGACACGCTCGATGCTACAGATGAGTGTTGTGACTGGGGGTTGTTTGTGCGGGCTCTTGATGATCGTCGCGGCGAGGGTGGTGCCATTGGAGTATGGCTCAGTCGACCTCGAATTAGTGGGCGGCAGATCGTCTAAGTGTTATGATAATGCGAAACGAATGTTAGACAACACTGGGCACGATTTGAGACTCGGAACTGGGTGAAGTTTAAGATCAGAGAGCGTTGCCAGTCAGAGGGCGGATGAGCAGAGTGTTCTGAGCAAGGTGTTCTGAGCAGACTGAGGAATTCGTGATATAATATAACAGGATATTAATGAATAGATATAAGCTTAGACAAAAATATGAAAGATAATTTAAATCTAAATTAATATAATATAATAAGGATTAAATAGTATATATAAATAAAATATTATTATTATTATTATAGTTTTATTAATCTTTTTATTTATTTATTAATAAAGAGAAAACCTTATATATAAGATATAAAACTCTATATTATAATTTTATTATATTATTAATTTTATTTCTTTATTTTTTTTATTTCTTTATTTTTTTTTTAAAATTCTAGTTATTTTATATTTATAGTTTAATTCTAGGATATATTTATTAATTAAAATAATAATAATTTAATTATAATATTCTTTTTTATTTATTAATATTAATTAAATAGCCTTATATTTCTTTATTTTCTTTAATATTTAATTAAATTAGATTTAGATTAATTATAGGCTTATAATATAATCTAGCTTTTATTTTATAATACAATTAATATTTATTTTTTATATCTTTATTTTTAATATTTATCTTTAATTCTTTATAAATATAGCTTTAATATTAAATATATTAATTTATTAATTAAGTATTATTGAATATTTAATTATATTATTTTATATTTTTTATTATAAATTAAATTATAAAAACTATTTAAATATAATTGTTTATTAGTTTTTATTATCTTTTATAAGTTTTTATAAATTTTTATTTTTTAATATATTTTTATAATTATTAATATTTTATTGTAATTTTAAAGTATTTATATATTAATCTTAATTTCTTTATATTTATTAAAAGTATTTAATAATTTATATAACTTTAATATTATATACTTTTATTATTTTTATTATACTAATCTTATTTTTTTCTTTTAAATTTTAGATTATTTTAATAAATAAAGCCTTTTTAATTAATAAAGAATTAATTATATCTTTATTATATTTATATATTTATATATTTAAATATTTAATATTATTAATATATATTTAATATAATCTTTTATTAATAAATTACTTATTATTATTATTTATTTAATTAATAATATTTTTATATAATAATTAATAATCTTTTATTTTTTAAAAGTATTATAATCTTATAATTAAATTTAATATAAATTTAATAATAAAACTTTAAAATAAAAATCTCTTTTAGGCTTAAAGTATTAATTAAATTATTAATATATTAATTATTTTAAATAATTTAATCTTTTTATTATTAATTTAATTTTAAAATAAAATTATAAATATTATAAAAGTTATATTTAATAAGAAAATAATATTTTATATTTTAAAGCTTTTATTATATTATAATATTCTAATAAAAGAAATATAATATATATAATTAAATAATATATATAAATTTTAAAAAGTAATATAAAATAATAAATATATATAAGTATAATATAGAGAATTAAAAATAAATAAGAAAGGTTATAAAATAATAATAATATAAATTAAATTTAAGAGATTAATTAATTATCTTATAATAAATCTAAAATATAATTAAGAAAAGAGTTAATTAATTATAAATTAGTTTATAAGATATTTTAAGGAAATTAAAGAGAAACTTTATATTTAATAATACTATTTTAAGTTATTTAAATATATCTTCTTTATTTATATAAATTAGCTTTTTAAACGTATAATTACTTTAATTATTTCTTAATTATTAATAAAAAAATATATATAATTTATTTATTAAAATTATATAGTTTATTTCTTTTTTTATTATTAATTTTTATACATAAATTTCTTATTTTTATTTATTATAAATAATATAAAGTTTTATAATATATAATAGATTTATTAATATATTATAATTAATTTTATTATACTTTTATTATTATTTTAACATAATATTTATTATAATTATAAAATAATATATATTATATTATTTTAATATTATTATTATAATATAATTATATAATAATATAAATTATATAATAATTAAAATAAATAAATTATATAATAATATAAATAAATAAATTATATAATAATATAAATAAATAAATTATATAATAATATAAATAAATAAATTATATAGTAATATAAATAAATAAACTATATAAGAATATAAATAAATAAATAAATATATTTAAAGATATAAAAATATTAAAATAAATAATATTAATCTCTTTTTATTATAATTTAAAATTATAAATATTTTTATATATTAATATTAAGCTTTATAATTTATAATATATATATATATATATTATAATAGGATTAAATACCTAGATATCTAATTATAATATATAATCCAGAAGACTATTAATTATCAAAGCTTTAATAGCCTTTTATATCTAAAAAGTATAAAGGAAAAATAACTTAGCTTAAATATAAATCTTATTATTAATTAATCGATTAAAGCTATATAATCCTATCTAGCTATACCTAGAATTCCCTTTATAATTCTTATACTTCTATCTATAGCTATCTAGAAATAATAATAGCTTCTACTTATCCTATTATTAAGGGATTATCTCTATTATTAAAGGCCCTATTAAACCCTATAGCCTATTAAGGATTTAGGACCCTAAATCAGTAAAATCTAATCAATCCCCTATAATAACCTATAGAAATCTAAGATAAAGCAATAGTACTTCTAATCGAAATTATAAGGATTAAAGAGATTAATACTCTCTAGCTTTACCTTTAAGCAGCCTAAGATCTTAATATCTCTATTATAGATATTCTATTAAAAAGGAGATTATAATCTAATTAAAATTATAATAATTTAAATAACTCCTAGCTAAAAGGGCTAAAGATTATTAATATTATTAAGCTATTTTAATGGCTGGGTTAAACACACCCCCTTACTAGTTGATTAAGCTGTAGTTGTATAAGCTGTACTTAAAGGGATTAAACTGTATAAGTAGATAGGCTATACCCAGGCCATTTAAATAGGCAGATATCATCGAATTCAAGTTTTTTTCCTCCCTTTTATCTAAGAATTTTCTAGTATATTTAAAAGATTAGCTATTAAAAAGCTATCTTCTTTATCTGATTAGTTATAGGATAATCAATTAATCCCTTAAGTTCAATTTATTATATCGCTGCTTTATAGCTTTTCTTACCTATTTAATCCTTATAGACTATACTGGCTATATAACTACCCTAAAATCACCCTATAGTTCTATAGATAGTATTAGTATTGTTGTATATATTGTTTTCCTTTTATTAAACTATAATATTATAAAAGTATTAATAATAGAAAGGAATAAATTAATAATCTTATTTAAGCCTTTTAAATAGGCCTTAAATATCTAAAAAAAAAGAAATATTAAATTATTTTAGCCCTTAAAAATATAAAGGATAAATATAAATCCTTTTAATTAAATAAGATATAAAGCTATATTAAAACCAAAAAAAAATCAGAAAAATCAATTAAGAATACTTTTTAAAATAAAATAAAACTTATTTAAAAGACTCTATTAATTAGATAATTAAAATCTATAATACTTTTAAAAGAGCCTAATAATATAATTATTAATCCTTTATAGAATTCTATCTATATTTATTTAATTTAAAAGCCTATCTTATAAAGATAATTAAAAAGGAATTAATTATATAATATTTTATTAAGCTTAAGCTAGGGTTATAAGAGTATATCTATCTTTATAAAGAAGCCTTTCCTAAAAATTAAGATAAATTAATATAGAAAGCAGAAAGGTTTTAATACTATCTAAAAACCCAGAAAAAAAGAAAAAACCAAAACCTATAAAAGGGATTAAATAAATAATAGAAATAAAACCCTAAATAATAGATTAAAAAAGGATTCTCTTTAAGATTATAAGATAAGTAAAACCATAATAAAAACCAATCAAATCAGACTAATATATAATCAATAGTAGTTCTATATTAAAAAGGCTTCTACCAAGGCTAAAAAGGCTATAAAAATAATAAGGATAGCTATCCTTATAAAAAGAATAATCAAGATAATAACTAAGAAAATAAAAAGAATAATTAAATAGATTATCTTACTATTATAACCTATTATATATATAATAAAAAGGGTTATCTTATATTAAATTACCTTAATTAAATCATTAATATTACTAAGATAAAAGATAATATTAAAATAGAAAAAAACAATCAATTAAAATAAACCCTCTAGCTTTAATCAAAGAAATTATTATTAAAATAATAACCTATTTCTATATATTAATAATAATAAAGGGGTAGATACCAGTTAAAATATATATAGATCTAAATATATATATTAAATTAGATCTTATTAGTAAAGCATTTATTAGAATAAATAGGTTATAATAAATATTAATAAAAAATCTATTAAAGCTTTAAATAATAAATAAACTAGGAATCTAAGTATATAATATATAGGAAATCCTATTTATTATTATAGATTTAAAGAGAACTAAATAAAGTTTTATTTAAATATATCTTAATATTAATTAAGATCTAAGAATAAAAGATAGCTTAGTATTATTAAAGCTAATCTATTTATAAAACCTCTAGATCTATTTAAGTATTTATAATAAATACTAATAATTTAATTAAAAATAGGAAAATACTAAAATCTTATAACTCTATAAATTTATATAAACCTATTAAAATAAAGTAATAGTCTTCTTGATTATATATCTCCTAGAACTATTATTATTAATAGATAAAGATTAAGTAAACTAGATAAAAAAGATAAAGGAATTACCTTAAGAATTATAGGATTATCTAGATATATTTTAAGCAGATCAAGCAGATATATTATTATCCTAAAAAGCTATAGATTATATAATTAATCTACTCCTAAATACTATCTCTCTATATAATATAATCTATCCCTTATTATAAAGAGAATTAAAAGAGCTTTATACTTATCTAAATAAAAATCTAAAGAAAGAATAAATTCATTTATCTAAAAGCCTAATAAAAATACTAATTCTATTTATTTTAAAAAAGGATAGATCCCTATAACTATATATAGATTACTAGGATCTTAATAGGGTTATAAAGAAGAATTATTATATTTTATTTTTTATTTTAAAGATCCTGGATTAAATTATAGATATAGAATTCTTTATAAAAATTAATATAAAGGATATATATTATTAGATCTGGATTAAGGAAGGGGATAAATAAAAAATAATATTCTAAATCTATTATAATTACTATAAATATCTAATAATACCCTTTAGATTAATTAATATACTAATAATATTTTAATATTATATCTATTAAGCTTTAAAGGAATTAATTAATATAATATATATTACCTATTTAAATAATATTCTAATCTTTTCTAAAATAAGAAAAAAATATATTAAATATATTAAATAAATCCTAGAAAAACTATAAATAATAGAGCTTTTTATAAATCCAAAGAAATACTATTTTTATTAAATAGAAATGGATTTCTTAGGATTTATTTTATTTAAAGAAGAGATCTTAATAGATCCTTAGTATATTATAACTATTTTAAAATAGTAGTAATTAGAAACTTATTAAAAAATATAAGTATTCCTAGGCTTTTATAATTTTTATAAAAGGTTTATTTATAAATATTTTAGAATCATAATACCATTAAACACACTTTTAAAGGGTAATAAAAATAATAAAAAGCTAGGGAAAGTATAGCTAACTATAGCTAAATACCTAGCATTTAAATAGCTAAAAGAAGCCTTTTAAAAAGCCTAATTACTCAGATATTTTAATCTATAATAGCAAATCCATTTTAAAACTAATACCTCTTAATTTATTATTAAAATAAAATGGGTTTTTTCTATATATAACAGCCTAACCTATTATAGTCTAGCAGCTTAATCTGCTATAGCCTAATAGCTAGACCTATATAGCTTAATAAGCTAAGCTTATAAAGCCCTTATAGCTTAACCTATAAAGGGATAGACTAATACTTACTTTCTATTTTAGTATTTAGAATATCTAATAATTCCAAATAGTTATTTAGAATATCTTAAAATAATTCTAAATTATCTTAGAATTAGATAGATATAAAAGATAGAAGGATTCCTAGTTATATCCTTCTTCTTTTCTATATCAGTAATTTAATTACTTTTTTCTTCTTTTCTATAGACTTCACTCTAGATAACTATTCACTGCCTTTCTTTTACTACTATCACTACTAGCTTTAATTATAACTTTATACTATAAATTATAATAGATTATAAGCCTAGAAGAATAATTATTTTAGACTATAAAAAGAAGACTCTTTTTCCTACTATATTCAATCTTTTTATATATTAGATTTTTCATCCCTTCTCTAACCAATCGAACCTATATTTCCCATTAATCAAAAGTTATAAAAAACACTATATACATAAGAGTTAAATATCAGACCTACAGCTTATAGCACAACCCACTTTCAGGTTTATAGATTACTAATTTAGACTTATAGAATTATAGATTATAGCTTTACTAACTATATTAAATATAGTTAATCACTTAAATTACTAATTAACTTTATAAAAGGCCTATATAAGACTATAAAAGTTAGCTAACTAAGCAAAGATACTATACCAGCTATACTATAACCCAATTATAGCTAGTATATAACAAGCAACCCTTATACCTATCACCCCCCCCCCTAGTTAATTAGCTATTTTCAGGGCTCTTACTAAGATCCGGCCATTTATAGCACTGCTATAACCAGTACTTTCAGCTGTTTATAATACTATTATATAGCTATAAGCTTATTTTTAGAAGCTTATTTTTCCTCTATATTATTATAACTATTAGTTATAATAATCTAATCCTAAAAATATCAGATCAGGACTTTTTAATAGAAGAGAATTCATTAGAATTATAGGCTCTTCGATCTTAGATATAGGAGCTCATATAGCAATTATAATAGCTATAGGGCCAATTTACAGTAGCTATAACTGCTAAGACTGCTAAAGAACCTCCATAACCTCAACTTCAGCCACCTTAATCACTACTATAGCCTATACAGTCTACTAATCTACTAGATGATCTAGCTCGAAAGGAGCTATCTAAGAAAATATAGGCCTTTCCAGAAGCTTTTAGGCTAAAAGGCCCTGATAATTACAATCAATAGCTTCAGGCCCTATCTATCCAGCTATAAGCATTAGGATTACCTAATTTTCTATTAGAACCCATTATAAGCAGTCAACTTAATGACCATTACCAGGCTATTTTGCTTCTATTACTTTATAACAGCTGCTTATAATACCTATAAGCCTCTATAAGTTAAGCTATAATACCTCTAGAAGCTTATTAAATATTGAATAAGCAATACTGCTATAGTGCTACCCTATAGTATGGAACCCTCTATAGCGCCTTTTATAAGCTTAGCTTTAGCAGCTATAAAGGCTCTATAGAGGCATTCAATAGCAAATTTAATACCTAACTTACTAGGCTATAATTAGCTTTAATTATTATATAGCCTATAGATTAGATAAATCAATATCTAAAGACTATAAAAGAAGCTTTTCTATAGTAGGCTGAATACCAAAGGAATAATATTAGGATTTATATAGTACTTAATACCTCTCTTAATACCCTGAATTTATAATTCCTTATAGTGGACTTGCTAGAAGAGCTATAGGATAAAAGCTCTTTAGTTATAAAAGCTAGCTTCTATAGAGCTAGAGAAGCTAAGGAACCTTTTAAAAAAACCTATAAGGACTTTAAGAAGAAGGGAAAACCGTCTAAATCCACTGAAAAACAGCCTTATAAGCCTTTTCAGAAGGATAAAAAGATAAAGAAGTATCATAACCTAACAGCCAAGATTATACAATAGGCCTCGGTCACATAACTTATAATATCACTAGATATATACCAGAGGCTTGGAACTATATAGAATTAGATTATAATTCTAAAGGTGATCCTAGGCTTAGGATCACTCTTAAAACTATAATCCAATAGGATAGCTCATAATTCTAAGTATAATCCAGCAATAAGGATTATAGCTCAAATCATAATCCATAATATATATATATACCCTTAATTTTCACTCTTTAGATATAACTTAAATAGTTATCAATATACTTTTAACTTTATTATATTATTCACTATTACTTACTATATTAATACTTAACCCTTAGTTATAATACTTTATATCTATTACTAATATAATAGATTATATTATTTAAAATACCCTAATTCATCTACTAATATAAACCCCTTTATTAGGTTTATCCCTTAGGAATTCACCAAACATTATATATTAATAACTCTTATTTAATAGATTACTATATAACCCTAAATAATATCACTAACTGCCTTAATCAATCATTATAGATACCACTTAACCAACCCTTACCTTACTTCCCATTAAGCTTTAAGCTTTATATAAGAAGAATATAGAACTTAAAGCCAAATTATAAGCTAAATAAAAAGACCTTAATAAAATCATTAAACCTTATAAGCCAGGACCTTTTATTAGATATTCTAAATCACTTTAAATATTTCTAATACAACTCAAAGCTTATCACCAGTTCTATCCCTACCAGTTATAGGAGGAATCTGCAAAAATCCTATACACCATAGGATATATAGAGAGGGCTATCTTTAAATAATTCAAACCTATTATAAGAGATTATATAAATAAAAAGGAAAAAGATTAGAATAATAAAACCAAAAAAATCTTTTAAAAATATAATAACTTTAAAGATATAATTAAAGAAGTCTTTAAACAAATAGATAAGGAAAGAGCTATAATCAAAAAACTTAAACTACTATACTAATATAGATCAGCCTTAAACTATACCTTAGAATTTAGATAGATTACCTTATAGATTACCTAGGAAGATAATATATTAATAGAGTACTTCTATAATAGACTTAAGGAAGAAATTAAGGATAAACTCTTTAGAGAGAATAGATCTGAAAATTTAATTAAATATATTAGAATAGCTATTAAGATTAATAATAGATAGTTTATATAATACAAACAAAGGAAAACCAAAGGATTAAGATAAAGTGATTTTGAATAAAAACTATAATACTAATCTAATCAAGGCAGATATAGGGAAGAATCTATTACCTATATATACACCTAAAATCCTAGAAGAATAGAACTTAATATAACCTAGAAAAGGGATATATTAAAAGTCTAATATTATAATTATAATAGATATAGATATATCTCCTAATAATATAAATAACCCAAAAAAGATAAAAAATCTTAGAAACCAATATCTAATATATAATAAAGCATATATATTATAACTATAAACGAATAAACCCTAACTATAATAGAATAAAAAGAGTAGAGATAAGGATAACCTAGAAACTATAGATACCCTATACCCTAATAGTTACTAATACTATAAACTATACTAATCCAATCTAATACCATATAATAGGACCAATAACTAGATATAGACATAGATAAGGAAGAATACTTTAAAGAGATTCTAGATCAATAAATAATCCCTATTATAAATAATAAAAACACTCTAATTAAGGATAAAATAATAAATAATAGCTTAAACTCTAGCTCTTTAGAATTCAAGAGTAAAGAATCTCTTAGGATAACTCAATACTATACTATACTATATCCACTATCTAAGAGTACTGCCTATAAATACCTTAAAGAAGCAATAATCAAACTTATATAAGTACTAAGCTATATAGATAGAATCAATCTTCAACTTATAATCACCAAATATATTTATAAATAGATATTAAAAGAAGGCCTAGGCATCCTTATCCTAAGAGACTACCTTAAAAGAGCCTTTATATTAAAAACCAACTATAGCAAATACAAAGATAATCATATACTCCTAGACCCTAATTATATTTTCTATAGTAAAATCAGTTAAATATTATACATTAACTTCTCCTATTTTTAATACTAGAAAATAAAAATCCAGAATAAATTTTTCCTATACTATATAGGAGCATAAGGAATCAAGAATATCCTTATAGAAGATTAATTTATTAACTAATATAAGGCCAAATACTTTATATCTTTTAGAATTAATATATTTAAATTATACCCTAAGACCCTAAAAGAATATAGATAAGAAGCCAAAAATAAAGACTGCAAGTCTATCTATTATAAGGTCTATAAATAGAAAAAGCTTAAATTAGGATATAATAGATTATAACTCATAGACTATAAAAAGAAGGACTTATATAATTATATTAATCTTAAGTATAATATATACTTATAATAGAAGCTGATATAATAATATAAAAAACAATTATTAAAAGATAATATCCTAGGAAGAACTTAATATAAAGCTATAATAGTAATCAATTATAATAAACCTTAATATAGATAATATATAAAAGAGAATAAATATATATATAAGAAAATAAAGAACCTCTATAAATAAGAATTTAACTTTCAAACCTATAAAGGAAGTTAAGCTAATCGAACTCTATACTATATAATCACTTAAGGCTTGAATAGAATAAATTATAATAGATTATATAAGGAATACAATCCTAGAAACTCAAAAAATAAATAAAGTTATCTATAAGAGGGTTATAGTATAACCCCCTATAAAAGACCCTCTATATAACAAGCATCAATAAGCTCAAACTAATAATAAAAATATAGATTATAGAATATTATTTTTATACTCTAATAAATAATAGAGTAATAAACAATTATATATCATTAAAAGCCATGAATTATATATAATTACTATAATATAATAAAGAAGAATCATACCCCTTATATAACCTAGAAGGAAATACCTTTATCTATAATAAAGGATAGATTAATAAAGAGACTAATTATCTCTAATTTAAAGTCCAAGGATATTAAGATAATACTATATTCAATATAATAGATATTAGAGAATATAAACTTATACTAGGCCACCCCTAGTTATTTGATAATAACCCATAGATCGATTAAAAGATAGGCCAGATATAATAGAGTAATACCATATTATCTCCAAAAGACTATAAAGATCCAATAATAATAAGCAAAGCAAAGAAAATACACTTTATAGCTATTAAAAAGGGCCTCTTATCAGAAAATCATATCAAAAAACAATATAATAATCAATAATAATAAATTCAATAGATTATTACTGCCCTTAGGATAATAATAGAGTAACTATAAAAACACTCTAAAAATAAATTACCCTTAGATATAAAAAAATGATTTATATTTATATTAAAAGAATATTATAAATATATTAAACTATTTTATAAAGAACTTAAAATAAAGCTCCCCTTATATAATTAATAGGACTATAAAATTCAGATTATAAATAGAAAGAAGCCTACTTTCATTAAGATCTATATATTAAATACCAAGGAACTTGAAATATTATAAGAGTATCTTAATAAAATGCTTAAAAAAGGATATATCTAATTATTTATATCCAAAGCAGAATACCCTATTATATTTATACCAAAAAAGAATAGCAAGCTATAACTGATTATGGATTATCAATTATTAAATATAATTATAATCAAGGATCAGATACCCTTATTATTAATTAATAAACTATATAATTGATTATATAGAATGAACTGGTTTATTACCCTAGACCTTAAAGGAGTATATAACTTAATTCAAATAAAGAAAGATAATAAATAGAAAATCACTTTTAGAATCAAGTTTGGACTTTTTAAATACCTAGTAATACCTTTCAGCCTAATCAATACCCCTGCAATATTCTAATATATAATCAATAACATTCTCTAAGAATATTTGGATATCTTTATAATAATCTACCTAGATAATATCCTAATCTTCTCCTAGATAGAAGAAGAATATAGAGAATATATCTATAAGATATTATAATTACTCTAAGATAATAATCTTCTTATTAAATCAGAAAAATATAAATTTCATAAATAAACAATTACTTTCCTAGGATATATCTTCTTATTAAATAAAATTCAAATAGAATCAGCAAAAATCACTATAATATATAATTAGCTAATACTATAAAACATTATAAATATATAAGAGTTTTTAGGCTTTATTAATTATTATCAAAAATTTATCTATAACTATAATAAAATAGCTATACTACTTATTAAATATACTAAAAAAGATCACAAATTCTTATAGAAATCTAATATAGATACTATATTTAAAGAACTTAAAAAGCAAATCTATAAAGAATCTATATTAGTGATATATAACCTAGATAAACCTATAGAACTCGAAACTAATGCTTTGAACTATACTATCAAAGCATAGATTAAATAATAAGATAATAAAGATAGATTATAACCTATCACCTTCTATTCCAAGAAACTTCATAAAGCAGAACTCAACTATCTAATCTATAATAAGGAATTTATAGCTATTATTAAAGCCTTTAATAAATTCTTATATTACTTATAAGAAAGCAATTATTAAATAAAGGTTTTTATTAATTATAAAAATATCTCTTACTTTATTATTATATAAAAGCTAAATATATAATAAACCATACCTAGTGATATTATAAGTTATATAACTGAGGCTTATTGTATGACCTTGGCTATTGGATTATAATATGATGTCTCCCTCTTAAAAGATCTTATCCTTAAGGCCTATAGATATACCTTTTCTTCCTTCCTTAATATTTTATAAGTTATAGGACTTATATCATATCGAATTATTTCTTATAATATTAGGTTATATTAGAAAACCTTAATATTCTTCTAAAAAGACTATTAAATATTCTATACTAGCTAAGGGTATAGATTTTAATAATAAATTAATAGATATATTATATTCTTATTATTTTAAATGAAAATAATCTTATTATATAGTAGAAAACAATAGCTATTATATAGCTTATATAAAACAGGGTTGCTCCTGTAATAGTGTTTTGGTAGCATCCTTATATATATATTATCTTTATGGTATAATATTTAATTCTTATTGATTTTATTAATTATAAAACTTTTAGAGTAATACCATTATCTAGACTCCAAAGAAGAGGAAACTAGAGAGAATATCTTAGATATCCAGGATTAATTATCTAAACTATAATTATAGCTTTCTTTAGCTCTTAATCGTTTATCTTATATTTATAAGCTTAAGAAGAAGGCTAAAGAGTAAAGTTTTAAGTTGATTTATTAGGGTTTAAAGGAGTTAGATACTAAGGATAGGATTAATCTGGTTCCTATCCTAAAGGTATATAAGTATTATATAGTATTGGATTTGTAGTTCCTAGGTACTCTAAATAAGATGGATTGGTCTTCCTTAGGTTTAGGTAATGAGTTTATTGATTTAGGGTCTTTGACTAGACCAATTGATTCCAAAGTGTTAAAATAGGCGGGTTTTATATAACAGCCTGATCTGTTATAAGATTAGTAGCTAGACCTACTATAGCTTAGCAGCTAAACCTGCTATAGCCCTAGCAGCCAGACCTGCTATAAGGTAGCAGCCTGACCTGCTATAAGACCTAAAAAGCCTGTGCAGCCTGACCTGCTATATCAGGCTAGACTAGTAAAATAAGGGCTTATTCCTTATACCCCTCTCTTTCTTATTATTTGGAATGCTTAGAAATCTAAAGAAATATTATTTGGAATTCTTAAATAATTCCAAATAATCCTAGTATTATTTAGATATATAAGATAGCTGGATTCCTAGCTGAATCCTGCTTTCTTTCTCTATCGGTAATTCAATCACTTCTTTCTTCTTTTCTATAGACTTTACTCTGGATAACTATTCGCTGCCTTTCTTCCACTGCTATCGCTACTAGCTTTAGTTATAACTTTATACTGCAAATTGCAATACAAAGGAACTATTATAATATCAGGCAGTAATAATTCAAATAGTTAGCAGGCTCCTATATATTATCTTTGGATCTAAAACCTTTTTATTTAATAAGATATTTATTTTATTTATTTTCCTATCTAGTATCTAATATTATCTCTATCTTCTATTCTTTTTTAATTGCTTTTATTTATATTATTATATATTCCTTTATATTATTAGATATCTTGCTTAATAAGGAAATATAGAATATAGGGTATAATTATATATTCTTTAATAGTAAAAGTTCATAGTTAATATTAGAAATAGCTTTCTTAACTTTAAAAGATTTAAGTTTCTTAAAATTTAATTTATTGCTTGGTTGTATTATTATAATATTTAGAGAATTTTTGCCTAGTATATAGTATAAAAGGTATACTATATCTCCCTCTTTAAAGATTAATCCCTTTAATCTTTATTGATCTGTATAATATTTTATTCTATTATGGATGATTTGAAGTTATATATAGAGTTCTTTATATAATTATTGTTTTTATATAGTATTAAGCATGGCTTTTTTTGATTTTGATCCTTTTTAGTATAATAGGTAAAATGCCTTTAGTATAAATCTATAATTGATATATATTGGTATAAGTTATATTGATTTGGAAATGGATATATTATAGGCTAATTGTATAGTTGATAGATGTTTTACTTAATTGTCTTGGTGGTAATTAATATAAGTATATAAGTATCCTTTAATAATTTGATTGATTTGTTTTGTTTATCTATCTATCTATAGATAATAGGTAGTACTGAGTCTATATCTGATCTTAAGATATCCTATTAATCCTTATTAAAACTTAGAGATAAAGGTTATTCCTCTATTAGAGATGATTTCCTTTAATAAGCTATATAAGCTTACTATTACTCTATTAAAGCTATAGGCAAGATCTTCTATTAAGCTTGCTTTAAGATAGGGTATAAAGTATAAGAACTTTATTAATCTTTCTATAATAATCTATATTAAGTTATAGGCTACTCTTATAAGGGATTCTATTAATAGGGGTAGTTTAATAATGAAGTTAAATGATATTGATTCCTATAGTTATATAGGTACTAATAGTGGTTATAACTCTCTATATAGTTTATATCTTGCTAGCTTGGTTTATCTATAAATGATATAGTTATTTATAATCTTCTGGACTACTTATTATAATCCTTTGAATCTATAGTATCTTTATGCTTGTTCTATGGTCTTTATAATTTCTTGATAATTATAAACAGAGGATTTATATAGTTCTTATATAATGGTTTCCTGGAGTTCTTTAGGTATCTAGAGTTTCTTATTATACTTATAGTATTTATCTTTCTATTTTATGCCTTTAGATATCTTTGCTATATCTTCTGAGGAGTATACTTGTTTAACTTGTTTTAAGATAGGATTAGCTAATATAACTTAATATATAGCGTTTAGCTTTATTTATAGTATATCTGATTTGGATTATAATTCTAAAGGTAATCCTAGGCTCAGGATTACTCTTAAAACTATAATCCAATAGGATAGCTTATAATTCTAAGTATAATCCAGTAATAAGGATTATAGCTTAAATCATAATCTATAATATATATATATACCCTTAATTTTCATTCTTTAGATATAGCTTAGATAGTTATTAATATACTTTTAACTTTATTATATTATTTGCTATCGCTTATTATACTAATACTTAATCCCTGATTATAATACTTTATATCTATTATCAATATAATAGATTATATTGCTTAGAATGCCTTAACTTATCTGCCAATATAAACCCCTTTATTAGGTTTATCCCTTGGGAATTCACTAAACGTTACAAGAAGCCTACTATTAGTAGCAAGGAATCTAATAAAGCTTCCTTTATAATAGGCATTTATAATCTATCTATAGGTGACTGGAATATTATAGCTAGTATTTAAAGCTTTGATTCTAAATCTGATATAGAAGGTTCAAAAGCTATAGAGCCTAAAGAAACAGCTTATAATACCTATTATAACATTAATTTAAAGAATACCCTATTATATAATACTGGCTTAACATACTATATTATTAATAATAGAATCCTCTTTATTAGTTATAGTGCCTATAATAAGAAACTAAGGCCTATAGTAACTGATAGTGGTCTAATCTATCTAAAAGGATTTAGAATAGCTATATTTATAGTACTTATAGGGCTTGAACCCAGAACTTATAGTACTCTAGAGCTAAAAAATATACTATATATCCCTGATATAGATATAAATATAATAAGTAGGGTTAAGTATTATACTTCTAATAGTATGCTTATAAAAGAGAAGCTATTTATAATAGGCTGAACCTGCTATAGCCTACTAAACTTTACTAAACACGGCTTCTTCCTACAGCAAAAAGGGAAGCCTACACCTGAATTTATAAGGCCTTCCAATCACTATTATAGCTATCCAATAGCGGTTGAAATCACCTCCAAATCTCCCCCTGGTGTATATAAGGACCTCACTAAGCCCTCTAAACCAGCAAAACAGCCGCTAAAACCAATAAAAAGCCCTGAAATTTCAGGCCTATATATACCAGAAAGCCCTGATATAGACTCAGGCCTATTAAAAGACCCACTAGAAGATATTATATCCCTTCTAGAACCCTCTAAAAACACTATTATAAAGGGAGATACAGATCTTTTAGCTAAAACTAGCTACCAAAAGCTGTTATAGCTAGTAGGGATTTAGCATATCCGTCTTGGCTATATTAGCCTATAACTGCTGAAAAAGATCGCTAAAATTTCAGTGGGCTTACCTGATTTTACTGTTGTAAAAGAAGCAGATTTCTTCTATTTAGCTTGTATATAGGCTAAATCAGTATATAGACCCTCTAAAAACCTAATTCCAGACCCACTAAAAGTACTAGAGGTTATAGAAGGAGATACCTTTTAGATAAAACCGACCCCCTATAATAAGCTCCCTATAGGGCTTATTCTAATAGAAAGAAAATCCTGTTATTAAAAGGTTCTCTTACTATCTAATAAGGAAGGTTATACTGTCTTCTCTACTATAAAGGGGTTATTTAGAGGGCTAAAAGCCCATTATAAAAAATACCCTTTATAGCTGTATTTCAATAGTGGAAAAGAGGTCTCAGCACTATTAAAAGACTGACTAGTAGGCAAAGGCATTGGTTTTAGTATATCTAGCCCCTATATTTATAAGTAAAATAGCCTGCTAGAACACTCTATAAGGGTTATTCTAGATTAACTATAGGCCACTATAATCTAGGCCTAACTACTACTTTTTCTTTGGATCACTATTTTACCTACTATAGTTAACCTTATTAACTATATAGCGATTATAAACAGAGACCTCAGCCCACTACAGCTCTTCTTATAAGAGCTAAAACCAGCTCTAGCAGCTAACAAGCCAAATCTAGCAGCCTATAGAGCTATTAAAGCCTATTATAAGGTTGTTATCCCTGCTAAGAAGCACCAACAAGATACTAAACTAAGCCCTAGAACAGAGCCAGCTAGGCTGCTAGCTATACTAGGCAAAAACATCTATTCGATCTATATACCTTTTCATTAATAGATAACTAAGATCTCTTTTCTTTATATTATAGAAGAAATAGGCTCTATAAGTTAGGGCCTTAAGGGCAATTTTTATAGTCTTTAGAGCTCTTCTAGCTTAGAGGGAGAATTAGAAGAGCTTTATACCCTACCAAAATCAATAGATCAACCTACCCTAAAGGATCTGACCGATTTACAAGCCCTTAATCAAGCCAGAAGACCTATCCAGCTGCCAGAGCCTATACTATAGACGCCACAACAGCTGCCATAACCACTACAACAGCTGCTATAGCCTGTATCACAGCCTGTAATACAATTGCCATAGCCTACTGAACAGCCTGAACAGCTGTCAGAAGACTCTAAACCTATACAGCTAGATCTTGCCTACCCTATAGATATCTGCTATAAGCTAAAGGCAAAATTCACTGCTAAGGCTTCTTTAGAACCTGCTGGCTGGAAACAAGCCCTAGAAGACCCTGTTAAAAAACAATGGATTAGTGCTATTTATAGCGAATTCCATCAGATTTTACAAGCTAAAGTCATGTATTTTATCCCTTTTTCAGAGGTTCCAAAAGACTAAAAAATCCTGAAAAATAGGCTTGTTCTTAAGCTTAAAAAGGATTTATAAAATCAGCCCTTAAAATATAAGGCTAGGCTTGTTATAAAGGGTTTTATACAAATTAAAGGAAAAGACTACTTTAAAACATTTGCAGCTACTAGTATTCCCCTTACTTGGCGGATTTTACTAGCTTTAGCAGCCTCTTATAACTGGGAAATCAAACAAATCGATTTTATAGGGGCTTTTTTAAACAGCCAGTTATCTAAGGATATTTTTATAGAATTTCTAGAAGGTCTCTCTTCTTTTATAGAGACCCAGACCCCTAGAAACCAGCCTTTAACAGCCTTATTAGCTAAGCTAGGCTATAACCCTGCTATAAAACAGGTTATCCTGCTAAAAAAGGCCCTATACAGGTTAAAGCAAGGCCCCCATAAATGGCAACAGCAGCTAATTAAGCTGCTAGCTACCCTAGGGTTCCAACCCTTAGTCTCTAACCCAGCTATCTTTATTAACACCTAGACTAATACCTTTATTATCACCTATATTGATGACTGCCTTATTATAGGACCTGATCTACCCTATATTAACAGGCTAAAACGCCTGTTAAATAAGGTTTTTGCTATAGAAGATAGAGGCTCTATAGCCTTTTTCTTAGGGGTCTAAATAAGCCATAACCGAGCTAAAAAGGAGCTATAGTTACACCAGTCTCAGTATATTAATAAGGCTCTTCAGCGCTTTCAGCTATAAGATACAACCCCTATAGCTATCCCCCTACAGCCTAAAGCACTAAAAAAACCCCTAAAAAAAGGTCTTACCCCTGCCGAATAACAGACCTATCAGCAGATTATAGGGACTTTAATATATCTTATACTGCTTTCTAGGCCTGATATAGCCTTTCTAATATAATAGCTTTCTCGATATATATAACAGGGCTATATCAACTATTATAATACAGCTAGGAACCTTCTAAAGTACCTAAAAGACTCTAAAGAACTAGCTATCTTATATAAGGCCTTAGGCCTTATACAGGCTAGACAGCTAGCTCTTTAGCTGCTAGGCTATTTAGACAGTGATTTTGCAGGCTGTAAAACCACTAGCAAATCCACCTATAGGTACCTCTTTAAGCTAGCTAGCAGGCCTATCTACTGGAAGGCTAAAAGACATACCATTATAGCCCTCTCAACTATAGAAGCTGAATCAGATGCTTTAGTAGAGGCTATAAAAGAGCTAAAATAGCTCTCTGGGCTCTTTATAGAGCTAAAAATCCCCCTTTAACAGCCTATAAACCTATATTATAATAATACAGCCTCTATAAGCAATACTAAGAACCCTGATCAGTATGCCTGAACTAAGTATACTCTGCTAAAATTCCATTATATTAGGCAGGAAGCAGCTAGTAAGCTATTTAAGATAAATTATCTTATAACTAAGGCTATGCCTGTTAATAGGCTAACTAAGGCTTTAACAGGCCTTATTTTTCAAGGCTTTTTAAGCCTTTTAAACCTGCAAAAACCCCTTATAAAGAGCTAGCTATATATTATATAGCTTGCTAGAGGGAGTGTTAAAATAAAATGGGTTTTTTCTATATATAGTAGCCTAACCTGCTATAGTCTAGTAGCTTAACCTGCTATAGTCTAGTAGCTTAACCTGCTATAGCCTAGCAGCTAGACCTATATAGCTCAATAAGCTAAGCTTATAAAGCCCTTATAGCTTAACCTATAAAGGGATAGACTAGTGCTTACTTTCTGTTTTAGTATTTGGAATATCTAATAATTCCAAATAGTTATTTAAAATATCTTAAAATAATTCCAAATTATCTTAGAATTAGATAGATATAAAAGATAGAAGGATTCCTAGTTATATCCTTCTTCTTTTCTATATCAGCAATTCAATCACTTCTTTCTTCTTTTCTATAGACTTCACTCTGGATAATTATTCGCTGCCTTTCTTCCACTGCTATCACTACTAGCTTTAGTTATAACTTTATACTATAAATTATAATATTTATAATAGCAGGGATTATATTATAATAAGATAATAAAGATAGATAGTATTTAATTATCTTTTGATTAAGGAAGTTTATTAAGATAAAGATAAATTATAAAATATCTAATCAGGAAATATTTACTATTATTTACTTATTTAAAAACTAATAAAGATATATTAATAAGGTAATAAAATAAATAAAGGTTTTAATTGATTATTAGAATCTTTAATCCTTTATAAGCTAGATTAAGCTATTAGAAAGGTAGATAAGATAGTATATAATATTAATACTATATAACTTTATTATTAAGTATTAACCAGGGAAATCTAACCCTATAAATAAGCTATTAAGAAAGCTAGATTATAGGGGTAAAGCCTTATTAAATAATAATCTATTCCCTATATTATAAAATAAGATAATCAAATCTATAGAGGTTTAGATTAAGTCTATTAGGATATTAATAAAGATCTAGGGTAATAAAAGCGAAAGGCTCTTAAATCTAACTGGACTAGCTAAATAGGTTAAATAAATCATTAATAAGGTATAATTATTACAATTTATAGTATAAAGTTATAACTAAAGCTAATAATGATAGCAGTAAAAGAAAGGCAGTGAATAGTTATCTAGAGTAAAGTCTATAAAAAAGAAGAAAGAAGTGATTAAATTACTAATAAAGAAAGAAAGCAGGATTTAACTAGGAATCTAGCTATCTTATATATCTAAATAATACTAGGATTATTTGAAATTATTTAAGAATTCTAAATAATATTTCTTTAGATTTCTAAGTATTCCAAATAATAAGAAAAAGAGAGATATAAGGGATAAGCCCTTATTTTACTAGTCTAGCCTGATATAGTAGATCAGGCTGTACGGGCTTTTTAGGTCTTATAGCAGGTCAGGCTGCTACCTTATAGCAGGTCTGGCTGCTAGGGCTATAGTAGGTTTAGCTGCTAAGCTATAATAGATCTAGCTACTAGTCTTATAATAGGTTAGGCTATTATATAAAACCCACTTATTTTAACAATAATAAATACCTATATATATAGCTTGAATAGCCCTTTATATAGAGGTTATATTTAATAAATAAGCCTTAATCCCTCTAATAGTATTTATTAAGGATATATAAAGCAAAAATAAGAAGATACTAAAGTAAAAAGCTATACTAATAGAATAGAAAGATAAGGGAAAGAATATTATATAATCTATAGATATATAGGGCCTGATTAAATACTAAGACTATATCTATATCCCTAAGGAAATTTTATTAAGAAATAAGTTATTATAACTCTATTATAATAATCCTTATATAGGCTATTTTAGTATAAATTAAACCCTTAAGCTTTTATAGTATAAGTTTTATTAGTGTTTTATAGATTAAGAGGTTAAGGAATATATTATTAGTTATAGTATTTATTAGGGAGTAATACTATAATATTATTATCTATATAAATACTTTAATTCCCTATTAAAACCAAGCTAATCCTAAGAAGAAGTATCTATAGACTTTATTATAGGACTTCTATCTATTATATTTAATAAAAGAGATATAGATATAATCCTAGTAATTATAGATTAATATATAAAGTATTACCTATTTCTTTTAATAAGTATAACTATTATTATAGCAGATCTTATAGAATTATTCTATTAAAAGATAGAACTTAAATATAGGGTATTAAAAGGGATTATATTAGATAAAGGTCCTATCTTTATTAATAAGTTTTAATTAGAACTTTATTATATATCCTAGTTTGATAAGAGGAAAACAATACACATAACAACACTAACACTACTTATAGAACTATAGAGTGATTTTAGGGTAGTTATATAGCCAATATAATCCATAAGGATTAAATAGGCAAGACAAGCTATGAAGCGGTGATATAATGAATTGAATTTAAGGGATTAATTGATTATCCTATAACTGATTAGATAAAGAAGATAGCTTTTTAATAGCTAGTCTTTTAAATATACTAGAAAATTCTTAGATAGAAGAGGGAAAAAAAACTTGAATTTAATGATATCTATCTATTTAAATAGCCTAGGTATAGCCTATCTACTTATATAGTTTAATCCCCTTAAATATAGCTTATATAGCTATAGCTTAGTTAATTAATAAAAGAGTATATTTAATCTAGCTATTAAAACCCTTTTAATAAATATTAAAGATAACTCTATTATTAAATTAAATAATATTTATAATTAATTAAATAATAGTATTTAAATATAATCTTTAGATATCTATATATATATGCTTTACTTTTTTTGCTTTATCTATCTTTAATTAAATATTCCCTTAATATTTAATTCTTTTAATTCCTTTAATATCCCTAAAGTATTTAATTCTATTATTTAATTTATAGATAAAGATATTATTAGTTATATTTATATAGTATAGTATTTAGATCTATTAGATTAAATAGCTTAAATTATTAGCCTATTAAAGGAAGCTTTTATTATCTTTTTAATATATTAAAAGATCCCTTCTATAATTATTCTATTAGAATAAAGACTAATATAATTATTAGAGTATTTAATATATAATATAAGCCTTTTAATAAGAAATATATTATTTATTTTCTTAGTGAATTTAATAGTTATAGTATATCCTATTACTTTTAAGTATTATAAAGATAAATTAATATCTATTTAAGTAGTAATCTCTTTTTTATATCTTATAGATTAAATTAATGGTATATAATATAGAGGAGGCTAAGGGTTTAATTCTTTTTATTAATTTTTTTGCTTTTTTTCTAGATTTCCCTTTTCTTTATTAAAAGGGTTGATCTATTTATAAGAAAGATATTTATTATCTAATTAAGATATCTTATCTAGGTTCCTATTAATAAATTATTTTAGGGTTATAATAATATCCTTAGAAGTATTAATATTCTTATCTGAATTGATTATAAAGGTACTTAGAGAAATTGATTTAATTATCTATTCCTTAAAGATAATCTATTTTTAAAGATTTAAATATAATATAAGCTATATTAATATTAACTTTAACTCCTTATTTAATAAATCTTAATTAGGTAGTTTTTAAGTATCTTTAGTATTATTATATATAAATAAATTAAGTCTAGATAAGAGCTTAGAAACTAAATAAATAATAAATAATCTATTCTTATTAGCTTTTAAAGAATATTATTAGAGTATTATTATTTAATTATTATTAGATTAAATTATAATTAATTTAGCTTCCTTAATAATAATTATATTAATAGTCTTAATTACTTTAGGCTTGATTATCTTATTATATTAAAACTTATTATTTAATTATTAATTAATAATAGCTTAAAAGAGTATAGATTTCTATACTTTAATAGGGTAAATAAATAATACTATAATAATCTATATAAATAATATAAATAGGCTATCTCTTATAAATATATAAAAGATTTTAGAGTTATTATATAATATAGATAAGATATATCTATTAATTAAGAATAATATAATATCTTTTAGATAAATAAAATAAAGTACTTTATTTATATCTTAATTATAGATTATTTAATTATTAAGATCTTATAAGGTAGTATAATAAAAGCTTTATAGGTATTTAGCTATATTTAATTTATTAATAATAAGATATAGTATAATATTTCTTATTTTAAGTATATAATTAGATATAGGCTGATTTAAATTATTAAATAGATATTAATGTTTTAGTAGTAAATAGAAGGGATTATTAAAGAGTAGATAAAATATATTATTATAAGATTATTTAATCTTATTTAAATCTTCTTTAATCTAATTAAGATAAGAGTAAAACTTAATTAATCCTTTAATAGTAATATAAGCCTAAAAGAAAGATAGATAGCTATACTCCTAATCTTATACTTACTTTATATATAAAATAATAATAAATATAAAGTTATAGAGAAGATTAAGCTTATAAAGTATTTATCTCTATAGATATATAAACTCTTTAGTATAATATATTTATCTATTTATTTATAAATTAAAGATATAAAGCTAATCTTTAAATTAATTTTAAATAAAGGAATATTAATATATATTCTTATAATTAATAAATCTAATAAAGAATTATTTATTAAATATATTTTTATAAAAGATAGCTAGTTTATTAAGATAATTATAAATATTAAATATTAAATAATTATAGGATCTAAATATATATAAAATATTAAGAAGATCTATATATATATAAAAGTATTTCTTTAATTTAAAAATATATATTATATTAAAGGCTATAAATATATTATTAAAGATATTATAAAATATAATTTAGAGTAGAGGGTATAATATAAAATTAATAGCCTAATCTTTATTCTTTAGTATATATAATAGTTAATAAAGCTTGATTAGATGATCACTTTAGTTTTATCCTTATAGGCCTTAAGGAAATAGCTATATAGCAGAGATAAGGCTATATATTACTAAATCTAGAGTATTTATATTAAAATTCTAAGGGAGGGTTAATAATAGATTAGGCCAGTCTTATTAAGGGATTATAAAGCAGGATTACTTAGAAAACCCTAGGTTTATTATAAATATAGTATATTTATTAATATATTTATAAAATAAACTTATATCTTCTTTAAGCTATATTACTCTTATAATAATAGTAAGGCTTATATTTTTAGTGCTTACCTAAAGGAAGGGTATAAGTAATCTAGAAGTTCTTTATTATTTTAATATTATATATTAATAAGAAGTTAGATAGAGATATAATTAAATAATAATAGAGATTAAGGGAATAAAATAAGATAGTATAAATACTAAAGAAGATAATAGAGATAAAAGAGAGTGATATATATAAGATATCTCTTTATAAAAGAGAGCTTTATAAGTATATAAGGGTTTAAATTAGTAATCCTTTATAATTATATATAATCATTTAATTAAAGATGTTTTTTATTATAGGCAGCTCTTTCTTTAAAGTATAGCTTTTTATTATACTTAATAATGATTTATAGCTAGTAAATAATATATGTTTTTATTTATATACTTTTTAAAAGGGCTGCCTTTTAGCTCTTATAACTTTTCCTTCTTTATCTTATAATTTAGCTCTTTTAATTTTAGGATTATTAATCTATTTTTTATTCTCTTTAGGTTTTTAATATAGATATTATTTAATTATAAAAACTGATTAAGATAATATTTATTCTTAGCTTTTTAATATTAATTCTATTATAAATATAATTATTTTATATAATATAATTATTTATAAAGTTATCTTATTATAGAATAGTTATATTAAGTTCTTTAATAGTATTAAACTATCTTTTATAATAGAAGTGATAATAAGTTATAAAGCCTTTCTAATTTAGTATTATTTAATCTTTATAAATTAATATTAATCCTTTTTTTTGTTTTTAGATTTAGATAATATTTAAAGTATAGATTTTAGGGAGGGTAAATATAGGCTAGATAAATTACTCTCTTTATTATAAGGTATTCTTTATTATTAAATTTATAAAAGATATATCTAATACTTTTATATAATTAATTAAAGGCTGAAATCTTAAATAATACTTCTAGGAAGATAATCTTTATAATATTTAAGAATATCTTATATTAAAGTCTATTATAAAAACCTAAGTATCTTACTTTATATTTATATTAGCTAGAATAAGGTATATTTATAAATATTTCTTTAATATCTTAATAAAATAGAAAAAGAGAATCTATTTTTTATTTATTAATTATTATAGGGTTATTAATCTGATTCTATATTTCTATTATATATAATCCTTCTTAATTACTATTATAGTTATTAGGGAGTATATTATATAGCTATATTATCTATATATTTTAATCCTAGATAAGTATAATAGATATTATTTAAATTATAAATAGGATAGATATATAAATTATAAGTAGAGAGGATTTTATAGTTATTAATCTAAGCTAGAGGATAAGGGGAAGTAAATGACTTTTTTAGAGAAGGATTAAATTAAAGAATTAAAGGGATTAATTATTTTAGATTTCTTAAATATATCTATTACTTTTTATCTATAGAAATATTAAGTATTAACTTTAAAGATTAGATATATAATAAAATAGGATATAGATAAGATAATAAAGGAAAACCTTAATAGGATTTAATAGATATAGATAGGATTAAATAATTCCTTAGTTATTAAAATATAGGTTTGATTTAAAAGGGATAGAATAAATTGATTTTAGAATAATAGTATTAATTATATAGTTTAAATAATTTAATATTAATAAATAAATTAATTTTTAAAGATATTAATTAATCTTTATAAAATAAAATAAATTAATAAAAGAGTATAATTAATTTAGTATAATATTATAAAATATATATATAATAAAATAAAAAAGGGATTTATATAAGTAAGAAAGTTAAAAAAAGATAGTATTATAGTATTAAAATAATTTATAAGAATCCCTGTTTTTAATAGGAATTTAGTGAGTTTTTTAGAGTAAAAGGAAAGGTTTTAGGTATATAAGTATAAGCTTTATTTAATTCTGGTTAATATAGGTATAGGGTAGATCTAAAAGTAAGCCTATACTTAAGGGTATAATAAAATCAGATTAATATAGATTAAGAAAAGATTATAAAGGAATAAGATTAATAGGGATTATTTAAATATTAGTATAGAAATAGTTTAGTTATTATAGTTAAGGTTTAAGAGTATTAATTATTTATTATAATTAGTTTAGTATAATTGGTTTATATATTAGTAATAGAATATTATATATAAAGAATGAAATTTATTATATCTTTTAAGAAATGTTATTAAGATCCTTTTTATTAAGGATTTTTAAATAGAATTTAAACTAGAAAATCCTTAGTTTAAGTATATAAGAAATTATATATATATTTAAAGTAAATATAGTTAATATATACTCTTCTGGTATTGGATTAGGCTAGAGATTATAACTTTAAATTAGGGTTTAATAGTTAATAATAAATCTAGAAAATCTTTTTTAAGATTAGTATTAGAGTTAGAGTCTTAGGGTATTATTTGATTAATAGGTAAGTTAAAGTATATAAAAGGGTTTAATAATCCTAGCCCTTTTTTTTCTTTATATAGTTCTTATTTATCTTTAGATTTAAAGAGTTATATATTAGTATTAGATATCTATTAGTTATATTTATCTTTAATAAACTTCTTTAAATGGTTTTTAAAATAGATCTTATTTAGAAGAATCCTATCTATTACATAAAGTATATATACTTTAATAACATCTATTTATAAAGCAATCTAATATAGGCTATATTAGTATATTATTATCTTTATTATATAGGATTTATCCTGTTTCTTAGGTATATTATATATAAGTATTAGATTGTTTAGTATTAGTTAATTATATTCTGATTAAAGTATATATTTATTAGCAATATTTATTCTTACTATTAGCTTCTTTTTAAAGTTAATTATCTTTTCTCTAGCCTTTATTATATCTTTTAATCTTCTTTTTAGTATTTGAATATAAGATTTAAATAAATCTTTAGTATTAATAATAATATCTTAATTAATAAGCCTTTATATTAGAAATTTAATTTTAAATAATAAGATAGGATTATATCTATATATAAGATAAAAGATAAAGAAGCTATAAAATAATTTAATTATAGTTTTATTTATAAGAATAGCTGCTTTAAGGTATCTTATCTATTTAGAGTCCTCTTTTAATATCTTTACTATTATAGATATAAGGCTTTAATAATCAACTTTAATTATAGAATTAGCTATAGAATTATATCTAGATATTTGAATATATTTTATACCTTAATTAAATAGTATCTAAGGGAGAAGCCCTTTTATTTCAGATCTATTATTAATAATTATATAAAGTATAAATCTATATTATTATATTAAGATTATAATAAATCTAGTTATAGCTCTTGAGTTAACCTATTATATTAGTTAAACTTTTATTTATTTAATTAAATTATAATAAGCTTTTATAAGGAAGTTTATACTATAATTAGATAATATATATTATAAATCGAAGTGTATATTTAATATTAGCTATCTAGATAATATTAGAATTACTGATTCTCTATCTTATTATAATATAAACTTTTAATACTTAAGGCAGTAAGCTATAGTTAAGGAAATATTATTCTATATCTTTTCTTAATAATACCTATTAAAGAGAGTTTTAAAGATAATTGCTTTGCTTTTATACCCTTAGGCTATATAATAGCTTATTATTAATTTCTTATAAATAGATAAGTTATTAATAATTAATATAGAATGGTTTTTTTTTATAAATTAGCCTTAGCTAAAGTTTCTTATTCTTAATAAAGAATCTTTAAGCTTTCTAATATAATATCCTAAATTATACTCTATTAAGATTAAATAGTCTCTTTAGTAAATATAGGAATCTAGTAATCTATTAGAACTCTATAGAATATCTAGATTCTAGTATATCTAATTATATTAATCTAAGATATATATTAATTATATCCTTTAAATCCTTATTAACTTTAATATTTATTTAATTAAATAGCTTTAATCCTTCCTAAGAAAGTCTATCTACTATACTATTATTTTTCCTAGAAATATATTTAATAATAAAATTAAATAATATAATATAGCTAATCTAGTAAATAATAAAACTATCTAATATATTATAAATAGTATTATTAAGCTAATATATAAGGATATATATATTTATCTTTAAAGTAAATTATATATTATAGATATATCCTCTAAGCCTTTAGAGTATAAAGAGAATAGCCTTATACTCTTGCTTTATTATATTATAGCTATATTTAGTTTTATTCTAATAATCACTTTTGAATCTAATTGGGTATTATTACTTATCTAGGACTTATATTAAAACTGCTCCCTATCCTTTAAGGCCGATATCTACTATAAGTATAATTTCTCTGCCCTCCTTAGAGAGATTAAATAATATTAGAATAGGGGTAGTTATTATTATATCTTTAAGCTTAGTTATTATCTTTAATTATAATCCTTCTTACTTTTAAAAGGCTTTTTTTTATAATAGGATAATAAAAAGGAGAATAATAATAATAAAATTATATATTTAAATTTAATAATAGCTAATAAATTTAAGAAAGGCTTTAATATCTATTATATTATAATAGATAAGCTATTCTAGGATCTTAATAATCTTCTTTTTAATTAATTTCTTTTTAAATATCCTATAAAGAAATCTAATAATAATAATTATATTTTAATAATATCTTAATTTCTTTTTTAATATTATATATTTAAAGAGTTTAATATTAAAAAGGATTTTATTAAGATTTTATAAATATTTAAATATATATTTTTATACCCTAAGAAGAATCTCTTTATTATTATAAATAGATTATAGCTTATATATAATAATATTATTAAGAAAGGGTTTATAGATATCTAAGATAAGATTAAATAGTATTTAAGTTATAATTCTTATAAACTAAACTATAGAATTTATAGTACTTTAAGAGAGTATATATATCCTTAAAAGATTAATAATAAAAGAAAATATAATAAGATCCCTACTCTTTTTATTTAATAGGATTTAATTATAGCTAGAAAAGAAATCTAATAATAAAAGTATAGTATATATAAAGAAGTCTTTATTAAAGGAATTAATATTAAGAGGGATAAATATATCTCTAAGAATAATAGTATTATATTTTATAATAATATTAATTAAATAAAGCCCTTTATCCTTTTTTTTAATAAAGAAATATTAATTTTTATAAGAGATATAAGACTTTTTTAATATATGATTTTTAAAATATATCTTTAGTAACTTTATAGCTTTTACTTTTAATCCTTATAGAATAGAGATAGAATATACCTATTAAGCTAAATAGGGAATCACTTTAATAATTTAAGGAGGTATAATTAATAGATTAAATATTCTATTTTCTTTAAATTATTAAAATAAAGTCTATTCTTTATTATAAAGAACCTTTAGGAAAATATTAGTCTTTTATTAGGTTAATATATCTTTAATTTAAAAGAGGATTTCCTTAAGGTATTCTTTATAGAGTTAGGATCCCTTAGGTATATTAAAGAATTTTAGGGTAATATATTTAATAAAGGGTATATCTAGGTTAATTCTTCTTTTTATTTTCTCTTATTTTTTCTTTTTTTAAAATAGATTATTATTAGATATAGATCTATTTAAAAAAATATTATTAATAGGATTGATTTTATTAGCTTTCGTTTTATATAAAATATAGATATATATCTTAGGGGGATTATATAATTAATATATTTTTCTTTTTCTAGATTTTTTCTTTTTTTTTAAGAGTCTAATTTAGCCTTAGCTGCTTTTAAAGCTTTAATATACTATTTTATAGATTCTATTAATATATTTCTAATAATTGCTTTATTATTATTAGAGTTAAGCTTTATTGATATTATTATAATTTGCAGTATAAAGTTATAACTAAAGCTAGTAGCGATAGCAGTGGAAGAAAGGCAGCTAATAATTATCCAGAGTGAAGTCTATAGAAAAGAAGAAAGAAGTGATTGAATTGCTGATATAGAAAAGAAGAAGGATATAACTAGGAATCCTTCTATCTTTTATATCTATCTAATTCTAAGATAATTTGGAATTATTTTAAGATATTCTAAATAACTATTTAGAATTATTAGATATTCCAAATACTAAAACAGAAAGTAAGCACTAATCTATCCCTTTATAGGTTAAGCTATAAGGGCTTTATAAGCTTAGCTTACTAAGCTATACAGGTCTAGCTGCTATATATAAAAAAAACCCATTTTATTTTAACACTCCCTCTAGCAAGCTATATAGTATATAGCTAGCTCTTTATAAGGGGTTTTTGCAGGTTTAAAAGGCTTAAAAAGCCTTGAAAAATAAGGCCTGTTAAAGCCTTAGTTAGCCCATCAGCAGGCATAGCCTTAGTTATAAGATAATTTATCTTAAATAGCTTGCTAGCTGCTTCCTGCCTAATATAGTGGAATTTTAGCAGGGTATACTTAGTTCGGGCATACTGATCAGGGTTCTTAGCATTGCTTATAGAGGCTGTATTATCACAATATAGGTCTATAGGCCGCTGAAGAGGGATTTTTAGCTCTGTAAAGAGCCCAGAGAGCCATTTTAGCTCTTTTATAGCCTCTACTAAAGCATCTGATTCAGCTTCTGTAGTTGAGAGGGCTATAGTGGTCTGTTTTTTAGCCTTCCAGCAGATAGGCCCGCTAGCTAGCTTAAAGAGGTACCCGTAGGTGGATTTGCTAGTGGTTTTACAGCCTGCAAAATCACTGTCTAAATAGCCTAGCAGCTGAAGAGCTGGCTGTCTAGCCTGTATAAGGCCTAAGGCCTTATATAAGATAGCTAGTTCTTTAGAGCCTTTTAGATACTTTATAAGGTTCCTAGCTGTGTTATAGTGGTTGATATAGCTCTGTTGTATATATCGAGAAAGCTATTATATTGGAAAGGCTATATCAGGCCTGGAAAGCAGCATAAGATATATTAAAGTCCCTATAATCTGCTGATAGGTCTGTTATTCAGCAGGGGTAAGACCCCTTTTTAGGGGTTCTTTTAGTGCTCTGGGCTGTAGAGGGATAGCTGTAGGGGTTGCATCTTATAGCTGAAAGCACTGAAGAGCCTCATCAATATACTAAGACTGGTGTAACCATAGCTCCTTTTTAGCCCGGTTATAGCTGATTTGGACCTCTAAGAAAAAGGCTATAGAGCCTCTATCTTCTATAGCAAAAACCTTATTTAACAGGCGTTTTAGCCTGTTAATATAGGGTAGGTCAGGTCCTATAATAAGGCAGTCATCAATGTAGGTGATAATAAAGGTATTAGTCTGAGCGTTGATAAAGACAGCCAGGTCAGAGACTAAGGGTTGGAACCCTAGGGTAGCTAGCAGCTTAATTAGCTGCTATTGCCATTTATAGGGGCCTTGCTTTAACCCGTATAGGGCCTTTTTTAGCAGGATAACCTGTTTTATAGCAGGGTTATAGCCTAGCTTAGCTAATAAGGCTGTTAAAGGCTGGTTTTTAAGGGTCTGGGTCTCTATAAAGAAAGAGAGACCTTCTGGAAATTCTATAAAAATATCCTCAGATAACTGGCTGTTTAAAAAAGCCCCTATAAAATCGATTTATTCGATTTCCCAGTTATAAGAGGCTGCTAAAGCTAGTAAAATCCGCCAAGTAGAGGGAATACTAATAGCTGCAAATGTTTCAAAGTAGTCTTTTCCTTCAATTTATATAAAACCCTTTATAACAAGCCTGGCCTTATATTTTAAGGGCTGATTTTGTAAATCCTTTTTAAGCTTAAGAACAAGTTTATTTTTCAGGATTTTTCGGTCTTTTGGAACCTCTGAAAAAGGGATAAAATACATGACTTTAGCTTGTAAAATCTGATGGAATTCGCTATAAATAGCACTAATCCATTGTTTTTTAGCAGGGTCTTCTAGGGCTTGTTTCCAGCCAGCAGGTTCTAAAGAAGCCTTAACAGTGAATTTTGCCTTTAGCTTATAGCAGATATCTATAGGGTAGGCAAGATCTAGCTATATAGGTTCAGAGTCTTCTGACTGCTGTTCAGGCTGTTTAGTAGGCTGTGGCAATTGTATTACAGGCTGTGATATAGACTGTGGCAGCTGTTATAGCGGTTATGGCAGCTGTTATAGCATCTGTAGTACAGGCTCTAGCAGCTGGATAGGTCTTCTGGCTTGATCAAGGGCTTGTAAATCGGTCAGATCCTTTAGGGTAGATTGATCTATTGATTTTAGCAGAGTATAAAGCTCTTCTAATTCTCCCTCTAAGCTAGAAGAGCTCTAAAGACTATAAAAATTACCCTTAAGGCCCTAACTTATAGGGCCTATTCCTTCTATAATATAAAGGAAAGAGGTCTTAGTTACCTGCCAGCAGGAGAGTATATAGACCGAATAGACATTTTTATCTAGTATAGCCAGCAGCCTGGCTGGTTCTGTTCTAGGGCTTAGTTTAATACCTTATTAGCGCTTCTTAACAGGGATAACAACCTCACAGTATACTCCAATAGCTCTATAGGCTGTTAAATTTGATTTGTTAGCTATTAGGGCTAGTTTTAGCTCTTGTAAGAAGAGCTGTAATAGGCTGAGGTCTCTATTTATAACCGCTATACAGTTAATAAGATTAACTATAGCAGATAAAATAGCGATCTAAAGAAAAAGTAGCAATTAGGCCTAGATTATAGTGGCCTATAGTCAGTCTAGAATAACCCTTATAGAGCGTTCTAGCAGGCCATTTTGCTTATAAATATAGGGGCTAGATATACTAAAACCAATGCCTTTGCCTATTAGCCAGTCTTTTAATAGTGCTGAGACCTTTTTTCCACCATCAAAATACAGCCATAAAGGGTATTTTTTATAATGGGCTTTTAGCCCTCTAAATAACCCCTTTATAGCAGAGAAGACAGTATAACCTTCCTTATTAGATAATAAGAGAACCTTTCAATAACAGGATTTTCTTTCTACTAGAATAAGCCCTATAGGGAGCTTATTATAAAGGATCGGTTTTATCTAAAAGGTATCTCCCTTTATAACCTCTAGTATTTCTAATAGATCTGGAATTGGGTTTTTAGAGGGTCTATATACTGATTTAGCCTATATACAAGCTAAACAGAAGAAATCTACTTCTTTTACAACAGTAAAATCAGGTAAGCCCACTGAAATTTTAGCGGTCTTTTTCAGCAGCTATAGGCCAATATGGCCGAGACAGATATGCCAAATCCCTGCTAGCTGTAACAGCTTTTGGTAGCTAGTTTTAGCTGAAAGACCTATATCTCCCTCTATAATAGTGTTTTCAGAGGGTTCTAGAAGGGATATAGCATCTTCTAGTGGGTCTTATGGCAGGCCTGAGTCTGGATCAGGGCTTTCTGGTATATATAGGCCTGAAATTTCAGGGCTTTTTATTGGTTCTAGCAGCTATTTAGCTGGTTTAGAGGGCTTAGTAAGGTCCTTGTACACACCAGGGGGGGGTTTGGAGGTGATTTCAACCGCTATTGGATAGCTATAATAGTGGTTAAAAGGCCCTGTAAATTCAGGTGTAAGCTTCCCTTTTTGCTGAAGGAAGAAGCCATGTTTAGTGAAGTTTAGCAGTCCACAGCAGGTTCGGTCCACTATAAATAGCTTCTCTCACAGAAGTATACCACCAGAAGCATAATACTTTACCCCACTCATTATATTTATATCCATATCAGGGATATATAGTGCATTTTTCAGCTCTAGAGTACTATAAATCCTGGGTTCAAGCCCTATAAGCACTATAAATACAGCTATTCCAGATCCTTTTAGATAGATTGAACCACCACCAGTTGCTATAGGCCTTGGTTTCTTATTATAGGTATTATAACTAGTAAAGAGGGTTCTATTATTAATAATATAGTATATTAAGCCAGTATTATATAATAGGGCATTCTTTAGGTTAGTATTATAATAGGTACTATAAGCTGTTTCTTCAGGCTCTATAGCTTCTAAACCTTCTATATTAGATTCAGAATCAGAGCTCTAGGTACTAGCTACAGTATTCCAGTCATCTATAGATAGATTATAAGTGCCTATTATAAAGGAAGCTTTATTAAGTTCCTTACTATTAATAGCAGGCTTCTTTATCTTTTTATTCTTCTGAAAAGGCTTATAAGGCTGTTTTTCAGTGGATTTAGACGGTTTTTCCTTCTTCTTAAAGTCCTTATAGGTTTTTTTAGAAGGTTCCTTAGCTTCTCTAGCTCTATAGGAGCTAGCTTTTGCAATTAAAGAGCTTTTATTCTATAGCTCTTCTAGCAAGTCCGCCATAAGGAACTGTAAATTCAGAGCGTTAAGAGAGATGCTAAGCACTATATAAATCCTGATATTATTCCTTTAGCATTCAGCCCACTATAGAAAAGCTTCTTTTACAGCCTTTAGATACTGATTTATCTAATCTATAGGCTATATAATAACTAAAGCTAACTATAGCCTAGCAAGTCAGGTATTGAATTCACTATTAAATGCCTCTATAGAGCCTTTATAGCTGCTAAAGCTAAGCTTATAAAAGGCACTATAAAGGGTTCCATGCTACAGGGTAGCACTATGGCAGTATTGCTTATTCAGTATTTAATAAGCTTCCAGAGGCATTATAGCCCAACTTATAAAGGCTTATAGGTATTATAAGCAGCTATCATAAAGTAATAGAAGCAAAATAATCTAGTAATAATCATTAAGTTAACTGCTTATAGTAGGTTCTGATAGAAAATTAAATAATCCTAATGCTTATAGCTGGATAGATAGGGCCTGAAGCTATTAATTATAATTATCAGAGCCTTTTAGCCTAAAAGCTTCTAGAAAGGCCTATATTTTCTTAGATAGCTCCTTTAAAGCTAGATCACCTAATAGGTTAGCAGACTATATAGGCTATAGCAGTGACTAAGGTAGCTAAAGTTAAGGTTATAGAGGTTCTTCAGCAGTCTTAGCAGCTATAGCCGCTGTAAATTAGCCCTGTAGCTGTTATAATTGCTGTGTGAGCTCCTATATCTAAGATCGAAGAGCCTGTAATTCTAATGAATTCTCTTCCATTAAAAGGTCCTGACCTAATATTTTCAAAATCAGACTATTATAACTAGTAGTTATAGCAGTATAGAGGAAAAATAAGCTTCTAAAAATAAGCTTATAGCTATATAACAGTATTATAAACAGCTGAAAGTGCCGGTTATAGCAGTGCTATAAATGGCCAGGTCTTAGTAAAAGCCCTGAAAATAGCTAATTAACTAAGGGGGGGGGTGACAGGCATAAGGGTTGCTTATCATATACTAGCTATAGTTGGGTTATAGTATAGCTGGCACAGCATCTTTGCTTAGTCAGCCAACTTCTATAGTCTTATATAAGCTTTTTACAAAATTAATTAGCAATTCAAATGATTAATCATATTTGATATAGTTAATAAAGCCATAACCTATAATTCTATAAATCTAAATTAGTAATCTATAAATCCGAAAGTAGATCATGCTATAAGCTATAGGTCTAATATTCAACTCTTATATATATAGTGTTTTTCATGACTTCTGATTAGTGGGAAATATAGGTCTGACTGGTTAGAGAAGGGGTAAAAAATCTGATATATAAAGAGGTTGAATATAACAGAAAAAAGAGTCTTCTTTTTATAGTCTAGAATAACTATTCTTTTAGGCTTATAATCTATTATAATTTATAGTATAAAGTTATAACTAAAGCTAGTAGTAATAGTAATAGAAGAAAAACAGTGAATAGTTATCTAAAGTAAAGTCTATAGAAAAGAAGAAAGAAGTGATTAAATTACTAATATAGAAAAGAAGAAGAATATAATTAGGAATCCTTCTATCTTTTATATTTATCTAATTCTAAGATAATTTGGAATTATTTTAAGATATTTTAAATAACTATTTGGAATTATTAGATATTCCAAATACTAAAACAGAAAGTAAGCACTAGTCTATCCCTTTATAGGTTAAGCTATAAGGGCTTTATAAGCTTAGCTTACTGAGCTGTGCAGGTCTAGCTGCTAGGCTATAGCAGGTTAAGCTGCTAGACTATAGCAGGTTAGGCTGCTATATATAGAAAAAACCCATTTTATTTTAACAAATATTTCTTTATTATTTTTAAGGAGCTGTTTTGAATTAATTGATTCCTTATTATTAATTATATCTTTAATAATATAATTAATATTTAGTTTTTTAAGGAGTTAGGTTTATTTTATTTTTAATAAATAGTATTTATAATAAAAATAATTACTTATACTTACCTTATTTAATACTATATATATAAGTCTTTATCTTTTTAAGAATAATTAAATAATAGCTTAATTATTCTAATAAATAATATTCTTAGGATAAAGAGTATTATAACTTTATTTAATACTATATATAGGTAAATAAATATTTAAGTGATTCCTATATAGAATTAAACTTTTACTTTTTTAATTATTTAAATAATCTACTTAGAAAATAATATTATTTTAATCTTGGTTAGATTATATTTAATTCTATATTTCTTAGCTAGTAATTTTAAGATAATATTGCCTTTAGAGCTTAAATTAATAAATATATTTATTACTTTCCTTTCTTAAGAATTAATCCTGATTTGGATCTTAAGTATTTATTATATATTTAATAATTAATAGCTATTTAAGTATATTTAAATAACCTTATAAGATATCTTATTAAAAGAGAAGCTTATATTATTATAAAGATTATCTTTAATTGATTCTATAATATAGAAGTAATATAGGCTTAATAGATCTATATTATCTTAATCTTAATTAGATAATATTATTTAATACTAATTATAATTAAGAGAGGCTTCTTTTTATATCTTAATTATAACTATAATACTAGTATATAGTTATTTAATTAGCTTATTAAAGAAGGCTTTATTATACCTTATCTATAAATAAACTTAAATTGCTTTTATTATATTCTTTAGCTTTATTAAAGATATAGGATTATCTAATCTATTTTTAGGGATATAAAGGATTTCTATTATATTTTTAGCCTGATTTAATAGATCCTAGTCTATAATTATTCTAAGCTCTAGATCAAGATTAATTAATATATAAAGTAATATAATAACTATCTTTATAAATAAGGTCTCCTTTAGTTTTAATTAATAGTAAGGAAATCTTATACTCTAATCTATTATTTATAATATATTCTTAGATATAGTTATTAGATTAAAAGATATTATTTTATTTGATATTAGGATAGCCTTAGAAGTAGGCTTTTAATATATAATAATTAGAGATTTAATTAATTCTTTATTATTATCTTTTTATCTCTTTTTTTTATTAATATTTATATTAATTATATATATTAATACTATTTAATCCTTTATATCTTTATATTAAGAGAGTGATATAAAAGAAGTTTAGATTATATTTTTATTAAATATAATATCTAAGTATTATAACTTTATAGATTACTATTTAAGGCTTAGATAAGGGATATATTTTCTAAAGATTATATTTTTATATTTATTTAATACCTATTTAAAGTACTAAGAGGCTCTGGCTTTAACTAAGAGGATAAAGGATATAATTATATAATTAAAGAAGTTAATAGCCTAAGCTATTATAAGCTTCTAATAGTATTCTTTTATTTTAAGGAACTATTATATAATAATAAGAGGAATTATACTCTAATCTATAATATATCCTAGGTTTAATATTCTAGTATATAAATTATATATATAGAATTTAAATTTAGTATTATATATTAATTTATTATAATAAAAGGGAAAATAACTTAATAAATTATAGTATTAATAATTATTCTTATTCTATCTCTTTTAAAGAGAGAAGATATTAAAATCCTTATTATTATTAAGATTAAATATTATTTAATTAAATAAAAAACTTATTAAGCCTTTATATTATAAATCCTTATTAATATATATATTAATACCTATCTATATTTTAATAATTATTTAAATAATATCTTTCTTAATAATTATATTAATCTTAAAGTTATTAATAAGCTTAATTAATTTTTTTATATCTATTAGCTTAGCTTTAGGGGGTATAATCTTAATAATAGTTAAAAAGAACTTTTCTTTAAGGTAAAGATCCTATATAATCGAATTCTTTATTATAATAATTTAATTAAGTATTACTTTAATAATAATTATATTTATCTAATTCTTAAGACTATTAAAAGTCTTATACTATTTAATAATTAATCTAATAATTATTTAACTATTAAAGTATCCTTAAAGCTACTTATATAATATCTTCTTAAGTTTATAAGGATTATTAATAGAATTTACTTAGATAACCTTAATAAGAAGCCTTATTAATATAATCTTATATAATATATAAGATAATAATTTTAAGTCCTTTTAATTTAAATTATATTAGGAAGTATAGAATTTATATCTATTAAGCTAATCTAGAATATCTTTAATAGACTTTAAGTACTATTATTTAAATACTTTTAAATAATCTTTATATAATCTTAATTATTATAAGTCTTTTTTAAAGAAATAATTCTTTAATACTTTTTTAGCTTTTATCTATAAAAGATTATAAATAAATCTTTAAATAATATTTTTATAGATATTAATTATATAATATATAAAATAATTATATTTCTTTTTATTAATTATATTATTATCTTTTATCTTAAGCTTATAGCTTAAAAGATATTTAATAATATTAATTCTATTAAAGTATTTAATAAGCTTAAGATTAATAATATATTTCTTAGATTTATTTATAATAAGAATATCCTTAAAATTATTAAAAAGAGTAATATTAATCTTAATAATACTTTATTAAAAACTCTTAATAATATTATTTCTTAGTTAATTAATTGATTATAAGCCTAATCTATTAAAGGAAGGGCTATTAGAATTTATAATAGATATTATACTAGATAAAGGAGTGCTTAAAATAAGGATATTAAGGATAATAGTTTTAGGAATAGTAATTCTAATAATAGAATTAGAGTTATTTAAAGATCTTTTTTTTTAATATAAAGAGTATCTATTTAAATTAAGGGCTAATAATATACTAAAAAGATTAAATAATAATAAAGGCTTCCTATTATAAAGATATTTAGATATCTAATCTAAGAAGGAGTTATCTTAACTTTTATATAGTAATATCTTATTAATTATATTCTAGTATTAATATAAAACCTTTCCTTTAAGGATAGATATTATACTTAAATTAAGGATAATAATTCTTATATTATTATAATTAAATAGTATTTTATTTCTAAAATATTAAGATTACTTCTAAATAGAAAGCTTTTTTAATATTAAGGATAAGATTTATAGAGAGAGAAAAAAGATAAAAATATTTTCTAAGATTAATCAAACTATTAGAATATTAATCTATAATATAAAAAAGTAAAACCAAGGGTTAATATATAATTAATATTATTTATTATTAATTAGATAATTAATATTAAAAGCTATATAAGCTAATTATCTATAATAGTTCTTTCTATACTTATTTATATTTTAATTAAATAAATTTAATAAATTTAAGATATCTTACTTTTTTAATCTAATATTCAATATATAAGTTATTTTTTATATATATTCTAGATAAAAGCTTATCTTAGGATTAAATATTTCTTTATTTTTTCTTTTAATAATTTAGTATTCTATAATATTAGATTTTAATAAAAAAGAAATTAATAATATCTTATTATTTAGCTAGAATAGTATATAATATCCCTGCTTTATAGATTTTAGGTCTTTTAATAAATAAACTTAATTCTTTTATTTTTAGATTTTTAGGCTATTATTCTTAAAGGTATCTTCTGATTATACTGATTAGAAGGTTTTATAAGGGTATTTATAATAATTCTTCTTAGATTAGTTTTTATAATAGCTTAAAAGTGCTTTTAAATATATTATATTATTAATCTAGTATTAATTAATCCTTTTAATAATAAAATAAATAAGATATCCCTTTATCTTGATTATTAATTTTAATAAAAGGAAAACAATATATATAATAATATTAATATTACCTATAGAATTATAAGATGATTTTAGGGTAGTTATATAGTTAGTATAGTCTATAAAGATTAAATAGATAAGAAAAGCTATAAAATAGTGATATAATAAATTAAATTTAAGGGATTAATTAATTATCCTATAATTAATTAAATAAAGAAGATAGCTTTTTAATAGTTAATCTTTTAAATATATTAGAAGATTCTTAAATAGAAGGGGAAAAAAAAACTTAAATTCGATAATATCTATCTATTTAAATGGCCTGGGTATAGCCTATCTACTTATATAATTCAATCCCTTTAAGTATAGCTTATATAGCTATAGCTTAATTAATTAATAAAAGGGTGTGTTTAACCCAGCCATTAAACTAGATAAAGAGAAAGCTTTTAATAGTATTTCACCCCTAAACTAATAGATAAATAGAATAAATAAATTAAATATTAAAATATTATCTATATTACTTCTTAATAAAAGAATAAGTAATTTAGGTAAAGCTTTTTTAAATAGTATAATTTACTTAAAACTCTATAACCTTTATAATAACTAGCTACTCTCCTAATAAAGTATTATTTAATTATAAATCAGGTTTTTTAAATATTAGGAATAATATTATAAAGGGAGAGATATCAGTAATATAAAGCTAGTTAAAGAAACTAATAGAAGTATAAGAAATATTAATAAAGTATTAGTAATAAGCAATTAAAGCCTAGGCTAGAAACTATAATAAACTATATTTACCCTTAATACTTTAGAAAGAGGATATAATTATATTAAATATAAAGAATCTATATCTAAAGATAAAAAGGAAATTAATATTAAGATTTATTAATTTATTCTAAATCTTATAAAAGATTAAAATATAAATATATTAATTAATATTATTAAAGTAATATTTATAGATTTATAATATATTTTATATTAGTTTATTAGAATTATAGGTATAATAAGCAGGGGATATTAATAATAGCCTATTAATACTAGAACTAAAAGATAAAAAGGAATAAAAGATTAAGAAAATCAAAGATTAATTAAAAATTAAGAGAATTATATTATTTAATTAAATAATTAGATTAGCCTTTAGAATATAATCAATAGATTCCAGTTAATAAGATAAATACTCTAAAGCTAATAAAAGTATTTAAAAAGAATTAGATAAAAAAGAAGTATAAGCTAGATAAAGGTATAATATAATAGAATAAAAACACTATAGAATTATAATTATAAGCAAAAAGAACTTAAAAGTTATATATTAAAGAATAATATTTTATTTTATACCTTTTAATCTATTATAAATAAATAATAAAAGGGTAAGGAAAAGATATAGATAATATAATAAAAAGCCTTCTATTATAAAATAAAACCAGAAATCAAAAACTAAAGCTAATAACTTAATAATATATTAGTAAACCCTAAGCTATACCTATTTAAAATTAAATAGTTATATATACTTAAGCTTATTATTAAACTTATTTAATATTAACTTATTCTTCTATATTATAATAATAATAGTGGTATAAGCTATATACTTAATATATTATTAAAATATAAAGCTAGTATTTATCTAGATAAGATAAAGGCTTTATATAGCCTTTTACTTAATTAAATCAGTATAATATAAGGCTTTAAGACTTATTTACTAAGCTTAAATAGTCTATTATTAAATTAGTATTAAAATATAAATAAAATATTTATAGATTTATTTAAATATTCTATTATTCTTAAAGGCAGAGCTATTAAATAGCTAGTAATATTTAATAGATCTTCTTTTTCTTTCTATAGGCCTTATCAATCTTAACTTAGGCCTTAATAGGGCTAGTAATATTATAAGCCTAATAATATATAATCTTAGCTAATTTAAAAGTATAGTAAAGCTTAAGTAATATATTAATAATCTATTAAATAAATTCACCTATAAAAATAAAAGGGCTATCCTTATTATAATTACTATTCTTATTAAGAATATATATATTAAGTATTATATCTAAAAAGTTAAGTATATTACTTAGCTTTTAGGTATTATCTAGTATAAGAGCTATAAATCTAAATATTATTAAATTATTAGTAAAACCCACTTGAATAGTATAGATTAATATATTATTAATAGGTATTATTCCTATTATTATACTATTAATAATATATTAACTTAATATTAATAAATATATATTAGATTAGTATTATCTTATTAGGCTTAATCTGCTCTTTTATTACTTTAGTATCTATTATTATAGCTATTTATATATAATATATATATTATATATATTTTATAATAATCTGCTTAATATAATCTAGCTATTTTATAGCTATATAAGTTTAAGTAATAGATCTTTTAAGAGATATAATAATATAATAAAGGGATAATAAGAAAGTAATAAGATAAAAGAGATAAATAAGAGAGATATAATAGAAAATATAATTATAAATAAATAAAAAGAATATATTAAGTCTAAGTTTTAAAAAAATAAAAATTCTAGAATAATAAAATAATAATAATAAAGAAAATCTATTATAGGGTAATAGATATATAATTAAGGTATTAGAATATTAGCCTTAAAGAGAGAGATAATTATAATAGGATTAGATACCTAGGTACTTAATTATAATATATAACCTAGAAAACTATTAATTATTAAGGCTTTAGTAGTCTTTTATATTTAAAGGATATAAAGAAAAAATAATTTAGCTTAAGTTTAAATCTTATTATTAATTAATTGATTAAAGCTATATAATCCTATTTAGCTATACCTAGAATTCCTTTTATATATATATATATATATTTAAGTTTTATTCTTTTATTTAATTTTAATTAATTATTAATAATATTAGATTATAATCTTATTAATATATTATTAAAAAAATTTAATTTATTTATTTATATAAATTCTTTTTATTAAATCTTTATTTTATATACTTTTTAAAGTTAATTTATTAATAATCTTTATTTAATAGATTATTATATTAATCTTTAATAATATTTTATTTAATTAAAGTTTATTTTATTAATTTTTTAAATCCTTAATATAATTAACTAATATTAAGGATTATTATTTCTTAATAAATTTATTATTTTTAATTAAATAAATAATAATAAAGATAAAATAAAAAATAAGAATATTATTTAATTAAAATTAAAATTAAAATATTTAATAAATATATTATAATTTATATTTTTATTTTTATTTTAATTATAATAATAATAAAATAATATAATAATTAAAAGAATTAATATATTAATTAAATAAATTAAATAAATTTTAAAAGTCTATTATAATTTAATAATTTAAATTATATAATAAGCTTTAATTATATAATTATATAATATTATTAAATATATATTAAAGGTTTAAAGTTATATAAAATAAAAATATATTTTTAAAGATAATTTTAAATTTAAAGTATCTTTTAAAGGTATATTTTAATATATAAGCTTATAATTCCTAATTTAATAATCTTATAATATTAAAATATTAATAAATAAACTTTTTATATAAAATATAAGATTTTAAAAAAATGTAATTTTTTTTATAAGCTTTTAATATTTATTATTTTATAGTTATTATAATTATATCTAGATTTATAATTATATATTTTAATAATAAAGTAAATATTAAAATTCTTATTCTTTTTTAAATAAAATTAATACATTTTTTAATTAATATATAATTTATTATTTAAATTAAATTTATTTTATAATATAAAAGCTTATATTTATAAATCATTAAATTTTTATTTAATATATTATTAATAAAAAAAGATTATATTTATATATATATATAGATTAACTAGAGTTATTATTTATAATTTATTATCTTTTATTTTTTATAGTTTTTGCTTTTTAAAAAAATAAAATTATATTTAATTTATTAATATAGTTTTAATAGACTTAAATTTAATATAAAAAAACTTTAATATAATTATAAGCTTTTTTAATAATATTAATATAATATAAAGATGAAATATTTTTAATTAATATACTTTTTTAATTTCTTTTTTTAATATTTAAAACTCTTTTAAAAATATTAATAAAATTCTTTTTTATATATTTTATTAGTTTTACTTTTTTAATTTAAATCCTTATTATTATACTTTATTATTTTTATTAAAAACTATTTTAACTTTTTATTTATATAATATATATTTAATATATTTAATATATTCTATATATTCTATATATATTTTAAAATAAAAATAAAATATAATTATAATAAATAATATTAATTATTTTTTATTTAAATTTTTTTTTAAGTTTAATTTTATAATAATATCTTTAATAATAATCTTTTTATATAAAACTTTATTTTTATAATCTTATTTATAAATTTTATAATAAAAGAGAAATTATAATAATTCTTTTTAATAATCTTATTAAGAATTTAATAATTTATATATAATTTAAAAATCTTATCTTTTTTTAATAAAAAAAGGATTAATATATTTTTAAGGCTATTAAAGATTTATATATAATTAAATAATAAATATTTATTTAAATATTTTTATAGCTTTATAAATCTTTATAATAATAAAAAATAAATTATATTATATAATAAAGTTTTATTTAATAATAAATTAATAGTATAATATATTATTTATATAAAAGAATATTATTTATATTATTAATTTAAAATATATTATTTTATAGATTAATAAAGATTAAAGGGATTAATCTTTAAAAAAAAAGATATAATATATCTTTTATATTATATATTAGATAAAACTTCTTTAAATATTATAATAATATAATTAAATAATAAATTAAATTTTAAAAAACTTAAATTATTTAAGATTAAAAAAGCTATTTTTAATATTCATTATAAATTATTATTATTAAAAATATATAATTATATTCTATTTTTTATATTTTATATTAATTAAAGTATTTAATAATATAAAAGAATAAATAAAAATATAAATAAAAATAATTAAAAAAAAAGAAGAAATAAAAATAATATTAAATATTAAATAAAAGAATAAATAAAATAAATATCTTATTAAATAAAAAGATTTTAAATCTAAAGATAATATATAAAGTCTATTAATTATTTAAATTATTATTATTTAATACTATAATAATTCCTTTAAAAATAATTAATTTAATTAAAGAATCTAGATTAATAAATTTATTATCTAAATCTAAAAAGAATTAATTAATCTTATTTAGAATACTTAAAAACTATAAATCTAATATTATATAATATTTATATACCTTTAAAATAAAAACTAGATAAATTCTATTTTTAATATTTAAGTTCTTTAAACCTTAATAAATTAATTTAAAGCTTTATTATTATTATTTTTTAAGCTTATAAATATAAGATAAATAATTTAAAGTTAAAAAAAGCTTTAATTATAATTTAGATAATTAATTCTAGATATTTAAGATATTTTTTTTAGTTTCCTTTTCTTTAAAGGTTAATTAATAATATTATTCTAAAAGTTTTTTTATTAATAAAATTAATAAGAATTAAATATTATTATATAATAAAATTATATATATAAAGATATTATTAAAATATTATTACAAAAATTATTTTATTTTATATATATTATATAATAATTATTACTTTTTATTATATAATAAGATTATTTTTATTTAAAGTAATAAAAATATAATATATTTATTATTTTATTATTAAAATTTATATCTTTAATTAATTTAGAATATTTAATATTATTAATAAAGTAATATATCTAATAGCCTTTTTAAAAAGAAAGTTATAATTTTCTAATATAATTTGATATTATAAGAGATGATTTAATATAATATAAGTATTATAATTTATAAATATAAAGAAAGAAAAGAAAGATATACCTTTAAGCCTTAAGGATAAGACTTTTTAAAAGGGAGATATTATATTATAACCTAATAATTAAGATTATATAATAAGCTTTAATTATATAATTATATAATTATATAATATTATAAGATATATATTAAAGGTTTAGAATTATATAGAATTAAATTATAATCTTAAAGGTAATTCTAGGTTTAGGATTACTTTTAAAAATATAATTTAATAGATAAGCTTATAATTCTAAATATAATTTAATAATAAGGATTATAATTTAAATTATAATTTATAATATATATATATATATATATATCCTTAATTTTTATTTTTTTAATTTAATCTTAATTAATTATTAATATATATTTAATTTTATTATATTATATATTATTATTTATTATATTAATATTTAATCCTTAATTATAATATTTTATATTTATTATTAATATAATAGATTATATTGCTTAGAATATCTTAATTTATTTATTAATATAAACCCTTTTTATTAGATTTATATTTTAGGAATTTATTAAATATTATACTTAAATATAATAATTCAAGCTTATATTTATAAAGATAATAAGATTATTAAATAAGCTTACTAAGCTTTTTTTATAATTAAGCTTCAATATTTAAATATATTAAAAGTTAATTTAAGTATTTTATAAATATTTATATTTATAATTTTAAGATAATATAATTATAATTATAAATAAAAGAAAATATTTATATTTATTTTAATTTTAATTTTTCTTTTATTATTTTTATTAAATAATATCTTATTTTTAAAATATTAGAATTATTTATTTAAAGATAGTTATTTAATTATTAAAAGAATAATATATAAAGAAAAAGAATAAATTATAAATTATTCTTTAAAATATAATAGCTTATAAAAATACCTTTTTTAATTATAAAAAATTAAAATAATAGATTTATATATAAAGAATATCCTTTATTATTATAATAATTAATATCTATTTTAAATTAAATCTAATATTTTATATAATTTTATTTATATTTATTAATAATTTATTTAAATAATTTAAATACTTTTAAAATTAATATTTTATAAATAAATTCTAGATTTTAGAATATTTATATTATTATTTATCTTTAAATTAAATAATTCTTTAATTTTCTTTTAATTATTTTAATATTTTTATAAATTAATAATTAAATTTATAAAGATTAATAATATTTTATTATTTAATAAAAATAATATATATTACTTTTATAGAATATACTTTAAATCTTTTAAAAGCTTAATATTAACTAGTCTTTTATAAGGTTTTAAATTATTAGTTTTAAAAATATCTTTTTATTATATATATTTAATAATCTTATAAATATAATTATAATAATTCTTTTTAAATTAATTTTTATAATAGTTTAGAAATACTTTTAATAATATTATAAATATTAATTTAATATTAATTAATTTATTTAATTATAAAATAAATAAGAATTATCTTTCATTTAATTATTAATTTTAATAAAAAAAAATATATAAAAGAAAATATATTATATTTAAGATTAATTAAATAATTTAAAATAAATATATATAATTAAAATTAAAATTAAAATTTAAAAAAATTTAAAAAAATTATAAAATTATAATAAATAAAAATAAGTTTTAATAATTAATTAAATCTTTTTAACTATCTTTTAAAATAAAAATAAAATAATTAATTAATTATTAAAATTTATTTAGAATTTACAAAAAAATATAAAAAGCTTTAAATTTAATAAAATTATTTATATCTTTAATATATCTTATTTATTTATATAGATTAACCCTTTAAAACTATAATTAATATAATTATCTTTTAATTATTTTTAATAAAAATATATATATTTAATTTATTTATTAAAATATTTATTAATAAAATTAAATAAATTAAAAAATAGCTTAAAAAAAGAATAATAATATTAATTATTTATAATATATAAAGCTTTTTATTAATATATAAAAGGCTTAAAAATATAATAATAAAAGATAAAAGAATATCTTATTTAAATTAATAAAAAGGGTTTAATCTTAAAAAAATAATTAAAAAATATATATAAAGATTAAAAATATCTTTTATTTAAATATTAATATAAAGCTATATATTAATTCTTAAATTAAAAAAAGAATAGCTTTATAATTAATATAAAATATATATTAAGGATTTAATAAGGTTTTAATAATATTTTTAAATAATTAAAGATTTTTATAATATATTAAATATCTTATAAAAAATAAAAAATAATAGCTTTATTAATTTTAATATAAGCTTTTTTAAAAATTAAAATAATAAAAATAATAATAATATTAATTTATTAAAATATATATAAAAAACTATATAAAATATATATTAATTAATATTATAAAAAATTAAAAAAATTAAAAATAATATCTTTTTAATATTATTATTATTTTATATATTATTATATAATAAAGAGCTTTATAATCTAGTTTAATATATTATATAAATATATATAAATAATTAATAGAAAATATAAAAAAAACTTAAGCTTATATATAGCTTTATATATCGCTTTAAATAATATTAAATAGCTTTAAATAACGCTATTTTATATAATTTAAATAATTATAAAAATAATATATTATAATATTATTAATTTATATCTTTATATATTAAATTAATATAATATTAATAAATAAATATATCTTATTTATTAATATATTATTAAGATATTATATTATCTTAAATTTTTAAATATTTTAAGGATATTTAAGTTAATTAAAAGATATATCTTTTTAATAATTATTTAAATATATTCTATATAAAGATTTTATTAATAAATATTATTTTTTATTATATATATTTTTTTTATATATTTTTTTTATTTTTATTAAATTAATATATAAATTATTATTATATTAAATAATAAAAAATTAATATTTATTTTATTTTTTTATTTATTAAATTTATATATATAATTCTTTTTTATAAATTAAATTTTTTTATAATCTTTTTTTAAAATTAATTTTTAAATTATTTATTATTAAAATTATATTTTATTATATTTTTTAAAAAATATATTTTTTATATTTTTATTTATTAAATATTTTTTTATTTTTTTTATTAAAATCTTAAAGGGTTTTATATTTATTTTTTAATAATAAAATTTTATTTAATTTTTTAAAAAAAATATTAATATTAATAAAAATTTAAAAATAAAAATATTTAATAATAATAAAATAAAAATAAAAATAAATCTTTTTAATCTTAATTAATAATAATTTTATTTTATTTTTAATATTTTTTAAAATTTATAATATATAATTCTTTTTCTTTTAAAATTTATAAATATATATAATTATAAAAATAATCTTTTAATTAATTTTTAATATTTTTTTTTAAATTTTTTTTAATTTTAATATATTTTAATTTATAAAAATTAAAAACTTTTAATATATTAATATATAAATTTTTTTATATTTTTATTAATTTAATTATATATTTATATATTTATTTAATATAAAATATATAAATTTAATTTTTTTTAAAATATAAAATAATTTAAATTTATTAAATTTATTTATATATATTTTAAAATATTAATATATATATAAATAATTATTTATATTATAATAAAATTAATTAATCTTTTATAATATTAAATAATCAATATTTTAAGCTTTAAATTAATATTTTATTTTAATTAACATTCTTAAGTTAATCATTTAATTTAAATATCCTTCTTAAAACACTGAACTTCTTCTTTCTAAGTTGTATACCTGGCGCGTTCTGATTCTCATCTTCATGTAATACTGTGATGCCCTGATGTGATACACTTCGGCGCTTATTAAAGCCCAGCCGAACGAGCTCATTTCTCGCCAAACCACTAGCTGTGGATGGTCTGTTGGCGCAGGTGGATTGATGAGGCAAGGAGACTTCGACATTACCGGTTAAACCATCCTTGCCAGCGGCAGACTTGCCGTCAGGGAATGGCCAGCCTGATTCCATTTTATAGAAATCATTGTCTCGAATAATGTTTAGCTGATCTGTGCTCCGTTCCAGCTTGGTATCGCGACGAGCAGCACTTTCGCTAACGTCCCGAGTAATCTTCCCAGCTGGATTTCTCTTTCTCCACAGAACAGACATGAAATTCCCACGTGGAGAGCTGTCTTCATGGTCCGAGAGTGTCCTATCCGCGACAGCCCCAGAATGCATGATGGCTCCATGCCCAGAGCGATTTCGCTGCGGTATTGATGGCATTGTCGTCGACTTGAGGCCAAGTGAAGCCCCGTCACCATCACGAACATTGCCATGTCCATCCTCCGTATCATCCGGGAAGTGTGTCGCCAGAGCAGGAGTTCGATCATTTTTGGTGGTAATATTAACCTTATTGGATAAGCCTTCCTGATGTTTAGCCTTGTGGGATCGCCCAGACTGTGAGGTTTTAAAAACGCTCTCCTCGTCTTCACTAGAGTCTACAAAGCGACTCTGAAATACAGGATGGTCTTCGTCGTCATCGCTAGAGTCCACAAAGCGGCTACCATTGAGGCCTGTTTTACCTTTCCTCTTAGTAACTGATCGACCAAACCCGGACATACGAGACCGAGGTGTAGATGAACTGGTTGGCCTGTGGCGTAGGGACAGCCTCATGCCTTCCCTCATCGCCGGTCTTGGCGAAGGCAGCGATGTTACAGAGTTACGCCTGAAAGTAGATCCCGTTGGCGACAAGGATCGTAGACTGAAACGGCTGTTTCCTCTTGAACCATCCGGTGAGGAAGGTGATTGCTCATGCAAATTCCTTCTCATAGATTTCCTAAACCCATGGCTTGCAACGTTGGCGGCTCTGGTACGTCTAAAACTGCTTTCGCTGGAGTCAGAGCCACGTCGCTTCAACCTGGAATTGGAACCTTGAAGAGCAAAGACATTTGAGTATGTGCCAAGGCCATCTGCTGAATGATTCCGTTTTGGTCTCATAGTCAATGCGGCCCCATGATTTTGAGAAGTTTGATAGGACGATGCAGGCCGGCGGGTTTGGCGCAAGGATTCCATACGCCTGCCTGGGTATATATCTTGTTTTTCATTCTGGTTAAGCACATTCTTACCATCGCCAACCAACCTGGACTCAACAGCAGCTTGTCTGGATTGATGCTCAGTTATGTTTCCACCACTTAGAATACTCAAAGCTGATATTCTTGCAGTCATTTCCATTTTTTCTGATGATTCATCAGTGGTATTCCTGATAGGTGACGAAAGAACACTGGTAATGATTGGTGGCGGTGATTCAATAACCTTTGGGCCGGTGCTGCCATTATCTACTTGGCGCCAAGATTCGCAACGGCGTTTTTGCAGAGAGCCGTCTTCGCTTACAACATTTTGGGATAGAGGTTGAAAAGTCTCGGCGTGCGGGTGATGCTCACAGCCGCTATGGTTATAGACGTGAGAATCATGAGTAGTGTTACTAGCACAGTGTGCTTTCATCGTTTGAAGCAAGATAGCGTCATCAGCCTCCATTGCCTCGTTCTCTAACTGGCGCCGCTTTTCTGAGGATAAACTTCTCCAATATTTTTTCGCATTCTCCCAATCATCTGGTATCTCAAGTTGTTCCTGTGGAAGCCTGGCAGTCAAAACTTGAGAGACCGGTTCGTGTTCTAGCGTAACTACCTTGGAGTTACTTGAATGATGTGCTTCGCGCATTTTCGGGGCCGTAGTCTCAATTGGGCTCTCGAGCACAGCATCGAGAGACATGAACCCATCACCATCAGTTTCAGATAGCTCCTCATATGCATCGCTATATATGCTGCATCTGTCCGAGTCGTTTTCCTCATCTACTTCTTGAATATCATCCATTTGTGACGAGGAGTCTGTTTCTTCCTGGTCCCCAGATTGAGTAGACAGTAGGGATATGACACCTCCTACCAGACGACCCGGGATAGCGACATTTGGTGTATCACGGTCCGGATTATCACCGCCCACGGTAGCTGTGGGTCCTTGAAGACCAATTCCGGTTCCACGAATTGTTTTCGTGGTCAGTTGAGGAACTGGCAAAAGTGGAGTCGGGCCGCCCGCAAGCTTTGGATTAATAGGAAGGTCGGTTAGGGGACGATTCTCAAGTGTTGTATCGAGTGGAGGATCTCCAACTTGTGAAAACATATTAGCCTGTAGCTCTTCATCTGAGGCGAGTCCGCCGTCATCACTATCATTCTCGGCCGGGGCCGCGATGGGCGGCAGCGGCTCTCTATACTTGGATATATTTGCCTCATGTTTGGATCCGGTTTCCTGTGTCATCATATCTCCACAGCGTGGTTCACTTGGCTGTATAGCATTCGTTGAGATTGTGTTAGCATTCGTCTCAGGAATTGAGGATGCTGATACAAGCTGAGTTGCAAATGATTGTTCATGAGGCCGCACCAAAGGCCTTTCCTCCGGCTCTTTTGCCTTCTTTTCCCGGATACTTCCGAAGAGGGGAAGTGCAGGTCGCGGTGACATGGTTTCATCAGCATCCAAAGACATCGCATCTTTCTTAGCATACTTGGCAACAATGTTATGCCAAGGCTTTTTTGCTTGCATCTCTGGCAAAACTGACGAGGCATTCTCTTGACCTTGGCTTAGCTCGCCAACAGTATTAAAGTTTCTGTCATCCCAGCTAACTCGCACCATTTTTTTCCGGAGTGTGGATGCATCATCTTTGACATTTGAATTTGAACCAAGCGCTGAGACCTCCGATCCATCATGGGAGGGGGCTGGCGAATTACCCCTAAGTGTTGAGCTTGAAAGCTTCAGGGCAGATTTTCGAGGTGAAAGGGATCGAGGAGGTGGTTCATGCTTGATCATCTCCTTGTCTGATGCTGACGCAAAGTGTGCTGACCGAGCCTGAATTTCATGCGAGGTTTTGGTAACTTCAGGAATTCCTCGCCGCGAAACGGCGGGAATATGTGAGGTCTCAGTTGTCAAAAGATGGACTTGGTTGGGATTTTGCCTAGCAGAGGCAACCAGCGTGCTATTGACATCTTCTTCTGCTTCAGCTGCTATAGGCGAGGGTGTCACAATATCCACCATTGGATGAATATGCAACACTGATCGTGATGTAACAATAGAACTATCATGCTCTGAGAGTTGGGTTTCAACCTGCTGATGATCCATCGGAATCGGCGCAGTAAACCCCAATGCGGTTCCGTTTTGACGAATGCTGGAATAAGCAGCTGTGACTTGTCCGAGGCCCGCTTTAGTTGCATCTGACCCATTTCTTGATGAACTCGGCCTCTTCTTCTTCTGTGGCTTGTCTAATTCATCGCCTGCACCCCTTGACCGAGCCACCAACTCAGCCCGCGGGACCATCCTCCTGGAGTTTGCATCGTACACAAGCTCTTGATCTGAAGTAGACGGTGATATTGGATTGATGGTCGAGACTATCGGAGCGAGTGGGTAAGAGAAGTTGATCGAGGGACTGATGCTGCCAGACCGTGCATCAGGAGAAGACGCCTCTAAAACTGAATCTGTTTTTCTTACATTCGTAGGGCTACCAGTGGCTGCAGCACTAAACCAAGTTCCTGGCTGTCCAGCCTTTACCTTTTGACTGGCAGTTTTAAAAGGCTGCGTTTGCAGAACTGTGTCCTTTCCACATCTTTCAGGGTAGGGCTTGTGATTATTTTGAGTCACTGGGATAATGGGCACTGGTGGAATGTCGTAATCCTGAGGAGCTGGGCTACGGCCAGGCGAGGGAGAGCGGAAGGTCCGATCTATCATAGAACATATACTAGGGGTTCTCTGCAGCTCTTGATTTTTGACACCTTCCCGGCTAGTCGTCGACGAGATAGATGGGTTTCTTCTAGTTCGTTTAGATTGCACATCAGCGACAATCGTTGGTGTTGTAGGCCGCGCCCTCAATGCGGCAGCGGCAGCAGCAGACGACAGTGATGAGGATGACGCTTGGCGCAAGAATGCTGAGGCAGCAGCCGTGGCGGCATTCGGGTTTGCCGTCTCCTTTGTCAGTGGCTGTGGCGACAAAGTATATGCGATTAGCACGGAGAATACACTCGGAACAAATGCCAGCGAAGGCATCATCATTGCCAGTACCAAGAATTGCGTCGTGATTGACATGATCGCCACCTTAGATAGCTTCGGCGCGATCAAATATTCAATGTCGTAAAGAATGGAGTGTGAGGACAAGAATGACATAGCGTACAGCATATGTCTAGGCTTACCTGGACTGCTGGAGCATGTCTCCGTGGGTTTCTAAACATGGCCGTCAATGCAGATAGACTAAGCCCGAGGCAGAATCAAATAACTCTAATGTTCACGAGATGAGAGACCATTAACGTAGATGAGGGGTTGCGACAACCGTAAAATAACAACAGAGCTGTGGAGGAGGGAGGTTATCGAATTAATATGATGAATGGGTGAAATGGGGCGACTAGGAAGTGTCCCTAGAACTTGGTACGTTAAACAGAGGGAGGGATGAAGTTTGTGATATCGCAGGCTCTTGGTGTGACGAAAATCCCGGTTGCCCCTGTTACCATCGGGAGACGACCAGTTACACAAGGCTTAATCATGCAACGAATCAAGGCAGACGCCCTGGCGGATGGCCTGATGTACATAGTCGGATGACGACATAAGTTTCACAGCCTGGTACCTTACAGGTACGTAGTAAGTTACTTACCTTGCCTGACAAGGATTCATATGACGGGGATGCCTGCCAGCACCTACTGTGCGCCGAAGTGTCCGAGAGCCCCACTTTTTGGATCTCGAAATTGCTCGCACCACCCTTCCCGGCCTAAATAGACAATGTATGACTTTACACCCTTCCATAGTGTATTTAGCCTTTTATACCTATATAAGCAGAAGTATTATTTAGATATACATTATATATAATAAGTCTTATTTATTTAATTTAAGGATATGATATTTATACCTTTATTTATAATTTAATATAAATTAAAGTATTTAAATTAATTATAATTAAATAATATCTTTTAATAATAAATCAGTTTATATAAGATTAAAATTAATATAATAATTAATATAATAGTTATAAATTATTTTAAATTATATAATATATAAAATAATTATATTATTATTAATAAAGATATTAAAAAAGATATTATATTATTTAATTAATAATTTTATTAAGGTTTTTAAAATATTTTATCTTTTAAAATAATATAATTATATTAATAGAATCTTTAATAATAGATATTAATAATTAATTTAATTTATATTTAATTATATAAAATAAATAATTATACTTTTTTAATTTATTTTAATATATATTAATATATTATTTTTTATTAATCTTTAATATAAATTAAATATATTAAAAATAAATATAATTATTTATATTATTATATAATATAAGTTTTTAAATATATAAAAGTATTTGAATATTTAATATTCTTTTTAAAAATAATTTATAATTATATAATTATATAAATATATAATATTTAATAAATTCTTAAAATATAAATATAATTAAAAAGAGTTTATATTAATAAATAAATTAAAATATTTTAAAAATTATATTTATTATATTAATAATAAATATAAAGTATTATAATTAAGAATTAAATATTAATATAATAAATAATATTAAATAATATAATAAATAATGATAAATAATATAATGAATAATAATAAATAATATAATAAATAATAATAAATAATATAATAAATAATAATAAATAATATAATAAAATTAAAAAAATCTTAATAATTATTTAAATTATATTTAAGAAATAAAGATTAAAAGTATATATATATTATATATTATAATTTTTATTAAAATACTTATTATTAATATAATATTTAATAAATTTTAAAGGGATAAACCTAATAAAAAGAGTTTATATTAATAGATAAGTTAGGGTATTCTAAGTAATATATTAATTACATAGATAATAGATCTATAGGATTATAATCTAATATTATTAAAATAAATAATAAGATTAATATAATAATATTATTAATAACTATTTAAGCTATATTTAAAAAAATTAAAGATATATATATATATATATATTATAGATTATAATTTAAATTATAATCTTTATTATTAGATTATATTTAAAATTATAAATCATTCTATTAAATTATAGTTTTAAGAGTAATCCTAAGCCTGGGATTATTTTTAGAATTATAATCTAATTCTATATAATTCTAAGCATTTAATATATACCAAATAATATAATAAATTATATAATTAAGGCCTATTATATAACCTTAGTTATTAAATTATAATATAATATCTTTCTTTTAAAAGGTCTTATCCTTAAAGCTTATAAATATATCTTTCCTTTCCTTCCTTTATATTTATAAGTTTATAGGATTTATATTATATTAAATTATTTCTTATAATATTAGAGTATATTAAAAAATCTTAATATTCTTTAAAAAAGGCTATTAAATATTCTATATTAATTAAAGGTATAGATTTTAATAATAAATTAATAGATATATTATTTTCTTATTATTTTAAATAAAAATAAGCTTATTATATAATAAAAAATAATAGCTATTATATAGCTTATATAAAATAGGATTATTTTTATAATAATATTTTAATAGTATTCTTATATATATACTCTTATTATATTAGAATATCTAATTCTTTCTGATTTTATTAATAATAAAACTCTTAAAATAATATTATTATTTAAATTTTTAAAAAAAAAGGAAATTAAAAAAAAAAGGAAATTAAAAAAAATATTTTAAATATTAAGAATTAATTATCTAAACTATAATTATAGCTTTTATTAACTCTTAATTATTTATTTTATATTTATAAGCTTAAGAAAAAGGCTAAAGAATAAAGCTTTAAATTAATCTATTAAGGTTTAAAAAAGTTAAATATTAAGGATAGGATTAATTTAATTCCTATCCTAAAAGTATATAAGTATTATATAATATTAGATTTATAATTCTTAAAGGCTTTAAATAAGATAGATTAATCTTTTTTAAATTTAAATAATAAATTTATTAATTTAAATTCTTTAATTAGATTAATTGGTTTTAAAAGAATTATTATAGTATTAAATAATAATAATTTAAATAGTTAATAGATTCCTATATATTATCTTTAAATTTAAAATCTTTTTATTTAATAAGATATTTATTTTATTTATTCTTTTATTTAATATTTAATATAGTTTTTATTTTTTATTCTTTTTAATTATTTCTATTTATATTATTATAAATTTTTTTATATAATAATAAATTTCTTTATATTATTAAATACTTTATTTAAAAAAGAAATATAAAATATAAGATATAATTATATATTCTTTAATAATAAAAGTTTATAATTAATATTAAAAATAGCTTTCTTAATCTTAAATAATCCAAGTTTCTTAAAATCTAATTTATTATTTAATTATATTATAATAATATTTAAAGAAGTTTTATTTAATATATAATATAAAAGATATATTATATCCCTTTTTTTAAAGATTAATCCTTTTAATCTTTATTAATCTATATTATATTATATTTTATAATAAATAATTTAAAGTTATAGATAAAGTTCTTTATATAATTATTATTTTTATATAGTATTAAATATAACTTTTTCTAATTTTAATCCTTTCTAATATAATAAATAAAATATTTTTAATATAGATCTATAATTAATATATATTAATATAAGCTATATTAATTTAAGAAAAGATATATTATAAATTAATTATATAATTAATAGATATTTTATTTAATTATCTTAATAATAATTAATATAAGTATATAAATATCCTTTAATAATTTAATTAATTTATTTTATTTATTTATTTATTTATAAATAATAGATAGTATTAAGTTTATATCTAGTTTTAAAATATTTTATTAATCCTTATTAAAGCTTAAAGATAAAGAATATTCCTTTATTAAAGATAATTTCCTTTAATAAGCTATATAAGCTTATTATTATTTTATTAAAGCTATAAATAAGATCTTCTATTAAGCTTATTTTAAAATAAAATATAAAATATAAGAATTTTATCAATCTTTTTATAATAATCTATATTAAATTATAAGCTATTTTTATAAAGGGTTCTATTAATAAAGATAAATTAATAATAAAATTAAATAATATTAATTCCTATAATTATATAGATATTAATAATAATTATAATTCTTTATATAGTTTATATCTTATTAGCTTAATTTATTTATAAATAATATAATTATTTATAACCTTCTAAATTATTTATTATAATCCTTTAAATTTATAATATCTTTATACTTATTCTATAATCTTTATAATTCCTTAATAATTATAAATAAGAGATTTATATAATTCTTATATAATAATCTCTTAGAGTTTTTTAGATATCTATAATTTCTTATTAAATTTATAATATCTATCTTTTTATTTTATTTCTTTAAACACCTTTTTTATGTCTTTTAAAAAGTATATTTATTTAATTTATTTTAAAATAGAATTAATTAATATAATTTAGTATATAGTATTTAATTTTATTTATAGTATATTTAAATTAAATAATTAAAACATTTATTCTTTATAATAAGGTTTTCTATTATTATAATTATTTTATTAATTTAAAGTATTTATTTTATTATTTTAAAATCCTTTATAATAAATAATTTTATAATTATAATCTATAAAGATTTTTATATAATAGTTTTATTATATATTTAATTTGTATATAATTATAAAATAAAAGATATTTTTATAATTAATAAAAATCTTTATTTAATAATTACTTTTTTATAAATAATATAAGAATTTATCAAATACTTTAATAATAATTATAAATTCTTTATTATAAATTAAATAATTAAATTCTATTTTATAAAGTTTTTTAAAATAAAAGATAATAGGTTATAATTTATCTTTATTATTTTATTATTTAATCTATACTTTAATAATATAGTTTAAAGTATTAATTTTAAGTTTTATAGATTTATTTAGATTATATATTATTAATATAGATTCTTTATAGATTTATTTCTTAAACTCTTTAAATATAATATTTATATTAGATTTTTATAAGAATTTATAATCTTTTTTAGTATATTTAATAAATAATATAATGATTTTATTATAATTATAAATAAACTTTTAATAATAATTAATAAAGCCTAAGAACTCTTATATATTTATAATATTTTATAATATTAATTAATTATATATTATAATAATTTTTATTAATTTTATTTAAATTTTATTTAATAAAAAGATATATTTTAAAAAGATAATTATTTATTTATAAAATTTATATTCTTTTAATTTAATAAAGAGATTATTATCTTAAAATAATTATAATATTTTATAAATATATTCTTTATATTTTTCTTTTATTTAAAAGAAAATTAGAATATTATTTAAATAAATTATTATAAAGATATTTAAATATTCTTAAAAAATATTATTAATTATATATTAGAATATTATAAAGGTATTAATTAAATTAAATTATATTATTAAATATTTAAAAAATCTAAATTTAATTTTAAAAATAGTTTTTTATTTATTATCTTTTTTTATTTAGATTAAATTATATACTCTTTTAAGATCTAAAATAATAAATCAGTTTATTTTATATAATTATTTATATAATTTATTAATTAATAATAAAGGTATTTAATCCTTAATTATAATTAATTATAATTTATTATTCTTTTTTAATATAAATATAATAAGATATTCTACTTTTAATATAAATAATTAAATATATCTTTTTTTAAATATTTTATTAAGATACTTTTATAAGGTTTTAAATTCCTTAGTATTTAATATATAAATCTTAATAAAAATAAACTTCTTTCTATTTATAATCTGAATTTTATAATCCTATTAATTATATAAAAGGAGCTTTATTTTAAGTTCTTTATTAAATAATTTAATATATTTATAATATTCTTTTAATATAGATATAAATCGTTTTTTTATATTTAAAAATAATTTATTTTTATAATATTCTTATAATTACTTTATTATTATCTTAAAAATAATAATAATCTATTAGGTTTATCTTTATTATTTATTATATTATTTTTTATATAGTTTTTTAAATAAAAGGCCTTTTTTAATAATTAAAAAATATATTTTCTTTATTTTATTTATTATTATTAGATTCTTATAATCTTTAATAAATAATATAATATTACTTTATTATATCTAATCTATCTTTTAATCAATCTATAAATTACTAATAAATAATTAAGAATAATCTAGTATAAATTTATATTCTTTAATATCTATTATATTAAATATAATATTATCTTAATATCCTTAGATTTTAAAATTAAGATAATTAATCTCTTTATTAATCTATTCTTTATTATAAATAAAGATATTCCCTTTAAGATTATATAGGGAATATAGTTTTTTATATTATATTATAATAATTATATATAATTTATAACTTTTAATAATATATAATTATCTATTACTTTATTATCTATTAAAATATAAAAATAATATTTTATAATCTATATTTTTATTATTAATTTAAGTTTATTTATATTTATAGTATAAAAAGTTTTTTTAATTAAGAGATTATATTATAACCCTTTTATAAATAACTTTATTTATTTTTTAAGTTTTTAGGATTATATTCTTTATATAATTTATCATATTTTATTTTATTTAATCCTTTAATAATTATATAATATAAAGTTTAATTAATTTAACTTTCTTTATAGATTTAAAAATTAAATTCTTATTTATAAAGATTCTTTATTTCCTTATATATATATTTATTTTCTTCTATATATTATTTATATTAAGGTTTATTATAATTAATTATTATTATTATTTTATATTAGATTCTATTTAGAATATTATTTTTTAATAATTATCTCTTATATTATTATACTAGTTTTTATTATATATATTTATTATATTTAAGGTTTATATAATTATATAGATCTTTCTTTCTATAACTATTAACTTATAATCTATTATATTCTAATTTAAGTTTTTTTTATTTATAAATCTTATAATAAATAAATTTATAATCTTTATTTTTAGTTTTTTATTTATATTTTTTTAATATATAAAGATATAGCTTAAATATATTAATTCTAAAAGATATAAAATACTTAACCTTATATTTATTAATAAATTAATCTTTTATAAGGATATTCTTAATTCTTTATACTTTTATATAATATAAGAAGAATTTATTCTAGATTTTTCCTCTTAAAATTAAAAATAAAAAAAATTAATATATAATATTTAATTAATTTTATTATAAAAATTATAATTAAGGTTTAGGAATATATAATTATCTTTATACTTATTATAATTAATTTTTAATATAAAGGCTTTTTTAAGATAGTTCTTTAAAATAAAAATATTTAAATCTTTTTTTAATCTTTATTTATAAATATAATTAATAATTATAAATTAAAGATTAACTTTATTTATATAATTTAATACTTATATAAGTTTAATTACTATTTCTTTAAAATATTTATAAATAGTACTTTTAGATAATAAAAATAATATAATATAATACTAAATTATCCTAAAAGGTTTATTATTCTTGGATTTTAAAAAGCTAAAATCTAAGCTATTATTTATTATTTTATCTTTAATTAAGATATTTTTATTATTTATAATAAGAATTAATTATTAATCTAGAATCTTTTTAAAGTATTCTTCTTTATCTATATCTATATTTAATTATTAATCCTATTATATAATACTAGATTAGATTAATATAATTTATAATATTAATTATTATTAAGATATAGGATATTTATAATTTCTAGATTATTCTTATCCTTATTCTTTTTATTTTATTATAATCAGGGTTTATTTATCTTTAATTATAATATATATACTTTATTATATATTAAATACTAGTTTTTAATCCTTTTATTTTTATTTTAATTATTAATAATCTTTAATAAAATATCTTATTTTATTATAATTATAATATTTAATCTTAGATATATCTTATTATTATATAATATTAAAATCTATTTTAATTAATAAAATATTAAAGTTATTTTATTATTAATTATAATTTATCTTATATTATTATTATTATAATTAAAACCTAAAATAAATTAATTTTTAATTTTATTCTTTATATTTCTTTTTTTATTAATATAAATACTATCTATTATTAATATAAATACTATCTATTATTAATAATAATAGCTATAATATAATATTTTATACAAGAATCTAATTAAACTTTTTTATATATTTTATTCTTAATTTTTAATTTAAATCTATAATATAGAGTTTTTATATATATTTATTTATCTTTCTTAAATAATTTAAATAAGATTTATTAAAACTTTATAATATAATTTAAGATAGATCTTATTTAATAAAGATTATATAGATATTATTTAGTTTATTTTTTTTTATTTAATAATCTAAAGGTATTTAAAAATTATTATTTAAAGATATTATAATTAATAAAGATTAGATTAGTTTTCTCCTTTAAGGTATTTATTAAGGTATTATTAATATAATCTTAAAGTATTAGTTTAAATCAGATAAATATAATTCTAATAAGAAATCCTATAATATACCTTATTTTAATTAATTTAAATTAGAATTATATTAAATAGTATAAAAAAAAATATAAAATTAAATAAGGAATTTTTAAAGCTTATTTAGGATTTTATTAAAAGGCTTAGATATTTATAATTTTAAGATTTCTTTTATATCTTTTTTATTATATATTTATACTATAATCATTTCTAGCTTATATTTATATTATTTTATTTAGATTTTTATATTTTTAAGAAATTATTTAATTTAAAGTTATCAGATTTTAATAGTAAATCTGATTATCTTATTCTCTTTTTTATAAGCCTTATATTAATTCTTAAGTTTCTTTTTTAGGATTTTTATTTTTAATTTAAATTTAAATTCTTTTTAATTATTTTAAAGGTCCTTAAATATAATTTTAATCTTATTATTAATATCTATATTTAAATTATTAATAAAGATATTTAAGGATTCTCTTTAATTAATATTTTTAAATAAAATAAGCATTTAAGGAATTATTATAAAAATAAATATTATTATTTAAGATAATATAATAATATATTAAATAAGAGTTATTAATATATAATATTTAATAAATTTTTAAGGGATAAATCTAATAAAAAGAGTTTATTAATAGATTAATTAAAATATTTTAAATATATATTAATTATATAAATAATAGATTTATAGGATTATAATCTAATATTATTAAAATAAATAATAGGATTAATATAATAATATTATTAATAATTATCTAAGCTATATTTAAAAGAATAAAAATTAAGAATATATATATATATTATAGATTATAATCTAAGTTATAATCCTTATTACTAGGTTATACTTAGAATTATAAATTATTCTATTAGATTATAATTTTAAAAGTGATTTTAAGCCTAGAATTATTTTTAAAATTATAATTTAATTCTATATAGTTTAAACCTTTAATATATACCTAGTAATATTATAAGTTATATAACTAAGGCCTATTATATAACCTTAGCTATTAGATGATAATAATTAAATTATTTTAAAATTATAAGCTTATTTATTAGATTATACTTTTTAGAGTAATTTTAAGCTTATAATTATCTTTAAAATTAAAATTTAATTTTATATAATTTTAAACCTTTAATATATATTTAATAATATTATTTAATTATATAATTAAGAGTTATTATATAATCTTAATTATTAAATTATAATATAATAACTCTTCTTTAAAAGATTATTAAGGACTGAGGTTAGAAGATTATAAAGAAAGTAAAGAAGGTTAGGAATAGTATTAATTTTACTATATATAAGCAGATAGATAGCAGATAACTAGAAGCTTGATCTCTAATCCTCTTCCTTTTCTTAAAAGAGAAGGCCCTCTCTATAGATATATATATTCCTAGCCTATATAATATAGATTCTCTACAAGGCCCCTTTAGGGTCCTAATAGTATACCCCCCTTCCTCTAAGACCACCCTTAGCCCTAATAACTAATAATAGCTTTATCACTATAACTATATAACTATAAATAGCTAATCAGCCCAGCTATTAATAAAGAAACTATAATTAATTAAAAGTAAAACTTCTAATAGATTCTATTTCTTTCCTATAAATCTCTATATATAGGCTCTTTATATTTTATTAGAAATCCTCTATCTTATAACTCCTCTAAAAAAAGCCTTATTATTAATTGATTTCTTTATATAGTATTATCTCTTTAAGGCTAAGGATTCAGATAATATGTTAGACTTATAGAAGCATTAGAAATATACTTATTATATATAAATAGCTTCCTAGCTTCTTCCCTATTTATAGTATTAACTTTCCTAGTTTATCTAATAATAAAAGAGCTATTTTACCTTTTTAATCTATTAAGAAATAATAGATTAATCACCTCCTTCTTTATATCTTTTTATAGCTAATCTTATATAATAGTAGCTTTCTATTAGTATAGGCTTCCTTATCTCTTAGGGCTTTATCTAATATTAAACTATTAAGGACCTTTAAGTCTAGTATAGATAATAAAAAGCAAAAGAAGATTAATAAAGAAATAATAATATAACTATAATATAAGCATTATAAGATTAAGTATCTAATAGTGATTACTATTAAGAAAGCTATTATAAAGGGTTCCTCTATATTAGAATTAATTATACTTAAAATCTTTATTATTAAATCTTTGATTTTATTTAAAGCTTTAACTAAGACTAAAAAACCCCCTTTTAAGTCTTCTACTTTTATAAGACCTAATAATAATAACTTATCTAATAAGATAAAGGAGATAGACTTTAATAATAATCTATCTCTCTATTCCTTCTAGGATATTCCTTAATTATTAGCTAATAGCTAGTTAATAACTACTTCCCTTCTTATATTACTTCTAAGCTTAATAGTATTATAAGGATTTAAACTCTTATAAAGACTATATAGATTAAATCCTTAAGGGTAATACTAATAGCAAAGGAGATAAAGAGAGAGATAAGATAGATAATAAAAAAGTTAGAAAATCAATTAATCCTAATTCTCCTTTAAGTATTTCCTTTACTTCCTACTAATAAATCCTTCTTAGATTCTATCTTATTACTTTTTCTTTATTAACTTTTAGCTTTATAATTCTTTTAATAATTCTAAATCACTTCCTAATACTAATACTATTATAGCCTCTTTTATAGTATATAATACCTTTATCTCCTTTTCTATTATTTCTAAGTCTTTAGCTTTATCTATTATTAATAGATAACTCTATATAGTATCTAAGCTATTCCCTCTTTTTAATAATAGGTATTCTATATCTTCTATTACTAAGATTATAATAATAACTATATCTATTTATATTCTTAAGAACCCTTTAATTATAAAGAATATAATACCTAATAAGATACCTTTTAAGAAGAAGATAATATCTAATAAAATATCTCTTAAATAAAGTTCTATTAAAATAGATATATTAACTATTACTAATAGCTTATCTATTATTAAGTATATTAGATAATAATAGTATTTATCTAATAACTAATAAACTACTAGGAATCTAATCTTATATTATAAGTAAATAATTAATAATATAATTAAATAAGGTTTATTATTATAATTACTTAACTATTATTAATACTTATATAGCTATCTTAAGGTCTATTAGTATTATATAGCTATATAGATCAAATAGGACCTAATAGCTAATCCTATTCTAAAACCCAAAAAGACTAAACAGCCTAAACCCTATCAACAGAATAAATATATATTATATCCTATTATAGCTTAAATTCAAAGTTATTAATAACTACTCTATAATCATTAAACTCTAGTATTTATACTATATAAATAATAACTATTCCTATTATAGAGTGATAGTAAATTATTATATACTTATATATAATCTTATCTAATATAGGATATAATTAAAGCTTAACTTAATACTACTCTTTTTATTCTTTATAGCTATTTCTTTATTAATATTTCCTAGGAGATATTTTAGTATATATAAGGTAAGATTAAATAAATACTTAACTATATATACTAAAAGCTAATAACTACCCTTACTTATAACAAGGTATAATAAAATATAGATAAAGATAAAGCTTTTCTTATAAAAAGTATTTTAAATTTTTAGATTTGATTAATATTATATTAGGCTAACTCCCTTTAAATTATTATAAATATCCAGGCTTAATAATATAATATTAGTTTTAATATATAATTAAGCTTAATATAACTACTAATAATTATATAGATATATATTAATAATACTTTTATACTATTATTAATAATTCTTCTCTCTTATATTATACTTAATAGTTAGACTAATATAAAGGCCACTTTAAATAGTCTTCCTAATATAGCTCTAGAATTAAATTCCTCTAATAAGGATAATAATAAAAGTAATAATAATAATAATAATAAGAATAATTATTAAGATAATTACTTAAGGGATTCTAGTATTTAAGAAAATAATTTACTTAGCTTTTACTAATACTATTAAAGACTCCTACTCCTTAATAGCTAGGTTTTTAATAAGAAAGCTTTATATTTATATATTATTATATAATCTAAGAAATCCCTCTTATTTAGCTAATAATTATCCTTATTATTATAATTCTCTTATTTTATATAGTATATTTATTGCTTATTATTCTACTTATATATTAAGATTTTTTTTATTATATAGAATTATTCTAGTATAAAAGGATTATCTTCTAGCTTACTTAGTTTATCCCTATTATTATATATCTCTAGGTTTATAATATTAAATATATTATATATCCTGATTAAATCTAATAATTAAAGTTAATAAGCTAAGCTATTACTTTTTATCTATTTCTTAATCTAATAAGGGCCTATGAATTTCTCTATTAACTTCCTTATAGGATATTTCAACTTAAGGTATTTTATAATAATCATTATCCAATCATTAACTTTAAACTACTTTTCTTATCTTTTCTTATTATATTACTTTTTATACTATTAATATACCCTTTTTAATACCTCTATTATTATATTATAGCTTATCTATAGCTCCTGGATTCTTTTCTTAAAGCCCTTATATAGTCCTTTTAATTGAATTCTATCTTATATTAGTACTATTAGCTTATAGCTATATAGTAGATAAGCCAAGGATTCTCTTATAGTATTATATTATACTGTATTATAGCAGAACTGGGCTAATAGTAGTCTTATAGTCTAATCAAGCTGATCTTTATTAATAAAGCTTTATAGGTAATATTCGATTATCTAATTTATCCATTCTATCTGCTTATTTATCTATAAATAGAATATAATACTTAATCACTGCTTATAAGCTAATAAATAGTAGAATATTTTCTAGAATATACTTATAAATACTATACTATAATCTAATATAATTCCCTATAATATCCTAAAATACTTAAATATATAATCTAAGAATAAGATTACTAGACTATTATTAATAATATACTTTATTATAAGGATAAATAATAAAAGATTTATATATCTATCTATAATAATAAGAATATTATTATATATCTTATTCTTTATTCTTAATTTAGATAAATCTATAATAAAATCTATAAAGATTTCCTATTAAGGTCCTTCTAGGATTAATAAAGCAGCTAGATAATTATATAATTAATACTGCTTAGGTTTATTTGATTAGCAGGAGTTATAGGTTTATATAAATTTTATTATATCTCTCTTTATATCTTTCTAATAATAAGTTATTATTAATTATCTTAATATTCTATTAATTCCTTAATAGCCTGATATTAGATTATTATAAAGTATTATTAAAATTTTAATCCTTATTTTAATTAAAATAAAGACCTTCCTAAAATATAATAATAACTAGTTATTATCTATTTATTAAAATAAGTGGGTTTTAAATAACAGCCTGATCTATTATAAGACTAGTAGCTAGACCTATTACAGTTTAGCAGCTAAACCTGCTATAGCCCTAGCAGCTAAACCTGCTATAAGACCTAAAAAGCCTATACAGCCTGACCTGCTATATCAGGCTAGACTAGTAAAATAAGGGCTTATCCCTTATACCTCTCCCTTTCTTATTATTTAAAATACTTAGAAATCTAAAGAAATATTATTTGGAATTCTTAAATAATTTCAAATAATCCTAGTATTATTTAAATATATAAGATAATTAGATTCCTAGTTGAATCCTGCTTTCTTTCTCTATCAGTAATTTAATTATTTCTTTCTTCTTTTTTATAGACTTTACTTTAAATAACTATTTACTATCTTTCTTCCACTGCTATTACTATTAGCTTTAATTATAACTTTATACTATAAATTATAATAAATTATAAGCCTAGAAGAATAGTTATTCCAGACTATAAAAAAAAGACTCTTTTTCCTATTATATTCAATCTCTTTATATATTAGATTTTTCGCCCCTCCTCTAACCAGTCGAACCCATATTTCCCACTAATTAGAAGTCATAAAAAACACTATATACACAAGAGTTAAATATCAGACCTATAGCTTACAGCATAACCCACTTTCAGATTTATAGATTACTAATTTAGACTTATAGAATTATAGATCATAGCTTTACTAACTATATTAAATATAATTAATCATTTGAATTATTAATCAACTTTATAAAAGGCCTATATAAGACTATAGAAGTTAGCTAATTAAGCAAAGATACTATACCAGCTATACTATAACCTGATTATAGCTAGTATATAATAGATAACCCTTATACCTAGTACCCCTCTAGCTAATTAGCTAGTTCTAGGGCTCTTACTAAGACCTAGCTATATATAGCACTGCTATAACCAGTACTTTCAGCTATTTATAATACTATTATATAGCTATAAGCTTATTTTTAAAAGCTTATTTTTCTTTTATACTACTATAATCACTAGTTATAATAGTCTGACTCTGAAAATATCTAATCAGGACCTTCTAATAAAAGGAAATTTATTAGAATTATAGGCTCTTTGATCCCAGATATAGGAGCTCACCCAGCAACTATAACAGCTATAGGCCCGAGTTATAGGGGCTATAGTAGCTGATAGTACTAAAGAACCACCATAACCTCAACCTAAGCCATCTTAGCTATTACTATAGCTAGCATAGCCCTCTAATATACTAGGGAAACTAGCTTTAAAAGAGCTATCTAAGAAAATACAAGCCTTTTTAGAAGCCTATAGGTTAAGGGGCTCTGATAACTATAATCAATAGCTTCAGGCCCTATTAATCCAACTATAGGCACTTAGATTACCCACTTTTCTTTTAAACCCCACTATAAGCCTTAGCCTTAGCAACCATCATTAGACTATTTTGCTTCTATTACTTTGTAATAGCTGTATATAACACCCACAAGCCTCTATAAATTGGGTTATAACACTACTGGAAGCTTATAAAATACTGAATAAGCAATACTACTGCAATGCTACCCTATAGCATAGAACCCTCTATAGCACCTTTTATAAGCTTAGCTTTAACAGCTATAAAGGCTCTATAGAGGCATTTAACAGTGAATTTAACACTCAACTTGCTAAGCTATAGTTAGCTTTAGTTATTATATAGCCTATAGATCAGATAAACTAATATCTAAAGGCTATAAAAGATACTTTTCTATAATAGGCTGAACACTAAAGGAACAATATCAGGATCCATACAGCACTTAATACCTTACTAGATGCCCTGAATTTACAGTTCCTTATAATGGACTTACTAAAAGAGCTATAAGATAAAAGCTCTTTAGTTGTAAAAGCTAGCTCTTATAGGGCTAGAGAAGCTAAAAAACCTTCTAAAAAGACCTATAAGGACTTTAAAAAGAAGGAAAAACCGTCTAAATCCACTAAAAAACAGCCTTATAAGCCCTTTCAGAAGGATAAAAAGATAAAGAAGCCTGCTACTAACAGTAAGGAACCTGATAAAGCTTCCTTTATAATAGGCACTTATAACCTATCTATAGATGACTGAAATACTATAGCTAGCACCTAGAGCTCTGATTCTAAATCTAATATAGAAGGTTTAGAAGCTATAAAGCTTAAAGAATCAGCCTATAGTACTTATTATAACACTAACATAAAGAACGCCCTACTATATAATACTGGCTCAATATATCATATAGTCAATAATAGAACCCTCTTCACTAATTATAGTGCTTATAGCAAGAAACCAAGGCCTATAGTGATTGATAGTGGTTCAATCTACCCAAAAGGATCTGGAACAGCTGTATTTACAGTGCTCACAGCGCTTAATCCCAGAATATATAGCACTCTAGAGCTAAAAAATACACTATATATCCCTAATATAGATATAAATATAATAAGTAAGATTAAGTACTATACTTCTAATAGCACGCTTATAAAAGAGAAGCTATTTATAATAGACTGAACCTGCTATAGCCTACTAAACTTCACTAAACACAGCTTCTTCCTACAGCAAAAAGGGAAGCCTATACCTGAATTTATAAGGCCTTCTAATCACTATTACAGCTATCCAATAGTGATTAAAATCACCTCTAAACCTCCCCCTGGTATATATAAGGACCTCATTGAGCCCTCTAAATCAGTAAAACAGCCGCTAGAACCAATAAAAAGCCCTGAAATTTCAGGCCCATATATACCAGAAAGCCCTAATACAGACTTAGGCCTACCAAAAGACCCACTAGAAGATGCTATATCCCTTCTAGAACCCTCTAAAAACATTATTATAAAGGGAGATATAGGTCTTTCAGCTAAAACTAGCTATTAAAAGCTGCTATAGCTAGCAGGAATTTAGCACATCTATCTCGGCTATATTGGCCTATAGCTACTAAAGAAGACCGCTAAAATTTCAATAAGCTTACCTGATTTTACTGCTATAAAAGAAACAGATTTCTTCTGTTTAGTATATATACAGGCTAAATCAGTATACAGACCCTCTAAAAACCCAATTCCAGACCCATTAGAAGTGCTAGAGGTTATAGAAAGAGATATATTTCAGATAAAACCAATCCCTTATAATAAGCTCTCTATAGGGCTTATTTTAATAGAAAGAAAATCCTATTATTAAATGGTTCTTTTACTGTTTAATAAGGAAGGTTATACTGTCTTCTCTGCTATAAAGGGACTATTTAAAGGACTAAAAGCCTACTATAAAAAATACCCTTTATAGCTGTATTTTAATAGTGGAAAAGAGGTCTTAGCACTGCTAAAAGACTAGCTAGCAGGCAAAGGCATCGGTTTTAATATATCCAGCCCCTATATTCATAAGTAAAATAGCCTGCTAGAACACTCTATAAGGGTTATTCTAGACTGATTATAAGCCACTATAATATAGGCCTAGCTCCTATTCTACCTTTAGATCATTATTTTACCTGCTATAGTTAACCTTATTAACTGTATAACAGTTATAAACAAGGACCTCAGCCTATTATAGCTCTTCTTATAAGAGCTAAAACCAGCTCTAGCAGCTAACAAACCAAATTTAATAGCCTATAGAGCTATTAAAGTATATTATAAGGTTGTTATCCCTACTAAGAAGCGCTAATAAAGCATTAAACTAAGCCCTAGAACAGAACCAGCCAGACTACTAGCTATATTAGGCAAAAATATCTATTCAATCTATATACCCTCCCGCTGGCAGGTAATTAAGACCTCTTTCCTTTATATTATAAAAGGAATAGGCCCTATAAGCCAGGGCCTAAAGGGCAATTTTCATAGCCTTTAGAGCCCTTCTAGCTTAAAGGGAGAATTAAAAGAGCTTTACACCCCACTAAAACCAACAAACCAACCTAACCTAAAGAGTCTAACTGATTTATAAGCTCTTGATTAAGCTAGAAGACCTATACAGCTGCCAGAACCTGTATTACAGCCCCTAGCACAGCTGCCACAGCTGCCACAGCCCTTATCACAGCCCTTAGTATAGCTGCCACAGCTGTTAGAAGACCCTGAACCTATATAGCTAGACCTTGCCTACCCTATAAATATCTACTATAAGCTAAAGGCAAAATTCACTGCTAAGGCTTCTTTAGAATCTGCTAGCTGGAAACAAGCCTTAGAAGACCCTGCTAAGGAATAGTGGATTAGCACTATTTATAGCGAATTCCACCAAATTCTATAAGCTAAAGTCATGCATTTTATCCCTTTTTCAGAGATTCCAAAAGACCGAAAAATCCTGAAAAATAGGCTTATTCTTAAGCTTAAAAAGGACTCATAAAATCAGCCCTTAAAATATAAGGCTAGGCTTGTTATAAAGGGTTTTATATAAACTGAAGGAAAGGATTACTTTAAAACCTTTATAGCTATTAGTATTCCCCCTACCTAGCGGATTTTACTAGCTTTAACAGCCTTTTATAACTAGGAAATCAAGCAAATTGATTTTATAGGGGCTATTTTAAACAGCCAGTTATCTAAGGATATTTTTATAGAATTTCCAGAAGGCCTCTCTTCTTTTATAGAGACCCAGACCCCTGGAAATAGATCTTTAGCAACCTTATTAGCCAAGCTAAGCTATAACCCTGCTATAAAACAGGTTATTCTACTAAAAAAGGCCCTATACAGGCTAAAGCAAGGCCCCCATAAGTAGCAATAGCAGCTAATTAAGCTGCTAGCTACCCTAGGGTTCCAACCCTTAGTCTCTAACCCAGCAGTCTTTATCAATACTAAGACTAATACCTTTATTATAACCTATATTGATGACTGCCTTATTATAGGACCTGACCTACCCTATATTAACAAGCTAAAACGCCTGTTAAATAAGGTCTTTACTATAGAAGATAGAGGCCCTACAGCCTTTTTCTTAGGGGTTTAAATCAACCATAACCAGGCTAAAAGAGAGCTAAGGCTGCACCAGTCTTAATATATTGATAAGGCTCTTTAGCGCTTTCAGCTATAAGATACAACCCCTATAGCTATACCCCTACAGCCTAGAGCGCTAAAAAAACCCCTAAAAAGGGTTCTTACCCCTACTGAATAACAGACCTATCAACAGATTATAGGGACTTTAATATACCTTATACTGCTTTCTAGGCCTAATATAGCCTTTTCAATTCAATAGCTTTCTCGATATATACAACAGGGCTATATTAACCACTATAACACAGCTAGAAACCTTTTAAAATACCTAAAAGGCTCTAAAGAACTAGCTATCCTTTATAAGGCTTCAGACCTTATATAAGCTAAACAACTAGCTCTTCAGCTGCTAGGCTATTCAAATAATGATTTTATAGGCTATAAAGCTACTAGCAAATCCACCTATAAGTATCTCTTTAAGCTAGCTAGCAGGCCTATCTACTAGAAGGCAAAAAGACAGACTACTATAGCCCTCTCAACTATAGAAGCTGAATCAGATGCTTTAGTAGAGGCTATAAAAGAGCTAAAATAGCTCTCTGGGCTCTTTATAAAGCTAAAAATCCCCCTTTAGCAGCCTATAGACCTGTATTATAATAATACAGCCTCTATAAATAATACTAAGAACCCTGATCAGTATACCCAAACTAAGTACACCCTGTTAAAATTCCACTATATTAGGTAAGAGACAGCTAGTGAGCTATTTAAGATAAATTATCTTATAATTAAGGCTATACCTATTGATAGGCTAACTAAGGCTTTAATAGGCCCTGTTTTTCAGGGCTTTTTAAGCCTATTAAACCTGCAAAAACCCTTTATTAAAAGCTAGCTATATATATATAGCTTACTAGAGGGAGTGTTAAAATAAGTGGGTTTTATATAACAGCCTGACCTGTTATAAGACTAGTAGCTAGACCTACTATAGCTTAGCAGCTAAACCTGCTATAGCCCTAGCAGCCAGACCTGCTATAAAATAGCAGCCTGACCTGCTATATCAGGCTAGACTAGTAAAATAAGGGCTTATCCCTTATACCTCTCCCTTTCTTATTATTTGAAATGCTTAGAAATCTAAAGAAATATTATTTAGAATTCTTAAATAATTTCAAATAATCCTAGTATTATTTAGATATATAAGATAGCTAGATTCCTAGTTGAATCCTGCTTTCTTTCTCTATCAGCAATTCAATCACTTCTTTCTTCTTTTTTATAGACTTCACTCTAGATAACTATTCGCTGCCTTTCTTCCACTGCTATCACTACTAGCTTTAATTATAACTTTATACTACAAATTACAATACTATTAATTAACTATTATATCTATTAAAAGAATTATTTACCTTAGATTACTTTTAGATATAAAATAAATCATTATTCTATACTTTTAATAATATAATTATAAGGGTATTAATATCCTCTTATAATATTATAGTAATACTCCTTTAAATCACTTATTTATTTATAATTAAAATTCTCTGGATTATATATCAAAAATAAAACACTTGCTTAATTATAATTAAAACCCTTCTAATAAAAGAAATAGATATAGATTATAACCCTATACCCTTATAGCTAGCCTCTAAAAATCCATTTATAACTAGAATCTCTATTAATTATATAATTATAACTTCTAAGATTTCTTTAGTATTATAAAAATATTTAAGGAAGGAGAATAAATAGCCTTTCCTTGATTCTTAGATATCTTCTATATCTATATAATCTAGCCTTCTAAATAATATATCCACTAGATTCAACCTATCTAATCTATACTTAATTCTAAAATTAAACAGTATTAGCTAATTAAGTATATTTATTTACTAGCTTAAAAGCTTTTATTTTACTATTAGATAGCTATAATTTAGATAATCTATTATAATTATAATCTTATATTCTAAATAGGCTAAATAATAATATTATACCTAAAAAGCTTCTATAATTACTAATATCTTAGTATTTAATATATAATAGTATAATTCTATCCTATTAAGTTTTCTTAATATATAAGCTATTAGATATTATTTCCTATTAATATATTATATTAGTATAATACCTATAATAAAATCCAATATATCTATTTTAATATAAATAGAAATAGCTGGATTAAAGTAGGTTAGTATTAGCTGCTTTAAGAATTTTTACTTTAGTTCCTTAAAAGCAGCTTGCTTATAGCTTCTTATATATATAAGGCCCTTTTTCTTACCCTTTATTAAGTCTATAAAGGATATAATAATCTTATTATAGTTCTTAATAAATTATTAATAAAATCCTATAAAACCAAGGAATTATTAAATATCTTTAATATTAATAGATAATAGCTAACTAGCTATTATCTATACCTATTCTTTCTTTATATATATTCCTTTAGAGCTAATAATAAACCCTAGATATACTACTATATTAATACTAAAGTTATATTTCTATAAGTTTATATATAAGCTATTTTATTCTAATCTTTAAAGTATCTAATATATATTATCTATATAAGTATCTAGATCACTATTATATATCAGGATATTATTTAGATATATAATATAGATATAATCTATAAGGCCTTATAGTATATTATTAATATATTCCTAAAATATAATAGGGATATTTATAAATCTAAAAGGCATTACTTAATACTTAAAATAGCTATAATAATATTAGAAAGCAATCTTCTATTTATTACCTTCTTTAATATATATCTAATAATATATATCTTTAAGATTAAATTTAATAAATTTCTTTACTCCTTAAAGTTAATTTAAGATCTTATAGATTAATAGTAATAGGGCTTGGTTTTTCTTTATTACTTAATTAAAAGTATAATAATTAATATAAAGATATAGCTTACTTTCTTTCTTTAGAATAAATAGAATAGATACTCTATATAGGCTTACTAATCAATATATCCAACCTTATTTCAAAGCTATATAAAGATATTCCTAGAGTATTTCTAGCTTTTTTTCTATTAAAGAGTAGATAGGGCCTTATAATAATACCTTTCTATTAATCAATTCTATTAAATAAATTTATCCTTTAAGCAGTAATAGCTTAATAGCTGCTTTCTTATTAAATATCTCTATAAATTATATATATTTAGATAATAGAGTCTTTATAAGTTCTTTATCTTCTTTTAGCTATAGCTTATTATTATTAATAGATCTTATACCTAAGATAATTATTATAGTTTTTATTATTCTTATAATCTATTAAGCTTATTTTATATTAGTAATAAATTTAATACTCTATTCTATTAAGGGGTAATTTTAATAATCCTTTAATTATATAATTCTTAGGTCTATAATATAAAAGAAAAGCAATCTTAAGATAAAATCTTCTTTAATATCTATTATAATATAATTTATAAGATATCTTTTTATTATTCCTTAATTATTATAAAGTTCTATTAACTTTATAATTCTCTTATATATAGGAAAGTTAATATTCTTATATATTATCTTTAATAAGAAGCCTTCTTTTAGATGATTAAAGTCTATTAATAACTTTAGATTAATAAGATAAACTTCTAACCCTAAATCAAATAATAGTGTTAAAATAAAATGGGTTTTTTCTATATATAGCAGCCTAACCTGCTATAGTCTAGCAGCTTAACCTGCACAGCTCAGTAAGCTAAGCTTATAAAGCCCTTATAGCTTAACCTATAAAGGGATAGACTAGTGCTTACTTTCTGTTTTAGTATTTAGAATATCTAATAATTCTAAATAGTTATTTGGAATATCTTAAAATAATTCCAAATTATCTTAGAATTAGATAGATATAAAAGATAGAAGGATTCCTAGTTATATCCTTCTTCTTTTCTATATCGGCAATTCAATCACTTCTTTCTTCTTTTCTACAGACTTCACTCTAGATAACTATTCGCTGCCTTTCTTCCACTGCTATCGCTACTAGCTTTAGTTATAACTTTATACTGCAAATTGCAATAAATAGTATAGCTATTACCTAGCTATAACCGCTCTATATCCTTGCTTTTCTTATTATTAGGGATATAAAGTGGTCAGTATTATCCTAGATATAATAAGCAATTAAGTCAATATTAGAATCACTAGCTAAGGTATTAAGGTTTATTTACCACTATTAAGCTGCTTTATAATTTTTAATAATATAATAAATACTCTTATATATTATATAATCAAGGGCTTAGTATATTATCTTATAATATATACTATTATATTTATAATACTTTATATATTAAGGGATAGAATCATTATTTAATAAATAATCTCTTTAATTTAATAAAAGGGTTATATTATTATTAGCTTTATCTTAGGGAGAGATTAAATTATTCTAGTTATTAATCTTTTATTATAAAAAGGTTTTATAAGTATTTTAATTATTCTATCTTTATTAGGCTAATATAGACTTTTTTTATATATCTGCTTAAAGTAGCTACTTTTAAATAATAGATAAGCTATTACTTATAACTTTAGCCTAAAAAGATCTTAATAATCTCTATACTATATAAGCTATATAATAGCTTAGAGGTAATAGCTCTAATAGCTTATTAATAAGGCATTTATATATATAGATAAACTATTAAAAGATCTGATTTATAATTTATTAAAGCTGATCTAGCTTTCTAATAGCTTTATAGCAGTATATTAGATTATTATCTTAATTATTTAATAGCTAATACATTAATACAGCCTAAATAATATCTCTAATACCTTTTAGGTAATTAATATAAAGATAACTGATCTATTAATTAGATATATTACCTTAGAAGTAGATAATACTAAAAAGTATCTTTTATATATCCTTTAGGAATTCTATAGGGATTATTATAAACTATATATTAAATTAGATTAGGAATATTTATAATTTAATCTAAGATTTTCTTTAATACTTAGGTATTAGAAGGGCTTAGGATTAAATAATTCTATAATATTATTTTAACTCTCCTACTCCTTTATAGCTTAATATATTAAATAATTAAGTTAAAGTAATTAGATCTTCTAGCCCTAAGAGATCTAAAATTATATTTAAATTATCTTTCTAAAGTAAGGATAAGTATTTTATCTTTCTTTTTTCTTTTAATTATCTTTTAATTATCTAAATTAATTAATCTAGCTCTATTTTAAAAAGAATCTTATTATTTATTAATAATATACTAGCTAAAGAGATAATTATAGAATATCTAAATCTAGCTTAATATTAAATAAGAAGCTAGGCTAAAGGCTATTCCTATTAATTTAAAGATTATTCTATAATCCCTAATAAAGCTATAGTATTACTAGTTATTACTTAGGTTTCTAGGATCAATTCAAGCTTATAGCTTATAAGCTAATAGCTAGCTATTATAATTCATTTTATTATTATTCCTAACTTTAATAATCTCTTTATTTAAGGAAGGGATAAAGAGATTAATCTATTAAGAACTAAGATTAAAAGGTTATAAAGAGAGTGAAGAAGGTTAGGAATAGTATCAATTTTGCTATATATAAGCAGATAGATAGTAGATAACTAGAAGCTTAATCTCTAATCCTCTTCCTTTTCTTAAAGGAGAAGGCCCTCTCTATAGATATATATATTCCTAGCCTATATAATATAGGTTCTCTACAAGGCCCCTTTAGGATCCTAACAAAGATTTTATTTTTAAAGCTTATAAATATATCTTTTTTATTCTTTTTATATATATATAAGTTATAATCTTTATATTATATTAAATTATTTCTTATAATATTAAATTATATTAAGAAATCTTAATATTTTATTAAAAAGATTATTAAATATTTTATATTAATTAAAAACATAGATTTTAATAATATATTAATAAATATATTATAATTTTATTATTTAAAATAAAGATAATATTATTATATAATAAATAATAATAATTATTATATAGTTTATTAAAAGTAATAAGATATATTAAAAGATATTTAAATTAATAGAAAAAAAAACTAAAGATATATATAAAAAAGACTTTTATTAATACCTTAAAAAGCTTTTTAAGATATAAAAGAAAGGTTATTAATAAAATATATTAACTAGAAATATTTTATATTTATATAAGACTAATATTACTTAAAAAGCTTATAATTATATTAAAGCTATTTTATATTAAATCTAGGCCTATTAAAACTATATTAATAAACCAGATATAATCCTATTTTTAAAAAGAAATAATTTTATAAAAAGAAAATATAATAAATTCTAAATAATAGCTTTAATTAATATATATATATATAAATATAATCTTTTTCTTTTAATAGTATTTTTAATAATAATTTTATTATTTATAGGTTTAAGCTTTTATATTATTAAATATATTAAACTTAAATAATAAAAAAGCTTATATAAAATAATATTATTTATATAATAATATTTAATAGTATTTTTATATATATAATATTCTTATATTTATTATTTAATTCTTATTAATTTTATTAATAATAAAGCTTTTTAAGATAATATTATTATAATAGGATTTTTATATAACTAGACTCCTATCTTATAAGCTATTATAAGATATAAGATTAATATAAGATATTAATACTATTAGATCTTTTATCTTTTAATATAATAATCTATTAAATTAGATTATATTACCTTTAATCCTTTTATAATTATATTAATATCTTATAGATTAGAATACTTAATAGGTATATAGGATTAAGGATTTAAACTATATATAGATCAGGTTAGCTAGCTTATAAAGCCTTTACTTTAAAGGTATAAAATAGCTTATAGAGTGTATATTATATTAATAAGGAGGCCAGATAATATAATTAAAGGCCTTAAGCCTTTAATTTAATCAGATAATAATAAGAAAAACCTAGGCTAACCTTATAAATATATAATAATTTTAGATTAAATTATTTATAAAAAGAGGGATAATTATAATAGAATTTTTATATAATTAAACCCTTATCTTATAAGTTATTATAAAGTATAGGATTAATATAAGATACTAATACTATTATATATTTTATCTTTTAATATAATAATCTATTAGATTAGGCTATATTATCTCTAGTCTTTTTATAATTATTATTTAAATTTTAAAGAAAAGGAAATTAAAGATAATATTTAAGATTAATTATTTAAATTATTAATTATAGCTTTATAAGATATTAAATTATTTATTTTATATTTATAAATTTAAAAAAAAATTAAAAAATAAAAGTTTAAATTAATTTATTAAGAATTAAAAGAGTTAAATATAAAGAATAATATTTATTTAATTTTAATTTTAAAGATATATAAATATTATATAATATTAGATTTATAGTTTTTAAATATTTTAAATAAGATAGATTTAGTCTTTTTGATTTAAATAATATATTTATTAATTTAAGTTTTTTAATTAAATTAATTAACTTTATAAGGATTATTATAATATTAAATAATAATAATTTAAATAATTAACAGGCTTTTATATATTATCTTTAGATTTAAAATATTTTTATTTAATTAAATATTTATTTTTTTATTTTTTTATTTAATATTTAATATTTAATATTCTTTTTAATTACTTTTATTTAAATATTATATATTCTTTTATATTTATAATAAGCTAGCTTTATAATTATTTAAATAAATATTAAACATAATATTAATATATTTAAAGAAAAAAAAAGAAATCTTTATTATAATTCTCTTTTTTATATTAATAAAGCTTAAATTAAATCTATCTATATTTATAATTAAAGCTTAAATTTAAAGTTTAAGCTTATAATATATCTTTTCTTTAATAATAATTTTTATTAAGCTTAATAATTAAATAATAAGAATATAAAAAAATACTTTATATATTATTTTAATAATTTAATAAAATATCATTTATTCTTTTAAAGTAATTAATTTATATATTTTATAATCTTAATCTTTTTCTTATTAAATATATTATTTAATTTAAATAAATTCTTTTTTATTTCTTTTTTAAATCTTATATTCTTTTTTTATATAATAATAAATATTATAATATTTATTATATATTCTTTTTATTAATATTAAAAATAAGAAATATTATATATTTATATTTATAATTTAAAAATATAAATTCTTTTATTTTTTTCTTAAATAATAATATATTTAATATAAGTTTAAGTTTAAATAATATAATTTCTATAATTATTTATTAAATTATATATTTAATTCATAATTAATTAAATATAGTCTTTTCTTTATTAAAAAACGAAATAAGCTATCAATAATTATATTATCCTTATTAATTTTAATAATAAATTTATTATATTATTTAAAGAAATTAATTTAATTTATCTTTTTATATTAAATAATTATATATTTTAACAAAGAAATAATAATATATATAAGAATATATTATATTTAAGGCTAATTAAATAAGTTAAAGTAGTTATATATAATTAAATATAAATATAAGATTTAAAATAATTAAGAAAAGCTATATAACTATAATAAATATAAGTAGATTTAAGAGATTAATTAATTATCTTATTTTTAATTTAAAAGGAAATTAAAAACATTCTAATTTATTATTAAGAATTATCTAGAATCTTAAAAAAAAAATACTTTAAATTTATTAATACTATTTATAATCTAGATATATCTTATTTATTTATATAGATTAGCCTTTTTAGATTATAATTAATATAATTATCCTTTAATTATCTTTAATAAAAAGAGATATATTTAATATATTTAATTATTATTTCTTTTTAATAAATATTAAAGATACTTTTATTATTAATTATATAGATATCTTATTATTAAATTATTAAATAAATTATTTCTTTTTTTAATTTATTTATAATTAAGTATTCTATTTATAATAAAACTCTTTAAATCCTTTAATATTTTTTAAAATCTTTAATATTAATATTATTCTATATAAAGATAATATTATTAATTATATTAAAGCTATATAATACTTTAATCTATTAAATTAAATTATATTATTAATAAATAACTTAAAAAAGACTTTAATTATATCTTTAATATATTATAAAATCTCTTTTATAATTAATCTTATAATATAAAATAAGATATAATTATTAAAGTATTTAATATAAGATATTTATTCTTTAATAAAGAAGATATTATTAAGCTATTTAATAATCTTAATAATTATTATTCTTTTTATAATATTTAATTATTATAAAGATAACTCTTTTATATATTTAAATATAGATTTTTCTTTATATTTAATTAATTAAATAAAAGAGATATAATATAAAAAAGTATTAAATTATATTTAATATTTTTAAATCCTTTTCTTTTTTAATATTTCTTTTTTATTAAAAGAGTATTATTATTTATTAATTATTAATTAATAATTATTTAATTAATAATTATTTAATTAATAATTATTTAATTAATAATTATTTAATTAATAATTATTTAATTAATAATTATTTAATTAATAATTATTTATAAAAGCTAAAGCTTATTAATCTTTAATAAAAATTATATAATTATTATTTAAAAGATCTTATAATATAATATTTTTATTAATATTATATATTATTAATTCTTTAAATATAAATTACTTTTTAAGCTTTTTAAATAATTTTAACAAATTAGATTTATTAATATATATTAATTTAATATAAATAAAAATATTTAATCTTATATTATTTCTTATAATAAAAGAAATAAATAAAATAATTTAATTAAAACCTTTAGAATATTTTAAAATTCTTAATTTATTGATAATAAAATATATTAAGATATTATATATTCTATTAATATATATTATTATAATATAAATTAATCTATCAAAATAATATTAATTATTTTAATAATAGAATAAATAAGGTATAAGGAAGTTTATTAAATATAATATTTTAAGATTATATAATCTCTTTAAAATCTTAATTAATCTAATAATAATAAAATTAATATTTAATTAATTCTTTGATTATAAGATAAATCTATAAAAATAATAAATACTTATACTTTTAATTATAAGCCTGTTTTATATATAGAATTATAAGAAATAAAATATTATTTAAAAGATTTAATTTATAAAGTATTTATTCCTAATAGGTAAATAAACTCTTTAATATAATTTATTTAATTAATAATAAGTATATTAAAGAAATATAATTATCCTTTAAATTAATCCTAAATAAAGGATCTTTAATATATATTTTTATAATTAAAAACCTAATAAAATAGTATTTATTATATATATCTTTATAAATATTTATTAAGCTATTAAGATTATTATTAATATTAAAGATTAATTAATTATTAGATTTATATTTATATAATAAATTAAATATATCTTTATATATATAGAATTATTCTTTATTTTTAAATATATATATAATATTAAGACTTATAAAAGTATTATTAATAATATCTTTTAATTTAATTTAAATTAAAAAGATATATATAAAATTAATAGTTTAATCTTTTATTTTTAATATAAATAATAATAAATAAAGCTTAATTAAATTATTATTTTAAGCTTAATCTTATAATTTATTTAAAATAAGATAAACTATAAATATAAATATAATTATATTTATTATTATTATCTTATTATTAAAGTTTTAAAATGAAGATAATAATAAAATATATTAATGCTTTTAAGAGATTATAAAACTAGATTATATTTAAAATCTTATATTTTAAATAAGTTTATTATCTTTAATCCTATATATAATAAAATCAAATATTTAAATATTTAATTATAATATATAATCTAAAAGACTATTAATTATTAAGGCTTTAATTGCTTTTTATATTTAAAGAGTATAAAAAACAATATTTATCTTAAATATAAATCTTATTATTAATTAATTAATTAAAGCTATATAGCCTTGCTTAACTATACCTAGAATTCCTTTTATAATTCTTATACTTATATCTATAGCTATTTAAAATTAATAATAGCTTTTATTTATCTTATTACTAAAAGATTATCTTTATTATTAAAGGTCTTATTAAACCCTATAATCTATTAAGGGTCTAGGGCCTTAAATTAATAGGATTTAATTAATCCCCTATAATAACCTATAAGAATCTAAAATAAAATAATAATACTTCTAGCTAAAATTATAAAAATTAAAAAGATTAATACCCTTTAATTTTATCTTTAAATAGCCTAAGATCTTAATATCTTTATTATAAATATCTTATTAAAAAGAAGATTATAATCTAATTAAAACTATAATAATTTAAATAATTCTTAGTTAAGAAAGCTAAAGGTTATTAATATTATTAAGCTATAATATTATAAAAGTATTAATAATTAAAAGAAATAAATTAATAATCTTATTTATATCTTTTAAATAGATTATTTTAATCCTTAAAGATATAAAAAATAAATATAAATCACTTTAATTAAATAAAATATAAAACTATATTAAATTTAAAAAAAAGATTAAAAAAGTTAATTAAAAATACTTTTTAAAATAAAATAAAGTTTATTTAAAAGATTTTATTAATTAAATAATTAATATTTATAATACCTTTAAAAAAGCTTAATAATATAATTATTAATTCTTTATAGAATTCTATTTATATTTATTTAATTTAAAAGCTTATTTTATAAAGATAATTAAAAAGGAATTAATTATATAATATTTTATTAAACTTAAACTAGAATTATAAAAGTATATTTATCTTTATAAAAAAGCCTTTTTTAAGAATTAAAAGAAGATAATATAAAAGATAAAAAGATTTTAATATTATTTAAAAATCTAGAAAAAGAGAAAAAACCAGAACCTATAAAAAAGACTAAATAAATAATAAAAATAAAGCCTTAAATAATAGATTAAAAAAAGATCCTGTTTAGAATTATAAAATAAGTAAAATTATAATAAAGATTAATTAAATCAGATTAATATATAATTAATAATAATTCTATATTAAAAAGGCTTTTATTAAGATTAAAGAAGCTATAAAAATAATAGGGATAGTTATCTTTATAAAGAGAATAATTAAAATAATAATTAAAAAGATAAAGAAAGTAATTAAATAGATTATTTTATTATTATAATCTATTATATATATAATAAAAAAAGCTATCTTATATTAAATTATCTTAATTAAATTATTAATATTATTAAAATAAAAGATAATATTAAAATAGAAAAAGATAATTAATTAAAATAAATCCCTTAATTTTAATTAAAGAAATTATGATTAAAATAATAATCTATTTTTATATATTAATAATAATAAAGAGGTAAATATTAATTAAAATATATATAGATCTAGATATATATATTAAATTAAATCTTATTAATAAAATATTTATTAAAATAAATAAATAAAAATAAATATTAATAAAGAATCTATTAAAGCTTTAAATAATAAATACACTAGGAATTTAAATATATAATACATAAAACATTTTATTTATTATTATAAATTTAAAAGGAATTAAATAAGTTCTATTTAAATATACCTTAATATTAATTAAGATCTAAAAGTAAAAGATAGCTTAATATTATTAAAATTAATTTATTTATAAAATCTTTGGATTTATTTAAGTATTTATAATAGATATTAATACTTTAATTAAAAATAGGAAAATATTAAAATCTTATAATCCTATAAGTTTATATAAGCCTATTAAAATAAAATAATAATCTTTTTAATTATATATCTCCTAGAATTATTATTATTTATAGATAAGAATTAAATAAATTAAAAAAGAAAGATAAAGGAGCTATCTTAAGAATTATAGGATTATTTAGATATATATTAAATAAATTAAATAAATATATTATTATCTTAAAAATCTATAAATTATATAATTAATCTACTTTTAAATATTACTTTTTTATATAATATAATCTATTCTTTATTATAAAGGGAATTAAAAGAGCTTTATATTTATTTAAATAAAAATCTAAAAAAAGAATAAATTTACTTATCTAAAAGCCTAATAAAGATATTAATTCTATTTATTTTAAAAAAGGATAAATCCTTATAATTATATATAAATTACTAAGGTTTTAATAGGGTTATAAAAAAGAATTATTATATATTACCCTTTATTTTAAAGATCCTAAATTAAATTATAGATATCAAATTCTTTATAAAAATTAATATAAAGGATATATATTATTAAATCTAGATTAAAAAATAAAATAAATAAAAGATAGTATTTTAAATCTATTATAATTATTATAAATTTTTAATAATACTTTTTAAATTAATTAATATATTAATAATATTTTAATATTATATTTATTAAGCTTTAAAGGAATTAATTAATATAATATATATTATTTATTTAAATAATATTTTAGGCTTTTTTAAAATAAAAGAAGAATATATAGAATATATTAAATAGGTTTTAAAAAGATTATAAATAATAAAGCTTTTTATAAATCTAAAGAAATACTATTTTTATTAAATAAAAATAGATTTTTAGGATTTATTTTATTTAAAATAGAGATCTTAATAAATCCTTAATATATTATAATTATTTTAGAATAATAATAATTAAAAATCGATTAAAAAATATAAATACTCCTAGATTTTTATAATTTTTATAAAAGATTTATTTATAAATATTTTAGAATTATAATATTATTAAATATACTTTTAAAGGATAATAAAAAGAATAAAAAGCTAGGGAAAATATAATTAATTATAATTAAATACTTAATATTTAAATAATTAAAAAAAGCATTTTAAAAAGCTTTATTATTTAAATATTTTAATCTATAATAATAAATCTATTTTAAAACTAATATCTTTTAATTTATAATAATAGGAATTATATTATAATAAGATAATAAAGATAAATAATATTTAAATATCTTTTAATTAAGGAAGTTTATTAAAATAAAGATAAATTATAGAATACTTAATTAAGAAATATTTATTATTATTTATTTATTTAAATATTAATAAAGATATATTAATAAAGTAATAAAATAGATAAAGGTTTTAATTAATTATTAAAATCTTTAATCCTTTATAAATTAAATTAAATTATTAAGAAAATAAATAAAATAATATATAATACTAATACTATATAATTTTATTATTAAATATTAATTAAAGAAATCTAATCTTATAAATAAACTATTAAAAAGGCTAGATTATAAAAGTAAAACTCTATTAAATAATAATATACTCTTTATATTATAAAATAGGATAATTAAATTTAAAGAGATTTGGATTAAATCTATTAAGATATTAATAAATACTTAAGATAATAAAAGCAAAAGGCTTTTAAACTTAATTAGATTAATTAAATAGATTAAATAGATTATTAATAAAATATAATAAATACCTATATATATGGCTTAAATAGCCTTTTATATAGAGATTATATTTAATAAATAAGCCTTAGTTTTTTTAAATAATATTTATTAAGAATATATAAAATAAAGATAAGGAAATACTAAAATAAAAAGCTATATTTATAGAATAAAAAAATAAGGGAAAGGATATTATATAATTTATAGATATATAGGGTTTAATTAGGTATTAAGATTATATTTATATTCTTAAGAAAATTTTATTAAGAAATAAATTATTATAACTCTATTATAATAATCCTTATATAGGCTATTTTAATATAAATCAAACCCTTAAGCTTTTATAATATAAATTCTATTAATATTTTATAAATTAAAAGATTAAGGAATATATTATTAATTATAATATTTATTAAGGAGTAATATTATAATATTATTATCTATACAAATATCTTAATTCCTTATTAAAATTAAACTAACTCTAAAAAGAAATATTTATAGATTTTATTATAAAATTTCTATTTATTATATTTAATAAAAAGATATAAATATAATCCTAATAATTATAGATTAATATATAAAGTAGTATCTATTTCTTTTAAAAGATATAATTATTATTATAATAAACCTTATAAAATTATTCTATTAAAAGATAAAATTAAAATATAAAATATTAAAAGGGGTTATATTAAATAAAGGTCTTATCTTTATTAATAAATTCTAATTAAAACTTTATTATATATTCTAGATAAGAAAAAAGCTTTTCATAGTATTTTATCCTTAAATTAATAAATAAATTAAATAAATAAATTAAATATTAAAATATTATTTATATTACTTTTTAATAAAAGAATAAATAATATAGATAAAGCTTCTTTATATAATATAATTTATTTATAATTTAATTATCTTTATAATAATTAAATTCTTTTTTAATAAAGTATTATTTAATTATAAGCTAGGGTTTTTAAATATTAAAGATAATATTATAAAAGGAGAGATATTAATAATATAAAATTAATTAAAGAAATTAATAGAAGTATAAGAAATATTAATAAAGTATTAATAATAAATAATTAAAGTTTAAATAAGAAACTATAATAAATTATATATATCTTTAATATTATAAAAAAAGGATATAATTATATTAAATATAAAAAATCTATATTTAAAAATAAAAAAAAAGTTAATATTAAGATTTATTAATTTATTTTAAATCCTATTAAAAATTAAAATATAAGTATATTAATTAATATTATATAATAATATTTATAGATTTATAATATATTTTATATTTATAATATATTTTATATTTATAATATATTTTATATTTATAATATATTTTATATTTATAATATATTTTATATTTATAATATATTTTATATTTATAATATATTTTATATTTATAATATATTTTATATTTATAATATATTTTATATTTATAATATATTTTATATTTATAATATATTTTATATTTATAATATATTTTATATTTATAATATATTTTATATTTATAATATATTTTATATTTATAATATATTTTATATTTATAATATATTTTATATTTATAATATATTTTATATTTATAATATATTTTATATTTATAATATATTTTATATTTATAATATATTTTATATTATATTTATATTTATAATATATTTTATATTTATAATATATTTTATATTTATAATATATTTATAATATATTTTATATTTATAATATATTTTATATTTATAATATATTTTATATTTATAATATATTTATAATATATTTTATATTTATTTATTAGAATTATAAATATAATAAATAAAAGATATTAATAATAGCTTATTAATATTAAAATTAAAAGATAAAAAGGAATAATAAAAGATTAAGGAAATTAAAGATTAATTAAAAATTAAGAAAGAATTATATTATTTAATTAAATAATTAAATTAACTTTTAAAATATAATTAATAGGTTTTAATTAATAAGATAAATATTTTAAAATTAATAAAAATATTTAAAAAGAATTAAATAAAAAGTAAATATAAGCTAAGTAAAGATATAATATAATAAAACAAAAACATTATAAAATTATAATTATAAATAAAAAGAATTTAAATATTATATATTAAAGAATAATATTTTATTTTATATCTTTTAATCTATTATAAATAAATAATAAAAAGGTAAGGAAAAGGTATAAATAATATAATAAAGAGCTTTTTATTATAAAATAAAATCAGAAACCAGAAACTAAAACTAATAACTTAATAATATACTAGTAAACCTTAAACTATATTTATTTAAAATTAAATAATTATATATATTTAAACTTATTTAATATTAACTTATTCTCTTATATTATAGTAATAATAATAATATAAGTTATATATTTAATATATTATTAAGATATAAAGCTAGTATTTATTTAAATAAAATCAAGGCTTTATATAGCCTTTTATTTAATTAAGTTATTATAATATAAGGCCTTAAGATTTATTTATTAAACCTAAATAAGCTATTATTAAATTAATATTAAAATATAAATAAAATATTTATAGATTTATTTAAATATCCTATTATTCTTAGGGATAGGGTTATTAAATAATTAATAATATTTAATAAGCTTTCTTTTTCTTTTTATAAGCCTTATTAACCTTAATTTAAGATTTAATAAAACTAATAATATTATAAGCCTAATAATATATAATCTTAATTAATTTAAAGATATAATAAAGCTTAAATAATATATTAATAATTTATTAAATAAATTTATCTATAAAAATAAAAAGGCTATCCTTATTAAAATTACTATCCTTATTAAAGATATATATATCTAATATTATATTTAAAAAGTTAAGTATATTACTTAGCTTTTAGGTATTATCTAATATAAGGGCTATAGATTTAAATATTATTAAATTATTAATAAAACCTACTTAAATAGTATAAATTAATATACTATTAATAAATATTATTCCTATTATTATATTATTAATAATATTTTAATTTAATATTAATAAATAAATACTAGATTAATATTATTTTATTAAACTTAATCTATTCTTTTATTATCTTAATATCTATTATTATAACTATTTATATATAATATATATATTATATATATTTTATAATAATTAGTTTAATATAATTTAATTATTTTATAATTATATAGGTTTAAATAATAGATCTTTTAAAAGATATAATAATATAATAAAAAGGTAATAAAAGGGTAATAAAAAAATAAAAATAAAAGAGATATAATAGAAAATATAATTATAAATAAATAAAAAGAATATAATAAATCTGAGTGCTAAGAAAATAAAAATTCTAGAATAATAAAATAATAATAATAAAGAAAATCTATTATAAAATAATAAATATATAATTAAGGTATTAGGATATTATCCTTAAAAAAGAAGATAATTATAATAGGATTAGGTATTTAAATATTTGATTATAATATATAACCTAAAAGATTCTTAATTATTAAAGCTTTAATAGCCTTTTATACCTAAAAGGTATAAAGGAAAAATAACTTATCTTAAATATAAGTCTTATTATTAATTAATTAATTAAAGCTATATAAGCCTGCCTAGCTATACCTAGAATTCCTTTTATACTATAATTATAAAATAATCTATTACTCTTTTTAAGTTATATATATTTATTAATAATTAAAAGATATAAGGATTTATTATTTATTTTAGAAAAGGATATTTTTTAATTTAAATTTATTTATTATTTTAACATTTTCTTAATTATTTAATAATAATATTTATTATATAATATTTTATAAAAGAACTGAATTAAAATATTTTATATAATATATTTTAATTTTAAATTTTAAATTTATAATATAAGGTTATTATATATATTTATAAAAAGAAATTATTAAATATTAAATTAATATTTATAATATTAAAAGTTTATATAATTAATTAATTAATTTAAATTATTCTTTATATTATTATCTTATAATATTAAAATTATATTATAAAATTATATAAATAAATAATATAATATAAATATATTTCTTTTTTATATAATAAGCCTTTAATCTTAATAACGTTTTTTTAAGGCTATTATTAATTTTATATTAATAATAATATTATATAATACTCTTAAATATCTTTTTTTAATACTAAATTTTCTTAATAATTAAAAACCTATTTTTAGCTATATTAATAATATAATAATTATTAATATTTAATTTTATAATAGCTATTTAAATTACTCTTATATTATTTTTTTATATTATTTTTTTATATTATTTTTAAAAGCTATTAAATTATCTTTTTATAAGGCTTTAAATTTATTATAATTTTATAAAGATTAATTAAAGCTAATAATTAAGATAATAAAAAAAAGATATAATTATTATTTAAATAAAAGTCTATAAAAAAGAAAATAATTATAATTATATTTTTAATAAAAAAGAAAACAGTATTTAATTAAAAATCTAGTATCTTTATATATTTAAAATATATTAAATTATTTTAAATTATTTTAAAACCTTAAATATAAAGAAAAAAAGTATCTTTAAAGATAAGCTTTTATCTTTTATTTTAGCTTAATTTAATAAATTAAACTATTTAAGTATTTTAAGTCTTATATTAGATTTATAATAGATAAAGCTATTATATAATAATAAATTTAATTATAAGATAATAATAGATTAAATTATTAAGCTATAATAAATCTAGCTATTAATTTATACTAAATTAGGTTATTATATTATAAACCTATTTATTTTAATACTTTCTTTAATAGATTATATAATATATAACTAGCCTTTTTAAATAGTTTTTATAGATTTAATAGGCTTAAAAAGCCTTAATTAATCTATTAATAAATATAAGTTTAATTATAAGATAATTTATTTTATATAATTTATTAATTAATTCTTATTTAATATAATATAATTTTAATAAAATATATTTAATTTAAATATATTAATTAAGGTTTTTAATATTATTTATAAACATTATATTATCATAATATAGATTTATAAATTATTAAAAAAGGATTTTTAGCTTTATAAAAAGCTTAAAGAATTATTTTAGCTTTTTTATAATCTTTATTAAAATATTAGATTTAGTTTTTATAAGTTATCTTTTTATTTTTAATAAATAAATCTATTAACTAGTTTAAAGAAATATTTATAAATAGATTTATTTATAGTTTTATAGTCTTTAAAATTATTATTTAAATAATTAAATAATTAAAAAGCTAGTTAAATAATTTATATAAGATCTATTATTTTATAAAGAATAATTAATTCTTTAAAACCTTTAAAATATTTTAAAATATTTTTAATTATATTATAATAATTAATATAATCTTATTATATATATTAAAAAACTATCAAATTAAAAAGATTATATTAAGCTAAGAAAATAATATAATATATATTAAAGTCTTTATAATCTATATATAAATTTATTAATTAATAAGCTTTAAAGCCTTTTCTATAGCTTTTTTTAATACTTTAGATTATAAAAAAATAATTATAAGAATTATATCTTATAATTAAAAAATATTAAAAAGTATTATTAATATATTAAGATTAATATAATTATAATTCTTTTTAATTTTATTATAATTAATTTAAATCTTTTAAAAAAGATTATAAAGCCTTTAATTTTTATTATAAAGATCTTATTTAATAAATATTTTAATTTATTAATATAAATAATTATAAATATATTAATTTATAAATTAATAAAGATATTTATATTTAACATTAAGAATATATTTATTAATCTTATAATTATATTAATCTAGTTTTTATATTTAAATTAGATTCTTTATAAAGTATATAATATCTTTTAATTTAATAAATAAAAAAGAAAAAAAAATCCTTATCTTTTTTTTATATTATTATAATACTATTCTTTATTCTTTTATATATAATAAATATTATCTTTATATTTAATAAATAATAAAGAATTTATTTAATATATATAATATCTTTATATTTATTTAATTAAAATTAAATAATTAAGAATTAATAAAACTAATCTTAAATTTAAATTAATATATATTATATCTTTAATAAAATATAATTAATTGATTTTAATTTCTTTATTATAAAGATTGTTTTAAGGCTTATTAAATTTAGGATTTTATTAGCTTTTATAGAATTTTATCTTTTTATATCTTTTTAATAATTTTATAATTTATTATTATCTTAAAATATTATTATAATACCTTTACCTTTTTATTATATTATTAATAGTTATTAAGAATCTTATAATTCTATTATTATATATTCTTATTATTTTTATTATATAAATCTTATTTTTTTTTTCTTTTTTCTTTAAGCTATTTTAATAAATTAGATTTTTCTTATTTTTCTCTTTTTAAAATTAAGAGTATTAATTATACTTTTATAATATTTAAGTATTTAATATCTTTAATATATTTTTATATAGTATTTTTTAATAAATTATCCTTATTATTATCTTATTATTTATTTAACTAGTATTAGATAGCTAATAATACTATTATTATCTCTCTCTTTTTTATTATAAAGGGTATTATATTTTTATAGCCCTTCTCTTTTATATAATTTAATCTAGATTTTATATATAAATACTAAAGAAAACGAACTTTAATATTCAAAATTAAAATCTATAATTTATTAATAGCTTAATTAATTATTATAATTATATATAAAAGCTTAACTTTAAATTATAAAAAGCCTTTTTTAATAAAATAATTTATTTTATAATAGAATTATAATTTAATTTAATTAATAATACTATTAAAAAATAGCCTTTAAAGATTTAAATATTTATAAAAAAAGAAAAACCTTTTAAAGTTTCTATAAAAATATTCCTAAATAATTAATTATTTAAAAAAGCTTTTATAAAATTAATTTCATTAATTTCTTAATTATAATTTTTTTTTAAAATTAATAAAATCTATTAAATAAAAAGAATATTAATAATTATAAAGATTTTAAAATAATCTTTTTTTTAATTTATATAAAACCCTTTATTATAAACCTAGCCTTATATTTTAAAGGCTGATTTTATATATTCTTTTTAAGCTTATTTTTAATTAATATACTTTAAAATAAGATTTATAATATATTTTATTCTTAATTTATAATAAATATTTATAAAATTATATCAAATTAAATAATATTAAATAAAAATCTTTTTATTAATATTTAAATTATTTTATAAATTATAATAATTATAATAGTTATAATAATAGCTAAAGATTTTAAAAAAGCTTTCTAACTTATTTAAAAGCTTTTAAATTAATTAAATCTTTTAATATAGCTTAATCTATTAAATATAATAAAATATTAAGCTCTTATAATTATCTTTTTAATTAAAAAAGGTATTAAAGATATAAGAATTATCTTTTAAAACTTAGCTTATAAAGCCTATTCCTTTTATAATATAAAGAAAAAGGATTTTAATTATTTATTAATAAAAGAATATATAAATAAAAATATATTTTTATTTAGAATAATTAATAATTTTATTAATTTTATTTTAAGGCTTAATTTAATATTTTATTAATACTTTTTAATAAAGATAATAATTTTATAATAAGCTTTAATAATTCTATAAATTATTAAATTTAATTTATTAATTATTAATATTAATTTTAACTTTTAAAAAAAAGCTTTAAAAGATTATAATTCTTATATATAATTCTTATATAATTATTAAACTAATTATAATAAATAAATAATAATTTAAAAATGTAATAATAATTATATATAGATTATAATAAATTATAAATAATCTAAACTAATCTTTATAAAATATTTTAATAAGGTATTTTATTTATAAATATAATAATTAAATATATTAAAGTTTATTTTTTTAATTATTAATAAGTTTTATAATAATATAAAGATTTCTTTTTTATTATTAAAATATAATTATAAAAAGTATTTTTTATAATAAGCTTTTAATCCTTTAAATAAATCTTTTATAATATAAAAATAATAAAATCTTTTTTATTAAATAATAAAAGAACTTTTTAATAATAAGATTTTCTTTTTATTAAAATAAATCTTATAAAAAGCTTTATATAAAAATTTAATTTTACTTAAAAAATATTCTTTTTTATATTTTTTAATATTTTTAAAAGATTTAAAATTAAACTTTTAAAGGATTTATATATTATTTTAGCTTATATATAAATTATATAAAGATATTAATATCTTTAAAATAATAAAATCTAATAAATTTATTAAAATTCTAATAATCTTATTTAATTATTATAAACTAATTTAATTAAATTAAATATATTGAATTTTAATTAATTATAATAACTTTTAATAATTTAAATTAATTATAAATCTTTTTTTTTTTTTAAATAATACTTTTAAAGGATTTTAAATATAATATAATATCTTTTAATAAATCTTTTAATAAGGCTTTTAAAAAGCTTAAATCTTTAAAGCTTATTAATATATATAAGCTTATATTTATAAGGCTTTTTATTAACTTTAATAATTATTTAATTAATTTAAAAAGTTTAATAAGATCATTATATATATTAAAAAAGGATTTAAAATAATTATAATAATAATTAAAAATCTTTATAAATTTAAATATAGATTTCTTTTTTTATTAAAAAAAGAAATTACTTTAATAAATTTAATAATTTATAATAGATTTATTTAATTTATTATAAATAAACTTTTTATATAAATATATTATTAAAAATATAATATTTTATTTTATTTATTATATTTAATTTCATATTTAAAAGATATAATATATTTAATTTTAAAATATAATAAATTCTTAATTTAAGGTTTATAAAAATATTAAATATTATAAATATAATTATATTAAATCCTTTAAATTAAATTAAATAATTTTTAATTATTATAAATCTTAATTTCTTAAAATATATATTATAATTAATAAAAAAGATATTATTATTAATAATATAATATATTAAATTTATATTATATAATAATATATATTTTAGGTTAATATTATATATAATATTATAAGCTAATACTTTAAATTATATAGCTTTTAAATCTTTTATATTAGATTTAAAATTAAAGCTTTAAATATTAATTATAATATATTAATCTTTTATAAATAAATTATATATCTTTTAATATAATAAATATTTTATTAAATTTATTATTATAAATAATAAATTTATTAGTTTTTTATTCTTTTAAAAGGATTTATAAGGCTATTATTTAATTAAATTATTTTTGTTTTAAAAAAAATCCTTAAAGAATTCTTTTAAAGGGTTTTTAAACTCTTTAATATTATAAAAGCTAGCTTTAATAATAAAAACATTTTATCTTATAATTCTTTTATTAAATTTATTATTAGAAATTATAAATTTAAGGCTTTTAATAAAATATTAAATATTATATAAATCTTAATATTATTCTTTTAATATTTAATATACTAAGAAAAAGTATTTTATATAGCTTTTAAATATTAATTTATTAAATTAATAATTTATATAATAATTTATAAGCTTTTAAAGATATTTTAACTTAATTTATAAAGATTTATAGATATTATAAATAATTATTATATAATAAAATAAATAAAATAGCTTATTAATTATTATTAAAGTTAATATTTATAATATATTTTTCTAGAAATTTAAATAATTCTAATATTTATAATTAAATAAATAAGGCTTAATATTATTAATTATAATTTTTAATATCTTTTAATTTAAAAGCTTTTAAAAAGATTTATATTTTCTTAAATAGTATTTTAAAAATTAAATCTTTTAATAAATTAATTAATTATATAAGCTATTATATAAGCTATTATATAAGCTATTATATAAGCTATTATATAATTAAATTTATAAAGGAATTTAAATATTTTTAATAATTAAAGTTATTATAAGATCCTTCTTTAATAATTAAAGCTATATTATAAATTATTTAATTAAAGTATTTTATCTATATAATTAAATCTAAAAATA